>OU342565.1:12500-2412500 GCA_910589295.1 Noctua janthe | reverse complement strand
AATTTTAACTCCTAAAACATTTTTAGTCTCCTGTAAATACTTTACAAACTTGTACAATTTGGCATTTCAAAACAATTTTGACATAATTGTTCGGATACGTCGAAAATAAAAACCTTGTTCTTCATTGCTTATTTTATTATTTCACGATACTTGTTTCAGCATAAATTCTATCTCACTCATGTTATGACTGTCGCCATTCTTACAACTTCTACCTTTACAGAAATGTTTTAAGTATAAACAAAAGAAAAGTTCGACAGAATTAAGCAAAAAACTAAAAGTAAAAACACAAAAAGCATCACAAAAATTTAGTTACTCGCCTATTTTATTTAACCTTAACTAAAAAAACAAACTTAACTCGTTAAAAAAAAGAAACAACAACATGTATTCTAAAAATAATCACATTGACCCAAGTATCCCAAACTAACGTTACTTAACAACACCTTAATTTTGATTAATTGAAATAATTTCGAATGCACTTAGTATAATTAAAATTAATTATTGGCAAACAGAAATTTTAAATTTTCACTATTAAGAAAACCTTACATTAAATCACTTGATATCGCTTTGGGAACATTAGTAATTACACATCCCTGTTAATATTCCAATAATGGGATTTCCCATAGTAATCGACCAGGATCACGAAAAGTCAACCATAATACCAAACAGTGCTGTAGCTTTTTATTACTTGAAAAAAGTCACAATAAAAGGGACCATGACAGTACCATCGAATGTCATGATGTGCTCAAAACAGAGTTATCATTGTACTTATTCAAGACAGTAACAGACTGAGAGTGGATGTTACCAATGAAATTGAACCCGCATTCAAGAGCAGTCAGTTTTATAACTGCTATGGAATATTGACATAGACAGCCCTTGAACGTCGTTTAGATGTGCCCGTGTTCAGTTTCATTGGTGCCATCCATCCTTTACCGATCAACCAGAACAAACTCCTCATAAAATATGCCTTAATTAATTAGGTAATAGGTCAATAGGATCCGTGTCAACAATCATAGGAACTCCCAAAGGATACATTAATTTAAAACAATGTTAGTGCAGTGATGTTAATTTCGTATAATACAAGCCTATACTTTCAATACAAGCCACATTGATTCTCAACGTGACTTTAACGCCATTTAATGTAAAATGACAACTACTTACCTAACTAAAATTACTTTTTCCATGCAATTAATAAACTGAAAATCAGACATGTCATTTTGTTTAAGACATCTCATCAACACTCAACTATTCAAATCAATACTTTTATAAACTACAGATTTGTATGTATGCTTCATTATAACTTCCATAGAAGTATTACAGTCGCAGCAAATAAAATAATAACAAAGGTATTAAAACAATCATCGACATACGACTAGTCTTCAAACATCACTTTGTTAAGAAATAAAAAAGGAAGAAAAATCTTTATTTATGTTAAGAAGATGATATTATTTATATCAAGTACTAATAGGTAATACATAAAAAAAACATTGACATGAAGACTAAAATTAAAATTGATATTTACCACCACACCTTGTGGTTTTTGAGGACTAAAGGCCGATTTCACCATTGAAACTGACAGGTCAGTGCGTCTAAGCCACGTTTAAGAGCTGTCAGTGTATTAACTGCTATGGAATATTGACACCGACAGCTTATGAACGTCATTTAGATGTGCTAATCACGTTCATTTTCATTGGTGGAGTCCGCTCTTAATGTTCTTAAAAAGTCATTTCCGGGGTTGACATCATTTATAGAAAACTATTTGATAGTTAAATGCAATAAATACGTAATATTTAATTGATAATACTTTAAGAAAATGCGCGTTTTGCTGTCTACTTTAGACGCGTGCGGATATGTTAAAACAGTAGTGCGCAATGAAATAAAATTAGTTCAAGGATTGTAATAACACAAGTGCGTTTTAAATGTAGCTCGGCTTAAATTGCGTTTTCACGGGCTTTAAAACAAGCTACTATCAAAAAAACGTACCTACGACAAATTCAATTACCTAGTTTTATTTCAATAAAAAAGTGTTCGTGTAAATATCTGAAAATTTTAACGTGCATTCAGTGTTGTTTAAAGTTAATTATACAAGATTATTATGCAGTTTATAGTTCATAAACAATTATACTGAAAATTTACAGTATTTAGGTATTTAGGTAGCGATCACAATTTATTTATCCATTCTAAGAAAAAAAATCACAATATGTTGATATGGTCACAAAGATACTTACCTAATTGGTTTAGAAGTACAAAATTACTTTTCAAGACGGAAATAAAGGGTCTTAAATCAACCTTTTTGGTATTATTTTTAAATAATTCATTACAAATAATTATGTTCTCAACGCTCAAAAAATTTCATAATGATCGAAAAAAACGTTGCTAGTTGAAAAAGGCACACATTTGGACGTGGCAATAAAGGAACTCGGTTAGATATGATCAATATTCATGTCTATCTATAATTTAACTATTTTCATATCGGGATGAAAAATATCTGTTTTGATTATAATTATGTGTAGCGTGCTTCTTACTATTTTAAATTACGGTGAAAAGATCCAAATTGTTGCCTTTAGTATGAACTCATCCAATATCTCTCATTTGGCTTTCAAAATAATCTTTTTATATTTAAATTACATTATCAAGATATTACTTACATTCTCGTGTGACATTATACGAAAGTATGTACATTTCTTTAATATTTTTTACAATGATAAACTACACCAATATAAGCCTAGGCACTTACGGCAAATATGTTTTGGCATATTCATTAATTCATATAATTTTACCACAAAACACATACTTTCACTTAGATATAGTTACATGTTGAAATAACCTGTACAGTAGCTATGAACTAAAAGGAACGATGCCCACATTTTTAGTTAGAACAAAAACGTGATCTTATACGCTATTGTTACTCATACTACACCGACTTATTACTAATTTAGACATTGACAAGGTACCTGGCACGTTGTTCGATCTTGGACGTTTGAAAAACAAAAGTAAAATATGTATAATATTATCTCCAAACCCAGGATCAAGTTAAAAATTATAAATATGAAATTTCCGGAAAGAAAAATCACACTGATTTCCATAGTCGTATTTACGTTTGACGGAAAGTTCGTAAATAATTTTAGGAATTTTCAATCCGGCTTTTTTTCTACTTTTTCCAAACGCCAACCACGAACGCCGTTCGCTATTTCAAATTTATTTAGAATTCTCACCACGAATTGACTCGAGAATTCTTCGTATAAAATTAGATTTTTTTTAAATTCAAACTTTGAAGCGAGAGGATCTGATTAAGTAGAACGTGAAACGTGATAAAAGTGAGGGATAAAAACTCGTCTATTTTTCTTTTTTATTGTCACAAGGGATTGAAATTTGGTTCATTGCGAAGCACAATTACTATGCTAAGATTTTTTTTTTACTTATATATTGACTTGTATGTCACAGCACGCTTTGATTAACACATATTCGTGTCACATACGATCGGTTCTACGTTTAAATCGATTGGAAATTCGATTTTCCGAAGTCGCTTTTTTCCAATGAATTTAAAGTATTGAGCGTATGTAGTCTCTCACTAAAAGAAAGTGCTTATTGGTCTTAATTAAGTGTGCCCTGGGCACGAAACAATCGAGCTCTGACTCGTTATGTCAAACTCGAGGTAACCTCAAACGCACATATTGCTAAAACTAAAAAAAAAACTTAAAAATTCTAAAGTAAATTAAAATTAGAAAAATGTACTTCCGCCTTGCATTTTTTTAAAAGAGTGCTATTTCGATTTTGGGTACTGACTGCAAACATATTCGGAAGGAAATTATGATTAGAGAACCTATCTACTGCTAGTAATTTTTCGTTGGTTTAACCGATACGGTTCGCAGAAAAATCGTATTACAACTATGATTCTTATTCATTCTACCTTAGCTCACGCTTTTGTTAGGGATAAGTACACTAGACTAGTTTTCGCGGAGTTCTATTATTATTCCCACTGTCCATACAAAAATGAATTATTAATTGAACGAATATGGCGAAAACAAAACAAAAATAATTGAATGACAACTAGTCATTCAATTATTTTTCAATGGGACTTTGTGAAAACAAAAGCCAAATGACCTGTTTGAATTGATAATGTTGCGATGTATTTTTTTTTTGTTTACTATTGATTTTTATTTGTGTATGGATAGTGCTGGAAATGTATTATTAAAAGTATTTATTCAATTCTTTAAGCACACAAATGTACAGAGGCCGACTTAATGCCTTACTCATTTTCTGTCAGTAAACCTACCCAAAGGTTACTGACAGAAAATAATGCTGAGACAAACTGTGCAACTTCGAATTACCGAATTATTTTGCAGTCAATACCCAAAATACTTGTTTTCTTACATTCATTATTAGTTTTTGAAGACCAGACGTGATAAAAATAATAATTATTTCTGTTAAATTATGATAAACCAACATTATACAGAGTGTAAACGGACCCTTCACGAAGCCGTCAACCAAGCATTCTGTACATCAAACTGAGTAACTTAACGCAAAAATTATTGCTGGGAAACGATTTTTTTTTGGGTGAAAAATCACGTTTTACGGTAGGACTCAATGTAACGCACTCAAAACATTGCGCTGATGGATGGATTGTAATAGTACGGGAGTCGTGGAGGTTTATTAAAAAAAAAAACTTGTGAAAAAGTTAGAACCCCCAATATCTCCGTAACTAGAAGGTTCCCAGGTATGGTTTGGAACAAAAAAAAATCGCAATGACGGGGAGAACAAGTGCCTTTCGGCTTCGTTAAGGGTCTTGTTACACCGTTTATGTAGTATACAGGACTATAGGGTCTACTGTACATGGTACAAGTAAAGGTTTGGTCAAACCAGTGCAGACAGTCTGCGGATCAGACTTATTAGAGGTACTTGAAATATGCGTTGGCAGCAAGTCCGCAATTTATCTGAACCCGTTTTACTGACGTACCTTTACGTATTTTCAGTCTATTTGAAATAATTTTTATTTTAACACGTTGTAGTTACTTGTTGACTGGAGTTCCAAATGCTAGACACTGCACCGGGTTTAAGGCTACTAAACAAAATAATAGAAATTAACTACGTAATAGTGAAAACGCTTTGAATGACAACGAAAACCTTAAATACTAAAGAATCCATTTGACAGATCAAAGCTCTCTGGGTTAAAAATCCTCTATATCAAAAAAACATCTGAAACCTCAGTCTGACAAATTTGAATACAGAGAACAACAAATAATTGACACAGCACAAACTCCAACGGTCAAACACGAAACCAAAACAAATGACGACACTGGTCTTAGTACTAAAAAACTCACGTCTGGTCCCAAAAATATTCCGTTAAAAAAAAGAATTGTAAATGGCTCTTGCCACCACAAATTGTAAGTAAGTAGAAGCTATGAAGAAAATATGAAGGATCAAGTATCTAAGATTGTCTTGTCGGACAACCCTGGCTAGGTGGGGACCGCTACCTTTGCCTGGGAACCGGCCTGTGCGGTAGAATTCTTCTAACATCTCGTCCTTTTCAATGAACCTGTCGTATAGCCATTGGGTCATGCCTTCGGTGTCTGCTGGTACCTGTTGAAAGAAGTTCAGATATATTTCATAAGTTATAACTGATAACAATCATTACCACCATCATCTGCGTAGCCTTTTCCCAATTATGTTAGGATCGGCTTCCAGTCTAACCGGATGTACCTGAATACCAGTATTTTACATGAAGCGACTGCCTATCCGACCTCCACAACCCAGTTAGTACTGGGTAATACGATACTTCTTGGTAAGACTGGTTGTCGGACTTTTGGGCCACTGACTACCTGTAACGACTGTCAAAGATCTACAAATGACAGCCAGGACCAACGGTTTATCTTGCTTTCCGAGGCACGGAGGAAACTCGGTATGTAATGGGTCACACCCATCCACAAACTAACTTAGGCAAGCGCCGCTTAAAATGAAGATTAATCCAAGCGGCGTTTAATATAGCCCCGAGCTCTTCAAACGATAATGAGGGCAAAATATTTAAATCGTAGAATTCCCCTTAACGCGTCAAAAAGATATTAAATTACTGTTTTTTGGCATGTGATTAGAATTGTCTCGCTTACTCATATTAATATATTAACTATCGTTTAAGCGGGATGCGCTAGCTCACTCTTCTCTCTTTATACTGAAAAAAATCGAGCGACCTAAGCACATCCACGATATCAATTCTTGTTCTCTTCTCATTTTTTTCCAGGTGTAAAAACAACACTTTCAGAGTACAGTTTAGAGTGTTGTAAAATGCCTGGCCACAGAGTTCAACATGCCTAATAACAGCGTGCCTATTTTATTCACCAATCCATCAGCTAAGTAAATATGGATCCCTTCTCGCACTCGTTCTTTGTAACAGACGACTTTATCTCAGGTCATTTACAGACTAACATAATGAAGCTTTAGAACTGACTTTTTTAGTGTAATCAAAAAGGTTCTTTTAAAGGCCAAAGTAATGGCACATTTCAGAATCGCCAGAAAGGCTTTTTAAGCTAATTTTTGAAATAGTTCGTCGTCGAATTTAGTGTGAAGTAGAGCGTGATGATTAATTTGAACGAAAGGAAAAAAGGTTTTACCGCTAGGATTTTTAACTTTGAACTAGTTCCAAATTGCAGTAAAAAAATCTGAGATTTCATCATTTAACAGTTTTCTTTCGGATTTCTAGAAAAAAGGTTTATTTTGTGAATCTCCTTTCCTTTATAAAAAAAAAAACTAATCTACTTACATCAGTACTAGGGTACAGCCGATAATGCAGATGGGTGGCACAAGGAGGCCGGATCCCGCACACCACGTCCTGAAGATGCAGAGGGATCCGGTTAGGATAGGCGATGGTGACATCCAGGATCCAATCGACGCTATCACCAACACTGGACTCCAAGATCATTTTGACATTGCTCTGGTTCGAGTTGTTGTCTGTAGATTGTAAATAAATGTTTTAATTATTATCAATCACTTAAAGAATCTAGAAACTAATTCTATTAATATTAATTTTGAATAATTTGTGATTGTCTATCCGTACATTGAAGTGCTTAAATATTTGTGTGAAACCGCCAATATCTGAATTCATGGAGGACCTCAGTATAATGCTTGTCAGAAGACGAAAGTGACTGATATGTGCGTATTGCTAGGTTACTTCAAAGGCTCAAAATAACGAAAAGGGCAAATAAGAGGACTGTACTCAGTTTCTGTGCTTCATCAAATGAGAAATGAGGAGATCT
This sequence comes from Noctua janthe, assembly GCA_910589295.1. Classification (NCBI taxonomy): domain Eukaryota; kingdom Metazoa; phylum Arthropoda; class Insecta; order Lepidoptera; family Noctuidae; genus Noctua; species Noctua janthe. Next base: position 2,405,256 of record OU342565.1, on the reverse strand, counting down.
ACAGGAGAACCAAAGTAACTAAGCTTGTTCAAGTGACATTTTTTTCTTGGGCAAGTGCTAACTACAGTGGCAGTGGGCAGGGCACATTGCCCGCAGAATTAATAGCAGATTGGGCCAATGGGAAGGTTCTAGATTGGCATCCGCGTACCGGAAAGTGCAGCGAGCGTAGGCCCCTCACAAGGTGAAACGCCGACCGTATGAAGGTCGCGGGAATCAGCTAGATGTGGAAAACATTGAACCGGTCGCGGTGGCAACGCTTGGGGGACGCTCATTGACAGCAGTGGACGTACTTCGGCTAAAATGTTGAATGTTATTGAAAAAATAAAAAATAATGGTATTTATTTATCCTTAAAGCTACTTGGTTTCGTGTGGATTTCATGCCCTAAGCATTTCTACTGGGTCTACCTTAGGCTATGGTAAAGAGACAAATAAATGCACTGCAATTGCCAATCACTCCTGACAGCATGATTTAAAGTTCAATTTTGTTTGTTCATCAGTAAACGTTTAAGGTCCATTCAGTACAAATTACCTTTTTTCGAGTCATCTTTAGAAGTACTAGCGCCCCGGTCCCTGTGGGGCCCCACCTCTTCCATGATGACCTTCATAGCACCAGCGCGAGGCAGTGAAACGTATTCCAATTTCGGCAAGTTGTTCTTTTCTGCAAACCTGAGATACATGTAACAATTTTAGCATTTATCTGATGGTTTAGAAAATAAAATCTTCATGGAGAAAATTCTATAAATAGACAAATATGAGAAGTGTCCCATAATTTTTTCTGAAATTTTCGATAGAAAAACTCTTCTCCCTCAGATGTTGTAAAAGGTGGCTTTTTTGCTAATTATAATAATCTCTCAAGTAACCGCTATTTTTTTTAACAATGACTACATCATTTCTTTACGAAGGCGTTAATCAATCTGCAATTGGAGTAATTGTATTTCTTCTTTTTTATCGATGACGGTACTTATGTCTTTCCCATTGTCAGTGGCCTTATGTCCTCTAAAGGGTAGGGACACTTTAGACGCAAGATTGTCATTGTGTTAAGACCATGATCATCACCTTTGTCTTGTTACCTGGGGTAGGCAACACGTTTCATTCTCCCCTGTCAACCGTCACGCTATCTTTTGCTCCTTTTTCTTTCATTATGATTTCTATCACAATCCATCCATATATTCTTGCTCTTCCTCTCTTATTATCAACATGTATATGCATCACTCTTTTAGTCTTATGCGATTGTCACGTACTAAGATCTCGATAATAATATTAATTAATATTTTTCTTACCTCTGACTGACCTCCCGTCTCTTGTGCAAGAATCCCCCCTCTGGGAACAGTACCATGAACTCCCTCGCGAGTGGGATGTAGAACTTGTGGATGTGCCGTCTCAAATCTTCCAGAGATTGGTCGCGTTTCGCCTGGCCCTGTTGACAATAGATAGAATTTGATAAGTTAGGTATATGGGAATATCAAATATTTGTTCGTTTATACATTGAAACTCATCATCAATTGCAGGCTCCCTTTTACAGAGAAGAGGCCTGTGTCTCAGCAGGGGAATACTATAAACTGATTTCAAGATCTATTGTTAAGTGCATAAAAAGAGAGAATCCACGAAGAATAATATTTAAATAGGTACGTCCAATGCAATAGTTACTCATTCGTAAATTTGAAATTTTTTTTTCTCAGAAAAATATTGGTGCAGTTTTAAAGTTCGCACCGATTTAGTCTCTTCAAACAAGCGTGAGTAGTCGTATAAGTTCTTAGTCATTTAAACAATCGACTCGTGCGGGATTCGCCGCTGTTTGGCCAGAGCTTAACTTTCATTCACTTCTTCAAGCGAATGCGGTACTTTCTTTATGTTATTTTACCAATGTATTGTATCAGTCACGACTGCACACCCCAAAAATACATTACACACCTTCTAAAACCCCAACATTGCTTCCAAGATTACGTGTCATTTTTCCACCACAGAAGGGTCGTAGAAAAATGATTCTCATGATTTCATCCACCGTGTATAATTAGAGATAAATCGTTTCCCGCATATTTTAATATAAATTCCTAATAACAATGTGGAACTACTAGAGATCTAAGACTGGAGGGCTTGTACAGTCGCCCGCACAATGCGTAAACTATTAACGTGCATTTCATACGTCATTATCGGGATTGGTAGTGGGATTAGGGTTGTCAAAAATACGATAAGTTGTACTATGTTTTTTACGAATATCAACATATTCGTAAAAGCGGTTGTTCTCATCATCTTTTTAACACTACGAATAAAAAAATTAAGTTCTACGAAAACATAAAATCTCTTTTCATGTCTGTTTGTGTGACTGCGGTGTTCTTTTTTTTACCCCTCATTAAGAGACTCTAGATCATTTAACATAAGCATGAGCATAATTAGTCCATGCTTTTCCCACTGCTGGGACACAGGCCTCATCTCAATGAGAGGGAATGGACATCCACCACGCGGGCAGGTCGGGTTGGTAAAGGTTTTAAATTCCATGTCACATGTTTTCCCAGACGTTTAGTCTTTATGTGTATTATTATTTACTATTTAAACTAGATATAGCACAGAAATCTCTAGTTTTGGACTTGTCACATCAGTAGATTCATTAGTTTTCTCAATAAAATAAACTATACCAAAATCTTCAGGCCAGCCCTAGTCATAGGGGCACCTCTAATGGATATTGTCGATATTGGCCCGTCGATGAGTGGGCAACTTTTCGACCACCCCTGATTGGACACAAGGGTCGGCTAACGCGATGTTTTAATTAAACCCTGTTGTGTTTGTATGTACCTACCGAACATGGGCAGCTCACGATTTCTGCTCAATAGAAATATATTGTTTTTTTTTTGTTAGGTTTTTGTTGATGATTGTACTGAGTGTTGTTTATTGGGAGTCTTTGTTTTAAAATGTTGCTAGTTTAGAATGCCATGACTGGCATTGTTGTAGTTTTAAAACTTGATCAACATGTGCGTACAATAAAATTATTGGCCACCTAAACTAACCTTTGAGCTTGATAGTTTTAGAGTTACAAAATAAGGTTAAAGTTGACTATCTTTTAAGTATACTCGTATTATAAATGATGAGTTGGTTTACAGAGTTCTCTGAGGTCTGCATACTTACATTGCTGTGCTTAGCACTTAGGTGCATACTTATTCGGGTCAGCACATTTAAATCAGGAGTACCTATTTGTTAAATAATAAAGTAAATCTACCGAAATTAATACAGGCTGATTTTGCAACCCACTTGAGACGAATAATCCCGATTTATTTTAGGCGTATCACACGTCTAAAACAAATACTGTCGCTTTAAAAATAATTTATAACTAAATTCCAATCTAACTTCATCCAACTTCAGCACACTCCATCGAACGTGCTAAGCCCCTGATTCCCTAGCCAACAATACGGACCTGGAACATCTTACACCAAGACTCAAGTTCTTTGAAGTCCAGTAAGAACGCAAATCGTTCGCTTCCCACGGGTGCAGTGAACCGAACAACCGGGAACTATCCACGAGATCCGATCGGGAACCATCGGCAGGACTTTTGAAAACGCTAACGACCGTCCAATTGGGTTGCGTGTTTCCAATGTTGTCGACACAAATATTTTCAAGTCGAAATTTAAGAAAAACCCCTAACAAATGATGACACTTCTTATGTAGGTGAAGGTTGATTTATCTGGCTGGTAGTAACTCTTACAGTCTCCAAGAACCAACTATGAGTACAATCTTTTATCCAAACTTTACGAAAGTTATGTCACTTGAGATTCGCAAACAAAACTCGTGTTAGTTTTCTACATACCTTTTTGTAGTTTTATCAATCAAGCATGAATTTACGAAGCCTTTTTCAATTTTGTACCCTTAAAGTTAAAGCCAAGCCGAACACTGTCAATACAAATGCTTCTGAAGCATCTGTCGGTGTCTGGGGCCTATAGCTGTTCCGCAAGCTGTCCATACCAGTTTCATGGATCCATTACTATCGACACCAATGGACAACGACCTCATCGTGAGGCTTGCAGCAGACGGAGCGTGCGTCAGAGTAAGCAACGCTATCCGATACTTAACGTTTTTACAACAAATGCTTCATTTGTATTGATTCCTTATATATGTGGTATTGAATTTTACTTTCTGTTGTTAAGGAATAATATGGAATCGTGAGGCCGTACAGACAAAAACGTTTTCGAAATGTTGAAAAAGTATTTATTATTATATATAAAATTAAATTGTCTGTAATCCAATCGCATCTGTCATTCTTTGACGGAATGGCTTCAACACGACAAATTTGCGTAGTGTATCAATAGGCTAGTTGACTAAATTTCAAAATAATATTAAAACGTTACCTGTTTATCTATTTTACCCTAAAAATATATTTTTTTTTTTTTAAAGTCGATTATTTACAATATTTATTTTGCGTTTTAATATGCCAATTTAAATTTACCGCGAAAACGCTTCAGTCAGCCTGTCAACGTGAATGACGTCAAGCCGTGCCAAACAAACTGAGTGTTTATGGGAGTTATCAGTTTTGTTCGTATAAGTTTAATTTAAAATGAATTCCTCGTATTACAAGCACTGTATCGTACCCCAATGTAAAAGCACAGCTATAAACACGCCTAACAAACTATTTATTTATGCACATAAATAAAACTATTTATTTATGTGCCAAACAGTGTAAAAATACGACAAAAGTGGCTTAACCTTGCAAGGAACAATGATCCTCATAGTTTATCTTTAGATTCAAGAATGTACTTTTGTGAAGATCATTTTGATGTAAGTACCTTCACATCTACCAACCTATTTCTAAATCAAAGCTGTACAACTAACATCATCTGCCTAGCCTTTTCCCAACTATATTGGGGTCGGCTTCCAGTCTAACCGGATGCAGCTGAATACCAGTATTTTACATGGAGTGACTGCCTATCTGACCTCCACAACCCAGTTAGTACTGGGTAATATGATACCCCTTGGTAAGACTGGTTGTCAGAATTTTTGGGCCACTGACTGCCTAACGACTGTCAAAGATCTACAAATGACAGCCGGGACCAACGGCTTAACGTGCTAACGTGCGGGCGGTCACCCATCCACAGACCAATCTAGGCAAGCACGGCTTATCCTAAAGATCGACCCGAGCGGCTGTTATTATTTAGCCACGAGCTCCTCAAAGCTGTACAACTAACGAATGTTGCAAAATCACTATTTTTCTAGTTTTTATTATGATAAGGTTAAGTTGTTGTGCCTTATGTATAATCGTCCAATTTAATGTTTTTATATTTATTGCAATATGTTTTTCTATTTTTCTAGTTACCAAATGATATGGTTAATTATATGGAATGTCATATTATTATCATATTATCAAATGTCACAACAGTAATGGCGTTTGTTTCACACGGCGTGACGTCACGATTTTTGATTAGCGTTTAATGTCACGTGATGTGTATTTTTATCGATTTTTTCTCTTTAAAAATATTAATAATCCTTATTTTTTAATAATTAATATTTTAGATATTTTGTTTCTATAAATCATAATTGATCATCAGAGAAGCCAATCCACCCGATTTATTTTTAGTGGACACAAGCCTATTTGATAAATATTTGCGATTATTCTCTAATCAGTGGTAAATCCTTTTTATTAACCAAATTAAAATGAGTATCAAGTAAATATCACTGCAGTGAGAGAGATCGAGAAGTAGATAGTTTTAATAAGTCACCGATTCCGCTATCTATACTATAATATTATAAAGCTGAAGAGTTTGTTTGTTTTGTTGAACGCGCTAATCTCAGGAACTACCAAATAAAAACGAAAAATTCTTTTAGAGTTGGATAGTCCAATTATCGAGGAAGGCTATAGGCTATACAACATCACGCTACGACCAATAGGAGCCGAGCAAAAAGAAAACAAGCCAGAAGCGGCGGATGAAACCGCGGGGCACAGCTAGTCTTCTAATAAACTATGCAACGTAGTTATGGATACCTTTTGTTTTAGCAATCCACCCCTTTTTTTAATGTCACAAATAGTTTACTAAGACATTTTGAAATGAAAAATAGCTCAATACGTAGACAATACAGTCTATATTCCACTAAAACAACTCCAACGATTGTGTTAGTTTATTAGCTGCGTTTAATCCAGTGCCGAGTGTCTTTGACTGGGGACTACTAATTAGTGGCGCACTGTGCGAGATATTGTGTTGTATGGCTGTGTGTATGTGTGCTGGTGTAAAGGGTTTGTTCAATATTAGAGCGCAAACACTATAGGGATATTCTGCTATGTCTAGTTATAAGCGAAGTCGACCTATCGTTGTATAAGTTGTGAAGATGGTGGTACGAGGATGAATGCTACCGAAATGACTAGGCAGAATGATGTGTACCCAATACTAAATACTGCGTACGGTTAGACTGGAAGCCGACCTCAACATAGTTGGGAAAAGGCTAGGCAGATGATGACGACAAGCTTTCTCCTAAAGTGCTCGTTCGCTATTCGCTTTACCAGAAACTACAAAGTATAACCTCTGATTGCCACCTGGATTCAATCACCTGTGGTTTTAACCCCTAAAGTATATTTAAATACACTAAATGACTATTGTGTTCGACAGCTATCTGAATCGCCAACCAATGAATTAAAAACTGTTTTGACCCGTAATCGAATATTTTAAAACATGTACCTACCACCACTGACAATTTTCAAGAAAGAATCTGATGGTAAGCACTTCCAGAACCTTAAAATTTTAATCTAAGCAAATAAAATGAGCAAATTGTCACCCATAGTCTCAACAAAAAACCACCAAGTTGCACCGCACAGCTTATTCCCACTTCTTCTTTATTCTTCACCAAACTACAAAGAACTACAACACGTCTACAGCTCAACAACTAGTGTAAACTAATCCAACTCGTTAACACACTCAACACCTATGTTTAGCCGTTTGAGTACAACAATTAAAAGCCGGATATCAACTCAGTACGTACGGAACCCCAGGATGAGTACCTTTTGTGCAAGTTCTAATTGAACATGGCACGATGATATGGTAATGTTGGGATGATTAGCGTTTTGTGGTGGTTTGAGTTTTGAGAGATTTATGATACATAACATAATAATAAGATTTCTGAAAACCAACACCTTTAGGAGACTTTCATTGCGTGGCTGGGTCAAGGGCTTGATTCAGAAAGCAGTACTCCTGGACACGGCATGCATAGTGAGGAGATTCCATTCTCTGGAGCCCTGACCATCGGCAGCCTGGACCTTGTTCCTGATGCCCATAGGTCATCTATTTTTTAAATTTTTAAATGTTTTATATAATTTGTGTTTTTTTTTAAATGTAAATTATACGCGAAATAATTAAAAAAGGAGATTGCTGAAAGTTATAAAGAGGAAACATTTGTATGTTTGTAACGAATTAGCTCAAAAACTACTGGACCGATTTCAAAAATTCTTTCACCATTAGGATGCTACATTTCCCTAAGAAACATAGGCTATATTAAATTTAAAAGACCCTCCCGTGCGAAGCCGCTAGTCATACCGTTAAAAGGATTTTTCTAAACTTTTGAAAAATATACTCGTATACATTTTGTTGAAAACAGAAACAAAAATTAATTTTGAATTTATCCGTAACCACACGTTATAGTTAATTAATTAACAAACTAAAGCCTTGACAAAACTGTAATAAAATACACAGCGGTAAGTTACCACACTTGTGGTAAAACAACCGACCACTCATGTGTAAAATATATCATCACTAAATAATATTAAACAAAAAAAATACTCATACGCACGCGACCAAAATTACTCGGACACACAAAATAAACACTACTTAATTTTTATCTGTAGACCCCCACAAGCTATTATAAAACTAAATTAATTAACAGACCAAAGCCTTGACAAAACTGTAATAAAATATACAGCGTGAAACTACCACACTTGTGGAAAACTAAATCTGCCCCCACGATCCTAATCAGATTAAACAAAAAATCATATTACACACGCGACCAAAATTACTCGGACACACTTATAGATAATCCGCTTAGAGTGAACCGTCAAGTTGAGCTTGTTAATCGTCCAAACTATTACAAGTCGGGTACGAAGAAAGTATACACAAAACTGTGTCCAGGGAAATTCGTTAAAAGAAAAAAGACTCGTTACAAACGTCCAAGGAGCAGTAACGAGGGTATCTAGTTGAAAACTTTCGCATCGTTACCGCTACTACGGGTGAGATAAGGGAAAAATCTTACTGTAACGTTTACACTGGCGGGGATGTTTAGTGGTCGCCTGGTCATTTTGAAAGGACTAATTTTGTCGACTAATTATGTTGAAATTATGAATATGGTAGCGGGTTTTTGCATAAAAGTGAGAAAATTATCAAAATATTTATAACAAAAGTGTAATTATTAATACATTTTTGTTTTTATTTGCATATTAATATATTGTAAAGACAATTATTTTTCATTGCGATTGACTCTTAATAATTTCTTATAAACAAATAATAACTAAAGATATATTTATTGCATAACTGTGTACATTAAGTTCTTATTAAGAAGCATTACATTTTTAGTTTCAACAGTTTAACCAAGTCGGATATAAAATCCAATATGAATTTATTTTTTCAATTTATTTAAAAAATGTTTTCATTTAATTGCTTAATTGCTGGCGGCAACTGATTATACACACGAATAGAAGTAACATAGGTACTTTTATAATACATCATACTATTGTTAATATCCGGTAAAGCCACGTTTGGCTTCTTCTTTTGGCTTGAGTGGGTACTTAATACGTGATAAGTACAATCATTTTTCACGACATCCGTAGATTTCTACTTATAATATATATAGGGTAAGCTGATTATAATACGAAATAATAAGTGACCTTGTACCTTGCTGGTTGCCAACTTTTCTAGCTTTACTCCCTGTGTGAGCTTACCTCCGTCCTCCATACGTTTCATCGGCCGCCAGTGTACCACAAAACTTGCTACGTGTGCCGTTCTCATAGAAAGCAAGCCTAATTACCTGCGGCCGACTTCCCTCCTTTTCTATTTTTGTTTTAATTGCGACCATATTTTTTTCTTTCTGCAAAAATGCGACGAAGTTTCAGGCACGCGATTTTTAGGTTAATATTCATGTTTATTGTTGAAAATGTACTTAGTTCGATGTTGCTTGAAAGTAGGTATTAACTTGTGCGGTAATACTGTTTTTCTTACGTAGGTACTTTTTTAAATATGTAAAAAAAAAATCGGCTTGCAGGTCATATTTCTATATACATAACTGGAAAAGCTCGTGGCTAAATAATAACAGCCGCAAGGAGCGATCGGATCTTCATGTTAAGCCGCGCTTTCCTAGGTCGGTCCGGGGATGGGTGACCACCTATTACATACCGAGTTTCCTCCGTGCCTCGGAAAGCACGTCAGCCCGTTGGTCCCGGCTGTCATTTGTAGACCTTTAGTAGTCGTTACAGGTAGTCAGTGTCCCAAAAGTCTGACAATCAGTCTTACCAAGGGGTATCGTATTACCTAGTAATAACTGGGTTGTGGAGGTCAGATAGGCAGTCGCTCCATGTAAAATACTGGTATTCAGCTGCATCCGGTGAGACTGGAAGCTGAACCCAACATAGTTGGGAAAAGGCTAGTCAGATGATGATGAACTGGATTATTAGAGATGGTTTAGCACTCCGTACACAGTTTTTAGTTTCTTCTAGACTAAGACTGGATTTCTCCTATGGAACCCCACACCACAGCAGCTGTCAATAACTGTATGCCATAGCAATATTGACACTGACATTGACTATTTTTTAAAAATTAACTCTAGAACGCGGTTTGTTTTGAATTATTTTGTCATTGTAATTTTGCCTTTCATTGCAGGCTTTTGGCAGGTTCACTGCACTGAGTAAACAATTACAATAAAAAGTACAATCACACTTTCCACAACACAATTAAGAATTACCACAAAAAAAAATACATGAAAGGTTACCTAATTAATTCGGGTAATTAAATGGTGCGTTAACCAACACGCATTGATGTGCAAATGAGGTTACGGTCATGGCCGCTGCGTTCGCGCAGCTACACTACATAAATAGTGTTGAACAGAAGATTAGTTTTGTTACAATGCGCGGTATTTTACTTTCACTCTTAAGGTAGTCCACTCAATGGCCATTTTTCGCTAACACTAAGTAGCACCTGAATTAATGAATGAATTATTACTACGCTGTTTGAATTTCCAAAGTACATAGGGAGCTGAGCGTCTAAAATCCAACAGGGAGCATTTAGTATGGTTAAATTATATTGACATTTCGAAAAGTACGTAAAATTTGTGATTACAACAAGGAGTACGTTTACAAGGCATTTCACATGTCATGCGTCCAGCACAGCTTGAACAACCATTACACTATCATTACCTTGCCAAACCAAAATGAGCTCAAATACGGAATGCGGAGAAAAATTTATTTTTTATGACCTATTTGAAATAAATAGTTTGACTTCGACTTTGACTTCTCATTTCGCGAGTTCATAAAGTGGGTCTTCTGCACTTTATTTATTCGATCACAGAACATGCGCACGCGCTTCGGAAGCGCCGGCAGTAGTAACTGACGCGTGCGTGAATAAATTAAACGTAATTTATTCAAACAAATTATTGTGATGGAAACACCTAATAAGCTTGTAAGCTACCTACACGGACGCTGAGCTTTTTGTGTATCGCTTGTTATGATGTAAGGGCTTCGGAGTAGAGAGTATCTTTAATATTTTGTAATTCATTGAGACAACACCAAAGGTTGTTTATTAATTTTAGATTGTTCCAAATGCAATAGCAATTCGATGCCGCATACGCACATGAGTTCTGAGCCATCCATGAACCCCCATCTGCCTAGATTGTCTCTGCTCCGGCTGATTTGGGTTCGAAGTCGGTTTAGAGATTTCCAAGATCGCCACGGCAACTCGTGTCCAGGTGAAAGGTTTTCTGATGGATCGTTGAAGTTGTCAGGTGGCCTACCGTGACTTCTTAAAGCAGGGGTAATTCCAGTGTGGGAAAGAGATGACGCTAAACGACCTGTATAGCTCTGTCTCTTTCCCACACTGTAATTACTCCTGCTTTAAGACGTCACAGTTAACCCCCAGGGAGTTTAAACTGCTCCCAACAGAGATTGCACCTTGCTGTGGAGGCGTTAAAATTGGATGGGCTAGCTGGATATATCTTGATCGCATAAATATATGAATAAGCCGCCCTATAATGTCCTAGAACTTTAATAATAAAAAACACGGAAAAATTCTATTTTCTTAAAATGAGAGAGAAAATTCTTGAAGTCTCAGAACTGCACTGTTATGTTATTTTTATCGTTTCACATTAATACTTAGTACGTACTGCTGTTGGTGTACCAAATAAATAAATAAATAACAGTCATCAGTCATTCAGTCTCAGTCATAAATGTAGAACAATATTGTGGGTTAAATCTTCTAATTAAATAATCACCATAATCTTCGTGTCCTTCTCCTATGTAACTTGGATACCTAATATTCGACTTTTTTTTAATAGCCTTGTTTGTCCCACTGTTGGGCCAAGGCCTCTGTCATATCCTTTCAGGTACTCTTCACCTGCGCCACCTCGAACCAGCGTTTGTGACGCGCGTCTAAATCATCATGGAAATATAATATTAATATTCGATTTATTGCCTTTTTTTTCTTAAACACATTTCCAACAAAAAAACACCTACATGGTCATATTTCACCACCTGCACCCGCATAACCACAACATGTCTTATTCCAAGGAACCCACAGAAATATTTCCTACACGACACAACTGTTGTACGGAACGGAACCATGGTCCGCTGGGCAGCACGTGCGCTGCGCGGGCGCCGGTGAAACGCCCATTGTTTGATGTGGAGTAGTGCTGTATGGCAGAGCTATGCTATGGCGATGCTATTGTTTGGAAGTATGCGATGAATTACTTCGTAGAAGAGCTTAACAGGACGTCTAGCTTCATCTCTCTTGCACACGGCATTAAGATTATAATAGTACAGCTATTTAGTTAGCCCTCTGTTCCTTTAAAATTTTCTAAAAGTTTTGTTCATGCAAAGTAATTAATTCATCGGTAAGCTCTGAAGTAGTCTTATAATCAGCCTGTAATGTTTCCACTACATGGAGAAAGACCTTTTTTTATTCGTCTATGTGGATGATGTGCTAATAACTTGTACAAAGTAAAATTGTTACTTGACAAGGATTTGTGTGAGGTACCACAACTAAAAAGGGTAAAATACAAACTTGACGTTAATTTTTATCTTCTAAATATTTTAACTATTACAATTAGAGTTGTGTAGATAAACTTTAAAGTTTTTTTTTTGGAAAGATTAAATCGAAATTTTGATTTATACTTAAACTGTAATGATTATTTTGTAAGTATCTGTTAGATAAATTGACAGCACCTCACCACATTTGGTCGTCTGCATTTCAGTGGTAATATGTTCACTACGAAAACCTTACTGGTGAACATGAAATTGCTGAACAGACATTAGAGACACGAGAGACATGAGATTGACGCGCCGACATCCAAATATCCATGTTCAAATAAAAATTTACGTTTAAAAAATCCGCAAACCGGCGTAAAAATCCAGAATTTTTGCATAAACATTTATTTAAAACCCCGTTTAACACCACTCTTAACCATGTAAACGTTCACGACTTTCCAATAAATAATTCCAACGCTTGATATATTTCATCGCTTCCATCGCTTCTCGCACAAGTAGGATATATGCAGTTAAAAAATATACGCTTCGCTGGGCTGTGTTGATCGTACGAAGACATATTGCTTTCATTAATATGGCCTGTTGAAAAATGTAAGTGAATTTGCTTCTTATTGTCACGGGTGTTGCTTTTCAGGGTTAAAGTTGAGGTGCGATGATTAATTAGTTTGGTTGTAAATAAAGACATTTAAATATACATATGCGATATGCGGGACTACAGCTTTGCAGGCATCCGGCAGACATGACCTGCTCAGTCCCATTTTAGTTTGGCAGCTTTATGAGCTACGTCAGCAATTTGAGATCTGAAGCGCAGTATGGTGTTCCTTATTCGATCAGTAAGGTTTACTGGAACCCTGAGATAGTTAAACTCGCACCAAAACAGTCTTCATTGTGGAGATGTTTCATAGCTAAGTGCTCAAACCACATATACACCGTGACTTTTTAGTCGTCTTACAACGGCAGCCCATTTCCTGTATCCAATGAATACTAAAAATTCATAAAAAAAATTGGTATTTATGAGATTTTAATAATTTAAAAATAAAAATATTATTTAGTATTATGACGCATGACGTAGTTAAAACACCCTGTTGCGAGCGATGATCTACTGGCCTCGAGTGCTGGATAGGTAAATGTTCTCCTGTTTAACACGTAAACATCATTAACAGGATGTTTCATAATTTTATTCAATTTTTTTATTATTATTTTTCTTTGTTCCTACCTACCGTATGGAAGATAAAAAAAATCGCGCCTACAGCTATTTTATGTCGGGTACATTGAGTGGACGACCTTTGTAAGACGACTAAAAAGTTAAGGTGTATAACGGAAACTCATCAAAATGATACATAGCCGAAAAATTTCATTCCCAAACATTTCAAACGAGAATTGAACAAAACGAGCTTCAATCTCCAATTTCGTACCACAAATATGTAGATAGGCGGAACGACTGTAACAGAACTAGATAGGCAGCCACTATCAATTCCGCCTACAAAAAGAGTGGTCGAAAAAACTAATGAAAATCCTTTCATCTGGTCGGCACTGGCGCAATGGTTGCGGCCAGGAAATGAAGACCGCAAACTTTGCCCCAATTTGTTGTACGAATGGGAATAGTGATGTACCGTTTGAGGATAAAACACGGGACTGGGAAACGGGATTTGTTTTTTTTATTTTTTTATTTTAGCGTTTCGTTTTGTAGAAATATATTTATCTACACTTATACTGTCACTTACGGGATATCTTCCATGATTATTCATAATTTTGAGCTCCCGATATTTCGACGCTGTTGCAAGCGCCGTGATCGCAGGTTGACTGGAGAATGCGGGTGGATGGAAGCGATAGTATAGGTTTAGTTTTAAACCGTGAAAGCATAAACAGTGTTATATTTTTTTTTTTTTTTTTTATCTAATTAGAACTCTGTTTTCATCAAATAACCAAATATCAAATTACTCATAAGTCCTCGAAAGCCCCGTCAAGGCAATAGCAGACAATTAAACTACCTTCATTAAAACTTTTTGTACTTTACAAAAGTGTCAGTGTAATCATCATTAATGAGTTTTTCCTCCTACACGTGGAGAGCATTATGGATTGTTACGTACACGCAAGCCCATACGCAATTTCAATTACATAATTATGGTACGTACTGATATTAAACAATCAACTAACAGTAAGTGTGTGTTATTAGATTGGAAAAGCTTAGCATTAACACGAATTTCGTTTTCACTGTCCCAGACACAAGAAATAAATGTCCTCAGAATCCCGGACACGGCACATCACTAGCAAAGGCTCGCTGTCCACAGTCCGAAGTTCCACCCTTGTAGGAAATTAACCAGAGGCCCGAATATTTTCGTGGCCCGTCTTTATTTCTTTACTATGTTTTGTGTAGTTCGTGTTATTTTGTCTTAGACACAATGATATCTTGATTGCGTAAGAGATAGAAGGAATGTGTGGATAGATTGTTTGCGCTCGTTTTGTGCGCACTATTCGGGCTAGATTATTTTTGGTTTGCGGACATCGATTTGTTTTTGTTTCAGTAAGTAGGTACCTCATCATATTATTGCTGCTGGGTTTTATCCGCCACTTCATCTTCCTAGCAAAAACATTAGAAATAGTGAAACATAGGAGGGGGATAGAGGGGGCTTAAGGACACTGTCTTACGTAATTTTGGCGTTCAAATACAAGGTGTAAACGGACCCTCCACGAAGCCGCCAACCAAGCATTCTGTACATCAAACTATGTAACTCGACGCAAACATTATTGCTGAGAAACGTCTTTTTTTTGGGGTCAAGAATCACGTTTTACGGTAGGACTCACTGTAACGGGCTCAAAACTTTGTGCTGATGGATGTGTTGAATAGTACGGGGGTCATGGAGGTAATTAAAGTAAAGTTAAACCACTAGAAAGATGTATTTAAAAAAGAAAACTTGTGAAAAAGTTGGAACTTTGACCTCCAATATCTCGGTAACTAGAAGGTTCCCAGGTATAGTCTACTCTAGAACAAAAAAATGCCGTCATTGCGATAATTTTTTGTGATACGAAGCCAAAAGCCACTTGTTCTCCCCGTGGCGAGCAAGTGGCTTTTGGCTTCGTTAAGGGTACTTTTAAACCCATTAGTTTCTCAGCAAAAATCAATTCTTCTACTTTATATCGCAAAGGGATCATCATCTGCCTTATCCTTTTCCCAACTATATTGGGGTCGGCTTCCAGTCTAGCCGGATGCAGCTGAATACCAGTATTTTACATGGAGCGACTGCCTATCTGACCTCCACAACCCAGTCAGTACTGGGTAATACTATACCCCTTGGTAAGACTGGTTGTCAGACTTTTTGGGCCACTGACTGCCTAACGACTGTCAAAGATCTAGAAATGACAGCCGGGACCAACGGCTTAACCTGCTTTCCGAAGCAAGGAGGAAACTCGGTATGTAACGGGCGGTCACCCATCCACAGACCAACCTAGGCAAGAACGGCTTAACCTAAAGATCGACCCGAGCGGCTGTTATTATTTAGCCACGAGCTCCTCGCAAAGGGATATTATTTCTAAAAAGAGGACTCTACCCTGAATTACTAACTAAAAAAAAAATATCCTCAAAATATTTCCACCTTTCCGTATGTAACTCTATCCGCGGGTAGAATCACCCTTCTAGCAAAGGCACGCGGCTAGCGGTGCGTGAACTAAATAATTGGGGACACTCGTACGGTATCGGCATCGAATGTCCAGTCCGTTTGCTGATGGATGGGGCACTTGAATGTAATACTGAGCTATTGGTATTGAACTTATGTCAGTTGACAGCGATACTAGCGCCATTTTAGAATATTATCGACCGGTGAGAAACTGAACTAATTCATTTCTAAAGCCAAAATTACTGTGAACTATTGAAATTTGGTTACACCTTATTTACCCACCACTGCTTGACCCTTTGGGGATTACAGGCGTACTATTATGTTTATCTTAATTTGTCAGTGTTAAATAGTAAACTAAATAATTGGGGACACTCATACGGCATCGCCATCGTCCGTTGCTGATGATTGGTCATTTGGACATAACAGTGGTGCGTTGGTATTGAACTTATGTCGGTTGACAGCAATGCTAGCGCCGTGTTAGGAGATTAGCGAGCGGTTTTTAGTCTGAAAGTTGTTACGCTTGATTTTTATCAAAGTTGCTTTACTGTAAATAGCAGTGATGTTACATTGCGTAATTCCTAAGTCAATTATGATTATTACGTCATGATGTCTCATGATCGATCTACGAGATGACGTTGAGCCTTAAATAGGATAGATACCTGTAAAATTTAGCAACAATCCAACCATTTAAAACGATTAAAAGTAATGAATTTCGCACTAACTCTCAAAGCCATGCAGTATAGTAACGTACTTGGCCACAGTGGACACACATACGCACACACAAACACACAATTAGAGCTGAGCATTAACGATGCAATCGCCACTGCTATGCGATGCTATCGACAGTGTACTGATGGAAAATAAAGCTTGGAATTGCGTATTAATGGTTCTTGGATAGGTTACATCGCATATAGGTTGACATTTCACCAAATATATAGTTGTGAATTATAATAACATCAAATTCCTTATGATTAATTATAATAGGATTGCCGCATCGCGAGATTTATCTTTAATTTTTTCTCTTTAAAGAAACGACGCGAGCCTCACTAGATCCTACCAGTGAGCAGAAATAGATCTTTAGAAGGCATCAGTTCACTATATTTTATTTATTATGTGCACCTGTCGTGCAAAGAGCCACCTGATTGTCTGACATACAATAGTAAACTAAATTTAAAGTTATATAAGCTTGCTACCATCACAATTAAAAATACAAAAATCTTTAATTTTTTCACATGAACTTCTAGTTCGTATTTCTAGGGTTTTCAATCTTCCAGTAGATTATATTCTTTTTGTTATAATAGCCTGTACTGTCCCACTGCTGGGCAAAGGCCTCCCCCAATTCATTCCATGTGCTCTTTTCCCTTTGCTCTTTTTTCTTTCGGTAAATATTATATTGAGGACAATATTATCTTTTCAAAGGTATGTCTGGCATGTTGTGGTGCATGCTGACGCTACAGTCCAATGTCCGCCCATCCACAATCAGTCGCGCAGTCGTCCATAGTCGCGGCGTACCGCGGCTCATATTGAAATTACGCAGGTAATCCGGCACGCACTGTGGTCGCAATGCACTTATTATTTTGCAAGTTATGACATTTGCACGTATGTATGTCAAACAATGATATACGTTTTTATCAGGGATTCTCACGTATCAACGTTGTGGGTTCAGTTGTTCACCTCACTTTCAAAATAGAAAAAAATAAATAAAATGAGCGTTTCGGTGGAGTGTTTTACCCAGTACTGGGTAAGGAGGTCAGGATGGCAGTTGGCAACTGCCACCCGATTAGACGAAAAGCCAACCCAGCATAGTTCAGCGACAAATCATCTGCAATGAAATGCAGTAAATTCTTCTATCTTTTTACTCACCTACTTCTTTCTTTATCGTGTGGTCAGTGCCTAACCTGGTGTCAGAGTTTGTATGCCGTCCATGGGCCTCTAACTTAGCTTTACTTGGGTCGAGAAATATCTCTCAGTCATGCTGGTTACCTCTCGCTGTTTTCCTTCACCGAAGTAAGACGAGATAATTTTACAATACGCATATGAATCCGAAAATCAGAGGTGCGTGTCTTGGGTTCGAACTTGAGACCTATGACTTGGCGGTACGACGGTCATACCACTAGGCTATCACTGCTTAAACTTACCTACTGCAGAAAATTAACTGTGTATGGATAAAACATACAAACATTTGTTTTTTTTTTTTAGAAACCTTGGCCCACACCAGGAATTTCTCCTGTATCGTGAGTGCGTTTACAAAAATTTTAATTCACATTCACAAACAGCCAGACCCAGAACAACTACCTGTAGGCCATACAAATATTTGATCCGTGCGGGAATCGAACCGTAATCGTTCTCTACTTTGTTTTCCTAAAACCCAATAGAATTTTCTGCATGTTTTTGAAAACCTCTTAAAATTTACCAGAATTTAAAAACCAACGACACACGACTTCCAAACATTTAAAACCCCTAACATCCCAAGAACATTAAAAAATCCCCTTTCAAAATCGCAATTAGTTATACAAAACTGTCTGCCGCGTAACTGATGGTTCAGAGAATGACCGGCCGGTGACTTGCACGTGTACTCATTACCAAATGAATGCTACGTCGAGTTAAATTCTGAAAATGAATGGGAGCTCCTTATCTTGGCCTTTAGATATGTAGGGTGTGTGGAGGGAGAGTACTTAATTATGTGGAAAGAAAGTTGGGTGGATGGGTGGGAATTATGTTGTAGTAGGTAATGTGGGTTTAATCCTTAAATATAATAACACAATGTGTATTTCGCCGAAATATTAAGTTCAGTGCTGCCTCGTTGGCCTACAAGCGCGACTGGTGTGCATGAGGTCCAGGGTTCGATTCCTGGGTCGGACAAAATGTTATTGGGTTTTTCAGGAATTTCTCAGTAGCAGCCTCGGAGTTTGGATTTGTGCTCGGTTGATGGCAATAGGCTCGCCCCCTATTACATGGGACTTAAACATAACTGGCGAAATGTGGGTGTACTATTAGGTACGCCTCTGCCTAACCCTTCAGGGATTAAAGGCGTAATGTTATGTTAAGTTAATGATTAAGTTTAGTGTACCTATTGTATTAATTGCATGTCTATTTTTTTTCAGCACCCATGTTTAACGTGAGCCTTTTGCCATCACCCGACAATTAGTCCAGTCTCCGGGCGGCAACTGAGAAATTCCTAAAGGAAAATGTTGTAGCCGACTTGGAAACCAAACCCAGGCCCGTGACAGCCACGGAGTCTGGATCAGTGCCCGGTTGATGGCAGTAGGTTCGCCCCTATTACATGAATGGGACTATAACATAACTGTCGAAATGCGGGTGTAGTCCCAAATATAATAATAAAAAATATTTAATACGTTTTTATTAAGGATTCTTATGTGTCAACGTTGCTGGTTCAAGTGTACACTTCACTTTGAATATTGAAAAAACATTTTTGTACTGAACGTTTTGGCTTAAACCAAAGGGTAGTGTGTTACCCAGTAATAAATATTATACTCTTATTAATTTCCATCTCCGTTTTCCGGATGAACTTTTTAATTTTGTGACTCGCTGTGATTTATTTAGATAACAGGCTTAACAAGAACAACCAGGGTTTATCAAACAAACTATTTTGCAACACCAATCCCGCAACTACCTCACATTTAGCACAGAATCCACGTCAAAAGCAACAACCTAACACAATCCAATGAACCAGTCCAAATGACGCCGGCAGAATATGTTGACTCGACAAAAAAACCCGGTAGACAGACCAAATTGCGTTGACCTGCCTACGGTTAGAGGTAGGGAAACAATTGGGGTCTAGGAGGCTGGTCATGTGACAGGGAGGCATTTGGTAACAATATCGCAATTTATCAAACGAGGCACATTGTTGCGCCCCTCACGGAACTGCGCAACCTGTCTCCCTGGTCTAGTCGTACTAAATACTTTGAACAAAAGCCCAACTGAAGCCTCCAGAACCGTATGGTACCGGTGGAAAAATCTTAAATAAAACGACTTAGAACAAGTCATAACTTAAATCTCTATAGGCTGGAGCACATTCTATTCCAAATAAACGTGAAATACCGAAACTATTTGTTAACTTATCATCTGCCTAGGCTTTCCAAACTTTATTGGGGTCGGCTTCTAGTTTTACCGGATACAGCTGAATACCAGTATTTTACATGAATTTACTAGCATTCTGACTTCCACAACCCGGTTAGTAGTGGGTAATACGGTACCCCGTGGTAAGACTGGTTGCCAGACTTTCAGGCCAATGACTACCTATAGCGATTGTCCAAGGTCTACAAATTTCAGCCGGGACCAACAGCTTAGCGTGCTTTCCGACGATTAGTACTGGGTAATAAAGTACCTCGTGGTAAGACTGGTTGACAGACTTTCAGGCCACTGACTACCTATAGTGACTGTCCAAGGTCTACAAATAACAGCCGGGATCAACTGTTTAGCGTACTTTCCGAGGTACGGAGGGCACTCGATTACGTAACTGATGGTAACCCATCTACAGACTGACCTTGGCAAGCGCTGCTTAACCTTGAAGATCGACCCCGAGCAGCTGTAATTATTTAGCCACGAGAGATTTATTAACTGTGAGTTCTTTTTTCTCGCTTTTTGTAAAAGTGGTACTTCTGCAACTGTCTTCTTTGTATCAGTTCTTTCATCTACGAGTACATACAAACATCTGTACAGGGTCGGATATTCGTAAGATTTTTTGCAAGTAATATTTTTTTTCTCGAGTTTAGATTTATTTGGCCTGCCTCCTTTATGCCTTATAAATTCATGTTAAAACGTTCCAGGTTTTTGTTTAATTTTATTACCATCCGTGGCTTCAAAGTAATATATTTATTTAGAGAGCAAAATATTGCTTGTTTACTGTGTATTTTAGATAAAAAATCTAGAAAACAAATACAAATTATTTAAGAGGAGAGCCAACAGTGCTCAATATCTGTAAAATATGCTAAGTTACTTTTAGTTTTACTATAGATAGAATTCGATGAAATCCTTACAATGTATGTTATATGTCAATTTTAATACAGTCCCCTCATTCATATATTTACAACTAAATAAGTGTTCTTCCAAATATAAAAGAAATTTCAGAGTTTTCTATTATTACCCGTGTTTATTTATTTCTTTTTTTCAAAAGGAACAACAAATAGTTGCAATATAAAACATAGAAATAAGAAATACGCAAAAAAACACAACGCTGTTCACAGATTAACTATAGGATACATAACAGTGAAAATAATCGCTAGGTTACAAGTAAAAAATACAAAAAAATTAGTACAAAATTAAAAAAAATATATAAAGCAAGGATAGTCTGTTTTACACATAGGACATACACATTATTATAACATGTACCTCCTCCATAGAATCCTGGGGGATATGTGCGTAATTACATAATAATTGGTAAGCTGATTGGTAATTACAATACGATCTTATTAGTACACTGATGTATGCTGCCCATTCTACTGTGAAAGTCAGCAATTAATTTAACGATGCTCATGGGACGTTATGAGGTTGGCCGATTGTTTACCACAAATTATAGAATTAATGATATTTGAGTAGTTGCAAACCAACACCGTGCCAAGCTATAATAGTTAGCAAATAATCTTATGGTAGACCGAAATTACTTTAATTAGCAAAAGTCATGTTATTAAGCTGTTTCCGTTTAAAATTAATTTACTAATTGAAAAGCTGTCTTCATTTAAAAATGTTTTAGATTTTTTTTTTCTACATCACGTTCAATTAAATTTTATAAATCCGACTTTGGCACAGTATTACTCAAAGTATTTCCGCAAGAGCCCCAAACAGGGAATTATTTAGGCTCTTGGGAAAATTCTTAAAATTTAATCCCATTAGCAGAGGCAAAATAAAACATGCGAAAAATTTCTCGTCGTCACACTTCGCCCCATTCCGACCCTGTGTCGCTAAATGCAGAGCAGGTGATGTTTTTATTAAAAAATTTCGTCAGCGCCACGCTCCAATCGAAATTAACTTCAGCTTGTTTGTGCCAAACTACTTGTTTTTAACAAAGGATCCACAGATTGCAGTCGTTTCGAGTTTAATTAAATGTTCCAGCAAAATATTGAGGTGCAACGTTCTGTTTACATTTTGTTAATATTGGTAGTAGCCTTGTCCTCTGAGATTCAAACAAAGTGATTCAAAATTTATCTTGTCTTTAGGGGAAGAAGTAAAAAGAAATTATATTCATTCGGAATTCATCATAATCTGCTCAGCCTTTTTAGGTCGGCTTATAGTCTACTAGATGCTGCTAGATATCAGTATTTTCAATGCAACAACTGCCTATCTGACCTCAACATCCCAGATAATTAGTAATACGATATCTCTTGGTAAGATTCGGTAATATTCCGGCATTATTTATTGAAATTCTCTTAGCAAGGTTATCAATTGATTTCGAGACAAAAATATAGGAAAACGTTTACAGAAGCAACTTTGTTAAATAGTCTATGGATCTAAAAATATCCTATTAACAAACCGGGCTGAGTATATTTGTGTGTTCGAGGTTTCTTTACAAAAGCGTTGTTTATTCAGGTCATTAGTATTTCTGTAACAAATAAACAACTAACATACCTACACTGTCCCAACCTGCTTTCTTCTTTATCCTTCAATATCCGACCATCCTTATTATATTAGTGTGTATTAAGACACGTAATATCCGTCTGTCTGGCAAGTTGCCAACGCCTTAGTTTTCCCAATTTGGTGTAACCTCGGCAATGCGTACGAAGATGATACCTAAATCCGTAGGCTGTCTGTACCAGGGAGATATAAAGAAAACACAATTTTCACATTATTACGATAGAAAATATTACGTCTAGTATTTTCCTGTTGTTCTTCCACGTGTTTGTTTAATTAAGATAAAAATGGATGGGTTTCTTTAGCTGTTAAGAAACAGCTTTTTTGGATGAAAAAGTTCAAGCCTCGTCCAGCAAATGATTTAGAGTTTCTACATTTTACCATGATGACTATGACTATTATAAATAAAAATAAAATAAATAGATTGTGTTTTAATTCAGGCATAATACAACAACAAAAAATAATAATAAATAATAAATTGAGATTAAATAAAAACAGTAAAGTAGAAAATCATACAAAAATATCATTAAAATCATTACATTACAAAAATCAATAAAAGTCATTCAATAAAAATATCAATAAAATTACTCAAAAATAAAAACTTACACGCAACCGGCGTGCGTTTGTGACCAGATGGGCAGAATGTGATGATCATAGTAAGTAGCGTTCTGCCTACCCTCAAAGGACAAAGATGTTTTATTTCACGTAAAACCTTTGAGGTTTCTAGGAATCACAAGGAAATAAATGCATTCCCAATTACGGAAGACATGGATCCAGACGATCCACCACCACCCGTCACTCGGATCATCAAACATCCCCAATACCAAACCTAACGAAAACCCATCCAATTACAATCGAATCGAACGTTAATTTAGCCGAACGTTTCTCGAACCTACCAAACACACTTCATTAGACCCAACAAAAGCGGAGCCGATCAAGAAAAAAAAATAACAAACAAATTAGTACCACGGAACAAATAAGAAACGAGAGACAATATTACAAAAGAAAAGAATGGAGACGAGGTTTCAATAATAAATTATCAAAGGGAGGAGGGGGGAGGGGGCGTCTAGGGACGACACCTCCCGTCGTCTTCCTTATTGTCTGTACTCGACTTTATGTTAGGATTTAAGTTATAAGAGATAGGAGGAAGATGCTCATTGCATTTTGGTGTATTTTATTTTTCTGCTCTGACAACTTTCAGTAGAAAACTTAAGGATAATTTCCACGAAACAGCTCGCATCGCATCGGATCGGAACGGATTTTACAGTCTTTAAACGATATTAAATCCTGTACACAGTATTTAAAGTCTAAATTATCAAGCCGCGCATAACAGCTTAACCGCGGGTATAGCCAAAAGTATGCTGCGACGCGCGATCAGCTCCGTTGACCTGTTGTCATATCCGACCACGTCAACACGGTAGGAATGAAATTATTTGACTAGGCGCAGAAATGGAAACGTTTGCAAGCGTCAGTACGGGGCCGATCGTATGCGTCGACCTCCTGCCGGACGCGATCGACTGTCGCTGCGTCCGTTCGTATCCTGTCCAATCCAATGCGATGCGAGCCGTTTCGTGGAAATCATCCTTTATCGGATAACCCCTTTATTTATACACGTTGCTTACAGATAAAATATAGTTACGTCTTAAACTTATGGCGAAGCAGACGTTAATAACTCTTCAAAACACTGTAGGTGCCAACAACAACCACATTTTTTAAACTATGAATAATTTTAAACGAAATGTAGACCCATATTTAGTTATCCAACAAAAGATTTCGACCATTTCCCGCTTCAGCCTGTAACTTAGACTGGCTGTTAGTACGCGTTCACGTAGAACTTTTGTGATACAAAATTAGCGTTAGGAATAAAACAAAGAAATCGCCGAAGGGGATTCAAACAGGGTCGTTTTAATCAGCATCATGTGCGTTACTGGTTGGAAATGATTTAAAATTTTGAGCACAAGTGGAAGATTACCTAACTTTTATAATTCAACGATGAATGGCGGATATAACTTTGGAATTGTACTCGAGAATTTCATATTTATTCGTGATTGTAGCCTTGTTACATTTAGGTCAACTTTGAGCGATAAATGAAGATTTTAAGATTCTTGCGTAACCGTTTCAAGGAACGTGTGAAGGGCCTGAAGTTTAGGACTTAAAATATCGAGTAATATTGCCTATATTTGAAACATCGAGTAGAGAATTATTGTTATAAAATCAGATTATTTATTCGCAAATGTAGGTATAAGTACATAGATGTAACTATAATTATTATGTACAATTTAGTAACAACTGTAAATATGGCACTGTATTAGTAATCTTAGGTTAAAACATTAAAACTAAAATTTTAAGAAATTGTCAGAGTCAAAAACTTTAGCTACACAGAAACTTTTACTGTTTAAAGAAAACATGGGTTAGTTTTAAATAGATACTAGACTCACATCTGTTGTCCTTAAAATAACTCCGACTTATAAAAAAATCCATGCAAAGTCTATCCCAGAACTAAATCTTCCAAACTAAGATTAAATCTAAAGAAAACACAGATGAATAAATCGTGTACATAATTATGATGCCAACGACAGCTTTAAACAAACGACTGCTGAAAGTTTTCGATGGCTCTGGTATCGACAGGGTTCGAACTTGTGTCCCCAAGTTTATGATGAATAGACTTCCATTACTTGAGTAACTGTTGCAAATAGTTGCTTTGTTCATAATTGATTAGCGTTAAATATAGTGGTATGTATTGAGAGGGAAATTGTTGGGTTGTTAGGTATAATTTGTTGTGAAAGATCTTGTTGACGATAGTTTTGATTGGGTTGTATGTTTAACTGAATTTAGGTATGGCAAGAAAGGAGATGTCTGCTGAGATGACAAGTAATATAGAGAGGTATGGAAGAAGAATATATGCTGTGTCGACATCAAATAAAATGGGAATAGCGGCAAGAGAATGATGATGAGGTGTGCACTGTTTTAGGCTTTCACGGTTTACAACTAAACTTATACTGTCACTTACAGGATATCTTCCGTGATTGTTCATTATTTTGAGCTCCGGATATTTCGGCGCTGTTGCAAGCGCCATGATCGCAGGTTGACTGGAGAATTCGGGTGGATGGGTTCTCCAGTCAAGTATAAGTTTGGATGATGAGATATTTCGAAATCGAGTAAAATAAAACTATTATATTCATCTCGCATATAATCAACAAAGAGTAAGGTGTATCATTATGTCTAAGTCCCATATAATAGGGGGCAAGCCTGTTGCCATCAACTGGGCACAAATCCAGACCCCGTGTAACTGACAGGAAATTCTTGAAAGAAAAACCCAATTACACTTTCCCACGTTAGTGTACTTAACAGTACATAAAAAACATAATATCATCACCTCATGCCTGTAATCCCCGAAGGATCGGGTGTACCTAATAGTACACCCATATTTTGCCAGGTGTGTTTAAGTCCCATGGAGGCGAGCCTATTGCAATCAACCGGCCACAAATCCAGACTCCGTGGCTGCTACTTAGAAATTTATGATGGAAAAACCCAATAACACTTTACCTGACTTCTAGTCAAACGAGGTAGTGAAGCAAAAACCATAAAATAAATATAGTTAGTACATAATATGTACCTATTCAGTAAATGTAGCCTTAAAGTACTTAACGTAAAAGGTACTTAAATTAGCTTTCAAGGAAGATAAGTTTAGATAGCGTATATCAATCACAGTCTTCAAGACTTTTGAAGGTATCAAGATTTCAGCGAAAACTTGTCAGTCAAAACTTTCTAGTCAAAAGAAAATGATAAAATCTATACATATAATAAAATTGTAACAGGCCAATGTCTGTACAT
The DNA here is from genome assembly GCA_910589295.1 of Noctua janthe. Taxonomy (NCBI): domain Eukaryota; kingdom Metazoa; phylum Arthropoda; class Insecta; order Lepidoptera; family Noctuidae; genus Noctua; species Noctua janthe. The sequence continues at coordinate 2,379,018 of OU342565.1, read as the reverse complement.
TGAAGATATTGAAAAAAAATATATGGGGGGTCTTTATTAGAGCAACAGAAGTCAATACAACAGTTTTTAGAATTTTTGTCTGTCTGCCTGTCTGATTTTCTGTATGTATGTTTGTACGCGCATGACGCAAAAACTACTGCGTGGATTGTAACGCAGTTGTCACCGCTCTGCTGCTACATGCTTAACTTAAAATATAGGCTACATTAGATATAGTTTTGGATCCGATAGGTGGTGCTGTGCGAAGTAAGGGCGGGTCACTAGTCTAAAATAAACAGAGATGGAATTTACCGATTTTGTCTACCGTCATGCCAGTGAAAATTCCGAGCGAATATTGAAATATTATTTGTTTTTGTTTTTCGCTTAAAACAAAAACAAATAATTTCAATATTCGCTGGGCATTCTCTATCATCGTTATTATATTTATTTGAAAATTTTCCGCGTCTGAGCGTCCGGTATGCCTGTTATTTAGCGCTAGCATCTCGGCTCCCATTCGAAGGGGAAATATTTAATAAAAACGCGATTTTCTTTGAAACGCCCCGCGATTTTAACGTGCCTCGCACAAGTTATTATTCGTAATAGCCGATGGATTTATGTGAGTTATTTTTAGTGTGACGCCTGGAGAACCTATTGTGAATTTTATAAAGGTCTTTTTTTAGGTCAAAAGTTTCCTATGTTTTTGGCTATATAAAGTTAACCAAAGAAAACACGGAAAATGTTGTTGTTATTTACAACATTACACCTACATTTTCTAAGAATTCTAAAGACTGTAACGTAGCACAAAATGTTTTTGTTATACGCGTTTTCCGTAGTTCTATGTTAGTAAAGCAAATAGGTATTTAGCTTTCATATATATTCAAACAAAGCGTTTCCTCATTAATATCCGTACCATATCTAATTATCTATGTAAAATCTTAATTTCCGTTTCCAAAACACATTATCTTTAAAGTATGTGTAGAAAACTCGGTCTTGTGGTCGCAAGTGCGACTCCTGAACAAGAGGTCCCGGGTTCGATTCTCGGGTCGGGCAAAGTGATTTTGGGTTTTTCCATCAGGACTTTGTCAGTAGTAGTCACAGAGTCGGGATCTGTGCCCGGTTGATGGCAATAGTCCCCTATTACATGGGACTTGAACATAGCTGGCGAAATGTGGATGTACTATTAGGTATACCTCTGACTAACCCTTTGGGGATTACAGGCGTGATGTTATGTTATTTGTAGAAAACTATTACAGAACCAAAGTGTTGGACACGACCTTACCTCTTTCACCATCATCTGCCTAGTCTTTTCCCAACTATGTTGGGGTCGGCTTCCAGTCTAACCGGATGCAGCTAAATACCAGTATTTTACATGGAGCGACTGCCTATTTGATTTCCACAACCCAGTTAGTACTGGGTAATACGATACCCCTTGGTAAGACTGGTTGTCAGACTTTCGGGCCACTGACTACCTGTAACGACTGTCAAAGATCTACAGATGACAGCCGGGACTAACGGCTTAACGTGCTTTTCGAGACACGGAGGAAACTCGGTATGTAATGGGCGGTCACCCATCCACGGACCAACCTAGGCAAACGCGGCTTAACCATAAGATCGACCAGAGCAGCTTTATTATGTAGCCACGATCTCCTTAACTCTTTACCATCATAATTTCGTACCTACTAAAACTATATCACTACATCTCATCTAAATATCCCAACACGAGACAAAGCTTTAGTGTATCCAGGGTAAGAGTAATCAATACGGGACTGTCGCTGCCTTGAATTGAAACAATGTAGGTACACGTATAAGAGGTCTATCGCAAGGGTCATGGTCGAGGCACTAGCGGCAGGAGGGCTACACTATCTGTGGTAGGGGTGGCAAAAGGAGACTTCTTGGAAATATTTGTCTAATAAAAAACAATCAATAAACACTTGTCTATTTTTAATTTTCTATAAATGAATCGTCTAGCTTAATGGAAAAGATTTCTATTGTAAACAAAAAGTAGGATCTCTATGATATTCTTTAAAAGGTCCTACTTTAAAAATACATGGTCTAGGGGACATCGACGCCCAAACGGTTACCATGAATTCAGCTTATGAATGTAGACCCTCAGCGTCAAAATTTTTCGTCGGTTCTTAAAAGAATTTTGACGCTGGGGCTCAAGAATCAATGTACTGAATGAGGGCATGAGTATTTTTAGTCCAGTTTCTCTGTTATGTATTATCATCATCTGCCTAGCCTTTTCCTAACTATGTTGGGGTCGGCTTCCAGTCTAACCGGATGCAGCTGAATACCAGTACTTTACATGGAGCGACTGCCTATCTGACTTCCACAACCCAGTTAGTACTGGGTAATACGATACCCCTTGGTAAGAATGGTTGTCAGACTTTTTGGGCCACTGACTACCTGTAACGACTTTCAAAGGTGTACAGATAACAGCCGGGACCAACGGCTTAACGTGCTTTCCTACTAACCGAGGTAAGCACGACTTAATCTAAAGATCGACCCGAGCGGCTGTTATTATTTAGCCACGAGCTCCTGTTATTTATTCACATGCTTAGTATTAAAATAATCGCTCATGTGCACACAAATTAACCAAAACCAAAACCCGAAGCGTGGGTCTTACACGTGTATAACCAGAAAATAATTAAACGCCCGACCCAATCCTCTCATCACTCGCACTAACCACAACAAACCACACATACGTACCTTATTAGCCACCTGTCCGAATTTCAAGACACAGGTAAACCCCAAATTACTTTGGACAGCCCTAACAGGCCCCTAAGAAAGGGACAATCGAAATCTGCGGGGCACTAGTGCCTTTTATCTGTAATGGGATGGACAGGAACATATAATGTCTGGACATGTGAGTTTAACTTAATGATTGGTTTAGTGGCCCTTCCAATGGGCTTTCGATGAGGGTACTCGGATATTTTTCCCTTACCCGGCTTTTGAAGGGTTCGCTTTAAGTGGCGTACTTGTGTTTTTTTCCGGATTTTCATTTGTTTTTAAATGTGAAATCTATGTGAGGGGATATGTGGGATCCTTTTATCTCGCTTATTGGAAATACCTTCTGAATTGCAAAGCTCACCGACGGATCACACGGATAAAAATAGGCTCTTAAAATGTACACATAATGTCAGCTGCTAAATTAATTCGTAACATAAAAAAAATGTCACAATTGCTAAAAGATTTCATGTAAAACAGTGGTCCATTTTTTCTATCATCACCACCAGCCTAAGCTTCTCCCAAATATATTAGGGACGGCTACCAGTCTAACCACAAGCATCTGATTACTAGTACTACTTTCTATGGATTACTACTAGTAGAACTTTCTATGGAGTGAAAGTAAGAGAGGAAGTCCCCTTGGTAAGACTGGTATAATTGTTCCAACTAAGTTATTCTAAAATGTTCCACAGTCTGTACTTCCGTTCCAAAGTTTACCATTGCGTTCTCGCTCCACAATTTCTCCTGTTTCATTATTAAAATAAGCTTAAAATCCCCATTACACGAACTGGACTATCTGTGAGAATGTTTCTAAACATTTAATACATAATGTGTAGCATTTAAATGTTAATAGGAACTTGGGCTTGCGTCATATGAGAGTGTTTTGGCCTCCCGGTTCAGTAGAACCGGTAGAAACCAGGGGTACCTCTGGTCCTTGTATACGAATTAACGTTTTACTTTTAGCCATTGTTAAAATATGACGTGTTAAAGATACAAGAAAATGGTACACTTCCGCTGATGATGTTATTGAATTTCTGTGTCTTCTTCTCCTTCCTTCCTTTGTCCCAATCTATTTGGGGTCGGCGCAACACGTTTCCTTCTTCCATTCACCCCTACCAGACGTCACGGCAACATTTACTCCTTTCTCTTTTATGTCAGTCTTCACACAATCCATCCATTTTTTCTTTGGCCTTCCTCTCCCTCTCCATCAATCAATATTCATGTCCATAACTCTTTTAGTCACATCTGTTTTATCCCTCCTCATTTGTTCATACCAAGAATAACGACTTCCTTTCAATTTTTCTGTAACAGGAGCCACTTTAAAACTTCCTCTTATATACTCATTCCTTACTTTATCCATTCTTGTCACTCCACACATCCATTTTTACATTATCTGTGTATCTAACTAAATGTAACTAACTTATATTAACAAGAAATCTGATAGTTTTTTTTATATTTTCAAGGACTGCACCAAAAGTAATAATGTGTCTAGCCAATTTGAATCATAAAACTCTTGTCACTGCGACCATCGTACGAACCCTGCCTGTATGAGTGGGCGCTTAAACCGGAATTCATTACACAAACAGAATTGACCCCTGTCAGGTAAATTACAAACTTAATCAAGATAACGAACCAAACAAAAATAACCTTTAAGTTCCAAAACATAAAGCCTACAAAAACGGTAAAACAAAGCGTTGTATATGCGTAAATAAGGAAGGGAATAAATAATCTAAAACTTATCTAGTAAGTCCGTGAATTTAATTTCGACGCTTTTAATAGATCCCTTCGTCTTTGAGAATTCGAGAATATCAGCTTTAGAAAAAATTAAAAGAATTTAGTTAAAATTGTTGTTTTATTGCTTATTTTGGATACAGCTATTTTCGGCGTCAGCATTTGTGAAAAATTTTCTTGTTCAAAATGTTTATTGGAATACTTTGAGAGTTTTTTTCAAGTTATCAAATTCTTAGACACAATGTTCAAATCAAACATTTTTCACTAACAGTGTAGATAATTTCTAACAATCGGCAGAAACTTTCGTTAAACATATTATTTCGATTAATTTTGGTCTTAGTCCCTAAAAATAAAATGCTACCTATAATTCCTAGACCGAAACGAGCACTATAAGAGAAACGAAATAATTCCATTAACGAAAATTTATTGACATCAGTATGCTAGTAACCCCAGAATTCACTAAATCACCAGTTTTCATTACACTCCCCTACGACTTAGGGACTCACGATTTATTTATTTTCATAATGTTTCTAGGTATAAATCTGTGATAGGGCCCTTAAGAATTGTTGTAATTTTATGATTCGTAAAACAAAGGTTTTGAGCGAAAAGGCTATATCTATTATTGCTCTCGAGGGTATCATGAAACGGGACTAAGGAATTGTATCAGGTAGATTAGAAGCAGAACATCTTCGTAATTGGGATAATAAAGCAGGTAAAAATCAGGTCGATGCATTCAAAGGATGCCTGAAAGATACCTGGTGGAGAGTGCTGGAATTCAATAATGTGTGAAGCTCAGGATCCAGCCGACGTGGACGCTTTGGTCCAGCTGTGGACGTCCTTCATCATGATTATGATGATTGAAAGGACCTACGGTAAAATTGATGATGCCTTGCTTGAAGAGGCTTGAAAAGGAAAAAATATCAAATTACAAACGAGTTCAAGGATTGAACTGGCAAAATAATCAAGTCAACACGTTAACACCTACATAATAATTAAAAATCTAAATATTGCGTGTACAGTAGTAAATAAAGAAACTACGGAGTTATTTCCCCCTTCGTCGGAATTTATTAAAACTAATGAACATCTAAGAAACAGTATTGTAAAAGTCTAATTTTCAAATACAAAGAAAAGTTATCAGAAGACCTTAAACTTGCCTGAGGGTGTAGTCACTCTAAATGGAGTGACCTTTTCTTGCCTAACAATACCAAAATCTGAAAATTCGAAATTGAAAATTATCTATTCCAAAATCAGGACCCTCAGGACCATTATTTCTCTCATACCGTGTCGTGATAGGTCGTCTCTTCCAAACAATAGTATAGCTAGACAAAAGGTGTATATTAAGACACTGGTCACGTAAAACTCGTTGCGAGTGGCTTGCTCTGCACGATATTAGAGAAAGGGGCGCTTTTTTAACTTATTATTGCCCTCAAAAACCCATTTTGTCTTCGCCAGTAATAAAATAAGGCCCCTTTATGGACGAATTATGTGACGTTTATTAGACTGTTGGCGTTCAGTTAAAGCCTTGCATCCGATTAACGTGATATGAGAAGGACTTTGCTTGGTAACAGCAACGAAAAAAGACGAGTTGGAAATTCTACGTTTGAGGGTGGGACACAAAAAACACGCTATAACATGGGAGAGGGAAACGGTCGCGTTTGCAATGACCGCACACTTATTTCCTTTCAGCACAGCGAGACTTAGTAACACGGTATGGATAAATGGTCGGAGAAGAAGCTTGGAACGCAAATGGTGTATATTAATTTCTATATAATATTGAATTAGGATATCCACGTTGAGCAGTTCTAGTTTTATTGTCGTTATTTGTAGAATACTTGGTTTTTTGTTGCTGTGGACTCTTCATTGTGCGGAATAAACAATTTTTCTCTTTTAGTGGATGACAAAGTAATGAAGTAAGAATTTGTATCCATATATCTGTTATCTAACAATATTTACTACTGTTGTTGGATTCTGGGTAGACACAAATTCTCACACAAAATATTAGTATCAAATATTCCGTACAAATTTTCGCTCCACCAACTTCTAAGGCACAGAAAATACGCCATCAAAAAACATGGCGGAGTAGGTGCGTGAAGCGATCTCGTTACGTCTACGGAAATTAATGTTTCCTACCGATAGCTTCGCGAAATATTCACATAAATTATCTGCTCAGGTACTTTGCTAGACTGAATATGATAAACGATTAGTGAAGGAGTTTTTGTGATGCCTTAATATATGGAACGATGTGCACTTAAGTGGTACGTGAGGACCTAGATTGTGGGAGAAGCCTGGATGGAAAGGGAATCGAGCTTGATTGATTAGATTTTTTATAAGACCTCATTTATTTTCCTTGGAAGTCGATCCGTAAATGTTTTTTACTTGGAAAAAATAATTTTGGTAACAGTCGCACCTGATGCTCGGTCTAATCAACCAATCCAAAGTGGTTCCCTAAAATCATATTATTTCACATCTTAATTAATTTTTTTTCAATACTCGCTGTTGCCCGCGGAAATTATTCTTTTTGATACTTAAGAAATGGTTTACCTGTGTGCCTAATTTTCTTTGTGCAAAGCTATGAAAAGTTAAGAGACAGACAGAGTTACATCCACATTTTTATAAATTACTATAGATTAATTTAAAGTATAATTTTACCAGCCCCACATTTATAGTCGGTAATCGTCCACCACAATCAGACTCAGCCACAGCAAACGGCCCTGAGGGACACCAGTGTAATCGCCACGTTTGACAGCGTCATTGTTGGTCGTGTCATATTTATTAATTAACTTGCGACTTTGTCTGCATGCAAATATAGACCAATTTGTAGTTGAATTTACGAACATATTTATTTTAAGTAACTTTACATGTAAGAACCATATCTTCCAAAATATGTTTTTATTCATCAATTGTCTAGGCGGAACTGTTTAGTACGTCGAAGATTTTCCTACCTACATTACGTAAGAAGAAGAAGACCTATAATTTAAGCTAAGATATAAAGCCCCCTCAATCACCCACAAGATGTGATAAGCCGTTCCATTCATTACCTCAAAATCTCAATTGACACAATAAATCACTTGAGATTGCAGGTCCCAAAAACCTTACTTAAGACGGTCTACGTTGAATAGGCGTACCTGAACAAACAGATAGGTGGCGGTATAAAAAGAACCATAATCCGCTTTCAAAGAAAAGCTTTTAGACTTTATCGTTCCGAATTTACATGTCAATGTATCTTTATGGACCTTACACTGGCGTGAACTGAACCTCTCTCATGAAGGCCTTCATGGTTTTCTTCGATGTAAAATTTATTTCATCTACTTTTACTACTTGAACGCTGTTAAATTCATCTGCTCCAAATTAAATTCCAATTTTTGATGGGTCTGTAATTTTGGCATGAATTTTATTCTTGTGTAGTTAGAGATAAAGTTGGGCGGTAACTAAATATTCCGGGTGTGGGAAGTGAAAACAGCCCTTAGTTAGTTTAATTTGAAACTAAATGCAAACAACTAATATAAATTGATGAAAAGATGAGGCGTTTTGAGGTAGAAAATATTATAAAGCAAAGAAGATTTACATTTCTACAAAGAAAACCAACAATACCTATTTTAGTATCCCGAAAATATTCATATCATGCCTCCCACACACATTATGTAGACATTAAGATTATCTGAAAATATGGTTACAACGTAATAACATTTCTCGGAAATCTGTCCATTAAAATATTCAAAAAGTTTTGCCTTTATTTCATACAATAACATGGTCTTGAAGGCAGATTTTGCATGTAAGCAACATCAAACACAAATGTTAGTTAGTCATTCAACAATGTTTTCTTCGCTCTCGACGCGCCGTTAACAACGTAATTAGACGATTTGGCTTGAGACTGCTTTAGCCGAGCGGAACCGCGCTGAAAGCACTAATACTCAACTCAATGTTACAACAAAGACCTTCAACAATTCTAAGCGCACACAATATAACACAGACTCGCGCAGTACTCGAAATATTAAACAATCAGCAGCCCACACAAAGACATCACGGAAAAAAATACAATTTCTCTCTCGCTCCTCAAAACGAATTGATTTATTGATATATAAAATACGAAGAAGGAACGAGAGTAGACAAAATAAGAAATAATCATTGAAAAGCAAAGTTTTGAGGTCTTCGACAAAATAAGGCTCTTTACAGATATTACCGAACGAAAAACGAAGAAAAAAATATCGCATCGACAAATAAGCGAGACGGTATAAAATGAATAATCGGGCATTAAGAGAGCTTTCGTACATTTATTCGTCTGTTTATTCAGTTTGGCGCTGGGGCTGCCAAGTTGCCAATAAAAACATTTTCATAGCTCGCATTAAAACACTGGCGAAAGTGAACGCCCTCAAATAATCAATACAGAAACCCTCCATGGCGGGAGTCGCCGGGCGCAGGTACGCGCCGTCCGCGCCCCGCACCCGCCCCGCCGACGCCCCGCGCACTCCCCGCTGGTTCCGCGGTCATAGAATAGACAGACAGACGACTGTGCAGTAGTTCGGACGTCAATATTTTATGGCGGGCTATGGCGTGGGCATTACCGCACAGGTGCTAAAACGGCAACTTGCTTAGTATGTACTAGAATTGAGAACGGCGACTCTGAACAGACAGTAAGTTACTCAGGTTCCGTTCTAAGTTTTATGGCATGTAACATGTGCTAAGATATACAGCTAACGACTTGGGTTAGAGACTCTCTAAGGACGCACGTTCCACGAACATCTAAACCGCTTTTAGGATTAATATTTAAGCCAGACATGTGCTGGATAATGTAGAGAAATAGATCAAGACGTTAATGATTTTTCTTTCACTATAGTAGAACATTCACTTATTTTACTAAACATACGGAAGCCTCAATGGATGCAACAGTTGATAATATAATTCACGGACAACTGTACTGCTCGCTGTTAACAGTCATAACTATAGCCAATAAAATATATTTGAATACATTCCCACACGGAGGCCTTGCAAGGACGAGACGGCAGTAAAAGGAATAAAAGATATGTAGATAATACATGTTTGACCTAAGTATGCTAGTAGTCATGATTTTATTAGTAGGTAATTCACATTTCTGACTGCATTCCTTTTGGTAGTACAGAAACTTAGTCATTTTAACCCAGATTTAGCGGAAATTAGTATATTTATTAAACTATTCTCCAAAAAGAATGCAAGTTTCATTAATTTCATCCTCAGACACATTGTTTATTCTATGAGAGCACATCCAGCCGCCATGCTGTCTAAACCGATTGATGCGACTGAATTTTGTCCACCAAACGAAATTTCGTTACGTTTCCAATGCGCTTAAGAGCTTTGGCGAGGTGGGCGACCTTTTTATTTACTTTAAAAAAGTACCTTCAGGTACTATATTTCGCCCCTTTCAGAAAAATCCCAACGGGAATTGTAACGTTCAGACGGCTGTTAACTTATTTTCTATCTTATACTCTCAAAAAACTTAGATAGATACAACAGGTAACTGCCATAAAAAAGGTTGCGATCACGAGAATGAATGCCACGGGGATATCTTAAGCCGATCATCTTAACAAAGAGATCTCATATCAAAATCAACCCTCAGATCAGTCGCGTAGATAGAAACACGAAGCCAATGAAACTAATTGGAAATACCTTAACATTCGCGTCCATAAATAAATGTCGTCAATAATATTTAACTAGGGCGGTTATTCAGCATCAGTGTCGGCCATGTGCTTGAACTGTGTGCTTGTGTCAGAAAGTGCATTGAGGAAGGTGTGCAACGTATCATCCACGTGACCACGTATGTATTAATAACTAATGTATTATTCTTGCATACATTGTTATGTTTTGGTGATTAAATTTTTTAACTCTAGATTAAGGATGGAAAATTATTAAATGGTAAATTTTATTGTAGAGGTTAGTGGTCTACGCCACAAAATTTGTGAGGCGATGCGTCGAAATTGTTGCAAACGCCTTTCAGCAGGTGGCACAGAGCGAATGTTTTGTGGTTTTGTTTTTGGCTATTTTAACGTTTCCGTAATGCAAAGTTTGCATTCGTTTTCCGGGGGTTTTCATGGTCGGTAGAACGCGTGGGTTTGACGTATTCCCTGGCCGCGGGGCTCCCCCACTCCATGATGTAGCGACCTGTAGATACACGCAGACTGACGGGCGCTTCGATTTACCCCTCAGCCCCAGTTGAATGTATCTATATTGAATCAGTCTGCATCTGTTTAGTGTATGAAAGATTTTTCAATTATATTTAATCTTCAATTCTTTTGACTGTATTAAAATTACTGTTGCTTCGAAATTGGTGTATGGTTCAATGGTTCCCCTTCAACCAGGTTTAGGTATTGCTTTGGAATATATGGGGAACGTATTGTTATAATGGTATACTTATACTTTATTGGCTAGTTTGGTGCGTTCGTTACCAAGGCTTGGGAAGGGAAGCGCTAATAAAAATTACCACTCAGTGGATACCAAACAGCAGGAAACGACAACATGGCAGGCCCAAAAGGAGATGGCGGGATGAGCTGGACTCTTTCGCAAAGGATTGGCCTACAATCGCACTAGACCGCGAAATGTGGAAGAAGGGAAGAGAGGCCTTTGCTCTGCAGTGAGACAATATAGGCTTATAATAATAATAAAAAGCTGGCAACACTTACGTCAAGCAAACGTCTTCATATCGGATTTACCAAATTTTCTTAAATTTAAATAGTTTTAGTATACCGAAAGATTTGAATCATACCACCCTTTTACAATACCAATTTTATTTAATAATATCAATGAAAAAATACTAAAATTACAATGAAAATAAATTGAAACCAATAAAGAAAACCACACCGTTGATTTGACACGTGTCATTGTGTGTCAAAAATTTTCCGAAATATTTAAAAGAAATGAAGATATGACGATGATATTATGTTGACGAGATCAGCTACACGACGCGCACGCCTATCGCCTCCGGACCCGTCGCTCAGCTCCGCCTCGCCGCCGCCGGAATCCAGCCCAATCGTGAGTGCTGTGACACCGGCCGTGGCAGTTGCGTCGAGCTCGAGCGACGAGTATTTCTCTCCGCCGACGACGCCACCACCTGTTCGTCGACGAGGAGGACGCCGGCCGCCGGACGGTTTAGGACCTCGAGGCCCACCGGCCTCTGATAGGGTCCCAGCTCCCGGCGGGAGTGTGCCGCGCATGCGATGGACGCAATCCATTAATGCAAATGTCATGCGCGCATACTATGGGGCTACAGAGGGGGGTAACAACCTGACCGCGTACCGTGTTCGGATGCTCTCTCTGTTTCAGGTGCTTGAGCCAGCTGTCAACGTGTCGGCACAACGACTGTCGGATCAGGTGCGAGTCATCCAGCGTAATGGTATGTTGGATGACACCGTACTTGATCGCTTGCGGACTGAAATGCAGAGTAGCCATGTCATTGCCACGCCGCCGCAGACTGTGGTTCCACCACAGTCTACCATAATACCAACTCACGATAACAACGTGAGTAATGACATGGTTACTAATGTAAGTACCCAGTGCAATGAGGAAATGAGGTGTGCTTTGGAGGGTGCGATTCGAGAATATCGGTTCATGCAACCCGATCTTAGACCACGCGTACCTCGTTTGCCCATGCATAACAAAAATAAGGTGCTGGTGGCAGTTCTGGATTCGCAGTTGTCAAACTATTTTGATAACTGCGAAAACCTCACCGATGCTCACTCAGTCCTGTATTGTGCGGCTGTAGCGGCATGTCGTGTAGCTCATGTCAAATTTTCTGATGACAGAGCTACACGACCTAAACCAGCCGTACCGTCATGGCAGTACAGGATTGAACGACGTATTGGTGAGGCCAGAGCACTCATCGGCAAACTGATCTGCTTCAGGGAGGGCAATACTCGCCCTAGAGTGATGCGTTTTGTGAGGCGGGCGTTCTCGGGGACTGATATCAGTGCTCGAGACTACATGTCCCGTGTCACAGAGCGCATCGACTTCCTGAAGCAGAAAGTTTATGCATGGGCAAACCGTATTCGTAGGTATAAGCGGCGGGTGGACCGATACACTCAGAATCGCACATTCCAAAGAGATGAAAGGTGGGTTTATAGGGCTTGGGAGCGACCGGACCAAGGTGTGGCTGACACGCGCCTGCCGGATGATGATGCCATGTGTTCATTCTGGCGCAGCATCTGGTCGGTGCCTGTTAGCCATACCGAGGGTGAATGGACTCGGGAGGTCGAGCGAGCGTGCGATCTAGTACCAGAAATGGGGGCAATCACTATCAGCCCCCAAGACGTAGTTCGTGCAGTCCGTCCGTTACCTAACTGGAAATCTCCAGGGCCGGATGGGCTGCACAACTTCTGGATTAAATGGTTTACAAGGTCGCACGCTCGCCTGGCGATCCTGTTCCAGTCAGCCTTAGAGTCAGGGTCGCTGCCAGAGTTCCTGACAACAGGGATAACCCACCTGCTCCATAAATCGGGTAGTACTGCGGAGCCCAAAAATTATAGACCGATTGCCTGTCTTCCGACAGTCTATAAAGTTCTTACATCCATTTTGAGAGCTAAAATTAACAAACACATTGATGACAATTCTGTAATGTCCGCTTCTCAAAATGGATGTAGGAACGGGTCCCGCGGTACTAAGGAGCTACTCCTCATTGATATGGCCATTAGTCAACAGGTTCGCCGTTCCCGAAGGGATCTGTCGACATGTTGGATAGACTATAAGAAGGCCTATGACTCGGTGCCACATACATGGCTCATGAGGGTGCTAGAGTTGTATAAAGTTGATTCAACTCTGCGCATCTTCCTGATGTCATGTATGGGGCAATGGAGGACAGTCCTTCGCTATCCGGGATGTCGGCAAATCCAGAGGAATAGCGAGCCGATAAGGATAGAGCGAGGTATATTTCAGGGCGATAGTTTGAGTCCGCTTTGGTTCTGCTTAGCCTTGAATCCTCTTAGCACGCTGCTGGAGGATTCAGGTCTAGGCTATCGGTTGAGGAGAGGTGGTCAAGTTATATCTCACCTCCTTTACATGGATGACCTGAAACTCTTTGCCCCCAACGATTTGCAACTGATGGAGCTACTGAAAGTAACTGAAACTTTCAGTAGCGCCATCAGGATGGAATTTGGTGTGGACAAATGTGCGGTCATGCATGTAAAGCGAGGGGAGATTGTGGAATCTGTGGGAACCCAGCTCTCGGATTCCATAAATCTTAGATCCCTCTCAGCAACTGAAACCTATAAGTATTTGGGTATGTCGGAAGCGCTGGGCATCAATGTTGCTGACATGAAGCAATCGTTGAAGGAGCGCTTCTTTGGCCGTCTGAAAAAAGTATTTAATAGTCTTTTATCAGGCGGCAATAAGGTGCGTGCCTTCAACGGTTGGGTCATGCCGGTTCTGATGTACTCTTTCGGCATACTCAAATGGACTCAGACAGAACTAGACGCCCTGGATAGGAGGGTCCGTACATTGTTGACGACATATCGAATGCATCACCCGCGTTCTTCTGTTATGAGACTGTATATCCCGCGGAGGTGTGGAGGTCGAGGCTTTTTAAACGCTAAGACTCTTCACAATCGCGAGATATGCAGTCTCAGGGAATATTTCCTTGAAACCGACGTGGGGATGCATCGAGATGTGGTCGCAGTGGACAAGGGGCTCACCCCGCTCTCCTTGGCTAAAGAGAACTGGCGCAAACCTGTAGTGCTTGACACTAACGACCGCATGGAAGTATGGCAGAGTAAGGAGCTTCACGGACGGTTTTTCCGGGCCCTGCATGGGCCCGATGTAGACCTACCAGCGTCCGTAGCCTGGCTACGTTCCGGGGACCTCTTTGGAGAAACCGAAGGTTTTGTCTGTGCAATTATGGATGAAGTTATGATGACGAATAACTACCGGAGATTTATTGTGAAGGACGGTACGGTTGACATATGTCGGGCATGCCACCGTCCAGGCGAATCAATCCGTCACATTATCTCCGGGTGTTCTCGTCTGGCTAACGGAGAGTACTTGCATAGACACAACCTTGTAGCCAGGATTATCCATCAGCAACTTGCTCTAAAATACAACCTTGTGGAATCGGAAGTACCGTACTATAAGTATGTGCCCGACCCAGTTCTCGAAAATGGCAATATCACATTGTACTGGGATCGATCCATCGTAACTGACAGGACTATTGTAGCCAATAAGCCTGATATAGTGGTGGTGGATCGATCAGAGCGGCGTGCAATGATTGTTGACATAACGGTCCCGCATGATGGGAACCTCGTGAAAGCCGAGAAAGATAAGCAAATCAAGTATCTTGACTTGGCTCACGAGGTTGTCGACATGTGGGATGTGGACTCAGCGATCATTGTGCCGATAGTTGTATCAGCCCATGGCTTAATTGCCAAGAGCCTCGACCAATACCTGAGGAGGCTCTCGTTAGGCAGCTGGATCAAGGGTTTGATTCAGAAAGCGGTACTCCTGGACACGGCTCGTATTGTCAGGAGGTTCCTCTCTCTGGAGCCCTGACCGCCGGTAGCTTGGACCCTGTTCCCGATACCGGTGGGCTACAATTTTTTATATTTTTAAATGTTTTTTTATATTGTTTTTAGTTTAAGAAATATTTAAAAATATATAAGATTTGTGTAAAGTTAAATAAAGGACAATAATAATTCATTACACTCAGCAGTAAAACTAAATTTATTTTTCATAGTATGTTAATGAAAGCAGTTTCTCGAAAAAGTCCCATATCTCAAAAGCTAAATATCAAATCTTATTCAAACAAATTTTCGTTGAAAGTTTATACGTTCCACGAACATACATTTTTTCAGAATTTACTCCTTTTACTTTAACAATTAGGGGAGGGGGGAGAACATGTTGACGGCTTTAAAAGCAAATATCTAATCAACCATTGACTTCAGGAGAAAAGTATTTTGGGAACCTCGATATCACTTTTAAGAGCTAGCGAAAGACATGGTATACGTAGAGTTTTTTTTTTTCCTTCATGTATGGGCTGTTTGGCAAGTATGTATGGATGGTCACCCCTATTTAGTATTTCACATCACTTTTATGTAGCAGTTCATAGAATATACATATATATACTACTCTCTAAATTTTCATCTTTAATTTCATTAAATAACCCTTTCCGGTTTTTGAGTTCTGAGTAAAATATAAATCAACTAATATTGTATCGATTCTATTACAGGTAACAATGACACAAAGATCAGACGAGCATATTGCAATATGGCTCGAAGAAGACAGAGAAAGCTTTATTGATCAGCTGGTTCTGATGACGATGTGGATCATATTGATGAACAATTAGATAGTACTGAAAGTGAATACAGCTCTGGAGCGGAAGGTAATACAGGTGCAGACGATCTGGACTGGGCAACGGTTTTTAATGAGATCGCGGAAGATACCAATGATGGTCACTTAGGCCTCGAAGGCACCAAGTGGACGAAGAAACGAATAGAAGCAAGAGTACTGCTGCACAGCGATTACGTTCCAAACATTCAACCAGAACCTACAGATTTTGCTAAAACAAGGAAAACACAGGCTGAATGCTTCGATTTATTCTTCGACGAAAACATTATTCACATGATTGCAAAATTTACTAATAAACGCATCATAAAAGTACAAAAAAAGTTTGCGAGGGAAAGACATGCCAAATTGACAGATGAAGTCGAAATGTATGCACTGTTGGGTATATTTATTCTTACTGGATGTACAAAAACTAGCTGAGACAACGTCTTGCAACTATTTGATGCCAAAAAAGGCACTGGAGTGGAAGCCGTTCACCTTACTATGAGTCCTATTGAAGAATCTGTGTTTCAACGACCCAGCGACTCATCGCATATCTGAAGATAAAAAGGCACCAATCTAATAATAAAGTCGAAATTGGAATGACACTGTGTTTTTATTTACTCAGTCTAATAGCATTATCTTTTCCACAATTTCACTTAGCAACAAGTGTTGAACCACGTAATAAATAAAATCCATATAGACGAGACTATAATCGTACCATTCTTATTTCCGAATCATACAATAAAGACACGTAATTGGTAGCAGCATCCAAAAACAAGAGTTATGGCTTATGAAATAAGGTTGAATACAACATTATTGGCAGAGGGAATATCGGAGTTCCAGCTTGTTTAATTAATCATCTGTGTTAGCGGAAAATCGAGCTGTTTGCGAACAAAATCGTCTAAAAAGTTTGATGGCTGACAAAGATTTTGACAGCAGCTGTCTATCTGCGTTATTCGCTGTTATAAGCTCATTATACTTAGCGTCACCATTGTTTTGCAAGATTTTGTGTGAAAGGCTGGTTAAATAAGTAAAACGGAATCATTCCCGGAACTTTTTTTCGTATCACCGTCTTTTTACGAAGTACGTAATATCTCTGATAAAAAAATGTAAGTAGGTACAGGAAAGAAAGGTGCAAATGTAGTATGTTCGATGAAGCGATAGGATACGCTATAAAACAGCCCATATTAATGTCTGATTTGGGTTAGATGAGAGTATTTTTATCATGTAAATGTTTTAATCTACAAAATCATTAGAATAAACGTGAAGATTTGTAAAACCAATTTTAGATGGTTATACTTCACCTCAGCCTAAACATACAGACCATCGCTGCGATAAATTCTATCAAATTACCCAATTTAATTAATAGGAGAAACCGCGAATACCTTTGCCAATAATTTACTCTGAGGCAATTAATTCATCAAATATCTTAACTGTTAGTTAAAACCGCATTGTTTCTGAAGCAATCGACAACTAATCTAAGTTTGACAAAAGATAAACTTCGGATTTCAGCGCCAACAGTTTGTGGACTCACAACAAGGATAGCATCAAATTGAAATTTCTGTCAATGTAATGTTAGTTCCAAGTAATTAAGTCTGTTATAGTTTTAACGCTTTATAGTTAAATCGTTTGATATAGTTTATTATCAAAACAAACAGTGTAGATTAATAACTGCGATACGGAAGTTCGTTTGTGCATAAAGGCTGTTTGATTAATGTGTTCTTGGACGATATCATAATTCCATCAACGCATGGAGTGTCATATGGGTAGAATAGGATTTTCCCTTTCTGTTAATTAGAAAATAAATCACCCATTATTTCGTAAAACTTTACACTTTTAAATGTATTTGTGATAAATAAGGTAGACTGGCAGAAAATGCCTATGGCATTAAGTCCACCTTTGTACAGTTTTTTACTTGTGCATAAAGTTTTAATAAATAAATATAAAAGCCAACAGAAAATTAAAATTGTTTTATAATATTTTCAGTAGAGTCTTTAAAAAGATTTAAGACATAATTAAGTTCTACCTCAACAGTAAGGCTTAATTAAACACCCCAGGTAGAAGATATACAACACATTTAAATCCCCAGTTTAAATAAAACACACATAAAGACCTCTTACGTATTCATCTCTTTATCACACCATCTACAGAAACCTTATTTCGGACGAGCCGTTATTTCCACCTTATCAGGGCACTAACTAACGTTTATGCGAGCCCCTTCACTAAGTGCCTTACTCTAATTAAGATTAAAATACACTAAATTACCTCGACATTTTTAAGCCCATGCCATAAATTAATAAAGGCTGGGCCCATAAAGTGGCCCACGTGCGCAGGCCTTAAGCCTCGGACTGGGAAGGCCATTCATTAAAACTTACAACAATGGACTCAGATACGGATATAATTCAATAAGCATCTCCGACCGCCCTGCAACTTGCCCAATATTTTATAACTAACTATGAGTAGGGATGTGTGGCTTGAACTACGAACAATGTGAAGTTCTGATATATTGCGGAACATGTATTTTTCAATATATGGCAAATAAATTTTGCACCCCTTATTACAGACTTTTGTAAATGATTATTTAACTTACAACTAACATTACAGGTTATCTTAAACCTATTTCCATAGTGTGGCTATCACTCTTATTTCTAACACAGGTCCATTAACTATCTAACTACTTATAAATAAGAAATTACGTTTAACAAAACTTTTTCGACATGGGACAGTCCGAATAAAATAAAACACATTCATTTGTTTTTTGACTTATTTGTGAGTTCAGATGATCAATTTTAATTCCCTCAAATACTTTTATTTTCATCATCTGTCTAGCTTTGTCCAAACACAACTATGTTGGAGTCGGCTTCCAGTCTAACCGAATGCAGCTGCATAGATGTATTTTACATAGAGCGACTGCTTATCAACCCAGTTAGTACTGAGAGACTGATTACCAGACTTTCGGGCTATTGACTACCCGTAACGACTGTCAAGATCTACAAATGACAGCTGGGACCAGCGGCTTAACGTACTTTTCGAGATACGGAAGAAACTCGGTATGTAATGGGTGGTCACCCATCCACGGAACAACCTAGGCAAGCGCGGCTTAACTTAAAGATCGACCTGGGCGGCCGTTTACTAGTATTTTTTTATTATTGTGAGTAACAATACAAACCATCTCTGGTTTAATCGTACAAAACAAACGAACCTGTATTAATACTATAATTATGTTTAAATAAATAAAAATAATATTAGCCACGAGTTCCTAATTTAAATGGATATAAATGCCTCGTGTGGCCATATTTGAAACATTGAACCCGTGTAAAGAAAAAACTCTCACTCGGCAAAGCCTGAAAACCCTTTCCTAGAATAATGAATCTTGGTGAGAGCATAATATATTAAACAGGCCCTTGAATTAGTTCATACATTAAGAGGAATTATGTAAGCGATTTAGCTAAAATAACCTCACCTAGATGATTAAATATCGGAGAGTTATACTGTAGAACATTTGATTTTGATTGCTATTTCAAATTGTGTGATGAATAATTTTGCCTTCATCACTTTGAAATTGAATCCTTTCATGAGACTACTTTTCTTTATACGTAAAGTAACAGTTTTAATAATATTTGCTTCCATGACATAAGAATGTCTAAGCATCATAAATGCATGTTTCACACCACATGCATTCGGTAATACTGTCATTTTGTTCCTTGTGGAAACCATAATACTACAGACTATTATGCCTATGGTCACACAACGATGCACATTCCCCATCATCGTCCACTTTTAATATTCAACGCTCCATTTGTACATAAGCGGTGCATAAAACAGATTATTATATCATTACTTGTCAAAACGTCCTGTCTGAACAGGAGTCCGTCTGGACCGTCAGAACTTTGACTAACAGGAGCTCCTTGCTCAGTGTTATCTTATCTATAGTTATCAACATATACAACAACATCACGCCTGTAGTCTCTGAAGCGTTAGGCAGTGGTGTACCTGCAGAACACCGACATTTCGCCAGTAATGACATGTTGTTTTTGCTTCTAGCTGACCGATACCAGTAACGTCTACGAAGTTTTTTCAAATCATTAATAAGCCCCATCACGAATATACCTATATTTTTTAATACACGATTTTAGCACCTATTAGTCCATACAAATTTAACTGTAGGGACAACTAGTCCAATACTATTGAAAAAACCTCTATATTTTCTACCCCAAAAGCGGCAGTATAAAAATAAAAATTGTGCCAAACTCCACAGCAACCGTGGCACCGACTCGCTATACGTTATTATTATGTTAGATATGATCCCGGTTCCCAGCTAAAAGTTCAGAAACTACTACAGCATACGGCTGGCCAATTTGAATCGTAACTTAGTGAATTTCATTTCAGCATGTTAGAACTTAGCTTTTGTTCATGGACGTGTACGTGATGTAAAACGCATTATTCAGGTGGCCGCTCTAATAAAATTTGTAAAGTTGGAATTGTGTGTGTTGGGTGCAGATGTTGAAATGCCTTTTGTACGTGTTCCGTGTTTTGGTTTACAGGTTTACGTGGTTTTATTTAATGGCTTGTTAGAGAGTTTTTATAATGAGAATATGAATTGCGAAAGCTTTTGCTTCATTTCGAGTACAGTCTTTTAGTTAGTACCAAAATTACGTACATGAGTTGAAATTATGAGCGTTAAAGCTCAGTAAATAACCAAATTTCGACCTTCTAAACAACTGACATAGCACTCAAGATTAATAAAGACCTTACACACCCATTGGAGTCAGAAAAGACATTTCAAAACCGAATAGGTTCGCCAACACAAACACATATTCTGCTAACAAGGTCTGCGGTAACCTCACGTACTTGCCTAATCCCACACGCCGGCATTATAAATACTATTAGGTACCCCACCTCGCAATCCTTGGGGGATCCCGCTTGCAATTTCCCCCGAAACTATCCCACATTAATCCCTAGCTCCGTAAAGGTTTTTATTATGAGGCTATGACGAAACAATTGGTATAAAAGGATCCCTTTTGGCCTTTATGTGTTACGGTTACGGGTACCAAAAAATAATAATAGGAAATATGGAGGTGCAATGAAATTTTGTGATGGCAAACGTTAGTGTCAAACAGTTTGTTTTTATGACAAAAAACGTAGGTGCGGCACGTGGCTTGGTTCTTAATGATTATGTGAATATGTGGAGGAGGAAGTCTTGCGCGAATCTGCGCAAATTTGGGCGCGTTAACTCTAGTCTCAAATAATTGTAGGAGGTACTAGAATAGGTAGTTTTAAGGCGTACCTGCTTTCAAGCTTGACAGGTAGCAACAATATACAGGTTTTATTATCCTTTTTTCCAGCGCATTGCTAAGATTCTTTCGAACCTTGATACAAGACTATGTAGATTTCTGTCCACATTTATTATTTTGGCTATATCATCAATTTTGTTTACTGTTCAAAAATATAAGCATAGTTTTTAAGGAAAATGTTTTTATTGATACCAAGAGCATCGTAAAGCTATTTTAAATAATGTATGATCTTTTTAGTATTACCCTAATGGAAAGTATTTCTGTATTATTTCCGTTCTTTAATCCATGGAGATGTATTGTTTTTACTTTATTTGTAGGGGAATATTGTTCGAGAATAGAGACATGACTCATGCAAGTCTCATTATTCAGCGATATTCTCCTTGTGACGCTACAATAAATATTAAATTTTACGACGGAGCGATAAAACGAGATACATATTATGTACACAAGAGAGTATTACATATAATGGAAAGGCACGAGTATATAAACATAATTTTCTCGAAGATAAAAGCTTTAAACGAAACGTTTCAGCTCTTAATAGAAATTCTTAAAATAAAAACAGCGATCGAGATATCAAAAAGGAGAAGGAATTAAGTGTAAACAAAGATGATCACGGCTCATTTCCGAGGCAGCGTTCCGCAAATAAAACATTCATGCAGTACAGTTAACTGAATCACCCTGGCCGTACACCTAAACACCGTATTATTTGGCTCACGTTCCTATTTTACTCAACTGAGTACAGGTGGAGCCGCGGCACACCTCGCCAATATTTTCCCGTCAACTCCGCATTTATATGATAATACGTACCCTAGCTGGAGGTTCGGTACTGATCCGATGACTTCCGAAAATTCCCGAACTCGTAAATCTAATTTCGGTGCCCACCTAAGTTCGAGCTCATATTTGCCGGCAATTCAGCGTTGCGTTTTGTTTGAGATTCGACCTTAACTCGGAGTTATGAGTAGTGCTGTTGATGTGTATCGATAAATTCATGATAATAGTTCGACTATCGATATTTATCGACGGCGATAGCGAGCCAATAAAATTTTATTGTAGCGATAGTGGCGCAGACGATAGCGAAAGGAAATTGACAGTTTCAAAGTCCCAATACAGCGAAACTGTGTTAATAACTTTTCTCGGTTGAAATGTTCCATCTAGTTTTATACGCTTTTATTTCTGCAATATTGAAGTTGAGAACTAAGAATATTTAAGTTGTTTACGTGAAAATATTAACTAAGCGATGCTTCTACATTCGAATTTCAAATGAGTGACTTTAATATTGCCTGTTTATAGCTGTTGAATAATAATAATTTGTGTAGTTCCAGAAGTCTAGTTTTACACAGTTATCGTTGTCTTTAAAAAATAATTCCACTTTATCGATATGAATATCATCACATCTCTATTTAAGCACGGAGAGTATGTAGATCCAGAGGCGTGGAGCATTAACTTTTCTTTTTTGTTTGCGAGATATTTTGCTTTTTAAATGTACATAAGTTATATTTTTATCCCGTATTCCGTATGGTGTAGGTTGCGAATAAGAATCAGTTATTGGTTCTATGTTTTGATATACATATCCTTGTTGGAGAATGCGTTAAAAAGAGGCACGTTTTGTTTTTCATATCTCAAAATAGAATCTAAGCTTTTGGTATTATATTTCGTATTATGAATTAAGATAAATATAGGAAAATAATTGGTCCAATGAATGCAAACATACATTCATTGGACCAATTATTTTCGATGAGACCAGTTGTAGTATTTATTTATTTATTTAAACTTCATAGGCGGACTTAATGCCACAAGGCATTCTCTACCAGTCAACCTTTGGGTCAAATATGACAGCATTGTGATAGAGTACAAAAAAAATAAATATTAAAAATAAAATTTTACTAACATAGATCGAAATGAAATAAAAAATGAAATAAACTAATATATTTTTAGTATTTCATGTTATATCTTGATCAACTTCAGTTTTGAAAAACCAAAAACAGAATCAATGTACATAATGAGAAATTAATTGTATGCAAATTGACACCGCTTGTCAATTTCCTATTGTGTACGAGTAAAACAATTCATACAACAGTCCTTAAACTATGACATAATGTGTGTGTGTGTGTGTGTATGACAATGACAGGTAGTGATATCAAAATACGTATCATCAACATCTTTCTGTCCTTGTCCCTTGTTACTTGGGGGTATTACAAAATACGTATAAATTATACTTAATTATAATTTCAAATAGACAAATTAATTTATAATTACTTTTTCCCTCCTTTATTTTAAAATAATTTTCACAATATAAGTTCCATGCAAAAATGAAGTCCAGAATATTTTCAAAGTGAGATGTTGCCAGTTCAGCGAGCCATTTGCCCAGCACGTAGAGCAGATAAAACATTTTCAAACTAAAGAGGGTAGAATAAGGAAGTTTTCTTATTAGTTAGCCGACTGAATAAGCACGGGGGTTGGGTAGGGTCAATTTTATTGAAACTTTCGTCTAACAATATAGCCAATTAGTTAAAACTTAAGTAACTTAATATTTACGGACCAAGTGTTAATTAAGGAGCGAAATGCTTAATTATGTTTTGTAAAGAATTGGAGTCGGCAATTTCTTTTTTTTGAGTTTTTTAAATTGCTTTTATTATTTTCTTATTTCATCTTGAAGAAACACACATATTTATATTATAAACACTTAAGTGTACATCACGTAGAAGTAAAAGGTCAAACATAATTGTGTATAACAAATTTAAAAAACCCCTATCGCAACAAAGAAAAGCAAACAAACATTTGAAAAGTCAATAAAATGGCTAAACCAGTTTTGATAAAACATGTCTAATTGTAATATACACATCATGCCCTTTCATTTGATACCCCACTTGGGCATATTTGGAAATATTCCATTATTCATCATCACTTTTACCCCCCTGTCTAAAATGGCTGAACTGATTTTGATAATACAAGTCTAATTGTAATACACACATCATTCGCTTTCATTTGATACCTCACTTAGGTATATTTGAAAATATTCGATTTTTCATACCCACTTTCATACCCCATATCTAGTAAATGGCTGCACCGATTTTGATAAAACGGACAAAAGAACCATCGCCAAGAAACTAGCTTTCAAATAAAAAACAACTGCATCCAAATCGGTTCAATCTTTTAAGAGCTACGGTGCCAGAGACAGACACACACACATTGCGGTCAAACTTATAACACCCCTCTTTTTGCGTCGGAGGTTAAAAACAGAAATAGTGTACAATCGGCGGTACAAAAATATTTAGGAATCAATACTATTGAACGTAGAGTGAAATTACGAGGTAACGAGAAGCCTTTAAGTCTTTTTAAAAAAATATGAATAAAATTTCACATCGATACTTATTACAACGCTAATAAAATAATAATGAATATAAAATTGATATACCATTATTTCATAAATTTAGAGACATTTATATTTGCTTACATCACTTCAACTTATAAAATATCAATAAAACAGAGCATAGACAGGATAACATGAACGGTAGACAGAAAACAACTGAGTAAACATCCACGTCTTAATTTGAGAGGGACTCAAACAGACGCACCCAAGCAAATATTAAGATAAGAGACACATCAAAAATAATTAAAACACGAACAGATGCAGGGGATGCAATTAAAGCAATCATCAACACCCCCTCCCAAAATAAACCTGATTTATTTGCTGAGGCCAAACCAACCGAAAATGTCAATATTACACATTTCACTCGAGAAAAAAAGGGTTCTTTTTTAATTTGAAAAATTTACCGACGCAAGAAAAGCATGACTTTGCGAGGGTTCGCGATAAATTACATTAAATGCCAAATTAATTAAATAGGAAAGAGGACACGCTACCGAAGCTCTGGGAGAAAAATAAATCTAATCAAAATTCATAAGTTAATAAAAGTTGGTCTAATTTAGGTAAATTAGGTAATGAGATAATGGTACTTTTTGGTTCTGAGTTTCAACCTCACAGTTCGGGTTAATTTATGTTAATATCTTGATGAAGATTTTAAGACCAGAAATAAATTAAACACAGTCATATATTTTCACAATTTTTTGGCTTGGTTTGACCGATAACTTTGTAGTTGCCTTCCAGTTCATAATAAAGAATCTATCAATATCCAGTCTGACATCAAAATAATCATCATTAAAACAAAGCAAATCGTCTTCACAATCATCAAACAGCCCACTACGTCAAACAATGATTAGATCTGGCCAAAAAAATTATATACCAAAAAAATAATAAATGACAGTAACACAAAGTACATTTCTCTTCGTCAGTACAGTTAATCTAACGCCCATTATTTCAAAGGTTCGATGGTTTTGACAGGCCCTTTGTGAACGTTTTTGGCCTGTAGTTATTCCCCCTTTACTGTTTATTTGGAATGATAGATTTTTTTTTCATTTACGTGTGTTTATTTTGAGTGACGTTCAAAGGATTGTCACAGACAGGTCGCATTGATGTTACTTTAAGATAGATATGTCATTACGTTGATATAAAATAAATGTAGGTTTTCGTTGTACCTGTGCGTGTGGAATGTTTTTTTTCGAAAGTGGGTTTTTGAAATAGTAAAAAGAAAAGTTTTACTAGTACGGAGGTGATTCAAAATAAAATGTGTTAGATGGTTTTAAAAATATTGGTTTCGAGAAGTCTTAGTTTTGTTTGTATTAAAACCTAATTTCTATTTAGAGAATTTGTTTTTGCATCACACTTTCAAAGCCAAAGCTTCAGTGGATGTTAGAATAACGAAATAATTCTAAACACAATTTTATAAAAACGACACGTCGACATTTTTTCTGGCCATTTTAATTTTCGTTTCACGAAATTAACGAAATCCTCGGATTAGTCCGGACGAGTCATCAGGGTTTTATTTCAAAAAATATTTTAGACAACTGTGCAAAACTTTGTTAAAAAAATGCACTGTTTTGATTTAAAAAAATATCCAATGCCATTTGCAACAGTTTTTGGAACTTTTTTGCAGTCAAATTTTTTTAGTTATTTTACACAAGTTTAGTTCAAAATGTAGTTGAAACAAAATAATGAGAAAACATTCTTTCAACAATAAGGTACTTAGTAGGTTTTCTTAAACTTATGTTAGATACTCTACGAACCCATAAAAACCAAACATTATCCGGTTCGAAGGACCAAGTAGTTCCTACCCTTACATACTCAATACACTAAAGCTTCGGAAGCAATTACCATCAGGTGGGCTATAAACGAACCTGACTTGATCCTTCCAGGAAAAATACATAAAGTCGGTCCTAACGACCGATGATATCAATCACCAAACGACTTCAGCATTGAGTAATCCCGGTCTCATCAATAATGTGGAATCAGGGCCAACGGGCCAATGTTGCTCCTCGACCTACATTTTTTCATAAGCACTTTAAATGTTAAGGTTCATGTCAACCGTGATTTGTAAGTTATTGGTCGAAATAACCTTGTTATAAATGACGCGTAGAAGTGTTACACCAATATCTAAATATTTTAATCACTTTGACACGTATTTTTTTTAGTTAGTTAAACTATGAAATACAAAAAGAAAGTTTAGGCAAAGGTGTGCTCATAGTGTAACCACATTTCACCAGTATTTCCATATAACAGTAGTCGAGCGTATTGCCATCAACCGAGCTCAGATCACAGAAAAACAATTTATAAATAAATAACCTTTGATATAAGTTGATATTTATGAGGGCGAAAGCTGCGTGGACCTATAATATAGGCATACTATTCTTTTAAATTATTTCAATTTATTTTTATTCATATTCAGCATGTTTTGCTGTTTGTGTAACAAAATAAACCCAAGAGTTTGCACAACCTGGGATCGGACCATTTAACAATAACCTACTAGATCAACGAAACAGTTTCATTCAGTGAATTAAATGAATTCCCAACATTCACCTATATAGCTGATCTGAACCGAATCTAGGTCCTTAGCGGAATGAAACATTACAGACCAGGGCGGGTCAACCATAAAGTTTGACAAATGAGACATTTATAGCTGGCGAGCGAGCCGCCTTCTAATCGAACTTCGATCAGCGCTGTTTATTCCTGAAATAAACACTTTCTAAGCTATATTCAGGAAAGCTTTCAGCCAGCTGGTTTCCATCTAGTGCTAGTTGTAATGGCTTGAGTACATTGATACGGAGTTAAGCCATATTTTTAGTAGGTGTAGTGTCGATAACGTGGCCCAAGAATTTAAAAAAGACCGACGAAAGAAGAAGAAGCATGTATGAGCAAATAAAACTCCTGCAAATATTTTGGGCATCTATAACCTGAGAGGCTTCCTAATTATCCGTAAAATTAGGAAAAATAACTGTTAAGCAGATTGGTTACCAACTTAAATTGTTTGTAATTTTCAAATTACAAACAATTTAAGTTACGTAAAATAATAAAAAATAAAAAAAAAACAATCAATCAATTTAAAAAAAATATTTCACGGGAATAATTTTGTCATTGTTTCACAAAATTATTCCTGTGAATTGGCTTGAACACAGCAAATTGTTGATGTAGGGTTACTTAATTTATTTGACAATTTAATCCTACGACTGAATGAACACACATTCATCTCTCCATAAGAAACATAATACCTATGGCTCGTGTATCATTCAAGCATTTAAAACATAATAAATACGCTTATTCCCACGAAAGGGAATAACATACTTAAACATCAAACAAATGAGAGCTCATATTGAAATATAAAGTAGTAGAAAAATAATGCTCTTAGAAAAATAATATGGCGTAGCAACAGCCCGTAGCACTGAGCTACGAAGCTACGGCGTAGCATTTATCAGAATTAATTCGTAGATGTTATTTTTCTGTGAATTCGGTGTAATAAGGTCATGCTCTTTGTGTGACCTTTGTAAGGAGCGTTGATCGCATTATTTGATTATAATCTGATACACACTTCCTCACACTGAATGGCAAATGAAAATTGATGAATGTTTCTACTTTTTTTATATTTTATGTGAATGTGAAAAGATGTATGAACGTGGATGAGGCAAAAGGAGTATGTAAGGATCGTAGCTGGTAACGTTCTGTATTTTCTGCCTAACCCCATGGAAAAAAGGCGTGAGTTTATGTATGTATGTATGAGAAAAAATATTTAATGTTAAATAATCATTACACAATACATAAATGAAAGTAGGATTGCAAAAAAAAGAAAGTTGAATGAATTTAAGTATATTCTTTGAATTTCGTTTAGTCTTCTAAAAAAGTATTTCATTTATAAGGATTAGGTCTAAAGGCTTATTGTGCTTTTTTTTTTTTTTTTCCGGATGGGAAATCATCAAATGACCCCCCCCACTCTGGGCGGAGCGGAAGGGAGTGTCAGACTTGTACTGACTAAAACCCATCCATGTTCCTTCTTTGCCCTTTGTGTTCCAGGGCCACGGTATCTCTTTCGAACAGTCCCGCAGCCCTGGCAGGCATCGGTCCTTGCGGACCCGTACTTATTTGCTGACATCTCTTTGAGGCGCACGTGGAACACGAACGCGCCGTCGACACGGCCTGTCGTCATAAGACGGCCGGACGGCGAGCTGGCCCATAACTCGCCGTCCAAATGCCCGCGCCTACGGTGGCCGGGAGCCACCACGTGACCCCCGACGCCCAGGGCGTCTCCCGCGGCGACTGGGATGTGAGGTTCTTTCCCTCTCACGTCCCGCCACCTCCTTCACTAGCATGACTGCTTCGCAGAAGGAGGTGACGGCTTCCCATTCCCTCTCGCTCCGGACCATGGCTTGAACCAAGGCCGGAATGGATTATGGCTTAGTTTATTGTGTAGACATCCTTAGAATTTATCTGAAGCCAAACATTAGGCCATTTTCTGTTTCAGATATGACATTAAAAATAATATTATTTACGTTACTTATTCCTTATGTAATAAGCGTTCTTACTGATTTTTTTTTCTCAGAAATATTTTTACAAATATATTTCTCAGAATATCTACGAATTAGCTTAAATGACTTAAGTTCAAAACTTGGGGGGAAAAACTTGAAAATAATCCTATTTGCCTTATATAAACAAATACAAATCTCATTGTACTACACTCCCAAACATCTAAGCTTGCCGTTGTAGCAAATTACATGTAATTTCGAGTGTAAAATCTATACAAATAAATAAAATTGAAGTGTCTGTTTGTAATTTCAAAATAACAGATTTTTACTAAATGCATATGAAAGTATATACGGTACTTATAACAAGAAAAAAATATTTAAAAATTTTTGTCTGTCTGTCGGTCTGTCGGTCTGTCTGTCTATTTGTTCCGGCTAATCTCCAAAACGGCTGAACCGATTTGACGGGACTTTTACAGGCAGATAGCTGATGTTATAAGGAGTAACTGAAGCTTCTTTTATTACGGATAAAGGATTAGGGTACCGGGCAAAAAAAATAAAACCCTTGAAATTGTTAACAAAATCCGATTCAAATCAGGAATTAATATTTTTATAATAATTTCACGCGGACAAAGCTCGCGGGGCACAGCTAGCAAAGAATAAGAATCTAGGTTAGATTCAAACCACCTACATTGATCACGTCCTACGCAAAAGATTTGTATCTAAGCGCGTAGCGGATCTACGGCGTAGCTCGCGTGCTACGAGCTCATGTGCTACGGTGCTACAAGAGGCGGATGCTATGCTAAGTAGTGCATTATGTGTGTATCTGTGTGTGTGTTAGTTATAAGCTTTGCTTGAAATTGTTTTTAATTAGCTTAAGAGCTGGGAAATTGTTAATTTAGTATGAAATTAAAAGTCTTGTACGGGTCGCAACATAATTTTACCGTAAGCAGGATTTTAACAACATATACTAAGTCATCTCGAGATAATTTAGACGCACATCGCGAAGGCTGGTTCGAGAGTTGGTCGTGAGAGTACCTGTATGGATATGGGGGAGGCCTTTGCCCAGCAGTGGGACATACAAGGCTATTAAAAACTAAAACAAAAAAAATACTAAGTCACTTTTGTTTACTTTTACTTCCTGCAATACGTTTTAATATTTTTCTAGTATATTAAGAAAAGAATCATTCTCAAACAGGCCGTTAAAGAAGCTAAATTTCCCTATGGAATACAGATAACTTTAATCATAGGAAGAGATCGACAATTAACTGACTTTTCTGTTAAGTGAGTGACTAGTCGTATCAGTAGTAATATTATTATAATACTAGCTTATGTCCGCGACTTCGCCCGCGTGGAGTTCGATAATTGTCCCACGGGATCATACTACTGGGATAAAAAGTATCCCATGTGTTAATCCAGAATATAATCTATAAGTGTGCTAAATTTCATTCAAATCTTAAAAACTTTTGCGAGAAAGAGTAACAAACATCCATCCATCCATTCTCACAAACTTTCTCATTTATAATATTAGTTATTATAATATCTAATTCAGTCGACCGAACATCATTAGATAGCCTTCAGCTGGTCTATCTTAGTACGGAGTTTCAATAGAAAAAGAAACCAGCCTACACTAGTTTTATTACAAAGCGTGAAGCCTACTGTTCTAGACTGATTGAAGAATTCAAACAAATACATTCATCAATCAATACCCAGCTTTAACGCCGTCCACAAACTATATACAATACATAGTATGTATATAACGTTATGTATACGTCCGAGCAAATACCGACGGAACCTTTGACCGTACTGTGACCTGCCAGCGTTGATTGCGTCAACAAACCTTTCGTATCTAGTCAATATGACAATCAAACACATAAACCTTAAAGCCTACACACAAAGTCCAAATTTCAACAAAAAATTGAAGTTATCAAGTGGCTCGCAAAAGTAAATCAGACAATTGATTTTGAATTCTACGTGTAGGATGTTAGGGTTTGAATTTGGATGTCTTATAAATATATCTGTTGAATACGTAACTGCCCCGGAGGCAATGGATATTGCCATGGCCGTTTTTTATACGATTCTAGTATTGGAAACTGTGAATGATGAATTTCTATTGGTATTTGTATTTTTTTCGTAAAGTTTTGATGGAAAATATATTGGCTCATACATATGGATTTGAGGATCCGAAAGTTAAAGCTCTATTATTGTGTAAACGAGGATTTTATGTATGAACTTACGTAGAATGGTCGTATATGAAAAACATTAATAGTGAGTGGAAATTTTGAAAGCAATAAAAATCATATTTTCCTGTACTTACACTTAATATTTTGCATTTATTAACAGACTATAAAGTGCCTGCTTACTAGTTTTTGCAAAAACGTTGCCCCACACTAAGAATTTCTCCTATATCGTGGGTCAAACGTTTAAACTCGCATACATAAACAGCCTGACCCAGAACAACTACCTGTACACCATCCAAAAATTTGTTCCGTGTGGGAATCGAACCCGCGGCACGCAGCGCAGCAGTCAATTGCTTAGCCACTGCTCCAACCGTGCCGTCAAACCGTTCTGTAAATACTGCGGACAAGCATTGGTTCATAGACCTTTAATGATTTTAAGGTCTATGAACAAAGAAGACGAAGACAAAAAAAAAGAAGAAAGAAAAAGCCAGCCTTTTAAAAACTCATCACTAAAACTCACCTTTCGCACACAGGTGCGAAAGGTGAGTTTATTTGTTTTTTTTTTTTTTTGTGACATTTATTTTTCTTTCAAAACATACATCATACAGATTATGTATGTTTTGAAAGAAAAATAAATGTTTTTGTAGTTTTTAAATAGTTAAGAGGAGCTCGTGGCTAAATAATAACAGCCGCTCGGATCGATCTTTAAGTTAAGCCGTGCTTGCCTAGGTTGGTCTGTGGATGGGTGACCACCCATTACATACCGAGTTTCCTCCATGCCTCGGACAGTGCCACGTTAAGCCGGTGGTCCCGGGTGTCATTTGTAGATCTTTGACAGTCGTTAGGTAGTCAGTGGCCCAAAAAGTCTGACAACCAGTCTAACCAAGGGGTAGACTGGTTGTCAGACTTTTTGACACGTATTACCCAGTACTAACTGGATTGTGGAGGTCAGATAGGCAGTCGCTCCATGTAAAATACTGGTACTCAGCTGCATCCGGTTAGACTGGAAGCCGACCCCAACATAGTTGGGAAAAGGCTAGGCAGATGATGAGTTTTTAAATAGTTACCCAAAAACGAATAAGGTCACCGCACTATTCACAAAAAAGTTCTTAAAATACCGCTGACCCCTAGCGCTATACTTTAAACTTAACTCAAACTCTTTCTTCATCAGCTACCGATCCTGAACAATCAACAACCAATATCTACACAACATAACATCACGCCTGCAATCCTCGAAGCTTTAGGCAGAGGTATACCTAATAATACACCCACATTTCGCCAGTTATGTTTAAGTCCCATGTGATAGGGGGCGTAATATATAGCAGGGCGTAATGATAGCCTATCGCCATCAACCGGACACAAATTTAGACTTCGTGGGTGCTATTGAGAAATTTCTGATGGAAAAACCCAATAACAATTTTCCCGACCCGGGAATCGATATTTCTTCCTGAAACTCCACATGCTGAACTTCTTTGATTATTCCCAGGATATGCACAGGACTCGTGCATGCGATCACCAATATCCAAACCAATATCTAAACCGTACAAAAATAAAGCAATGCTCACAGGCAGCGCCAAAGGAAACGTTTCAGTAACAACTTCCGGCTCAGCTATTTTTGGGTGAGGTCATTGTGGAGATTAATTTAACGAAGGTTAACTCATAAAAATTTAGTCGTTTTAGTCATATTATGAACCCAGAACAAATGCCATGTAAGCCCTTGAAAATTTTCAAGATTTTTCCTAGCTGATCAAACAGCGAAATTGAGAACTGGACTGACTGAAAATCGATCTCAATACATTTAGGCCCAGTCAAACTTAATGACACTGAAAAATGTAAAAATAACTGGCCACATTATCATCTGCCTAGCCTTTACCAAATTTATTGGGATCGGCTTCCAGTTTTACCGGATGCAGCTGAATACCAGTATTTTACATGGAGCGACTGCCTATCTGACCTCCACAACACAGTTAGCACTGGGTAATACAGTACCCTTGGTAAGACTCGTTGTCAGACGTCCGGGCCACTGACTACCTGTAAATAACTGGCTTCATAATTGGAAATTCTTACAGCATTTTTCGAAGCAAAATTACATAAAAATGTAACTAGCTCTCCCAAGTTCCATTAAATTACCATCTTCCTTTTTCATATACCGTTCCCTTTGAGCTATTCCGTCGCATAAAATACCTGAAACAAGACTCTCTAGTTCCTCTGCGTAGAGCGACATAAAAAGCCTGTGAGGCTCCCAGCAATAACGTTCAAAGGCATATTAATTTTAACGGTCGCTGGCTAGACTGAGAGCCGAGGCAATAAATATAAAAACATCATCGTCTGTGAAAAATGTCCCTTTGGTGTGTCGTTGTTACATTTGTCGATTTTTTTTTTGGTTCGTGTTTATGGTTCAGTCGAGTTGAAAACTAGTAGTAGTTTGAAAACTAGTAGTATTTTGTGTTAGTTTTGGTCTGAATTTGGAGTTTTTTGTTGTTTCTTCATTTAAAAAAAATAGCTATCAACAGTCACGGAGGTCGGCCCAGTAAAAGAAAGCGAGGCGAACTGTACTCGAATTTTTCTTTCTATATCAAAAACAGCTGTAATTCCCTACGCAAACCCTGCGGTTTGCGTAAAAAACATATTTAAAATATAAATCCTGCCTACACAAACCAGCATTAGAAAAAAAAAACCCATATCCTCCACAAGCAAAAACAGTCTACCAGTACACAATACACGTCGCTCAATCAACGCGCTATTGGAAGAGAGTTTGCAGTACGCATCGACACATATTGTTGCAGCCAGGCTCTCGACTCCCGGCCTACCCCGTGCTAAACACTCGCACCGATTGGTTTTTCCAAGTAATTAACACAGTGGACGCACGCCCGGTTTACATTTTATTAAAATTAACTGAGTTTTGCAACGATTGCCATCAACAGATGTTGGGTGATAATAATTGGGTTTGTATACATAATGATTTGGTAATTAATGATTTAGCTTCAGAACTTGAGAAGGTATATAAGTTTGGGTTGGAAAATTAGGCAGTCATTGAATTAGGTGAGTTTTTCGTCACATTAATGTCACTTTACAACATGATCTAGACAATTTTTTAATTTCTCAATTAAAGTTGCTTTGCGTGTCTAAACGGGTCTAAGCTATGATGCTTTCACTATCTTTTAGGAAATTTATTCTGAAAGATATACGTACATACATACATAACATCACGCTCCCCGAAAGGTTAGGCAGAGGTGAACCTAATAGCAATAACAATAACAAAAAACACACAATAACAATTACTTTGTATCTCATTGTAAGTGAACCTATGTATTGTTCTTATGAGAATAAATTCTTTAAACCGAAACCGAATAGTAAATCTACATTTCGACAGTTATGTTTAAGTCCCATGTAATAGGTGACGAGGCTATTGCCAGCAACCAGGCACAAATCTAGACTCCGGGACTGCTACCGAAAAATTCCTGATGGAAAAACCCAATAACACTTTGCTCGACCTGGGAATCGCACCCATGACCTCATACACAGCAGTCGAGCTTGCGTCCATTAGACCAACAAAGCAGTCTACATGGTGTACGTGTAAAATAAATTAAAATTGTAGTGGTGTTAGTTATTAAGTATCACTGTAAAGCCAGTCATTAAATGTCTCTTGAAGCGACTACACGTCTTTTCATTTATCGCTCCGTTCCCGCTACATTACAAAATATAAATTTACATACAATACAGAAATCTCATATTTAGTCAAGCCGTAAAACCGAGCTAAGCAGGGGCTGAGATGCTAGTTTACTTGTAATAAAATGAACTAAAACATTTGTGGGCTTTACGTAAAAAACAAGCAGAATCGGTACACCAAAACATCGTAAAATCCGAGCGACCTTTTTGCCATCTTCTCTTCCTTATCATGTGGTTAGTGCCTAACCTGGGGGGTTACCATGGAAAGAGACAGAGCTATACAGGTCGTCTAGCGGCATCTCTTTCCCACACTAGGTTTACTCCTGCTGTAAGACGTCATGGTAGGCCACCTGGTGTCAGAGTTTTTATGCCGCCCAGGGGCCTCTAACTTGGCTTTATATGCCGTCGAGAAATAACTCACCACCATTCGCCATTCGTTATAAATACTAAAAAACATTTTAAAATTTTTCGATCGCAGGAATTCTTTATGCCGATATAAAAATAAAGAAACCCATGTCAATCACGAATTATATTTTTGGGTTGACAGCCTAAACCGGACTGGACCAAATACATGCCCTGGGTTTGCGAATATTATGTTATAGAGGATAACTAAAATATAAAAATAAGGTCATGTCGGTAGTATCTTCGCAAGTCAATGTTACTCAATTGTTTTGAAAAATAAATTCTAACATAAAAAAGAAACCTAAAATAATTTCAGATTGCCCTTAAACCAATTTATTTGGGGTCGGCGCAGCATGTCTTCTTCTTCCATACTTCTCTATTACTCGTCATCTCGTCAGACACCTCCTTGCTTGCCATATCATCCTTCACACAGTCCAACCATCGCTAGTTTGATCTTCCTCTTCTCTTATACTCATCCACATTCTTAATTAATACTTTCGTCATTCCTCCGCGTTGTACTAGATTTATCTACCGACCTTTAAAAGTGTCGAGTACTCTGTCCCTACTAAAGCGTAATCTTGACAGTTATCTTCCAAATCCTGATACATAAACACTATATCCTATTTCCCTACATAATGAGCCTATATCATCCCCACTGCTGGGACACGGGCCAGAAGACCATAACCCATAATGTAATGTCTACTATGAATTTTTGTTCATATGCCTACGGTATTAAGTCCGACTCTGTACTTCGTGCTTGATGTGTTAATAAATAAATATGCTGGTTTCCTCATGATGTTTTCTTTTATCCTTTTGAGGGCACTAGTAATGAAATAAAAAAGAAAAAGTAAACTGAACATCATAACATGACGCCTGTAATCCCCGTAGGGTTTTACAGACATAACTGTTTTAGACATGACATATACATATCTTTAAGTCCCATGTAATAGAGGGCGAGCCTATTGCCATCAACCGGGCACAAATCCAAAATCCGTGGCTGCTTCTGAGAAATTCCTGAAGGAAAAACGCAATAGCACTTTGCACGACAAGGGAATCGAACCCAGGACCTTATGCTCAGCAGACGCGCTTGCAACCACTGGACCAAGGAGGCAGTCACGCAAAGTAAAGTAAGTCCCTGTCTGGGTTCCAAACCTCGTAAGAGAGGAAGTAGTCCTCCACATTTCCCTTCCAAACTTTTAATAAAAACCCAGTAATTGGTCAAAGCAATACTTCAAATAAAAAAATATTTGAAATGTGGCGCGCAATATGTTT
Organism: Noctua janthe; assembly: GCA_910589295.1. NCBI lineage: Eukaryota > Metazoa > Arthropoda > Insecta > Lepidoptera > Noctuidae > Noctua > Noctua janthe. The sequence continues at coordinate 2,342,651 of OU342565.1, read as the reverse complement.
TGTAGTGAATGGAGTCGGAATCAATTAGCTGAACGCGCGGTCAAAGCGGATATTGCACTTGGCGCCCGGCTACCTACTATCGCGATGTAGTGGGAAATGTAGCAGTGGCTCAATTTTGGGTAACGTTCTTACACGATTCTAATTTTTGTAACGTTGGTATAGGAACTTCTTCACCTGCTGCCAATAACGAAGCAGCCCGCCATACACATCTGTATGTGAGAATATTCTCGCAATCTTCTTTTTAGCGTATCGATGGCAATCTAAATTGTGTCGGGCCAGAACTGAGCCACTAGTTTGGCGCCTCCAGAAGCGTCCAGAAGTTCCTGTAATGAACAAAAAACAGGAAACTCAGGACACAAGTGCCCCATCGTTTGTGGAACAGCACCACATTTACACTCCAGAGGAAAGTCATTAATGAATCTCCAGCTGAGGAGGTTTTACTTGCTGCGGCCAACCTGAGTCCGGAGTCTATTTAAAGACTTCCAGGTCAGCCATGGTCATGTCCAAGTGGGAGATTTTCAGCAGTAGGAACGAGTGGGTTACGTAAGGAATTCTCGCAATAATTTTTCTAGATAAGTGACAAGAATATCTCCAGAAAGCTACTTAGTAACTGAAAGACTGTTGCTTGAAGATAAGAGTCTAGCACTAGCTACACTATTTATATGCTAGACTAACGTTATGGACTGACGTTATCACAGCCTCGCCTCTCAGTGCCCGTAACTATGTTTGTTCTCCGTGTTAACAAAATGACTGATGAAAACGACGAAAACATGATACACAGATGACTTAGTTCTACTGTTTTAAGAGACTGTGCCAGTTGTTACCCGGACCTTCGGTAGCATCTGTTTGACACCAGTAACCTACTTGTTTAAAACTTTTGTATTGGTTGAAGTCGGTCAAGTTATTAAAATTTGTTGGTCGCCTCTGCCTCGATTTGTAGTGGTCTCGATCTCGATTTGTAGCGCTTCTGCTGCGCATGAGGTTTTGGGTTTGATTTATAGCTGAGGCAATATATATGGTTTTTCTGTTAGAAGTCGGAGTAGTGGCTCAGACACAGTTTGATGGCAATAGGGTTCTCCCCTACTATATGGAAATTAGACATCAATGTGGGCATGGTACAAGTACACATCAACTTTCCTTTACGTAAATATATCTTCGAAACTCCAGGGCCTTTCTTAGGATTCATAAAAAACTTGGCTCTGACCTACGGTATACTCAGCAGGCTAACCTAACCTGGCCCTTATGTTATGTTTACTCCATGTTATGTCGTTTACAGCAGGTCATACTTCACTGATTTTTCCACATTTATTTTCAGTATTCAATCTAGTCTCACTGTATTCATCACACTGTGTCATTTACGCTCCGCGCCCGTCGGCTGGTCCCAGCTGATAACGCGCGCATACATGCATTTGTTAATGGAACGCATCGCAATATTGACTTTTCAGAATAACGCGTCACGTTATATTTATTTAGGCAATGGCTGTATTGGGATGTTAGTGTACAAAATGGACTTAAAAAGAGCTTGTGTTTTATCGCACTTCCACAAAATAGACGAGCAAATTTGCTCCGAAAAAGACTATTTAATTGGATTGGCATTTGTGCTAAAAACAAGTACAATATCTATGGCTGCTATAAACCATTCGTCTATATCAGCCATAGATATTGCCATTATGGTCATGCTATGCTAGGTTTTTTAATGTTTACTGTTAATATCAGATTTAGAGATGACTACAATAATAACGCGGACCACTCCCTCATTTCTGTTGTAGCCTCTTGAGCTCTGATTACAGCTATTGTTGAGTCACTAAAAGATTTTACTGTCTGTTCTTTAACAAAAGAGTTAAAAAAATAGATTGGAATTTAGTCATCATCTGCCTAGCCTTTTTCCAACTATTTTGGAGTTGGCTTTCAGTCTAACCAGATGCAGCGGAATACCAGTATTTTACATGAAGTGACTGCCTATCTGACCTCCACAACCCAGTGTTAGTACTGGGTAATACCCCTTAGTAAAACTGTTTGTCAGACTTTCGGGCACAGACCAAACTAGGCAAGCGCGGCTGAACCTGCAGATTGATCCGAGCGGCTGTTATATTTTATCCACGAGTTCCTCCTAGATAGGAATTTAGATAGTTTTAATACCATTTAAAATCACTACATAGTATAAAACAAAGTCGCTTCCCGCTGTCTGTCTGTCCTTATGTATGTTTAGGTCTTTAAAACTACGCAACGGATTTTGATGCGGTTTTTTTTAATAGATAGAGTGATTTAAGAGGAAGGTTTATATGTATATATTGCACCCGTGCGAAGGCTGGGCGGGTCGCTAGTTACAAATAAAACAAAACTTAGCAATCAAGATGGGGATAGAATAAACGGAAAGATAACATATAAGAGAGAAATAGATTTGAACACACTAAACCCACAAGCAATCGGAATAGGAAACAGCCCGTTAACACCAAACAATTCAATCCCGGAGCGAAGCAAATGTTCACAGTTCATTGGTTCGCAAACACCACATTCTAATATCTCCCCCCTTAATAGGGTAGGGTAGGTAGCTTCCTAAATAATTACCCTGGCACAGTTTGCGCAATAAATTATACTTATACAGCGATTTCGCTCATATTACTTGGGTAACTTAAAGTCCCCAGTTTTGCTTACTAACTCGCTTCAGTAAGTTAAGAAATATAATTTTCTCTAAGTGCGTGCTTTTCGCTTTTGTGTTCTGTTTTTTGGGGAATGAGATGGGTGATATGATATTGTATGTTTATTTTTAAGTGAAACTTTTTGTTTTTAATGTGTCAGTATTATTTTTTACTTTTACGGCCTTTAATATCAGTTTTACCGTAGGTACCTACTATGTTGGGATTTTTCGTAACGACACCTAGGGGACAATTCTCGTTTTTTTTGTTGCCTCGATCAAACAAAAACTGTGATATATGGCATTCATTGTCGCTAAGAGATTTTGGACGTTCTAAACGACGATTTCTAAATACCTTTTTGATACTTAGTAAGAACATTTATTGAAAATCTGGTTTTAGTTCTTTGTACCTATCAGAAACTGAGCTGTTCGCTAGATCAGCTCAGTTTCGTATATTTATATTTTCAGTATTTTTTTTATGATCTCCTTACTCTCTTTTGCTTTAGCAAATTGACATTGCTATATGCAAATATCTCCAAACACGTGTATACTATGTATATATATTCTTCCAAAACATGCGTACATTATCAGGCACAAATATATCCTTAAACCTACTTCAACAAAAAACAAAACAATATATTATTTTTTTCTCAAACAAAAGCCGATTGCACACTACCTACAGTCATGAATGCACAGTCTCTTTAAAAATAATTTGCGTTGTTCACGAGCACATCATTATTTACGGATTACACTTGTGACTTGTCTGCACCCCGCTTTATGAGTGACGTCATATAGTAAGGATTATATCAATGGAAGACTTGTCAGGACGTATGTTTTATAAATCAAAGTATTGAATCCCTTTGTTTTGTTTTGCCTCGATCAAATATGAATTCATATACATATTTTTCATTTGCATTGCAATATCACAATGTTTTTTCAGCAGTCAAAGATGTCTGTATCTATAATAAATCGTTACTTTAGATTGAAACATTGACATGTTTAGATTGTATGATATTTTTATCGACATGACAGTTTTCGTGTAAACGGTGGACGGACCATTCTCATCTCCTTCATGGCGTGTCGATGACAATTCAAATTGAGTCTGCCCAAAATTTGGCGACGAGTTTGGCACTTTCATTAGCGTCTATCAGCTCCTGCGAGGTACAAACAAAAGGACAGGAAGACACGATATCAAGGAAGATAATGATATGGTCCGAAAGGAAGTGACTCTAAGATGACAACTAAGAGAGAAGTATCGGAGAAGAAGACTTGCTGCGGCGACTATAAATAAAGTGTCATACAAGGTGGCTGGTAATTAGAGACCAATACTTATACACGTGATTGTACTCATGATAACAAACAACTTTCCCAAAGAAACATTTTTTTTTATAGTCATTCACTATCACAATAACACAACTGCCGTATGAAATTCGCGTGCGCATGATCAGCTGTTAGCTGCCCCATCAAAAGCACATTAAGCGTCCACAAAGTCCTAACAATATCCCACAGGTTATTTGCTTTAAAATAACCATAATCCACGTAGGTATTACGATACTAATTGAACCAATACGTGATCAACCTTCAGAATATTACTTTTAAATTGATACCTTCGCAAGGACTCATTAACGCGGTCAGTCTATATCTCTTTTAGTCTTCAATGACGCACTCTGAACTATAAGGCTAGACGCAGATAGCACTATTGAACTATAAGGTTCAAGGTCATGCTCGTGGAAGAGTAGTGGCACTTTGCCAGCAAGAATGTAACTCAACTAAACGGTAGGTAACTTATTTTGTTCGATTAACTCTCACCGTTTTGGTAGTGTTTAGTTTAACTGAACAAGTGAAGGTACTTGTGCGGTAATTCAAGATATGAACATAACATAACAACACGCCTGTAATCCCCAAAGGGTTAGGCAGAGGTGTACCTTATAGTACACCCACATTTCGCCAGTTATGTTTTTTTAAGTCCCATGTAATAGGGGGCGAGCCTATAGCCATCAACCGGACACAAATCCAGACTCCGTGGCTGCTACTGAGAAATTACTGATGGAAAACTCAATAACAATTTGCCCGACCCGGGAATCGAACCCAGGACTTCATGCTCAGCAGTGGCGCTTGCGACCACTTGACCAACGAATAAATCTCAAGAAATGGAGTAACACACTTACACACTTTTTGACAGATAATGGTGGATTTAAGTTTAGAAAGGTATTTACAAGACAGGTGTGAGTAGCACAGCCCCAAAAGAACATACACTAACTTTATCCGTGAGGTTCTTCAGAAAGGTCAGGTGCGTAGTACTCGCAACCGTGTGTGCCCAGATATATGAACGTCGACGAAGCGAAAGGAATATTTAGAGATCATAGCAAATTGAGTTCTGTATTTTAATTATAACTGGTATGGCTGTTTGTGTATGTGAGTTTACATATTTGTAAACGCACCCACGACACAGGAGAAATACCTAGCGCGGGCAAAGTTATAAAAAAAAAACGAAAAGCTTCTTCATTCTATTTTTAAGTACCTTCTTTCTTCATTATCGTGTGGTGAGTGCCTAACCTGGTGTCAGAGCTTTTATGCCGCCCATGGGCCTCCGACTTAGCTTTACATGCCGTCGAGAAACATCTCTCAGGCATGCTGGTTTCCTCACAATGTTTACCTTCACCGAAGCAAGTGATAATTATACAATACGCACATGAATCCGAAAAATCTGAGGTGCGTGTCTGGGGGTTGGAACTCCAGACCTATGATTAGGCAGTTTGACGATTACACTACTAGACTATCACTGCTATTAAGTACTCAAAAGTATATCTTGTTTTTTTTTTTGTTTATCTAGAGTATCTTGAGGAAAATATTTTTTTCTTTGTCAGTTGTAATTTCCACAAAAAAGTTCCAAAATAGCTACAGCCAATTACTTCCTTATCATTTATTATCTATTCACGATACAAACAAAATAAAATCGCTCATAAATACGTGAAATAAATTCAATTTTCCGTTCATTTGTGCGTATTCACGATCACAGAGGCAAGCGAACCGATAAAAACGCTTCGTTACATTTCTAAATAAAATCACTCACTTCGGTTATTAATAAATGTTTAATATTTATTTAAACGTTTAAATTCCTGATTTATTTATAGAAACGGAGTTTTGTTTTTTTACCTGTATGCGTGTAGCTGGAATTGAGTTAAATATAAATTTAATTAAACACCACGAATGATTGAATTTGGGTAAATCTATTTTTGGCTGAATCAGGATTATTATACACGGTATCAAAATGAGTGGTGAGTTGAACCAGCATATTTTATTATGATTATTTGCTTATTAAATAAGCCATTTTGTTTATCTAGCTCAGACCGTCTATGGAGTTTCTTTCCTTGTTCTTCTTCATAGAAAATAAATCCCATTCTATAACTAACTGACCGGCTCTTTGTCAATTCAAAAGTGCTACGAAATGGTCAATCCTACTAATTATATAAATGTGAAAGTTTGTGAGGATGTATGGATGTCTGGATGTTTGTTACTCTTTCACGCAAAAACTACTGAAAGGATTTAAATGATATTTGGCACACGGATAGTTTATAACCCGGATTAACACATACGATTTTCTTCGGCAGTACGATCCTGTGGGACAATTACCGGACTCCACGCTGGCGAAGCCGCGGTCATAAGCTAGTTTAAAATAATTTCCATTTAATTCCAGCCCAGCTATAAATGGCTGCATTAATTAATTTATAGTTCTGTTCGAAAATAAATATCACAATTCTATTTCAAACTCACCGCCTACACTTCAGTCCACAAAATTCGACCCAAGAACACCGTCTTCATAAATAAATACACGTCAATGCCGAATTATTCGACGACAAGATGACGTCACTCCTCTAGGGCTGCGACAACCACTCGCGCATGTTTCGCCACACTTGTCCTCGACGAACAAGGGACGGATTTTCATATTATTAGCATAATCCAGCCTCAAAATTTACAACCCCCTCCCCTTCACCCCTCTAATCATAACATTGGGACGATGTTTTATTGTTTTACTGGAGTTTTACGTACGTAGGAACAATGAGGAGCTTGTTAATTGTAAAGTCAACGGTCTAATGTATGTGGGGAGGTGTTGGCACACGTTATAATGAAGTAGAATATGTGGTGCAGTAATTTATGGTGGAGTTGTGCCGCAATGAGTTTGGATATTCTGACGGTGTGTTTTATGATTAAGGGGAGTATTTAAGGAAGTCGGGGAACAGTCGGAAGTAGCATTTATATCCTCAGAGTATTTGAACTGTAACAGGCTTCATTAATAAAATTAGTTTAACAAAAACCTTGCTTTTACAAGAAAATTGAAATATACTAAGGTCTATTTAAATTTTCTTGTAAAAGCAAGGTTTTTGTACTTTTGTTTAAGAACAAAAGTAGAATATTGAACGTTGACAACCCTTTGTATTATTTTTAGGGTTCCGTACCTCAAAAGAAAATATCGGAACCCTTATAGGATCAATCGCATGTTTATCTGTCGTCTGTCACAGTCAATTTACTCCGAAACTACTGGACCGATTGAGTTGAAATTTGATACACTTACGTAAGTCGGTGACCCAAAGACGGACGTGTAACGTAAATTATTGAATTTTAAACATGGGGTCACTTTTACGAGGTAAATTAGAAAATGAAAAAAAAATGCAAAATATATCGTGTTACTTATCAATCTCGGCTCATTGTGGACATTTCAATATTCTTTTTTTTTTATAATTTTAAGATAAATAGTTTTGAAGTTCTTTAAGAAAATACGCAAAAATTGACAATTACCCCCTTAACTCAAAAAAAAACCACCTACCTACTCTTTACCTATAGATTACAGGAAAACCTATAATAAAACTATAACAACAAATAATAAAAATAAATTAAAAATTAAAGGGGGCTCGCCTACTACGACGGTACGGAACCCTACATGCGCGAGTCCGACTCGCACTTGGCCGGTTTTTTTTACCCTACCTAACAATAGTACAATATCTGAGCTGCCTACTTACACGTCACCCATCACCGACTAATATCATACCACCGAAATCAGAAACGTCAATTTCACGCTACGGATACCCCTCGTATTATTAATTTCGGGACACCCCACTGAACAACATCAAAATAAAAAACAAAAAAAAGAGACACAAAAGAAAAAAGCTCGAATTCTAAATTACAATTTGACTCAATTTATACAAATTACAAAGTATGAGAATTTTACACCCTTACCCTTTCGATGATAAAGGCTTGAAATTATCGTGGGCGCGTTATAATATAACCAACCCTTGTCAGGACCACTTTGACAAATTAAAAAGCACGCTACGCAAATAAAATTGCCGGTTTGCCAATTTGTAATTTGCAATTGTGTCAGCCCTAGAGATCTTATCGTGTGTCGGATTAATAATACGTTCAAAGTGCTTGCATGCTTGTTTTTTGGTGTGACATATTTGTGAAAAATGGCGAGTGTGTATGACTAATTTGGCTATGAAGAAAATCTCTAACGTTTTTGTTTTCTCCAAACTAACCCACCCGCTATTGTGGAGAATCAAGCTTAGACCCGCGGCTTCACCCGCTTCGGGTTCGGTAATTGTCTCATACTACCGTGATAAAAAGTATCCTATGTGTTAATCCAGGTTATGAACTATCTGTGTGTCAAATTTCATAAAAATCTATTTAGTCGTTTTTGCGTGAAAGATCCGTCCATCCATCCATCCATCCTCACTAACTTTCGTATTTTTAATCCCACCTAATAGTAGTCCTAGTAGTTCTTAGTACCCGCGTGTTTACAATTATTCGTGTCTGATGTTACAGAGCTTTAAGTTGTTATGTATTCTAATTCTCAATCACTCAGTTTCGAAGTCTCTGATCAATAAATTCGCTGATAATATTCAAATTGCCCGTGATTGTCTGGTAACAATAAATAAGCGACGATTGATAAATTATTACATTGAATAATCTTTCAGAACTTGATGGATAGAGTTTCAAGATATACTTTACACCAAAATGGTTACACAACTCGTTTACAATATTATTATTTTTTATTTTTTTTTACTATTTGGAACAAAAAATTTAATAGTGCTTCTTGCACTGCCAAATAAAACATACCCAAAACAAAAATAATGTGGGAACGATGGTGGACTTATCACTGACAGGGATATCTTTTAAAGAACCTTTAATTTTAAATAATGAACCCCCGTGTCATAAATAACACATACACGAAATCATATCACACCTGTAATCCCCGAAACACATACATAAACCATCTGCCCAGCCTTTTCAAAACGATGCTGGGCGCTACTTCCAGTCTTACCGGATGCAATTGAATACCAGTATTTAACATGGAGCGACTGCCTATCTGACCTCCACAACTCAGTACTGAGTACGATACCCCTTAGTAAGACTGGTTGTCAGACTTTCGGGTCTCTGACTACTTAACGACTGTCAAAGGTCAACAATTTATTGACATCCGGGACCAACGGCTTAACGTGCTTTCCGAGGCACGGAGGAAACTCGGTATGTGTGGTGGTTACCTATCCACGACCAACCTAAGCAAACGCGGCTTAACCTGAAGATCGACCGGAGCGGCTGTTATTAAGCCACGAGTTCCTCCTGCACTTATGTTTGTTTTGTCCTGGACAACACATACATAAGTGCAAAATTATCTTTATTTGTAAAATATAAGAATAATTCAGTTTCAGTATCAAAAATTAAATATTCATGTAACTAACTGTTTTAGTTTTCTCCTGAAATAGAGAAAACAGAAATATTTATGCATTCGTTAGTAATGCAATATCGACGCTTTTGAATATTCAGCTTTGTATTGAATTGGAGCAGATTCGCTCTCTATTTCAGTTCGAAATTGTCACTGAGTTTCATAAAATCCTCTCGATATTTTTAGTAAGTGTTAAAATATTTATGAATACGATTAGGTATATTGTATTAACATTGATATTCAAAAAAGTTTGTGGTGATACAAATCTCGTTCGTCAATCTCTTTTAATATGTTTTTGTACACATAAAGATACTAGGATATTCAATTTAAGGTAAACTCAACACTTACCTATAGCACATATTATTTTAATCGCTGTAAATTAATTTGGTACTTTACCCGTAGGTACTTTTTTTTTTTTTTTTTTTTTTTTCCGGATGGGAAATCATCAAATGACCCCCCCCACTCTGGGCGGAGCGGAAGGGAGTGTCAGACTTGTACTGACTAAAACCCATCCATGTTCCTTCTTTGCCCTTTGTGTTCCAGCGCCACGGTATCTCTTTCGAACAGTCCCGCAGCCCTGGCAGGCATCGGTCCTTGCGGACCCCTACTTATTTGCTGACATCTCTTTGAGGCGCACGTGGAACACGAACGCGCCGTCGACACGGCCTGTCGTCATAAGACGGCCGGACGGCGAGCTGGCCCATAACTCGCCGTCCACAGGCCCGCGCCTACGGTGGCCGGGAGCCACCACGTGACCCCCGACGCCCAGGGCGTCTCCCGCGGCGACTGGGACGTGAGGTTCTTTCCCTCTCACGTCCCGCCACCTCCTTCACTAGCATGACTGCTTCGCAGAAGGAGGTGACGGCTTCCCATTCCCTCTCGCTCCGGACCATGGCTTGAACCAAGGCCGGACGCGAGAGATCGCCGCCGCCAATCGCCGCTACGAGGACACGGCGGTGCTCCGCCCAAGCGGGGCAGACCTCCACGGTGTGCTCCACCGTGTCCTCCGGACGATACTCGCAGTGGAAACACCCGGGCGTTTCATCCCGCCCGATTCGGTGCAGGAATCTCCCGAAACAACCGTGTCCGGTGAGGACCTGCGTCAGGCGGTAGGTGAGGGCGCCGTGGCGCCTGTCTAGCCACTCCTCAAAGAGGGGACTTATCGCCACTATGGTGGCGTGCCCTGCACGGGGTTGCGACAGTCGCTCTCTCCATGTCGCCATGAGATCACGCCGGAGGTCTGTCCGCTGAGCGGCAATTTGCCGCGGCAGCGGAGTTTCCTCCCGACGTAGTGCCTCCGCGCGCCATTCGTGCAGGCGTGCGAGGACTATCGCCTCCAGATCCCATGGCGGCAATCCGGCAACGAGGCTAGCCGCTTCGCCGGAGATCGTGCGGTACCCCCGGATTAGCCTTATGGCTATTACCTTTTGGGGCGCGTTCAGGTAGTGGGCGGCTTGCCGCCTCAAAGAACGCGCCCACACCGGGGCCCCGTAAAGGGCCATGGACCGCACGACCCCCGCGTATAGCCTCCGGCAGGAGGCGTTTGGACCCCTCAGGTTGGGCAAGAGCCGCTTGAAGGCAGCCCCTGTCCGTTCCAGTTTGGGAGCCAAACGTCGGAAGTGCTCCACGAAGTTCCACCGGCTGTCGAGGACAAGTCCTAGGTACTTCAACGTCGACCCGACGCCGATGGAAACCCCTCCTGCCGTCAGTAGGGATCCCGACGGTGGCGCATTCCGAGGCCCATGAAAACACATGGCCTCGGACTTGTGCAGTGCCACCTCGAGACCCAATTGCCGGATCCTCTCCACGACTATCGCAACCCCGTGTGTCATGCTTTCGGCCGCCGCCTCGTGCGACCTCCCTTGTGCCAGTACCAGCGTGTCGTCAGCGTAGCAAACTACGCTGACGCCGGTAGGGAGGTCGGCGCGCAGCACCCAGTCGTAACCAATGTTCCACAAGGCCGGCCCCAGAACCGATCCCTGTGGAACACCGCACGACATCTCTCGCCGGTTCCATTCTCCGCTTCGTCCAGGGTAGATGACGGCTCTATCCGTCAGGTAGTCCCCGACCACACGACGAAGGTAGGTCGGCACCCGGTGATACCGGAGTGCCTCCCTAATGCAGCTCCAGGGCATGGAGTTGAAGGCGTTGGCGATGTCAAGAGACACCGCCAAGACGACCCCGCCCCGGGAGACCGCGTCCCCCGTCGTGAGGGCTCTCACGCACATGATGGCGTCCACCGTCGAGCGCCCCTTGCGGAAACCAAACTGGTGTTCCGCAAGATCCGGCCCCATCCCCGCAAGGTGCCCGGCGAGGCGGTTGGCAATGACTCTTTCAAAGAGCTTGCCCACCTCGTCGATTAGCACGATGGGCCGGTATGCGGACGGAGAGTCCGCAGGGCGCCCTGGTTTCCGGATGAGGACCAGCTTCCCCGTCTTCCAACGAAGCGGAAACTGGCCTCTCTCCAAGCACGCGCTTAGGAGCCCTTCCAGTCGGGGCCCGAGAGCCTCAGAGGCCAGGACCCATTCTTTGCCAGGCAAGCCATCGGGTCTCGGGGCGGTGTTTCTGGTTTTCAGCCTGCGTACCGCCACTCTCAGGTCTACCCCAGTCACCTCCGAAACGTCGTCATCGTCATCGGTGTGGTCCGCTTCCGGCACCGCACGCGGCAGCGGAGCCATAGGCGGGGGAGGATGCTCCCCTCGCGAAGTGAACAGAGCGCTCACCACGTCCTCCACGAGCTCAGGCCGGAGACTCTGCGTTAGCGGGGGGGCCCGGGTGCGGAGTTTATCCCGCACCATCTTGTAAGGGCGCCCCCACGGATCTCCGTTCAGAGACTCCAGCATCTCCTCGCGGGCCAAGTTCTTGGCCCGCCGGACAGCCTCTTGGAGTGTCACAAAACATTCCTACCTACCCACATTATCTCAAAACTATAACCTCAAATTCACAACTACCCTCAAAACATAAATTTTCACTTCCATCGTTCATACCCATAAGATGTACGCATTAGGACATATCAAGCAGCATACGTTTCCAGTATAAGGTGACCTCTCACTGTATGAATGGCTTTTACATTAAGCAGAATCTGACTGGCCCACTGCTGGGAAACAAGACTCCTCTGTGCGACAGGGAGTGGATCATAATCCACGACGATGATATCACATGTCTTAGAATTTTTGATTCTACTACATGCCGGTTTCTTCACAAAGTTTTAGTTTTGAGAGCAATGGTGATGCAATAAATTATAACAAGTAAATCGGGTCGTTATCACCGGGCCTGTGCAATTGCTATCAGCGATATGACAGCCACTGTTTTTTTTTTTTTTACCTAATGGGGAATCTAGTCCTGAGGACAGAAATGAGGCCGGCGATGGAACGAGCTAACCCAAAAGAAGCCTATTAACTCGCGACTTAAATAGATTGAAGTTATATGTTTCCATAGAATTAGCAATATTGTGATAATATGATAATATTAAATCAAATCATTTATTTCTTTGCAAACATGGGTAATAGGTACATAGATGTTTTTTTTTTTTTTATAATAATGTTCTCCACATTTTGCCGTCACATGGGCATGCAAATAGTTGGTTTACAAAATATTATAAATTTAAAATAAGCGGCATGTCATTGGAATTATATAAAATATATAAAAAATGAAAAATGTCAACATGGTCAAAACAATAAAAAATAAAAAATATTATCAATGATGTCAAACAAATAAGTGGCATGTCATTGGAATTACATAAAAAAATGATAAAATAAAAAAATAAAAAATGTCAGCATGGTCAAAGTAAAAAAATAAAATAAAATAAATTTAAAAATATTATCAATAATGTCAAACGGAATAACATTATGCCAACTAGAATAATAATATGTCAATTAGTAGTAACAGCATAAATAGTTTCAAATCACAACTTATCTAAAAACAAATAATGATAGCGGCAATACTTTCCATTGCTTAGGTAATTTATTATAAATGACCGAAGCCATGCAGTAGACACTCTTGCGCATTAGTGCCGTTTTGGCGGGATGGGAACACACTAGGTTATTGTCGCGTCTATTACGTGGAACTACGTCAGTCAGACGTTTAAAACGATTTGGGTTCGTCTTCACAAACACAGCTACTTCCATTATGTACAAACTAGGTAGTGTTAATATTTTGTGCTGTTTAAAGTATGGCATGCAACTATCAGTGGATTTAAGCTTAAACATCGCCCTTAGACATCTTTTCTGGGCTTTAAAGACTGTTTCTCTTTCGGTTGAATTACCCCAGAACATTATACCGTAACGTAGGTGGGATTCTACTATACCATAATAAGCAGTGAGAAGTGCGTCCATATATACTATTGGGGATAGTGAATGTAGAGCGTATGCGGACTTACTAATTCTCTTACATAAAGTATCGGTATGTGCTTTCCAATTTAGGCTTTTATCTATTACCAGTCCCAAAAATTTTGTATTTTCTACTTCTTCTACTATTTCATTGTTGTATTGTATATTAGGGCTAATTCTAAGAATACGTTGACTAAAATGTACAACTTTTGTTTTTTCCATGTTTATTTTTAAATTATTTGCCTCTAACCAATTAACAACATTTTTTAAACAACTATTAATGTCGCTTTCATATGTCTCCACAGTTTTACATGGTATTGTCACAGTACTATCGTCCGCAAACAGTGTTATTGGTTGTTCAATGCATTCAGGTAGATCGTTTATGTACAGTATGAATACAAAAGGACCCAAGACGCTCCCCTGCGGTACTCCAAACATAACTTCACGGTCTGAGGATCGAAATGTCTCTTCGCGCTTGCTCACTAGATTAATTTGACAAATTTCAGTTACTTGTTTTCGATCTCTAAGGTAAGACTCAAGAAGACTAAGTAAATTGCCCCTAATTCCGTAAGCTTCAAGTTTTCTTAAGAGAATCTCATAATCCACGTGGTCAAAGGCCTGTGTCATGTCACAAAATATGCCACATACGGGTATTCGTTTGTCAACATTCTGCATAACATTATAAATAAAGTCATAAACGGCCATATTGATAGTTCTATGTTGTCTAAATCCTTTCTGTTCGTCACATAAAATGTTATTTTTATCAATGAATTTATACAGTTTGTTATAAATGAATTTCTCAAAAATTTTGGAGATCACAGGTATGAGTGCGATTGGCCGGTAAAATTCCATTAATTCTCTATTATTTTTCTTAAAGATTGGCTTTATTATTGAAGTTTTTAATGCATCGGGGAAGATGCCTACGCTGATACTGAGGTTAATTATATGACTTAAGTGACCACATATTTCCATTGAGACGTGCTTGAGTATTTTTGTACTAATACCATCATACCCTACGCTACTTGTATTATTCAATGTCATTATTATTTTATGTATTTCTAAAGGTACACTAGGTGACATGAACATTGATTTCGCGCTCGTGTTTACTTTACAGCGTTTGGGGTCCTCGGTGTCATTATGTTTCGGCTGAATTCTATCGACAAAGTAGTTATTAAACGCTTCAGCTATGTACTTGGGATTTGAAAGAATACGGTCTCCAACCTTAATTTTATAAATGTTTTGTTTGGGTAAATTATGGTTTGCGCGATTAATAATTTGCCACATAGTTTTAGATTTATTTTTAGATAATTTAATTTTATGATTGTTTTGTGCCTTTTGTGTCAAGTGTATAATTTTTTTGTGTAATTTTGAATAATTAGTGAATTTAGTTCTACTTTCTCTACTTCGGTTTAATCTCATCTGCCACAGAAGCTCTCTTTTTCTTTGGCTACACAATTTAATTCCTTTTGAAAGCCACTTAGGTTTTTTAATGACATCAATTTTGATCAATTTTATTGGAAAACACAAATCGTACAAAAGCTTCAAAGAGTCGATAAAATGAGTATAAGCAATATTCGGATCATCCGTGTCATAAATCTCAGAAAAGGTAAGATTTTTGATGTGGCCTTTGAACTTAGCTATGTTTTCCATACTATAATCCCTTTTAGCCGCATACCAATGGTTTATGATAGATTTAGTTTGAACAGGACAGTGAAAGACCCTTTGAGCTAGTGTATAGTAAAGTACACATAACATCACGCCTGTAATCCCCGAAGGGTTAGGCAGAGGTGTACCCATTAGTACACCCACATTTCGCCAGTTATATTTAAGTCCCATGTAATAGGAGGTGAGCCTATTGCCATAAACCGGGCACAAATCCGGACTCCGTGGCACTACTGAGAAATTCCTGATGGAAAAATCACACTTTGCCCGACCCAGGAATCGAACCCAGGACCTCATGCTCAGCAGTCGCGCTTGCGACCACTAGACCAAGAGGCAGTCACAGTTAAGTCTTCAGCCCTACATTAAAACAAGCTCAGCTTATACTGGAAATGGACCACTTTGATGTGTCGTTGGTACCTTCAACACATAACAATGATGGTAAATTAAACCAAGTATTATGGGGGACGGTCGTACACTGTATTTATGGCAAGTGCTCTTAACAATTAGTAATATAATATTGCTGGGAACTATAGTAATAGGACACGCCCTGTAGATCATTTTGATAATTTAGTGTGGGCTTTTGTTGTTTGCTCTGTTATTGTTTATAATGCGTGAGAGGAAACATAATGATACATGTTAGATGAACACTCGACTCCACACTAGCACTCGCTCGCTCACACTTTTCCCTGTCTATTCTGACTATTCGAATGTATTAGCTGTAAGTGTTCTTAAAATTAATAAAACAAAATAAAATAAATTAATAAAAAAGAAAATAAAAAATAATAATCTCTCTTTCCCTTTTCTCTTTTTTTTTTCTTTTCTTTCTTTCTTTTCTTTTTTCTCTTTTTATCTGTCTTTTCTTTGAAAATAATCAAGTTTGTACTTTATGTTTCAGAATGTATGAATGAATGTATGAACATCACATCTGTAATTCCCATAGTACACAATAATACACCCACATTTTGCCAGTTATATCCAAGTCCCATGTAATAGGGGGCGAGCCTATCCACGTAATATTGTCTAGATTTTTAATGAACAGGCTTCAAGTTAAGTAATAATTAAGAGCTGCTTTACTACAACTCCTAAAAAAAGAGAACATCAAAGCTATAACCAAAATACATTTTTTTTATTTTTTTATTTAATGATATTATATTACAGAGGTGTTGCTTAATTCTAAACTCGTCAAACTTTTACGTTTGATGGCGAGAGGCGCTCTTTTACATAACAATGAACCACCTTACTTAAATAGCTACTTCTTATAAATTCTACTGTTATGGTTTAATCATATCATAGTACATTTTGATATAAGCGGGGAAACCCTGTTACTGCATTCGATGCGGAGTTAGCGTAAGTAAACAGCCCAATATGAAAAACAGAAAATTCAAACATGATATCGTTATGTCACTAATATCGAAACTAGCGCTCAAAGTACTCAACAAATGAAACACACATTGTCAAGGACAAAAATCCACGGTTCCACGTGCCTCTTTGTTTACGCGTGTAACCTATCGGTCTACATAAATAAATTTCGACTTAACAAGTTAGCAGCAAGGTTACGAATAAGGTAAAACACGTTTATTTTATAATAATAAACCTAAAGCTGCACGAGGATCGTTTACCTTCTCGCGAAAATCTGACGCGATAAAAAGTAACCTTTTTATATCCGGAATAATGTACTTTTTAAATCGTGAAACATTTTTTGTAATAGATTCCGTGGTTCCAGAGATTATCCCTATGATTCGTAATTTTCAAACCAACATTTCGACAAAATAATCCGTTCATACATTCCTACATATAACATAAACTAGTACTAAGAACATTCCCCCATTACCCCGAACATATAAAACTACGAAGTAAATAAGTACAAAAGTGCGGGTAGTCAGCAGTTCAGCACATCATTTGCGCAGCGCCACGCAATAGATAGTGTACAGAAGGCATCACAATATAATTTTTTGGCGCTTGTTTGATGTTATTCAGTGCCCTGGTATGTTGTCAGAATAGGCGCTGTTTAAAAATCTGAGGAAATTGTATTGAACAAACAAAATGGTTTCCTTAGTTCCGAATCCGACTAAATCCACGAGCAAAAAATAGAGTACTATGCCTATCGTAATCTCAAACAACATAATGCAAATTAAATTCTTTGACGTTCATGTCTCGGATCATCAGTTTTAAGGTAGAGGTCTGGAGTATCTTCATTGAAGGAGAAGCACCATCTGACTGGTCTTATGTTTGGCATGGCACAACTTATGGTTGAGCGAACGGCTGTTGCATGGATAATTTTGATTACGCGAGGCCGAATTCTGTGACCTCAGGTATTGTCGTCATGTGCAACTTTATGTTAGCAGGTTTGCTACGTTGTTCGTGTGTTGCAAAGGTTTCGCTAAATGCACTTGCTATGACTGGGCGTGAAGCGAGTCCACATGCGTGTGCATTTCACTCGCTGTATGATGTCGTCCTTCTGACCCTATTTATTCTGTGACAACGCATTCACAACTCGTATCTCATTAACACCACTCGTATTCATAGCTGAATGTGAAACTTGAAACTCGTGTTTGTAACATTTAACTGCATAAAGTCGTGCGTGGTTGGCGTAGTTATTTTATGTAGGGGTAGAGTGTTTGTAAAAACCCTATGTAGGGCAAAATACAATAAAAAAGTCGAGTTTCTATGTAGAGACACAGCATAACGTCACGCCAGTATTCCAAAAGGTTTGGTGGAGGAGGACCTATACTATTTTTTTTGAATAGTTATCAAACTCAAAACATTTATTTTTTGTCGATCTTCAGGTTAAGCCAGTCGGATCTTTGACAGTCGTTACAGGTGACCCAAAAGTCTGACAACCAGTCTTACCAAGGGAATCGTATTACACATACTTAACTGGGTTGTGGAGGTCAGATAGGCAGTCGTTCCTTGTAAAATACTGGTATTCAGTTGCATCCGGTTAGACTGGAAGCCAACCCCCAACATAGTTGGGAAAAAGCTAGGCTGATGATGAGGTCCATCTTGCTGAGAAGCGTTCTATGCTACGCTTCCAGTTACGGCGATCTCAACTGCAGCACTCTTCTGCTCCGCCCATTGGTCTTTCGACAAACAATGCAAGGTTTGTCGGCCACATAATTACGTATTACCATTCCCACACACAATCCTTCATATCATCAAGCCTCGCTACATACGATCAAGTTTCCTCTTGCACTTCACACCTCACCCACACATCCAATTACTACAACTAGGTTGTAAATCTTTACGCAGCTCAAAGGAGATGGGACCTTGTCTCAGTAAACTGGCACAGCCGTTTCCTTGTGAGGAAAACTTTAGGTAGTTGACTAAGGCTGGGGGCATACGTGCTTTAATTTAGAAAAAGAAAAAGTTAGGTCTCCGTTTCGTCCGGAATATTTATTTAGACTAAGACGAAGTCAATTCCAACAGCTTGGTAAAGGCTTGGCAAATAATAATTTTTACTTAATAGGTATCTATACAGGGTGTAAACAGACCCATCACGAAGCCGTCAACCAAGCATACTGTACATCAAACTAAGTAACTTTACGCAAAAATTATTGCTGGGAAACGACTTTTTTTTTTGGGGTGAAAAATCACGTTTTACGGTAGAACTCGATGGAAAGCACTCAAAGCATTGTGCTAATGGATGGATTAAATACTACGGGGGTCATGGGGGTATTTGAAGTAAAAATCTTACATTAAAAACATGTATTTAAAAAAAAACTTGTGCAAAAGTTGGAACTTTGACCCCCAATATCTCCGTAACTAAAAGGTTCCCAGGTATGGTCTAGAACAAAAAAATTATCGCTTTGACGCGGAGAACAAGTGCCTTTCGGCTTCCATAAGGGTATTTTTATACCCTTTATATATCCGTTATTCAGTACGTATTATTCCCGAAATATTCAACTCATGACCAGCATTATATTTACTAAAGTAAAATAGGTCGCTTTAAAATCCAATTAGTTGACGTTAAAGTTCATAAAAACTTCTTTTGTATTTTACACCACAAATATTTATAGCAAATGGATGTCTATCAAAATGAGATTCGTTTTCTTACGCCTTAGAAATAGCTACATCGGGGAAATTTCATCACCGTTCTATTTTGTTCTACACATTTAACTTTAAAAATCTTCTCATACAAGCTTCTGTAAAAATTTTTAATCGTAATGATTATGCCCAAAATCTTTTGTAACAGAGGAGGAAGCATCTGTCACCCGTACCAACACATCTTCATACAATTTCTCCTAAAGTACGTCACTCAAAGTAACATGAGTCCTCAGCCTTACATCATTCGCGCACTGAATACAAATTACAGTGTCACAAAGTGTTGCCAGGCAGATTAAGTGCCGGAGTGACGCCGAGTTAACGAATCATATTATCACTAGGCAAGCTTGTACGATGAAGGTTTTTCGCGCTTTCTTAGTAAAGGAAAGAAAATATAAGGGAATTAGTTGACTAGCTACTTAAATTGTAGGTACTTATCTCTAAATATAAATTGGTAAACTGACTGACTGACTGGGTGATATATCAACGCACAGCCCAAACCGCTGGTCCTAGAGACATGAAACTTGGAGGGTGTGGTCTTTGTGAAGAGCAAGTATCCATTGAGAAAGGATTTTTGGAAATTCCACCCCTAAAGGGGTAAAATAGGGGATGGAAGTTTATATGAAAGTTCGTCAGTTTTGAAGTTAGGATCTTCAAATTTTGTGTTTAGGCTGACGATTGAAAATTAATTTATACGTGACTCAGCGTTTTTGGAAATTCTACCCCCGAAGGATTAAAATGGGGGATAGAGGTAAGTAATCGGATATTTTTCGACGTCCACGCGGGCGAAGCCGCGGGCAAAAGCTAGTATTCAAATAATATCTATCTTTTTTTGATAGTTGTATGGAATCGGTACGACAAGCAAAATTCTATATGTTAAGCGCCATGGTAGCCCGAAAAATTCAAATTTTCTTACGTTTTTTGCAATTTTCAGGTCAGTGTCAGGTTATATGTTGATGAAAAATATGTCGCGCCGCGCGTCAGTACAATATAACCCTCCAAGTTCATTTAACCCCATTTAATGACTTTTACAAGAAATAGTTATTGAATGGGGTTAAATGAACTTGGAGGGTTGTATTAATGATTTTAATGGTCATAATTTTGTAACTACATACGTTTTACTTGCGCGACTCATTTTTCATCAACATACAACCTGACACTGACCTGCAAATTGCTAAAAACTTAAGAAAAATTGAATTTCGCGGACTACCTTGGCGCTTCCACCTTAAATTATTAATTTCCTTTATGTCATAATTATAATCTTTATTTTGCCAAAAGAATAACAACCTTACAAAAAATTTGACACGAGTACTTATTTTCTATGAAGTTAAAGGATTAGATACCCAATAATATAGTACGTCAGTACACACTAATAAATTCTGGTTGTTCGAAACCGATTCACGCTGACCCCCGTACCAGTTATAAACTGTATTACGGTGCGACAGGATTCCTCGTTCTCAGTTAACAATATTTTAATAAGATTATAATATGTGATTGTTTACTTAATGTTGAACTTAATTGATAAGTGAGATAAGAAGATCTTAAAATGTTACACCCCGCAAAAGGAGTACCTAGTGATTTCTGTAATAAAATACATGTTTATTCTGTTTCATCAGGTTTGAGGTTTGAGGTTTTGCATCACTAAGCGACAAAACAAAATGTCGCTTTTGACGTTATATCTAGAACAGAGATACTGAACAATTGAACCAATCTCAAACCCCAAGAAAGAATACGTAAGCATTTTTGGCAAATAAACGCGAAATCTGCAAAAATATCCAACATTTCTGAGAATGGAACAAATTGCCCCAATTTCCCAGAACTACCTAAAGAAAATCAATGAAAAATGTAGTAGGGGGAAGGTTAATAAAACATTCATATATTCAACCGCCCCATTTCTAAATTAACTTTTGAATTCGTCAAACGCGTAGGGTTGCTCTCATTAGCACATAAAACAAACCAGTACCGACAATCAGACGAGACAATATTAGTGCCCCCCAATAATAGGAAGGAACACAGCCCTGACTACAAACATTTGTCTGGAGCGCCTCAGGGTTGTCACAGTACAAAATTACACCCATTTATATGCAGATGTCAGAGGAATTAAGTCGGCACGCGTTTGACTCGATGCAAATAACTCTTGGAAATTAAGCCATCGATAACCAACCCTATCCTGGTCTAATGTTAATAGACGCAATCAGAAATAATTTTTCAAGTGGCGAAATTTAATTCGGAATTCTTGATGGGTGACATTAGGGGAATCGCTTGAGTTTCTAGGTGGGTAGTTATTCTCGTATCTGATGGAGGAATTAATTTTACGAAAAAGTAGTATTTTAACACTTAGGAAACGTGGTGCTTGTGATTTCCAGTGTCTTTGACTCAATCATTCTATTAAATCTTCTAAGTATTTATTGATTGTTTAACATTTTTGCATTATCAACAGATGTAGTTGTTTTTTAATGTCTACCACATTTGGTCATGTAATTACCTCATTTCATAACATAACATAACATCATGCTTGTAATTCCCGAAGGGATAAGCAGAGGTGTATCTAATAGTACACCCATATTTCGCGAGTTATTTTTAAGTCCCATGTAATAGGGGGCGAGCCTATTGCCATCAACTGGGCACAAATCCAGACTCCGTTGCTGTGAAATTCATGATGTAAAATCCAATAACACTTTGGGGGCAAAGTGTTATTCCCGGGCGGGGACCCGGGAATCGAACCCAGGATCTCATACTCGCACCTGCGATCACTAGACCAACGAACGAGGCAGTACCTATACCTAATTACTCCAAAAAATAACGCATATCACCCCATTGGCACCTATGACCGACCATTACTACCCACTATTAACATGAACATACACACGCGGAAAACAAAACAAATGCAAAGGGAGAGGAAAATGATTACTATTGATATATTTCAGTGTTGCCTTCCTCTTTTATGATAAATGACTGCTACGTCACTGCCGGCTGGCTGATAATTACTTTATTCTATTGAGGGATTGTTGTGTTATGTATGGAGTTAAGGATATACCGTGAAGGGGGTTGGTCAAGAATTCGAGCGGAATTTCATCCTTACGAGAAAGAATACTTGGGTCTTTCTTTATCGTGTGGTTAGTGCCTAACCTGGTGTCAGAGTTTTTATGCCACCTATGGACCTCTTAATTGGCTTTACATACCGTCGAGAAATATCTCTCAGGCATGCTGGTTTCCTTCACCGAAGCAAGTGATAATTATACAATACGCACAAGAATCCGAAATCAGCGGTGCGTGTCTTGGGTTCGAACTTGAGACCTATGACTTGGCAGTCCGACGGTCACACCACTAGGCTATCACTGCTAAACAGGAAGATAGCTTGGTTGGTGATTACAGCAATGTCTTCTTATTATTAGATCATTATGATAATAGAATTCGACTGTCCTCTGTAGTCTTATACTGGTTGGTATCAGATATAGACAAATGTGTTGCTAGGGAGTATGTTGCGCTAATTCGTCTTCCCAAATAAAACACTGGGCTTACTGGTGATTTGGAAATGTGTTGTGTGATTATTACGTTGAAAAACAGGAAACCTAATTTATCAAACTTATGTTCGATTTTAACATTTCACGATCAGGCATTAAAATGATTTTAAAACATCACGAAGAAATATTTTTCAATTCATTTATTTCAGACACAACGATCCATAATTTTGTTAGTAGGTACACTTAACATTATCGGTTATTTTTGCCAGCGCCTTTTACGTCAGAAAACTAAATAAGTATTTAAGAATAATTATTATGACTGTCATCGATAACTCTATAAATCCTTTATTCTATTGTCTATTCTTACACCATACTAACAGATAGACAAACGGAAACCACTGACAGCTTTTAACAGTGATACATTTGGAGCCAAACCTACGCACTGTGGAAGCATTCAGGCTGTACCCACGACAAATGAGTGGTCCAGCCTTTAGTTAATTATAGCCTTCGTTCTCTTAATTATGTTGTTGTATTGGAGTTGGTAATCCTTTCTATCTATAGACATACATATATACACAAACTCACGCTTTTATACCACTGGGGTAGGCAGAAACTACAGAAGGCCATCTGCTACGATCCGTACATAAATGCTTTTTGTCTCTTCTACGTTCATACATCTAATCAAACACGCACGCTGGTTGTAAATAGTAGGTCCGGGGGTCAGAAGTAAGGGTTATTTTTGTGGAATAGGTTTTTTAACTGGGATGACTTTTCTTTGAGGTCAAATAGCTTTGAAATCAAAGACTAAGTAAATGTTTCCATTTGGTAATTTTACAAGGAAAATTTCCGTGTTAATCTATTTTCTTGGAAGGACTAAAGCCTGTGTACACGTGGGAACTGAGGTCACACGTGTTTGGGTTGAAATTAGCTTGGCCGGGCGCTTAAATCGAATCGTAAGTAGATATTAAGATTATAAGTAAAGGAAAAAGTCGCAAAGCTTGGCTTAAATTGCGCCGAGCCGTCACGAAATGATTCAGTTATGAAAATCTGAACTGAATCCGACACGAGCCGAATGAAATCCGAATAGGTGAAGTAACTGCTTCAGGACGGCTATGTTGCTCAACAAATAATGCCGAATCAAATTTTCTGACGGAACAAGACTGTAGCACCCCTGAGAAAAGAAAACGAAAAAGCTTTGTCAAAACCTAATCATTATCTTAAAAAAACTACAAATCCCGCAATCGAAATAATGTTTGCTGTTAGAAAACCCATTTTTGGGCTAAGCTCACCATTGTACTCAAGCTATACAGGGTGTAAACGGACCCTTCACTTTGATGCTGGATGGATTGAATAGTACGGGGTCGTGGAGGTGTTTAAAGTAAAAATCTTAAATAAAAACCATGTAAATAAAAAAAAAACTTGTTAAAAAGTTGGAAATTTGATCCTCAATATCTCCGTAACTAGAAGGTTCCCAGGTATGGTCTAGAACAAGAAAATTATCGCAATGACGGGGAGAACGAGTGCCTTTCGGCGTCATTAATGGTCTTGTTACACCCGTTATTATTGCAATTTGTTTGTTTTTATTTTTATTTTGTGTGCAATAAAGAATAAGAATCATCTTAATCAAATACAACAAAGTCACTAGTATGTCATATGTTGCATACCCGACCCGGCAATCCTGCTTACCTCCCATTCTCTCATGACAAATGGCCAGTCAGTGCGCAACGACTGTTAATTACGTCACTGTATATTAAGGGCAAGCCTGGAATGCCCAGCGTACCTTCACACCGGGAGGAATCCTTAGCAGAATGATTAATGCGAGAGATGACATTTTTGAAGCCCAAATGGAGCCTCAATGGGCATTAAATGGCGCCGGATAAAAGTTTTGTTTTGGTTAAATATGGATGATGTTTGAGTGAGTTTAAAGACAATTTAGGGATGAGTTATTATTCTGTAAAATATCAAATTTAAATGGATGTTTTATAATATTGTATTTATTGTGGTACCTTTATTGAAACCAGGAAGATCTAACAGGGTTGTATGAGCAAACACGAAATAAAAACGAAAAGCTCCATACGCTACTTCTTGCCTAAATACCGGCTGGTCTTTTTACCACCACAATTTATCAACCCACACACTCTGGCATTAAATTACTTTTTTCTGTCCTCAAAGACACACCCTTTTACCTTCATCCATCTTAAAGGGAACACATCCAAATTAATACGCCGGAAAATCCCTAAAGGATGAAAATTCTCATTTTAAAATAAACATCCTTTTCGATGCGAAAATATGTCTACAAACTCATCAGATTATATTCATTTCAGCGTGGTTCTTTGGAGAAACCTTCGGCGGCTGTCACACTGCCGACGAGGTCTATCGACTGACGGCGGCGGTCGGCGGATATGTCCTTAACCATACTATTTTATTAAACAACTTTGTGCTTGCCGTATCCTACGAACAAATGACGTTGTTTTTAATTATTTTCTCGCTCAAAAAACATACAGTATAGTTTATATAGCTCTCGGGTAAGTAAAAAAAATAGCAACAGTTGATAGTTGGCTGGTTGCCGGCGAGAATTTTCTGTCCACTAGCTTTTTTACAGCAGCGACACGAGCTATCAAAGAAAGAACTCGCTCAGTGACATGAGAGGCTCTTGCTTGTTAAATCGCATACCAGCAAGTGCCTGGGCGCCAGTAATCGCTCGTCATCCTCGCGCACTCGCTCAGCTGACAAAACTATCTGAACACTCTTGTTGAACGTTGCTTACGAACTACTTACACTGGCTGGTGTGGTTAATTATTGTGTTTTCTTGCAATTTTTTTTTATCGTCGTCAATTTAAGCTTTTTAACGCGCTTTTATTAGCTTCACCTGAATCTAACAACTATAAAAAATCTTAAAAGTAAAATTTCACCTAATTCCCGGTTTCCGATTGAACTGAAATTTTCCATACATGTTTAGTTTTGATGACAATGCATGGTTAGCTAAGTGACGTCACTCTAAATCCAATATGGCGGTCTCCCGAAAATGGCGAACTGGTCATTTTTTATAAAATTAAAGAGTTTCTGAGGAAAATATGAGAAATAAAATGACGTCACAGTTTTGTTAAATTATCTCTTTACTCACTTTTCGCTAATCGTCGGCAGTGAGACAGGAACCTATGTCGTCTCACCGTATGTCAACCAATACCAGTGTCATCAAAGGGGTAATGCACACATACACGGCTTATGTCGCGCACGTATGAACACGGGCGAGTATTACATCGGTGGGTTTCACTGGACTTAATTAAAATAGAACATGCAAAGATTATGAGAGAAGATTTGTTGGTTTTGTGCCTACTGAAATTTCTGAAAGCCTATTGGGGTTTACCGCAATTTTTGCCAAATGGGTCAAAATTGAACTGGTAACTTATCTTAAGGACTTCGTTGTTATCACGAGAATGTGATAATTTGGGACTGTGATATCTTGGATAGAATAATAACTAACTACACCTGACTGCTATTGCTCCCGATAATTTATTTTATTAATCATCTTGTCCGAAAGCATTAAAGAGGGCACAACAAAAATGGCCAAAAATCAGAACCTGTCGAAGATTTAAAGCCCACAAAAAGCGCCCAAAAGCAATTGTTCTTCTTCCAGAAATTTGAAATCTACATCAGCATAATAAACATCATGGAAACGAACATCCTAATTCCAATTAATACTAAAACCTGCTCGTCCCATCTATCCCTTACATAATCATCAAACGCAATGATTACGTACCCAGCGTACGCTTAATAAGTGCTTCATCTAAGCAGCAAGCCGCGGGCGATCGGACGTCCGCTAACAAAATTGTGTCTTTTGCACATACTACACTGTTCTACGAACACTCCGTGTTGGGCAGTGTAGGGTGGACCATCGTGGGGTGAGGTGTGTTTGCGCGGGTGGTCCTGTTTTAATAATGTTGTTGTTTTGGTTGCTCCTCGTCCTTTTGGAAGTAGGTATAGTGAGTAGCTACAGTATAGTAAAGGGTGTAAAAATGTTATGGTTTTTGTAAAATTGGCACCAGTTCATTAGTAATCCGTCGCCGCGTCGGTGTGGTAATTTTAGATAAGTTAATGGGTATATGCCAGTTGATTCCCATGCCATTACTTTTCGTCAGAATTTTCGTTACTAAGGAATCCTTTACAAACATAAACTTAAACATCTTATAATTATGTAAAATATTAGAATCTCTATTAAAATTCAGAGTTTTTTTTTCTTCTTCAAGAAGTAACTGAAAATAATCGAGTTCTGTAGAAAGTAATCGAAAACAAAAGAATTCAGCCTAGAATTTTTGTCAAACTTCATAGAACAATTGACAGGAATAAATGCATTCGCAAGTCCTCCCAAAAATAATAAACACGTGCCGACTAAACCAAATAACTCTCATTTTTACGCTGGCAATAAAATAATGAAACATGTCGGGTGTGACAAATGAACATATTCACGGATTACTCATGGTTGTCATCTGAACCACAGTGCACATGACAACCATGAGTATAACGCGCAGTATTACAACTAGGAACAAAGGTCCGAATCGTGCGTTTACACGATTTCATAGCATGATTCAGGTAACAGGTTACTTGTGAGTTGTCGTGAATAAGTCAGGGCTCAGGGGTCAGACAAAGGGCGTTATCCCTTGTCTCGATGCAGTATGTTAGTTTTAAGTAAGTAGTGCATCATAACAAAAAGTGTAATTAACAACCCTAACCAACCACGTTTGTATAACACCACGCCTATAATCCCCGAAGGGGCCTACCCCTAGAGGTGTATCTAATAGTATACACATACATATTTCGCCAGTTATGTTTGAGTCTCTGTAATAGGGGGCAAGCTTATTGCTATCAATCGGCCACAAATCCAGACTCCGTAGCTAATACTGAGAAATTTCTGATATAAAAACCCAATAAAACATTACCCGAACTGGAAATCAAAACTATAGGGCCTGTTCAGTAGTCGGGCTTGTGACAACTAGACCAACAAAGCAGCGCACCCGCTTTTGTTTTACAAAAAGGATCTAGTTGGTTTACTGGTTACCTCTATACTGTGTCCGAACCGAGATTTATTGTCGCATGTATAGAGATCGACGTAGTGGAATATTCATCGAGATTCATCTTATTATGAGACTGATTGAATAGGAATTGTTATTGGAGTGAGTGTGTTTCCTGTTTTGGTTGAGGAGTAAATGAACAGAACAGAGGTCGTTGGCCGCTTATCACTCTACGTTGCAGTGATGTTCAATTCCACTGAATATTTTTAGTGTTACCAAGAGAATAAAATCGTCTAGTGCACTTTGGTACTAGTAAAACTGAAGATTTTTTTGTTTCGTTGCAGACTGAATACTAGAGTACACTGTTTAGGGTTCCGTAGCCGAATAAGAAAAAACGGAACCCTTATAGATTCTTCATGTCTGTCTGTCCGTCCGTCCGTATGTCACGGTCACTTTATTCCGAAACTATTAGGACTACACAGTTGAAACTTGGTAGGTAGATGTATTCATGCTGTGACGCTTTTCGATTTTTATACAAAAAAAAATTAAGGGGGGCTCCCATTCATGGAACTGAAAGTAAAAAAATATTTTTTTATCAAACCTACACGTGCGGGTCATCTATAGATAGGTATTGAGGTTCCTAAAACCATTTTTTGTCAAAGTCCATCGTTTGAAAGATATACACTTCCAAAGTGGTAAAATGTGCCCCCTCCCCTTTCTAATTTCTAAAGTAAGAGGAGGAAAAATATGAAAAAATTTAGGATTATAGACCGTAAAAACATTAAATTGTTTGTTGCGACGGAACCCTGCGTGCAACTGAGTACAACTCGCACTTGGCCGGTTTTTAAAGTTAGTCACACAGTTGTAGAGCTGCTCTTTAAATATCATTTATTGAACTATGGTAAGGACATCATACAAATCCAACTTATAACTTGTTATTTTTTACTTTTACAGTCTTCTATAAAAAATAAAAAAAAATCATCCTCGCAGATCACCCATACCCACATGTTTCCTTTGCCAAAACATAAATTTTAACCAAAATCGAATCATGATAAATTGAAAATCGAACACGACATATTTGCTCCGTTTCAAAGGACCAAACGTCAGTACCACGCACTTAAACACAAGGTACGGTCCCTACCGTCCCCTGGTACATCAAAAAGCCCAGGGGAGGCCGCGTGACTTCGGAATGCATTCATTAAGATGCATTGTGTCCGCATGCCCTATGCCCAGACACCCAGCAAAAATGCACACGGCATGCCAGGGGCATGGACGAAATGAAAGTGATGTCCCCTTAAATGTCCTTTGAGTTTGGGCGATGTTGTTTTTTTTTAATGGCTGCGCTTTTCCGTTCTACCTGAAGTATTTTCTGCTGTTCTTATTGCATTCACGTTCAATCGGGAAATAATTTTATTGGTTGCAAGTGGGCTGAAATTGCGTAGGTTTTTTTTTTAAAGTACCTTCAAGTTACATATTTTTGTGAGGATGTTTGGATGAACGTTGGTTACTCTTTCACGCAAAAACTACTATGCAGATTTTCATGGAACTGTGTAGTAATATAGATGATACAAAAAAACGCATAGGCTATATTTTATAAAGATATCGTGTATTAGCTAGCGAAGCCACGGTCGAAAGCTCGTCATTTCATAAATTAAACAATTTGATATATTAATATTATTAAAATATATAAATACAGAAGCTGAATCCCAATGTTGTGGCTGCAAAAATAAGGACCATACATTAAAAATCCAAAACTAACAAGTTCCCATATAAGACCATATGGGAAGTAGGAATGCATATTCAAAGACTTTTTCTTCCGTTTGCAACAGAACTATAGGAAAACATGATACATTTATAGTGAACCATCTTTTTTTCTGTCTGGCATTTTAATTAGTTTTTTCCAGGCTCTGTCTAGCGTTCATAAATATATTGCAAGATTCCACTAAGAATACCTGTTACTTTATTTATAAAAGCTGCATATGCGCACACAATGTTTTGAAGAATCATTTGAATGAAAAGATTCTGCAAAAAAATTCTTTTTGTAAGGTAATTTGAGCCATAGTAATAATGCGAATCGGTTCGGAGATTACAATACCTCATAACTGACCCCCGTAATCTTCAAAAAAAAATCAGTTTTGTAACTCTAGTACACATATATTCCACCTAGCATGAAATATAAAAATAGGGCTAACCTTTTGTCATCAACAGGGCACAAATCAGTACTTCAGTACCACCGATTTTTGACTATACGCTAAAACATCTTAAAAAGAATCCAGTGCATTTTACTATTTAACAAAATCTTGCCCAAAATACTACAAAATAAGGAGAGTATACGTATTATTCTTACCCCATCTCGCTAAACCAGGGGATCTATTTACCCAAATTATGCGGGTAATTATTTCCCCTGGGACATGAATATAAAATTGCATTTCTCAGTTACTCGATCACGTCTTATCGGAAAACGGAGGGCCTTCAATCTTTATAGATACGAAATCATGCATGAAAAGAATATGAGCAAGTCTTTTATCCGACTTTGATGGGCGATTATTTGCGTTAGTTTTATAAAATAGCGATCGCCTGTGTGTGTGTGTGGGTGTGTAAAATAGTGTACCGCTTCATTGGTTCAGTGGTCTCAAAGCATGAAGTCTTGGCATAGATCCCCAGGTTGGAAGAAGTGTTATTAGGTTTTTCCATTAAGAACTCCTCAGTGGCAGCCCGAAGCCTGGATTTTGGTCCAGTCGATTACAATACGACACACATGGATCTTAAACATAACTCTATAAGGAACTGTGTTCCGAGAAAAAGGTTTATAAAAAAACAACAGACACACACACACATACACACACACACACACATACACATACACACACACACACACACACACACACACACACACACACACACATCACACACACATCACACACACATCACACACACATCTTTTATATCTTTCTACACATAAAATAACAAACAACTATCAACTTTGTGGGTGATTCATAAAACCCTCTATATAAATCCCGTTCAAAAACGCATGGAAAAACAAATCTCAGTAACCCCGTGCGACAACCGCTTTCAAAAACAACCACATAACGGAGACTCGTGAACGTAACCATGTATATAATCCTGCCATATAAAAATGTTACCAACTCAATACGTGGAGTGCACACGTCTACGCCGCTAGTAATGAAAATCAAATTTACACAAAACCGTACGAGCATGGGGTTTTGAGGAGATATTCCATACTGAAGCGATGTGTAGCTTGAGTATCGCTTGCGTTTTGTTGTGAACGTAACCGCGAGCCACAGTGTCAACGTGTCGCCTATTTACAATGACAGACAGTAGCGTAAATTTGTCGTGCTTGGCTGCTTGCAGCCCATTGTGACTTATGAATAAAATGTCATGTTTGTTGGAAATCTGAATTTCTCGACGACATGTAAACTCAAGTCAGAGGCCCATGGGTGGTATAAAAACTCTGACATCAGGTTAGACACCAACCAATCGTGGTTGGTATTCTTTATCACAAGACAAATCATGGGTTATGTGAAGTGGTGATTGGATGTAAACAATATTTATGCTGTCTTGGCTTCCGTACGTTTTTTCACGGGTGAACACTGAAAACCAGCGCTGTGTTGTGGGCCCCCCATAGCACAGCATCATGCTGAGTGGTAACCTGCTTGTTGCAGTCACGACGTGCAAGCTGTTTACTTTTTTCGTTTTTTTGTTCCGTCCTATTGAATTTATAGTTTATTGTTAATTTTTTTGTAATTTTGTATAATGCACGTCATGTCCCTGCGACAAATAAATATTTTTTTCTTTCTTTCTTCTTTCTATTTTCACCAAAATTGGTAATTTAAATGTGTACCGAATCATATATAACAAATAAAGCCTATTATTTCATTAACTGGTGACAGTTAATTTTTATAGCTTAACACGAAAACATTGTTCGTTTTCTACTGTCAGTTTGCTAGCTTCATTATCGCTTATCACACAGTACACTGCCGTCCTTTCACCAGCACAGAGTGTAGTGAAACTATTTCACAAAAATCCTCGACTAAGAGCTGTACTGGCGCTGTGTTATGCGTTTTCACTGAGCTTTAAATGTTGACAAAGGCGGCCCTACTCGACAGTCTTTTCCGTACAGATTTTCTGTACCAGTTCTGATAAAAGTACGTTTTTATTTTGTAAAGAAAAACGTTATTTCAACGAAGATTTTTAATTTGCGGAGTGTTTGTCAAAGAATGGGTTCGTTAGTCTAGTCGTTGAGTAATTGCGGGTTAATTTTCTTGGGTTCTACATTGTAATTAGTCGGTTAGTAGTTTGTTACGTTTTGGCGGACGTCCGTGTTAATGTTTTGAGTTATTTCTTTTTTACATTTGCCAAAATACGGTTTCTTTTTTTTCAATTCTATCATATAATTATACAATGGGGCATGCGGTGCTAACATGTAAGAAACTGTTAAACTAACCTTAGATTATAGTAGATTAACTTTAAATATTTACAGTGTAAACAATTATTGGTTGGTCAATAAAGGAAAATAAATAAATAAATTGATAAAACACACGTGATATCGACACTTATACTTAATCTTAAGTTAAAAGGAAATAATGTTGGAAGAAGAATGGGGAGGCTTTTGCCCACCAGTGGTATGAGATGATGGCTAAAATGGACATAAATAAATCGAACAATCATTAATTTCGATACATTTGTAACTTTTGACACTCGAGCAGCAGGCACAACTACTACAGATACTGAATACTCTAAAAACCTACATAGTTCTAAAACTAAAACCATCTACTCCAACAAAACGGATACGAAATACTCCAAAGAACTTTCCAAACTCGTAATCTTTGTACTCGGCTGCTCACAATTTAAATAAATCACTTCGTTGATTCGCATCGTTCTATCGATGCACAGCCCGTCACTGGGGGCTTAGCACCCTTAATACGCTCATTTTGCAGTTATTTTACCTTTGACAACTGCAGCCTAACAGCTACCTTATTGTCACGAAAATAAAGTTGACAATAATTTTGACATGCTTGTCAATAATACCAACCTAAGAACAACTTTATTGCTAAGAACATAAAGATGAATGTGATTTTGATAGCGTTGTAAGGGCGCGTGTAAAATAACTAAAAGGACTATATTCGTTGCGGCAATTTTTTCCTGTCTGTCAACTTACAAAGGGATGCACGCGTTAGAGCAATGTAATTGGATAAACTGACAGATGGTACTTTTTTATATGTGTTGCGTCATTTGTCTATCAGATGTTCGTAGACTGGCTTGTTAAAAATGGAATTGTTTTATCAAAAGAAAGTCGCGTGAAAACAATAGTAATTCTACAGTATTCTTGCTGCCCCTCTGCATTAAAGTTCGCAGCCTGAAAACTAGTATCTTCTAGTTTCTCTAAGAGCATCCGGCTCGTGGGACCACTTTGTGCGATTTCACGCCCATATTTTGCTTAGGACTTTATTATTAAATCAACATTGTATCAATTATCCATGTTAGCAAAATGATTTCTTTTTAAGTAAAAATTGGTGTTTGAATTGCAAACCAGGAACACAGATTTTATTTTATGTTTGAAATAGGTTTGCAGTCAGAACTTCACCTGAACCTGAACAAGATTTGACTTATTCAGAAAGCCATATTCTCTAGCTTTACCTAGTTTAAAACCAAACGTATTCCTGTCTCTGTACATAAACACACGAGACTGGTTTGCATAGCTTTGATAAAAATCTAGACTAGAAAATATTTCGATTCAGTTTGGAATTCTATTCAACGTTCGTACAAAAAGCTTTGGAAAAACAGCCAGTCAGAAACGTATACAGTACAGCACAAATATTACGTTTTCTGTGAAACAAGAATATTTGTTTCATTTTGGGAAATAAAATCTGTGCTATATTTACAAAATTGAAAATAAAGGTAGGTTTAGTCGTAAAAGCCGTGAATAAATCACGGCTTTTTCACTATAGAGGATAGGAGCTGAAATAAATAAACAACTAAAATCAAAAAGAAGTTAGCTGTGATGAAGATTGATGAAAAAAGATTGCATGTAGCGGAGATGAGAAAGTTGAAGTGGATGTGTGGTGTGACAAGAATGGATAAAGTAAGGATGAGTATATTAGAGGAAGGGCGTGATCGTAATATTTACAGTAACAGTTTTTAGTTTACGAGTAACAGCGACTCCATCAGCTAATAGGACTGTTTCTTTTATTATTATGTCAGTACTCTTGTTTTAAACACTTAACCTAGCAATTCAATGAGTTTGAGTCTTTGCAGGATCTGCCCCACCTCCGGTCCTGACCATCCTGCACAACCACGTGCACCTTACAAGATTTAATCGAAGCAAATGTTAGAGCTGTACACCTGTACAGCTCTAACATTTGCTTACATTTGCACAATAACACACAAAACAACAAACAACACACACAACACACTATACACACAACACACAATTCACACAATTTGAATCTCATCGACATGTAAAGAAGAAGCAATTCAATCAAATACGAGTATGAAACCCTACAAGCTCACATCGAGGTAGTTAGCAGCCTGCTCACGACACAGCAGTACGATGTTCTATTTATAAAAAGTTTGAGCTTAAAACAGTTGACCCCATAAACTCAATAGGTACCAAACCTGACGCATCAACGAAGTCACAACACCATTGTTCTCCATTGCATCATAACGCCCACCAACTCCCACGTGTGCCCAGTTTATTGTACTATAACACTTCGATAATGTACCTTATAAACAGTTAGACGGATAGAGAAAGTTTTATGAAGTTGATTTGGTGGAATTACTGATTGGGGAATTTATAAGGATAAGATATTAATTCTGCCACCCACGTAACAGTGTTTGAAAAGGTCAAGTGCGTGATAATGTCACAGTAGACATAAATATTATTACCTACATACAGTATTTCAACTTGGAACAAATAGTTTGAATCGGCTCTCACACTCATGCAAAGCGTTTTATCGAATTCTTTTTCGAATTAATTTAATAATTTGCTGTGTCGTAATGTATTTTTATTAATTTTATATCTCAATCTGTGTTTGTGTAATGTGATTTTACTAATTGATGAACTTAGTTTCATATTTTTTTTAGGTATTTTCAATGCATTATTATAGTACGCACGGCGACCAATCGCGCTATACAAAACCAGTTTATACGGATCTCTCATTGTATTGGAAATCTACACAAAGCATGGCCATGTTATACAGGAAATGTATAGCTTGATGTGTTGTGTACGGTTATATTTATACAGTGGTACTATCGACCGATGCGCGTGTATAACCGGATGTATGCTGTATAAAATGTTAGGGCGTAGCATGTGGATCACATCTATACCTACATATAATAAAATTGAAACAGGCCGATATCTGCACATTGAAAATATTAAAATAAAAATTATATGTGTCGGTCTTTCTTAGAGAAACAGAACCCAAAACAACAGTTTTTAGAATTTTGTCTTTCTGTCTGTATGTTTTACGCGCATCCCGCAAAAACTACTGCATAGAAATCCATGAAACCGCGGTGAAAACTGCGTTCAAATGAACGCAGTTTTCACCGCTCTACTGCTAGATGCTTAACTTAATATATAGGCTACATTAGATATAGTTTTGGACCCGATAGGTGGCGCTGTGCGAAGCAAGGGCGGGTCGCTAGTTAGTAAATAAAAGAAAGGCAATGAAGTAAATAAGATACGTCCTTATTCATTAGCCCACGTCATCGTTGTCGAAAGGAACCAATCCAATAGCACCATTAGTACCAACGTAACTTAGTGCCAATTCAAATAGGTTCGTTAGTACCAAGTTGAATAGAATCATAAATCATGTCTGGTAAATGATGAGGTGGATTTAAAGCGAATAATGTTATGTTTATGAAGACTGTGTCTATTTGTGTTAGTTGACGTTTAATTAATGTCGCATAATAGATTTGAATTAGGAGGAGCTCGCGGCTAAATAAAAACAGCCGCTCGGGTCGATCTTTAGGTTAAGCCGCGTTTGCCTAGGTTAGCCTGTGGATGGATGACCCATTGCATTCCTCCGTGCCTTGAAAACCATGTTAAGTCGTTGGTGTCTTTTGTAGATCTTTGAAAGTCGTTAAAGGTAGTCATTGGCTCGAAAGTCTGACAACCAGTCTTACCAAGGGGTATCGTATTACCAAGTACTAGCTGGGTTGTGGATGTCAGATAGGCAGTCGCTCAATGTAAAATACTTGTATTTAGCTACATACGGTTAGACTGGAAGCCGACAATTCAAGGCAGCTGATGAATAGATTTGAATTATATTTCTAAAGTCTCTCTTTCAGTAATTGAAACGAAAGAGACATGCGTCCTTCAACTCGCAAAAGAAATATCAAAACAATATCAAAGACAAAAATAAAACATTTTGTCCCAAATTACATCTGTGGCTAATGCATTATTTTATGAAAAACAAAGTGAGGGGAAAACTCATTTGGAATTTGACTCGCACAAAAGAACTGAAAGATCCCGTTTGTTTAAAGAGAAATCTTGACGGCACTCGGACAAATTAAAAACTTTTTGAAGGAAAAAACGGTAACAACAAAAAACTTTTATTTGAAAGAGGAAGAAAAAGTCAAACGATGTACCAAATCTTTTGAGGGCCTCAAATTGTCTCGAGTGTTAGGGATTTAAGGATTTTTTTGGAACAATATTGAGGAAAATCAGGTGGGAATGGTAAAATAATGAAAATGGCATATGGCTTCGGAATAAGCCACTTTATGTATTATGTTGTTTGTTTTTTTTTTTTGTAAAAGGTAAGAAAAGTTTGCGTTTGAACATACAAGGTGTAAACGGACCCTTCACGAAGCCTTCAACCAAGCATTATGTACATCAAACTATGTAATTTTACGCAAACATTATTGCTGGTATTTGACTATTTTTTTTGGTGTGCAAAATCACGTTTTACGGTAGGACTCAATGTAACGCACTCAAAACATTGTGCTGATAGATGGATTGAATAGTACGGGGGTCGTGGAGGTGTTTAAAGTAAACATCTTACATTAAAAACGTGTATTAAAAAAAAAACTTGTGAAAAAGTTGGAACTTTGACCCCCAATATCTCCGTAACTAGAAGATTCCCAGGTATGATCTAGAACAAAAAAAAATATCGCAATGACGGGGAGAACAAGTGCCTTTCGGTTTCGTTCAGGGTCTTGTTACACCCTTTATTAACATCATAATATTAATTATTATTGGTTTTCACGTCTGTTAAGAGGCAAAACATTGTACTGAAAAAAATAAGGGCAAGTTGAAATAAATACTAAATAATAATACGTTACAAATTCTTCTAATTCTAAATCTGGTAATTCATGGTCTTTAATTTCTGGTAGAAAGAAAAGCTTTCATACCTAAAACATTTCCAAAATTTCCACGTACCTGCTAAATAAAATCTCCTCAACATTTTTCAACGTAAGAAAACTGCTGAGTAAAATAAACTACTCCGAACCTACCTACGTACCTACTATTAAGCACACTTTATTTTATTATCAGAGTACATTCCCCCAGCGGTGCGGGCAAGTTCTAAGTACAGGGCGTGGGGGGGGGGGGGCAGGGGAGGAAGCCGGGGTCATATCGACATACGTTTACTGGCAATATCCGAGTCGCTTTCTTCAAGTCGCCCATTACCAACGGAGGTTTCAAAGATTAAGTGCCGTAGATGCGAAAAAGAAAAAGAAGGACGGAAAAGCAATAAAGAATTCTTAGGAAATGCGAGAATGGGAATGCAATAAGTAGTTTTATGGGTGTTGGTTTAATAAAGAAATACAGGGCTTTAAGTTTAGTTCTTGGGATGGAATTTTTTGGAACCGTGTGTGTGTGAACGCTTAGCTTCTTTTCAGCTAAAAAGTGGTGATGGGTAAGCATTTTAGAGGATTGTCTTATATTATTTGTGATGCCTAAATCAGTAGAGCTAATTTTATACGCAATTTGGATAATAAATAATTTTATTGCACATTACAACCGTAGCAGATGGCGTCCTTTTTGCTTGCCTACAATGCTTACTGCTATGGAAAAAGCTGTGAGTTGTGTATGTATGTACAAAACATAATTTTCAATTTAGGTGATAAATTTAATGGGTCAAACCAAAAAAAAATATCACGTTGGGGTTTCACATAATATAATTCTTGTCAACCTGTGTTTTCAACACATTTAAACCGCCAATTTCTTACCTCCCAGCGCCTAACCGAAAATAGGCAGTAAACTTGTCTCTCTCACCTTATTTATCTACAAATATAAACTCTACGGTTTTATGTAGGGGAAATACGCGGGTAGAGCGTGGTTCACGGCAACCATCTAGTTAAATCAACCCTTGGTTGCGCCGATAACCGACGTGAATGGCCACCTTTATATTGTTACTATTGCCTGAGTCACTGTGTTGTGTGGAGGTAGTCTTTGGTTGGACTTAGAATTATGTAAGTTAGTTGTGTAAATCAAATATTTTTGTGTGTGTCCATATTTTTAATACCTTCGTCATCACTATTCTGAAAACATCGCGAGGATACCAACATGCCTGAGAGATATTTCTAGACGGCATGTCAAGTCAAGTCAGAAGCCCAAGGGCGGCAAAAAAAACTCTGACACCAGGTTAGGCACTAATCTTCATCTTTCTTTTGCCCTTATCCCAATTCATTTGGGGTCGGCGCAGCATGTCTTCTTCTTCCATACTTGTCTATTACTCGTCATCTCATCAGACACCTCCTTTCT
Organism: Noctua janthe; assembly: GCA_910589295.1. NCBI lineage: Eukaryota > Metazoa > Arthropoda > Insecta > Lepidoptera > Noctuidae > Noctua > Noctua janthe. Next base: position 2,304,068 of record OU342565.1, on the reverse strand, counting down.
TGCCGTAGCATCCTTTACACAGTCCATCCGTTGTTTCATTACCCATCTCCCAACTCTTATACCCGTCCACTTTCATACTCAAAACTTTCCTCACGACATTTTCCTCACTCCTCCGCATCACATATCCATACCACGACAACCGATTCCCACACAACTTTTCAGTCACCGGCGCCACTTTCAGACTTCCTCTTAGTTAGGCACTAACCACACTATAAATAAGAAAGATCACTCTTCTGGCCTTATTTTGTGATCGGCACAACATATCATTATTTTTCTTACATACTACTATAAGATGTCATCTCAGTAATCACCTCCTTTCTAGACATAATTATTATCTTTCACACAGTCCATTCATCGTTTCTTTGGATCTCTCCTACTGATATACTTAATTATAATTGAACTTTATAAAAATCTAATAAATGTCAAGTTTTAACTTAAAATATTATTAGACTGAAAATGAATTTCACTTCTGCTAATGAGTTCATAACTAAAGCATGTCACCAAAGTAGTTTCAATTCATGAAAGTAAGTATATTTCGCTTTAAGATGGAAGCGCCAGGGTGGTCCGCGAAATTTATTTTTTTTTACGTTTTTTACAAATTGCAGGTCAGTGTCGGGTTGTCTGTTGATGAAAAATGAGTTACGCAAGTAACACGTATGTAGTTACAGAATTAAAATCATTAATACAACCCTCTAAGTTCATTTAACCCTATTTTGTAATTATTTCTTGAAAAAGTAATTCAATCATCAATAGATGATTTTAATGATTATAATTCTGTAACTACATACGTGTTACTTGCGCGACACTGACCTGCAAATTGAAAAAAACGTAAGAAAATTTGTTATTTACGAGCAACCCTGGCGCTTCCACCTTAATGATTTTATTCTTTAATTTTCTTTTATACGTTCAAGTAGTTGAGTGAATGAACTTAATACATTTTTTCATTCAGTCGTGGCTTGATTCAATAGCATTGGTTCAACAGCCTTTCAACCTTCAGGTTCTGCCGTCAAAATGTTATTTCCTTTGAAAGTTAAATGAAACAGTTATTATTTTATAGAAAAATAAACTCCGTAACCTTGAGGAACTTCAACTAATCATTGAACATTCTTTTTGCCCTTACAACCAGACCGTCACAAGATCCAGTACAACCTAACATTTTTTCAATTCGAAAAAAAAAGGAAAAAAGGCCGTAGAAAAGCGAACATTCGAAATTAGAAAATTCAGCGCTGCCAATCGACGCGAACGCGCGAGTTGGTGCGCGCACACTAGCGCCCACTTTACTTTGTGCAAGTGCAGCCCTCGGGTCGAACCTCGGTCGCCCGGGAGACGAGCTCAGCCCGGGCCGCCGCCGGGCCCCGCCGGGGTGCAAACGAACCCTCATAACAGGGGGGTGTCTCCACAACAACACGCCAAAACCAACCTTCCATCACAAACAATAAGGTCACAATCGCTTTACCTACTCCACAGCAAAGTAGAATTAGCGATTTGTATGCTATGCAACACGGAATAGGGTCTGCTTTTCGAACGCTAATTCGGTTATCGCTAAGTACAGGCATGTTCGTGTAATTTTGTGCTCAGTTTCGTTGGTTTAAAGTTGAAAGTTGTGTGGTGGCATGCGGTGCGTGCGATACCGTTTGAAGGGGGGTAGCTAGGGGTGTCCCCTCATTCATAATCACAGGGATGTCGAACGCTCAGGTGGTTTAGGTAGCAGATTTATCGTTTCTAGGTGAGATGGTCCGCCGCTGAATAATCTGTATTGTTTATAAAGCTCGCGTATTGTTTTATTACTGCGATTAATATGTCTAAAGTTTACAGGAGCGTCATATGACGCCTTTTTGTTGGGCTCTGTGTAATCTGCAGTACAAAGGGAGAATTGGAGTACAGTGAGTTATATTAATTGTGTAATTAAGAAATTTTAGTGATAACGTTCAACACGCACGCATTTCGTTGTAAAAAAAACGGTTTAAAGATTAAAAAATGCTCAATTGAGCAGTATTGTAGAAAGTATGTATTCATCAGCTATCGGTTTTTTTACCTAAAAATGTACAAATATGTGTTTTGCACATCTAAAAACCTTACCTTACCAGTCGTATAGAAGTTTCTATACTATTTCCTGTAAGTAGTTACTCGTACCACCATTTACTGGCCATAAAAGACCCTCTATAGCTGCACTTAATCTTTGAACTGGACTTACCTGAAACAAAGGAAGCATAATGTTAATGAAAGCATTACCTCGATCTTGATAAAGTTGGTAGGACTCCCTCTTCTTAGCTATTTTCTCGTTATTGAGTGAGAAAGATTGGCACTTTATTAGGCAATGTTGGATATTTCTATATTATAATGGAACAGAATAAGAGGCGTATTTAACGATTTTTTAAAGATTTTATAACATTATTTTTAGTCCATGTACAGACCGCACATTCATACATAACCATAACAGGAAAAACTCTTTATTTTTTCATATTATAATAATTAGGACAAATCTTTATTAGAAATAGGTAGGTTAAGAAACCTAGAATCGATCAAAAGATGTCGCGGGTGATTTTATAATTTCGCCAATTCAAAAAGTTCCTAGTATCCATTTGTTATCGAGACAGTTTTACTACAGATAGTGTCCGACACTACTAAGGGTACTAGGAAAACTTCAAAGAACCCATTAATAACAGACAGAAGACATCAAAACAACAGCAGTTCAGAGCCTCCAATTGAAGCCTACACGCAACGAGTTTTTACGACACCCGGTTACGACCTGAGTAGCGTGGAAACTCACAGACTGCCTATTAAAGTCTATCCTAGAATCTCATAAAGTCATACTAACACCCCATTTTCTGCACACATAACCTTTATCATTAATAAAATAAGGGTAATTTTCGGGTAACAAAACTGAAAGGAAAGTTTCCTCCAGTTTTCTCCCGCATTCGCCATTTTGTTCGTCGTAAAAAGTTAATGGCATTTCTGTAATTTCGCGGCCAGCAACAAGTAAAATTAAACGTATAATTACTTGAGAGCGATTCCTTGTGTTATGGTGTTACATAAAATTGTGTGTGATGTAAAAGTAATTAAAGAAGCTCGGGGCTTTGGAATTTGTCGCAGAAAGTAATTTGATACGGATATTTTGGTCGTAGCTAAATACAACAGGCACTGTTTTGGTGATAACGACAAAGAACCGAACATAAAGGGGTAAAAAGATAATAATGTCAGTATCGTTTCTCCAGGTATTTGATAAAAACTTCAGGTGATACACTAAATCTTCTTAAGTTCTATATGAAAAGTTTAGGTAACCTATTCCTTATATTATAACTTATTTCAACAACAGAACCCGAGACAGATAAAAAAAAAGCTAACGGCAGCTAAATCCTACAAACAAGCGAAAAATCACGAACATTTCTACATAACAAAACATAATATAAGTCCAATCGATTTATCCAACAAAATCACAAGTTGGACATCGATCAGTGTGCTCCAAAAGTAATCCGGAGACGTTACGAGCTCGCCGTAGGAAACACAACGCGACAGGCTGACCAATTACGGTCATTTGTTACAATGTCCGAGTGAGCTGTATCGCTGCAACACACTCCAGAGTCCAGATTGTTCGGAGTTTTATGTAGTAGGTATGTTTGTAAGTTTTTACATTGTGTTCGAAAAGTGAGAAAGCTGTTCGTCAATTTTTATCCTTATTTTTACATTGTGTGGATTTATTAATATGAACGATTTTGAATTTAGAAACAGAGCTGTTACTGCCTCGTTGGTCTAGTGGTCGGAAGCGACTGCTGAGCATGAGGTCCTGGGTTCAATTGCCAGGTCGGGTCAAAGTGTTATTGGGTTTTTCCATCTGGAATTTATCTGTAGCAGCTACAGAGTCTGGATTTCAGCCCGGTTGATGGTAATAGGCTCGCCCCTTAAACATATTTGGCGAAATATGGGTGTACTATTAGGTACACCTCTGCCTAACCCTTCGGGGATAACAAGCGTGATGTTATGATAAAACAGAGCTATTAGTGCTGACATTGACTAAATGACTAATAGACGTGTTGATAAATAGTTTTTTAGAAGATATTTTTTTTTACCCGAACTAAAAGAATCCTAACCAAGTCCAAGCCTGAATCAAGAATAGCTTTTAGTTTACGTACCGAGCAAGACAACAAAGTAACAGTCCGAAACTAAACTTGGCACTTGGATTTAAATATCACTGTCCCACGGCTGACCGATGATGGTCATTTGTTTGAATGGCCGAGTGAATTGTTTCACTGCAACACATTGCTTTCAGACCTCGTTTTATGTTGTAAGAGACCATTTTGTAGCAAAAGTCGCATGCAAACATTTACTTAGTAGTTAGCTAGAGTAGGGGAAGACTAAAGTAACGATGGATGAACTTTTTGACGGCACGTTTGGCGCAGTGGCTGAGCGATTGGCTGCTGCGCTTCGTGTCGCGGGTTCGATTCCCGCACGGAACAATTAATATTTGTATGACCTATAGGTAGTTGTTCCGGGTCTGGTTGTTTGTGTATGTGAGTGAGCACCCACGAACCTGGAGAAATTTCTAGTGTGGGGTGAAGTTTAAAAAAAAAGCTGTGCGAAACATGATGCGGCTGACATGAGGGGGTGTCTCATGATTTGGCGGATAATTGAGAAGTATGGAAGAAGAATATATGCTGCCTCGACATTAATAAAATAGGATAAGCACAGAAGAAATATGATTTACTTTATAATCAAAAGAATTCAGTTTTATATTCCTAGTCGTGTTGTATTTGACTAAATAAAGTAGTCAAGAAAACGATCTTTGTTTTATCCGTCTTTACTATTCAAGTTCGAAGTGTTTTTAATCGGATTCAACTTCAACTCCGCCGCTCGGGAAGGAGTCCCTACAAAATACACGTTTACCTAAGTTTCACAATCGACTAGTTTTTAAACGCTCTATTTTAGAATCGATTTTGAAAGTCTAGACAAACGAATGAACGGTGGTAAAAAATGCAACTGTGAAGATCAAGTACTCGTAATACAGCTGCTTGCTACTCGCAAACTGACTGAACTGAGTGAAAATCATAGAAAGCATTTAATCTCATTGCATATTTATTTGAGTAAGTACAGAAAGAGAGAGCGGAGACTGCCTCGTTGGTGTAGTGACCGCAAGCGCGACTGCTGAGCATGTAGTCTTGGATTTGATTCCAAGGTCGGGCAAAGTGTTATTGGGTTTTTCTATCAGGAATTTATCAATAGCAGCCACGGGCCTTTTATGTCACCGTGTTTATACCCATATTTGCAAAATAAACATCTTATCTTATGGATTCTGGATTTGTGCCCGGTTGATGGCAATAGGCTCGCCCTCTATTACATGGGACTTAAACATAACTGGCGAAATGTGGATGTACTATTAGATACACCTCAGCATTACCCTTCGGGGACTAGAAGCATGATGTTATGTTATGTTATTTGAGTATGTACAAATCATTCCATTTTACATTACAGACGAACGTGATGCTGTCACATCTTACGGTAGACTTTTGTCTCTCAAGTAAACTCTTGACACAAAATAAGGCACAAGCCCCCTCCCCCTCCCCTCCTCTCCTCGTATACGTCTTTGAACTAATTTTTCAGACTGCGATAAGCGACGAAACTTTTATGAGGTCATGAGCGTTAAAATTCAACGTCAAGAATGGAAAATCTGGGTGGAAAACATTATGAAAAGTAGTGGACTTCCCCTTAAACACTTGCCTTGAATTTAATTTAAATGAATTTTGTTGAAACCGTGAATAATTCGGTTAAGTACAATCAACTGACGAAAATGTTTTTCAGTTTTAGACATTTTTCACATTGTGCCGTTGTGCAAGGGTTTCAGCACGATGGATGCCTGAGGATGGACGGCGCCGCCGAGGCCGGCCTAAAAAGAGGTGGCGATATGATCTAGACGCGCATCACGAAGGCTGGTTCGAGGTGGCGCAGGAAAAGAGTACCTGGAAGGATATGGGGGAAACCTTTGCCCAACAGTGGGACATTCAAAGCTTTTGAATAAAATAAAAAAAAAACGGGTTGGTCCCAGTTTTTTATTTTTCCAGCAGCAGTTTAAAATCTGGATGTGTCTGGAGTTGATGAAAATAGGCTCGTCCTATATTACAGGGGACTTCAAAATAGCTGGCTAAATGTGGGTGTTACTATTTCCATTCGATCTGGTCGGATCCGGCCGGATCTGACCGAATTGACAAAATAGAGATAATTTTTCCTATTCCTAATATTATATAATTATAAACATCCTTTCAGTGATGTTGAATTCAAGTCCTTCTCTACTCTTCGTCCATGTTTTCGTTAGAGTTATGACGTCGAATAAATCTGACTAACATTTTTCTCATTTCTAGTCGTATGACTTTTTTCTTTGGCAAAATATACTATGAAATCGGTTTGTATCTTTATGATATTTCTTTGGATGCTGTAAGTATATTAATATTCCTGTTACTACAGTGCGGCGCGCGGCGTCCTTTAATCCTCGCACTTAATGTTTCAGATAATTCAATACTTAAAACCGCGTCTTGAGTGAGCAACTTCTCTATAGCAAATTTTAGTGTTGTTCCGCAGTTAAAGAGTCAAATCTCTTTTGTGAGCCTCTACAGCCACAGCTCAGTGTAAAACGACTCGCACGCACACGCAACACGCATTAAAAAACCAACCTCATGCAACAGCGCGATTATTTTGCCAAAAACCGGATCCGGTGTTTTAGTATCGGATCCGGAAAACATTTTAGTGACGCCGGATCAGGAGGATTACCGAATCCGGTGCTAGCAATGAAATGATTAAAACCATCAATACAGCCCTCTAAGTTCATTTAATCCTTATGAATATAAATAGAATGACTTATGTGTATACTATAAGTGGCGCATACTTCTTAACTATAATAATCACTTGTGTGATCGTAGTTGAGACTTAACTTGTATCATGACAAGGTTCAAAGTATGATATAAGGCTCGTGTCAGCTGACCTAAGAGTACCTTTAAATATTTTTGTAAAGTACTTCTGTTGCTTAGGGAGTCACTTTTTTATGAAGCATTTTTCTTTTAAGTTTGAATGATTACCCTATTTATAACAGTCTAGACTGAGACCGAGCATTACCTAGATTGGATATCTGTCTGTGTTTTTTGATATTTTAGATGGACGTTGACAGAGATAATCCACTATCTTAAAACTTTAGTAATATTTAAGTGGCTTACGTATCTTACATTTGAATCGAATACTTGCTTCAGGGTTGGTGGATATGTCGGCAATCCCTTGAAGGGATGTATGGGAGGTCATTTGAGCCAATTTGTCCCTAATGAACCCTATGCAAATGTCAAAACAATTCTGAGTTTGATAATTTACGTTTTTGCCAAGAAGCCTGCGGTATGCAACTTTTAAAGTTACCTGACAGAATTCGCTTAGGGAATATAGTGGAGCTATATGCTCTTAACAGATTCCTAAGATGTCGCCAATAACCCTATTTATTTGTGACCTTGTTGTCTTACATTCTTGCAAATAAATATTATTCCATTCTAATACTTACTTCTATAATTACTTACTTACTAGTTACTTAAATTATCAGAAAAATCATAGCTGTCGTCTATCGGAGTACAGTCACGACCACAAATATTTATAAACTTAGCAAAATTTCAAAAGTTTTTTCTAATCGTATACAGATATTGCATATTTGAGCTAAGGCATATTCCATAATAGTATGAGTTCCAAAATACTATGTCCGTGGGCCATGAGAGCAAACATAACAATCAATACAGTACAACATATTGTAATTGTATTTTTACCATATGTATGTTAGTTTGTAAGGTAATGTATCTATGGGCCAAAGTTACCTGAAATTGAATGAATGTTATGTTCTGTTTTATTAGTGTTCATAACTATAGGTACTCATGCAATGAATATACAGACGTTATCATTAATTGGGTACCTACCCCTCACGCATACAAATACCTTGAAAAGGGGTTGTCTAATTAGATAATTAATTCGTACATGTGCATGATAAAGACTAGGTACTTTAATTGCTGACAATAATTACTTAATTGATTAAAAACTGCCCAAAAAAAGAGTGTTATTTACTGTCAAATTAGAATCAAAGCAATTACTTTAAATAGGCGTTTTTGAACAACAGACTTCGCAAGAGAATAGAATATAAATAGTGTTGCCAAATCGCAAAGTTATGTAATTTCGCTTTGGCATGAAACTCCATGGTATCTCAATAATTTGTATACAATGATTGATTGGGTTTATTTATTAATGCAACTTAATATTTCAGTAAGGATTTGCGACTATTTCCCATCCTTTTTTTTCAGTTTGACGTCACTCGACTATAATCGCTGATTAAAGTCGAGTGACGTCAAACGTCGAATAAACCCTGAAATGTATTGTCTCATCTGCCTAGCCTTTTCCCAACTATGTTGGCATCCAGTCTAACCGGATGCAGCTGAATACCAGTATTTTACATGGACCGATTGCCTCTATTATCTGACCTCCACAACCCTTGACAAACATATGTAAAAGGGACAGAAATGCATTTGCCCTGATCCTGGACAAAACTGGCTAACAAATTAATTATTTGTAAAAATCAGACAAAAAAATTACAATATTGGCAAATATAACTGTGACAAGAAACATACAATGTCTAGTTGTAATTCGACATTATCAAGATGTCCTAATACAGAATAGCTGGGAGTCACAGAACCGGACTTGATAGTGACCTGTTCTACCTCGTTCGTACATAGCTCAACTTTATGTTTGTGCAAAGTATATCAAGATTTAGGGTTGTCGCAAATATCCGAATATTTTTGGAATGTTTTATCCGAAGATGGAAAGAAAATTTTGGGCAGATATGATGATATAATTAATCTATGCTTATTTTAAATTAAAGTCGCTTTTCATGTCAGTGCTTGTGGCTGTAGTTCTTCTAAACTAATTGATTTATGTCTATAATCCATTGATATTAAACTTATATATTGTAAGGAAATCTCGATAATTATTTAAGTCAAAAGTTTGACGTTCAAGTGTCTATTAATGGCCTAATTGAAATAAATTGACGGCACGCAGTGGCTGAGCTATTGACTGTTGTGCTGTGTGTCGGGGGTTCGATCTCCGGTCAGAACAAATATTTGTGTGATAAAAAAAAATGGTTTGACTTTGAGTCGTAAAAACGTTTTAAAACCGTACAAAACAAGAGCGAGTCGCTAGTAATAATTACAATTAACCGTTTTGTCGATAATTACGAGGTTATCACCAAATTAAAAAAAATGTGAGCCGTCACGGGACGCCTGGCAGATGTGAAACATCGACATTATTTTGTAAAAGTAATATGCAGAAAAGAACAGATTGTGATAGGAACTAAATATGACATATTGATAAAATAAAATATTACGATTCTTTTTCCAGATAACGATGACTATTTATTGAATAAACATTAATTTTCATTAAATACAAAAATTTACGAATTTATTTCAAATCGTGACTACTTAATTCGTTTAATCAGTGACTTCGGTAATAGTTATATTCGATGTTGCCTCTGAGGACGGTATTACTGTGACAATTGGTCGATGATAACTGAAGTATGTTACAAAAGTATTGGACATAACATTATCAAGATATCTAATAAATACAGCATCTATTGTTGTTCCGTATCTGGTGGTAGGTTCTCTAGGATAGTTATTAATTTGCAATTGAAATTCTTCTTGGAGAAAAAAAACAACACTGTATACTGTAATGCCTCTAGATACATCCAGCAGGTGACGCACCGTACACACTACTGCATATAGACTGTATATTATATACCATCATATAGCGTGGCGACGCGTCGCCACGGCATGCGTCGCCACGCCGGAAATCGGTTTTACGTGCGGCTATAGATGTTTCACATCAATAATTTAAAAAAAAAAAAAAAAAAAAAATATTCTGGTATTTTCAATATATTTCGTATTTTTCATTAAAGCCAACCAGTTGTGGTTGGCTACCGAAATATTTTGTTGATAATTAATTAACAAAATATTTCGGTTGACATCAAAATCAATGATTCCGCCAATAATTAAGTGGTGAAAACATAAATGTATTCCCTTTTATCAAAAACCAATATCGTAGCCATCATACCACGTGAATGTCCACCGATAATTATAGGCCTCTATTAAAAACCGCTTCAAAGAGCGATTCATGGGTAGTAATTGGTATAATTACCACTTTTAGTTGCAGATTGGTGATTGCTCTATGATTTTATTTGGTGGAATAGCGTTATTTTGAAACGTACCTAAAATCACGTTTGTTTTCAAATGGGGTAGGCGGCTACTACAAAACGCCTCATACTACAAATCGGAAGCTACCTACATCGGTTTTTGTAAAGATTTTAGTATACAAGGTCATCGCTCTTCAACAGATGTTTTTTTCATTTTTCCTCTTTTCTCCTCGAATAGATTCTGAAGCGCTTTGGATTACAGACTGGTATTAGTATAAGGAGCATTATGCACTATGAGTCAGTGTTGGGCAGCACTTGGTCCAAAGTCCATACAAAAATGGTCAATCTCCTTTCAGCACTGCATGGTGATCAGGTCAGGGATGAACTGGGTTGAACCGAAATCGCGTTCGTAATAATAAAACAACGATACGGTGTGAACGCAATAGGATTTTTTAATCAACCAGAAAAACCAACATCAAGAAGGTCATTAAGTGTGTGCAAATTTTAACACCGCGATTCAGGAATCGACGGTAAATGTAAAACGCAATCTATTGGTGAAAGATTGGAACTAATCCTAACACATGGAGAGGTTCTTGCTAAAAAATTACTCTAATGTAAGACTATTTCTTGGCGGCGGCGATCTCTCGCGTCCGGCCTTGGTTCAAGCCATGGTCCGGAGCGAGAGGGAATGGGAAGCCGTCACCTCCTTCTGCGAAGCAGTCATGCTAGTGAAGGAGGTGGCGGGACGTGAGAGGGAAAGAACCTCACGTCCCAGTCGCCGCGGGAGACGCCCTGGGCGTTGGGAGTCACGTGGTGGCTCCCGGCCACCGTAGGCGCGGGCCTGTGGACGGCGAGTTATGGGCTAGCTCGCCGTCCGGCCGTCTTATGACGACAGGCCGTGTCGACGGCGCGTTCGTGTTCCACGTGCGCCTCAAAGAGATGTCAGCAAATAAGTAGGGGTCCGCAAGGACCGATGCCTGCCAGGGCTGCGGGACTGTTCGAAAGAGATACCGTGGCCCTGGAATACAAAGGGCAAAGAAGGAACATGGATGGGTTTTAGTCAGTACAAGTCTGACACTCCCTTCCGCTCCGCCCAGAGTGGGGGGGGGTCATTTGATGATTTCCCATCCGGAAAAAAAAAAAAAAAAAAAAGACTATTTCTTTATATCGGGAATATACTGGATGAGGCTGGCACAAGCAAAGAGAAGCCTATATCTAGCAGTGGGTGATGTCGGGCTGTGGATGATGATGATGATGATAAAGACTATTTCATGAAAAAGTCATTCAATGGGGATTAAATGAACTAAGAGGGTTGTATTGATGATTTTAATCATTATAACTCTGATAAGCCATATTTGATACGGTCGCGAATCATATTTTAATCAACATACAACCCGACACTAACCTGCATATTAAGTAAAAAACGTAGGAAACTTTGAATTTCGCGGGCTACACTCGCGTTTAAGGATTTAATAGTGTTGTGACCAAACGCAAGTCTATTTAAAGTTTTAAAAAACTCGGATATTTTTGACAAATTTATCTGTCAAAAATATCCACGCACAAGTAACCCTGCTCAGCACAAGCTCATCATCGCACAGAGTTCACATGTCGGGCCGTTTGACTTCTATATTAGGCCTGTAGAGGTCGCTAATGTTGTCATTGCCATTCTCCTCACGCGCTCAGCCTTATGCCCGTCGCGGGAATTCCGCTTATTATGCGAGCGCCGCGCACCTCGGCACATCAGTTTGTATTTAGATAATTTACGCGTAAAAATGTTATGGTATATGTTCTTGGAGCAATATGGTACGTTTATTGAGGGGGAGGGGGGGGGGGGACATACAATCAGACTGCTTATGGTCTGATATTTGAAGTAAAAAACTAAATTATTTTGTTAGTTAATATTTAGGTCTTCATAGGTATTGATTTAGGTGTCGTCAAGACTAAGAGTAAAAGAGCATACTTTGTTTACAAAGTTGAACTTTTGAAAACAATTAAAGTCATCATCAACAACATCAACCTTTTGCCCTTATCCCAATTTATTTGAGTTCGGCGCAGCATGTCTTCTTCTTCCATACTTCTCTATTCTATACTCGTCATCTCATCAGACACCTCCTGTATTGCCATATCATCCTGTACACAGTCCATCCATCGTTTCTTTGGTCCTCCTCTACTGTTATACCCATCTTCATAACACTCAAAACTTTCCTCACGCCATTGTCCTCAGACCTCCGAAATAATTATTTAAAAAAAAAAAACAATATAAGTGTTGCCCAGTTTTCCTGCACTAAACAAGAACACACCAATTAACGATCCTAATCTCCTAATTCCCTTAATTCAGACGAACAACATAATTAAACAGTTGTACGTGTAGAATTAACATACCTAACTATTGTCCAATATATCTTGATCTGTTATAGAGGCGCTGATGGCAAGGATGTTAACAAAAGGGACAATATCAATCATATAAAATGTTATATTTTAGGCAGAGAGAGAGTAAACCTACATTTTAATAGTTACAAATTCCAAGTAACATCAGGCCGACCGGGTTAATACATAGAATCTGAAAGTGGAAAAACTGATGACACTTTTCCATATCCGTAGGGCTCAGTTTTCGACGCTCATTGGTTACCTCCACAGATGGCGGTTCATGGACGGCTGATATATCTGAGCCTACCCACAGAAATGATGACTCACCTTCCCTATCACCTGTGCGCTGCAGTCATAATACAATTATCAAATCGTGTTATAACTGCATCAGTGAGCAGAGTTCGCTAAGCTAAATTTTGAGCCAAACATATTTCGCTTTTTTGCCATCGATATGCTAAGAAGATACTAGAACTGCAATACTGTCAGAAAATCAGTTAATTTAAATAAAGTTCCGTATTTCCCCGCGGCCCAAGACAAACTGGTCGGCCAGTGTGTGAAACCGCGCGAAAAATGCGAAATAAAGGGGTGAAAGTTTGACGTCACGGGTTCTGCCGTTAATCTTTTTTGATGATGTAATGTGTCTTCATGCTTGTCTGGTTCGGGATCAGGATTATCATGGTGGTAAATAAAATGAGGAATAACAATGAGTGTATGAATTTTACAAGGGTAAGTTTGAACCATGTTTTTATTTAACTTTTAACGTTGTTTATTTCATGAGCTGTGTATTTTTTTCTGGAGAAGAGCAAAAGATAAGCTCAGTCTTTGGTAAGCAAGAACGTGGCTCCAATCCCGTTATATTGCCGGAACGCAGATGCACGACAAAACGACATCGCACGTTTTTTTTTGATAACTTTCGTTTAGTTCCCGGATCCACGTTACAATAACAAAGGTCTACGCATATCCATTCCTAGGTTTTACTCTTGTCTCTGTTAGAGGGAGTGGTTATTACCACGCGGGTCCAGTTCGGATTGGCGGATGCCACATGTCTTTGAATTTTTGTCCTAGGATATGCCAGTTCCTCAAGATGTGTTCCTTCACCATTCGAGAGCAGTAGTGATGAAATAATGAAACAGAAGGGAGTAACTGATGCCATGACGTCTGATAGAGGAGAATGGAAGAAGAAAACGTGTTGGGCCGAACCCAAGTAGAATGGGACAAGGGCAAGAAGATGATGAGTGATGAAATAAATAGACCCCCTGACCTACAGCTTATGAGTCAGGGCAAAATCGCTGAATTCTCTCAATATTTACAGAAATAATACATTCCCCCAACCCGTACAGAGACCACGTGGTGGATTAGGGGTAACTCCCTCTCAGAGTGGAGTGCACTCCCACGTCCCAGCAGTGGGAACATAAGCTGATTATGCTAGGTATGTTAATTCAGTCTAAGTTTATCTCAGCAACATCAAACTAAGAAAAGTGATATCTCATGTTACGAAATTAATTTATGCAAATGTTCTACAGAACATTTCAATAACTATCTGGAGAGTAATAATCCGCCGGCTTAAGATTACTTAAATTAGGCTAGACAAAAGCCATTTCACTTGGATTTAGGTCTAGAATTATTTATGGAGTTAATTAAGTTTTCAACTAATTCACATTGCTTGAGGCATATTGCTTTTAGTTTAGAGTAGTTAAGTATAATAATAAAAACAAGGCGTGATTCTAATCTAGGATACATTAATTAAAATTTGTTTTGGAAAGAATTAGATAATACTATAAGGTACAGTACTTAACGTTTTAAATTTTGTAGATTTTAAAATAAGTTGAAAAATTTATAGTGCCGCATTTTCAACTGTCAAATTCTACATTATGACAGATGTTCAATGGCAAAGCTGTCAATTAATAATCAAACCACCCAGACCTCACCTACCTCCTTTACTTCCATCAGTTCCATCGAAACTCTATTAGCATTTAAGCCCAAAATAATCAAAACAACACGCCATCTGCTACAGACAGCAGACTAACCACAGGTGAAAAGGGGTCTCCTCTCACAGAACCCTGAAAACACGACCTCCCCTTCCTCCCTCCCCTCAAAAGTGGCGTGTGACGTGTTTTGTCACGCCATAGTCAAACGTCACGTGACAAGGGGATGTGACACCCCCGCGCACCCCACAGACCCCCTCTCGTCTCCGCAAACATTCGTGTTGCCACCTAACGGGGATTAAGAAGTGTTTGTTTGCCATCCGATGGATGAAATGCTACTTTTTTATTATTGGAAGAATTTGTGTGGATTTATGTATACGGTGTGGTGCGATTTTGTTAATTTGTTGTTTGGTAGAAAATACTTTCAGTTGCTTCTCCTTGTTAATGATTTGGAAAAACTGATGTGTTTGGTGAATGCTTTTATTAGGGTGTGAAGAACAGGGTGCATAGTTCCTCAATAGTCCATTGCAAAGGGAGGATTCTCCGACCAGGCGGGATTTGTGTTTGGTGGGCTACTGCCCGACAGTTGTTGTCGCGTTTTTATATATAGTCAAGCTTAAAGAGATTTTTATATTCTTGCTCATTTTGGGTGAATTGTAACAAAGAACCTGAACGCGATCATTGCATTTAAACCGCGTTCATGACCTGTCAATGTCATCGTTATTGATAGCTTTTGAAGTCGGTTCAAATGTCCTGATTGCATTTTGATTTATTGTAAACCCCTTACTCACATTATTTCGTTGTGTGTATCTAGGATTTCCAAAAACAAAAATATTTTTTTTTAACCAAAACAAATGCCAAAATCATATGCCTAGCCTTTTCCCAACTATTTTAGGGTCGGCTTCCAGTCTAACCGGATGCAGCTGAACACCAGTATTTTGCATGGAGCGACTGCCTGTCTGGTCTCCACAACCCAGTTAGTACTAGGTAATACGATACCCCTTGGTAAGACTGGTTGTCAGACTTTTTGGGGCACTCCGAGCTGGGATCCGAGCGGCTGTTATTATTTAGCCACGAGCTCCTCTCCAGAACAAAAGCCACAAATCGTTCACAGAATTCCAGAACCTACTTTTAAAATACAGCAGCTAACTGTGAAAAAAGCTGCTCTAGTTCGCGAAAAAACATCTCCCTATAGACGCTCGTCTACCTTTGAGCGTGTAACCCCAGTTCGACTAGATGTTTGTATTGCATTAAACATTCTTTGTCGGAAATAATGAATGAGGAGCGCAAATTTGGCCGCCGAGCGAATATTAACCAATGTTGATCTTGCTTCTTTGCTCTTTTTGGTACCGCGCTTTTGGGGAGACTTGGAAAAATAAAGCTATTACGTCAAGACTCTGGAAGGTAGGCTTTACGCCTCGTTCACGACCTCGGACGCGTCACGAGCAATTTTCGCTTATATCCTTCACGCGAGTAGGTACCATCGCTTCGTGACTCGTGGCATGCTTTATGCAGTTATCATTGGTTCCTCCGCATTCACTGTCGCAAAATGCGTTTCGCTTGAGCGTGTACTTCGTGGCCAAGCAGTGGTAAGAGAGACCCGAAAAATAAAATTGACTGAAGTAGGCAATATAGTTCGAAGTGTACCTAAGAGGAATAAAAAGTTTGAAGCTGAGTTAATTAGGATGCTTTACCCGTAGATGTTTGTTGCCACTGAAAATTGACTCACCCTTTATAAACATACTAGGCTTCACCCGTGGCTTCATCTGAGTATATTTTGGAAATTATCAAAAGGGACGTAACACTGGGATAAAAAGTGCCCTATGTCCTAAACACACTACTTGTGTACTGAAAATTTATCGCCATCCGTGTAGCGAGTAGCTTCATACGAGTAAGCAGAAAAAGATAAATACACACAGACAGAGGTATCGTACTTTAATATTAATAAAAATGGATGGAATAACTCCACGTCAGATTCCACACGTCCTAACAATAACTTCACTGAAACGCTGAAAAATGCAACAACTTATTTAAAATTAACTTAGTCATAACTTTCTTGGCCCAAATAACTACCAGTCACAGAGATTACACTTTAAAATCTTGCGCCAAAAGAAGTGTAAAAACTTCATCCGGCCATCACCTCGGAACCAACAGTTTCTGGCTGTGCGCCAAAATATAACAAATCTTTAAAATACTTTTTGATCGGGAAATACACGATCCGAATTTAACAGCCGTTCAATAACATAACACCTCATTTGTAATCCTCAAACATTTTGGCAGGGGTGTATCTAATGCACACACACATTTCGCCAATTATGTTTAAGTAACATGTAATAAGAGGCGAGCCAATTGCCGACACAAATCCCAGACCCGGAGCTACTATTGAGAAATTCCTGATGGAAAACCAAATAACACTTTGCCTGACTTGGTAATCGAACTCAAGACCATACGCTTAGCAGTACACTTGCGAATATCTTGACCAACGAGGAATAGGTAAAAACTACAGAACGCCACCTGCTACGGTCATCATCTGCCTAGCCTTTTCCCAGGGGTCTGCTTCCAGTCTAACCAGATGCAGCGTAGTACCATTATTTTACCTGGAGCTGCCTACCTGACCTCCACAACCCACGCAGTCGTCGTTCAATAAATAACAAAAAAAACCTTCCATTCATCTAAACCATTGAATCCAAAACTCATTAACGTTTCCGTTCATCAATTAATTAATACCTTTACATTAATTTGATTGCTATTATCAGTCACACATAATACCGAGGGTCGATTAAAGGGACCAGCCTGTTTTAGAAGATTCTTATCAAGACTTAGGGGTCCGCGGATCATTCAGTAAAGAGATTACTTGTGTAAACAGCTTTGGCAATTTGGATTATACTTTCGTTTTCTGACTGGTTATTTATTTTGGCTTCGTGTCTCTGGAAGGTGGGTTGGCGGTTCTTATTTATTTTTTGTTTGTTTAAGAGGCTTTGGCTACAGTGATTAGAGCTTCGCCCCTAAAATGAAGCGTTTAGGGAGCAATTATTTTGGTATAAGCTCAAGCTTTCTTCCATCATCGGAACCTCTTAGTGATTTCAATGACGGTTAATTAATTAAATAGATTATTAAACGCGGATACCGAAAAAAATATTATGTGAATGACGTAATTTGTATAACAACTAATCGAAAAATTTAGAGGAAAGTAAAACTAGCTAGCATGGAAAATGTTTATTTCAAACTGACGGCTTTCACAAGAGTCGTCCCTGTGATCGTCTCGTTGGTCTAGGGGTTGTAATTCTTCTATTCTCGAAGAAAGTGTTATTGATTTTCTGTTTGATTAATGGGGGCGGCAATCAGCTCTAAACCGAGAGTGCACCTGTGTCTGTGCACACACTGGTGCACTATAGATTCTTCTGTGCACATGGTTTGTCTCTGTTGAGACTGGCCGCCGTCATCGACACTTGTTAAGAAGGTATTATCATTTCCTTTATTCATCTTGTATACGCATTTTTAAATATTTTTTAAAACTACATATAAAAAAAACATAAAATACTGGTCCGCCGGTGTCAAGAGCAGGGCCCTCCTCACAATCCGAGCCGTATCGAAGAGTACTGCCTACAGAATCAGGCCCTTGATCCATCCGCCCAGTGAGAGCCTGAATAGATCATCAAGCCATCTTGGTCATCAGGCCATTGGGCATAACGACAATTGGCAAAATGATAGCCGAGATATTATTATTTTTACGAGATAGTGTCAAAATTATACTTAAAATTGTAATTGTATCAAGGTGTACAGAAAATTGGCAACTCAATTATAGCTAGCCCACATTGTCCCACTGCTGGGCAAAGGCTTCCCTCCACTCCTTCCAAAGGTCACGCTTCTGTGCTACTTCTTTCCAATTCTCAAGGAAGACATCCAGTTCGTCCCGCCATCTCCTTCGTGGGCTGCGCAACTCAAAATCCTTAAAAAGTCAGTCTTTTTCGTAGTTAATTTATAACAGTATCGCAGCTATAATAACACACTGTTCTTACTCCATATTTTATGAAGACATAATACTTTTGTTTCGTACGCATCTTAAAACAAATACATCTCCTTACACAAAGCAATCTAAGTAAAAAGTTACTTAACGGTTTTTTGTTTTACATATATTTACATAAGCTTAGCTTTGAGAGAGCTTCGGTGTCGAGATCAAAACAATAAGTACTTGGTTTTACTTTGTATTTCTGTCACGCGAAGTTGCGAACTTTTTTGGAATATTCCTTTTTGAAATGGGTAAGAACGGTATACTGATGAATCCTTGTTCACTTTTTATACTAACTGAACATTGGCTGCCAATATTATTTTGTTTTTTTTTTATATTCTCTTTCAACTCATTGCATTGGTCATCTAAGATGACCACCTGATTGTATAATCAATGACTCGTCAAGAAATGTCTGAAGGCTATTTTGTTGTAAAATAGGATTACTAAAGGCCACAGGACACACACGCCATAGGCCATCTGTCTGGAACGAACACACTTCGTAATTAAACCTCTTCCAGTCCATTTTTTTCCAAACATAACATAACATCACGCCTGCAATCCCCGAAGGGTTAGGCAGTGGTGTACCTAACAGTAAACCATTTCGCCAGTTCTATTTAAGTCCCATGTAATAGTTGGCGAGCCTATTGCCATCAACCGACCGCAATTCCAGACTCCGTGGCAGCTACTGAGAAATTCCTGATGGAAAAACCCAATATCTCTTTGCCTGACCCGGGAATCGAACCCAAAACCTCTTGCTCAGCAGTCGTGCTTGCGATCACAAGAGCAACGAGACATTTATTTGTAAAATCCCTCGGATAATCCGAAAATTCAATTTAAAACTGCAAATACACTTAAAACAACATATTTCATCCAGCCAAAGCACCAAAACGCCAGTGCACAAAGTCAAAATTATAGCTTGGCTTACAACTCTACCGTGCTCACAATAGCGTACTGTATCCTACAACACATATTATACCAAAAATATTTCATACCAAAATTGCAGACGCAGTTACCGCAGTTTTCGAACTAGAAACTCCGGCCACAGATTACATTTTATATACAGACTTTACTTGGTTACTGAGGACTTTCTCACACACACATAGAAAACGCTCTTTCGTATGAAGCAGATACGGGAGTTACCCCGTATTTTCCTCCCCAATACGTTATTAACCGGGTCTTACACATGTGTGCGTACGTTCGACTTCAAAAGTACTCAGTCAAGTAATTGTTCAGTGTGTTATAAGTACCTCAGTTTCCGAACTAGACGCTCAGACCGCAGATATAGCTCAGGGGCACACGTATAGAATACGATCCTTCATTTTAATTAGGAATTATTTACATTCCCCCTTATATTTGTTGAAGGATGCGTAAATATGGGTAAGTTCGTTTTAATGAAATTTTAAACTAAGTTTTGAATCAATCGGATGGTTTGTGTTTGGTGAAGTTTCATCCTGTGTAATGTGGTGAATAGCTTTTCCTTCGTTTCAAAATATTCTGATTAATAATATCTGTTTGGAGCCCGTGGCTAAATAGTAACAGCCGCTAGGATCGATCTTTTGGTTAAGCCGCGCTTGCCTAAGTTGGTCCGTGGATGGGCGAACACCAATTACATACAGAGTTTCCTCCTCGGAAAGCACGTTAAGCCGTTGGTCCCGGCTGTTATTTGTACACCTTTGACAATCGTTACAGGTAGTCAGTTGCTCGAAAATCTGACAACCAGTCTTACCAAGGGTTATCGTATTACCCAGTACTAATTGAGTTGTGTAGGTCAGATAGGCAGTCCCTCCATGTAAAATACTGGTATTCAGCTATATTTGGTTAGACTGGAAGCCGACCCCAACATAGTTGGAAAAAGGCTAGGAAGATGATGATGGGTTGGATTACAACTTTTTGATTTTTGCTGAATTATGTAGCTGAGATATTCCAATCAAAACTTTATATTATTTCCAATCATATTAACTAAGAAGTTCAACATTATTTCTGTTCACTTTGTTTGAGTCCTCTGATCATGGATTTTTGCTACAACCATTCAGTTACAACCACACCATCAAAAATATTGTCCCATACAGCATGACCACCATTCAATTACACAAACAAACATATGGAAATTATCCCAATTCCGTATTGGAATAAAAGAATAACAATGACATGGAATAAGAGGATCGGCAGCAAATAGGGGAGAAATGCCGATTGGTATTGGATGTTTTGCGTGTAAAATAAAAATATAAGCGCATATGAGGAGAATGGGGAGCTAAGGATAAGTAGTGTTTTTATATGTTTATGTGTGGGAGTGCTTATTCACGGTGTGATGGTAATTTATGGTTGGGAACATAAGGATGATGTTAGTATTTATTATTTATTTATTTATTGGCCTTTCTACAATTGTTACACTTTTTACTCTAATAATACAAGCTAAAAAAAATACACCAAGTGTACAATATGATGCGACAGACACAGCATGCATGAACAAATCAAAATTAATTACGGTAGTTGGACAGTTATAAAAAGAATAATAATGGTGGTGGTTGTATTATAATGTTGGTAGGAAGAAAAATCATACATAGATAAATGAAATTGTGCAAAAGATTTAATATATGAGTATAAAAAAATTAAGGCTCAGTTTCTGACTGAGCCAGTGTGCTTAAACATAGATTTTTGGAGTTTAAAGTCTCTTAACTTAAAGCAAAGTTTTTAGTTAAACCTCATTGTATTCTAATTTAAAATAACTAGCAGTACAACGTGACATTCTAGATGAAAAGTAAATAAGTTTTCAGGTCTCAGAAAGGTTTCAAAAAGAAAACCTTATTTCGTTTTCTTTTATTCTTCCACCGCAAAGAAACTTCATAAAAGATTACAGAGCAAATTAAAATTCATTTCAGTCACAAACACTCCTAATTCAGTCCACCATTTAAAAACTAAAACTACTTTAGCAAATGCTCTTGACACTAACGGAAAAATTCTTACACCAACCGGAGCCAAATTGCGACTATTCAGTCGGCAAAAATAGTCGCAACTCCGCGTTGCAAAAAGGGGCGAAAAAATAATAGAAATAGCTTAGTCGTTTGGGAGAAATAACGGAATTGGGAAGGTATGAATGGTTAATACGGAAAGAGGGGGAGACTGGGGATTAATTTGCCGTGGTGAACACCATAGGTACGTTTTCCCATTGGGTTCAGCATTATGTTCCTTTAGACAATAAATGTTTGGAAGATATGTGTGAATTTTACGTGTGTAAGTGTTTTTGCTGTTTATGGTGGTGTTACCCTATATTTTGCGGCTAGTATGTATTTTATTTTAGTTTAGGGTGAGGGTAAAATGGTCGCCCTGCCAGGGCTGCGGGACTGTTCGAAAGAGATACCGTGGCCCTGGAACACAAAGGGCAAAGAAAGAACATGGATGGGTTTTAGTCAGTACAAGTCTGACACTCCCTTCCGCTCGACCCAGAGTGGGGGGGTCATTTGATGCTTTCCCATCCGAAAAAAAAAAAAAGGGTAAAATGGTTTTAAAAGGCAAAAATATATTTAAATAATTATATCATTTTTTAGTCCATTTTTTTTTTTCATTTTTTTTCCGTCATCGGTGAAGGAAAACATCGTAAGGAAACCACACGAAGAAGAAAAAGTTCATTTTTCCAAATAATCCTCTGCAAATATTGAAATGAGAATTTTAGATTATTTGATCAGGTGAAAATTCTAACAACTAATTTCAGCATTAGTCGTGATACTTTTCAAGTCTGCTGTAGTAAAAATTAGTTGTTGTTCAAATAGGTATCCAAGATACAAATCTTTGATATTCGTGATAACAGACAATTCCTAACTACGTAAGTGCGGCTATTTAATGGCTCACTTCCTCATTTAATGCACACTACTACCCACGATGCAGCACTGACACGCAATTATTTGTCACGTCTCCACAATGCACTTGGCGATGCGATATAACACAGGGTTTTCGCGCATCAATAGCTCGGACGCTCACCTAAAATGTAACCATATGAGTAAAACCGTCAGATGCCGCTTCTACTTGAAAATTTCTGTAAGTATCTATGTTATTACTTTAACTTTTAATATTTTGATTAAATTATTTACGGGTTAATTCAGGGTACATAAGTATACCAGCTTGAAACGTGGTCTGCTATCATTAACACTAGAAACGGGACATTTACCATGTTTACTGATTTCTTTGAGTTCCCGATATTCCGGTGCTGTTGCAAGCACCATGGTCACGGATAAACTGAAGGCACGATACAGTTACCATGATAGGTTTTTTTTTTTTTTTTTTGTTAATGTCTTATAACGTGGTCTGTTATTTAGTTTTTTTATTTTTTATCATTTAATATTTTAATTCTAAATCATCTCGCCACCTCTTTCTGGGCCGGCCTCGGCGGCGCTGTCCATCCTTGGGCATTCATCGTGTTGAGACCTTTGCCCAGCGGTCGTTATGCATGAAGCTCACGTGACCCACCCAATTCCATTTCAGCCTGGCAGCTTTTTTGCCTATGACTGTGATCCTTGTTTTTGAAGATTTAGAAACGCATCACGAAGGCTGGTTCGAGATAGCGCAAGAGAAGAGTACCTGGAAGGATACTGGGGAGGTCTTTGCCCAGCAGTGGGACATACAAGGCTATTGAGAAATAAAAGATTTTAATTACCGTTTCATACATTGCTGAAACGCCATCTTTTAACTAAATCATTACAACTACTAAACCATAACTTCTGCCAATTAAACCAGATAACCGAGCACAAGCAGACAAACAAGCTCCGTTTTAAAAGTCTTTTAAAACAAGATAAATATTAAACAGAACTGTTTACTCGCAATTAGTGCTTAGATCCCGACTTGTTTGTGTAGCAAAACAAACAACTAATCAACCTATTTTAACAAACAAGCTAAAAACACTTTAAAGCCCTGTTGTGGGACTCGATCATAATATAATATCACGACTGTAATTCTCGAAGGGTTAGGCAGAAGTTTACTACAGTACACCTACATTTCCCCAGTTTTTGTTTAAGTCACATGTAATAAGGGGTGCTATCAATTACTGCTATCAATTGGGCTACATTCCAGACTTCGGCTACTACTGAAAACCCAATTTCATTGCCTGACCTGGTAATCGAACCCTACACCTCAAGCTTAGTATATCAATTTGGAACTGTCGAGCAAATCCTCAATCAATATCGAAGTGTCGAGAAGAAAACTCGATCATTCGTGATAAAAAAAGACTTCAATTGTCAAAGGACATTTTAATGTTGAAAAATCATTCTTCCCGAGATCTCATTTTACTAACGTTCGACTAGGCTGTTACTGGCTGCCATTTTTTATACACCTGCCAACAAAGACCCACTTTTCTTAGGTATATTTTGTACAAACTTCTACTTACCATCACCCTGGAAACATTTCAACTCTACCCCCAACACATAAAGGTGAATTTTCTTTTTCAAAGTGCGAAGTTTAGTTTGCAATTGTTGATGTATTAGGGAGGAACCAAGATTGAAGATCGATTCGGTATTGCGCACCTTCTGTGGCTTAAGTACAAGGGATTTTGATTTTAAAATGAGTTTAAAATGTTCGTCGGTTTATAATTAAATGAGAGGAGATTGCTTCGTTTTATGGCTATATTTTGATGGGTATAGCAGAGAGCTGCTTGTTATAAAATTAATGTAGGCAATTTAAAACGATTACAAAGTTTGTAGAAATTTTAAAATTGCGAGATTTTGTTATGGCATTTAAAAGGGGTGTCCTGTTATCTAGGTTTATGTCATAACGTAAACAGTTTTTTACGTAACTCAAACATTGCCACTGAATCTCAGTTCGAATTCTACATAAAAATCGATCAAAACAAAATAAATAATCACCCAACAAAACTCACCGACACATCCATCCATTCGAAAAAAGCGGGAAACATCCAATCCTGTCAAAAATTACCTTTCACCCAATCAAAGAGGCAGAATACACTCCGATTCACGCAGTTAAATCAGTCCGGTTTTTTAAAAGTATTTTCCTATTTCAAATCATGGTAAATTACTTTCATCCCCGTTTCGGCACAGTCACAATAGGGGGATGATTCCACTGCCCGAGGGGGTACAAAGAGGACCTTTTTAAATCGCCGATAAGAGTTAATGAGCTTGAAAATCTAAAATTTATATTCAGAAAATGAATTCTTTGATGAAAGAAAGCGATAGCGCGGTGGAAATGATTTAATGTATTTATGTAAATGTAGTCTTTAAGCCGAAAGCCGAATACTACGCGTGAATTTCGACGGTAGTTACGCATTTATTTCGGCCTTTTGGGGTTCGCTGATATTCAGATTACGCATATGTCCCCCGGCTATCGAAAAAAACACCCTATTTTTACGGTAAAGAGAGGGATTTTTATTAGGTGCAGTAGCTACAGCGTAATACCTGTATCTGTAGTGAAAGCCTTTGGGAAAATAATACAATCGTTTCTTTGTTAACGCTATCTAGGCTTGATATCTTTACAGAAAGAAAGAAAGAAGCAGAGTCGTCCTTCATCATTTACATCATTGATATTCGTTCATTGAGTTTAGTACTAAAAAAATTGCTCACACTTGACACTGGCCTGCAAATTGCAATAAACGTAAGAAAATTTGAACTTCGCGGGCCACCCTGGCGCTTCCACCTTATATTTATAAAAACCACCAAACACTACACGCGCTTTAATAAAAGCACAGTACTCACAAATAAATATTGATAGGTACACATTTTCCATGAAAAAAATACGTATTTCATTTTTTATATCTCAATTTGTGAGAGATACGGTATTTTCCAGCGATATTAATTGATTGATGTTGAATAACGAAAGAGTTTATTGGAAAAAAGTAACTTTATCAATTTTATTCGCTCGTACGAAGGTGATGTTGGAAGTACATTGGCATTGTGAGCGATGGTGTAATGGGATATTTATTTTGATTCTCTCGTCTATACGGGGAGAATGGAACAGCAGATTTTTTTTTAATAACCGATGACAGATTTCTATGTGGTGGGGGGCTCAAAATGATGTACTGAATAAGTGGTAACTGTTTTCGCGACGGTGTCCTTTCTACGCTGTATTTTGTAGAATTTTCTGATATTTAAAATTATACAGGGTGCAAAATCTCTCGTGTGTTGTCTCAGACCACGAAACTGGACCACTTTTGCTCTAGGACTTTTGGGAATTCATTTTTTTTATAACATTACTATACATGTTGATCAGCTTTTCTGTTTACTATACATGGTGATTTCAGACACACGCTACCCTTTACATCTAAATAGCCTCGTGTCGCAAAAGCGGAAAAGCTGACACAGCTTTCTGGCACCCACTGGCGAGCGGTCTACGGAAAGACTAAAGCTGTGGCGAGGTAGTGCATTCTTACCTAACCCTTTCTTTGCACCTGCTGAAAATCTCCAACCTGGACATGAGTTGCCATGACTGACCTGGAAGTCTTTAAATAGACTCCGGACCCAGATTGGTCGCAACAAGGAAAACCTGCTCAGGTGGTGGTGGTCATTAATGACTCTGCCCTGGAGTATAAATGTGGTGCTGTTCTACAAACGATGGGGCACTTAATATCGTGTCCTGCGTGTCCTGTTGTTTGTTCACTACAGGAACTGATGGACGCCACCGAAATCGCCACACTAGTAGCTCAGTTCTGGGCTGACACAATTTAGATTCCACAATTTAGAGCCATCGACACGCCAAGAAGCTGTTCGCATCAATTCTTATACAAAGTCGATTTTTTTGCGAATTTCAAGAACTCGTACAACAAAATTGGTTCAATTTCATTTTGTTATGGTTTTGTTTTATAAAGGGTTACTTTATGAAGTAGTATTCTACTAACATATAGGTAAGCTACGTACTGAAGGTACGCGAGTAAGCCCACGTAGCATGGGCGCTTTTGTAGCGCGACGTTTTTTTTGACGTTTGAATCGAGCGTTAACAATTTCCCGGCGCCAAAAATTGAAAACGCTACGAACAGTACGCTTTTTGCACTATTGGATGTCGAATTCCTGACGCTTAGCCAAGCGGTGAAAAAACGCCGCATTAAAGAAGCGCCCGTGAAGACCTGAGTTTACACCATACTGCACCATTTCTTCAGTTTCGGTGTACGGTACCATACCGAATTCTAGATCCCATAAAGCAACTCTTTTTCCCTCTCGAAGCTTGATGATATTTAAATATTTCAACAAAACTACTACAGTTAAGAGTACGTCGGTGTCTTTTTTAAATTTAAAAAATTCAGCCTCATTTTTATTTTCGACGGACAGATTCCGTAAGGTAAATAGTTCAGACGTCTCACCGGGTGTATTTTCAGCGCAAAATTTATGCATGTTAGGCTTTGGTGCGATAGTAAGCGATTGAAAGCTAGACTTGTTGAAAAACCTTGTGAAAAATATGATTAGTTGTGGATTTTCGATTTTCGTTAAGTTGGAATTTTGTAGGTGTTACTAGGAAACTTTAAATAACAATTGAATAGAAACGCTTTAAGTCTCTTTCGTTCATTTCAATCATTGGGTCATTCCTCAATTAGACCCGAGCATTATGTACGAGCGACGATCTTCGCAAGGTTGGTTGGCTAGTTCAGAGTTGCTGAGAATCGAATTAAGTGGCATGCAATTGAAGAGGCCTATGACCAGCAGTGGACTGTTGTAGGCTGATGATGATGTACAAATATGCATCCTGATGGAAACTAGCAAATGCATAAAATACATTGATGATGACATTATTTTGACAGGCACATAAAACTATAAGCAGCATGATCATGATAAATCGTAATCATAAATCATTACTTTTAATCCTGCAATCCGCTATTTCAACCACCCATCGCTTTCTGTCGCACCAAGCTCTACATGCATTTCACAAAGTATCTTTTATAGTCCTAAAATTATGAAAGCGACCGGCGTGTTATTCCTTTTTCGACTACAGGACACGGCTTTGCCTCGCTCCTTTAAAATTTCCGCGTAATGGAGTACCAAACTGTCCTTGTCTACTTATGCACAATTCTTCTGTAACTAGACGTTTTTCCGGTTATTTTAATGTTGGTACTTACTACTTGAAAAATCCACAAGTGCGCCTTCATAATTTTGTGACTAGTTAAAGGAGCTTTGCACATAAAACGAAGCCTTGATTGACGCAGCGTTGATTATAATCAATTAGATTCTAAATTGAAGGACCATAATATAATATCATACCTGTTTTACCCCCACAGGCAGGCCTAGAAGTATACTCATAATACACCCACATTTCGCCAGTCATGTTTAAAATCAATGTAATAACACCGAAAAATTCATGATAAAAAACCCAATAACACTTAGCCTGACATGGGAATCGAACTCAGGACCTCATGCTTCGGAGTATCGCTTACGATCACTAAACAAACCTTCAAAAGAAGGACCAGGATTGAAAAAAAAAACAAATTGCACATCATAGCACAGTAAAACCACTTAATTATAGATACTATCTTCTATCTATCAAGCATGGCTGAGTATCCTATACATCTCTCACTCATTTTACCAGCAATTTCCAATAAAGAGTACACTAAAAATGCCTGGTCCCCAGTACCGATAGTGTTGTACTTTCATCACAGCACTGCGAGCCGGAAATTTCACGCATTCCACTATTTATATACATTACGTCAGAATCGGTGAACTAACCAGGATTATAAAACTGTGGATAGTTAATTCAATAGAAGGACTATAAAAAGGTTTCCCGTAAAAAAAAATGTTGTTAGAAATTTTCTAATTTTCGTGATTAATAATTAATGGAACAATCTTTTCTTCTTTGGCAACAAAATGTAATCTTTTTTATTATTATGCTTTATAATTCTATATTATGTATATTTTATACAGACTACAAATATAACTAAAATAATGATAAAAAGAAAGATTAAAAGTAAGTACCTATATACATTTTAACAACGACGACAATAGCACACTCCTAGAATAGAAAAAAATATTTTAAATTTAAAACCAGTAAAGTTTTGTAAGACTCAAAGGACCAAGAATCAGAATGTCAAAACAATTAGTTACACACACAAATCCTTAGCTCTAAAACAAAAACCCTCAACACACAAAACTGACAAATTAACCGTCATCCGAAAACCAATTCAACACTTTACGACATTCTCCACACTCCGTATCCAACATTCAGTTAATCCAAGTAAATCCTCAACTACAAAGAGTGGAGACTCAAAGGCCGCCCGATACGAAAAATCCCGAGTTATAAAGATTTACTATTACCGCAGGGATGGATAATAATGGAATTTCAATCAGTTGTGGCGAACGAGGGGAGTGAGAGGGCAACGGAGGCGGGGAGGGGCAGGTTATTGCTGATTGGCTAAAACGTAGCTTTGACTGTTCGGGCTGAAAGTTGGACTTTTGATTAGTAATATCGGATTGGGAACAATAGCTTGTAATGAAGATGGATTTAGTTTTATGGTTGGGAATAGGGGATGGTTTGCATAAGCTTTTATTGTAGGTTATCTTTAGTATTTTTTTAGGTTTCAATTAGGACTTAACGTTGCACTGGCTTTTCTTTTTAGGGTTAGTTTTTTTTTGGCGAAAAAACTTTAATTATTTTTCGAGTTCCGTACCCGAAGGAGACCTTACTATTACTAAGCCTCCGTCTATCTGTCCGTCCGTCTGTCCGTCCACCCGTCCGTCCGTCCATTCGTCCGTCTGTCTCTCAGCGGGCTGTACCTATTAGGGATCATGATCCGTAAGTTGATTCCGTAGTTGAAATGTTCACAGAATGTGTATTTCTGTTGCCGCTATAACAACAAGTAATAAATTAAAGGTATTATTAAAGATACTACTACGATGGTACGGAACCCTTCATGCGCGAGTCCGACTCGCACTTGGCCGGTTTTTTTTAGCTATAGCCATCGCGAAGAAAAGCCATCTGAAAAGAACTACTATTCTTTCAAAATTAAGGTAAAATTGTTTGAATAAACTGTACTTTATCCCTTACATATACAAACCTGTAATGCACCCCGTATATTTCGCCGATCCCCTCCCTATTTAATCGTAATTAACTCATCATAATCACAATCAAGGTTCCCGCAAAAATCATGAAATATAATGTAAATCAGAGCCCCCAGAACACAGGAATGCTATTTAAACTTTTTTATGTCTCACTCGGTATAGGAAAGGTGGCCACCAACTTTCTTATTAAAGTATTACGGTCTGACGTCAGGTGGAGTAGGGTCACCACGTTTGAGGAAAATTTTGGTGACGCTGCGGTTTTCAATTGGAAAGAGATTTTATATTTTCGCGTTCTTTTTTAAGAGAGCAGTAATAAAAATACACTAGAAAATTAAGTTTGATTTTTCTAGATACCATTTTAATAACCATAGACGTAAGTATTTTATTTAATAATGGTACTGCAGTTTTGTATTAGGTTCGAAATAAAACCAATAATATAAATACTTAACCATATCTACGTAATCCTGAAATAGAGACTTGGCTGCCTAATATTATGTCGGTTTCAATTGGTGCAATAAAGTACCTATTCTGGGTCTTATTTAATAAAGGCAACAATAATTAAATTAAATTTTAAAAATCTATTGTATTGTATATTAGTCTGATGTCCGTAATTCCACATCCATTCAAGGTGCATATGTTGCGTACGGATGAGAAAATGACGATACATAGTTAAAAATATGATACCCTTATCAGTCATTGTTTTATGCTTTCACAGTTTAAAACTAAAGTTACACTGTTACTTGCGGTCACTTGCAAGCGCCTTGATCGCGGGATGGCAGCGTCGAAATATCGGGAGCTCAAAATAATGAACAATCACGGAAGATATCCCGTAAGTGACAGTATAAGTTTACCCGTATCAATATTGAAAGTTGTATTAAACAACTGCTTTAAAGGTTGACTATCTTTCCATATTCCCTGTTTTACTAACACACTATAGATGCTTCCATTTTACCATGAAACCTAAGTGCTGACTCACTGCACTGCAAAATTATCAGTTCATAAACCTACATCAAACTACGAGTTAGTTCATTCATAGCATGTGAAAAATAGTATACAGTATGTTTGTTAGAAGGACAGAAAACTTAAATTATACTTATATTTGTTTTATCATCATCATTTCAGCCGAAAGACGTACGCTTCTGGACATAGGCCTTCCCCAAGTGTCGCCACATTCACCGGCCCCGTGCGACTCGGATCCAGCAGATCCCGCAATCTTCACCAGGTCATCGGTCCATCTAGTGGGAGGCCTTCCAACGCAGCGTCTTCCGGTTCGCAGTCGCCACTCCAGAATTTTTCGGCCCCATTGGCCATCAGTTCTACGAGCAATGTGCCCTGCCCACTGCCACTTAAGTTTGGCAATTCTTCGGGCTACGTCGGTAACTTTGGTTATCTTGCGGATGTCCGCATTTCTGATTTGTTCACGAAAGGAAACTCCGAGCATAATACATATATATTTTTATTTAATCGTACCTTAACTCTTTTTAAGATTTCGGATGCACAAAGATCATTAATTTCCATTCAGTTACAGCTTCAACCAAAAAAGTTTTGACAACTTGGACGTAATATTTCGCGAAATAAAGGAAGTAATGACTCAGTTATCGAGAAATTAAAATATAATTGAGTTCATTGGATGAATAGTTACTACGATAAGTCCCCCTCTATAACTAAGAACATTCTGTCAGTTCTAAACACCCTGTATAATAGTATAGATAATATTATCTATAACATTTTTCCTCTCCGTGATCACAATGGACTGGGGGAGTCGCCATTGAAGAATTTTCAATATACTCGTCGAAGCGCAGATGCCTGCGTTGACACTGGCTTATTTTGTCTTCTTGAAATAATATAAAGATGGGTATTTGTTTTGGTTTAAAATTAAAAATACTCTATAGACACTAGAGTATGTCTTAAACAGCGTGAAAGATTTGTCAAGATAATTCAGAATATGAGCTCTCTATTCTGAATTATTCACAGTAACAATTTAAAATTATCATCTGCCCAGCCTTTTCACAACTATGTTGGGGTTGGTTTCCAGTCTAACCAAATGC
Source organism: Noctua janthe (assembly GCA_910589295.1). Taxonomy (NCBI): domain Eukaryota; kingdom Metazoa; phylum Arthropoda; class Insecta; order Lepidoptera; family Noctuidae; genus Noctua; species Noctua janthe. The sequence goes on along the minus strand of OU342565.1, from coordinate 2,272,563 downwards.
AGCTGAATACCAGTATTATACAAGGAACGACTGTCTATCTGACCTCCACAACCCAATTACTAGCTTTCATGATACCCCTTGGCAAAACTGATAGTTAGACTTGAAGGCAATGATAGTAGGATAGGCAGTTTTTGTTTTTGCTAGCCTCTTTCGTGTCCCACTTCTGGGCACAGGCCCTTCGTTTCTGCTTCAAAACCTCTCTGGGTTGTACAGTTTCTGGTTATGTTTGCCCCACACACGTGATTAGGTCGACAACAAATACATCGACCTCGGTGTCATAATTTAAATATTAAAAAAAAACTCACCAACAAAAGGACCCATAATTTACCCTTGTTTTTCCTAAATGGTATTCATTCCCGTCACCACAGATATAACAATATATTCATCTGTATGTAGGTTCAGGAGATTAATCAAAAAGTTGTCACGAACATTTTACGAAAGAAAATGGGACATTCTTTTATCCATTGTCTTCGTTATTCTGGGTGATAGCCCTGCACCTTGAATATTCCATTAAGGATGCGACACGGAGGATAAATTATTCGTCCTGAGTGAGAATTAGGTGAATACCATTCATGGTGATTAAACTTCCCTTTTTTAAAGTCGGATATTTGTCAAGATGAGATGCTAAATTGTATTTATGGATATTTATGAGCGTTCTCAGAGTTTTGTGAGATTGCATGAAAGCCCAAAACAAAAAGTATTGGCGGGAAATCGTGGATTACTTTACTTTTATGAAAGAAGTACTGGCGCGTGTAAATGAACAAATTTACGGACGTGGACGAAGCAAAAGGAGTATCTAATGATCGTGGCAGACGGCGCGCGGCGGTCCGTAGTTTCAAGCTACCCCAATGTGAAAATGGCGTGAGTTTAAATATGTGCGTACATGTACCTCCTTAACCATGTTGAAATTATACACAAAGTATATCGCACAACTACTTCCATTATCGAAATAACGAAACAAATTTACCTCCGCAACAAAATCCACCAAAACAGAGCACTAAAAACAGCTCAGCTCAACACTAAACCGGTTACCCAAAACGCAAAATAGTACGTTAGAAACCCATTAAGAAGTAACCGCAAGCATCTCGTATGCTGAGGGGGAGAATCACAGAATAATGTCATTCGAGTTCGGTTTCTATACACCTGCCGCGCAAAGGTTTTTGTCGATCGTTATTTTGTGAATACTCGACATAATGTCATGCGAAATGGCTGTGACATTTTAGCGTAGGGTGCAGTTTGATATGTCAAAATGAAAAAGGATTTAAGGAATTGTCTTTCGTTATGTTGAAGGTAGACAGTTAATACATATAAAATACTAGTTTTCCGTTGAATCTGGTTCAGTGGTGTATTTGGGAAATGATTAGGCAGATGATGATATTCCAGTTCAGAGGTAGGGCTGTCCTAATCCTACCCCTGGTGTTGAAGGAAGCTGTGAACGGAAAGCTATTTTGGACATTGTAGTGCAGCCGAGTCTGTATCTCGTGTCTCGACCGTCAGTCGAGTAGTTGACCCGTGTATATGGTGCACGGTTTATCCCATTTGTGAAATGTGGCTCGTTTTCAGCATTCCGCCGTCCGGTTAAGGCATTCGCCTAATGTGATACAGTGTAAGGACATACAATCTTTGGATCCACACAACTCTTATACTTTTAGAGATTATAGGGAAAATTGCACTGTTACACAAACTTAAGAAAATAACCTGTCCTGTCAATGATAGCGTAACTATTGACAGTGTGGAGATTAAAACAAGAAAATACGTTCCATAAGACAAGGACAGAAAGATTCTGATAAACATAGACTGCCCGTAAAATTTCGGGACTATTTCGATCGACATAATTTTGCCATAGAAGATAAATTTTTGACATTACTTTTATCGCTTAATACTGAAAGACCAAAAGGACCACATCATATCGAGAGTCACCATAATACCGCACTACTAACATATGCAGAGGGGCGACAGTAAGAAACTTTGTTGCTATTTGTAAGATACGTTTTATCGCCATTCATAATTCAGGGAGGACATTTGTACGGTACGCATTTTGAACTGTTTTGAACCGTCGAACTTTGATGAGTAGTCCAAGTTTTTAATTGAAATGGTTCCGGGAACGATTTTGTAATTTAATTTGGTAGAGATTTGTGTATTTGGAGAAGTTGTTACAGCGGAGTGATTTTCAACTACATATAATAAGGTTGACTGGTAGAGAATGCCTTGAGGCATTAAGTCCGCCTATGTACCACTATTGTACATGAAGTTTAAATAAATAAATAAATAATATTTGAATTCGATTTTCATTATAAAAACGTTTAAACTTTGCCATTGTTACCCCTAATGTTATTTATTGGTCCTTGTTATACAGGATGTAACAGAAAGGGTATAGTCAAATGAAAGGATAAGCTGCAAATCATCAAATTGAACAACTTTTTACTTGGGTCCAATTTCGTAAATGCGAAAAAATTATCAGCTGTCCCATACATTTGGGTCGAGTAGGTTTTGAAATTTTGTATGGGGCAGCTGAGAATTTTTTAGCATTTACGGTATTGGACCCAAGGAGAAATTTGTTCAGTTTGATGTTCTGCAGCATATCCTTTCATATGACTGTACCCTTTATGTTACACCCTCTATAAATTGTAAATTTGAGCAATTTTTATTAACACCAGGCAAAAGAAAAAGTGATACCTGTTTTCGATTACCATGGATGTTTTATGTTTAAAAAGCCTTTAATATCATATTCAATAGTTCTTTTAAAAAGTAGAAAAAGTTTGTACATAATTTAATATAACTAAATAACACAAAGACATGCTTGTAGACACACCTACTAAACTCATCACATATTAATGTATAAAAATTCAAATACCAATTTTTATAAAAAGAAATACAGGTTGATTGACCTACTTTCCTTGAAAGGACGTTCACATTTAGTACTGGCCTTGCCTTATACCCATCATAAAAGCCCATAAATAGATACAATCTGGCCTCGGTCACTGAAAAAAAAACGGCATGAATTCATAAAAAGGTCTTCAGAACGCCGAACAAAAACACGATATACAAGCACACATAATAAATACGTGTGAACCCGCTCCACCTGGCTCCGAGCCAACTGATGCTCCTGAAAATTTCAGCGCACAGCCGAAGGAAACCTTAAACTTTTATAGTGACCTAGAACAAGTTTCTACTTGTCTTATTTTGAAATTTCAGGCTGGATGTTTATGAATAAATTATTTATTTGGAGGAAGGTGTGTTCAGTTTTATGGGTTCTGGGTTTATTACCCTGTGTTAAGTGATACGTCTTTTTACGTTTTTTCTTGCGAAAAAAGGTAGGTAAACATGCCTAGGGAATACGAAAAGTTGAGAGACTACGTCAAGCAGGTTAGCTTTTCAGAATCTCCGATGCTACCTACATTCGTGCCGATGCACTCGATCTCCTTTACCCCAGACATTTCCTCTGTATATTTAATAGACCATATTAACTAGAACGATTGTAATGGCAGCGAAATAAAGGAATATTCTACCTCCTCATAATATCGTTTTAATCAACTTAGCGACGTCAACATAAAAATAAATAAATATATAACTTTCAATAATTTTATAAGTAACACTTATTTAAGCACTATGCAGCGCTACAACTAGGGAAAAGAGTGTTTTCTATGAGCTCTGGCACCCAATGTAAGATTTAACTTGTGTTTATGGTGCCAGTGCCCTCGTCTATGGTTTGAACATGTAATATCATCATTAAATTATAATATTATATTTACTAGCTAATGCAACTAAGATTTGGCCTATTTAAGTACCTATCTATCGGTGTGTATATGTGTGTGAGGGAGAGATAAATATAGTGAAAACTTGTGTTTATGTAAGTCTGTTTAATATAATTAAAAACATATTACTTTATTTACTACATCAGGTTAAGTGATCGATTTCTGGAGTCATTCTTCAGTTTTATTATAACTCAATGTCAAGAGCCACTTCGTGACCTTGGTTATGGTGCAGTTTTTTTTTTTTTTTATTATATAAATAGTTTGACAGTATACCAAAACGACATCAAGAGTCAATTAATAAAATGGTATGTCAATAATGTAAAGGTAGATACAAAAACACTGAATAGATGAAATAGCCAATACAACGCCACACAACAGTTACAAAGACTATATTAAAACCTCACAAAGCAATAATCTACACAAAGAAACAATCCAGTTATATAGAACGTTCTACAAAACGAAAGTCACCCACAGTTCCAGTTCTTGACATTTCCAATACTATTTTAAACAGCCACTTTTTCTCAAAGTCGATACACCCAGAACTGTTGCAGTCTAAAGAACGAACTCGCTTGCCCGAGTATGCATTTCTGGAAATCTGCCAACATTACAGGGGCTTTCAAGAAGTCCTAGTTAACTTGCTGAGATATAACTTGTGAATTTTGTTTCGTATTTATTTTGTTTTCTGCTTTTGTAATGGTTGAATTTTGGGGCACGGTGTGGTTTTCAGTTTAGTTTCAGAAGCGATTTAAGAACTGTGTAGTTTTGAATGCATTTTTTTAAATTTTATTCGTGTCATTAGACCTAGTATCAAAAGCAAATGATGAATCAAAAAGCACCAGACGGCGCTGATGTTACTAAATAAACTAAGCAAAAGGACACAATATAGTTTAAAAGTTGTGGTTTTAAAATGCACCTTTACGTTTTCAAGTTGGATTCAAGCAAGCTGTAGAATTCAACTGATTTTAAAACATTGGTTCTTGAATTCAACAGAAGCACTAGCGGCCGAAATTTCCTTACATTCGAATATCGTGTTCAGACGTGGTTTGAGGATATCAGAGATAGAGAGATAGAATCGTCTTTACTACTTACAAAACGAATTCACAGATAATATTTTAGAAAATTGATATAGGATGACACAATGTACGGTCTTATCGTTAAAAGCCAGTCAAAGACAAGTCAAAAGACATAGGTCTCAAGTTCGAACCCAAGATACCTCTGATTTTTCGTATTCATGTGCGTATTGTATAATTATCACTTGCTTTGGTGAAGGAAAAAAACGCGAGGCAACTAGCATGCCTGAGAGATACTTCTCGACGGCATATAAAGCCAAGTCAGAGGCCCATGGGCGGCATAAAAACTTTGACACCAGGTTAGGCAATAAGTAATGATAAAGAAAGAAGTTCGTTAAAAGCAATAATTTAAAAGCAGTCTTTGGTTTGATTAAAGGGAGAAGGAGGGATAACATATTATTAGTTTTAAATAAATGTAATAATCAGTTAACACAACGACACCTAATCAAACAACAATAGCAGTAATCCAAGCCATGTGAAGTCAAACGTTGGCCCGTATATCTCCGACACAATGGCCGTTGTCGGGGAATCGAATCTTGTACGACACGATAGATGGCTGCCGTCCAACTCGAACAATTATCGCGTCGTCAATGATTTTGCTAATTGGATTGGTTATACTTGAAGTTTGGTGTCCAATATCGGTTAAGGACTTAGTTATACTTAGATAGAAGAGAAATAAAGTCATGGTTTAATTATTCATATAGAGTACCGTTTAAAAATACGCATTTTTTTAAGATTCAAGATTCAAGATTCTTTATTTTGCATGAAATATGGTACATGATGGTCTTATAAAATAAAAGGTTTCACACATTTCGCTGACTTCCTTCAGCATGCAAACTTAAAATTAAAATACCTAACACAATGTACTCTTGGTTTAGGTACCTAGTACTAGTTAAAAATTTAACAAAATGTAATAAAATTAAAAAAATAAATAAAATAACAAATCTAAAAATAAAATAAAAAATAGGAACAAAAGCTACTTAACCATTACGGTACAAATGGGTTTATATGTCAAAAAGTCATTAATTGTATAAAACACGTTATTAAAGAGCCATTTCTTAAGTTTTATTTTGAAGTAATTAATTGGAAGTTCTCTGATCTGTTTCGGTATTTTATTGAAGATTTTGACCGACATACTATAGCAATTGTTTTGAAAGAGAGTGCTTCTACATCTTGTTATAGTCAGTTTGGTGGGATCTCTAGAGAGAAACTTTTTATTTTCAGTCACTTTAGAGAACAGGTTTGGGTGTTTTTTAACAAACATCCCTACTTCTAAAATGTATAAGCTAGTAAGAGTAAGTAAGCCCAACTTTTTAAATAGAGGTCTACATGAATCGAGAGGTCCAGCGCCGTAAATGGCTCTGATACATTTCTTTTGGGTTATAAATACTTTTTTTACGAAGGTAGAGTTACCCCATACAAGCAGACCGTATCTGAGTATTGAGCCAACGTAGCCATGGTACGCAGTCATGGCAGTTTTTAAACTTGACAATTTTCTAAGCCTTCTTAGTGCAAAAACAAATTTGTTTAGATTAGAGCATATGCGGTTTGTATGTGCTTTCCAATTGCAGTATCTATTCAAGGTAATACCTAAGATTTTTGTGTCAGGGACATCTTCGATTTTAACGTTATTATAATATAAGTCTAAAGTTTGTATTTGAGTGTTATTATAATTCGAGAATTGTAAAATTTTGGTTTTAGAGACATTGGCTGTTAGGTTATTGTCCTTTAGCCAACTCATTATTGAATCTAAGAAGCCATCGTTGCTGAGGACCTCGTGGCTAAAGAACAGCCGCTCGGATCGATCTTTAGGTTAAGCCGTACTTGCCTAGGTTGGTCTGTGGATGGGTGACCACCCATTACATACCGAGTTTCCTCCGTGCCACGGAAAGCACGTTAAGCCGTTGGTCCCGGCTGTCATTTGTAGGTCTTTGACAGTCTACTACTAAGGGGGTATCGTATTACCCAGTACTAACTGTGTTGTGGAAGTCAGATAGGCAGTCGCTCCATGTAAAATACTATGTATTGTATTCAGCTACATCCGGTTAGACTGGAAGCTGACCCCAACATAACTAGGAAAAGGCTAGGCAGATGATGTTATCCCACTGCTGGGTTAAGGCCTTCCCAAATCTTTCCAGGTACTCTTTTCGTGCAACACCTCGAACCAGGCTTCGAAGTGCGCGTTCAGTTCATCTCACCACCTTTTCTTGGTCCGGCCTCAGCAGCGACACCAAGATACGCATAGGATTTCAAAAACCCATGTCAACCTATATAAGTAGGGGTCCGCAAGGGCCGATGCCTGCCAGGGCTGCGGGACTGTTCGAAAGAGATACCGTGGCCCTGGAACACAAAGGGCAAAGAAGGAACATGGATGGGTTTTAGTCAGTACAAGTCTGACACTCCCTTCCGCTCCGCCCAGAGTGGGGGGGGTCATTTGATGATTTCCCATCCGGAAAAAAAAAAAAAAAAAAAATGTCAACCTATATACACACATTCCACCATATCGTACCAAGTCATCTTCATCTTGACACAATTTCTTTATCGAATTTCAACACCCTTGGACTATAATGTGGTTATTCTGTTAGGTACTATTAAGAAAAATGAGCCAAACTCCAACTGTGTTCCACGGATACATACATACACAAGTTATTGTAACATTTAGTATTAAAGAAGACTATGACGGGAACAAGGCCACGGTCAACGCTACGGGTATGACCACCTACTGAGCAAAACTAATATAAAATCCAGTAGAACAATTGTAATCCGATAGTAAGATAGACATATAAATTGACCACCTACAAGTTAGTAGTTTTCAATTAGGTATCCGTAGTGATGAGATAGCATCATCATCATCATCATTTCAGTCGAAAGACGTCCACTGCTGGACATAGGCGTCCCCCAAGTGTCGCCACATTGACCGGTCCCGCAACCAGCGGATCCCTGCAACCTTCACCAGGTCATCGGTCCACCTAGTGGGAGGCCTTCCAACGCAACGTCTTCCAGTTCGCGGTCGCCACTCCAGAACTTTCCGGCCCCATCGGCCATCCGTTCTGCGAGCAATGTGCCCTGCCCACTGCCACTTAAGTTTGGCTATTCTTCGCGCTACGTCGGTAACCTTGAGATAGCATCAGCAAGAAATATTTGCAAATACACTGCGTCTGCACACGGCTTCGTATGCCGGAAGACGGCCGGCCCAGAAAGAGGTGGCAAGACGATTTGGACGCGTACCGCGAGGGCTGGTTCGGTGGAGGCACGGGAAAAGAGCACGTGGAAGGAATTGGTGCAGGCCTTTGCCCAGCAGGAGACAGAGCAGGCTACTAAAAAAAACTGCGGGGAATCGGCTCTACAGCAAAAAGTTGTCAAAAAAGAGAAGGTATAATATTATTTAGTGCCTAGTGTAAAAGCTACGTGAACACAAAGAGGTGCAATTTAAAGAAATACCCTTTCAATAATCATACAGAACTACAAAAAACAACACAATAAGTAGACTGATTGATTAATTATACTACAACAAAATTTTTAACAACATTCACCAAGGTATTAATTGACAAGGGGGTGTTCTTGTCTGTTTTGAGTTTTATTTTGACCTTATCCCTTAATCGGCCACTTGAGAAAAGAGGATCCTTTACTTCACGCCAAGAAAGACTTAACCTTTTGCTAAATCAATTATAACAAGGACCAAACAAAATGACAATCTAAACAAGTCCTTAATCCCGGGTTCCATTTCAATCAGCCAGTTCTCGTAATAGGCAGTTTCAATATCCAAAGTTTCTCAAAGGCCAGATACAAATAGGTTGGCTTCTCAAAATCCCATCTTTAATTACAGGGAAATCAGGTGGCAGGTAAATTAACCGCCCCCACCTGGGGCCCGAAGATAACACCTCGATATTTTATGCGTTTACTGCCATAGAGAAAATGGAAGGAACTTTTATTTGCATAAGACTTTTAACGGCTATATTATGTCCGGAAGCGTGCACAGCACGGAACGATTGGACTGTTTTAGTTTCAACAATTTGCTTCAAATAGTAATCGCTTCATCTGTCGTAAGCAATCGATTCGATAGCATTCATAATCATTAACACTAAAAACGGAATATCCTTATCCTAACTAATATTATAAATGCGAAAGTAAGTTTGTTTGTTTGTTACCTTTTCACGCCTAAACCACTGGACCTCAAACTGTACAGAAACGGACATAGGGTACTTTTCATCCGGAAAAAAAGTACTGTTCCCGAGGAAAACAACAATAACGTTTTTATGATAATAGATGGCGCCATGACATTTCGAATCATGATTAAAAAAGCAGAGTACAACCCGAATTGATTGTCAAATTCTAAATTAACGCGAGCGAAACCGCGGTCAAAAGCTAGTTTATCATAAAAATAAATAAATAGTAAACATGGTAAATATCCCGTTTCATTGTTAATGATAGTGTTAGTGACTATACCAATTTAAAAACTTAAACCTAGCACTCATGCCAGGCAAGTGGTTCGCCAATTGTGGGAAGTATTCAATTGGATAGTATTCTTAATTTTATTGAAATCTGTGTTCTGATCGAAGCAACACAGACACGTTAAGGGCTTTGTACAGATCTGACAGATCTAACGGTCCAGCTGTGAGTATGCCATATGCATACATGTGGTGTATGTGTGGTGTGAGTATGCTTAAAAGGCAGCGTTTTACAGAACTAAGCCAATTTGGTTATGTTTAGTCGTTACGGAAGGTGTTAATGTCTTTTAGTAGTGTTTGCTAATTAGATAATGACCTAAAGTGTGTCGTCGAGGTCAGCCTTTATTAAGTCATTTTAAAACTAATGTTTGTATAATAGTGGTGCTAAGCAGCTCTGCGGGAAATTAGTCAGGGATAAGCACTAATTAATTTTAAAATCTCTAAAAAACCAAAACTAGATCGAACACATCACCAACCATTAAAAAAATAGGTTTAAGTGATGCTATTTATAACAAACTAATAAAATAAATACCGTTTACCAAAAAAAAGTAACTGCGACATTAGGACCTCCTAAAATATCATGAGCAAAAAAAAAACGCGCTCCAATTCTATCTTACTACCTACCTGATTCATTCCAATTAAAAAGCATAAAAATAAAGTACATTTCCTTATCTCTTCCAGCGTCCCAACATCTATTTACTCAGCGGTTACCCAATTGGTAAGAATTGTTAATTTTAAATTCAGTCGGAAGCGCCTCCCCGAAGAAACTCAATTATAGCTGAGCCAACGAAAATAAACACCGATCCAGGTATTTATAATGATACCTGCGCCATTTTATATGGCGCTTTTGTAAAGGAAAGCTGTTAGTATACAAAGTTTCATTCAACAAGAAAATGGCTTTTAGTTTTTGTCGCTGTAAAAGCAATTCAGCTAAATTCTTTTCGTAAATGCGAAGGATTAAGTAGATTTAATCCTTAGTATTTAATCTTTAGTACTTCCCTGCACAAACTCTGTCCACATCATTATCATGATTCTCTTGCCCTTATTCCAATTCATTTGGGGTCGGCGCAACTTGTCTTCTTCCGTACTTCTCTGCTACTCGTCATCTCATCAGACACCTCCTTTCTTGCCATATCGTTCTTTACACAGTCCATCCATCGTTTTTTTGGTTTGCCTCTACTCATATACCCATTCACATTCATACTCAAACCTTTCCTCATGACGTTTTCCTCATTCCTCCGCATCACATGCCCATACCACGGCAACCGATTACCACACAACTTTTCGGTCACCGACGCCACTTCCAGACTTCCTCTTAAATACTAATTTTATCCATTCGCGTATTAGTGTGTAAATTGTGTAAACTAATACTTATGTTTATCGGCTGTTTTCTGCTTTCAGTCGTTACAGGTAGTCAGTGACCCAAAAGTCTGACAACCAGTCTTAGCAAGGCTATCGTATTACCCAGTACTAACTGGGTTGTGGAGGTCAGATAGGCTGTCGCTCTATGTGAAATACTAGTATTCAGCTGCATCCGGTTAGACTGGAGGCCACCCCAACATAGTTGGGAAAAGGATAGTGATAGGTGATCATGGTGCTTGCAACAGCGCTGAAATACCGAGAACTCAAATCAATCAGTAAACATGGTAAATATCCCGTTTCTAATATTAATGCATTAAGGTCTTGATATGTATTGGCCGGTCAATCAACAACGGATCGACTTCGGCACTTCGACAAAACAGGCCCACGGATGATTGGCGGTAATAGCTAAATCTACGATCGACCCGTAAGACTTCTTCTTTTAACCTGTACTGTCCCACTGCTGGGCAAAGGCCTCCCCCAATTCCTTCTTTGATCTCTTTTCCCGTGCTTCCACGAACCAGCTCTCGCGGTACGCGTCCAGATCATCTCACCACCTCTTTCTGGGCCGGCCTCGGCGGCGCCGTCCGTCTTCAGGCACTAAGACTATTTTTTATTTAACGACGAGCCCCTAAGCCTACTAAAACTATCCTTAAAGCCTAACCATTACGATAAAAAGCAGTCGTAGCGTACTTGAACCCAGTTTTCTTCCGCCTCATTCTACCAAAGTAAATATTTCACCTAAATAAAGAAACCCAAAATCATAATTTCCGTTATCTACAATAACAATTTTATGGTGATTGCTGCATCTTTATAGGCCAGTCGTATTTTTATTATTCGACAATAAAATTATGGGTGAACGAAAGGAATTGCACCCTACGTAGGCCGGATATAAAAATATCAAGTACTTTGCAAATAAAAGTAAATCTTCGTAGTCCTTGAATGTAATGTAATGAAGACCGAATTTTTAGACTTCACATTTGTATGAAACGGTATCTGTGTTTAACCATCTCGTATTAGGAGCATGAAATAATACGAATATTTGCGTGTCATTGAGGAAATCGTCAATATTACGATTTCTAACATCTTTTAACTACTTTTTTGTTTTCTTAATTCAACAGATGGTCATGTGCATTTAGATCAATTTTTACATTGCGAAATTAATACTTTCTGTCGATAGTCAAAGTCTTTTGCCTTTCAGTAAACTGTGGGTTGAATGATCCGGCTCGAAGGACCATTTCATACTATAATCTAGCCCGAAGGTTAACCAGTATTAAAAAACGTGAAATATAGAAATAGATCCACTTAAAATTATCCCTACCTTCTCTATGTTTCATGTCGGCACGGGAATAGCACATGCCGTGGTGAATAGATTAGCCATGCAGCTAGATTGGCAGGCGGTGTGACTGCCCAGAGTACGCCGGACGTACTTAAGTGGCTTCACGCCTGATTGATGTGTTGGTTTGTCTTTAAAGGGACGAAAAGTTGTTACCTAGCTTCATACTTGATGTGTTCAGTGTCATAAAAGTAATCTTCAAAAGCAAGCTTTGTGTCTGATACAGTAACAGTATGCTCAGCTCCTAATACATGGGATGTAAACATAACTTGCGAAATGTGTGCGTACTATACAATATTGTTCTAAGCTCACACGATTTACAACTAAACTTATATTGTCACTTACGGGATATCTTCCGTGACATCGGGAGCTCAAAATAATGAACAATCACGGAAGATATCCCGTAAGTGACAGTATAAGTTTACTATCCAAATGTACATTCCATATAATACTGCTTAACCTTTCGGGAAAAAACAGGCTTGGTGTTATCCAAACAGTTGAATTGATAGACAATTTTTGACGTCAGTCAGTCTTTAATTATAGCGAAATGAGATGTTTCGGACAATTTATCGACTCGAACTTACAGCGTCTCATAGCTACCAGAATATAATACAAACATGTTCTGAAACTCAAATGAAAAACTTTCCCGTACATCCCTAATATCAAAACTTGAACATGGCACAAAATCTTCCACAAAAGTTGACCTACTGACACGAGCGCTTCATAAATCCATCTCTAATGGAATCTCGGGCCCTCGAGATTGTTTCCTATAATAACTCCTTGGCTTCTATGATAAAGGTGGTCTTTGTAATTATGAGATGAAGCTCAAATCCGATTTAGAATTCTGTTGGAAGATGAATATTTAGAGGTATTTCATTATGTTTTAGGGATATGGCTTTTAATGTTGAAATTTGGCTGAGAACCGTGACGGACGTATACGCATTAGCATTATCAGCCAGTAAGGTTCCCACTACTGGGACTCAGGCCTCTCTGCAAGAGGACATAACATAACATCACGCCTGTAATCCCCGAAGGGTTAGGCAGAGGTGTACCTAATGGTACATCCACAATTCGCCACTTATGTTTAAGTCCCCTGTAATTGGGGGCGAGCCTATTGTCATCAACCGGGCAGAAATCCAGATTCCGTGGTTACTACCAAGAAATTCCTGATGGAAAAACCCAATATCTCTTTGCTCGATTCGGGAAACGAACCCAGGGCCTCATGCTCAAGAGTCGCGGTTGCGAGCACTATACTAATGAGGCAGTCTGCAAGAGGATATTGGCCGAAATCTACCACGGGGGCCCAGTGCGGGTTTTGGTTTTTGTCACATGTCTTCGATTGATTGGTTCTAGAATACGTGGATTTTCTCACGATGTTTTCATCCACCGTTTTGAGAGAAGTTATTTACTGGAGTAGTTAAATGGATGATTAGATTAGAATGGCTACGAGTATTTAAATTGATTGAAAATCGTATATTTATCTATGACACACAAGTTTAAAGTGAAAAAAGTAAGTTGAAAGAACGACGGTCTGGACTGGAAGATCGAAACGGGCTTGGAATAATAATTGAGAAGAATTCTTTGTTGTTTTATTCCAATTTCAATATGATTAGTTTCTTCATTTTCACTACTGTCTCCCATTGACATATCTAGTTTAATAAATATTTTGACCTTCATCGCTCTGCAATATATAACTAAGACATTTACAAGTATACGTATACAAAATTAAACAAAACCTCAATTTCGAAACACAAATATCCATCATCCTGCAATCTCTATTTTCTAATCTGGCAACATCTACAACGATCGTTCCGCTCAGATTTGTCGCGGCCATCTTGGATGATGAATGTCCAATACCGGTGGTGTAGCAATCCAATTAATAGCTAAAGTTTGACAGTTTGATAAATATGCTGCCTCGGAGACCTGATTTTTTTTCGACATAAACAGAACAGAAATTAGTAAAACATTTTGCGGCAAAACCGTGTTTGTTTGAAACTTAATTAATCAATTGGCAATTTTATACGAATCTGGTCTCATTGATCTTGGTTTAATCAGAAACTTTTTTAATTATTTCCCATTTGTGGATATTATTCATTGTTATTCGAGTTTGCTTACTCGTAGTTTTAAAATTATCAATCTAAAGAGAAGTTTAAATTGGTTTGATTCTACAAACATATATATACCAACACTAATTTCAACTTTGTATTTCAGAACACGCAGCTCAAGAAACTTATAAAGCAGGGCGTGGCAACTGAAAAGACGCATATGAAAGAGGGACCAGGACGATGAAATCTTTAAACAGGTTGATGTAAAAAGGCTCTGATGGTTAAGATAATAGAAGTTGATTGAAGACTAAACGATATGTTTTGATAGAAGAAGGAATCAAGTTCTGATATGCGGACAGAAATGTATGGAAGAAAAAGGCATGCTCAACTGACTCCAAATAAATTGAGATTAGTTTAGAAAATGATGAAACTTTTCGTTCAGATCAACAATCAGCCAGACCATAATCATTCCCCACTCCATTATATTAATGATACTGCAAATATAAAACCAACCACGCTCTAATCACCTACAACGATACAAAATTAGAACAACGCAAACCCATTAATATCCATAATTATCGGAATCCGACACCACACCACATACATCACAGGAAACCGGCATACAAGCATAAAATCATTAAAAACCCATCCTGGACACTCATTACGGAGCATGTCCCGTACTTGAACTCCATAAGATAGTAAGTGAATGTGTTGGATATGCACTTACGTCGTTTTAAAATGGTGCGTCGCCACCGGTAGCAAGGCGATTCAAGTTTATTAGTTGTGTCTATAAAAGGGGCAGGGGTCGTAAACTCGCTTCGGGAGGGGTATGCAACATTGTTTTTAATACTTTCCGATAGGGTTTAAGTTTTGAGCGAAAGCGGGGATGATGTGTGTGGTTGAACAATGAAATAAAAACAGTTAATTGTCTCCTTGATCTGCCCTGACCGTCACCTTTTCTGCAAAGGATTATGGCATGGCATACCAAACCGCACAGGTCTCGTGTGGTAACTATGTTCCTCTCACAGAAAGTGACCTGTGTCCCAACAGTAAGAACGTTATATGGGGTGGAAGGGCCACCGTCATCATCATCATTCCGAGCATAGAAATTTTTCATCGGTTATTTAAAAAAAATCAGCTGTTCCATACATTTTGACCGTGTAGGTATTGCACTTTTGTATGTGGGGGGGGGGGGGGGGCTCAGAATGATGTACTGAGTACGTGGTAACCATTTTCGCGTCGGTGTCCCTTCCACCCCGTATGTAAGATCATAAGATATTAATGTAAATAATTTTTTTTTTTTGTTAAAATACCTTTACTAAATGGAAGACAATCCTTCCATCCGTTCTTAAAAAGAATAAACGAGCGTTTTTTTGAATTTCATCACATTTTTTGAGCTTCTTTCATTTCATCATACTAGTTTTCAAGATACAACTAAATGTCGCCGCTAATGCTAGATGCAATGCTCTTAATAGCTCCTTGCAACACAGGAAGCAATTTCAAACTTTGTCGTCGCCATAATCTTATCACCTACGCCACACATATTCGAACTACTATACAACATCTGGCGTGCAGTTTGCAATTAATTTTAGACTTTGTTGCATCGCAATAAAAGCTATAACAACTGCAACAACAACTTTGTATGGCATTAACGTGTCACATCCGTTGGTACGTTCATTGTATGTTTTTTTAATAAGACATTGATTTTCTGTAGAACTTACTGTTAAATGAGCTGTTCTGATAGGAAATGTAGCAACAGACGTGTGTTGTACGGACGGCCAAGTCTTTAGTTTTTTTTTATAATGCGAAGTCATCAAATGACCCCTCCCACACTGAGCGAAGCGGAAGGGAGTGTCAGACTTGTACTGACTAAAACCCATCCACGTTCCTTCTTTGCCCTTTGTGTTCCAGGGCCGCGGTATCTCTTTTGGACAGTCCCGCAGCCCCGGCAGGCATCGGACCCCTTTCTGGTTGCTGACATCTCTCAAGTATTTAGCTTCAAATGCCCAATTCGGTACGTAAAGTAAAAATTAACCTATGCTGATTCCGAAAACCATTTCGAAATTTTAGGTTCCTAAACCTTATTTTGCTACTGTGAGCTCTTACAGTCGATAAGATGGCATTTATTTTAACAAAAATACTTGAAGCCACTTGACTTTCATTTCACCTCCAAATGACGTCACACGTTGGGATGATCGAGGCTCGTAAATCTCATCTGACAAGTGTCAAGTTTGAAGTTTTTATTTATAAAGCAATAAACGTCAAATTTAAGTGTCTTATTCTTGTACTATACGTGGCAAAGACAACGCACTCTTCACCCTCTGACGTCATCACGAGCAATAGTTTTAAAAGTTATTAAAAATTAACTACAGCTTGGAATACAAAAAAAAAACAAATTAATTGCTTGAAGTGACCCATTCTACAAAAGAAAATACTAAATTCTATCACTGTAACAATTAGATGTCGGAAAATTCAAGATCGATAAGGTGTAAAGGTACTATTACTGCGACCTTTTCTTGTTTACAGTGTGTGGTCAGGATTTTCAATGTAAATTAAGGGATGGTTATTCATCGTTTGCCAAGACTTTTCCCTACTATTCAGTCTAACTAGATGCAGCTGAACACCAGTATTGGAAGGTGTAATTGCTATTGAAGAAATTTAAAAAAAATACACCGTGACTTTTTCTACTTTAGTTTTCTACTAGAGTCTTTTTTTACTTTAGTCGTCTTACAAAGGTGGTCCACTCAATGTATCCGACATAAAACACCTCTAGGCGCGATTATTTTTTGTTGACCATTAATTAAGATTATAGGTACTAAGAAAAATAAATAATACATTAGAATTATTAAGAAACATCCTGTAAATAATGTTTACAGGTCAAGCGGTAGACCATACCTACTCAGCGCACGAGTCGAGTAGATCATCGCTCGCAAACTTAAGGGTATTTCAACTACGTCCTGCTTCATAATAATGAATATTATTTTTATTTTGAAATTATTCGAATCTCTTAAATATCTAGTCGTTGATAGCTGAAGTGGGCTGCCATTTTAGGACGACTAAAAAGTCAAGGTGTATAACTTCAATGCAAGTTACTCGTATTTATGTTTACTACCTAAAACTGTTACGCTCACTTTTCGCCAATTGTTAGTGAGACGGGAAGGGGAAGTGGTTACCGTTCGAACACCTGCATCACAATGGCGGTGGCGAAGCGCCAATACGTTACCGACCTTGGAAACATCGGTGAAAATTCTCTTGGTATCGATATTAAGTAATTATATTTATTTTTTGGTTTTATTGTAACAAAAAACCGCGCGGATGCTCTGCCTACCCACTGCTGCAGGGTAAGATAGTAATGAGAAAAACGGCATCCCGCGGCTGACAGCTAATAGACAGGTAACATTTTAAAATATCATAACATCACCCCTGTAATCCCCGAAAGGTTAGGTAGAAGTGTACCTAATGGTATACCCATATTTCGCTAGTTATGTTTTATACATATGTAATAGGGGCGAGCCTATTGCCATCAACCGTGCACAAACCCAGACTCTTTGGCTGCTACTGAAAAATTCCTGATGGAAAAACCCAATGACACTTTGCCGACCCGGGAATCGAACCCAATACCTCATGCTCAGCGGTTGATTTAAGTCAATTTTAAGATAAACGAAAAAGAAACAAAACAACTAAACTTATGTAAGTAACAAAAGATTCTACTACTGCTAAAAACAACACCAGTTCAAGCAAATCAATACTACACGAAGCTCCTTTTAAATAAAGCAATTTCACACAAACTCTTTACTGAAATCATTCACGTACGTCCCAGCTGAATGTTTGTCACTAAGGTCTGGGGTAATCTCAGCCGGATTAAGAGGGGGTGAATGCAGCCGCGTTTTAAACCCTCCTTGAATAATTAACTGCGAAAATGTAAATCTTAATGTTTGAGGTTTCGGTACGTTTTTGAGAGAATTTCGTGAAATTCGCCAGATGACGGGATTTTGTTCTGTTTTTTGGGTGAGTGAAAGGTTCTGTGTTGAAATTGTGTTCTTTGAACGGTGTAGGGTTAAAGTACTTATATATTTTAATCTGTAAAGATCTTTACTTATACCATGTTATGACCAAAATTGAGGACCAATACAGCATCTTTTTTATTTATAAAATTAGATTAAGTTTACTTAAGACGTGGGACAGGATTGAGGTATCTGATTAAATTGATAATTATTGTCATGCATACATAAACTCTCGCTTATTTTTCAGAAGGTTAGACAAAAAATACGGAACCCCGCCTGTCATGAAGTTAATAATTGTTTTAACTTAATCATGAAGAGTATCGAAAAGAGTAATTTTACACAAATCTGCATAAAAAAATAAGTCAGTAGATTCAATGAGTAGTTGCTGGTGTTGCCCACAAACGACGCAAGCAAGCAACCGGACAGACAGGACACGATATAAAGTGTCCTGTCTCTCCTGTTGTTTGGAGCTGATGGACGCTACTGAAAGGACCAAACTGGTCGCCAAATTTTGGGCTGACTCAATTTAAATTGTCATCGACCCTCTAAGAAGGGAAGTAGTTGCTGCAGATACACGTAAAACATTCTAACTGAATAACACTAGCGCAACACCCAAAAGGAACAGAATTCTCTTAGTACCAAGCACTACGTAACATTACTCTGAAACATGGCTCTCGTGAAATATCACAGCAGTAATTCGGGAAATATATCACCAAAAACAAAAGCACAGCAAAATATGTTAATACACCACACAGTACATACAATACTTTATGATGTACATGTTAGTTAAAAGCATTAAAACATTTAGAGACAAATGTAGCAACGAGACAACAAAGACAGCTACAAGACAATGAATGATTGCGACGTGCGTTTAGACGTGACGATTAAAAGTCGTGTCGGAGTCGTGGCGGTGGGATTATGAGTGGGAATGGTATGGGAATGTGTGGCTGGTGACGGATTGTTGACTGAATGTGGGAGAAAGCTTTTTGTGATTTATGGTAACATCAAACACTCCGAACCGAGTTTCCTCCATGCCTCGGAAAGCACGTTAAGCGGTTGGCACCGGCTGTCATCTGTAGATCTCTGAAAGTCGTTGCAGGTAGTCAGTGCCCCAAAAGTCTGATAACCAGTGTATCGTATTATCCGGTACTAACTCGGTTGTGGAGGTCAGATAGCAGTCGCTTCGGTTAGACTGTAAGCCGACCCCAATGTAGTTGGGAAAAGGCTAGGCAGATGATGATGGTAACGTCCAACACTGAAATGGCACAGTGTGAGAGTTTTGGAGTGTACAAATCATTATTAAGAAGTCCAAAGATACAGTCGAAGTTCCTGCTGTATCAACAAGGCATCTTTAGTGTGCAAGTTTTATTGACTGATCACTACACCAGGCAATCAATCTTGCTCACACGCTCTCTAGCACCCTACCTGCTTGGTCTAGGTTTCCGGTTACAGTCCACTCCCTCTTGTAGCGAGGAGGCCTGTATCCTAGGCGATGGGAACACTATGGATTAAATATTCTTCCTTTCTTTATCGTGTGGTTAGTAGCTAACCTGGTGTCAGAATTTTTAAGCCCATGAATTTTTATTTTTATGGACCTCTGACTTGGTTTTACATGCCGGTGAGAAATATCTCTCAGGCATGCTGGTTACCTCACATTGTTTTCCTTCACGGAAACAAGTGATAATTATACAATACGCACATGAATCCGAAAAATCAGTGGTGTGTGTCTTGGGTTCGTATTCGAGACCTATGACCTATTTCAGTCCGACGGTCACATCACTAGTCTACTACTGCTTAAATGCAATAATTAATATTCTTCTAAACACCAACCGACAGTTGCCCCAGCCGACCATGGCAAAGCAAAATGGGTGTTGTCCCCAATTTTTCTCAAACAACTAGCCTGCACCATAATTACCTATACAATATTAATGAAAATCGTATCGCATCCGTCCCGACCACCAAAACCGCATTACATCCCCGCACTTGGTGTTAGTTAGTGAATCACGTCAGTGTAACGGCCAATTGTGGGCAAATTGTGTCCGACTCATAAATAAAGCGCTGACTAAACTGTCCCGCTAATACAAGCGCTGTATTCCGCTGTAAATAGCCGCTGTTTATCCGCAGTTAATCATGTGTTTGTGACATGTGCTTGCATTAATATGTACTGTCGTTATTTATTCGCCATGTGGTGGCTGAAATGTGATTTGAAAAAAAGAAGAATCTATTTCCTGATTTCATAATCACTGAAACATCTACATCAGTAGCAGTTAAATAGGTTTCAAAAGGAAGCCAGGAACCCAGGAAAACCTGTTCAGGTTCTTTGCCCTGGAGTATAAATGCGGTGTAGTGCCACAAACGAAGGGACCTGCGTGTTCTGTTGTCTGCACGTTATATACAGGAATGCAGTCTGATGGACGCTGTCGACGGCGCCAAATTCACTGTCAAATTCAGACTCCATATAAATTGCCATCAACATGCTAAGATGAGGTAGACACAAGTCTGACACTTCCTTCCGCTCCGCCCAGAGTGGGGGGTCATTTGATGACTTCCCATCCGAAAAAAAAAAAAAGGTAGCTCCATTGCAGCAACTCAAAATTCAGTTTAAAGGTAAAGGATGCCTCCACCATTATTTAACAATTATTTTAATTGAACACTGTTTTAAGCTTTCACGGTTTACAACTAAACTATAAAAATCGGATCGGTCGGTTCGGATTTCTATATCGGGAACTCAAAATAAAGAACAATCACGGAACGTATCTCGAAAGTGTCAGTATAAGTTTATTGTTATTGAAATTTCACAAGCAACCAGTGCGTATCATCCTTACAAATGCTTAGTCAAAACGTTAAGCATTCAACAGCAAGCGCAAGCGTGGCCAAGATTCGCACATACTAACAAGAACAATGTGACTTGAGCTTTTGGCACAAGCACCGAGTTGAGCTCAATTGAGCTTTAAGCTAAACACGTCTGCGATAAATAAATAGAAAATACAAATTATGCAGTTTTGTCGACGTCATTAAGGTTTGAATAACGAAGATAACATAACATAACATGATATAACACCTGTTTTCCCCGAATGATTTAGAAAAGATGTACCTATGTATATGTAGTATACCTATATTCTTCCATGTAAGTCCCAAGTAATATAGGGAGAACCTGTTGGCATCAGCAGGGCACAAATCCGGTGGTCCGTCACAAACAAATTCCTAATGGA
Organism: Noctua janthe; assembly: GCA_910589295.1. Classification (NCBI taxonomy): domain Eukaryota; kingdom Metazoa; phylum Arthropoda; class Insecta; order Lepidoptera; family Noctuidae; genus Noctua; species Noctua janthe. Next base: position 2,251,334 of record OU342565.1, on the reverse strand, counting down.
TACAACCAACATTTTGTCCGAACTGGGAATCGAACCTAGAACCTCCTGTTTTCACATAAGCGCTTGCAACCACTAGACTAATGGAGACAGTTACGAAGATGGCATGAAAAGTATAAAAATTAAGCAACAAGTATGTATCCCATAGAAAACTATACAGGGTATTACAAGACCATGTCAACCAAGCATTATGTACATATTACACACAAACTTGCTGGGAAACGACCTTTTTGGTGAATAATTCTATTTTACGGAAGGACGCAATGTAACGCACTCAAAACATTGTGCTGATGGACGGATTGATCGACGGGGGTCGTGATGTTTAAAGTAAAAATCTTACACAGAAAACATGTTCTTAAAAAAACTTGTGAAAAAGTTGGAACTTTGATCCCCAATATCTCCGTAACTAGAAGGTTTCCAGGTGGGTTTTTTTCTTGAACAAAAAAATGATCGCAATGACGGGGAGAACAATTACCTTTCGGCTTCGTTAAGGGTCTTGTTACACCCTCTAATAGTAAGTATACTTAAACTAATTTTGTTTGGCTTTTAACATCTCGTACTCTTTCGTATACATAAAACCACTAATCAAACTACACCAGAAAAACATCGCAGTAATTCCATTTCAATTTAAAAGAACGTGACCTGAGCTCTCAAAAACATAATAACCCAATATTATAATCTATCAAAATTCAAAATTATGAGTACAGTAGGTACCCTCAGAGATGATGTGTATGATAATAATCTGTAGAACTCATCTGTATACTGGATTATTTTCAATCGACGTTTAGATTGGATGGACTGTGTTCAGTTCTCCACTAGTAAGTTTAAAGAAGGTATAACCTATGTTTCGAACTAACTGTGAACATTATGCACTAAAGTGTTTACGTACAATTTTATTAAACCTAAAAATTTAATTTAAAATTTAAAAAACCCCCGTCGTAACAAAGAAAAGCGAACAAACGTTTGAAAAGTCAATAAAATGGCTGAGCCGGTTTAGATAAAACATGTCTAATTGTAATATACACATCATGCACTTTAATTTGATACCCCACTTGGGTATATTTGACAATATTCGATTTTTCATGCCCACTTTCATCTCCCATAACTAGTAAATGGGTGCACCGATTTTGATGAAACTAGCTTTCAAATAAAAAAAACTGCATCCAAATTGGTTCACTCGTTTAAGAGCTACGGTGCCAGAGACAGACACACACACACATTGCGGTCAAACTTATAACAGTATTTAAAGGTACTATGCGAAGGCTGAGTTTACTAAAGAGATCGATCGGAATATCTTAATATGTGAACTCAACGAACTTTGTGTCGATAATCGTTTCAGCTAATGGCTTAATTGTAAAGAACCTCGACCTATACCTGAGGAGGCTCTCGTTAGGCAGCTCGATCAAGGACCGCTGTTAGTTTGGACTCTGTTAACGATACCGGTGGGCTACTATTTTTTAATATTTTTAATGTTTTTATCCTTACTAATATTAAAAAACCGAAAGTAAGTTTGTTTGTTACCTTTTCACGCCTAAGCCACTGAACGAATCATCTTGAAATTTTGCATATACGTTGTCAGGTGTACAGAAACGGACATAGGGTACCTTTTATCCCGAAATAAAGTACTGTTCCCGAGGAAACGAACACTAACGTTCTTATGATAATAGATGGCGCCACGTAACTTTCGAACCATGATTGAATTATATTATTACAAGCAGAGTACAACCCGAATTGATTGTCAAATTCTAAATTAACGCGAGCGAAGCCACAGGCGAAAGCTATAGTATTCATATATTTTAAAGTCATTTTTTTGCACATACATATCTTAAAAGTATAAAAGAAATAAAAATATAATAATCACATTCATCCATGAAACTACTATAAACGCGCCTCTCCATCGCTGCTCAGCATTCTAATATTTATATCAAGCAATATTTTGACCATAGTTTTTGCACCTCTTTTATACAGTTACCTTCACCACAATCAAACAAGACCATCTTGGATCTACTTGATAACATAGCCCTAAACTACCAAGAAAGTACTTCATTTAACCGTACATCTTCAATATTGTTTAATGGACGTCCGAGACGAACGGAATGTATGCTTTTAATGTGATAACGATCAACCAACAGGCCTTTAAGTAATTGTTGGCTATCGCATGTTGTGTATGTAAGTGGTTCGGTAAGTGAACAGTAATTTGTTATGTGTTGAGTGCGTTAAGTTGATCGAGCGGTGATGAAATATTGGTAAACAAGAAAAAAAATGCAGTGATAGTCTAGTGATGTGACCGTCGGACTGCCAATTCATAGGTCTCGAGTTCGAATCCAAGACATGCACCGCTGATTTTGTGCGTATTGTATAATTATCACTTGCTTAGGTGAAGGAAAACATCGTGAGGAAAGCAGCATGTCTGAGAGAGATATTGCTCGACGGCATGTAAAGCCAAGTCAGAGGTCCATGGGCATGGACATCAGGTTAGGCACTAACCAAACAATAAAGAAGAAGAAAGACAAAAAATAATAATTCGTTATGTTACGGTCGATATCAACTAACTCACTTTTGGAATTAAAACAACTAAGACCACACGTCTACAAGCTGAACTGTGCATTTCAACTAGATTAGCAATGTAACACAAATACTTTACAAAAACAGTTTAGCTGAAGTAATTGATTTAGAAACACTACTTCTAATCAACTACAGTAACGTAACCGACTCACTTCAGTCTCTATTGTGACCAACGTAAGTGTAAAACTCCAACTGAGGGTATAGAGGCAGGTCTAGGCAAAGAGACATTCGCAAAACGGTAACGGAAAAGTGAAAAACGTATTGATCTAGGTTACCGAAAAACTTGTCTATCCAGTTGAAAGTTTTTGTAGAAATACGAATTATTTGAAAGCGTTGGTCACTTTGCTTATTGGCTTGACCTTCTTGCCAACCTTACAGGTAGAAATGATTAAGAAACGAATGCGCGTTGTCCCGGAACACCGACTTTTGACGTCTAAGTCAAAGGGGCGTTCCATGACACGTCTTAAAGCACCTCTGCCCGGGACACATGGTACCTCTATCTCGGGATATTTGTGTATCGTGGGAACCCGATCCCGGATGAGCTAATTATCGATGGGTTATTAGCGCCCCCTAATTGGTGGCGAGAGGAATTTGAGAGGATACTCTAACAAACACTTTTGAAGCTGTTTAAATAGATGGATTCTGATGAGAGGCAATTATAGAATTCAATATTTATGGTTCTGGGTGAATAAAACCATAACCCTTGATCAAAGTGCATGGTATCTTAATTAAAAATCAAAGTTTTAATAAAAGAGACTTGGCAGCATGGAATTATAGGGACACCGATGAAATCTTTGAAGATGACAAGGACCGAAAAGCAGTGCTTGTTTAGTTGCTTGCAGAGTAAGAATGCTGAAATAGCAGAGGGCTGATCATGTTTGTCAAAGGATCAATAGTCGAAGGAGCCAACGAGTCCTGGAGTGGAGGCTGCGTAGCAGAATGCGCGACGTAGGACACTCCAGCTATATAGACGACGCGAGTTTAAAAAAGAAGCTAGGGCAGATTAGATGTGGAAGACAGATTTACAGGGTGTTGTTGTGCCCGCAGTTTGGAAGAAGCCTAACTCCATCGATGGACTGCTATAGGTTGAGTTGATTGCTTTAGCTGCTTGGTAGGTAGTCTCTAACCAAAGCATAACATCAGAAAAAGAACAACGGCTCATCCAGTCACATTTAAAATTCACGATAAAATGGAGAAGGAAAATTGGTACCCCGATACGACAATCAAGATTGACGGCCCATACTAATTTATAGTGCAGGATAATTAACATTATATTGGTGTTTGACAGCCCGACCTGGTTCCACAAGTAGGTCAAACGATTAGACTTTACGATTGAATGTAAAGTTTAGTTTTACGGGGACACCTGGCCTGGTGATTTTGTTGTGTACGGCATTAAAGAGAAAGGCTATAAATTAGTTATTGAGATGGATCAGTTAGACGTAAGTGTGTAATAAAGATTGTTTCTTCTTTCAGTTTACAGTGTAATCATTCGTTTTGTTGTTTCTTAAGTGAAAGTGTCTGGAGGGGTTGTAAAGTACATAATGCTATTGCAGTTTCTGTTAATCGCTATGAAGGCTAAATACGTCAGACCCGTATTACTCGCTATTGCGTGTATGATCAAATGTATGAATGTGGGAGAAGCAAAAGGGGTATAAAGGCCGTTTTAGGTGGCGTTCTGGGGTATCTGCCAGTTGGACTGTTGATTGTATGGAATTGTGATGGATACAAATACGGCATTTGAATTATAAAGAGGCAAGTAAGTATGCTGTTTTTGTTTTCCGCATACAATTAACGAATTAAACACTTCTATGGTTTCATATAAAAGAAGGAATTTTAAGGAATTACAGTAGCAAAGTGCTAGTGTAAAATGAAGACAAAATGATTTTCCCAACGCCTGAAAATATAACATCATGTAAACATACTCATAACCGAAATGAAACCTTATCTAAAAGATCATAAACTCACTTACCGCTTGTATAAAGAAGTCCTCATGCAGGACACTGACGATGCCGAAGTTGGTGAACTTGAACACCCTGTCCATGATCCACATGAGGTTGGGCAGGACTCCAGCCCTGGGATTCCATGCCGTCATCAGTATGGGTACGTCTGCTGTGCTCTGGTGATTTGCCAGGACTAGGGTCCTTCTTCCGTTGCATGCTGCTGGCTCGTCCCCGGTTTCTACAACTGTGGAAGAAAGTTGAATATTAGAAAGGTATTTTAAGGAGTAAGATTTAAATATCTATAATAACTTTCTAAGTTATGGAATTGGGCTTTACTATGAGGGTATGAAAAATTTAAGTTTTACTTTTGTAAAACTTGATCCAGACACGTGCATGCAATACCGTCCACCACAATGCTCATGTAGAGAGTGCGAAAATTATAATGCAACAAACAGTTTGAAAACTAAAATGGTTTAAAACTTTTAACAAGTAAGCATTAACTAATAGTGATTGGAGACTCCTTTCAAGCAAATACGCCTGTGTTAGGAAACTCTAAAAGTTTTGGTTAAACTCTAAGAGGTTTGCGAGACCCTCTGACTTCCAAATGAGTTATGAACATCTGATAATAATGAAGTTAATGTATCTCTGATGAGACACAAACAACAACATCACAACAGTCTGTTCAGGTATGATAATTAAAGAAGATAACTTATTGCGTTAGATCTCTTTGTTAGACAAGGCTGTATTCTGAGTGTGAAAGACTTGAATAATATTAATAAAGACAATTTACATTCGCATGAATCTTCTTCCTTTATCGTGTGGTTAGTGCCTAACCTGGTATCAGAATTTTTATGCCGCCCATGGGCCTCTAACCTGGCTTTACATGCCGTCGAAAAATATCTCTCAGGCATGCTGGTTTGTCACACGATGTTTTCCTTTACCGACGCAAGTGATAATTAAACAATACGCACATGAATTCGTAAAATCAGAGGTGCGTGTCTTGGGTTCGAACTTGAAACCTATGGCGTGGCAGTCCGAAGGTCACACCACTAGGCTATCACTGCTTAATATTCGCATGGGCACCAAGATATTTTAAGAACCAATTTTAATTGCCACCCAATCAAAAATACTGTGTCATCTTTGCTCTGAAGGAACTTTCAATCAATAGCTTTAAGTTCTTAGAAAAGGGGAAACGTCGCGGACTACATAATAAGAAATTCATCGTCTTCCCATTCAGAGTCCCACTCTAAAACTATAACAGCATAGTCTGAACACTCTGAGGACTGTTTGTACGAACGTCGCGTAAATACAAACTACACTGAAATATTTATTTGCCCCAAGACCGTTTAGATGCCTCGTGTTTGTCGAACGTGACATATAAGAAGATGGATATTGATTCTGGTGTACGTATGGTTTGTCTAAGAATTTGGTCGTACGGTTATGTGGATAAGAAAATGTGGAAGCATTTTTCTGTATACGTGTTTGAGTGGCGTGCTTCGAACTATAAAGTAGGCGTGGGTTATGATGGGACTTATTTATCACTTGGGGTTCGTGAGGGAACGAACGTAAGCGATAACAAAGATGAATTTCATTGGAATATGTATGTTCTGTGTGAAAACAAAAAGTGAGCAGTGGTGGCCCAGTAGTGGTGGCCCAGTGGTGGTGGCCCTGACTTACGAACAGTAGGTCGTGGGTTCGACCCCAGGCAGGCGCATTACTTTGTGTAATTTATTTCATCACCCCTGCTCTCAAAAACGGTGTAGGAAAACATCGTGAGGAAACCGGCATGTCCTAGAACCAAAAAATTCGAAGGATCTACCAACCCGCACTGGGCATTCCCTCCCATAGAGAGGAGGCCTATGTCCCAGCAGTGGGAACATTATTGGCTAATTATGCTTATGCTAAGTGAAAACACGTTTTTATAAAATCTGATTCTTCTAACCTATTAGACAGGTGTTTTGCTGCGGAGTTTGTTCCGCCACTTTTTCGTCACAGCTAAAACACTAGTGGCGAAAGGTGAGTATTTCGGGGGACTATCTTGTGTAATTGTCGTTCAAAAATTGGTGATCTTCAGCCTAGTTTGAATAAATGAATTTTGATTTTGATTTGATTTAACTTAGCTAATCGCAAAATAGTTACCTAGAAAGTTGAAGAACTTGGAAGGCACAAAACAAATAATTATAAAAGTATAGAAGCCATTGAAAGTTTGGACAAAGAATAAGAAAATTCTCTCAAGGTACAAACAAAGGCCCCAACAACCTTTGTCCACTAACTTCCACAACACAAGTACCCTCCAAACTTCTAACACACTTACCATCAAACGCTCAATTGCCTTCAGTATCTCTAAATCTTCGCTAAAAGAATCACGCATTTCCTTTCCTCCTTAAAATAAATAATGGCTTTCGTATTAAGATTCAAATTACAGAATATCTACTTAAACACCCCCCGGAACCTCCCCTTAAAGCCCACCCTTCCATCAGTCTGCAGGAAAAAATTCTACCTCAGTAAAAATTATTAACATTTTCATGAATTTGTAATTCTGTTTGCTTGAGACGCAGTGATCTACGAGCCACGTTTCCTTGAGGTTACCAGAATTAAAAATGTATTAGTGTTGCCCTTTTTTGAGGGAATTTTTAATTTAGAGTTCGTATTGTTTTTTTTTTCTGAGGCATGGTGTAGAATACTGTTTTAGAAGTATATACTCAACACTATCAACATTTTGAGATACCAACACGATTATTACTACAATTCAGTTTACTCCAATTTACTGAAAGTCTTTTGACTATAATTTTTGCTGAGACCAATTTTTAGCTCTACGACCTACGCGGCAAAAATGTATTTTCTCTGGGTTATTTCAATTTATTTTACCCTAAACCCAGCAGGATAGTTAAGGAAAACTGTGTGGAACTTGTTTTCTTTCTTTCTTACATTGGAGTTACTCAATACTAACTCCTGTTATTCCTCCGTAAAGACCATTATAGATTATTATTGAGATGCGATTTCCCTGTCACAATTCATCATTATGCATCTCCATTACCGACCTCCTTGAAATACATCACATTAAAACCCCATTCTACTATTCCACCTCTAAATTGGCAATACATTACAAAAAGCGCTATATTAATTCTTCAAAGTCAACTGCTGGCAACATTGGTCCCTTGGGCGTTGCATCCGAACGCAAAGTAAAGACGGTAGCTAAAAGAAAACCCTTCATTAGTAGCCTTTATTAACTTGTGATATTGTAAGAAGAAAGAATTGGGATTTGGATGCGATAGTTAGCAGTAAACTTAGACTTGGCAGGACTTGACCTGGACTTGGACTTGGTTATACTGGAAGCCTAATACATAATTATAACTAGAAAACGGGATATTTACCATGTTTATTGTTTGTTTGTCTCAAAGAAAACAATAAACATGGTAAATATTCCGTTTTCTAGTTATAATAATGTTAGTGACTATGATAGTTTAAAATCTTAGACCCCAACATAGTTGGGAAAAGGCTAGGCAGATGATGATGAGTTAGCAGTAAACTATTATTGAAAATCTGAAAGTCTAAATCGTGGCATAAAATTGACACCTAATAGTTTTTATGATTTGTTTTACAGAAACCCGTCAAAATTCATAGCTCATTCACTCTTGAATCATCTTGGTACCAGGATTAAAAGTTTAATCGAATTCACACGACACTACAAACGTTTAAAAATCTCAACTTATAACATTGTCTGAATGAATGAATGAATGTCAAGTGTGTATGACTGTCCTCTACTATTGAACATAGGCTATATGACAATATTTGAATAAGTGAATATGCCTGATTTATACTAATTACTAGCTTATGGCCGTGGAGATTGGAAATTGTCCCACGAGATCGTACTACCGGGATAAAAAGTATCATATGTGTTAAGCCAGATCCTCACAAAGGGTTTGGAAGATTTTTGTATGAAGCTTGGCCGGCCTAACCTCCGTTTTTTTTTTCAAAGTTGCGGCCATGTATAAAACCCATATTACTACATATTTCACTTTAGAACATTTTGCCTCATACAAAACTTGTTTGTATTGATTCCAGCTATCGATTGATACAGGTTTTATGCGTGGCAGACCAAATCAAAGTTGTGCAGGAGGTGCCATCAGTGAATGGACTTTAACTTTGATAGCTCATATCTCGGAAACGTGACACTTTAGAACATTGTGTCTCATACAAAACTGGTTTGTATTGATACCATAAGCATAAGCATAATCAGCCTATAATGTTCCCACTGCTGTGACACAGGCCTCATCTCCATGAGAGGGTTATAATCCACCACGCGGGCCCAGCGCGGGTTGGTAGATGTCACATGTCTTCGAATTTCTAGGACATGCCGGTTTCCTCACGATGTTTTCCTTCACCGTTTTGAGAGCAGCGGTGATGAAATAAATTACACAAAGTAATGCGCCTGGCTGGGTTCGAACCCACGACTTACTGTTCGTAAGTCGGGGCCGCCACCAATGGGCCACCGCTGCTCTATCATTATACCAGCTATCGATTAATATAGGTTTTATGCATGGCCGCAACATTGAAAAAAAAAATGGCGGAAGTTAGGTCGGCCATAAAATTCAAACCCCTAGAAAACTTGGTGTAGCTAAACTTCTTTGAATTGACAATATCCTTATTCAGATTCACCATAACGTTATTATTGACATTTTAAAGTAGCTTCCAATCAGGCTGTCATTCCCTGTCAAACATCATTTTATATTCAACATAATTTAATAATTTGCTGTAAAACAAACTTACAACATTATTTTCACCGAAGAAATCTTTATCTCTGTTCAGATACCGCATCCAACTCCCCAACCAACCTCTCGGTACACAGACATCCCTGGGGCGGGTTGCCGAGTAATTACCAAAGAAAGATACAGTCGTATTGCTGACGTGGCGTTGCCCACAAAGAAATATCTTAGTCTTGGGGCTTATGTATAGTTATGTTCGTTCTCCTTTTGATTTAAGTAAGCTTGGTCCTTCTTTAGCAGTGGAGTTATATCGGTACTAAAATGAGCTAGAATTTATATAACTTTATTGGACCTAGATTATACAATCAAATTAATAAATCTAAGAATATCTTTAATGATAACACGCGCGAAATGTAAAAGAAAAGTGGCTTCATGGTTGTGTGGGTTGGACTATCAACAAACTGAACAACTCCTGGAAATTAAGAAATAAAAAAAATAAAATGCAGTATTTAAATATAAAATATAAACCTTTCATCCTAAGCATACAAATATAATAACTGTCACAGACATTCACTACACACTACACCTCACATACACTTATTACACGACACACATACTCTGTTTCAATACTCACACACTCATTCACTCTTCTAATATATTTATAACAAGTACCTAGCTATAACTTGTTTCAATGTTTATTTATTAGTTTTTTCTATTTTGGTTTTGGAAATTTTTAAATGTGCTTTTCTTCGGTTATTATTATAATTTTTGGAGCATAACTACTATTACTTTATAACATCTCAAGCATCTTAGGTGGGGACCTGGTGTCCTAAAATACAGGCCTTGGCTTAGTTTAGGCACCAGTCTCCCACAAATAAAATATTTTTTAAATTTATCTCTCACTACATTTCTACTAATACCTACCTAGTTAAGTCATCATGAACGGAGATAAGTTCCTTTATTTTGTTAGTATTAAGTTTTTCATTTGTTTTATTTGTGGATGAGATAAATAAACGATAAATAAACGATTATTTATATAAAGGGTGTAAATAGACCCTTAACACATCCGAAAGGCACTTGTTCTCCCCGTCTTTGCGATATTTTTTTTGTTCTAGACCATACCTGGGGACCTTCTACATTATGCTTGGTTGTCGGCTATGTGAAGGGTCTGTTTACACCCTGTATACAGCAATGGAATTAATATATTTTTATCTTTGCACATCGTTTTCTTTTCTTTAATAGGGCATGGAAATATCAATAGACCACTTTTTCGATGAAGGTTACGCAAAAGTGTTGCTAAATGGTACACCCATACTTCGCCAGTTATATATTTAAGCCTCATGCATGGTGCGAGCGTATTGCCATCAATGGGACACAAGTCCAGTCTCCGGGGCTTCTACTGATAAATTCTTGATGGAACAACCCAATAACACTTTGAATGAGCTAAGAAGCGAACTCAGGACCTCTTAGTCTGCATTAGCCCTTGTGATCACTAGACCAACAAAAACGACAACGAACAAATATTATTAATACTGCCTCGTTGATCGCAAGCGCGGCTGTGAACAAGAGGTCTGGGGGTTGGATTCCCGAGTCGGGCAAAGCGTTATTGGATTTTGCCATCAGGAATTTCTTAGCAGCAGCCACGGACTCTAGACCTGTGCCCGGTTGATGACAATAGGCCCGACTCTATTAGGTACATGGATCTTTAACATAATTGATGAAATGTGAGTGTACTATTAGGTACACCTCTGCCAAAACCTTTAGGAATTACAGGCGTGATGTTATGTTATGTAAATAAATAAGGAGCAAGGTCTACTCAGTAGCATGCTAGGGATTTAGTAGCGCCACTTCTTCTCCAAGATAAATCAGTAAAAAGTGGTACAAAGGCGAACATTTTGCGGGTCTTATGTAATTTTGACATCCAAAAAGTATTGATTCTGTCTCTTAAGGCCCAGATCTATAGAGCCAACTCAGACTCGGTTCAAACCCAACACAGTCGCGCTTCATCCAAAAATGTACTCTATTTGCATAAAGTTAATGTATTTATTCGTATGATACGGTTGCTCACAGTCGCTTGTAGGAATATGGACGCTACTTTGTACAAATATGTTTTGTTTTCGGATGAAACGCGACTGAGCTAAGTCTTTACCATAGATCTAAGCTTAACTTTTACTCAGCCAAAAACTTCTGTCCTATTGTGAAGTATGTAATGAAGAGCATTCCGTCTGTAAACAAAAGTCTGTTTCCCAGATAAGTGTTTATCGAATAAATTGTCGATATCCGATATGCTCAGATTTAAAACAAACAAATTAAGTCTACACGGTAATGAGGAAATATATATTAATCTCAATGAAAAAATCCATAAAAAAACGTAAGTCACACAAGAATTTATTAATGAATTGATGATATTGGATCTGCTGATACTATAATATTAAACAAACATATCGACATGTTGCTGAGAAAATATCAGATTTGTTGAATGAATACTTTAAGAATGGAATCTAAATTCCAATTTTCTTACGTTTTTTTTTGCATTTTGTAGGTCAATGTCAGGTTGTATGTAAATACATACGTGATGATACGTGTTAAGGATGATTTCCACCAAACGGCTCGGATCGAATTGGATCGGAAGATACGAACGGATGCGGCGACAGCCAATCGCATCTAGCAGGATGTCGACGCATACGATCGGCTCCGTACCTTTACTTGCGAACATATCCGTTTCTGCGCCTAGTCAAATGATGTCATTTCATCCGATCGTATACGACGACAGGCGAACGGAGCCGATCGCGTGTTGCAGCATACTTTCGGCTACAATCGCGTGTCGTGGTAGACGCCCGCGGTCAAGCTGCTGTGCGCGGTTTGGTAATATAGACTTTAACTACTGTGTACACGATTTAATATCGTTTAAAGATTGTAAAATCCGTTCCGATCCGATGCGATGTGGAAATCATCCTTTACGGTTGCGAATAATTATTTTAACCAACGTACAACCTGACACATCACCAAATTACAAGAAACGTAAGAATATTTGAATAACGCTGGCAACCCTGGCGGTTCCACCTTAACCATAACAAAATTGAAATATTTCCACACCAATCATAACCAACAATTTCAGAAACTACAATTAAAGCAAGCGGGCAAGAACGCCCACCTTCATCAGTTCTCTTTCATATTCTACAACATTAATGCAGAGTTGAATTTAAATGCGAAAGGATCTCCGTAATTAAGCATCTCGAGGCGTTTGCCTAAGTAATTGAAGGTTGCAATGCCCGGATTTGAGGGGAGCCGCGGGTAAGGCTCTATTACCTATTGTAATGTACTCGGGAACTTAATAAAATCGTTAGTAGCTTTGTTGTTTGTTAGTAAAAGCGACAGTGTTTTGTTTTGATTTTGGTGTCGGATTGCTGGTACTTGGGCTGTGTTTATTGGCGAATAAGAACTTTTTGGTGTCATCGCTTCTGAAGACCAAGATAAGTGGTTATCGCCTTCAAAACGTTTTGTTTTTCTGCAATGGCCTTCAACGAGGTTGACATAAGGTTGTCGTTACCGCTGACAGATCTCACTTTGTCTAGACCCTTGTGGGCAGCTAAACTACACACTGCTGGGCTAATGCCCAAGCTTTAGGCTTAGGCCATAGCCTTTTTGTTTGGTTATACCAGTTTCCTTGCCCCTGTGCCAAGCTCATCATCATCATAATTCCCGGGCTGTGGATGATAATGATGATGAGCCTGTATTCACAACGTCAGCAATAGGATGGTTTACAGCGTATGCAAACTAGTCTGAAATTGTAATACAAGTCCTGGGTACACCCAAGAGATTTACATAACCAACACACTAAAACGAACACACAAGCAAAAACTACCCAAAAACATTTACAAAACGCGAACCTTCGACAAAAGGATACGCGATCTCGTATCAAACGGTTTTCTTTCCCATTTTAGGGTTCCGTACCTTAAAAGAAAAAACGGAACCCTTATAGGATCTCTTAATTTGTTGTCCGTCAGGAGACCCTTTATCTCGGGAACGCGTGGAGGTATCGAGTTGAAGTTAAAACCATATACTCAGGTCTACAGTCCCTTGAAGCTGTGAAAAATACAAACTTCTAAGATGACGTAAAAAAAGATACGGCCGTTTATGCCGCAAAAAAAAACGAATACTTCGACCCTCTCAAGGGAATCAAAATTTATAGGGTACTTCCCGTTGACTTAGAATCATGAAGTATGGCAAGAAGCAATGTCTTACAGCATATGTAAAGGAAAACTCTGAAAACCGTAAATATGTAGTTTAATAACAAAATACCTACAAGTTTATACGAAACCCTCGGTGCGCGAGTCCAACTCGCACTTGGCCAGTCTTTACAATAGCCTATATCTTTCATCTCTCTCTGTCCCAAAACTCGTTACGAAAACGAGTCTTAAAGGAATTCGCATGACAATGGGAAGAAAAACAAAGAGGATTGGTTAAAAGAGGTCAAGGTACGTTGCTAGTAGGGGGCAGGCTGTAGGTCAGGTCGAAATGTCAAGGGTGGTTTAAAAATACGTGGTGTTAGGATAAATAAATATAAACTGGAACTTAAGAGGCCATTAGCTTTCTGGTCTAGTGGTCTCAAGTGCGGCTGCTGATTGTGGGAGCCTGGGTTCGAATTTCTGGTCGAGTAAAGAGTTTTTCTTTCAGTAAGTGGAGCTTGGATTTGTGCCTTTTTGATGACAATACGCTCGTCCACTATTTTATGGAAAATAGACGTAACAGGATGATAACAAGCGAAATGTGGCTGTGGGCGGTAGGCACACCTCTGTCTAATCTTTAGGGAAACATATGCTTGATAATATCTTAGCATGTTCGTAATTAAGCAAAAATGACGTATCTAACATCAAAGGGTGAAGCTTTCAGGCTTTCAAAATAAATGTAGGTTCAGAAAATCAAAACACTATTCTTAAATACAAATAGCCTTGCTTAAAAAGGTAAGTCAAGTCAGTCAGAACTTCAGAACATAAAAGCAGTACTTATGTAAGAGAATGTAAGTGCCAAAGCTGCTTAGCCACTTAACCATTTTTCAAGAAGTCTTAAACCCAAGAAAATAAAGGTAGGTCAAAAGTAAAACAAGCGTGTCTGTGAAATACTTTATGTTCAAGCCAGGGCCGTACTCGGGACACCAAGGTATCGTGTTTATACGATGCTACATGTCAAGGTTCGTGCCATTTCCGGATTTTGGGGCGTATGACTTGGGAATTGGGAATTTTGAACTACTGCTTTGTTACGTTTCTTCGTTGAAAAGTGTACTGTTTTTTTCTATATTGAAAGAATTGTTTTGAGCCTCCTAGACTTATTCCGATACAGTTAATCACCATTTTTTGCGACAACCCAATGTATTTAACTCTCTAAAGGTTATTAAAATTTAACTCGGAGGAGCTCGTGGCTAAGTAATAACAGCCGCTCGGATCGATATTTAGGTTAAGCCGCGCTTGCCTAGGTTGGTCTGTGGATGGGTGACCACCCATTACATACCGAGTTTCCTCCGTGCCTCGGAAAGCACGTTAAGCCGTTGGTCCCGGGTGTCATTTGTAGATCTTTGACAGTCGTTATAGGTAGTCAGTGGCCCAAAAAGTCTGACAACCAGTCTTACCAAGGGGTATCGTATTACCCAGTACTAACTGGGTTGTGGAGGTCAGATAGGCAGTCGCTCCATGTAAAATACTGGTATTCAGCTGCATCCGGTTAGACTGGAAGCCGACCCCAACATAGTTGGGAAAAGGCTAGGCAGATGATGAGGTTATTAAAATTTAACTATCTAAAGGTTATTGAAATTTAACTATCTAAAGGTTATTGAAATTGAAGGCCTAGCCAAAGTGATCACGAATGCGCATCGCATGTGTTTATTGAATTCAAATAAACATTTCGGTAGCTAATTAAACTAATTTAAGACATATACAGCAATAAAAAAGGAGGAGCTCGAGGCTAAATAATTACAGTAACTCGGATCGATCTTCAAGGTCACGCCGCTTTTGCCTGGCACGACCCGTGGATGGATGATGATCCATTACATACCAAGTTTCCTACATGCCTCGGAAAGCACTTAAAGCCGTTGGCTCCAGCTGTCATTTGTAGATCTTTGACAGTCGTTACAGGCGCCCAGTGGTTCGAAAGTTTGACAACCAGTCTTATCAAGGTAACAGTACTAACTGGGTTGTTGAGGTCAGATAGGCAGTCGCTCCATATAAAATACTGATATTCAGCTACATTCGGTTTCGGGAGCCTAACATAGTTGGGAAAAGGCTAGGCAGATAATGATGCAACAATAGAAAAGTTTATGTCAATGCTGTTGAAAATCGTTGTGGAACTGCGAAACGATTACCACATGTCTGGGCTCCCCGCTATTTGTTTCAACCTCAATTTCTATCACAGCTAACTACAAGGAAAACCTGCTCAGGTGGAGATTCATTAATGACTCTGCCCTGCAGTGTAAATTTGGTGCTGTTCCACAAACGATGGTTCACTTAATATCGTGTCCTGCGTGTCCTGTTGTTTGTTCACTTCAGGAACTGATGGACGCTACCGAAAGCGCCAAACTAGTAGCTCAGTTCTGGGCTGACTCAATTTAGATTGCCATCGACACGCTAAGAAGAAGACAGCTAACTGCATTTAAGCAGTCATATAATGATAAATAAATACATTATATATATTCAACGGAGTATAGAAAACGTAGAAAAAATACAGCAGAACATGAATAATGGCTCTCTGCATCTCTCAAAGATTGAATAGAGCCCTCAATCGAATGAATTGTGGATAATTGGAGTGCGCAGGAGAGTAGGATCGTACGGGCCTTTAAAACTGCAGCCTAGTTAAAAACGTTGAGCCAATACACCGGCAAATGGTATTGAAATTGACGATTCAATGGGATCAGCGATTTCAATCTTAAAAATAAAGGTACGAGAGGCACACGACGATCAGTTCAGTGGATTAAAAATAAATTCTAAGAGATTTCAATCGTAGTCGGTAATGAGTATCAGGTTTCGAGAATTTAACCAAGTAAGTTGTCAAAAATATTTCTGTCCAATTTAAGCATAATTGCATAGACTGGTCATGATCTCATCTGCCGAAATATCGTAGGTAGGTACAGTTACGAGGACCAATATGTATACACTTTCCTAAATTTAAAAGAAATTTTCACGAGATATAACAATTGTAACTTGGAGATAGGATCTTTTTCATAAAATATCAGTTCGAGAATACTATGTTCGTAACAATATGAAATTTTAATCAGAACAGTAGGAGAAAAACACTTTAGAAAGTTGTTAAGTGTTTACATATTGGTACTCGTGACTGTACCTCTGCCTGACCATTCGGAGATTACAGGCGTGAGTTCTGATCATGATGTGGCAAAACTTCAGACTCCACGATGAAGACCATCTGACGTAAAGGTTCAATGTTTAATGACAAACCTGAACCATGTGTAAGCAACCATCAGTCTAAGACCTAGATTTCTTATCAATGCACTTGAACTAGCGAAATTCGAAACAAACAAACTCTTTATAATACCTAGACAGATAGTCACTACCTGGATAACCCAGCTATCTTCAAGGCTACGTCACAGAACCGACGTGGCACGCATACCTGCAGTGCTATCCAATGCATGCAACGACCTTGCACCAATACACGTTAAGGACAGAAGGTTAACTCCACAAAAATCATGAAAACCATCTCAATATCACAACTATGAACTTCAAACTCAAACAACGTAAGTAAATGAAAAGATTTTGACTTTCGACTTCTTATTTAAACTTCTACTGTCATTTACGGGATATCTTCCGTGGTTGTTCATTATTTTGAGCTTCCAAAATTTCGACGCTGCTGCAAGCGCCATGATCGCAGAAGACACACAATCACGGAAGATATCCCGTAAATGACAGTATAAGTTTAGTTGTAAACCGTCAAAGCTTAAAACAGTGTTCTTCTTTAAATGTCACTTTCTGATGGTCATCAACGACTCCTGATCTTTAAGACTGGCTGTCTTGACAAGATAAATGGTGGCATATACGCATTACCTACGCAGAACCTATTATCTAGTTGAATGTATGTATTAGTATAGTTAAGTTTAATTTCATATTTCGTTTGTCCTGTGTGCGTCCAATTACAGTTTCATTACCGTCTAAGGACACATGATAATTTGTTTACATTTCTCTTTTTGATAGGGATTTAATGTACTGGGTAGCAGCGGAATTTATGACGTACTTTTAAAGGTAGACTACAAATCAGCGATGAAACCGACAATATTTAAGGGTGAGCTGATAGGGAAGAAAAAGTTGTCATAGATCACGATTCGTGGCGTACGAAGAGACCTATGTCCAGCAGTGGAGTAACTGATGATAATGAGGACAAACGTCAACTTTGCGTCAACCTTCTGTAGACTGTCTGTACTTGCAATAGCGAGGCGAATTGTACCACAGTCTTGCATGAATACGCTAGGCATTGTACGAATACCTTGCACGACACTGATGGCATTGTGATGCCTTACTTACTGAATGAATAGGATATTAATATTACACAATAACCATTAAATATGAGGCTGTCTGTGACCTAATTACGAAGGATAAATGTGAGTAATTGAGGAATAGTGATTTGGAAGTATAATGTCAGAAATCATAACGCTGGAAGGAGGTGCTTTTTACAATTACTTACTCAAATACTGGTACGGTAAGTGTAAAGCATCTATCTTCTTACAACCATATAAAAAATGGGAGCTTATGCCCATTGCACTTGGAATACTCTATAGGAACTCCAAGATAGACTAGTTCACACCGATGTGAAGATGTTAATGTAAAACAATGCAAGTCCAACATGCAACTAAGTATGCCAAGTCTGGAACATAATTAGGTTACGAACACACAAATTAAGTTATTCTTACCAAAGAAAACCAGGTTCGCGTACTAACAAATTAAACAATATTAACCTCACTAACCTACATCCATAAAATCTCTAAATTAGCATTTAACAATTAGTTTAACGAGCAAAACAGCTATACATTAACCTTAGTTCCTTACATCCATTACATACATGTATGACTCAATGAGAGGCGACAATTAAAAACGAATTTGAATACATTAGCGAACAATTGTGTCGTTTGAATAATTTTGAATGCTGTTAATACTGTTGGCAAAATAAGCAGCGAACTGGGTGTTCTAGCATGGTCTTCGAGGTCAGCTTCCAATCTCACCAGATGCAGCTGAATACCAGTATTTTACATGAAGCGACTGACTATCTGACCTCCACAACCCAGTTAGTACTGTGTAATACGATACCTGTTGGTAAGACTAGCTATCTGACTTTCGATCCACTGACTACTACGACTGTCAAAGATGTGTAGTTTTATTTATTTATTTAAACTTCATGTACAATAGTGGTACACAGGCGGACTTAATGCCACAAGGCATACTCTACCAGTCATTTATTATATGGTTTTCTATGTACACATATGAAAAGGGATAAGTGAAATGTTACAACACAACTTTTCGGATGTTATGTAGATGACTATACTAATAGAGGCAGACGTAAAGATGGATTGTCTATGTAAGTGGTACGGATACGATGAAGGAAGCGATCAATGAGACGACGGCTGATAACACAAAACAATAACGTGATAAAAACGACGTACTAAATCAACCCCAAATAAATTGGGATAAAGCCGAGAGGAGGATGCTTAATTAAAGATACTCAGTGAAATTTGTAACATAATTCGTCAGAGTATACAGTCACGAGCACCGATATGTTTACTTTTTAATAATATGGTTAGTTTCCTAAAGGACAATGTCCAGAATCGCCCTGTGCACCTGAAGTATCGGACATGCACGATAATTCATTGCCTGTTTTATCATATTTTTTGCAAATACTTTTGTAGCACGGACTAGCTGTTTGGTAAAATGAACATTAGAAGTATTTAACGCGAAAACATCCGCCATCTTTGTCAAACGTCATGTCAATAGAAAGATCAGGGATGCCCAATCGATTGTAATAATCGATCGATTGAATTTTAAATGACTTGCGAATGAATGTTTATTTTTTTATAATCTGAATCTCATTTTTATTTATTTTGAATAAAGTGCAAATAGAAGCTACAATATAAACATACAATCACTATTCCATTTATTATTATTTCCTGAATACTTTCATTTAAATAACCTAATAAACTACTATATGAATCAGGTACACTTTATGAATCAGGTCGTACTCGATTTTAAATAGGTAGTTACAATAATACTCGAGTGAACAAACCGATATATTTCATTACGATCGTTATTGTTGGTGTTATTCAATATCGTTTAGAAAAGTGTATGGTTTACTACTAACTAAACGATTATTTACGTCCCATCCCTATTTTAGACGCCAGGAAATGGTCAGCTGTCACTGGCAGTCACTCACCTGTGCTCATATTGTAGTAGATTCATCACAAATAGGTCGACAAGCAATTGTTCAATATTGCTGTAATTGTATCGTTGATGTGATGACCATCATTTGGTACTTGAGCTATGCGAGACATCAAAATAATATCGACCCTCCTGCACAATTTTTAGACAATATTTTAATTGCCAATTTAGAAGATGAACAATAAACATGAAATTAAAATGTGTTTTATTTCCAATTCAAACACAATATAAGTTCTTACTACCTATAATTGGTAAAGCTGGTTTCATAGTAAAGCGTTTAATAGCCCTGGCCAGACGCACAGGCTTGCAAATGCAGTAATAGGTGCGTTTTATAATCATGATAAATATGAAATTAAAATCTGTGTTTTATTTCCAATTTAAACACAATAAGGTTCTTACTACCTATAATTGGTAAAGCTGGTTTCATAGTAAAGCGTTTAATAGCCCTGGCCAGACGCACAGGCTTGCAAATGCTATTTTAACACAAATACAAAACGTAATGGTAAATAGATTTTAGAATTAAAAGTTGCATTTACACACACGGCTGTTGTTTTTGTTTCTTAAAAATCACTCTGAGCTATGAAAAACTAAACGTAATATTCGTGGTTATGGTTCGATTATAACCTCAAAATCTAACTTTTTATTAAATATATCTGTTCTGCAGCTAGTCCGCTACAAAAATAAGATCTTACAGGAGTTTACCAACGATCAACAACACAACACATAATTTTCCGATGCTCTTGGTTCCAGGGCGAACAATGTATGGGCGCTGAGCAATGTCCTTTAAAAGCAATTTTCGCGAGAAATAATAATTATAACTTGGAGATAGGATCTTTTTCGTAAAAATATGAATTCCAGAATACTATGTTCGTAACAACATGGAATTTTAATCAGAACAGTAGGAGAAAAACACTTTTAAAAGTTGTTAAGTGTTTACATATTGGTGCTCATGACTGTACAATGTTTAGTGTGCAAAAGTTCTTATAGATGTTTGTTCTTGCCTCCATGTTAACTTCTTGCTTTGTCTGTACGTAGTACAATTGTATCGATGTAAGTAGCGATAGATCTTGTGATGGAAACAATGATTATGGTGATGGTATAAAGCGCAGTATCCACCGCCAGTTAGCGAGCGAGTGAGCGAGGCAAGCGAGTGAGCGAGGCGGGCGAGGCTCTTTTCATACTTCGTTTCGGCTCTTTCGGTAGTTCGCGGTGTGAACCAAAGTATGAGGAGAAGCCTGCCGAAGCTCACCCGCCGCGCTCGCTCGCTAACTGAGGGTGTGAAAGCGAAGCATATTAAACTATGAGAATAGAAAGTGGAAGGAACACCGACGTTAAAACGCTTACCACGTTATCAGTACATTATTCTGAACCCCCAAATATATTTTTTTCATCGGTAATTTTTTTAAATCAGCTGTGCCATGCATTTTGACCGTGTAGGTATTGCAGTTTTGTAGAAAACAGCTGTTTTTTTTTAATAACCGACGAAAAATATCTATGTGGGTTCTGAATGATGTACTGAATACGTGGTAACCGTTTTAGTGTCAGTGTACCTTCCACCCTGTATAAGATTTCACACAAAAAACGGGATATTTACTGTGTTTACTGTTTGTAACCGTTTTTATTATAGTTTGGCCATATTCTTATCACTGAGAATATGGCCGAATTACCAAATATCGGGAACTCGAAACAAATATTAAACATGGTAAATATCCCGTTTTTAGTGTTAACAATAAGCTACTTTATCTATTTAGCCAACCGCATCTGCTTTCACCTATCACAATGACCACAGTTACAACGAAAGTGAACTAAACATTAGCGATTCCGACTAACGCTGTGCATTTCAATAATTCATACGTCCGATGCGCCCACGCAGCCAAGCAGCGCGGACGTCATACGAGTCATCATGATGCGATACAGATTTTATCATTCAATTGATAATATAATTTGTTTTGTTTTGTGTGAGCTTGATTATGTATGCAGGAATATTAAATCTGGTTAAATATAAATTATGATAATTGATTAACTGAAACACTATTTGAGGTCTTTGACATTCTTTTCTTGTTCAAATATTATTTGATTAATGTAAGTAAGTAATGGGCAGACGACACTGTTGCCATTGCGGGAATATCCTGGATGAGGCTGACACAAGATCGTGGAGCTTGGCAGAAGCAAAGAGAGGCCTATACCCAGCGGGCGAAGTCGGGCTGTGGATGATGATGATGAAGTAAATTTTGTAAATTATAAATCGTTTTTTACAATCACTTATACGCGTCAATATTTTATTTAAAACTAGACGAGGTTGTAAAAACTAGTTCAAGGTCAGAGAATGCATCCTCATTTAATCTTCACCAAACGACTATAGAACCAGTCGTTTGGTGTAGATGGTGTATAGAACTAGAACAAGATTATTAATTTCTTCGAGACACGGACACGGCGAAAACTCGGTATGTAATGGGCGGTCCCCCATCTCCGGACCAACCTAGGCAAGCGTAGCTTAACCTTAAGATCGACCCGAGCGGCTGTTATTATTTAGCCACGAGCTCCTGGTTTAAACCAACATTAATGAAAAAACAAACCGTTTTAGCACAGTATTCAATAGTAAACAGTTACAAGCTGAAATGAACGAATCGAAGAGCAGGTAATGAACGAAAGTGAACTCATCATCTGCAATGATCCTCACGCAACATACAGAAGATTAATATTCATAAGTCGGATGCGCCCACGCACCGGCAGACGTCTCGTGTCGTAAGATGCTTCAATTTATCATGTTATTTATGTGTGATACAGTTTATTACAGAATTGAATTAATTAATTGATTGTCTTGTTGTGAGGTGCCACAGATTTTAGCATTGAATAGTATATACATTGTTTACAATGTTATAACATTCTAATTTAAAAGAAAAGAAAAAGAACTTTTGACAGCAATTCAAAGTACAGTATCACCAGTTTAACCACTTTAAGTTTGTAGTTCATGGTGGCGCTGCTTGTCAAGAAAATATCCACCGATATGTCAAACTTGGTACATTTATTTTAATTCTGTGTTTTCCGGTCTGCACAGGAGCTCGTGGCTAAATAATAACAGCCGCTCGGGTCGATCTTTAGGTTATGCCGTGCTTGCCTAGGTTGATCTGTGGATGGATGACCGCCCATTTACCGAGTTTCCTCCGTGCCTCGGAAAGCACGTTAAGCCGTTGATCCCGGCTGTCATTTGTAGATCTTTGACAGTCGTTAGACAGTCAGTGGCCCGAAAAACCTGACAACCAGTCTTACCAAGGGGTATCGGATTACCCAGTACTAACTGGGTTATGGAGGTCAGATAGGCAGTCGCTCCATGTGAAATACTGGTATTCAGCTGCATCCGGTTAGACTGGGAGCCGACCCCAATTTAGTTGGGAAAAGGCTAGGCAGATGATGTTTTCCGGTCTGCACAGATAAGTTGGCTGAAGTGTAAATTGAACATACCTGACTGTAAAATAGACAAAGAGGCCTTGGCGTTATGAGTGAAATCGATTGACATTCAACCTTAGCGTGATTTAGCAATTTTTTTTTTTTTTTAGTTAGTCCGTATTGTCCCACTCCTGAGCAAAGGCCTCCCCTAATTCCTTCAACTAATCACGATGGTGTGCTTCTTCTCGCCAATTCGCGAGGAAGCCATCCAAAGCGTCCCGCCATCTTCTCTTCAATCTACCGCGACCTCGTCTAGCTGTTTCAGGGCACCAGTCTTGCGATATTCGGGCCCACAGCTGTGCCGGCATCCGGCAGACATGGCCTGCCCAGTCCCATTATAGTCTGGCAGTTTTGCAAGCTACTTCGGCAATTTGCGTTCTGGAGCGCAGTGTGATGTTCCTTATCCGGTCAGTTATTTTTTCATCCAGTATTTAGCAATTACGAGATCGAAACAACTTTGCCGTAATGTACAGACAGCAATACTAATATAGCTACATACAAACTGCCAAACTTGCAGCGAAAAAACATAAACATATCAACCAAAATCTGTTCACAAAAGAAAATTCTTAAAACAGTACACCGAAAAGACGAGAAAGAAAAAAAATCTATTTATTTTATCTCGAAGAAACAAAACACGACATGTCATCCTATAATTTTCAGTCCCTAACATACCCTTATTTCGTGAAACAAACTTGGACGGAGATAAACCCTTCGACCAATTTATATTGATCCCCACGTTTATACACCCCAAACAATTTTTCTTTGGAATAGTTAAGGTTCTCAAAGATCAATTTGTGTTGGTCTTAAGATAGAAGGAAACATACAATTTCACCACTATGGCCTGATATGAAAGGAGCTGAAATCGGCACAAATACACGTTTGGGAACATTTCAGGCTGATTCGATGTGACCTTTCGGACTTGACCTTTATATTGATGCCTATAAAGACCATTATAGTAGAGTTCATATTCGATATACAGTTATTTGTATATTATTGTAGAAAATGAAACGTGTTCGGCTAAACTTCTGAAGAACGCATGATTTTGATTAAAACTCAGAATCGACTGGCAATAACAATCGGGCAAGTGAGTTCTCCAAGAGGATGGTCAATAAGACCGCAAGGTTCTTGAGTTTCGACCACATAACAGAAGGTACAGCGTTGGACCTGGTGAATAACGCAGGAATGCGCTTGATGCTTCTGTGATGTTGATTTGGGGAATTCAGCAGTAGATATCTTTCGGCTGTAATTATGATTATGATGATGTAGTGGATTAGGCATAAGCACAAGCATAATCAGCCTATTAATGTTCCTACTGCTGGGACGCAGGCCTCCTCTCTATGAGAGGGAATGGGCTATAGGCTTCGAATTTTTGGTTCTAGTGCATGCCGGTTTCCTCACGATGTTTTCCTTCACCGTTTTGAGAGCAGTGGTGATGAAATAACTTACACAAAGTAATGCGCCTGGCTGGGTTCGAACCCACGACTTACTGCTCGTAAGTCGGGGTCTCCACCACTGGGCCATCGCTGCTCTCCATCTGGATTAGGCTAACTAAAAACAAACTCAAAATCTGCACTTGCTAAGAAAAACTCATAAATGAGATTCCGAAACAAATAAGTAAGGTAACCCCAAAATATGATACGAGAAAATAAATCAATAACAATAAACACCAGAATGTTAATAGAGTCCAAATAATACTCAATAGATCAAATTGGGTTAACTAAATTAGCAACCAGACAACCTATTTATTTAAATACATACCTATGTGTACATGAAAAACATTTACATTACATTTCCATATGTTTCGTGTATTCGATACTTAATTATAATTGACACCAAATCACAGTAAATTGAACACTAATCAATATTAATTATTTATACGATACTAACTCTTTCCGCAGCCTCGCCCGGTTGATCACACTGGACAGTGCAGAAGTAGATTCTATTCCCGGAATAAAAAGTGTCCTATCTCCTAATATATCTATCCGTGCGCCAAATTAAATTGTAATCCGTTGAGCAGGTAAGGCTTACTTAATAACATAAAAGACAGATGTGCTGCAGTGGTGATCGTGAAAAGAGAGAACTGGTAAAAAGCAGGCAACTCAGGCGCTCTTCAGGGAACTCTTTATGTAATTTTGACAAGTCATGACTTTTGACAGCCCCTGTCAAACTATAGCCAAAAAATCCACAGATGAAATAAAAAAATCGGCCAGTCGACAAAAAAAGATTTCGAAGAGAAAAAGTCGTAACAGTAGGTAATTTTGACGTTCAAAAAGAGCTGTATCGCAGCCTTTTTGAATAAATGGTTTGTAATTTTTTTACATGAAAAGTTAACAGTAACTTTGACATTTATAATATTAGCATGGATATATTCAGTTAGGTTACTATACCAGTACATTGACCTCGCATGCTAAACAGGTTAATATTTTTAACCGAAGTTTGTAATTAACCCAGTTATTACTACTGCATAGAGTGCTACCGGGCAATTATCTCAGAAATGAATTAACATAAATACTTTTGTGTATGGGTATTTTTGATAATGGTTATGTACTTATTTATTGTACTTATGATGAATGCATAATCCGCATTATTTTATTGTTTCCACTGCTCGGACACAAGCCTCGTCTATGTGGGCCATAATCAACTACCATCGCTTTGTTAACTTTAGTTACTGATGCTTAAAGAGCTAATAGAAAAAAAACCCAGCATTAAATAAAAACAAGATTACGAATTTCGATCACAGTAAAATAATGTTAAAATAAAAAAAAAACATACAATACAAGCGTACTAAGAAAACTTTTGTTTTCTGCACTAGTTTCCAAAGATTCAAAATCTGTACAGTGCTTGTCATGCATATTCTGATTGGAAAAACCTAGTACATACATATATGAACTTTGATCCAAAAACACGCCCAGCGCGAGTGGGATACTCCTGACCAAACTGTGTCCCATTTACTGAAAAGTTCCAAATCTCCGTTCGCCTACACCCTTGAAAACCTCCTCCCCTGATGTCCCAATAAGCGTGGCCAACTTTTTTGGGACCAGCATAACATCACGCCAGTAAACCCCCAAGGGTTAGGCAGAGGAGTACCTAACAGTGCACCCACATTTCGCCAGTTATATTTAAGTCCTATGTAATAAGGTATAATTTAGAAAAAGTACCGTCGATCCAACAAGATAAAGAGGATTCATAAAATGATAATCCTCTTTTCTTTCACAATAACCGCATTTCTCAAGTTCCAAGTTCATCTGACAAAGCCAAAACGACAATGCGTGTATCACAAACTTACAAAATGAACTTCTCTGTCCGTCCCCGGGGGACAAAGCGTGATGATTTCACTTATACAACTGTACCCTTTCGTGGTTCTTAAAGTTTATTACAGTAATCTTGGTCCTACACTGTAATATGAGAGAGTATAAAATTCTTGAGGTTGCTAAGTCCCTTGTGTGGACGATTTAGAGTTCTCTTGGGTAGACCGCCAACTGTGGCTTTGTTTTCTACGGTTCGGGGTAGTTTTTAGGACTATTTTGAAGTTTATTATAAGGCTTTTTATACGCGATTTTCATCAGAAATTATCATAAAAATCTTATCGATTCCAAAGAGCTTTTTGTATGTGAGAGGGTAATATATAGTGGGGGTAGTTGCACCCACAACTTTAACAAATAAAGGGCGAAAGCCAGTAGTATTCCATGGCTATTCGCACTAGGAATTTATTTTTAGTGGTCCTTTGTTTACCTGGAAAATTTTGACGTAGCAATCACACAGTAATGTGACAGATATTGAAGAACGTAAACAAACTGGATTCAACATAACATAACATAACATCATGCCTATAATCCCCGAAGGGTTAGGCAGAGGTGTACCTATTAGTACACCCACATTTCGCCAGATATGTTTAAGTCCCATGTAATAGGGGGCGAGCCTATTACCATCAACCGGGCGCAAATCCTGCCTCCGTGGCTGCTACTGAGGAATTCCTGATGGAAAAACCCAATGACACTTTGCCCGACCCGGGAAACGAACCCAAAACCTCATGTTTAGCAATCGTGCGTGAACCACTACACCAACGAGGCAATCTGGATTCAATTAGCCTACTAAACAAACAATAAAATAGGTTAACATTCAACTTTCTCTAAATACATAAGAAAACAAGAAAACACATTAACAAACCAAACTTATTCGAGAAACCGTCAATCACCCCTGAATTTATCAGAGTATCTTATTAGGGAAATCGGAAACCCAAATGACATGGTACTTAAATAATTTACTTCCTATTTCCCATAGTTTTTCCATATGAACAAGGGAAACCCCTCAAAATAAAACGTGTAGTTTATTGTGTCTTCGAACACAGAACAGGTAAGTATAGAAGGTCAAGTCTATACAATGCGTGGAAAGAAGCGCACGCACCCATAGACGAATGTAGAACTCACAGAAAAAGTATTCGCTTCGGCATTGACAGTCCACGTTCGGAAATACGAACGCGCTGATGAAGTCTTACAAACAGTCATACAAGCAAAGACAGGTAAGTAGGTACTTGGTTGCAAAACTAAACATTGAAACCTCCAAAGCAACAACAAAAAAATCCAAACTTTTGAAGTTACAGATGACGATGTGCTAGCGGAGTAAATAAAATAACAGAGAGACATCGCGACCTCGCCGTAGTACAAAACTTGGCAGCTGTGCCTCTTTGGGTGTTAGGTACTAAGCGCTTGCTCGCGTAGAGATGTACTCGAAAAATAGGGACCAACACCGCCATATTGTTTATCAAGCACAATTTCACGAAACAAGGCTACACATGTTTACTAGCAATAGCTCTTGAGCCAAAATATCCATATAGCACTAGTGTCTACGCGTGCGTGCGGATGTGCTCGCTGTATGCAGTTGAACTTCTGTCCTTTATCTTCTTTGTGCGTTAGAATCACTTCCGTGGCTATCTATTATCATAGCTCCACTACCCCTTAGCTTGGCAGGTCCGTTATTATAAATCGATTAGATATTTGTTTGTTTTCCCTGGTCGGCTTCCGCTTTTTATGGTAGCAGAAAATATTATGTTAGATGTTTTACTAATGTATGTTTTAGTTTCCTGTGTGTATTTTTGAAGTGTTTATCTACATACATACGATAGTTGATCTAAGAATCAAAATAGAATCGATCCACAAGTTTTCGTCATCAGTAAATACATAGTCATTACGATTTTGCATTTATGTAAATATTTGTGCAATGAAATCATTTGAAATGTCTGGTCCATTTTGAAAATAAATACCTATTGGCAATACTAACAAAAGAATTGCTGACTGAAGCTCAGCAGTATTTACAATATTGAATTTTCTCTTTATTTTGTTAAATACAAAACAGAGACAACCAAGCGTTTATAAAAGAGTAAATATACTACTATTTTTATTTTACCCGTGAGGATGTCGAATGAAAGCTCTCCTCGTAATTCCAGAGACAAAATGAACTTTTTACTTTCGCTAAAAATGGGTTTATTATCCTCGAGTTTTTTTTTTAACATATAAAGAGTTTTATTTTTAAATAATTGAATATTTATACGCGAGTAATAAGGTCCAACGGGACTTGGATATTTTTATCAAGTTTATTTCCGTTACCGGGAAACTGCTGATTCAGGTTATTTACAGCTTTGGGCCGATGCCCGCCAGGGCTGCGGGACTGTTCGAAAGAGATACCGTGGGCCTAGAACACAAAGGGCAAAGAAGGAACATGGATGGGTTTTAGCCAGTACAAGTCTGGTACTCCCTTCCGCTCCGCCCAGAGTGGGGGGGGGGGGGGTCATTTGATGATTTTCCATCCGAAAAAAAAAATAAAAAAGGTTATTTACAGCTTCAGTATTAACTAATTGCTACTTTACTATTGTTTATTTTGTTAAACAGGTTCAACTAGTAAACTGTAGAATTTATTACAATAAACAAGAAACATGCAATCGGCATGTTTCTTGTTTTTAATTACTTTATATTACATTGTACCCGATCCTTCTATACATGATAAAATGGTCTTTGCCCTGCGTTGGGACACTATAGAACTGATCGTCATCATCATCATCTGCCTAGCCCTTGTCTGACTGTGTTGGAATCGAATTCAGTCTAATTTAGAGGTGCTGAGTACTAATATTTTAGGTAAAATGGTTGGCGCTCGTGGCTGAATAATAACTGCCGCTAGGGTCAATCTTTAGGTTAAGCCGCGCTTACCTAAGTTGGTCCGTGGATAGGTGACCATCACCCATTACATACCGAGTTTCCTCCATGCCTAGGAAAACACGTTAAGCCTTTGGTCCCGGCTGTCTTTCGTAGATCTTTGATAGTGGTTACAGGTCAGTCAGTACTAACTGGGTTGTGGAGGTCATATAGAGAGTCGCACCACAATACCCTCGGTAAGTCTGTCAGGCTTTCGGTCTGCAGACTTACTTTTATGACTGTGAAAAATCTGTGAATGGGCAACCGAGATCAGCTTAACGTGATTTCCGAGGTACGAAACTATACAACGATAGAACTAAAACTTACACACCCTCACATAGAACATTCTAGAACATCTCACATACAAGTCCGTACATCCATACAGGTCCAAAGTAAACAGCATTTAAGTGGGCTAGCCCGAAAATATCGCCATCGACGGCCAGAGGGTGACGCGGGGGACTGATTTAGTTTGTCGAAGCCGCGACATTATCGATTGGCCAATGAGAGTGCTGCAGGGTTTTATATCGTTACTACTTCAGCTTCAATAATATGAGTTTGAGAATGAAAGAGAAGAAGCTGAGATTATTGAGAGAAATTGTTTTGATTTTGTATCACGGGTTTATTTAATGAATGCGACACAAAATCAAAATCAAAGCATTTATTTCAAGTAGGCCAGTTACAGGCACCTTTGAATTGTCGAAACAAAGACAACAATGAAATGTAGCTACAGTCCCAGTCACAAGGCATAAAAACTGTGAAAGTACGTAGTTGTCCATTCCCTAGCGTAGATCTCTGTGTAGAAGAACGGGCAAGAAACTCCATGGACACTCTTTTGAATCAGAATATTGTTACAAAACCTTGGTTACATCATCCATGTTGAGATGGTACATTATGTGAGAACGATGTAACAAGATGTGCGCGTTAAAAGTGTCCTAGTAAAAACAAACAAAAAAAAAACAATTCAAATTAAAATTATTAATTTAAATAAGCCGTGGCAACCAAGACATGTCCAGTCACAACTTACAGTGCCCGTTCACGAACATGACGCATGTATCAGCACCATTCAACTTATTACAACACAATATTTTTCTGTTATTACCGCAGACAGATTTTTGCAAATTTATTTCGTTCCGATTGATATTTGAATTGATTTGAAGTAGCAATGTGGTTAAAAAGATACAATGGATAAACAGTTTGAACTTCCTTTAATAATTGGCTATGTTTTAAAAAAGTTATGTTCAATGTTATTGGTTATAGTCTGACACTTTACTGCAAGAAAATATCTAGTTTCAATGTCGAATCTTCTACTGCAGAAAGAAAACAAGTTCAAAGTCAAGGTTCCTAGTTGATGAGTCATAATTGATAACCTTGACACTTGGATCCATAAAAAGAGCTATCTAGATGTTTTATAGCCCATTACACTAACACACGTAGGTACTTTAATACAACATCATTTGCAAACTGAAACAGATGTCTTTAAATCTAGCACGACATTAATAGCCACATCTAGACAGCGCATATCTCTTGCTTAACCGAAAATAAATTGCGAGAACTATGAATGAAATTGTCCATTATAATTGAATAATACCTATTTTTTTACTAGACGAGGGCACAACTATGCCCCGCGGTTTCACAGCAGGTTTCTCAGCTCTTCAGCGTTGCAGCGTGATGTTAAATAGCTTATAAGTGCCTTCAAGAACTGATGGCCTACCATGACGTCTTATAGCAGGAGTAATTCCAGTGCGGGAAAGAGATGGCGCTAGACGACCTGTATAGCTCTGTCTCTTTCCCACACTGGAATTACTCCTGCTTTAAGATGTCATAGTAACCCTCCAGGGCTATCAAATGCAAAAATAATCTTTCAAATCCTACTGATAGTTCCAGAGATAAGCGGGTACATTGGGTTGATGAATGGAGAGGGAGAGGAAGACTAAGGAAACGATGGATGGGTTTTGTAAGGAATGATATGGAAGAAACAGAAGTAAATGAGTCACGGTTGACAGAGGAGAATGGAAGAAAAAACGGGTTGCGCCAACCCCAAGTAACATGGGACAAGAGCAGCAGGATGATGACGATAGATTATTTGAAACACAAGCAGATGACTTCATACCTAACCCGTTTATAGTCACATTTAGATAGCCCATATCTCTTACTTAACCGAAAAGAAGTTCCCAAGACCATGACTGGCATGGCCCATTAAAACCAGGTCAGAAGAATGGCCGCCCACCTCCAGTTATTTGGTAGATATCATTATAAGTTGATATCAGTTCACATCCTTATAAGCGTGTTCTGTAGGTGGTCCGGTCGTAATGAACGTATCCTGTTAAACAATTGATTAATTGTGACGAGTCTGGGAAACTGGCCTATTTCACGTTTTGTTTTGCGATGTAAGATCACGGGTTGTTGTGTAATGACGATATAACACTAATATTCTAATTTTTAATATTTTTTATACGCAAACCCTGCGTAGGGAACTACAGCTGTTTTGACATGGAAAGAAAAATTCTAGTACGAGCAGGGTTTGAACCTGCGACCTTCCGATTCAGTACACCGGATGTCTTCACCAATTAGACCATCGCACCCTGCTTACAACTCTCGAAATTTTCGTTCCATTAATAACGTCTTACGGTGACTTTAACGCCATCTATTTAAGAAAGTATCGAACTAACTTAACTTAATTTCGAGAGTTGTGAGCAAGGTGTGATGGTCGAATTGGTGAAGACGTCTGGTGTACTGAATCGGAAGGTCGCAGGTTCAAACCCTGCTCGCACTAGAATTTTTCTTTCCATGTCAAAACAACTAATATTCTAGTATAAGAGATAAACATTTCAACTAAACAAAATAAACAAATACTGACAAATACAATTATATGTATCAAAGAGAATTATAAAGGCATGCAGAATTGAGTTGATTTCGGAATAACGCTGCTAAGTTAACATAACAATGTTAACTTGGCAGTGGAAGGGAAATAAAAAAATCATTGACATAACGAAGAATAAGACGAGTGATACAAGAGTCATTAAAGAGAGTCAGAGTTAAATGCGGAACCCAACACTAAAAAGACACTAGAGAGACATACTACTTATTTCACCAAAAGAAACGAGTATAAGGTAAAAAAATAACAAACTACATAACCGCTAGTAATTTCCCTCCAAATCAACGCAACAATAGCTTTATAATTACCAATTACTACATCTGTATATGCTGCGGGATACGTAAGATGATAATTATCACGATTGGTAGTCAAATTAATGAGCACTGTGCGTTATTAGAGCTCGGGAGAATCATGCAAATCTAGAATGCAAATGGGGCGACGACATATGTATGTCTGTACGTATCTGTTGATAGTTTAGTCTATAGGTACAGGATGTATTATTGCGTGCAATATGTTTCCTAATATACTGGAGATGATATTAAAGCTTTATTATTTTCGGATGGGAAATCATCAAATGACCCCCCACTCTGAGCGGAACGGAAGGGAGTGTCAGACTTGTACCTACTGACTAAAACCCATCCATGTTCCTTCTTTGCCCTTTGTGTTCCAGTGCCACGGTATCTCTTTCGAACAGTCCCGCAGCCCTGGCAATTGTATAGTATGCCTTACTTTTATACGCAGGAAGAATAAGAAATGATCTTACACTGTCACTTACTGGATATCTTCCGTAATTTTCAATTATGGTGAACTCCCGATATTTTGAAGCTGTTGCAAGTGCCATGATCAACGCAAGCTTAAGAAGTTCAAGACAGTATAAATATAAAAATAAAGTTTGAAATTAGCGCAGAAGACTTGAGCCGAAATCGGTTGGTATTGATATAAGATGCGGAGGACTAGAGAAAATATCGTGAGGACAGTTGTAAGTATGAATATTATTGACTATAAGAGTGGGAGAAATATAATAGCGTGACGGTTGACAGAAGAGAATGGAAGAAAAACACGTAATGCGCCGACCCCAAGTAATATGGGACAAGAGCAAGAAGATGATTATGATGAAGAGTGGGAGAAACCAAGGAAGCGAAGAATGCACTGTGTGAAAGATGATACAGTTAGAAAATTGGTCACTATTGAGGTGATGACACTAACGTATGTAAGAAAAAACATATTGCTGGCTGCAGCATCGACCCAAAATAAACTGGAATAAGAGCAAGAGAATGTTAATGACACGTTTCCAAACACAAAATGTTGCTCCAACAATGTTTTGCAACTTATCTTTACCAGGAATACGAAGCTTATCAGAAAACTAAAACCACAAACAAACTACCACAAAGTCCTGCCTATTCAAAACCTATGAATGAAGCACAGCCAATATCTTCAATAGTGTCCTAATGAAACCTCACATCATAACAATATAGTCCAATAGTCTGGGGAGGGAAGTGCCCTCCGTTAATCAGATTAGAGTATACGGGCAGCGGTCACGACCTCATACGAACTAATATGTAGGTAGTGGGTACAGTACTTTCATAATCATTTTACCTCCAACAGTAGAACACAACCAAAACCTTATTGTCACGCGAATAAAGATCATTGTAATCTTGATAGATGTGTCACTGGCAGCCAACCAAAAGCAACCTTATTTTCACGTGTATAAAGTTCACTTAAATTTTGACAGCGATTCTAAATTAGAAGTAAAATAACTGTGAGAGAACTGTAGCTTTAGTGTGCTGTAACAATACTCCAGATTTTGTATCGAGGCATTACTGCGCTTGATTTGGTCAATGAAGAAGTAGTATGGGTATTGAGTTTCGGTGTTTATGAGATGGATACGGAATTAATATCTGAGGGGGCGTTTGAATCAGCTGAAAGGGAAATAATGGGGCCAGATGACGCTAGATTGTGGAGTTAGGTGAGTATGTAAGGTGTCAACACTAAGTGATAAGTAGGTTCCTAAAGGAAAGAATATAGTAATGACTTTAAAACATACTGACGACGAGGATATAATTACAGTGAAACACATCGGTCACAACGCAGTGAAAAATATTTGATATCGATAATCGAATTTATTAAAATAATTCGTTATTATAATAATAGAACGCTCTTCATAAGTAGTGAAGTAAGTAATAACGCTACAGTAGTAATGTGTATTAATGTAATTTTTTAATTTAGCCATACGTGGGTCATCAATTCTCTTGTTGATTTTTTTACCATAAAATTAAAACGCTCTAGAAGACTGGACAATATTTACAAGAATAGCTGAACGTCTAATATACTCAACGACCAAACCAACAGGACAAAATTAACCCACACAATCCAGCCTAAGTGACATCAGAACAAAGACAGACGTTCGTCCATCACCATGAAACTAAAGCACTTAAGCATGTCCCAAAGAGCGGTTGAGCACCGAACGTCAACACAGCAAAGACAGAAGGTAGCCAAGACACACAACACTGTGTGACCGAAGCTATAGTATGTATATGTGCATAGTTGTGTATAGAAACACCTGAATGTGCGGTGAAACGGTGGTAAATTTAGAGATGTAGACGTCTTACCCAGAAAGCTGTCTTAGTGCCAAACTGTGTGAGGTTAAAGGTTTTGTAAGATGTCTGAGTGTTACAATGTGTGTCAGAGTGGGGACTTCAGGGAATGCAATATAAACGGTAATAGTTTAAAAGCCAAAGGACGTCAGTCTTATAGCTACATTTGGATAACTAAGCTAAGAAACAGAGACTTCGCCAGACAGATGACAATTGACAAAGTATCTAGAATAAAGAAAACTAAATAAAAACTAGTGGCAGCATCCAGTGTTGTAATGAGACATAAAACGTGCAAAATGGTTCGTCTTAAACCACACACGCACCACAATACCATGATTACCGACAGGAGACAGCTAACACATGACATAATAAAGAAAGACACCTAAAAGACAAAAATAAGTATTCTGCAAAATAAATACAAAAGAAGAAGGGAAATACACGTATGCATGTGTGCCTCACAGCTGTGCCTAATAGACCTTAATCAGTTTTTTTATGAAACAATGATATTTTTTTAATATTTTATACGCAAACCCTGCGTTGGGAAATACAGAAGAAAGATTGGTTGGTTAAGATGTCCGGTGTACTGAATCGGAAGGTCGCAGGTTCAAATCCTGCTCGCACTCGAATTTTTCTTTCCATATCAAAACTAATGATATTTTATTAATATTTTTTTATATATAAATAAAAATGAATTGCCACATGTAGGTCGGAGCATCACTTGAGGACAGCTCGACCGATTAGGCTGATTTTTTTTTAAATTGTCAAAACAAGGTTTGTATTAAAGAAAATTTTGCTTTCTGTTTAGTAACGGCACTTCTCATTTTCTTCATTAATAAATTGCACCCGTGCGAAGCCGGGGCAGGTCGCTAGTATGTTATACAAGGTGGAAGGGACACCAACGTTAAAACGATTACCAAGTTTTCACATAGAAATTTTTCATCGGTAATTTTTTTTAAATTAGCTGATTCATACATTTTGACCGTGTAGATCGATGAGGACAATTTTATCATCATCATCATAATCAGCCTATAATGTTCCCTCTGCTGGGACACAGGCCTCCTCTCTACGAGAGGGAATGGGCTATAATCCACCACGCGAGCCCAATGCGGGTTGTTAGATGTCACATGTCTTCGAATTTTTGGTTCTAGGACATATCGGTTTCCTCACGATGTTTTCCTTCATCGTTTTTGAGAAGAGTAATGATAAAATAAATTACACAAAGTAATGCGCCTGCCTGGGTTCGAACCCACGACTTACTGTTCGTAAGTCGGGGCCGCCAGCACTGGGCCATCACTGCTCTCAATGTTATATTCGACGAGAAATTTTTATATGGCGGGGTTCAGAATGATCTATTAAATACGAGGTAATCGTTTTAGCGTCGGAGTTCTTTCTACCCTGTATATCTTACACATCTTAACAGATCATAACAACCCCTAACACCCAGTCCAAATTCTCCTAATTCAAACCACCTATATGCCCAAGAACGCCTGAATTAACCCGTGCCATCAACGTCTGCGTACGTTCGTTCGTCAACAAGCCGTTACCGCGTCGCCTTTGGCTAGCCAAAATACACAGAGACGGACCATGGGCATTGAAAGCGGAATTACTATGCCATTGCCATGGTCTTGGTCAGACAGTTTAATTGGTAACGTTACGTACAAAGGAGAGTGTGGTGTAGGAAACTGTGGGGAATTGAACAGTACAGTCTTGAGGGAGTGGTGGAACGGTTAGAACAAAAGCTTAATTGTTTAATATTTTGTGGCGTTGTGGTTTATTATGAAAAGCTCTGCTGTGTGTTGCTAAAAACGGTAAAAGAAAATTCATGAAACGGGCATGTCCTATACCAACAATCAACATCGAAAAAACTGGGCTTTTGTGGTGGAAAGGTGCCCATTCCCTCGTGAGAGGAAGCCTGTGTTCCAGCTGTGGAAATGTTATACGTTATTATGCTTACCATATTATTATTCGGTAATAGAGGAACGACTTTTACTTTTACAAAGTCTGTAAACGTCATCATCTAAACATCGACATCTTTCTAGTTTCTGGCAAAACCTAATCATTTTATATTTGGATGGATCCATCTCTTACTTATATTCATACCTTATCCTTTAGCAAACAATGTTAATCTTTGGTGTGCAAGAAAGGATGCATTATAACAAAACATCACGACTGTAATCCCCGAAATGGTGTACTTAACTTGGAGGAGCTCGTGGCTAAATAATAACAGCCGCTCGGGTCGATCTTTAGGTTAAGCCGTGCTTGCCTAGGTTGGTCTGTGGATGGGTGACCGCCCATTACATACCGAGTTTCCTCCGTGCCTCGGAAAGCACGTTAAGCCGTTGGTCCCGGGTGTCATTTGTAGATCTTTGACAGTCGTTAGGCAGTCAGTGGCCCAAAAAGTCTGACAACCAGTCTTACCAAGGGGTATCGTATTACCCAGTACAGACTGGGTTGTGGAGGTCAGATAGGCAGTCGCTCCATGTAAAATACTGGTATTCAGCTGCATCCGGTTAGACTGGAAGCCGACCCCAATATAGTTGGGAAAAGGCTAGGCAGATGATGTAATAGGGGGCGAGCCTTTTGCCAGCAACCGGGCACAAATCTGGACTCCGTGACTGCTTCTAAGAAATTCCTGATGAAAACCCGATAACACTTTGCGCGACCCGGGAATCGAACCCAGGCCCTCATGCTCAGCATTCGCGCTTGGGACCACTAGACCAACGATGCAGTCACTAGACCAAGTATGCATTACTAGTCTATTTAAATTGCAAATTATTATCACTAGATACCGAGGTCAACCCTACTCTTATTTCGATCGCATAGTCATTCCCACCGATTCATCCTGCAATACAATTGTTATGTTTAGATGCATATCCAAATCGGCCATTCACATCCTAGGTACCCTAGGATTCCATTGAACACGTCCATATCACAAATCTCTCTATTTACTTGTACTACCGCCTTTGGATATAACACCAGCTCCACAACACATATATCAGGTCGCCCACGGACCAACATTTCAACGACGGGCACTGTAAAACCCTTATTCACACCGACTGAAGAAACTACACCATCGCTTGAAATGACATACACTGCTTGTTATGCTCCCAAGAGTTTAGACCCTACATATTGGGACGCTTCCTTGGATGGTGTACACAGTGATGTAGTCACTTGCATATATTGATATCAGCATCTATTCACATAAGAATGGGGAGCTATTGACTGGGCTCAAGTTTCACTGCCGAGCGGTGACCATAACACACCAGTCATGCATCAAAATGCGAGGATAGCGTCAGCATTTCGAAAATGCATAGAATTTGGACTGAAGCCGAGATGTGGGATTATTGTTTAGGGGTGAGGTACATTGCTGGTTGCGTATGGAAGAATTATTTGTATATGAGGATGAGCAGCAATATCTGAAAAAACTAAAACTATGGTCGTCTTTTATTTGTTAAGTTACTAGAGAAATGGAGTCCATTTCTTTAACTAACGTATCAACTAAAGAATAAGGAAGAGGAAGACCAAAGAAAAGATTGATGGATTGTGTGGAGTGATATGAAAGAGAAAGGAGTAAATGATGCCGTGACGTCTGACGGGGGAGAATGGAAGAAGAAAACGTGTTGTGCCGACCCCACATAGAATGGGGAAAGGGCTGGAAGTTGATGATGATCAACCAAAGAACATGTTACTGAAATATACAAGTGCAATGCAACGGATGGTTAGCATATCTCAACATCCATTCTACCTTACTGATTGATTTCGTATCGTTTCTATCACGAGTAGAGTTAAAGCTGTATTTTTTTTATTGGGCGCTTTGTTAAAATCGGAATTGGTGCCAATATTTTGTTCTTTTTAAAATACAATTCCACGAAACTATTTCACAAATGACGTTTACCAATAACGCCGTCTGTTAACGTCAATCAAGTTCTTAGCAGACATTATAAATTTACCATGGATACGGTAAGAAAGAACAACAAATCGATACTCAAAATTCTCGTTCTCAATACATTTTTTCCAACCGAGCAATGTACTGCACCCTACATACTATATTCTCTTGTCATGGCGCTTACAAATAGCCCGGGCGAGAGCTATTGTTGACAAATAGCGTGTGTCGTGCTTTTG
Source organism: Noctua janthe (assembly GCA_910589295.1). Lineage (NCBI taxonomy): Eukaryota > Metazoa > Arthropoda > Insecta > Lepidoptera > Noctuidae > Noctua > Noctua janthe. The sequence continues at coordinate 2,212,482 of OU342565.1, read as the reverse complement.
ATGAATTAAGTCGACTTACGACCCGCGCTTGGTGTGTCGACTGGCTTAGAGTAAGCTGTGAGGTAGTTGTTGGACGCGTAAAATGTTGGTTTTAAAGGCTCCGGTATATGCTTGGGTTAAGTGATGTTGTACTGTTTTCTAAAAGTCTGGGTTATAACTATAGGTTCGGTTACTTATAGCTAATAACTTAGTAGTAAACAGGTCTATCACAGCAGTTAGCGAAATTAGTAAGCCAAACTGATCCAGTGGTCACGAAATGTGACAAAAATTGGATTCGCCTTTCATTCTTTATCCCCGAAATGCTGCAACCATCAAACTAGCTTCATTTGTTCTACTAAACATGCTGACTCATCCCAGTGACAGTGTGCTTCTAGTAAAGATAAATCAAATACTTCAGTTATGATGATAACAAACTACAATTCCTCACATAAACAAGCTGCACTTGAATCATTCATAACCCTTCAATAATGAACATCTACCAAACAACAATGTAAAAATCAATTCACCATACATTACCCCCACTACTACCCAAAAATCATCTCTCCGCCCATATTTCACGAACATACCCAGCAATGTACACTCAGTACAATTTCTTGTGCAAACAGGGTCGTGTTGACGAACGCCTTGCGCCGTACATTTGATGAATTAAGTCTTCGGATTGATAGCGTAACGAGTGGGCGGACGGTAGGTTCCATTGAGCGACTGTTTGTGTTTCTCTTCGATGTAGCGAGTTTTCGAGTAGGCGGAGTTTTTGAAATATTTGGAGATATTTTTGGGAAGTGCTCGAGATCAAGTTAACTGTTATCCTAACTAATCCTAACTTCCTAACTATAATAATATAAATGCCAAAGTAAGTTTGTTTGTTACATTTTCACGCCTATACCATTGAATCGATCACCCTGAAATTTTGTATAAACGTTGTCAGGTGTACAGAAACGGACATAGGGTACCTTTCATCCAGCAAAAAAGGACTGTTCCCGAGGAAAACAACAATAACGTTCTTGTGATAATAGATGGCGCCACGTGTCTTTTGAATCATGATTGAATTATATTAATATGGAAACTTTCGTAGTGTGTTAAGAGTTTAATTGTCAAATTCCAAATTAGCGCGAGCGAAGCCGCGGGCCAAAGCTAGTCGGTCTATAAAATTACCATGCACACACTCCGCACGTGGACCCAGTGATGAACGAACTCTTGGTGCTAGGATATCCCGGTTTTTAAAGATAAGGTAAAAGCAAAAGGATATTGTTCAGCTTATTCTTCCAATATTATTTTTAATCAGATTTCTAGACTTAGTACGAGCTACGACCTAGCTTGAGATGTGTATGTTTCTACCCACATCCGGGTCTTACATTTTTATTATCGATAAAGGATATACATATGTTACTGTTAGACGATACAAACCCGGGATTAAAAATTCCAAGAACTAGCAAGTCCCGAGTTTTAAGTTGATACTGCTCAATCGTGGTAATGCTGTTCTGATCGAGATATTTGGGTTTTATAGGGACACTAAAATCTACGGCCTTAACCTATACTTCACTGCTAGCTTTTAAAACAGGCGAAATATTTAAAGATACACACAAATTTGGTCCCTATTTCCATCGGGATAGACAAAAACTGCAGAATGTTAGTTGTTTATATTACATACCCCTCTTACTTTATCCACGTTCACACATACTCAACGTATTATCAAATATAATTTCCAATCAACGTTCTATAAATCCCGGGATTGGTCGGAAAGACCTCGGGATCACAAAAAAGGGTCAAGCTCGTGTACTCTAGCATTACGGTTGATCGAAAGTATTGGCCGGCAACCTGGCTACTTTAATTCGGTACGCCAATATTTGTACAATTGGAGAAGAAGGATTCTCAAGTATGTCATGTTTGGCCGTACCAATATCGGAAATGTATGGTACGTACTGGCAAAATGGCCGCCTTTTATTGAAGGCTATGGTTAGTTTATAAAGTTGACTATCCAAAAGTCGTGCTGAGTAAAACCAATCAAGGTTTTTTCAGGCGTTTGGAAAAACAAACAAACAATAGCGAAAAAGGATCTTGTCTTGCTATCTTTGGAGTCGGAATAATGGCAAATTTCAGGTATCAGCAAGGAATTCTTATGTCCGTATCATCATAGGAAGTTAGTATACCATATAATTTTTTAAACTGTCATGGCCACTAAGGTTATCATTAACACTAGAAACGGGATATTTACCAACACCCACCCGCAATAACTTCAGTTTATCCTATGATCATGGAACTTGCAACAACGCCAAAATATCGGGAACTCAAAACAATCAGTAAACATGGTAAATATCCCGTTTCTAGCGTTAATGTTAGTATTCCATATATCCTCGGCATTATTAATGTCACTATGTATAGCCATCGAGTGGGCGGACTAACGGTTCTTACGGAAAGAATAAAGCTTGCTAGAAAAGCTAAATTCAGTTTTTCTTTCATTCATTAATCAATTATCTTACTACAAGTTTGTGAGGATGGATGTATGGATGTTTGTTACTCTTTCACGCAAAAACTTTCGAACGAAATTTTTAATAATCTGGATTAACACATAGAGTACATTTTTTTCCCGGTAGTACGATCCCTTCGGACAATTACCGAACACTACGCGGTTGAAGCAGCGGGCATAAGCTGGTTTCCTATAATTATTTATCTGTCTTTGAAAACGTGGAATGCCTTAGGCGAGAAGTAGACATGAAGGTAAAAACTCGACGTTCTTCCTCGTCGTAGTTGTAGTCCAAAACCCCTATTTATTTTTCATCTACCAAAGTCATTTCGTCTAGATTACTGCTTGTCTTATCTGACAGAATAACATTTCATAAAATTATTTATATCAGGATACTGTACATAATATTAAATGCCTTATCAAATCACATAAATTGTGGTTAAGAGCGTTTACGACTTACGCCACTCCATACAAATTTTCAAGATATTTTTTTTTTCGAAATGACTGAACCCATTTTAATGAAACATCGTACGCATAAGCAGGATACATAGCTCTAAAAAGTTATCAGAGAACATTTTCGAAAAATAGTGTTACAGCTAAATTAGATTTTAAATTTTCCAAAGAAACAGAAATTTCAAATTATCTTTTTTTTTTACTTTTTGAAAATGTTCTCTGATAGCTTTTAGACCTTATGTATCCTGCTTATGCGTATAAAGTTTCATTAAAATAAGTTCAGTCATTTCGAAAAAAAGGACTTGAAAGTTTGTATGAAATGCGGTAAGTAGCAAGTCGTAGCTTTTAACCGTGAAGTTTAATGGATCGTAAAGACTGCATTAATTGCAAAATATATCCTAATTTCTTTGTAAAACTGAGTAGATTATCTAACTTATATTAGACTGCGGACTTCACGCCCCCGCAGTACAGAAAAACACACGTGGCCTCCTCCAAAATCCTCCTACAAAAAATACTTTCTTATTCAAATAACTTCTTAGCGCAAGGAAATCCCTACAATATTTTAACTCCGGCTTGCGTTTATTTAAAGGCTTCATCTAAACTGTCACATATAAATTTGTCAGAACGACAACCCGAAAGGCTCACTGAAGACCGTAACTCATGTGTTACTTGAGTTTCGTAAATAATAGGCCCTCCGCGATTCAGTGACAACACATCCAGATAAATTACAGACTCTATCTTCACATTTCCAAGGTCTAAAATCCTTTGTTTCCTGTTATATATTAGTGGTCAAAGGAGGAACATTGTAGGAATTAATTACGCATACAAAAGGGCTGCGTAATGGTGTCGCAGAAATGTCACCGCGGCGTTATTTTGTGACAAGTTGATGTAATATCGTGAGTTTGTGACTATCGGTTACTGAACTAGTGAGGGAAGGCGGAACTTTCGAACTGTCTTGGAGCTGGTTTTCGGTTGAGTTGATTTATGAAGTTTTCTGTGCTACGTAGTTCTATGTGGCTAAGTTAGTCTACGTCGTACGTAACCCTACGCTAATCGCCGTAGATTATATAGTACCTACCTGTAAAAACTCGCGAGTATTTAGTTGCGCGGTGTAGCTGTGAGATAGCTTGCAAAATACGGAAAATTCATTTTCAAAGTTATCTTTTTTTTTCTTAGAAATCTTCAAAAATAAAACATCCAAATCTGCCAGATTCATGTATTACAATCAATACAGTGACGTTCTTTAAAAGTTTTCACATTTAATCTTAAGATAAACATATGACTGCCTCATTGGTTGAGTGGTCGCAAGCGCGACTGCTGAGCATGAGGTCCTAAGTACGATTCCCAGGTCGGACAAAGTGTTATTGGGTTTTCCATCAGGATTTTGTCAGTAGCAGTCACGGAGTCTGGATCTGTGCCCGGTTGATGATTGGTCTCATATGGTACTTAAAAACATAACTGCTAAAATGTGGGTGTACTATTAGGTACACCTCTGCCTAACTCTTCGGGGATTACACGCGTGATGTTATGTTATAAAAATGTCACATCGTGATTACTTCGACACGATAAACGCCCTTTCAGATCCCAACCACAAGATTCCATAGTCACATTTAATATTATAAATAATTTATGAATTTCGATAACCACAGCAATAGTTCAACACTTACTATCAGTGTTCATATCGACACGAATTACAATAACAATAAACTACAAAACTGAATAAAATAGTTCTATCTACACTTAGATCGGTAATGACCACATAATTATTGCGATTACTTAAAGGTCAATAATAAAATGTAATGATTATTACACCACTTGTATCTGGTTCGCAGAAATCAATTTAGTCCCTGTGTTTTATTATTTAAGACGACTAAAAAGTCACGGTGTATATTATGTCCCCTTCAGCAAATCTCGTAATCGAAATTAAGTTCACTGTTAGAAAATCCAATTCTGGGTTAAGCTCGCCATTGTACAGACGCCAGCACATCAGGCTACCCGAAACTGTCAAATTTTCCCAATCAACCTTGAACCTAATGCTTTAGCGATAAAATTGAAAATCGATTAAAGACATTTGACAGATTTTAGTAGCTTGATGTGCTGGTGTCTGTACATAAGCTATATTAACGAATTTGTGTGGATATTTTTTTTTGTGTGCAATAAAGAATGAGAATGTAGTTCGCCGGAATTGAATGTTGCAGATTGATGCTACATCTATTAGCAGCTTTAAGTAGATGTACTGAACACTGGATTTTCGCAGTCAAATTGCTCATAAAATTATCGTGAAGTGTTTTCACTAGCCACGTGCTAGCCATTACATTATCGAGTGTACTGAACCTTGATATCGATATTTGTTTAGTTCCAAATACCCTCACATGGCGCTGTTACAATTCTCATACCAAAGTCGATGACATTTTACTTAAAGTTCGTAGGGGTTACTGATGTTGGAACCGTCAAAGTATAAAGTTGTTCGTTCACGGTGCGTTGAAAACAGTAGTTGTTGCTAATTGTTATAATTTAGGGTCTTTTAAGAACTATTCAGTAAATAGCGATCTCCTTGTACCCGATGTTTTCGACAGTAATGTAATACATTCAACACGATAAATATGTCATTAAATCTGTCGTGTACAGTTTTACTTGTGGATAAAGTTATAATAAATAAACAAAAATAATTTTATTACTACAACTTAACCACCAAAAATACTAAAACCAAAGCAAACAAACTAAAATACACATAATAAAACCCGACATACAATAAAACTAAAACATAATCCGAATTGTAAAGCTAGGTTCACACACGCGCGACTATTCGAATGGATCCGAATAGTTTTGAAACGGACGTGAAAATTCGATTGCGCGTCGACCCGATGCGGTATTCACTTGTATTGGTTCAAGCAGACGTGCTCTCTCGCAAATGCACTTTTGTAGTCGTTGTTTACCGTTGCGTCGGCAAATGTTGGCTTTAGCGTTTATATTTTGTGGGAAGCTGATGTGTTTATGGTTTTATAGTGGTTTCGTATTGATTGGAGGAATTGTGTTTTGTTTTGTTTTTACTACTGCAGTGTTTCTGTAAAGAACGGGGAAGAAAAGAAAATAGTTACTGTAAAGCTGGACTATCGTCCTTCGGCATTTATTCGTGTTTTGATGTGAGCGTTATCAAAACCTTAGTAAAATTTTACATTTAAGAGCATTATATGAAAATGTATTGCGATTTTTTCTTGCATCCAATAAAGGTTGTAACTTTGAATATTACGTTCCAAAACATATTTTTACACATACAACATATTTTTGTACATAAAACATTTTTTTTTTTTTTTAACATAACCTTGCTCCTCACTAGGTATTTCTCCTGTATCGTGGGTGCGTTTACAAACATTTAAGCTCACATACACAAACAGCCAGACCCGGAACAACTACCTGTAGGCCATACAAATGTTTGTTCCGTGCGGGAATCGAACCCGCGACACGAAGCGCAGCAGTCAATCGCTCAGCCACTGCGCCAACCGTGCCGTCCGTGTCGTCGAATTAAAATCAATGTTTTAATCGTAAAGCACTTTATAAGTTACGAAGTGTATAGTAGTGCTTGAAACTGAACATAAATAAAAACTCTAGCCAAAAATATATCGTATGATATTCATCGATCACTTTATAAATTCTAATATCTTAGAAAACGTTAAATTCATAACATATTTAGTTACAACGAAATCACATTAGGTTTACCTACTTATTTTTCAATTTTCTTATTTTCAAACACTAGACGACCGCTTTGACCTTTTTGACCTAACGCGTCTCATTCTCAGGGTTGACGAATTAGGTAATTTTCTTTAAGTAGCTATTGAATTTCAAACAAACATTATTTCAACCTCCAGACTGATGGTGATGACTCAGACTTTATTTTATTTGTAGTTTATTAATAATTATTTGTCAATAAAGTTAAATATTATTATGTATACTACACAGATTTATTATAACTGTCTCTAAAATAAACTTCAAGCAAACCTCTAAAGTTAACCAATAACTCTGAAACTGCAATTTCTATATTGTCCTTTAAGAATCCGTCTACAGATCAAGTAAAGCAATTTATTTACAAGTTGTACTAGAATCTGGCACAAGATTGAAGTTTCTTATACAATCTGTAGACTATTAACCTTTTTGACCTTTTCGTCCTTTGTGACCTCTTGTGTCACATTCAAGATATTTTAGGGTTGGCGAATAAACTTGCATTTGTTTAGATTTTAGACAGCTGATTATTTCAGTAGGTAATTAGTTTGGTTAAACAAAGTCACTTTAAGCTGAAGATTAAATCGCTCATTAATTCTGATGTAAAATAAACAACAAGATATTTATCTTTAAATGAACTGTGCGAATTTAAATGTGAGATAAAGTGTTATTATTAAAATATTGTTATGTTGTTATTAGTATCTATCAATAGATGTATTAGAAGTCCTTTTTTATTCCATTATTTAATAGTTCAGGCGAGAACTGGGAGGCGAGACGGCGTAAGTAAGATTCCCTGGCGTTTATCTAGTTTTTATTTTGCCTACTAATGCCTACTTACCATCATCTGCCTAGCCTTTTCCCCATGTTGGGGTTACTGGTATTCAGCTGCAGCCAACCGGTTGTAGCTGAATACCAGTGTTTTACATAGAGCGACTGCCTATCTGACATCCACAATCCAATTCCTGGCACTTACCCTTACTAATACTTAGATTTTATTTATTTTTTTATTAATTACTAGCCCACACTGTTCCATTGCTGGGCAAACGCCTCCCTCCACTCTTACCATTTCTTCACTTTTTCTTTTCATAACAAGGAAAACCTCCAGATCAAAAAATCTTATTTAAGTCGTCAATGACTTACCTTACCCTGACAGCCCTCACCACGTGTGACCTTATTATACCTTCAATGCAAACTCAGCCTTACACCCTACACTTTGTTTGTACTTCTTTGAAATGGTAATTTATAATTACAGGATGGTACAAGTGGACCTTTAGAGTCTCCGAATTACTTTAAATTCGACCTCTGACCCTCCACGAAAGTGAGGGTCATTACCATATTATTAGCTTTTAGATTTTCTGTAATTACTTTGATATTATGTGGAAGGTATTACGGGGTATTAGTGAGATTGGTTCGTTAGCTTGAGCTACGTATTCGTGTGTTGAGGATTAACTTGTTCAAGGATTAGGTCCTGAAATAATGTAGCTACATAAAAACATACTTGGGAGACTGTATACAGGGTGTAAACGAACCTTTCACGAAGCCGTCAACCAAGCGTTCTGTACATCAAACCAAGTAACTCTACGCAAAATTTATTGCTGGGAAACGACATTTTTGTTGGGGCTGAAAAATCACCTTTTTCGGTAGGACTCAATATAACGCACTCAAAACAGTGTGCTGGTGGGTGGATTGATTAGTACAGGGGTTGTGAAGATGTTTAAAGTAAAGTTCTTAAATTTAAAATAATGTATTTAAAAAAAAACTTGTGAAAATGTTGGAACATTGACCCCTGATATTTCTGTAACTAGAAGGTTCCCAGGTATGGTCTAGAACGGAAAAATGATCGCAATGACGGAGAGAACAAGTGCCTTTCAGCTTCGTTAAGGGTCCCTTTATAAGTTTTTAGGCACGTAATTGCTAAAACCATTCACAGATTTGGAAAAATGATGATTGTTATCAGCAAGAAAATGGATAATTTGTGCAAAAATTTTTTGAAGCCAATCAATACTGGATGGATCAAAAGAGTCTTTTGGTTCAAGTGAAGGTCGAAGACTAGGAAAGCAACCAAGTTGGAAAAATCTATGCTAGGTAGACATTTCATAGTGATCAATCATTTTATCCACGGAGTTTAAGTTCGATTCCTAAATATGATATTCTTGTAACTGCAAAGGTTAAGGTACCACCCCATTTCAACATTCCACGCAGTATTTGAGTATCCTGTGTACTTATAACCATCAATCTTTAGATGTTAGCACTTTTTTGTATGTCGGATCCGGTCGTTAATATGGACATAAAATGAATCGCAAGTACGCCAGTGTGCAGTGGTGACATCACGCGACCTACTTACCAGGCTACCCACAACACAGCGTTCTTATACAAAGTCGGGTGAGCTCGCAGCGAGGACAGGAGGGAGTGTTTGATCGCGGCGGAGTTGTTAAGTTGTAATATTAAGTACTTTGTTAGTTTGCTAAAAACGGTGTATCGCACCCAGTGTGTTTTCATTGCACGAACCCCATCTGCTGTCCACAAGCCTAACGGAGTAAATCCTGACATATCCGACATGTATATCATTCTCATAAAATATGTTCATCTAGACAATGGCACCTCCTACTTCCCAAATTGTAACAAATAAATAATTTGATTTGATTTAGTTTCCACAAACAAACCACTTGATTTCACGTCCCCGCAATAATCATCCACTCACTATCCATACATTGTAATTCCAATTAATTGCCATCTACACAATGGGCCACTAAACCAATACAATGTACTAATTACATCAAACGGAATACATGATGAATAGCTGGGATTCCGTGGCCATCATTAACTAGCCTAAACATTTAGGGGATGCCTAAATACCTAAATAGCTGCAGAACATTGCGATCGTGGATCTAATTACATAAATTCGGATCATTGTTTGCAGTTGATGCGTCGTTGTGGTGTATGGGTCTATAGTTTGATATGATGTTATGTTATGTGTGAGGTAATAATTATTAATACATAGGTGATACCTCGTTGGTTGGTTGTGACTGGTTCGTACGTCTAGTAGTCGTCTATTACGACTGCTGAACATGCGATCCTGGGTTCGATTCCTGGATTGGGTAAATTGTTCTTGAATTTTTCCATCAGGAATTTCTTAGTGGCAGCCACGGAGTCTGGATTTGTGCCCCCTATTATATGAGACTTAAACATAACTGGTGAAATGTGGGTATACGTGGTATACCACATCTGCCTTATCCTTCGGGGTTTACAGGCGTCATTTGGTAACATAGTTCGTAGGCATAGACGCCGTATTGCAATAAGTACGGTACTAAATAAAATATAATATACTGCCCGAAAAAAGTTGATGACCAATGAGGGAGTTAATAGAAGTTTTTTGTTATAACACATAACTAGTGGTCGCAAGCGGTACTGCTGAGCATGAGATCCTGGGTTCGACTCCCAGGTCGGGCGTTTTGGCATCAAAAATTTCTCGGACTCTGAATTATTGCCTGATTGTTTGCATTTAGTTTTCCCCATATTACATGGGACTTAAAAAATAACTGGAGCTATGTGGATGTGACCCTTCGGGCATACAAGCGTGAATATATGTTATAAGTACTTTAAAATGTTACATCCTAAAGAGCTTTAAATAAATATTTAGATACTTCGACTGATGCTTATGATGCTAGAAACATCATAACGTAAGCGATTAGTGTTTATCTGCAAATCTGTATGATCAGCCTATATTGTTCCCACTGTTGGGACACAAGCCTCCTCTCTATTAGAGAGAGTGGGCTGTAATCCACCACGCGGGCCCATTGCGGGTTGATAATGTCACATATCATCGAATTTTTGGTTATAGGACTTGCGGGTTTTCTCACGATGTTTTCCTTCACCGTTTTAAGAGCAGTGGTGATGAAATAAATTACAAAAAGTAAAGTGCCTGGCTGGGTTCGGACCCACGACCTCCAACTGGCCCAACACTCCTCTCAAATCAATACTAAAACCTAATCTAATTCAAAGGCAAGGTTACATAACCCTAAACACCAATAAGTCTACAATAAACTAACTCGAACAAAACGTTAAATCAAAATACCTACTAGTTTCTACTTATCACCGCAAACAGGCGAAACATTCCAGCTGCCTCAGTAAAACTATCAAGGCCAATGCGGTAACATTTTCAGCCATTTTGAAAGAGAAGCAACAAATAAATCAACATAAAACTTTATTAGGTCGGAAGGCGTTCAGTGCATGCTAATTAAAGACCAATCTTATGAATAATTTACTAAGACCTGGAGTACCATATAGCAGATTGGGCACAAAAGGTCCGCACTCAGCTGAAAAAAATATTTATTATTTATTTATTTATTTAATTTTAAAGAAAGCTCACAGACTAATAACAATCTTAAATATCATGCATAAGTAAGGACATTTGCTAATTACAAGCTTCCACATAAATATCTACTTAGTTACGCGTTATTTGCGTTGACCAGTTACAGCGATTTGAGTAGTTAACAGATGTACAATGCAGACATAATTATGTACTAGGTATGTCGAGATAATAATATCAGGTACCTATGTCAAGTCGTGCAATATCAAAATCAAAATTAAAAGCTTGGCAGGTTTTTCCACGTAGTTCTTAATAGGAGAAACTGTAAGTCATGGGGAGAACCCTTTGCCCAATGACGGAGGCTAACAGTAATAATAAAATTGGAAAGAAAATAGAGGAATTCCTCTATTTTTTCTCATGATAGGGAAATGTGTTCTTGGGATTCTCCAAGAGAAATATAACATTAAAAATATATATTACAAAGAAATTATAACTAGTATACAAGCTAGTGTCATTGTTTCTGTTTTGGTATATTTAAAACGCAAATCTTAAACAGTCAATCACAGGTCAATGGGAACAATTTGACTTTAATAAAAGGCTCCTTATGTCGTAGCAGTAAGAACGGTTTTCATAGTTAATTAGTTATTAGCGGTCGTGCCGTTGACGCTTCAAATGCAAAGTGGATCTTCTACATGTTTATTTCTGTATTGAACTAAAACCGAGCCTTCATCGTGACGTAATCAGTGTCGAGTTTGGAATTGGTCCAAAAAGGGAACTTTCAAACTACCCAATTTGAATTATTATGAATTATTTTTATTATACACGGGTGTATTAGAAAATGTTAGTCTAGCTCACCGAGCATGTAGAAGCTTGCGGCGAGCGCTACTAGAAACGGTATTTTTTGTACGGGTTGTAAGATTCCTAATTGCTCGCATTTCGCTGAAAATTTTGCATTTGACAAGATTTTTCATTGATTTTTTTTTCTTTTCGTTTGTGTACTTGTGTAATTACATAATTATTTGTAATGATTGATAGATTTCATGAAGCATTGTTAACGTATCACAATGTTAATGTTTTAATAAGATATGCACGCGAATCACGCCAGGGGCGTGCAGTTTAAGGCTGCCACTGTACTATGGTTCCGCACAGGAAAATTTACCAAAACCTACCATTTTTACGATGCCTCTGCTCTCACATACCCAAACGAGCAATGGATTGTTATACTCAAGGCAAAAAGAAGCGGAGGTCGTCCCACGTTGCACCGTGTTGGCAAAAGCGACGAGCATCGGAATGACTTTTCGAGATATGGGACTACTGTGAACGCCCTCTCCCTGTTTAGAGGACAAAGTATTTGAACTCAAGTAAAGTCTGCGCTCAGCATTCTTTAAGGTGCAAACACACCGCGGTCTATCGACGTTGACCTCCATGCGCCTCAAATTCTGGCTAATTTGAAGTGAATCTTGTGCGGGTTTCGCTCGCACCGATAGTGTCAACTAAGATAAAAAAGTTTCCATCTGCTTTTGTTAAACAATTACATCCACTATGATCACAAAATGTTACAGTTATTGTGTACACTGTAAAGTATACGGTCAAACACGTCTGTAGTAACAATTGAAGTACAAAAACCGCCCTTACAGCATCGAAATAAAGGCTCGAATTGTTACCATGGACTGGGCTAACCGCCCCAGATGTAGGTCACCAGTTAATTGCTGTTCCGGTGCAGACAACCACCACGATTTGTGTGAATATTTGCTCAATTGCACTGAAAAATTACGTAGCTGCAGTGTGCCGCTGGTCCCAGCTTTCATTTGTAGATCGTTTCACGTTCAAAGTGCCTTTTTGTAATGGCCTAATTGAGATAAATGGTGTGACTTTAACGCTGATGTCTGACTGTCGTTTCGGGTAGCAATAGGCCCGAAAGTCTGACAATATGTGTCTAAGGGGTATCTTGTTACCCAGATACTTGGTGGTGTAGTTTCGATAGGCATTCGCTTCATAACACTTATGCCCGACTCGTCACTGTTCCGATTGGTCACCAAATTTTTTTCCATACTAGAAGTCCCGATTCGTCGTATTCCGCTGAATCCAGTCAGACTGGAAGCTGACCCCAACCCAACATACACACATAGTTGTACGTATGCAAATTACTTGCTTGCTAAAAATGCTTTTGCGTGCTTCCTTTCAGCGGGGATAGATGCCAGTCGGAGTTCGCCGATCGGCACGAACCGAATGATAGCCGAATATGTAAACACCGTAAATACCATATACGTAAACTACCCCAGACGCTAGTACTAATCTCATTATAGAACAGAAAAATCTCCCGCCACATAGCTCGGAAACAAACGTTTACGACACAACCCCATCAAAGGCAGCAGCAGGGTATCCGCGTCATTTGCACTACATTACACTTAACGGACATATAATCTTATGTTCCAGTTCCACGACGTTGTTATGAGAGTCTTATGGGGAATATGTTTTCTTAATAGCTTCTGATTGCGTAGTTTAGATCAAAAATATGAAAGCAAAAGAGGAGTCATTTGGGAAGCCAGGGAATGTAATAGAATGAATTACCGATGCCAGTTAGATGGATTTCTAAAGCGTCGCCCGCACTAAGACACATGTCACGATACATTATTTTTACATCTAACATCTCTTTTTTTTTTATTCGCGACGTTTGCTGTGGGTGGTGCAGTCGAGCCTTTACTTAGGTGAACCATTGTCTTGCCACCTATACACTTCACGACCTTATGACGGTACCAGTGAGCGGAATTTGCATGGCTGACCTTTGGTCAAACATATTATATGAACTATTGTAAAATTTTTATTACGTGAGGAAAGTTTTGAGTATGAATTTGAATGGCTATACGAGTAGAGGAAGGCCAAAGAAACGGTGAATGGACTGTGTGAATATGGCTAGAACGGAGGAGACTGCTCAGATGACGAGTAATAGAGAAGTATGGAAGAAGAAGACATGCTGCGCCAAAATATATTGGGATAAGGGCAGGAGAGAGATGATGATGATGATGCCATCCGTATGCTAAGAAAAAGATATCGAATGGTCGTAAATTTAAAGCTTAATTTACAGGGCAAAAATAAAAATTAAGGCGGGTCCAAACATACGAGCATGTTTGCAACCGAAACAACACAACACAAAAACAGAACCATTTTGACCCATACTTCCACAAGGAAACATCGAAACACGATCCCATCAAGTCAAACGTCACTCACACGCCATTACACCTAACTGACATTAAATCTAACGTTATCGCCCAACGTCCGCCATTTCCCGAGTCCCGGAGTCCCGAGTCCCGGGTTCCCGACGTCAAGCAACAATCTAGAGTAGTCCCGTGAATAAATCAGCTAGGGCACCTCTGATCCCTTAAATAAGTGGGTTCTCGTGTGTGAAATATCGAGTACGGGTGGGTTTGTGAGGGAGGAGTGTACGTTAGGGTGGCGGGGACAGGTGGGGGATTGGGAGATGAGGAGATGAGGAATTATGAAGTGTGAGGTAATTGTTTTCTTTATTAATAGGTCTTTAATTTTTAAGCGTTATTTGGAAGAGGTTCATTTAGATATTAATCCGTCATGGGTAAATGTTATAAATTATTATTTACCAATTCCGGAGGAAACCACACATGAATCGATTAATAGGAGTGAAAGACGAAGGTTTGCTCAGCAGCGAGACAAAACAGGTGGAAAAAAATATACCGTCAAATTGTCACTCAGTGTATTTATATTGGCTTAATTTAAGTTTAACGAGCCACACCTTTCAGGCACAAAACATGTGTTTACACATGTGTTACATATTTCTTAGACACCACCATATTAATTCAGTAGGAGTGGCTGACATTATCCCGGTCTTTTGAAATATTTCATGGACAATTTTAGATTCGTGTTGACATTGCACTTAAGTACCATATAGGCATAGGCAACACCAGTAAATTGCTATTAAATTGTATGGTAATTAGTAGTCATAATAATTTTCATTACGAACATCAAATTATAGCTGTAGCTGCTATTTGAAACACCGTGCTCAAGTTTAAGAATTATGCTATTCTTTGTAGTCTCAGATTTGAGTGAGATTTTTTTTCTTGCAACTGGACTTACATTATTCGAGAAATCTTAGGGCAAGTAATATCTTAGAGAATCTAGAAAAATAAAATACCATACAAAACTCCTCTCCTCTTCCATACACCCGAGTGCCCCCGCCATCCTATCGCACACAACATCATTACTATTCAGCCGGGGCACACAACGAAGCGACACGTACCGCGGGCATCCTTCAAGCAGGACGAATATTGTGACGCGTCTATCCGCCTACCTACGATGTATTATTATGTAAAACTTTACAAGGTATTAGGAAGATATCTTAGTTGGTAGCCTGCCTGTTTTAACAAGAGTTATCATGTTACCAAGAAGCTGGATTGTGAAGGTCAGATAGCAGTGGCTCTATGTATTCAGATACATCTGATTAAGAGCCAACCCCAACATATTTTAGAAAAGACTAAGTAAATGATGTGTTGGGGGTAAAACTTAAGGATGAGCACAAGACCTTTTTACACGCGCGGCGATTGTCTTTTCTGCCTTTAAAATCAGTACTAAATGTGGAACTAGTGATAACAAAACTCAAAATTAGTTCCATTATTTTCAGATTATTTTAAAATGGAACTGTTAATGGTACCAGTGACAACGAAGCCTTGCGGTGAGTATACTCACTCGCGTGTTAATGAAGAACACCACCGCACCTCTGGTCGTAACCTCACTTGACGAAATATTTAAACTTCTGACAGGCTTCAGAAGATTAAATATTTCGTCACCAGAACTACATATTATCTAAGACAATCCAGTTGACAACCGTTCTAAGAAACAGAAATATCTTATAACTGATCCAAGTCGTGATCTAAATAAAGACATTTTTAGCCACAATGGACAATGATTAGTAATGGTACATTAATAAGACCATCAAAATATCTGTCGGCATTTTTCCATTAACTCATTTAATCAAGCCCAAAAACCAAGGTCTTATGACGAATCCCAATAACGGTACCATTCATTAAAGTTACCAGGAAACCATAAAGCCATCGGTTCAACAAACCCGTAAACTCGAGAGCAGCCGAAAGTCAACGTGTGTGGATTATTCAATCACTTCCCCCAAGTAATTGCTTTCGTTTCCTTTAGACCCTTAAAAGGGACAAAAGCCAACAATGGAATATCGGTATCTTTCCTTTGGTGAAGTTAAGGAGGTCAGACGGCGGTGAGTCTACCCGTGTGATCTACTGATGTTGTATATTCAAAAGCATTTACATACTCGCAAGTTCGCAACGATATAGGACGCCATAATGTGTAGGAAAGGTTAAAATATGGCAAGAAATAAATTGGCGATCGTTTACTACTTAAAAATCTCAAATTCATTCGCTCACATCAACGCACCGCTTTTATCTCATGTTAGAAGCATGAAAATTTGCACAGGAGTTCCTTATTTAAAGTTGAGCTCTAAAGAAGGGATTTTTAAAGTGACCACTCAAATGGGTTAAATGTTGGATGAAAACATCATCATTATCTTGCCCTAATCCCAATTCATTTGGGGTTGGCGCAGCATGTCTTCTTCTTCCATACTTCTCTATTACTCGTCATCTCATCAGACACCTCCTTTCTTGGCATATCATTCTTTATCAAACATAAAAATCATAAATGAGCTAACGGTAGATACTCGTATCTATCTAACAAAATAAATATGCCTAAATGAAAATTGACTAAAACAATTATCAAGAGTGACTGAGTACGTGCACCAAACCATTGGAAACACTAAGCCATTGCTTCTTTTTAGCACATCCTTATAAGCTTGCAAACAATTAACAAAACAAAGAAATTAAACCTTCCAATAAAACTGACGTCACTCGCATAATCACCACAAAAAACTATCTATTAAAGCTACATTTACAACGGCACTTAATAACAGTGTTTGTCAAAAAGTTCCGTCTCTGGGAGCAATCATATTCTCATCTACGTACAAGTTACTATTGTCAGCGGAGTTAATTGACTGGAAGTAGGTGTGTTCGTTGGTGATAGCATCTGATACACCCGTCGTTTAAGTTGTAATAGTAGATGCAAAAAGAAAGGACTTATTTGCAATACCGTGGGAAATTATTGAAGCGAAGAATTTAACGTCTATAGAAAAACTTCAACGGCTAAAATAATGGTCCTGGTTTATAAGCTTGGTCAATAGATATATCTGTTAGTTAGTAAACAATAGGTGCGTAGTACACAGTACCGGTATGCGTATATGACCAGCATGACTAGCATGACCACCGAGGTTTTGACGACGGAAGAATCGACAAAATGACAGATCAACAAAAGAAATCTGTCATTTTGTCGATTCTTCCATCGACAAAACCCGTTTTTGCGGTGGTCATGCTACGCGCGCAGATGTACGAACGTGGATGAAGTAAAAGAAGTATATAAGGATCGCAGCTGGCGTTCTTTAGCTTCTACGTTTCCACGGGAACATGGAGTGAGCTTTAAACAGACGCCAGCACATCAAGCAACTACAATCTGTCAAATTTCTTTGATAGATTTTCAACTTTATCGCTAAAGCATTAGGTCCAAGGTTGATTGGGAAATTTGAAAGTTTCGGGTTGCTTGATGTGCGCCCGTCTGTACTTATGTCTACAGCAAAACTTTGTCGGCTAATATATTCGTCCCTATACAAAAAAAAGCTTAGTCGACAAGTCTATCCTTTAGTAATCAAATTACTAAAATAATTTGTAGAAACATGTCTGATTGCTTAATTCTAGAGTAAAATACCATTCACACCAGAAAATTCAAAATATAAATGCGAGTGGATAGTAATAACAACATTTGGTTTCCTATAAGGTTAAAGGAAGAGCCCGTGGCTAAATAATAACAGCCGCTCGGGTCGATCTTTAGGTTAAGCCGTGCTTGCCTAGGTTGGTCTGTGGATGGGTGACCACCCATTACATACAGAGTTTCTTCCGTGCCTCGAAAAGCACGTTAAGCCGTTGGTCCCGGGTGTCATTTGTAGATCTTTGACAGTCGTTAGGTAGTCAGTGGCCCAAAAAGTCTGACAACCAGTCTTACCAAGAGGTACCGTATTACCCAGAACTAATTCGGTTGTGGAAGTCAGATAGGCATCGCTTTATGATTACCCCTAGTAATCGTATTACCCAGTACTGGGTTGTGGAGGTCAGATAAAATACTGGTATTCCGCTGCATCCGGTTAGACAGGAAGCCGATCCCAACATTAGAAGAAGGTTAAAGGATTGAAACACAGCACAAACGAAATTCACGCAACACCAATCTTTCTCAAAGCTAAAAGGAACTAACAACCCATGTCTTTTATAACAAAGCCCCTTCTCTTAAAAGCAAAGATGAGTAATATTCCTGCAAAATCCTAGTAGCTACGGTCCTACGTGGATATCATAATGGATTCACATTTCAAATGCATGCATGATAAAGTTTGAAGCAACGGAAGCTGGTACAAATTGTATATCGTAACTATAATTCCCAGCGGCCATCATAAACCAGAGAGCGTAGTCAACCTGAACTGAAAGTTTGCGGGATGGGATGGTTTGAAGAATCATGATATTGGATAAATAATGTGTTGTTATGAGGAGCTCGTGGCTAAATAATATCAGCCGCTCGGGTTGATCTTCAGGTTAAGCTGCGCTTCCCTGGGTTGGTACGTGGATGGGTGACCTATTACATCCCGAGTTTCCTGCGTGCCTCGAAAAGCACGTCAAGCCGTTGGTCCCGGCTGTAATTTGTACATCTTTGACAGTCGTTAAAGGTAGTCAGTGGCCTGAAAGTCTGACAACCAGTCTTACCAAGAGGTACCGTATTACCCAGAACTAATTCGGTTGTGGAAGTCAGATAGGCATCGCTCCATGTAAAATAATGCTCAGCTGCATCCGGTTAGACAGGAAGCCGACACCAATATAGTTGGGAAAAGGCTGATAATGATTATGATCCTATTGAAGAAGTATGCAGTAAGATAATCAGACTGTAATGTCTCCATTGCTGGAACACAGAGAGACGGAGGGAGTAGTGATCTACTACATGGGCACAATGCACGCTAGTGAATATCACATCAGTTTTCAAATTTTTAGCTATAGGAAATGATGCAGGGACATAAATGATATTATTAAACTAAATACATATAATTCTATAAAAACCGCAACGACCATCTGTCATAGCTACAATATGGATAGCGAATCAACAAAAGCTAATTACTTTTCAAATTGTTTGAAACCACATAAAGCCAATATTCAAGAAATAAATTGCATGGTGGTCGAATAAAATAAGCCTTCAGAAGGCCTTACTCAGTGACTTTTACCCGCGATAATTATGAAGAAAACGTCAAAAATTTAAGACACTAATATAACGTTAAAAGTATATGTCAACCACGTTGCAAAGTGCTATATAAATATGAAACGCTTTAAAAACCGATTGCCGTTTGTCAAGATCCTCAGGAGTGGCTGGAATAACCGTCAGGTGCATCTGTTAATTGCACTTAATTATGAACATTTCAACATTTCGAGTCAATACGAAAGACTCAAAAGTTCGACTGTTCATTTCAAGTAAAACGTAAATAGAGAATCTCAATTAATTATAGAGCTGAAAGCTGCAGGGACCTGAAAACATAAATATTACATCTAGTGCTACGACTCACGACCACGTAGTGTTTGAATATGCATCGGGAAGACACACTGCTCCAAGTTGGTAGACAGATAACACAGTAAAATAGAAAGGACACACACATAAACTTTACCTTGGACGGTGCAGAATTGTATTTACCTAGGTAAGTTTTAGGTATAGTGGATAGGGAAAATTGTACTTTGGAACATATGCAGCAGTAATCTTGAATGAAGTGAATAGGATACTGATATTTTTTTACGGGTGCATGAGTTTCAATCAAATATAGTGATGTACTGTGTAGAGTATTCTAAAGCCTCGCAAGATACGTTTATTCATGAGATATTTTCTCATCAAAGACGGAGTTTCAGAAGTACGAATATTGTCTAGGAAAGACATTTGAAACTATGAATACAAAGCAGTATCGTGTATCGCAGTTGTGGAGGTGAAACAGGCAGTCGTTGTATGTAAAATACTGGTATTCAGCTGCATCCGAGGAGACTGGAAGTCCAACCCAAAATAATTAAGAAAAGACTAACGTGGAAATGTATGTGAATACCGTCGTATATCCTTTAGAGATATGACTATGTTCTCAGAAAAAAGCACACCTAATAACGAAGACAAAAAAAAAAGATGGCTAAGATAGTTCATTCACCTTTCACCAAAGAATCCGTACACCGCACGGTGAACCAGCACTATTAAATTCTTAATTAACAAAGTTCTTGCACTTCCTAAGCTTTCAAAGAAAACAAACATGGTCCAAAGCTTTCCCAGTTTAATAGAGCAGCCTTCTAGTTTCTCATAAATTTCCCAGACACCTTCAGTGTTCCAGACAGCACTAAGTGATGTCCTAAGGCGTTTTCTTTAGTTGGAAATAAACGCAAGACTGTGGACGTGAATAACAGCTGGGATGCTAATCAGGAGGGATTTATTTATAGATTTATTGGGCTAGCGATTAAAGAAACGTGGGCTGAATGGTGCCGTTTGTCAATTTATTGGAGTGTTTTTATCTTTGATGGTTCTTGTTTATTTTGTGCCAGTAACCGCACGGCCACGAGCTACAGGCTCAAGAGAGACGCGTGACGCGACAGTAACTGCAGAAATCAACAAATGAAATAAGTTGCTATAAGCTTGCCACAGCGACCGAGGCACGCGCGTGTGGTATGCCGCAAGTCGCATCACCAGAGGTCGTGAAAGGAGCGGGGCATAAGACTTCAGCGATTGAACATACTATTATAAGCCGTGCTCAGGATTTCATGCCGCAAATGGAACGTCTCTCAATATTTTCAACACGCCAGACTGTCTACATCAAATTCGTGTAGATGCAACAAAGAAGCATAATGTTGCGTCAGTTGCCTACTTATCTCTTGAAATTTTTATTTCAGTGTTTCAACCGGCACTTAATCTCTATCATACCTTTATTTCTTCCTAAATGTTTGCGAGTTACAGGCGTAAATACTTATTTCAGCTCTAAAGTCTTGTACCAAGTATAAATCAACGCCAAATCGTGGCCTGGTGTTTCCAATAAATCGTTGACCACTTAACCGTTTACTAATTTCTCGGGCACCATTTCAAATCCGTTAATAGTCCCTTTTATTTTTTGCTCTCGTCGCCTCACAGATCTCACAATAGGACCCTTTGTGACCACGCCCGGTCCGACCTTTTCACAATGTCTGCCTATTGTCAAAGACTATTTATAGCCTTTTTTTTCTCACTTGTCTGAACTTGTCGAACGAATCCGACAGGTCCCGACATGATTTCGTAACGGCCAAAGATAACAGTTCCAATTTCAAAATTGAGTTTATTTTTTTAGGGCTCTTTTCGTCTTTGTCATTTGGAGGCGCTCTTGTGTGCCAGTGATTGGATTTTTTTGGTTTCGACTTTTCGAGTAGGTACTCATTTCGAAATACATTTGACAAAATTCGGTAAAAAGACTAAAATGTTTTTAGCTTTTTAAGATGGGTAATATAATTAAGTATATTTTTCTCTTTTTGACTACACCGCAAGCTTTTTTTACAGATTATTCTTAAACATTCTATTCAAAACTTTCAACCGCATAATAACAGGGTAAAAATCCAGCATCCATTTTGGAATTCCCTTTCATTCCTACCGGATATTATCACAAATGATTCACACATCGATATATTATACAATTCTCCCAGAAATTAGGTATAAAGCTGGCTTTATGTGCCATAAAATATATGGAGATGAAATTACGTGTTTCATACAATGTATCAACGCTAAACGTATGTATGTATGTGTATTACCAGAATTATGTGTAATGGTAATGGCAATGCCTACGTGGCGTTTGGTTTAGAGTGCAATAAAATGAGTATTCATATTTAACACCGTCTTTACTTCTTTGAAGTGTTGGACAGAAATATCATGAAGAACATACTCGTAACTATTATTACAGCTGTTCAAACTGGCAATCTTGCTATTATAAATGAAAAGTTTGTGAGGATGTGTGGATGTTTGTTACTCTTTCACGCAAAAACTACTGGACGGATTTGAATGAAATTTAACACACATATAGTTTATAACTTGGATTAACATAAAGGATACTTTTTATCCGGGTATTATGATCCCGTGGGACAATTATCGAACTCCACGCGGGCGAAGCCGCAGGGATAAGCTAGTCCTAAATATATAATTATGACACCAGCCTGCAATATTTTAATGTAGAACGGTAGACTGCTATTTATTTATTTATTTATTCATAAAGGCATTAAATCCCAATTGAAATACATAATTGCTTTAAAATTAAAACAAAAACAAACATTAACAGTATGCAATCAAATAATAACTTTACCTTCGGTTGGCACTCCGGTGGAGTTCGAACCAATACCTGCGGATCGGGCTGTTCCAATCCTCACTAACGACCCTCATTAGTTGATTGGTCGATTTCCTTAGAATGCTTCAGAACGACGATGCTGCTATGCTAGTGCATCTTCTTATATGTATGAGAAGAGAAAGGATGGGCTTTACCCTCTACTTGATCCCGACTTTGAAAAGGAAGGCTCGTCCTCCTCATCATCATCTGCCGAGCCTTGTCCCAACTATGTTAGGGTCGGCTTCCAGTCTAACCGGATACAGCTGAATATCAGTATTTTACATGGAGCTACTGCCTATCTGACCTCCACAACCCAACTGGTAAGATTGGTTGTCAGAGTTTTTGGGCCACTGACTACCTGTAATGGGTCACTCATCCACAGATCAACCTAGGCAAGCACGGCTAAACCTAAAGATCGATCCGAGCGGCTGTTATTATTTAGCCACGAGCTCCTCCTCCGAATGGTCGTCCTCCTCATAATGTTGGAATAATGGTCGAGTTTTGTTTTTAAATTCATCGACCGTGCAAATAAAGTTGTTTTGTATGGCTCTTAGTATCTCAGTGATCTCAGGATTCCCACAGTCAATTTCATGAACCAACACCATTACCAAAATGTCTTCTACCAATTGACACTTTTTATCACCAAAAAAATCAACAATTTAAGCTCACTTAGCGCCAAAGAACTGTTCCCAAAAACGGTAGAACAAATTACAATACTGTTACATTGAAAACTCTGTCGATTTGACGCGGCACTTTCTTAAATCACCGCGGACCGCGGTGGAGTATCGACCGCAAATTGCATAATTTCGCCCGCCGACACCACCCGTCATAATAACAACACGACACAATAATATGGGGTGTGGTGCAAATTACAGGCGATAGGAGCGATAAATAAAGTTGATATGATACCCATTTGGTTTCATAGATACTTTAGACCGGTCAAGCACGAACATGTAAACTCGAGATTTTTGAACTGGCAATAAGAAGGTAGTAGTTTCAAATTTCTGGGATGTGCCTTAACAGGCGTTGCACAGAGGGGGCTCCGGACAGGTCTTTTAAGAGGAAACGGTGCCTCCTCTCATGTGCGGATGGTGACCACCGGGGTGGTTTTAGTGCGGTAAAAATCCCACACTCTCCTATCCCCAAAGACCGGTCGCCTTTTGAAGGCTTCCCCCCGAAAACAAAAAAAAAAAGGTTTTCTGTGCTTATCGTGTAAAATGAAAATGCTTGATTTCGATTTAACGTTGTAAAGGGTGAATCAGTCACCTGTATCCTTCGAGGAGGTGAGTCTACCCGTCATACAGGTAACTTAATCGCCACCCTGTATAAACTACTAAGGACATTAGTAGGTCTAAAATAAATAAGTTAATAAATATGTATTCTTTCTTTCTTTCAGAAACGGATGAAGCAGCAATCAAGACTATTACCAGGTACGCACGACGGCCAATCAAGCTATGCAAAGCCAGTTTATGCGGATCTTTCATTGTATAGAAAATCTATACAAAGCGAGGCCAAGTTATACTGGATATGTACAGGTTCATAAGCCGCCGTGTGTACTATCAAAATTCCAGGCTCCAAGAAATATCTAATACAATAATCCTAATTGTTAATGAGCTTTTTCCATGACGTTGCCCGATCTGAGAATTTACCTCGTGCTCAGCACATCAGCCACCGTAGGACCACTGTGGATCAATGAACTGTCCAAGAATGTGAAAAGTAAGTTAGTCATAAGTGGTTAGACAAGTTAAGGATGGATTGTTATCTAACGGCTAGATTTTTAATCTCTCAAAATATTTTGCATACCGATAGAAACATGATCCGTGTTTTTTTTTTAATTTGTCAGATTAAACTAGGTATGTTAATGGGGTTCGTATGTTAAATTCTAGATAAGAGATTATGTGTAAGATAAGTTTAGCTAAAAACTAGATTATTTAGATTAATCTATTTTTTTTTTTATAATTTGCAATAACTTATTGCTATTAACGAAAATTATGTAAACAATATTAGTAAAATTCCAATTACGACTTCCCACGGTCTTTGAACTTGAAAAAATGCAGTTTACGTTAAAATTATATCAGATTATTTATGAGCCGGATATTTTACATAAAAAATTATGAAACTTATAAAGTTATTTTAATACCTACTGTTGTAAATTAAGTTGATGGCATTTTTGGAGAAACGAATTCGTTCATAATTTTATTTGTGAAACATTTATTAATTTATGTTAATAATCTGCATAACAAATTAGTTAACAAACAATTTCACAGAACAGTTTGACGTCAACAAATTTATTTATTTATTCACATAATATGTTTCCTTTGCCATTACAGATAATAAATGTAATGCGACAATTAATACGGCTTTTTGTTGCTAAAACGATTCGTCAGTACCTATGGTGCAGGGACCTCAGGACCAAATATGGTAGTAGCTTCCAAGGCGTTTCGTATTTCTACGGACACTCTGTTTCTTCATGACAACAGAATTGACATACCAACAGCATTTTAAAGGTGATAGAGGATAAGCCTGATTGCTCGTTCCTGGGGCACTGAACCCGTATGCACAGCATCAGGTCTGGTGCATCAGAATGCGGACATAGCTATAGTTATAGGTTCTTGAATTAGTTTCATTTTATTATACTGAAAAATTTTACTAACATAGTTGTATGCGCTGCTGAATGGGTCGCACACCTTGATTATTAGCTTGAATGATAAGTCACGGATAGCCAAAGATGATGGTTTTTTTACTGTATATAACTACCACGCGTGAATGAGTACTGCTGTCTATGAACGCTGATTGTGTACTGTCGATTTACACTATAATTTGTGCAAGGTGACGGAAAAGTGCTGATCTATGCAAAGCGCGCGTGCCATGTACGATACATGACTCGTCCAGTATATTTATAAGTGTTAATTACAAGAATATGAATCATTTGTGTTCGAATTAAATAAATAATAATCTTTTAGTAGCTCATGTCGATTCAATACTAAACAGCTGGAAGATACGAGTGACTCAGGCCCAAACTAAAAAACATTGCTAGCACTGATGCGGACACGGATAGCATCCTTGATGCGGCGAGTGCGCGACAGCTCCAACAGCTTGGTGGCTATAGTAGCCGACAGGATGGCTAGTCCAATGATGTGGCAATGGATGACCAGGCATCGTGCGTCATTCCAATATTTAAAATAAGTTGTTTAGTGTATTTTTTGTGTAGAATGTGTTTTCATGTATGTATTGATGTTGAATGTATAAAATTGTAATGAGTGTTTGTTTATGGACTTATGGTCTAATTTTTTTTTTTTTTTTTTTTCGCTGGTACAGTATCGTTATTCTCTGTACATTTTACATCACCCGCTAACCGCTCCTAACTCAGCCCCCACGAAAAGCCTCGGACAGCCGATACGATCTTCGATACGACGGCTACAAAAAGAAACGCCGTTATTTCCCACGGGGTGTGGAATTCTTGTGCCATTTCGGACACAAGCCTTTTGTGATCCCCGTCCGGCTGTCCGCTAGATTATTCGTTTAATATTGAAACTGTTTACACTGAAAATAGGTTGGTTTTTGTTTGTTGGAAGTGTTGTAGATAGACTTTAGCCGTACCAGTAAGCTTTCTCAGTGGCATGTGGACCTGACAAGGCCACATCCATAATCAGCCTATAATGTTCCCACTGCAGGGACACAGGCCCACTCTCTATGAGAGGGAGTGGGCCGTAATCCACCACGCGGGCCCAGTGCCTGTTAGTGGATGACATATAGGTATCTTTTTTGTACTAGGTTTTCCAATTATTACCCTAATCTTTTATCATCACTGCTGAAGGAAAACATCGTGAGGAAACCGACAAGTACTAGATCCAAAAAATCGAAGACATATGATGCCCGCATGATGACAGCCCTCTTACAGCTAGGAGGCCTGTGTTCCAGAAATGGAAAGGTTTAAGATGACGAACCCACCACATTAAGCAGTTAAGTCCCTAATCATAAGACGCAGGAATAGATATCTTCTATGACATATTTGAAATAACACCACATTCCAACCAAAATACGTTGAACAGATTTCCACTCCATGCCAAAGCACTTGTAACAACCACGTGTGTCATAAAATGGCCACATTTTACGACAACGCGGTGTAAAAGTTGATAGAGCCGTATCTTAGTGACAAGTTACTGGCCTAACGCTTATCTGTTAACTTGGAATAGTAACCCTTTTATTGGCTCGACTTGCGCTGGATGAAATGCGGCAATGTAGGGTCGTTTACACGCCTATTCTATGCCTGTTTGTAGTTATTATGTGACTAGAATCGTGTTAGAACCACAATTAATAACACGGAATCGGCTAGAAAGATCTTAATGCCTATGCAATAAAATCAATGAAAGCAGCGGTGGCCCAGTGGTGGCGGTCCCGACTTACGAGCAGTAAGTCGTGGGTTCGAACTCAGGCAGGCGCATTACTTTGTGTAATTTATTTCATCACCACTGCTCTCAAAACGGTGAAGGAAAACATCGTGAGGAAACCGGCATATCCTAGAACCAAAAATTCGAAGACATATGACATCTACCAACCCGCACTGGGCCCGCGTGGTGGATTATGGCCCATTCCCTCTTATAGAGAGGAGGCCTGTGTCCCAGCAGTGGGAACATTATAGGCTGCTGCTATGCTATGCTAATAAAAGAAGAAAGAAGAAGAAGAAGAAGTTATTTTATATATTTATTTTGTACCCTATCACAATGTTTTCTTATTTAACCCAAAGGTTGATTGGTAGAGAATGCCTTGTGGCATTAAGTCCGCCTATGTATCACTATTGTACATGAAGTTTAAATAAATAAATAAATAAATAAAAGCAACAAAGAAATTATTCGCTTATTTACGGTTAGTTTCGGTCCGCGTCGGACTATTTGCTTTTATCATGGACATAAGAGCTCTTTCTGACTAACTCACATCGAGTCTGCGTCGAAAAAAGTGTGCACACCCCGAACGAATGCGGACCTTGTAAGTTCGGTTTAAAGACATTTTATTTTCTCAAAGAACAAATTACAGTTCACTTAAAGAGAAATTTAACTAAATTAACAATAGGTTGTGTCACATTACGACGTTCAAGCTATCCAAGAAACTGAACACCATAGCTTCATGCATAAAATAGCAAGTATACAGTACTTGCTACAGACATAGTTTAAATGTTTGCAAACGCACTCACAATACAGGAGAAATTCCCAGCGTGGGACAACAAAAAACAGAAAAAAAAAAAACGAAAGAAACAATCCACGTTCAACTTATAAGTCTAATACATAATTCCTTAGGCCTTTCTTAAATGTTGGTATACTTGTACACTCTCTGACTTTTTTAGGTAATTTATTGTATAACCGAACCCTCTCATACTGTATAGTTTTCCTGCCGTGCAGGGTTCTTAGTTACAAGACAAATACACTAAATCACTCACCTCAACGGTTTGTAGATCTTTGACAGTCGTTACAAATAGTCAGTGGCCCGAAAGACTCCCAGTCTGACCAAGGGGTACCGTATTACCCAGTACTAACTGGGTTGTGGAGGTCAGATAGGCAGTCGCTCCATGTAAAATACTGATATTTAGCTGCATCCGGTCCGACCCCAACATAGTTGGGAAAAGGCTAGGCAGATGGTCATGATGCCCACTAGCTGCTAATATCCTTAATTATATTTCAAGATACGCGTAAAGGCTCGGCCAAATCGGTGTCACTGTCCGGATTCACCTCCACAATCCGTCCGTACCGGATTGATCAAGCCTTAAATCAGGTATAGAGTTGTATGAGAAACAATTGTATTACGATTACCAGAAACACATTTCCAAAAACATCACAAAATCGTGCTTAACTTCGCCATACTTTCATCTCTAGCGAACAAACAACCAATTGATAAATTGATTTCAATCTGTAGGTTACCGAACTTTCTCAACGATGTACTGTCCCGTTTACAGTTACTGCACAAATAAAGTCAACCTAGTTAGACGTAACAGAGTTGTGTCTATCTTCACGATTGACAGCGAACCGCTCTAGTTGGTCTTGTCAAATAGACTAGAAATATACCAACGAGCATGGTTGAAAGAAAATTCGAAGACATGTGAGATATCCACCAGTCCGTACTGGGCACGCATGGTGGATTAAATAAAACCACCTTCCCTGCAAAAAGCAAAGGCATATGTCTCACCAAGTGACGACATTATAATATAACTAGCTGTACCCCGCGACCATTGTGCGCGTGAAATATACTTTACGACCTATTCTCATACCTAGGTACCAAATATACGTAAAAATTTCATAAAAATCGGTCGAGCCGTTTCGGAGGAGTTTGACCACAAACACCGTGACAAAAGATTTTTATATAAGATTTTACTATGGTGAAAGAACTGATAATAGGAGATTTTAATTTTGCTTCCAGAACCTGAATCATTAGAATCAATATTATAATTTAGTAATTTTATAATCATCATCATCTACCTAGCCTTTTCCCAACTATGTTGGGGTCGGCTTCCAGTCTAACCGGATGCAGCTGAATACCAGTATTTTACATGGAGCGACTGCCAATCTGACCTCCGCAACCCAGTT
Source organism: Noctua janthe (assembly GCA_910589295.1). Classification (NCBI taxonomy): domain Eukaryota; kingdom Metazoa; phylum Arthropoda; class Insecta; order Lepidoptera; family Noctuidae; genus Noctua; species Noctua janthe. The sequence continues at coordinate 2,183,482 of OU342565.1, read as the reverse complement.
AGTACTGGGTAATACGATACCTCTTGGTAAGACTGGTATGTGATTTTATAATATGATATTTAAATTTGCAGTGCCCTTACAGGGTGTCTGTGATGTCTTTAATACTGTGTCATGAAATTTTAATGCATGCCTACTAACTATATAAATAAATAAGAAACCTTAAACAGAAGTAAACCATGCAGGGAAAGAAGAACCTATTTTATGAAGGAATAAAATCTTTAAATAGGCATTGGAATGTGATGCCCATGGTAAAACTGTTGGGGTTCCTTGTTTGCATATGGGACCCTAAACAAACACCATTGTAAAAAAATATTTACATGACAGGTGGTTATCCAAACTACCGGCCGATCAAGGGTTAAATCGTGGCACACCCTACCGCCCAGTTCCCGACCTCAGGCGATGTAACTTTCGTCAAGCGACACGTGTGCAAGTCACTTGCTACCTTCGCGTCAGTAGCCAATAATGGCTTAGTCGAATAATGCTCAATTCTTGAAATGCCTAACAGCTTAATAAAAAGGACTAATTCGCGTCAGGGTCAGTTTCCACCAAGCAAGCGTTTCCTCGCGCGTACTCTAGAACACGCGAGCGCCCAATTTTATGCTGAAAGGCAATACTCATACAGTCATTTATTCAGACATGACATAAAAAAGTACGCGAGGATTTTTCCGGTTGGTGGAAACTGACCCTCACAAGTCGTGTGGCGGAGACTCGTAGCGAGTTCTAAAACTTCTTCTTTCATTTGTTTTTGTAAGCTGTGGGTACCTCAAAGACAATCAAATATTTACCGAGCGATAGGCAAGACAATACGAAGAATATCGTATTCCAATATTTGTTACAACTTAGTAACAAGTCGCTTCTCTAGTGTCATATACTTATCAGGTAGCATTCGAGTCAAAATGTTCGGGATGAAAATTTTTGTATGATTCTCAATATCCACTCTATTTTGCAATAGAAAACCCGCCTCTTCCTACCGATTTAAAAATAAATACACCCGAAAATCAATTCTAAGACGAGACAAATAAAACCTTTTTTGTATATAAATAGTAATTCTGAACGATCTAAAAATAACACAGCCTTTTTATCCTATACTCGAGAAAATCCTCTAGGAATAGTGTAGTAATCACGAATTCATCTAGCACTGTAATCAAAATATCATTCGTTCCAATGAATCCCTCTTTAACACCAAGTGAGCCTTCAAGGGCATTATCCTGAAGGATAATTCTTGTAAGAGGGATTTTTGTGAATAAAACTATGTACTCAGTACCTAAGTAGAGATAAACTAGGTTTATAGGAGAATAAAGTAGCAAAGGATCGCTTGTGGATCGCTCACATGATGTTTTGCTGATACTGACAGTGTGAAGTCTTGACGTCAGCGGATTGAAGTGCGGGGCGATTAGCGTTTATTTTTAAGAGGATATTCTAATGTATCCACAGGTATGATCAATAGTGGAATACAATGCATAATGTTCTTGAAGAATAACATTTAGAACACCATTTGAATGAGCTTAGAAAGAAGAGCTTTAAATTAATTGCTATTTGTCTTATCAACGATTTAAACATTAATTTAAGAAAAATAATTCTGTACTTACCTTTCGCAGTCCTTCACATCCAGCGTCAATTAAAAAAAAAACATTCACTTACCTAAAACAAACAAAAATATCGAAATTAATAAATCATCACAACATTATGTCTTCTTCAAATTACCCAGCACCACATTTACATAAATCCCTGCTTGCATTACGATATTTTCATCACCAACTAAAATTTTCAAGAATATAGTACTTATTTCTTTTCTTTCAGCAACTAGAATGTCTTCCATTTCCTGGTAAAGTTTAACGTTCAAAAGTGTCATGCCGTCTAATTGAAATAAATGGGTTTGCCTTTCTCAGCCTGCTATACGCTTATGCCTCACCCGCTTGTTTCCCAGCCCCAATCAGATACTCAACTTGATTGGCTCCACACATGCAGAAAAGCAAACATTTTTACTGGTTCCGTAGTCGCAGCGAATGAGTGTTCGTTCATGAGATGCAGCTACACATACGAACCATTCAGTAATGTTGGCAATACTAATGCATTTCCAAGAGGTTCTTAAAACTAACAGTTTGTAGTGGTTCACTTTGATTATAAGTGGGGTACGAATCTGAGATGGAGGACTGTTATAAGCATTCATGGTGGTTCAAAGACTTTGAAAAGGCTAGTTAGTTTAAAAGCTAACTGAGCTGTAGCTATCAAAGAACTTTGAGACTGAATGAAAAGCTAACGCAAAGGTATCGTTGATAAATTTATCGAACCTATAAAGGGTGTAACAAGACCCTAAATTAATAATTATTCTCCCAGTCATTGCGATTTTTTTTTCCAGACCATACCTGGTAATCTTCTAGTTACGCAGATATTGGGGGTCAAAGTTCCAACTTTTTCACGAGTTTTTTTTTTTTAATATGTCGGATCCGGTGGTTAGTACGGACATAAAATGCATCGGAAAACGCGCCGGTGGGCACTGGTGACATGACGCGACCTACTTACCAGTCTACCCACACCACAGCGTTTTTCTGAAGAGCCCTGATGTTCAGCTCGAGGCGAGGGCGACAGTCCATGTCTGATTGCGGCGGAGTTGAGACGTCTTGAAACTGTATCCGAGTCATTGTGCCCCGTGGTATCGTGTTAGTTGTAATCTCAAGTAATTCGTTAGTTTTCTAGAAACAGTGTATCGCACCCAGTGTGTTTTCATAGCACGAAACCCATCGACTGCCCACATGATGTAAGAGCCTAACGGAATAAAATCCAGACATATCCGCCAAATACATGTTTTTAAAGTGTGATTTTTACTTTAAACTCCTCCACGTCCCCCGTACTATTCACTAATCCATCCATCATCACAATGTTTTAAGTGCATTACACTGAGTCCTATCGTAAAACGTGATTTTTCACCCCAAATAAAAAATCCGTTTCCCAGCAATATTTTTTGCGTAAAGTTACTTAATTTGATGTACAGAATGCTTGGTTAAGGGTCTTGTTACACCGTGTATAGATCGACGGCAATACAACAAAACAGTAAAACCTTGGACATGAAGCACCTGCGACTGACATGAAGCTTGTGTTCAGTATTACACAGCTAAAGGCTAAGCAAGTAAGACCATCATAAACGAGTAAAGTAGTGGTATATGTAAATCCCAGACGATCAATTTTATTTCGCAATATTGCAAATTGCGCAATTTTATTGATCGTTAAAGGTAGATATTGAAGATCATTAGAACGGTAATATTATGGTAGGTTACTAGATCCCGCTGACACGACTCATGACAATTTTATTGTGCACGACACCAAAGGACACCGCTATCACATAGAACGACACCACACCCGTTAACAAAAACTATTGCTCAAGAAATGCCCTCTAATCGAGTATCCATGTTAGTCCAAGTTTCACATAGCAAAACAGAATTTTCTACAGCAATCCACATATAACAATATTGTTATGTTCTGCCGCGGTAGTAAAGCATGGAGACTGTCAGGTTACAAGCGCTGAGCCGACTCATACAACGAGTTGATAACGCACTGTTTTATGTGCTGGCTTACTAGCTTTGTGGATACAAATGGAAGGGTTTATGGACTGTAGTACACACGTAGTCATGAGCTGGTTTAGATTGGAAACAATGTTTTAACACTAAAGTTTTTCGTATATGTGGTAATGGCACTCATCATGAGACTGCAGTGCGCAGTGGCTGAGCGATTGACTGCTGCGTTGCGTGTCGCGGATTCGGAACAAATATTTGTATGGCCTACAGCCGGTCTGACTGTTTGTGTCCGTGAGTTTAAATGTTCGTAAATGCACCCATGATACAGGAGAAATTCCTAGTGTAGGGCGACATTTACAAAATAATGGTACTACTAAATTGTATTAGCCAAATGCTTCGCCATTTCCACGGCATCGTCAGTGGTAGCACAGAGACCATATTTTTTTCATATTGGAAATCATCAAATGACCCCCCCGTCCCTCCCCCCGCTCTGGGCGGAGCGGAAGGGAATGTCAGACTTAAACTGACTAAAACCCATCACTTGATTTTCAATCGGCCCGTCCAGTCGCCTTTGCAGACAAAGATGAAAGTTTTTGAGAAACAGATAAAGGTGCTGAAACACCATGATACATCATCATCTAATGTTCATCTTGTGCAACTGTAGCAGCAGATTAGAGGAATAGCAATTATAAAGTCAATGCTATGTAGATTTATGTAAGACCTTACCAGAATAAAACAGTTCTACCACGCTTTGGAATCATCATCAGCTTTAACCAAAGGAGTGGGGCATAATACGCCAATTATATGATTAAGACTCATGATCAGTCATCATGAAATAAAAACTCTTTGCCTGTTAGCGCAGTAAAAGCTAGAACAAGGGCAAAAAATTTACATCTTTTTGTTTACTGTTATACAAATGATATTAAACTTTGACTTTCTTCAGATAAGGTTGAAAATTGAAAGTACATGGTAGAAAAAAGTACTGTACTAGTAAATGGAAATTATCTTTGTCGTCCTAAAAATAAAGTTTAAAATGGGTTAAATTGAATCTGTAGGTATGAACGTCACGTGTGGTCGTTTATAGAATTAAACTTTATTACAATCGTAAAGTAGTGGAGTGGCTGCGCCTACGCAGGGTGCCCATCAGTTAACATTACAATTAATGCATTTTAACGCAAGTAATGTATTTTCATTGTAATCATTACATGTAATTTTATGGATTTCAAATGTAGCCTCTTAGTAGGGCTTTTAATTGACATTTTCTTTTGATTTGTAAATGAGAGGTAAAATTGTGTGGATATTTGTCGTTATTTATTTTAAATTTTGCTGCTATTGCGGCTTTGTAGCATAGTACTTTTGCCGTTATATTAATAATGTTTTAATGAGAGATTCTTTTCTCACCAATGCCAACATAGTATGGAAACCCGACCCCAACGTCAACTTTCAGTTTAACCGGATGGAGCTGAATACCAATATTTTACAAGGATCGACTGCCTATCTGACCTCCACAACCCAGTTAGTACTGGGTAACACAGTACCCTTCGGTAAGACTGGTTGTCACACCTGTAACGACTGTCGAAGATCAACATATGACAGCCGGGACCAAAGGCTGAACGTGTTTTCCGAGGCACGTTCAGCCGTTGGTCAAAATAATAATAATAGTGACAAATTCAATTCACTTTCTTGTAAGGAAATATAAAATCCACCTATTACAAATCGTTCGATCAAAATCGGGTGCAAGACAAACCATCTCACTATGCCAACGTTGTCGGTCGCAGTTGGCGTCTTGTCGCCACGTTATTGCCTTGTGAGCACCTTTGCTCGCCTCAATCTTGATATCTGATACTTTATAGCACAAGTGCACAACAGGTAAGTTTTATTTGAGTTTAGAGTGAAGAATGGACAGTTTTGGGTACTTGGTTTGCAATTTTGTCTGATACATTTTAAAGTTTGTTGTGTTTTGGAGACGCCTGAAGGTTATATTTACAGAGGTGATAATGCCAGTCATAAAAATCACCTATATGTGGTTGAAGAGGAGAGGAGTAAGAGGTCTTTTGATAGAATAGAATTATGTGAAAAAAACTGTTCTTTGCATTATAATTATAAGTACAATTGTATTGATAAGGAAAGAGGACAAAAACAACAGTATATTATTCACAAGTAAAAATAACCGTACAAAGGCGGACTTAATGCCTCAGGCATTTTCTATCTTATTTATTGTATCGTGTATCGGGCTGGTGTCCGCAACTCCACATCAAAAGAGCGTATTTTGCGTACTAAGTACCTTACTTAATTATGTCCGTCCATTTGCGAGGATCCTCTCGCAAACAAGTATAGATATAATTCTTCTAGGAAAAAAATATTTTCCCGCATTAACAGTCTAATAACATAAAACAAAAATGTATGCCCAACTACAACGAACTATCTTCGCAGCGTAACATATAAATTAGGAAATATCTTCTCAACACGTAGAGCGGGCCCGGTGTCTGACACACGTGTCGACACTACGATACACTTCGTACACTCGGATTTATTTGTTGCTCGTTCTTTGTGTAACATTTGTTTCCAACTTTTGTTTCGAAAGGAGATATTATGTTTTAAAATTATTTTGGCACTGGCGCGCTTGCGTTTGGTTTGACCGGGTAAGAAAGTTGTAGGTAAGTCTGGTGTTAATAGAATGGAACTCGTAGTACGAATCATCTTGGATTTTGATAAAAAATAAAAAAACTTTTTTTTTTTTTTAGTTTGTATTGTGTGGGCGTGCAAATCTAGATCGCAGAGCAATTCAAATTCTGTCCATGAAAACTAAATCACTGGCAGTGGTTAAGTAACTAACCAGACACGTCACGACACGTCAAAAGAGCTGACTCCGCAAATTAAACATGTTAACAGTTTTGGGAGAGGCACATTTTGAAATTTCAACACCTAGTTTCGCTGGATAACTCCAAGGAATCATTGAAGTATTGTAGAACTGTTACTATCAGCGTCATCCCACAGCTGGGCAAAGGCCTCCCCACACCAATTCTTCCAGACTTCCAATTCTTACGATCTAGGGCAAATGTGGTCACTTATAATTGATTTCGTCCAGAAGTAGTAGAGAACTTCAAATATCATTGTCCTGAGTAGTGACATGTTCAAACAAAAAGTTACCAGGGTCTCGTAAACCAGAAAGAAGATCATATAAATCTCAATTCACGTACTCCACAAACCACAACCAAACTAGGACAATCTGTTAGCAAATAAAAACAGTTTAGAGACGTAGGAATTGTTAAGTTTTATAGCAGCATGCATTAAGTCGTTTGCATGTATTTGAGAGGCGCCATCACGACTGGCGCCGACATTACGATAGCTGCCGTGAAGATTTCTAGGTTTATATCGGAATATGGAGCTGTTTTATAGGTTGTAACAGATTTCTGCAGTTTTAACTTTATTTAAGTTAGGTTGCATTGTGAGATTATCTTAGCGTGCGTTCGTGAGGAAACCAGCATGCCTGAGAGATATTTCTTGACGGCATGTTAAGAAAGCAGAGCCCAGCAGAGGCCCATGGGCGGCATAAAAACTCTGACACCAGGTTAGGAACTAACCACACGATAAAGAAGAAGAGCGTGCGTTTGTGGAGTTCATAGATTGTGAACGGAGATATGGTAAAGTATTAAAAACTTTACCTCTTTAAAAGCTGTTGTTGCCAAATATGATGAAAGATAGAAAAAGAGGGAGAAATCAAATCCCCATTAATATTGGCAGTAAGGTCATAAGTAACAATATCGTAGTTTTGAAGGCAGGAAGGGTTTTTTGAATTGCATTTAAAGTGGAGCGGGACTAATGCCAGTGACCTGACACAAATTATGACTCAAGTCTTCTGCAAAAAAAAAACTTATGGAAAAACTGTAAAGCACTCCGGAGATGAAAGCCAAAAGCCTACGCACAACAACACCAATGATGATGATGACACCAAAGTAAATAGCACAAGTTCTGATAAAACATAACAAAAATCACGCCTCTAATCCTTGAAGATACGGCAGAAGTGTGCCTTAGTAGCTTACCGCTGTGAGGCGGTGAAGCAAATAAAAGACGTTTGAGATGAAAAATTCCATATTATTAGTTTAAAGAATTGTATTTTTACACGACATGCACTCTGACCGATGACACATAGCCCTATCCCCCCAGCCCTTGTTCTAATTACGAAATAGTATTTATCTATTTATTTTTTATAATGTGCCAGATATTTCTCAAAAGACCATACAGGTTGCGTCTCTACACTACACTCAAATACAACTACAAGTTCTGTTAGAATACTAATGAATTTCTAATAGCTACACAATTACTACCCCGCGTCATCAAGTCTGCCCCACCATCTCCTCTTATCAGAGGATTTCCTGGTGCTCTGACCCGCGATACGTTATCACTTATCACTGACGGAACAGTCACAGTTACACTGCGAGGAATTTGTTAGTAAATAGAGGAAGTAACGGCTGTTCTAATGTTGACAAGCGATATGTGATGTAAACTGTTTGTTTTAACGGGTGAGATCGATTTCTGTGGTCTGTTTTGTCTGTGTGTGGTATTTGTGTCTTGACGTTTATATTATGTACATTCATGAACCCACCTACGATTGTCTTTTTTTTTTCTCACATCATCATCTTCCAGCTATTGTCCCATGTTACTTGGGTTCGGCGCAACACGCTTTTTTCTTGCATTCTCCTCTGTCAACCGTCACGTTTTCATTTACTCCGTTTTCTTTCATATCATTCCTCACACATCGTTTCCTTGGTCTTCCTCTCCCTTTCCATCCATCAACTTTTATATTCATCACTCTTTTAATCACATGCGATTCTTCCGTCCTCATCACATAGTTCACATACCTATACCATGACAGTTGATGTGATGCCCTTTCAACGTTTCGGTTACTGGAGCTAGTTTCAAACTTCCTCTAATATACTCATTCCACATTCATCCATTCTTGTTTTTTTTTTCTCACATGTTTCAGGCAAAAAGGCCACACAATCAGAATGGATCAAAAACATAGATAACTTATGTATTTTAAACCTCAAGAGATATAAGCGACTACCAACTGCCAGGCTACAAGATATTATCAGATTGAGCTTGTTTCGAAAATCAAAGTTTAATTTGTATGAATGCACTGTACTGGTATGCACACGAAAAAACTACGACATCTGCATAAAGAGTAATAGAAACAGTCTGTCTACACAACGACATTTTCAAACGAACTTGTATTCATCTCCCGTCGTCTTTCATAGATAACATCCGCCAACGTAGTTTCAAAATGATACTACCTGGAAAATAGCAAACAGTAAGCTTAAAGTAAACAAAGAGAGAGAAATTACCCACGTTAAATAATAAGCCATCCTTTTACCCCACGGTAATACGCAAACGCAATACTCCTCAGGCTGCAACGTTAAGGCGCTCCCTCACTGTGGGAGCATTCGCCTGTAATAAGTAACAGTTCAATTTCGAGCATGATACAATTTGTAACAATTACTTCTTTGTTACCACCAAATCATATCGTATGAGGAGCTCGTGGCTAAATAATAACAGCCGCACGGGTCGATCTTCATATGAAGCCGCGTTTGCCAAGGTCGGTCCGTGGATGGGTGACCATTCATTACATACAGAGTTTCGTCCGCGCTCCATTAAGCATGTTATTCCGTTGGTACCGGCTGTCATTTGTAGATCTTTAACAGTCGTTACAGGTAGTCAGTGGTTTGGAAGTCTTACAACCAGTCTTACCAAAGGGTATTATTATATTACCCAGTACTAACTGGGTTGTGGAGAGTCAGATCGGCAGTAGCTCCATGAAAAAAAAATATATTCAGCTGCATCAGGTTATACTTGAAGCCTACAAAGTTTAAAAAAAGCTAGTTACATTACAAGCGAACGCTCTGGTGAGGAAACGCCTTAAATTTTCATAAATTAAACTCTCCACAAACAATCGCTGCACAAAAGGTTATACAAACGAAACGTCATTCGCAAGCCACCGACACACGAGTATCCAGCACAAAGAATGTTATTTCCTAGAAGTCGGGGAACAAAAAGTGCAATAAGCTCGCGTGCGCTCGGCCTAACGGGAATAATCGCAATTTCATTAGAAGCCATTATAAAAGGCACACGCTATAAAATAATTGTTGCATTTCGAATATTTGTTTGAGTAAGAATTGTTTTAAATGGCATATTAAATATCCTTAGGGCTCATAGTGGATATTTATTTCAAAACTCAGCAACGAAGAGAATATTGCTGATTAGTCATGTAAAGGTCGTTTAAGGGATTTTAGTGACCAAAAAGTCTGACAACCATTCCTAGCGGTGGGGTATCGTATTACCCAGTACTAACTGGGTTGTGGAGGTCAGATAGGCAGTCGCTCTATGTAAAATACTGGTGTTCAGCTGCATCCGGTTAGACTGAAAGCCGACCGCAACATTGGTGGGAAACGGCTAGGGAATTGATGAACGAGTGGATGCTTTTTTTTTCGGATTGGAAATCATCAAATGCCCCCCGCCCCCCCCCCCCCCCCACTCTGGGCGGAGCGGAAGGGAGTGTCAGACTTGTACTGACTAAAACCCATCCATGTTCCTTCTTTGCCCTTTGTGTTCCAGGGCCACGGTATCTCTTTCGAACAGTCCTGCAGCCCTGGCAGGCATGACGAGTGGATGCTCACTCAGCAAAATTATTTTGGGTCTACAGGGACAGAGTTTCTTTCTTTGGTAGCTGTCTCGAAAAAAGTTAGTTCCATGTCCACAAAAATGACAAGGATATCAAGAAAATAATGCCCGTGTTCTGGTTCTATGTTTGTTTGGCCTTAACTCACTTTAAGACGTCAGAAAAACGTACTAATTTAGTAATACAGCTAACATAAAAACCCAAACCTGTATACCTTTACTGTTTAAATAAATAAATGATCTTAATTAATGGTAAAAAAAATAATCGTGCCTAGAGGTATTTTATGTCGGATACATTGAGCGGACCACGTTTGTAAGACGACTAAAACAGTCACGGTGTATAAAGTAATTATGCACCGGTAGTTTAGTTCCGTTGAGATCACTATCACAAAATCATGCGTCAGTATTGAGTAAGAATACGTGTAACACTAGTAAATAAGATTTAGTCATTGCCTCGCTGTTATCTTAAAGTATGACCAAGTAATTGACGCACTAACTAATTATTTATTGCGTCAGATTAGACAAGTGTACTCTTTGTCCCAGTCCAAGAATTTACCTGAGGAATTCTTCTAAATCCTGCAATTACAATCTCACCACGATTTGAGAATATTGTCTAGTAGTTGTATTTAGACTGCTCCCGTTGATCTAGTGGTCGAAAGCGCGACTGCTGAGCATAAGGTCCTGGGTTCGATTCCCAGGTCGGGGTTTTTCCATCAGGAATTTCTCACTAGCGGCCCCGGAGTTTGGATTTGTGCCCGGTTGATGGCTATAGGCTCGCCCCCTATTACATGGGACTTAAACATAACTGGCTAAATGTGGGTGTACTTATAGGTGCACCTCTGCGTAACCCTTCGCAGATTACAGGCGTGATGATGTTATGTTAATTGTATTTATTTATTTTAATGTATATTCCACACGGGCCCTGGTAGACCGACCCGCATCTTTCCGATCACTCCGCCACGTACCCAGTTACCCACTTCATCTTTATCATTCTTAGCCTGGGTTATTCGGACTATTTGGGACCAGTCTCTTTTGAAGGAGTCCAGCTCATCCCACCATTTCCTCCTGGGTCTGCCGCGAAGGGACCTGTGATCAGTCCTCGCCTTTAGGCTCGTCTTAATTTTCCTCTATTTTAAAACTAATCTCAGATTGCCGTTACACAAGTTAATTCTATCAAAATAATAACAGTTACTAAGTAACACATTAATAATTCAGTAATTAGCATACTACAATCTCTGCTCGTGCCCCCGCACACATTAACGCACCCTTGACAATGACATGTGTCTGTGTATCGTGATGAACCTTCAGACGATCTTGAGATGATTAGGCTGAGTTATGTTTACTTGGGAGGCAGAATTAAGATTTAAATAAAGTATGTTTGGGTCATAAATAACTAATTCAAACTTCATTGAATCTTAAGTTACAGAAAACTAACAAAGATGTTTCGTAAAATAGAGTTCAAGTCTCCAGTTATTTTAACAAAATACGTTGCCAGTCTAAACACAAGAGATGAATGGTTCAGTAAAACCAGTAAGCACAGATTACAGGCTGACAGAGTTTGGTGTCCGAAGTCCGGTCCAGCCTCTGTCCGTACAGGTTTTCCCAAACCTGAAAAAGGTCTATTTACGGAGGTAATTTTCTCAATTTCCCATGTCACTGGGATCAAAATTGGATTCAATTTATTATCCCAAAACGGGAGCAGCTAACTCTCGCAAAAAAACTCATGGCTTGCTGAATCGTTAAGGAACAAAAATACAAAGCAAGATGATGAAGAGCAACAACCTTCAATAATGAAAAAGCAACCAAACCTAATATGTAACTACAACATGCTTTTTCCCGTGAAAAATAAACGTCACGCATTTCCATATTGTCTCCTCGTCGGGACGTGTTGAAGAAAACACAGGTCATGACAGCAGACATCAGTCATGGCCTATTACGTCGTGCCGTACTTAGCATAGCCAGAGAATGAAGGTATTTTGTAGTGCCATGCGTAAATGTTGTGGCGGAGATGTTGGAAGTTAGGTCATGAAATAAACAGGCCAAATTATATTAGGTTGGTTCGGCTTTTTGGCGACCTAAAAAGAGGGTCTCCGTTTCTACTGAATTTATAGTCCTTAAATGGCGCATTTTTTCATGAAAATTTGAGTTCAAACGAGCGAAAGTTACCTAAAAGAACTCTCGAAACTGTTAACTTAAATAACACATTTTAGGAGATATCAATAGAGCTGTGAAAGTATAATTATCTTGCCTATTACAAAACAAAGCCCTGTTAAAGTCTATCAGCCGGATAAACGCTACTCCCAACAAAAACACAATGGCTGAGTTAACAAGTGGATTAGCGGTTAGTGTACCTAATTCTCACGCCGAGAAAAAGTGAAAACATGCAAAAAGTACATCGATTGGCACCAGGAAAGACCGAAGCTAACAGTGAAAGCATTTTCATTATTTCTAGAATAGTAACACTGTACAACTGTTGGGAAAAAATATATCAGAGCGAAAAGGTAACAAGTTAGGCGAATATTACAGTTTTACTTTGTATATTTTTTATTTCATCACCACTGGTCTCAAACGATGAAGAAAACACATCATCATTCATCATCATTCTTACGCTGTCTCAACTATAAAGCTCTAGAACGCGCTACCCCTTGGCATTAAAAAAGCTGAAGGCTCCACAACCCAGTTAGTACTAGGTAATACGACACCCCTTGGTAAGACCGGTTGTTGGACTTTTTGAGCCACTGACTACCTGTTACGACTGTCAAAGATCTGCAAATGACAGCCGGGACCAACGGCTTAATGTGCTTTCGGAGGCACGGAGGAAACTGGGTATGTAATGGGTGTTCACCCATCCACAGACCAACCTAGGCAAGCACGGCATAACCTAAAGATCGATCCGAGCGGCTGTTATTATTTAGCCACGAGCTCCTGCCCATTGTGCACACAGCTTGTAAGAGTATACGATACAAGTAGCTACAATACCATATTCTTCATTCATGGCGTAAAAAAACATGGGTCATGGTGGTGGGCGTCGGTCACGGGTAATTACCCCACAGTATTTACTTTTTACACTTATCTTTACGCTCTTTTTAATTTATGGAGTAAGCAGGCCTTTCAACCGTTACTATACGCGTGCATCAGATTGATTTTAATACGGTGTGTAAATATGAACTTGGAATTATTAAAAAGTAGGTTCTGGGTGGCTAGTAGACTGGACGAGAGTTGCTGATAATCGAGTAGAGTGGCGCGAATGAGGAGGCCTATGTCCAGCAGTGGACTGCTGTAGGCTGATGATGATGAGGTACTGATCATGTAAGTTGATTTTTATATGTTTAACAGACCGCCATTTTCTTTCCCCTTTCCAAACATAAGAAAGCGGCGAAAGGCGGACGTTTTGAGAACCGTCTTATGTAATTTTTTGTTCAGAAAGTACTGATTCTCAAACAAAAATGATTATTTTAAATTACTATCTATTTTTTTTTTCATAGCCTATAGTGTGTCCCACTGCTGGGCAAATGCCTCCCCTTTTTCCCTCCAAACCTCAGTGTTTTCTGAGAGTGGACATAACCGACGAAGTCGGCCGCGGCGATGGTGTGTGACGATCTGATCATGTTCGCAGGACAAGCGTGGTCAGAAATAGCACAATACAGAGAGTATCTATTAAATTACGATAATTAGACCGAAGCTTTAGAACAATAAAATAAAGTATTCCTTAAAGTAAGGCTGTTAGAGCCCTAGGCTGTTTTTTTTTTTATTCGGTTGGGAAATCATCAAATTACCCAACCCCCCCTCCCCCCCCATTCTGGGCGGAGCGGAACGGAGTGTCAGACTTGTACTGACTAAAACCCATCCATGTTCCTTCTTTGCCTAAACCTTGACAATTCACAATCTCGTCACACGAAATTACCATATTTATAAAATATCCTGTGTCCAATCATTATTTTGGTAATAAATGGATTAAAAATTTAGTAAAATCAATTCCACCAAGCTTAACGTGAAAGTTAAATCTTTTAATTTCCAATCCAATTTCAAAACTGCTAAATGAAATTAATCCAATACAATTGGTTCAATTACATAAATTCAATTATCTTGTTCGAAACTCGGCTTGCATTGACAGGTTGACGGATAGAAATTATGATAATTAAGCATGGATAATTGACGAAAACAAGTTTTCGTTCGGATATTTTGACGTATATTGTTTATTTATACAATTTACCTGTGTTCCAGTAACGATCAACACAAAGAAAAGCAACAGTACTATGTAAAGACTAGCAGATGGAGTTTATTTATGTAAAAACCCAGAAAGAACCAAGAGTGAAGTAATTTCTGGAAGAGTTTGTTAAAGAGTCATCAAGTGTTGAATACTTTTAAAAATCAACCTTAGTTTTCATACGAACAGTAACAAATTAACAAAAAAAAAAATATAACAGAATAAATCATCAGTAGCTCCAAGATCTAACAATGCGGAAAATGACATATTCATAAAAAGGTAGATTTAATATAACAAACAAGAAATTCATAAAAATCTAAATGAGAAATCAATCGGCATTGTCCTACTTTTGACCTAATTCAATAAACAATGAGAAACCACAAATCAAATACTACGAAACTACTCGATACTACTCGTGTACTATTGAATAAATAAATAAATAATAAATCATTTGTTTACTTACTTACAACAACAGTATGAAGATTAATACAATTGTAATTTTAAATTTACATACTTTTATTTCAGTTTTCATAAGAAATTAAAGAGCTATCCAAAAGTCCGATGATCTAACCTTTTAACCTTCCGTCAGTTGCAAATCCGACAAGCTTGTAATGAAATCTTAAAGTATAAACCTAGTTAGTCCAACACGCCGATTGTAATAATAGAAAGACTAGACTAATAATGATACTATATAACGGGAAAGAAGTAAACCAATGAAACAAAATAACAATCATCAAATTCAAATCAATCGATTAAATGGTGCTGAATGCAGCTTATCCCATATAAGACTAAGCCATATTACAATAAGTATAGGATATCCAGATAAACAGCATATTACAATAAGTATAGGATAACCAGATAAACAGCAGAGGAGCTCGTGGCTAAGTAATAACAGCCGCTCGGATCGATATTTAGGTTAAGCCGCGCTTGCCTAGGTTGGTCTGTGGATGGGTGACCACCCATTACATACCGAGTTTCCTCCGTGCCTCGGAAAGCACGTTAAGCCTTTGTTTCGACAATTCAAAAGTGCCTGTAACTGGAATACTTGAAATAAATGCTTTGATTTTGATTTTGATTTTGGTCCCGGGTGTCATTTGTAGATCTTTGACAGTCGTTATAGGTAGTCAGTGGCCCAAAAAGTCTGACAACCAGTCTTACCAAGGGGTATCGTATTACCCAGTACTAACTGAGTTGTGGAGGTCAGATAGGCAGTCGCTCCATGTAAAATACTGGTATTCAGCTGCATCCGGTTAGACTGGAAGCCGACCCCAACATAGTTGGGAAAAGGCTAGGCAGATGATGATGAACCAGATTAACAACACTTGATGACATTTAACGGATTCCAGCTTCGCATATGATTAGCCCAACAGCCCGATAGTAATAAGAAAGACAAGGCTAATGATGATAGCGTACTACCAAACAAATCAATAAATCAAACAATATAACTATCATCAAATTCCGTAAGTAAGCCAACATAATCAATTAGCTGAACCTAATTATTGTACACGACAATCAATCAAATCGAACACTAGTATCACTTCTCGACCTGAACCCAACCAGATAACACCCAAATTAATCTCCTCCGAACCATTAATCTTCAATCCGGGACACCGAAAGGTTTTATTTGTCCAACACCACATTTCCAAAGTAATATTTGAAAAGGAATTCATTCCGGAGCTAAGTCGGCCATGAGTTATTCTGTCGTGGTTTCTACAAATATTACCCTAAGGGTTTAGCTATACGATTTTTGGTCGAATTGACAGTTTATCATGATTTTCAGTGGCAGAGTGCGAATGTGAAATGTTTCGGTGTGAAGGATTGTACATTTGATTTTTATCAGAGGATTTTGCACAGAAAAAATGTTCTGCCAACGAAATGTAAGGTATATTCAATTCGTGTTTACAAAGAATGAGCAGTAGTAGATTCAGGACGAATAAATTATGACACTATGATAACGGTACAAAAATCACATCAAGCAGAATCTTAAACGAAACGTACAGCGATAGTGGCAACATGGTGTAACAATTATTATTTACTGCACAAGAACTTAAAGAAAAGGGAAGGAGCAAAGCAAATCATGGCATGAGAATCGTTACATTCACAGCTTCACAATAATCAGATTAATCCGCTAATGCCTCATTATGACAGCCCTAACTGCCAATCATTAAATATCCGATAGCCATGCATCTAACTCCTTCTCTACCATGCCTTATAATTGTATAACCAGTTCAATCGATCATATCCTTATTAGCATCATTTCCTTATTACTTTTAATCATCAACAAAACTCCCGTCCGGTCAACCATCTATTGTGGTTTAGCCCTTACTGCCCTTCGTAAAAAAGGGCCTTTGACGTGACAAAGGTCATTAGTAAAAGTATAAGAACTAATATGTCAACCACATTGATGTATTGACGCTAGAGTATAGTTTTAGTTCTTAATGTAACAAGTTTGTCTTTATTGATATAAGTGTCTAATTTTTAGATTCGTAGTGAATTTGGAGCCGTTCCAAAAATATTAAGGATGTTAACTTGGATTAATAAGTCTTAACATAATTCAAGGCTGATGTTTATCAGTAATTCCGAAAATAGGTGACAAATATAAAGCAAGTTCTGTTACACAATCACTGTTTGCCAGGAATTCGATAGTTAGGTCCCAAATGAACAGACTTTTATTGGTCCAATCACGAGTAACGAAGGATTTGAAATCAAGCCATCCAATTACTCTTTTTTCCAATCTGAATGTTGAGATTTCATTTGCATTCAAAATGACTAGAGTACCTACTCGGTTTGAAGTAAAAATTGCTTGTTGCAAGTACGTTTTAAACTCCCTTCGAAATCTTTACGTTATTAGGGACAACTTCCTTAACATGGACAAAATAAACGTTAAACATTTTTTTAACAACCTTTTTACGACTTCGTCCCTTTCCTTCCTTACTATTAGCTTTAACTACCTGGACCCTATTCCTTGAACCGGATCGAGCCAACGCAAACAAAATATTTGGTAATAGGTACACATGGCAGGGAAATAAACACGATGGCTACGTAACTCGTGATATATTCGTGATTGTTTCAGAAATGGATACAGGACATCAACCTTTCAAAACAAATCAGGCATTAAAGCTTGTAGTTAATCTTATTATTATTTAAAATTATTTTCAGATTTACACCTACCACTGCTTGTCTTTGCATCACCCAAAGGTTGACTGGTAGAAAATGCCTATGGCATTAAGTCCGCCTCTGTACTTATGTGCTTGAAGTGTTAAATAAATAAATAAATAAATAAAGCTTGCAGACCTGATTTCATCGTCTCACTAAGATTCTTTCGTAAACCAAATTCAAGGAGGATAAATAATAATATAAACAAACTAGTTACATTGTATAGTAGTTCTAATTACCTATTCATATATTCTGAAATAAAATTTGCAGAAGGTGAATGTACTTCTGAAACCGGGACAGGAGGAAAACCACAAATACTTACTAGTCTTTGTGTCGCAGACAATGTTCGTTCAATTATTCATAAGCGTTCATCATTTCCTATGCTTCATACATTGAATTTAGCGATATATGCGGTGATTTGTGGAACAGATTCGTCATAGGATTTGTTTACAATGCCAATTAAATAAGAATTGAATATAATATGCATGAGAGTCTCGTGCTCGAGACAGAAAATGACGTGGATGCAGACATTCCTCAGTAATCCTTGAATATTTGATGTGGCAAAGTACTAGGCAATTAGAATGGCTTTGAAAGGCGAAATGGAATTAAAACTAGTAAGACCCCTGATGACATCTTTACCGTGAGGTCATTGCTCCTACCTACATGATACTTACAGTCACTTCAATAAAGACTAGGTTCTAAGCTGAGTCTACATGTTTCCCATTTGCAATGTAGACATGCAAAACAGATATAGATGCCAATCTTAGGTAGCCAGTCCTCAGAAACCTAGAAGCTCGAAAGTCCATACTAATATTATAAATGCGAAAGTAATTCTGTACGTCCGTCTGTTCCCCTTTGACGTCTTAATGACTAAACAGAGTTCGATGAGAATTAGCAAACAGACAGACCATGACCTGGGTTAGGATAAAGGATACTTTCTATCCCGGTAGTACGTGTCCGTGGGATAATTTCCGCCCCTAACGCGGGTGAATACAGTGGCGAAACCTAGTTTAAAATAATTTAATTTCTCAGCATCGAATCTGAAATTTCAATCACGAAACTGTTAGCTAACAGACCAGTGATCCCCAAACTTATTTCATTTGACTCCTTCAACTTTTTTCCCAGATCTCTTTGTCAAAACTTTATTCATTGGACCACTTTAATTTTTGCAGAAAGGATGTCTGATGAAAGTTGTAATTGATTTGATTTTTATCACCCAGTAAGTTTAATTTGGTCTTCTTTCACCTTTTTCTTTGATTGAATAAAAATGGAGCAAACTGGCTAAGCCACCAACGACCTTAAAAAGGTGACTGGGATAAGAAAAGTAGCTGGGATAGGTTGGAGGCAGTGGATAAGGTGGCGTAGCTTAAAAGAAGCCTACATGTCTAGCAGTGAATCACGATAGCCAGAGTTTATTGATTGTTGCTTGAAAATAGTTACCTAATAGTAAATGTGCTTAGATTGAGATATTCAAACTCTCAACTCGCCCTCAACAAGATCCAAACTAAAGCCACCTTACAAAAGCGATATCAGAAGACATAACTTACAAACAAATTGCAACAACAGAATGGGGTTCTGCTATAACAGACATTATACTGACCTTTTCATGTTTATCTTACGAAAGGTCAACGCAGGGCTTATGCAAACCTGACCCGTAGGCCTTAGCGATCGCCAAGAGAATTCCAAAACCGTTAACTATAACATTTGGACCGACCAAGGTAACCAGACCTTTAATGTTCCATTATTCTACTTCTTCTATGTCTATATTCTGTGAGCCATATGAGGGTTCATGTGTCTCTTTAAAATGGTCGGTAAGAAGCCTTTGGAGCAAGCGGATACTTTGTAATGATAGGGCTGACCAGAATGAATCTGTAATTATCCATTGTCTGTTACTGAAGTCAATATTCGTGTAATATTGATCCTTGATAATGATAATGAAATAAGGCAGGTGGAAAATAAGACGAGGCATCAAGATAGATTTACAACGACTTCGCAATAAAGTCGAATAAAATAAGATCTCGTTATTTAAGACTACAAAAATTGTTACTATTGTCAATAACTACGACTAAGTGGACAAAAGAAATGGCCATCAAAGTATACCAGTAGCACATGATTCAATAACAAGGAACAAAAACTTGGCATTCTTACGAAGAAGGCAACTTTCGACAGAGCACAGACCAATAACAGTCGCACGATTTAGAAACAGTATTCCAACGAAATCGGTCAGAATAACGGTGTATTTGCTCTCCTGTGGCGTTGCACAATGCTCGTCCGGCGATACCTTCACCCCGAGGGTATACCCACGACTTTTGAAACTGTGGTTCCAATACCAACCTTAGGATGAAGGGATTTAAGTTGGAGTTTCCATGAATATGATGATCGTGTATCTCATTTCAACACAACGAATCCAAAACGGAGATATACATAGTGTACTAATATTAGAGGATTACCCGACGCTGCCTGCATGTTTAAATTTTTATCCTTACGGATTAGAATAACTCAGATGTTATCATATTGAGATAAATGTAAGAATATTTATTTGATTTGTCGAAATATTACTTTTCATCTGTGTTGGAATTATAGGAAAAAAAAATCTCGAAAGCTCTGACACGCCTTTTAGATCAAAAGGATCAAAAATTTGAAGTAACTAAAAGCAAAATAATTTTAAACGGAATTCTATAGCAGGTAACATGTAAATGCAAAAGAACATTAAAGTCGGTAATATGTAGAAACACCTTATCAATAATTTGCTTGATACAATCAAATATGCAAACGGAAAGAAATTGTATAGTTGAAGATACTGCTGAAGTATAAGCAGTGCAGTCACGACGGACATAAATAAAGCCGGAATCTTTCCAGATTGATATAATTAAATCTCACCCTTACTCCCTAGAAAATATGGTTGATATTTCAACTACAAATCATTAAAGATCTGCCAGATGCGCGTGAGTAGAGTTATGCGCTGCCGACTCCTTATTGAGGGAACGAAAGGGACGTACAATCAGTTGCTCGCACTTGGTAATAATTGACATTGAAAGGGTTTTTATTTCAAAGCAGTAAGAGTGGTTTTTGTAGTTCAAGTGTCGCGATTGGTTGACCGTACATGTTCCTAATAACGGCTAATAGATGTCGCTACTTGCGGCGCGCGTTTCATTTCACGCTGTGATTTCAAATGAATGGACTTCACGCAAAGGCGGCTCTCGTGATCTCAGAGCGAGATGGCGATACTTCCTTCCTCTTTCCAATAAAAAGTATTCTTACAAATCTTTTGATTTGTGAATAACGTATTGATGAGATTAATTTACGCCGTGGCAGTACAATGATACTTTAATAGACGATAATCACTCACTTTTTTGTACAGATAACACTTAGCCTTTGATGTTGCCAGGAATATTAATTGTGTACCTCTGTGAGATAGTCTAACAATCGCGATTTCTTATCTAAATTGTTCTTCGTACATCGATTTGTTAGCGTCTAGTATGAAACATGAAACTCTCAATAGATATCTAATAGGCAATTTTAAAATTAATTTCTTCCTCTTTTAATGATTTGGTATATGTAATATAGCTACATATTTGAGAAGATATGAGATAACTGAGAGGCTTCAGACAGAAGTAGTCAGTTACAAGCTAATAATGATTATCTAGGAATATTAAGTATATGTCGTGATAATAAATAAATGTGAAACCCATCAAAATTGATCAAAAACGCAGCACGCAAGAGAACGGTTCAAACAGTTGACAAATGACAACAGAAATAAATGACACATGACACTCTGAGTGTTCTTTCCTCAGAAGTTCATCTCAGACGTTAACTTGCATGGTCGCGTGGTCCCTATAGAGCTGACCAAGGCAATGTCTGCACTTTAAAGAGACTGTAACCGCTGAGTTTGTTTCGGTGTCTCTTCTAGTAGTCCAATATGAAACCCCGACCTATAATTGATAGGTAAAAGTTGTAGTACAAACTTAGAAATAAATATCATTTGAAATACCCACAGATAGAACAACATAAAACCTCGGTCTACCACACGAGACAAACCATCACCCAAAGGGACCCCAATAAAACACAAAGACAATTAAATAAAAATCTGTTGAAAGAACATACGAATGAATACAACCAAAAAAATACATAAATGTAGAAGAACACAATATAAAAATAATTCAGTTTCGTACACAAACAATGAAAGTATTACCGAGGGGACGGACGGACAGGAACAAAGAAATTACTCGCCATATACAAGGACAATTTATGGATAAAACGATGGGTAAAAATTATTTTGGAGCCATAAAGATATGAGGAAATATGTGGATGATAGGTTGCCGGGAAAGATGATTTTGTAATTATTGTCCTTATATTTTATTACCACCTACTTATGAAATAATCCCCGTATTTCCTTTTCCAGATTGCTTTTAATTCAACACTTACTACAATAATGTATGAACCTTTTTTAACAGACGGCAATGGTGTATTTTTTATGAATGCGGTGGCTCAATGTTAGGCTCTATTACTCTAATATTTGCGATCATTATTTTATAAAAAGGTACCAACTACTGAAAGTATTCCAGACAAAGATTTAGCAGTCAATGAACTTGTACAAGCTACCTAACTTTGCTATATACGGATAAAGGTCAACCACAAAACATTATTTATTAAACGAAAAGGAAAACGCACATACAATAAGCAAGAATGTTATCTCAATAAACCTATTTCTCATAGTCATGTTTAATAACAAACAACACGTCGAACAAAAATGGGCCTTTACTACAAAATTAAATATTATAAAAAAAAACCTACCCTCCTTTTAAATCTCAAAGCCGCAGTGAGATTTGGTTTCAGTGAGAGCGGTTGGGGCGGTGAAACAAATTCCACATTTTTCTAATCTAAGGAAAATAAATTTTATAATTTTGAAACAAAGTTCATTTCTACTGAAGAGAATCAAGACTACCCTAGGCTGATAATTTATTTTTTCTAAAATCAAGTTTTAGGTGTATTAGTATACAGGTCGATTTCCCCCGAATACAAAAATTTTAGGACCTGTCAACCGCCTCACAGTGAAACTTGGCTGATCTCGCTAACTTTTTTGGTCCAACTACAAAATTGTCTGTAGGACGTAGGTAATTAATAAATTTCATGTAAAGATAACTGTAACGATGATGACAAACCATCACAGAATTAACACAAACTGTTTGTCATTGAAATATTTAAAAGGCTCTTGTTTTCGCTGCTGTCTTCTTCATCTTCAAAAATAAAAATGACTGAATGAATGACAACCTGACTGTTGGAGATCATCCATCTCCTATTCCATATCGCTATCAATCTGACCACAGCCCAAAATCGCGTGTTACCGTGAGAACGTTACCCCGATTACAACGTTGTAGTAGAATCAAAGGCGCCGCCGGGGTGCTTAATCGCTGCTCCTATTTGAACTGCACCCCTTTGAACCACATGTGCTCTTGGATTTGGAGCAGTTTACAGCTTAATTCTATTGATTATGTCTGGAATTCTCGTTGTTCTGGTGAGTGAAGCGAGGCTTCAGGTTCTACGTATGATTCTTTCACCATAGAGTTAAACTAGATGAAGTATGCGCTCCGGCAATCTTCGTGTATCTGAATTAGCACGAACGCAACGCTTCTTACTTTTGTCCTTTTGCGGTTACAGTAGTGCAGTTACCTACTCAGATCGCAGATGGTAATTAAATGATTAAATTTATAGTTTACCTGTAATTTTATAATCTTGATAATACAAAATAGTCAAATTTCAGGGCTGTAACAGCTGTATCCCGGATCTAATCATAGTGCGTATGTATTTCCAAAGGTAGACACTGATTTCCGAAGCGCGTACTTTTCATGGGATGTCTGTGTATGTCTGCATTTAAGACGTACTGGCACGATAGTGTAAGGAAGCTGCAATTAGGACGGCATCGGCATGGAGAAGCATGCACTTAACGATTTGCGGCACGGAAGACCGCATAGCACAGACAAATTGTACTATGGTCGTGATCTTCAGTTATAATAAAAGTATGTTATGTACTAAACGTATATATGATAAAGAAAGAAAGAAAATACGTTTATTTAGCACGTGCCACAAGTGCACATAATATAAATAATAAAAAACTTACTCAAAACAAGAAAGATAATATTGTATGACTGACGGCTGCACCAAAGGAGTGTGCTAAGTAAGTCTAGTTTGTAGGATTGATTAATGACGTGTTTTTCAATCACATGATTTTGTTTTTTTTTTTTTTTACAACAGGCCGTACGTCGTAACAAGTATGAGCTGACCTCTTCCTCATCATCATCATCTGCCTAGCCTTTTCCCAACTATATTGTGGTCGGCTTCCAGTCTAACCGGATGCAGCTGAATACCAGTATTTTACATGGAGCAACTGCCTATCTGACCTCCACAGCCCAGTAAATACTGGGTAATACGTAACCCCCTTGGTAAGACTGGTTGTCAGACTTTTTGGGCCACTGACTACCTAACGACTGTCAAAGATCAACAAATGACACCCTATTATAATGACCTCTTATTTTATTAATACTCCGTACTGCGCTAGGTCAAATCCAGCTCAGTGTTAAGACAGAACGTGTGGTCGGTTGTACTTACATTCGATCTTTTTGCCATACCTGTAGTACCACGAATCACTCTAATTGCCAATTAATCATCTTTACGATGATTTAGTCGCCATGACGACACGGTTGGCGTAGTGGCTGAGCGATTGTCTGCTGCGCTGCGTGTCGCGGGTTCGATCCCTCACGGAACATATATTTGTATGACCTTCACCGGTAGTTGTTCCGGGTTGTTTGTGTATGTGAGTTTAAATTTTAGGAAATGCGCCCACGATACAGTAGAAATTCCTAGAGAGCCTTTAAAGTTTTTTTTTTTTTTTATGTGACCTACGTTTAAAATAAAAATCTTTTAACCACCAGTGCTGTTATTAAAGAAAGGGCCGCTATGATCAAAACGGCAGCTATGATCTACGTGCCTGTCGATACTTTTTAAACAACAGATTATGCCTAATCAATTGGACGGGATCTGTCCATCCATGTACTAAGAGCATCACATACAATCACCGATCGTTTGTGATCCTGGTGATTACTTGAGCACCCCATTTTAGACCCCGCACGTGCAAGTTCGAGTGGAGTTTAAAGCTTAATACGGTATTGATTATATCGAGTTCACTTACGCGTAATAATTTATTATACGCTCTGAGAATGGCAGGATGTGACAATTCACACCATGGTGTAGTTTTTTAATGTTTACTGTGAATTGCGTTACAATTTCGTCTTGAATTTCATACCATTTGTTACTGTATCACAGAAATTAATGGTCAACCATAAATTGGAAATAACACAAAATCACACACAAAACCACGGCAAGACATATGAAGACCAGAAAGGCCAAAGTAAGATTCATTTAAAATTAATCTACCTCAACATCTGCCTACCCTTTTCCCAACTACATAGGGGTCGGCTTCCAGTCTAACCGAATGCAGCTGAATACCAGTATTTTACATGGAGCGACTGCCTATCTGACCTCCACAACCCAGTTAGTACTAACTGGGTTGTGGAATACGGTACCCCTTGGTAAGCCTGTTTTTCAGACTTTCGGGTCACTGACTACCTGTAATGACTGTCAAAGATCTACAAATAACAGCCGGGACCAACGGCTTAACGTGCTGTCCGAGGCACGGGGGAAACCAGGTATGTTATGATGGCCACCCATCCAAAAACCGACCTAGGCAAGCGCGGCTTAACTTTGAAGATCGACCTGTCAGGCTATTATTATTTAGCCACGAGCTTCTATACATAATTAAGCTACCTAACAGCGGTAATTTAAGTTTACACCTTAAACTTAAAATAGGTACGCACGACGGCCAATCAAGCTATACAAAACCAGTTTACGCGGATCTCTCATTGTATAAGAAATCTACACAAAGCGACGCCAAGTATACTGGAAATGTACAGCTTCATATGCCGCCGTGTGTACTAAGCTGAATACATAGGACCAAAATACAGTTAGCAATAGACTATGTTGACAGGGATATTCTGGTCCTTTCGGTCAAACCAACTGCGGTTGGATATAAATAATTTACACGGAACGACTGCCGTCTGCAACCTAATTCTAGGACCTAAGTATAATGTTCTAAGGTTAGATTAGGTGTCAAATTGTCTAGCTCCTGTCTGACAACACCAAATTAATCCAGCTAGTTTTCCTAGCTATATTAACTGATAGACTTGTATGGATGCTGACATGCTAAATGACAACATCCATAAAAGTCTATCAGTCATAGCGGGCATTGCCCATTCACTAATATCTCGTGTGTCTAATGTGTCGTTTTTAGTTGTTAAAAATACCTAAATTATGGATGTCAATTCAGGACTTTATCGGGATTTATTTCCGTTTTATAAATTAAAACCGATAAATGGGTCAATGACCGCAGTTGCCCTGTTAAAATGTAATAACTATAGTAATCACATGCTTACTCAGTACGTATAAAATGGCGACTTTGTCAGCTCAGAACGATCTTTTTATTGCACTTTGGTACGAATGCTTCAAACAAATACCTAATACGCACAAGAAGACTTGTCATAACTTGGTAATATCTTTATCCAAACACAATGAACATATCGACAACTAATGAACGTTGAAAGCTGAGTCAGTGTTATCATTACTCACGTTATCAGGCTAGCTTGATGACGTCACGTAAACATTGACTCATGCACGGTTCTCGGAAAGTACCGGCAGACGTGTCTGTGCCTGCCTGCTTCGCTTTTATGGAAGTGTGAGAAATAAAATACTTGGTCTTTTGTAAGTGGATATTATATTTATATGAAGTAATGAAATAATGAATGAAATATAGTAATGATTTGATTATCTGACATCCTGTTAACTTTTTTAGATAACGGCCTAGCTGACAAAGCGATAAGCAAGTTAGAAACGTTTGAAATATGATAGGATATTTTATATTTATATGTTAGGTATCTATAAGTACCTCGTTGATATAGTAGTCGTAGGCTCTACTGCAGAGGGTTCGACTCTCAGGCCGGGCTATTTGTTGAGTATTGGGTTTTTCTATCACGAATTTTTCAACAGCCAGCCTGGAGAAGGGATGGATTTGGGTCCAGTTGATGGTAATAGGCTCGCTATATACTACATGGAAATTAAATAAGTACTATTAACAAGCGAAACTCCATTAGTTATTTCTTGAATATTAAATTATGGTAGATGAAATTATTGTTTCTATTTAGAATTTGTAAATATCCTTCAAGAATTACAGGCGGGAATTATCGGGCTAAAGAAATCTCCTTCATACAATCAGAAATCTCTCCCAAACCAGTACCAAATCTCCAAATCTCAGCCACTACCTATCTAAGACCTCAATTACGTAGCAGAACACATTCCGACATGGCCTCTAATCCTGTATTCTGGCAAAACACGAAGGTGTTAATCCGAATCCTGCCTACTAGCGCGCTAGGCGCCTAGGGGTGTCATCACATTTAATTATACACACTGTAAGCCTAAGCCGAGTGTACGAACTTGGCGCACGGATTTAATTCTGCTACAACCCTGAGAGAATGCCTTGGAAATTAAAAAAGTGATGGTTTTCGGGTGGCTATCGCTTTACAAGCTATGGGGGGAAATTGGACTGGTTGGTACTGCTTTTTTAAAGGAACTTCTGAATTGAAGCTGCAATCCACAGCTGGACTAAGAGATGAACCACGTTGTGTCACGGAAGACTTGGTTGGTCCGTATTAAAAATTGTATATAATTAAGACTTATCATTTTTGTGTACACTTGTATAAGCATTTGTTAGTACCCTTGTTAGCCTTCTTACTTTGGTGCGTGTTCTGACTACACTGTAAAAGACAAATATTCTTAAAAGAATTACCGGAGTTCTTGCCTGTTTTTCTCCATAGGATATGATGACCAATTTGCACTGTGTAATTGCTGCTTTTGACATTTCATAACTTCATATTGGCACATGGGCATTGAAAGAAAGAAAGAAAAAGTATTTATTAGACTCACACAGGACAAAACAAAAAAAAATGGATGAGATTACAATATTACAAAAATTATATAAAAAAGTAAACATAAGAAAAAGATAAAACAAATTAAATTGGTCTTATACGAGGCCAAAAGGTCCCTAACTTGGCATGGTGCTGCAACATTTTAAAAAAAAAAGCCCAGCAAGCACTGAATACATATTCAGAAATACCTAAGCCTCATGCAAGGTGCAAGTAAAAATTAACCAAAAAGGTGCTTAATTCCCTGCTTCCGTGACTGTAAATGGCTTTTACTTATCACCACATACCACACGTTGTACTTAGAACTAAGTATAAAAGTAAACAGGACTACAGGCGACGCCAGAGGGCGCTAACTTGCTTCATTATACAAAGTCTCCGTCAGCTAAGCTGGATGTCGAACGAGCTACTAAAACCGGGCAGAAGTTAGCTTACGGATTTAACTTTACGGCTGAAACAGTCGGTTAAGGCCTTACAAGCCGTGTACTTAGTAGTAATTTGATTGCTTAACATAATTATATACATACATAACCTCAAGCCGTTTTGCCATGAGGGTTGGCAGAAACCACAGATTGCCACCTGCTACGATCCTTAGATACTCCTTTCGTCCACGTGCTATATCTGGTGGCGCGTTGCGAGTACTACGCACCTGATCTTTCTGAAGATTTGTTATGAGGAATGAAGCGTTAAACAACAGCTATAATTCGAAACTAGGTAATTAGTGGAAGTTCTGGAACGATTGATTGATTCGATTTTCTGTTACAAAACACACACGTGCAATCTCGTAAAAGTTTGGCAGAGGTGTGCATATAGTTATAGGTCAAATTTCGCCGGTTTTGTTTAAGTCGGCTTCGGCTTCCGTAGGTCTTTAGCACTTCCAACTCCCAAAATTGAACCCAAGAGCATTAAAAGCAGTCAAGACCAAAAACTGGTCACTTTGAAAAATCAAAAAAGCACTACTGATTTTATTTTGTTGTTTGAATACAATTATTTCACAGCATAGCATCATAAACAGACATACCCTTCGTACAAGTAGAGGTAGAGCAATGATATAAACTGCACGTCAGCTAATCTCTTGTCAAACGAGGTTTAAGTTAGCACATGGATTTAACTGCAGACTGCAAGACGATGGCTTAGGGCCGTTGTCTGCCGACACTTACACCGTAGTGTAACATGATATTTCAATTTAAAAACCGGATAGTGCGTAGACGTGTCTCCGAATACATACGAGGTATGTATATAATGTAGGTACTTTACCAGTAGTTAAACAGTCTTTGTATATTATGATGATTTTATATTTTATTGTTAAACACACTCGGTAGGACAAGGACTCTCTAATTAGAATCTTTTGATACCTTACAATGTAGATCATCGCAGATTTTAAGTCCAAGGAAATAATCAATTCATGTACATTAATGATCACGAAGGAAAGGATATGATTCCGAGCTGGTATGACGAGAAACTCGAGGGACTCATTGATACAGATGAAACCTGAATATCAACGACGATCTATCAACTTCTACAAAAAAAACACCTACATGAGCACTTATCAAACGTCTGAAGTTAGGTGCACAAATATGGTGGTAG
This sequence comes from Noctua janthe, assembly GCA_910589295.1. Lineage (NCBI taxonomy): Eukaryota > Metazoa > Arthropoda > Insecta > Lepidoptera > Noctuidae > Noctua > Noctua janthe. The sequence continues at coordinate 2,154,320 of OU342565.1, read as the reverse complement.
ACACCACTTGGATATTTAAGGCGAAAGGGTAGCCCGCTAAAGTCATATTTTCTTACGGTTTTTACAATTTTCAAGTCAGTGTAAGGTTATATGTTGATAAAATATGACTCGCATCCGTAACACGTATGCACGTATGTAGTTACAGAATTGTAGTCACTAAAATCATGAATACAACCCACTAAATCCATGTAATCCCATTCATGAAAAAGTCGTTCAATGGTGTTAAATGAACTTAGAGAATTATATTGATGATTTTAATGAATCACCCTGGCGCTTTCGCCAGTAAGACAGACTCCATTTTGAAATATTACATTACCATGTGACAATAGCCGTGTCTACTACCTACAGGCATTGTGGCGGCGCCACCGCTGACGCTAGGCGCCAAATCCTCCGATGTAGGTAACACCCAACTAATTAAATTCGGCTACACGGACGTAAAATTTGAACTGACTTAATTACCTACCCAAATTGGTTGTGTTATCATTTGCATACAACAGCATTAGCAGGAGTTGGTTAGATGAATGTGTTATGTATTCAACGTTTACATTCGGTAGGCGTCCTAAGTAACCAGTGGAGGAGCTTTGAAGTACCTTGTAATAAGATGAACTGAAAACTGGTTTTGCTTTTGCGAAGTTATGAATTTTGTTACGAATTGTACCAATGATATTGTGATCACTACATAGTATAAAACAAAGTCGCTTCCCACTGTCTGTCTGTCCCTATGTATGCTTAGAAACTACGCAACTGATTTTGATGCGGTTTTCAGATAGAGTGATTCAAGAGGAAGGTTTATATATATATTGCACCCGTACGAAGCCGGGGCGGGTCGCTAGTATACTAATAAACGTAGTGTAAGCTTTAAGGTTCCGTCTTGAGTCACGACTAGTCCTCACTTATCCCGGGCAGCGAGTGCACGTAGCCTTAAAGTAGTTCATCTTCTTACTGATAATTTGGTGGTTTTATTCTAAACCCTAACTAGTGTTTCTAGTGAACACCACAGATATTGTTCTTAATGGATTAATTGATATCCGAGTGCTAGTGCGCAAAGTCTAACCTTTGACGCTTTAACATATAGCCAACACGAAAACGAAGAAAGACACTTGAAATAATAATTAGGTATGTCGTTGTGTTGGTCAAATGTCCGTTTTATTTAAGCTAAATTCTATCTAAGGGTGATTATATAATTTATTTTGAATGATTAATAGTATTTAATTTAATTTGAATGATTTTTGGTATTTAATTTAATTTGAATGATAATTTGAATTTATTTTTTTTTAAATTATGTTTATAAATATCCGAAATTCGTATGCCTATTAGGTTAAACATAGCGATCCTGAAATTCGAATTAGATCTTATTAAATTGTACTTATGTTTCACAAATATAAAATTTGAAGTTAAATATGAAAAAAAATGAAATTAAGAGACAAACCCGGTTTTTCAATTGAGAGTTGGAAATCGAGCACTTTTCAAACTCCATTCCCAGTAATACCTCTTAAAAGTTCCTTTATCCTTTAAAATTAATCAAAATTCCTTACGAACTATAAAACGCATGATAGTGTACCACGTATCGCTATCTTGTCTCCGGTTTCTGGTCTATTGAGAATTTGAAGTTGAGAACTTGTCATACACTATTTTATCATTACTCAATTGCCATAAATTGACTGCCTCGTTGATCGAGTGGTGGCAACCGCGACTGCTGATAATGAGGCCCTGGATTCGATACCCGGGTCGGGCAAAGTGCTATTGGGTTTTTCTATCAGGAATTTCTCAGTAGTGCCACGGAGTCTGGATTCGTGGCCGGTTGATGGCAATAGACTCGACTCGTATTAGTACACCTCTGCATAATCCTGCAGGGTCACAGACGTGATGTTTTGTTGAAGATGATTAAGGCAATTGACCTTTTAGTAATAATTCGTTCGTATTTAGTGAGTCATCGAAAAAAGAATGCTTCAAATTCCAATAAACCATTAATTTTGTACCGAAGCCTCACCAAAATTAGGGCCTAATACATACTCCTAATAGCGAGTAAACACTAAAGCCAGCACATTCAAGGCTGATGTCACTGTCACATCGTGTTCTGAGAACACTTGACATTCCGTCGTCGCCGCGATGACACGATGACAGCCACCGTTGACATATTGATTAACATTCACTGCGGGTATAATGTTATTGATTTTGTTACTGGCAGAGACAGTATTGTACTCAGTACAGGGTTCATTATCGAAGTTCGTTTAAGAGCAGTTTCTTTTTAATTTAGTCTTTATGGTTTATTTTCCGTGTTTCTACCAATACCAAGAACTGGGGACCTAGCTTTAAGCTAAGGAAACGTAACGTAAACACGATCGATTGTAGAATTCGAAATGCTCGTTTCAAAAACAATATAAACTTTTTCAAGTCTTCCTTCATATCTATGGGAGGTAGTAATCGTGTTTATCGCACAAATGAACACAAAAAAGAAGCGGAGGATAGTTGTAATTTGAATCCAAAAATTGTAAGAATTTACGTTATATTTACGTCACGCGTTCGTGCTAGGTTCTCTTAAAGAACGACATGTCAGAAGAATCAGTAAATAAGTCTTTATTTTGGATGAAAGCTTCTTCAACAGAACAGGGGACTACAAAAACGTTCTCTAATTTTTACTGAAAATTCAAGCATTTGGTTTGTGATTTATAATAATTGCCACACGTGATCGCATAAACAAAAAACGCCAAACACTATAGTATAATTGTATCTACCTACATCCTGTAAGCAATAACTACGAACAAACATTTTTCCCCGTAGAGGATTCCACCTGCAACCGGTCTCAGACAGTGTGCTAATCAGGTCGTTAATATTCACGAGTGACCAACCCTCAGACTGCGCCAGTCAGCTGGTTAATATTGACGAATGATTGAGCTGAGCGATCAGAATATGGTGCAACGAGGTCTGACAATTTACTGACGGTGCTGCATACTAATTAGATCTAAGTACTGTTAAGTTTATCACCTTACAATTTCATCATCTTCCTAGCCTTTTCCCAACTGTATTGGGGTCAGCTTCCAGTGTAACCGGCTGCATCTTCCAGTATTTTACATGGAGGGACAGCCTATCTGATTTCTATAGGGTAATGTATGTGACCTAACAATTTATCGTTACAATTTGATTTTGTCTTAACCCAATATCACTGTGCCCGGCCTGAGAATCGAACCCAGGACCTCATGCTCAGCAGTTGCGCTTGCCACTACTAGACCAACGAGGCGTATCCTTTATTCTAATTCAGGTCATGCACTGTTTAACTATTTCATTGGAAACCGTATCAAATAGACAGACAGAACTAACCAAAAGACAGTTACTGTAGCATTTATAATAATTAGTATGGATTTTATTGGCAATGTCCTTCATAAAGGTCAGGTACTACCGACGCGGTGCGATCAATATTCTTGTGTGCTCATCGCTTACTTTATGAATTTAATCGTATTTTTCTCCAAAAGTGCCTCGTTGAGTGGTCGCAAACGCAACTGCTGACTGCTGAGCATGAGGTCCGACTCCCGGGTCGAGAAAAGTTTTTTTGGGATTTTTCATCAGGAATTTACCCTCAATGTGCCCGGTTGATGGCAATAGGCTCGCCCCCTATTACATGGGACTTAAAACATAACTGGCGAAATGTGGGTGTACTTGTATGGTACACCTTTGCCTAACCTTTCTGGGATTACAAGGCGTGATGTTATGTAATGTTATTCTCCAAATAAGGAAAATAAATGTTTGAGGCCAAAACGACAGAGCTCCTACATTTTATCTTAATCAGTAGAACTTATATTTCAACAGACAGCGCCAAACTCGAAAGTCCACGTTTTTGCTCACAAGTAGCAAAACGACCCCGAAAATCGATAGTACTTATCTCTCACATACACGACGGTAACTATCTTCAAAACCAAAGTTTTTTGTAACAACTACTAAATCACTTGTCGCGATGCGTGGGGTCCCACACGTGGGACAAAGGCGCCCCTTCAACGACCCTTGTATCAAAGGACCAGAATACATTGGTCCTCTTTTCCCCTCTTTCTTGTCCCAAAATTGGGATTGGAAAGGAACTTTCTATAAGAGAGAGGGGTCTTGTTAAGTTGGCAGGCCGTAACAGCTGTTAGGAGTGCGTAAGTCTATGGAAGTACTCTCGTTGTCTGCCAATACATGTGTTTGTGTGTGTTGTGTATACTGTTCGTATCAAAGTTTTAAAACGTCTCAAGCTATTGTTTATTTATGTGATGAGTTTACTAAGGGGTACTGGATGAGCTGGGGGCTAACATCAAACGATGCGGGGTTTCATTTCGGGAGAAGATTATTGTTAGAATTTCTTATGAAGCTTGGTTGAGATGCAAGTAACCATATCGGAGAAAAGTATTTTGAGTATTTCTTTAGAAAAAAAAAACTACGAATATAAGGAAGACTAGAAAATAAATACTATCTCATCATAGTGTTAACAGCTAGACGGGGTCGCGGTAGACCGAAGAGAAGATGGCGGGATGTCTGGGATGGCTTCATCGCGAATTGGCGAGAAGAAGCACAACATCGTGAGAAGTGGAAGGAATGGGGAGAACAAAACAAAAAAAAAAAGTGTGAAGAGTATACTTAACAAAAACGTTTTCCTCTGCTTTACTCTAGTTTTCGTGTCGCAAGAGGGCCAAACTTCCTCAATCCTCTCACCAGACTCCCACACTACGCGTGCATACAATCCCACTTAACACAATCATATTCAAACACCCTGTTAAGAACACCCAAAAATCCCAAGTCTTACAAACCCTACTCATACACACTTCTGATAAGCATCCTCAAACATACAAATCTCATGGAATATATTATCAACGTCGTATGTTTAAAATTCCTGCACACTACGCAAGGACCACTCGATTCAGCATTACGGCCATTCAGTGTCGCGTCGGCCATTTTGTGTTGATCTACCGCGCCGCTCTGATTCGAAGTCGCTGAAGAGTTTAGAGGTAAATTTTTAAGTAAACTCGGGGGTCTTAGGTGAGTGGTCAATGAACAATGGAGGTGTGAAAGGGGTTTAAGTAAACACCCTTTTGTGAGAGCTCATGGTATTGTACGGTTGACGCTCTGTGCAAATAGATTACCGCGCATTGTTGCGGTTCATACTGACGCCTGTGGTGACACGAACGGTGTCTAGAGGAATATTTCGTGGTAATTCAAAGTAAATCTGTGAATGCGTGTCGTTTAGCATTTAATGTTGGCGAGTTGGTGAATAATGGCTTGGGGAATGACCTAATAAAGGAGTTCAGAATCGGTATACGTCAGCAAATTGGAGGTTCTAACCTAATTCTTGTATACTTTGTTAAACTTTCTACCTGATGACCGATTTATAATCATTGTATTTACATAGTATGAACTGCAGCATAAAATTGCTGTGGCATATTGGCGACCATTACGACAAAGTTGAAAAGTTAATTAAGAAAACAGACAAATGAGGTTATAATATCTCATTTACTTAGGTAATGAATATTTTCCCCAATTTTACAAAGCTCTACTTTTCTACATCTATATATTTCCTAGAGCTACTCCGTTAAAACTCGGGATTAAAACTGTTCACGGTAAATGGGTATAATCTCGCCCCCTTTCACCACAGGCTACGGATCACACAATGGGAATTAATTCTGACATTGGGGAGCTTTGGGAGCAGATACGAATGTCTACTTTCTGTAGCTTTCGTTTTTGGCAACATTATAATTCTACTAACATAATAAAGCTACAAAGCTTTCTGCTTCTGATAAAACAGCGAAAATGGTTGGAAAAAAGGTACAGCAGATATCTACTCACCTGGTATACGAGTTTGGGTTTAATGGTAAATGGCTAAACAAGAAATTTCTATGTCAAAATGTTGATACTTCTCATATCTTGCCGTAATTAGATGATTTTTTTTGTATCATAGCGTGAGAAATAAGCTGATGGCTGCCCTTGGGTGCAGTCCTTGCTACCGCCTAAAGACACCTGCAATACCGAGAAAATTAACTATGCATTACCGACCTTGCCATTGTTGTATACCATATGGTGTTATTCTCACTAAAATCCATACTGTACCCTATATAATACTGATTCCTAAGAGTAAAAATATTTGCAAAAGATTTAAAATTTCAAATCTTTTTTCATATTTTCTAACAAGCTCAGAAGATGCAATCCTACCATAAGCCTTCCTTTTGGCTTTGCCAAAGTCGGGTAAAAAATAACACGGAGGCAATCCATTTTTTACCACTAAAATCTTGTTCACCGTCAATGCATATTACTTTTGAATTTAACGACTACGTTGGAACTTTAATTATAGATAGACGCAGTTTATTTTTCCTGAACTTTATAAACAAAAAAAGCGATCAAAGAGATCCCCGGTCAAAAAAGGAAGTCACCATTCTATAGTCTATGATTTCAAGACCTTTTCGTGTATTAGAAGATAACCAGCCAACTATGACTCACGATTGCCAATACTATGTAGATATTCTCAGTTTTCACAAGTGCTATGGGATCGATGCAACCGAACAGCTTTCGAACTCGGCACTGTCATTACTCAGGCTATTTAGATTACAACTATGTTATTTGCATTGTTTGTGGGAAAAATTGTATACTTTGGGAATATTTTAGAGAGGCTATCTGGGAAATTATGTATGTGGGTTTGTCAGGATTTATTCCGTTAGGCTCGTACAACATGTGGGCAGAAGATGGGTTTCGTGCAATAAAAATACACTGGGTGCGATACACTGTTTATAATAAACTAACAAATTACTTGACATTACAATTTAAAACAATAAGACGGGTCACAATGAATCGGGTACAGTTCCAGAACGTCTCAACTCCGCTGCGATCAGACACTCAATGTCGTACTCGCTTCGAGCTGTAAACATCACGACTCTGTAGAAGCACGCTGTGGTGTGGGTAGACTGGTAAGTAGGTCGCTTAATGTCACCACTGGCGGGCTTGCGATTCATTTTATGTCCGTACCAATGACCGGATCCAACATATTCATTATATTCATGATGGAGCAGGCCTACCTAGACAACACTGATGTGGATGCAGCCAACGAATTGAGAAGATGCCGATTGCAATAAATCGCGATGGATAAATGAGCGTGTTTTATAAGTCAATTAATCAATAATTTGACAGTACTGTAGTTATAGATTTTTTTTATTGAATGTTATTGAAATTGTTCTTTTAGAGTACCTAGGAATATTGAATTTACTCTTGTTCTAATCTTATGCTCTGTCTTGTTACTACGTTATTGTTTAATTGTACCCTTGTGGGAGAAATAAATAGGTTACCATTCCTGTTAGTATTTTAAAAAATTGGCAATGAGGTAAATTAAAGTACCTATTTATTAGTAAGTTTGTCAACAGACTCCGTTTTTACAGCGTTTCTTATCTCTGTCATGGTTTCAGTACCAAGGTTTTCCTCATAAAGGTCAAAGCCAAAGTTAATTACTATTTTAATACAGTAAGCAACACTTATCTTTCAGACAGTGTGTAGGTACTCGGTAGGATTCGGAAAGATCTACTTCATAAATCACCAATTTTAGGTTGTATCTGACAAACCCTACGATTATTGTAGGAAAACTTCGTTACACTACTAAAATATTAATTTAACATCACTTAGATACACAATGGTTATGTATTTCAATCTCCAACAAATTCGGGCAAAACTAATCAGCCTTGGAATCCCCTAGATCCTCATATATCAACGTGAATACGCGGATACGGACAGATTTAGAAAAAATACGACACCGTCTTCTCTCGCCGTTCATACAGAAAACACCCCATTAAGTAATTTTTTCTGCCTAAATCTAATTTTGAGGGTGGGCATCCCATATGTGCCTATGGGATTTTCAGTGGCCCCACACAAAATTGAACTCTATCTATAAAGGTTGAAGATTTGTTTTTTGTTGGACTGTGGATAATTTCTACCCCACACTGGACGCAGAAGCAGCTGCGATCAAATGCACTATGCGATCTCAACCCTCGAAATGCAATGTTGTGTAATAATAATAAATTTACAAAGACAAGGTAATATTGCATTCGTTGGGGACCGTTGTAAGGGTTGCGGCAATCGTCAGGAGATTCTGAACGTTCATTTGTTATATTTTAATGTATTTTTGAGACGCGAAAATCGTGCGCTGATTTAGTTCCCTTCGAAAATTACATATTGCAGAGGATTGAGACTTGATGAGACATGAAACAAATTCAGTTATGAAATGAAGGGATGCGTGAATTTGAAACTGATTGATGCAGATTGGTTTCTAAATGACATATTTATGAACAGAAAATTAAACTTAGGGATTGCCGATTCAATTGGGAGATGAGGAGCCCGATTTGTCAAATACTTTCACAAAGGATGCATTGATGCGGTATTTTTAGATTAACATCTAAATAAAAGTGTTCTGTTGAATTTCTACTGTTTAGCTCAGCAACGAGACCTGATTCCTACAGGGCGTACATTTGTAGGTTTTGCTTAGTGATTTTAATACAAACGGGAATAGAAGTATCAAGATAATGAGCTCTCTTACGTCCATCCTTATACACAAAATGTGTCTGTATTAGAAAGAACCATCCAGAGTAATACAAACGATACAAACACTGTACTTACACACACTCCTCCACAACTTAATACCCCCGACTTACCCCCCACGTGCTAGGGGTCCTTAAAGCGATATTTACAAAACAAGTCGCCTAGAACGATCTAGGTGTAGTGACAATAGCTCCACCCCTCTCCATTGTCGCTAATACCCCGTTGAAAGACGAGGAGTGAAGAAGCAAAGGATGTGTTACTGGAATGTTTTGTGGGTGTACTTTCTATGATATAAGATGAATAGGACAATCTATCAGCACTAATATTATATGTGATCCGTAGATGATGACCATCCATAACATACCGAGTTTCCTCCGTGCCTCAAAAAGCACGTTAAGGCGTTGGTCCTGGGTTATTTGTAGATCTTTGACAGTCATTACAGTGGCCCGAAAGTCTGTCAATCTGTCCGAGTTATTATTAGTCAGTACTAACTGGGGTGTGGGTGGAGGTCAGATAAATGATGGAAAGCTAGACCAGTACCGAGTGAAATCGCTGGGCAGGAGCTAGTCTTACATATAAAACGGGTGTTTTTGTCGCTGGATTAGTGCGATAACGTATCAAATCGTAGAGATTTGAATCAAGTTTTTAAAAATCGAACTTAATATCCAAATGGAGATAGACGTAATCAATCATTGTCTACTTATGATTCACACAAAAATGATGTTTAACCAACTGTAAATAGTAACCAGCTTGTAACAGTGAGTGGTGTGACTGTGAAATCATAGATCTCGAGTTCGAACCAAAGACAACACACCTCTGATTTTTCGGATTCGTGTGCGTATTATGTATCATTATCACATGCTGCGGTGAAGGAAAATATCGTGAGGAAACTAGCATGCCTGATAGATATTCCCCGACGGCATGTAAAGCCAAGTCAGAGGTCCATGAACGGCATAAAGACTCTGACATCAAATGAGGCACACGAAGAAAAAAAAAGCTTAGAAACGCAGATATGATAAAAGGTTTTGTGCAAGTCTAACTTTTATAATAGTAATGCTGTAATACCCGTTTCCTTAACAATATGTGAAACCTAAATAAATACGTACGGATTTTAAACTCTAGACTCTAAACCGAGCGGTGAAAATTAAGTGCGCTTTTACTAGCCATTATATCTAGGTGTGGAAACGGGCTTTAGAATCGCAGATATGGTAAAAGGTTGTGTGTAAGTATAACCTTTATAAGTAAGTTTGCTGCTATCGCGACGATCAAATAAAAGTTTATAGATACCTAGCTAGTCGTAACGATCGAATGCTTAACCCCAAACATTAAAAAGCGAGATCTCTCGATTTCTAGTTGCGAAATGCTACTGGTCTACTACCAAATGCGTATCTCGTACACATAAAAGCGATGCAGAATCGATGTTGTTTCGAAATGTCCAGTTAAAGCTGGGTTTCCACTACAGATGTGCGAGGATGTGCAGCGTGTGCATTAAACTAACCAATCACATAGCTAGCTTAGCTCAAAATGTGAAAAAGAAGCTTTACTATTGGTTTGACCTTTCAAGCTTGTTGTTTTCCTTCTCAAAAGCAAGTGATAGTATAATTATCACAATACGCACATGTATCCGAATAATTAGAGTACCGTATCTTGAGTTTGAACTTGAGATCTACGAATTGGCGGTCCGACGGTCTTACCATTCGACTATCGCTGCCTAAGTAACAAATAGATTCCAAGTTTCCATGTACAATATGTATCTGTCTTGGCTAAGCTACACAAATAATCCTAAAAAGTCTAAAGTCGAGTCTCTTGTCACCTCCTCTCTTTCTAAGTTCCAAGTTATCTTGTAACCCTTGTGTTTCGTACGAGTCATTTAGAGGGGACGATATCGCAGATAAGTGAGGTTAATCGTGTTGCTTTGTACTGTATTGTGCAAGATGAGGCTCTTCTTCTTTTAAGGGTTTTGCAGGCTGATATCTGTGTTGATAACGGTATATAGCAATTCTACGGAAAGTTTTTAGTAAAAGGAGTAAGGATTGTTGAATGTTTTCATTAAGTTGAGCAACTGGTGCTCAATGACGATGCTGATATACATACTAATATTGTAAAACCGAAAGTAAATCTGTCTGTCCGTCTTCTACCTTTTCACGCCTTAATGGCGGATGATGATGAAATTTGGCACACTGGTACACCATGTCTTGGGTCTCTGAGACAATTGTCTGCATTAAAGCGGGCAAAAGCTAATATAACATAAACTGCGGTGAGTGCATGATGTGATACGATTTTGACGGTTAGATTTCTTAGAAATACTTCCACGTCCTAATGTAAACTATGAACAGTTACAGACGATAAGGGTAATGTTACAAACAAATTAGCACTTACGGCCCACACGCTCCGCTTCTAGGTTATACAACCTGTATACGGTAATAGACACAACTTCTTTGCGTAATATGGCATCACAGACATTACACATATCATTGTCTGTCTAGAACACAAGTAAGGTACATAGAAACTCATGTCGAATGTTAGTAACAAACAAGGCAACAAAATGTACATGAACACCGGTTCTGACATGACTTGCGCCTAGATACCTAGCTTCTCTATTACTTGTAACACCCACGGAATTCCACCTATATCTAAGAATCAAACAACTTGCTCAAATAACAACCGGTACGCCCACAAAAAAAAAGAAAAGGTTTAGAATCTAAAAACAAAAGCATTGCTCTCAAGAAAGGAGACTTCATTGTCCACAATTGAATAACTTTTCAATGGTGATGAAAACAAGACGAACAGTCGTACGGACAACTAAAGAACTTGTAAAGAATGCAACGGCAGAAGAAGATAGTCTGATGCAGGATAATGGTGCATTAGAAAGGGATGGAGGACGTCTCATGTCAACAATGAAAGATAGACTTCGTGCAGTAATGTGAGCACTCAATGGACATGAATACAAAGGCGTGATTACAACTAATGGAGGTTTCGAATATTCAAATTTGAGCTTTTAGCTGCACTTAATAAGGTTCATAATTATGTTTAGTGAATGCAGATGATTGCAGCAAATCGTGAACGCATATAATGTCATTGACTCAGTTTATCATAAGTCATACGACCTAGACGGTACGCTAGGCTTTACGACCGCTAATAACATGATTGAATATTTCTGTTTATTGCTTCTGAGTACTTAAGGTACTATTTGAGTATCATTAAGTATAGGTTGGCGAGCTCAACCGTCCAATTGATGGGTGTAATAGCGTGATAATCAATGATTTGCAGGTTTGTAAGAAAAAGCCAGATGTTTCTCACAGAGAGTGCAAAATGTCTGTGTCATTAATGATGTAACTTGAGGAGTATTGGGAAAAATCTTTATCATTATTAACAAAGCTATTGGTACATTAGCAAGTTATGTTGTGCGTGACCTTTCGACGACCATAACAATGATTTGAAGACGATACATTGCCAAAATGCAAATTTTAACAGATTAAAAAACGAAAAAAAAAAAAAAATCGAAACATCGGGAACTCAAAGAAAACAATAAACATGGTAAATATCCCGTCTTCTAGTTATAATAATTTAACAGATTACTGCACAATCCATAGATTTTTTGAGTTTTCATGGAAGACAGATAGGTTTCGTTATCACAGATGATATAAGAAGAATATAAGTGAGAAACTAATGCATCAACAATGTCATAAAAGCTCTTCAGACCACTTGTCTCAATAACGGCGACCAATCTCAATGTTTTCTGGTGATTATATTACGGTGAACTCTGTTCTTTTACTCTCATAATCCAAGGCAAGGGATATGATGGAAGATGATGATCAATAATCTGATAGGACTCAATAACTGATAGAACTTAAGTATGTGTAAAAGGACTAACACAAAGATTACAATATCTCCTGAGGAATTCAACAAAATAACAACTAATCGAATCCAAAAACAATCAAAGAATATATTAACACAAACAAATTCACAATCGCGTAATATTACGCTGACAGTCAAGTACAAGGGTCAATTGGCACAGTTAGAATCGCGTGGGAAAATACAAGCAATGCTCCAAACGATAATTGTGATCATTATGTTGGTAACAGCTGTTGCCATGCTGATCTAGGACTGGTAATTACTAGCTGTAAACAATCGTGGATTTAATTAAACAATACCTATAGTATTGGGACGCAAAGACTTGGTTTGTGTAGACTATAGGGTTATGGTACAGTAAGTATAGTGTAGGCTAGTAAGATATGCTTCAAAATTAATAGTTGGTTTTCTCAAAAGAGAAACTATTTAATAAGCCGGGGTATTTTTTTTCTGGTTTAGGCCTGGACTGAATCAACTGGAAGTCATCGGGAGAGGTCTTTACCCAGCAGTGGGATGATGAAGGCTGACAGTAACAGTAACACGAAAATGTCAGAAGTAAATTAAAAGTGACGGGAACGATCGACGTGGAAATCTAGTCATGACAATGTTCACAAAGGTCTATGTGATCAAACAAACATAATATTTGAATAGATATAATTATTATGCCAGTGATTTTGGTAGGTGTAACCAAAAAACACCAATACCAAGAAAAGCAAAAAACCAACCATGACAATCAACTCCCCAATTCACCATCAAAACACAATTCTAATCTTAATATACACACAGCATCCTTTCCAATAATAAATTGTAATCATCGGCCAAGGCGACTCGGTCCCGATCGTTTATGAGTAATACCTTCAAAGGCCTATACAGCTGATATTAATAGCGGCAGATATACTACGTTACAAGTTACAACCGCAGAGACTGCCTTGAGAGAGGAATTGCAAAAATGTTGATAGTTGGATTCATGAAGCACGAAATAGGGCAAATCCGTTTGCATCTCTTTTAAGTAGAGGCCTCTATCAATCAACTAAGTTCTATCGCATTTCATTCTTGGATGAGGGCCTCTATGAATTATTATCGCTACAATACCCACTTCTCTGCCTTAAGCATCCCATCCGGTCTTCCTGGGTGGAATCCATAACACATCAAATGTATTATCTTACACTTCTAATAAACATAGGTCAGGTGCGTTGTACTCGTAAGCAGCGTACGTGTATGACCACATGCATAAACGTAAGGATAGCAGCAGCTGGCGTTTTGTAGTTTCTGCCTTGGAAAAAGAGCGTTACCTCATGTAAAATATAATATGAACTGAATTTACCTGTTTTGCAGCAATCATCGTCTTCAATATGAACATTTATTATCGCAGTATGATACCACTAATATCCAACTAGACGCTTCTGTTAATCCAAAGAATATCAACAACCACCTTTTGATACCCAATCCATTATGTCACCGAATTTGACCAGCGCAGTGCTCCACAAATATTAACAGCAGCAAATATTCTCGCAGCGTTAGAATTTATCCTGCTATTCCCACTTCTGATATTACATCGTAGGATCACTGTGATATATGTTATTGTTCGCCAGTCAGGTGAATTGCATGCAGGCGATGGGATAGTAACCTATCAGTTGGATATTGCAATGCTGAATTGCAATAGGGTAATGCTGTGGTCAGAAATTGTAATATTTGTGTTTCGTAACTTTGAGAGCTCTGTTTTACGTTTTAGGAAACTTATATATAGATATGTCCAGGTGGATGTGACAGCAAGATATAAAGCTGAATTTGAATAAACATCAAGTCTTTAAGAATTTACGCAATGTATTTTGAGGTTGACAACCAAATCAAATCCTAGACCCAGAAACCTAAGTGCTACATCGTTCGTCCGAACTTTATGTCAACCCAGACCATTGACCGTTATTGGTGAGCGAGAAAAATACTCTAACCTAATGTCTATGTCTAAAAATAGCAGCAGTATTTCTGTACCTCTTGAATAAAACAATAAAATAAAAAGGAAACGAAAACGAGAAACGTCCACGTATCATTAATAAATAAGCAACTAAGATTCCTGCAGGGCTTTTACGGAACCGCGTGGCCTGACCGATGTCCCTTGTTAAATATTCAGCCCTTCCCACATATATCTGTCCTTAAGTGACTACCGATGTCCAAATTATTTCGTGTTTACCTAAGACTTTTTGATTTAGGTACATTGTTTTGTCTGCAAAAAAAGACAGCAGAAAATCAGGTCGCTCTAATTGGGGCTGCGCGCAAAACGGGAAGATATTGATATCGGAAATTCGTGTTCCAAAAATATTTCAAAGCAAGCAAAGCGGATGGAGATAAAATACGGAACAAAGCCCGAACAATTCGACGCCAACTTCCCACAAAGTCAATACTGACTTCATATTATAATATTCATAATGAATTCCAACCTTTTACCTCAAAACAAATAAAGTGAAACATTCTTCGCCCACGACTGAGCTATAAGTTGATATATAGATATGAGAGCTTCCAACGTAGCTGATAATGATATAGGGCACGGTCGCATTACCGCATGTCAAACGCATATTAATGATAGATTTACTGCGGACCATAGGACCAATATAGATGGCGAACTTTATACAATCTTTTTAAGGAAAGATGAACGGTTATACGAAGACGTGTTTGAATACTCCTTTGATGTATAACGAGTCTGCAAAGTTAATGAAGTATGGATTACAGGTGATCAAAGTGAGATCAAATGTTCTGAAACGGAAGGAATTATGATATTGATTAGTGCTGTTTGATAGTATGATAGAAGACCTAATTGGAAAATGGATATCTCTTAGAAAATTGCCATTTACTTATAAAGCAAAAACGAGGATCCTAAAATATTAAATGTGCACGAGCCTCCAATAAAATATTCATAATCACAAGCTTATCCTTTTAGTAAAGGAATTATTAATGAATTTAAAAATGAAACCCCTTTTTTCAATTTGAACATTTTAAATCTCCGAACTCAGATTATATCCCTTTCCCATGATAGAATATTTATGGTAGAGATTCATCTTATCTCGTTAAGAGACAGTTTAGTAAGGAATTATGCGTTTATTAATTAAAATACCAACGAAGGAGCATTTCCTTTACGAAAATGGATGGTGATTAGACTAAGTACTAGTGTTCTTGCAGGAAGTAAGATAGTTTAGTTTAAAATATACGCTCAAATACTTAAATCTTCCAATTAAGGAGGTAATTAAATTGGATGGTTATCCACACATAAATTCTGTGGAATCGAATTACAATTTCATACATTGACGAAAACCTTTCCAATTAAAATACTTTACGCGACAAAGTGAAAACGTTTACTAAAAAAATTTAAAATAAAGACACAATAAAAATCTACTTAAGTAAGTTCTAAATTTTTCAACACTTGTGCACCTAAGCTCAAATAGTTTAAGAATAATCACCAGCTCTAACTCAGTCAGATAACGATCCAATACGCCAAAAATTAACAAACTAAGCGTTAAGACAAGAATAAAGATAAAAGTAAAGAATTTTAACGAATAAAATAACTTATTCTGAATATATGAATAAAGATAACGATCACCATACAACTGTCAATATAAAAGAATATACAGCTGATCATGTTACACTTATAGATGGTGTTAATAAGAAGTGTTGCAATGAAGAGCGTTAAGAAGAAAGCGGTATAACCATTTGACCTACTTTGATATCTAATGAAGATAGACCATAATGCGGAGAATAGTCACGCTCATCTGGATTTTGGAGAGCCCTACTTAAGGGCATCATTTGAATGAAAACTTCGTGCATAGAATGTCAAATTGTGTTCAGAATGATAAACTTATCAGAATTGACTTACCAGTTAAGAGCATAATTGAAATGAGAGTCAACGATAAAAGTATTGGTGCTAGTGAAAGAGCAAAGTCTAATAAAGCAGTTTAAGATAACTAATAGTTTATTAACAGACACAAAGTGGGTACCGCCACTAGTAGAAACAGTTAAAACGATTATATCACCATTGGTTTAACCAAGAAATGCATTCGTACCGCTTAGTGGGTTTTTACAATTTCGACATGCATTATGCAGATTTATGGTAGGTCAAGAAATAAACAAAGGTAAATCTATGTCGCCACGCGAGCTTCTACAGAAGCAATCAGTAATAAATACATTTATTTACATAATGAAACGTTAACAGCAATTAAAATAAACAAAATAACTACCATAGCAGCGTTACCAATGAACGAATATTTACGATAAAACACAAGATAAGAGAAAATCGAATGGGCTTATTAATCTAACAGATATGTACACGCATAGTTTTGATACAGGCATCGTTAAATATCCGACATTTTCGTTATCTTAGTCGTAAATATGCCAGATAAATTCTGAGGAAGAGCCCCGAATCGAATTTATGGACTCGTTTCTAATTCTTCGGGTATCACGAATTTTATCTTTGAATTATTAGCTAATTTTACAACTAGGCTCTGATTGGTGCTACTGCTTATAGGGAAGGAACTACATATCAGTATGAAAGAAGATAACGTCTTGATGCCTAATTTAAATTCCATGCTTCGTTTAGATACGTGATATGAGCGGTTCACAAGGTACCTTATCACATTTCGAAGTCACGCATACGACATTTCCTTATAATGTCGAGTTTGTATGTCGCACTAACTCAAAAGTTTCTTACTGCTTATAACAACACCAACCTCTTTTAGTAAAGTTCTTGTAACTGCTACAGTTTCTAGTCCATCTATCTATATCTTCCTCTACAAAATAAATATTATTACTACCATCAATAATTGCTCTTTACCAGAAAACGTTATATTTATCAAACCCACATTTATGCTTATTATCCCTAGCCTAATATCAAAGTTTTATTTAATTTAAAACTTCTATGTTAGCCTATATTCCGTAATTGTGTTTGAACAATGACGGAAAGCCAACAAAACATATTTCATATCACTTTACATCAATAAGGAAACATGGCTCCATTAAATCTGTTGAAAACAAATGTTCAACTGAATGAAACGTATAATTATGAATATTACCCTACTTTTACATGGCCAACTTTATCAAACGTCCATTGATAATAACCAACTGGCTTTTACCAACTTTGTTTGTAATTGTTTAGTTTTCAGTAGAGCGTTTTTAAGGATCCGTACAAAATAAAATCAGAACCTTTAGAATTTCAATTTCTGGTCCTTCTGTACCAGAAGAGTTACTGTTACTGAGTTGTGAAAGTCAGATAATCCGTCGCTCCGTGTAAAATACTGGAACTCAGCTGAATCTAATTAGACTGGAAGCTAACTCCAACATAGTGTGGGAAAAGGCAGGTAAGATAATGAGCTATTTACCTAAGAAAGAAGGCTAGGAAAATGAGATGATGAGCTTTTCTCAAATGACGTTACACGAGACGTTTTGTCTTCTAGGTATTCTTCAAATAAACGCCATTTCAGTTTAAATAGATTCAGTATCATTGCCAGTTATTTTTAGCGAAGTATCAATGACACGATTACACGAAGCTCTAAAAACGCTTAGAAAATATTCGGTCGACGGTTTGACGACCGGCGTTACTCACGTTTGGCACACAAGGTCGTATCTTTAATACTTTTTAAGAGAACGTTCACACTTGCTGTTTGGTCACGTGATTTTGTTGTTGTTCCGGGTTTAATATTTCGTTTATAAATGAACTGAAAGTAATGGGGATGAGCTACAAGCTCAAGCGACTTGCGACATGAGAATTTTTTTTTCAATTTTAGCCTGCTCGGTCCCACTCGTGGACTCTTTCCATTTCCCCCGAACCCACGCGACCTCCTTCTTAACATATTATCGTAAAAATATAAAAAAAAAACACGCTTAGGTGACTTCATTTTATTTCTTGTATTCTTCTCAGCAAGCCCTTTCATTTGATACCCATATAATCGGAAGGCATAAAAAATAACTAGTCCGCCATCTTTGGGAGTCCGCCATATTGGATTTCGAATGACAACATTTAGCTCACCATGCATTGTCATCCAAACTAAACATATATGCAAAATTTCAGCTAAATCAGAAAACGGGAAGTGGGTAAACTTATTTTCTAAGATTTTTTTTACATAGTTTATTAGCTAGTTAGTTGCAGGTGCAGCTAAAGCATGCCACGAGTCATAGAGTCGGTTTCCTTGCGAAGGAAACGAGTGACGCACCCGCCTGTCGCTTAGCTATAAGTCACAACATCGGAGGTCGTGAACGGGGCCGCAGACACCTGTAGTTTATCTTGCGAAGGTTCAATTACATTTTCGAATTTACTATGCCATAAGCGTTAGATATTACATTGTATACGCTGTACAACCGTGTAAAATTTCCTTCGTTTACTTGTTCTGCAATTTGACACAACACAGTTATGACTCAGGCGCAACGCTTGTGTGCAAGAGGCCTTACGAACAGTACGTGTTTACATATTTCCACCAATAGCGTGCCGGGGTTTTATGTGTGTGTAATAACTGGCGCCTGTTTGTGCGTCTACGCAGAACCACAGTATAAATATAACCAGAAAACCAAGAAAACCATCATCCTCCTTTTTCCAACTATGTTGAGGTCGGTTTCCAGTCTAACCGGGTGCAGCTGAATTCCAGTAGGTGTATTACATAGTTTCTATCTGACCTTCCACTAATCAGTACTGGGCAACATGATAAGAATAGTTGTAGATACGACTTTCGGGCCACTCACTACCTGTAACGACTACCAAAGATCTAAATTTGACAGCCAGGACCAACAGCTTAATGTGGTTTTTGAGGCATGGAAGAAACTTGGTATGTTATGGTCACCCATCGACGGTCCGACCTCGGCAAGCACTGCTTAACCTTGAAGATTGACACGTGCAGCTGTTATTCTTTAGCCACGAGTTCCTCAGAAAACGATTGTTGTGAAATCAAACGCGGGAATTCGGGGTATCACCTTAACTTTTTTTTTACATTGCACTACACAAATAAAATGTAACCACCTGTCCTCGATGCGACAGCTCCGATTTACTCACGAGTAAACAGTTACCTGAAGCATGCTCAGAATCCGTGTAAAACGCTTTGCATGCGTGTGTTAGTCTATTCAGTCCGACCATTTGTTCTTAGTTGAACTACTGTTTGTTTTTACTAATGTCTACTGTGGCAGAGTGTTGCACGATTTTTTGCGTTCAAACAAACATAAATCATACCTTTTCTGTTAGTGAGTGCCTCCGATACTCCAATGTGTACTTGACCTGTGATCGAATAGAATACCTACTCAAAGAGCAAAAACTTATTTAAATGTACCTATTCTTTCGACGATCGTAAGATATCCTTATTATCTTAGAAAATTTTATTATGGGTAATATTTCAATGATGTCAAATATTAATTTAAAAGGCAAATCATTACGTTTTAGTATTAGCGTCTCATTAAAAAACTATTTTACATAAAGTGATGGAGCGGTTCTGTTATCTTATACTTTTGTCTGTTTTCACTAAGATTAGGATACACCTCAATCAATACCTAAACTTAACCACCGCGGTGTTGGATATCCGGCGCTTAACGCAGCATCGTGAGTTCAAATTCCAACAATGCAATAATATTTAGGAATCGCTTAGATTTTATAGAAAACAGTCACTAGAGTAATACGTTGGCTTATTCTTATTAACATAATGCCCATAGTTAAAAGGATTAGTTTCCAAAGACGGCTTTATCGCTTATAATATGACTGCGGACAAAGGCCTCTCATTTTATTAAACTTTGTCCTTATTATATTGGCTCTTATAGTATTGTTGAATATTGTATAGAACTATAGATATATATCGACATGATAGATATCTATGTTCCATTTAACTTTTTTCAAGTTATCGGTATCAGATTATGGCATTGTTATATTTAAATCCGGTATTACTTTCAGTAATGAAGTTTTCTGCTGATCCAAATTCGTAATAGACCATTTAATTTAAAATGCAGATAACATTATCCTACAGTGCATGTCTTAATTTAAAAGTAAAGCCATTTTACTTCATATTCATTAATTAATGTCCCTACAAAATTACCGATCTTGGGTACCGGTAAAGATTTAAGGCATATCGCACTTACAGGCATACGCATCAGATCGGCGTCACATCTCATTAATACTAGGTGAACCTTATCCGAAGCGATACCGTTTCAAAGCTTAAAGTGTGTGTTGCTGTATAGAGTTTCATGATTATAAAGAACTCGCTGTTGCCCGCGACTTCGTTCGCGTGGAAATTTTTAAGTGTATCTGTGAGAAAAAAAAAAAAAGATAATCCATGTCCTTCTCCAGGATATAATCTACGTCCTTGTCAAATTTAATTACGATCCAATCAGCCGTTTAGTCGTGAAAAAGTAACAAACGAGCATTCATAAAATGGATTATGGAAGTATGGATGCTAAATGGCTCGATCAGCAGAGCCGATGATAATACTGTACTGTTCTTAGGTATGCCTGTAATAGTGCTATAACTTCATAAAGCCGATGAATGAAAGCATGGTAGAAAACCCCGGAAGCAAGTCAGACGAAAAAAATAGTATAGTCATCCAATTCCCTAATTTCCCAGACGAAGCTATTAAAAAACCTATGAAATAAAAACTCAACATTTTAAACAAACTATCAGCAGTAAATTGTTCGTCTTCAATGTAATAACCAAAGTAAATAACACATCTAAAACCTTGTAGATAGCGTTGAAACAAGCGTCAGTTGTTTTGGAACATAGCCAGAGGGAAGAGTTAGTGTAGTGCAGACCGGCAACTGAACAGTTTCTAAAGGCCAACGAAGGCAACTGATAAACATCATAAAGGCAACGAAAAGTGGTGCGCTTTGCTGCATAATGGGTGTAAAAATACCCTTAACGAAGCCGAAAGGCAATTGTTCTCCCCGCCCGCGCCATTGCGTATTTTTTTTGTTCTAGACCATACCTGAGAACCTTCTAGTTACAGAGATATTGGGAGTCAAAGTTCCAACATTTTCACAAGTTTTTTTTTTGTTATTTCTTTACTTTAAATGCATCTATCCATCAGAACAATGTTTTGAGTGCGTAACATTCAGTCCTACCATAAATCGTGAGTTTTCACCCCAAAAACCCAAAACCGGTAAGGGTTGTTGGAGATCACATAATATTTCGTCGGGTTTTCTCGATTTGCCGTCCTGATATAAATAAACAAAGCCAAAAGCATAACACTATTTGTAACAACACCAAATTACTAATAGGATGACTAAATACTGCTGCAATTAAATCCAGTTTGCATTATTCATTTTAGTTGACTAATAAATTCAATTCAGTGTTCCATATTAAGTTTTTAAATAAATACCAATTTACCACGAATACTTGAATTACGTAGCATTAATTTTCGAATTGCTACACACAAATCTGCGGTTAACCACGCCATAAATGCTATTATTTTGTCAGTTTTCAGTTACTAATGTTGTTGTTTAGACATTCAAGGAAACACAAAAGGGTCATGAGTCTTTTTCATGAGAATTTCCATGACATTGTTCCGTCACTCAAGAACCAATAGATTTAATACGTTTTTGCGGTTTACCTTGAAATGACATTAACTCATTAATTATTCCAATTAATAAACTCAGAGACCGCGAAATAATCCGTTAACTAGTTTTGTTTAAATGTAAATTATATCTAGTTACCTAATAAGTGAAACGCGAGTTTTTATATCCGCTTAGGGTCTTAACTGTATTTCGATAATCATATGAACTGAATAGTAAACCGTATGGCTTGAAGATAAAGTACAAAGTCCATTATGATAATTATGTTTACTCGCTTATATCGCCAATTGACATATCGCAGATTAACAACTGACAATCGTGACATAAATGTTAGCTAAACCAACACTCATTCTTTTGAACTCGTATTAAAAGCAAACTAGTTCTGTTTTTCCTGTTTCCCCAGCAAACTAAATAGGTACTGTAGCTTTTATTGCTCCTCATTAAAGGCCGCTATAAATCTAAACCTAGCCTAAGTCGTTATTTTAATACCCATTTAATTTGATACTACGAAAGCCGAAACCAGCCTTAATTAGGGATTAATAAAAATGAAGATCGCTCCATAAAATATCTTTGATATTTTTCATCAGAACGCTGCCTACCAGTAAACACGGCGCGACACCTCAAGCTGTACCAGTACAACCTGACCTACGTTTGTATGAGCTTCCCATACAATGAGAGATCAGCGAATACTGAATTTACTAACCAATATCACCTGTTCATCTTCATCTTCACCTGTTCTTAACTGTGTAAGGGTTGGCTTCCAGTCTCATCAGATGCAGCTGAATCCCAGTAATTTTAAATGGAGCGACTGCCTGCCTGACCTCCGCAAACCAGTCAAGCAGTTCAAGATTCATGAAATCAAATCCAACTTTTTAGTTGCCAGCAACCATTTGCGTAGCCCGTCTGCCCAACCCTTTAGCGCATCTCGGCAAGTTCGTCGTCGCGACAAGCCGAGAGGGTTTAATTAGTGGGAGGACAAAGCGCTTCCCTTTCCTCCTCAAAAGACCAACGATATTACGAGTTCGGACAATGAAGGTGCTCCTTCAATCCTTGTTTATACGTTTTTTGAAAGGACCTTACTGATCTTGAGGTCTTTGTACGGAAGCGGGGTGGAAGCGGATAATGTCTGCTGTTTTTATGAGAATGTGTTTTGGAGCGAAAACGGAGTTGTTTGGTACTGGAATTGCAGGAGGCTGTTTAGAAAAACATGGTGGATATAGTGGAAAAGTGTGGCTATAGAGCATTTATTGTGGTTTGTAGCAAGATTCATGTGATCAACAAAGTAAGCTGACTTCTATAATTAAGCCCTGTGTTGAAAAATAAACAGTGATACCAATACCTAAATTCTTTTTCGTATCGGCGGTACCTTGATCTGACTAATTCATACTGTGCGAGCCCAGTAGCTGGTGACGTTAATAGCGGTATCGTTTTTTAAAACAGCCTGTACTGTTCCACTCCTGGGAAAAGACTTGCTCCAAATCTTGCAAGGAGTTTTTATCCCGCGCCATCTTTTTTACAGTTTTTTTTAAATATCATAAGCCATTTTTCATTATGCGCAAAGGAAAATTTCACCTGCACGTAACCTCACAAACAAAGGCATGAGTCAAATGTAACCATAACATGTTTCACTCCACAGATTGCAACAATGCATAAGTTATGACAGGCCTCAACCTCCCGCTGGCATATTAACCACGTTTCTACGCTAATAACTAGAGCATAAATATACGAACAAAATGGCTGCCGAAAACTTCGCCAAACAAAGCCTTGCTTAACGGTCAATGGCTGAATAATTCAATAAGCACAATCAACTATCAATACATTTTTTTATTTACCGTTAACTTTTCGTCAATGAAAAGGCTATTGATATGGTTAAAAGGTTCAAATTAGTGTTGCCATGTGTGTGAGTTATAAACGGGACTAATGCATTGAAAAATTTGGGTGACCGCCAAATACGAGGGACTATACAAAATTCAAGACAGAAAATATTGGGCTAAAAGTTAATTTTCGATCTTTGTTACCTAAAGTATAAAAGTGAGTATGGATAATCTTGCTGAAAATACTTTGATATTATGATAGATTAGACGTATCACAAGATTTAATGTAAGAAATACTGCTAAGCTGTTTTACAAATATGAAGAAGATAAACCGAAAAGAAAATAAAAATGTCATTATGAATTTACGGCATCCCACAGGGTCCATTTGTCCATAAACGCACACATCTGAACGTCCCAACAAAATTAGTAGACCTGGTAATACTAGTTATTAGAACTCAATGTGGGGTATGAAATAAAGAAATAGTCAATTAAGCAATTAGTCACCCGACCATTGAATTACTAACGCAACGCATTGTAATACTTTGCATGGTACAGCGAATATAACTTTAAAACCACTTAAACATATTTGATAAATGCAGCATTTACTTGGCAGATGTTGGCAATATAGCAAGGTTGAATACTAGAAGTTAAGTTATATTTTAATAAAGAAAGCCTTTCCAAATGTCCTCTGTTTTTGAGATTTATTTGAGTTCTGACATTGAAATTTTCAAACGCAGATACCAAGTCCTATTTGTTATTCAAAAAGCCAAAATTTAATTATGAGTATTTCAAATAAATTGCTTTTCTCAGATTCTATGCTAGACTGGTAATAAACTTTAGAAGTCTGAGAAAAGTAAATTTTGTCTCTTGTGTAGTAGGCTGTAGGCCAGACGTCAATTGTAAAACAACCAGTATAAGCTAACCTTTTATTCTATTGAAACTAAGAACTACGCTAGGCCAGCTCAAGGTCAAATTAATGTTTGACTTGCTACCGAAGTATTGTAGAAGAATTTGCCTACCTATTCACAAAATAAAAATAATATAGCATACAACAATAATATTGTCTCACTATACTCCTTCCTTAGAACAAAGCAGAAGACCTTCATGAAGCAATGACAAGCGAAAAACGTACACTTCCCGACCAAATTACAATATTGCCAAAAATAGATGTATATGAGCAAAGACTACTCACGCTCAGAGTGGGTAAAATCTTTAGTACACGTCATACTGTTATTTCCCCAAGTGGTAGACGGAGAGATAATTATATAACCCAGGGCGGTAGTCAGAGTTATATACTTTTATTCCACTGATTATTCTGAAGACTAACTTCTGGAATTAGGGATCAAGCTTAGTAATGTATTAGTTAGCTAATGCCTAATTTACAATAGCGTAATTTCCAACTTAGAAATGCTACTAAATATGACCCAGTATGACAAAATGTCAATAATCCCAAAATGGAAATCGAACCAGTCCTAAAATTGACTGAAGAGTCCGTATGGGATTTAATTTACGTATAGAAAACAGAATATTTTATTGCTAACCGGAAAAGGAAATAAAACATGAGAGCAATGCTCATAATTTCACAAAAGCCCATGACTCCATGAGTCATGATGCTGTCAATCTGTCACGTGCAGCCAACGGCTCAGTTGGGCAGTTTTAATTGTCCCATCACGAAGGTCGAGCCCATTGTTCGACTGCCATTGACG
This sequence comes from Noctua janthe, assembly GCA_910589295.1. Taxonomy (NCBI): domain Eukaryota; kingdom Metazoa; phylum Arthropoda; class Insecta; order Lepidoptera; family Noctuidae; genus Noctua; species Noctua janthe. Next base: position 2,128,900 of record OU342565.1, on the reverse strand, counting down.
TGCGTTCCCATGTTATGTCCGATGTATGACATAATCGAATGGACAGAACAAGTGATTCCGAAATGTGGGAAATGTAAATGTATATGAAATATTGTCTAAAGGCGCGTGTAATTGTGACCTTGGGCTGTACTGTGTCAGTGGCATTACATGGACAAATAGCATTAACACACATTCGGCCCCTGAACAAATATCTTTAGAAGTGTTGACTATGCAAATGTTTTACGTCATAAAACGAAATATTAGGTAAACCGATGCAACAAGAAGCCTATTCGGTATCTATTAATAACATCATCTTATCATCGATCTCCGATGTCACTTAATGAGAGTTAAGTAAGCCATCATTATCATCATCATTCTCCAGCCCTTATCCCAAAGAAATTCACACTATCATCAGGAATCTCCAGTACTTATCCCAATTTATTTGGGGTCGGTGGCTCGTCGCAGCAAATGAAATGAATACAATAGATATCACAAGATGAGATAATTATTCGACTAAGAAATCTCAGACTTATGACAATGAACTTATCACATGATATAACGCTAAAATATTTATCCGCAGCATCTAACCAAGATTGCTTTTAAATTAAAACGTGAGAACCTTAAACAAAAACAAAGATGGAATAACACAGTCTTCCTAATAAATTAATGTATATTTAATGTTGACCGTTGCCTGCAATAAGCCCATCAATCCAGCAATGGTCGGCCCGTGTCTCCCCATGGGTATCGTAAAAGGCAACTAAGGAGTAATAGGTTCTAGGGGAAGGGCAAAGGGCCACCTGTGAACAAATAGTAACATCATACTGCAATTACGGAGCCCCGGCTAAATGTGGTGTTTATGGGTATAGTCCGGAGTTCACTGACCATCTTTGGAATAGGTACATTAATATACAGAGTGGAAGGGACATCGGCGAGCAAACTGTTAATATGAATTCAGTACAAGATTCCGGATACAGCTTCGTTTTAAAATCAACAGTTCTATTCATTTTGACCGTTTAGGTATGGTACAAATTACAAAACACGGTGACCAGAATCAGGCTCTGAATTCAAGGTACTCGTAATACTTTGTGCGTAGATATCCCTTTCATTGTGTATGCTAAGTTTTCGTTTGGAAAATACATGGAATCTTTAATCAGATTAGTCTTTTTGTAGGACTATTTCCGAATATGCTAAAATCCAGAGACGTTCTGAGTAAGCCAGAAGTTGACACTAGCTTAGTGCATCAATGGTGCATTTATAAACAGTTCGGTCTTCTCATAAGGTTATAATTGTTATTTAAAAAGCTCATACACACAATATTATCTCCTTTTTTTTTTGTTTAGTTTTACATTTTTATTGTATAAATTTAAGATTTTTAATTTTTTGTATTTTTTTTTTTGATCTTGATGTGTAAGTGCACACATCAAGAACAAAAAAAAATACAAAGTGGCATAGGCCAAAAAAAATATGTTTTCTTTCTTTCTATATTACCAAAAACCTGTCTTCAAGATACAAACAAACTCCATCAAAACCCTTTTGACTACGGATCCTATTAAAACATTGATTCTGTACAGCGTATGTTAATTTCACGAGTCAAATGAGACGGCTTCTCTGAAACCGAGTAAGGTACGATTTTGTCGAGCATGAATATTCACATTAGACCAAAAGATTACTTTGCCAAGACTGCTTTAGTCTTTTTCTTACCACATTTTTTACTTTAGGTAAGAAGATGTTTTACGTTGGTACTTAATTGAAGATTACATAAAGACTCTACTACAAAAGCTCTTGCTTTATTGGTAATTGGTTTACAGTTTTTGAATTGTATTTTAGATATTGCTTCTACCGGCGGTTTCGTCCGCGTTGAAGAAACTATTCTTTGGCACTCAGTTATTATGTAGCTTTATATCACTGAAAGATTTTTTGAAATCGGATGAGTAGTTTCAGGGTTTAGCTCGTACAAATTTTACACTTACAAACGTTACCTCTTTTTAATATTACAATAGTAGTTTACTCATTAGTACTTCTCTAGTAAAAGGGGCATCAACTGTAATGATTAAAACTTGGGAAGGTGCTATAACCATCAAACTTCGTTCACGATATATCCATGAAGTGTGATTACAGCAATTATCCCCCTACGATCTTACATTGTCTTTGAAAAGGGGGTCTTTTGAGGGGAGGCCATGTTTAGTAACTATGTACTGAATGAATGCTTACGGACTGATATGTGACGTTATGATCGACCCACTATAAACTTACGTACATTGATACTAAATCAAATATCGAGGAGTGGCTGGGCACATCTATAGCACCTAGGAGATTGCGGATCGAAGGACCGATTTTGTAGACAAAGTTTTCATTTTTAAATACTAAAGAATGGTTATGCTCACCTATATTACCGAGGATATCGCCGATCGAACGACTGACTTTGGAGACGACTTTTAAATGGCTAATTCAATTAAGCCAGGCATTTCGCACCTTATTTCCAAAAAGCAAATAAAGACTCAGAGACCCACATCTACTTGAAGAAAGTTAACAATAGGACAGAATTAGGGACCATAAATATTATATTAAAAATATACTAGAACGTCGATCCAGTGGGTATAACACATGCACGCCTGGCCACATGATGCGTCATGAATCCGATTCCACTCCTCAGCGAATCTATTAAAAAGTTTTAGCACTCAAATGTGTCATTGATCTAGAAATTCGACGTCATCTATAATAATAGAGACCATCTTCGATGATAGGTAAGAATATTTAATGTTTTACGATATGAATATCGATCATCAAAATTTTTAGTTTGGCTTCCTGAAGCAGACGAACTTCGACATTCATACTCATAACTATGCTATCCGGCAACACATGTTAAAGACTTTAGTTAGTTCTCTCTCGCTTTGTGTTCCCTTAGTTAAAACTTTTTATTTCAGCAGAGAACATTATGTGAATGCTTCGCCAATGGAAACGCACAGTTTGTCTTATCATGTCCAACCTGCCCTGACCTGTCTACCAGAAGCTGGTATAATAGCCAATTCATCCTTAACAAAATTAATATTCTTACCTAAATAGTTATCCGCTTTGTGGTAATGCACTGTGTCTAAAAAGACCGTCGTTTCAGCTGGACTAGCTTTTCAAACAAAAGGTCCATATTTTGTTAACACCCACAACATTGAACCTTCCCACATAAACACCAGCCTACATCCAGATGAAAGCAATCCTATTTTCCAAACAATACAACATTTAACGAAGCAATAACACAGATTGTACCACACACGTAAAACAAGTTTAATGCCCCTAGGGAAAACCAGCTTTCGACACGACACTATTGATTTATTCATTGAAATTATCCTATGTGGGTAGTCAGGGTTTTTAATGACAGGTGTCGAAGTATGATGCGGTGAGGTTTGAGGCCTATTTTAATAGAAATCAATGGATTTATTGGTGGACTGTAGTCGGGCTAATGGTGGTACAGCATGTATAGCATACTGCTAATAACAGGGCTACTGGGTTATTGATTTGACAGAATAAGTAAAAAATGAAAATGTTCTGATCAGGGCGATAACATGATGGATTGGAATTAGGGGATATAGTAGCTTTAGAGTTTTGGGGTTAAAAATTCATGAAATTCTATAGCTCTACCCCATAGTTCCTCTATATAATGATTTCCATCTTCCAGAGAAACCTGTGCCCCAGCAGTATTTAACGTCTTAGGCTAAAATTCTTTTAGAACATAAAGTTTATTTTACTAGCTTATAAACACTACATTACTCATCGGAACAGCATTCACTATTCTGTCTTCTATCCATTCGCTATCTCCTAACTACCAGCAAACAGTGCTTAACAACGTTTAATAACACAACAAAATAGTGTTGTTACAGCAACTGGCAAATAACACCTATTTTCCTCCACAACCACGACAAAAAACTAGCAAAAAAGCACCGATCTCAATAAAACCATCCCACTTATCCTCAGAACACCTTATCGAGCGTTTTCCGCGCTTGCCAAGAATCAACAAAGTAAAATGGATTACTTCTTAGTTCCCTATTGCATTACTACGATTTGCACCACCTGTTCCGAGTTCGGAGCAACTTTGCACCTGCATTATCATGATAAACAACGCCCAACTTTGATGAATAATAAGTCTGGAACTTGTGTTATCGCGATAAACTTGTTACTTTACTAAGAAATTACTGCTGGAATGAAGATTGTTGGAATTTTAGTGTTTATGGGAGGAATATTAGTTTAGTTTTGTTTTCTTTTTAGCTTCTTAATAATTATAAGGCTGTTCTGATTCATATCCTGCGAAATATTTGCGGTTTTCAAGTGTTTTTGAGGATCGGCTTTGAGATACTTTTAAAACCAGTATAAGTATTTAGATTTCATGGAGAGGAGGCTTTTTCACCAGAACAGGGTCATTATAGGCTGATCATTCTATTTACACAGAAAATCAGTATGTATCTACGCAGAGCAGCTAACTATTTTTTTACCCGAAGCAACTGCTTCGTCACCGATATTGAAATTAAACTCCGTCCAACCAAGCGGGGCAAAGCGGGGATTTATAGCGAAGTGGAGGCCCCACGGACATCTAGTGCGAATGGGGTGCTCCTGACCTCCCATGTTGTTAGATTGCCTCAAGTGTCCAAACTTCAGCAGGCCTAAGGACCCCAAAGCACTGAACACCGCTACTGAACCCGTGATTGGCTTGTCCGACTACTAGGCACATGATATTATAACAGGATACATACAACCAATGGCTACAAATGCATAGGTAATAGAGCACCGCGCTATACTAGAACAAAAAATAATTAAATAGCCATGCAGACACTCATACTACAATTAGCCGCTCGATGTGAAAGCATTCTATGGCGGCCATTATCGACACGAACGGACGTCTGCGGTAATTTTATTAAAACCACAGAATAAACACCACATTATAGTAGGACATTGCACTGTGAATATTATTAATTCATGACAATATAGTTTTATTAGTGGCGAATGGTGGGAGACTGGTTTTTATCTGGTTTTTATTGGAGTAATAGATGACAGAATATTGGCAAGGCACCAATTTTCAGCGGTAGCGACTTCGACTTATCGAGTTGTTGGTTCGAAGCCAGTAAGGCATGTTACTTTTGTTATTACCACTTCTCTCAAAACAGTCAAGGAAAAAAATGTGAAGAGAAACCGGCATGTCCGGTCATGTCGGTTCTTAAACCGAACACTCGAAATGACATCTACAACCCGCACTGGGCCGCGTGGTGGATACAGTCAGTCCACTCCCTTCATAGAGAGGAGGCCTGTGACCCAGTAGTGGGTTTTATCAACAGCATGTAAAAGAAAGGTATAATTTTGTCTTATTTTAACGATGGACACAATGCTCGCAGAACGGATGGCCGATGGAGCCGAAAAGTTCTGGAGTGGCTACCGCGGTGTCATTCAGACCATCAAACTGAACATCATTATCCGTGGAACCAACCAAGTAATCGCGAAAAAAAGATCAGCTGGCCCATACAACTTTAATAAACAGCTGTTCCATATATTTTGACCGTGTAGGTATTGCACTTTTGTAGGAAACAGCAGATTTTTTTTTTATAACCGATGAAAAATTTCTATGGCTCAGAATGATGTACTGAGAACGTGGTAACCGTTTTCGCGTCGGTGTCCCTTCCACCCCATATACATGACCCATTGTATGGGACAGCTGATTATTTTACGGTTACAACGGATCCCAGATGTTAGTCCCATGAAGAAAGTTGTTCAGTTTCTGATAAGGGCTGTATAGTATATTGGAGTACTAGTTGACGGAAAGTTGGCAAAGCGCCCTTTCTTTATCCGTTGTAACATTTACTTGACTGGTTAAGTCGTGTTTAGTTGAGAAACTTTTAGGGAGTTCCTTCGTTCTTTAATTTAAGGGTACGATGTTTATCTAGCAGTTATTTTTATTTATTTATTTATTTATTTAAACTTCATGTACAATAGTGATACATAGGCGGACTTAATGCCACAAGGCATTCTCTACCAGTCAACCTTTGGGTTAAATAAGAAAACATTGTGATAGGGTACAACATAAATATATAAAAATAACTTCTTTCTATCGAAAATTTATATAGGCACTTATAATGATACTAATACTTATATACAAATAAAATAAACTAATACATACGAGTATTTTAACAAATACCAAAATTAAAAACGAGAAACCTAATAATAATAACCATGACTCGACTTCTAATAGAGAGAGAGCTATTTATTCTGACTTAAATAGTGGTTCCGCACTTTTCTTTTAAAAGTGAATTTGCTTTCAGCTTTTTTAATGCCAAAAGGTAGCGCGTTCCAGAGCTTTATAGTAGAGATAGCGTAAGAATTTGACATAAATCTAGTGCGGTGTGAAGGAATTTGGAGAAGTAGATTCTTGGAAGCTCGAAGGTTACGACTGTGAGAACTGCCCAACACTTTGAAATAAGTTTTTAGGTAATCAGGAGCACATTGATCATTCATAATCGTGAAGAGCATGCAGAGAGATGTGTGGGATCTCCTGAGTCGGATAGGCAACCATTTAAGCTGAGAACGGAAGGAAGAAACGTGATCGTATTTACGAAGGCCGAAAACAAAGCGAATACAATTGTTGAGAAGACGATCCAATTTATTTAGAAGTTCTTGGGAAAGATCAGAATAACAAACATCAGCATAGTCGATGATGGGGAGCACAAGTGACTGGACCAACGTGAGTTTGGTGCTAGATGGGAGGAAATGCTTGAATTTATAGAGAGACCGCAGTGAGAACATGACTATCTGACTCACCTGAGCCACGTGTTTATTCCAACTTAAACTGCTGTCAATGTATAGACCCAAGTCTTTTACGTGAGGTGAAAGAGAAATGACGGAGTTCTCGTACATTAGTGGCATAAGTTGGCTAGTGTTCACATTTCTCAAATAGTAAGAACTACCAATGAGGATGGCTTGACATTTCCCAACGTTAACTGAAACCCCGAATTTGCCAGACCATTCTTCGATAATTCGAAGATCAGCATTGAGTGATGAAATGCAACTGTCAAGGTTGGCAATGTCTGACTGAGCGTATAGTTGTAAGTCATCAGCGTACAGATGGTAAGAACATTTGAGGACAGCAGTATTGGAGTTTATAAATAATGAGAATAAGAGAGGAGAGAGTATACCGCCTTGTGGAACACCAGTTACCAGGTCGCACCAGTCAGAGCAATCCTGATCAGCGCGCACCGCCTGTTGGCGACCACGAAGATATGATGAAAACCAATCACGTGACAACGAAGAGACTCCAATTTGAGTCAGTATGGCCAGGAGAATGTCGTGATCAACGGTGTTAAAAGCATTGGAAAAGTCTATTAAAACCAAGACCGTTAATCTCAAACTCTCCAGGCCATCCCTTATGTCTTCAGTAACTTTAAGCAGAGCTGTGGCTGTGCTGTGGCCAGGCCGAAAACCGGATTGGAAACTGGACAAAAGGTTATTCTTAAATACATAGGATTTATATCCTTAAAACTAGATTTATATCCGTTTCCAATAACGCTGGGCGAATCGAAACCTTAAAGGCGGTAGCGCCAGGGTAAACCGCAAAAATATTAAGCATAATCATCCTATAATGTTCCCAGTGCTGGGACACACGGCCTCCTCTCTCTATGAAAGGGAATGGGCGTTAATCCACCACGCGGGCCCAGTGTGGGTTGGTAGATGTCATATTTTCATGTCAATTAATAATAATGTCTAAATATTAGTGCACACTGCACTGTTGGTTTTTTTTTTTTTTTTTAATATTATCAGCCCTATAAAGTAGCCCATGTAAAGTATTAGTATTCAACTGCATCCAATTAGACTGGAAGCTGAGAGATAGATAATCGATGGTCGGAGAATCCTCCCTTTTCTATGGTGGATGGCGAACTTTATACCCTGTTCTCCATACCCCCAAAGATGACCTCAAGTAATTTAATTTCTTGTAACATGATCATAGTTAATACTAAATATCTAACATAGTCATCCCATCACCAATGAAATCAACGACCCCGTGACGATAATACGGAATACCCACAAAGCTACACATCCCGGTGTCGATAATCGTATCAGTCATTAAGCCCATGCACAGTTATACACATGTAGTTACAGCAACGGATGCTTCCGAGTGATATGTTGAAAACATAACCATATGTAACCAGTAGTATTCTGGCAATTACTCACCGTTAAATCTATAAAATTGATACGTCTGTTTGTAATTTGAAAGTAACAGCATTTTACAGAATACATTGACAGTATACAGTACTGACACGGTATGCTGTATACGGTACTGATAAAAAAAAAGTTTTTTTTTCGATTTTTGTCTGTCTTTTGTCCCGGCTAATCTCCGAAACGGCTGGACCGATTGCTGGAGGCTTTTACTGGCTGATAGCTAGATGATATAAGGAGTAACATAGGCTACTTTTCTTTTACAGAAATAGTTAGGGTCTCATGCAAAAAAAATTAAAACCCTTAAAATTGTTAACAAAATCCGATTCAAATAGGGAAGTAATATTTTTTATAATCAATTCACGCGGACGAAGTCAGCGGGCAACAGCTAGTATTTTTTACAATGACTGTTTTCGATGACTTACATCAATCCTACACATTTTTAATTTTTCTGTCATCGTAATCGGTGATATAATGTCAATCTATCTAAGCCCAGAGTTCTATTTGCCTCAAATACTTATATTCAACCTAAGTTTCAATTAACTGAGATCGAAAAAAAAAGATACCTATAGCAATTACCAGGTCGCCAACACAATACTCCGAGTATCACACAATGAAGAACAGTTACCGGCTAATAGCGTGACATAAGTACTAGTTATGTAATTACAGAACACACTGGTATCAAGTACAACGATGACAGCTGTGTATAAGTACCACACACAAGTAGTGCCATGTTGCACGCACCTACTTTATGCGACAACAGTACATTCAACTACGAAAAAATGTTCGGAGTCTTCAGTTTATTTTTTAAAATAGTACACTTGGAGTTGTCGGTTCTTCTCCATGGGAAATGACGTACCCGAATCCTGCACCTAAGTTTTGATTTTACATATCATAAGTACCCAAGTAGGTTTATAAAATACTGGTATTCAGAAGCATCCTGTAAACCTGGAAGCCGTCCCCAAAGTTGAGAAAAGGCTAAACAAGATGACGATGGTGGTAACTGGTAGGTTTATTTGAAAAATAAAAACTTATTAATCGGCACACGTGTGCAGTTTCTGGTAAAGGTTTACTCAGAACTCGGAACTGAGGAAGTCGAGGTTGTCGCATTTACATTTTATGTGAAAAAGATAACAAATGTTTAGATGACACTTGTGTTGATTTCCGAAAAAGGGCCTATTATTTGGTTGACTGGTAATTTTGATACTGTGGCCACAGAATCCCTTAATTGCAAGATTCAAGATTCAAGATTCTTTATTTTGCATGAAATATGGTACATGATGGTCTTATAAAATAAAAGGTTTCACACATTTCGCTGACTTCCTTCAGCATGCAAACTTAAAATTAAAATACCGAACACAATGTACTCTTGGTTTAGGTACTAGTACTAGTTAAAAATTTAACAAAATGTAATAAAATTAGAAAAAAAAAAAAAATAACAAATCAAAAAATAAAATAAATTGAAGCTAGTATTTAGAATTGTAACAATTAGGGCATTATGTTCCATTTATTTGGACTTCGTGAAAAGTAGGGGTTCGTGGGGTTAGTGCTAAATATATATTTAATCGTAGTCCATTATTTCTGACGCCAGCTGTTGTTGTTCTATGTTTTGCTGATTTATCTGTCAATGGCAGGCAATGGTTGTAAGGAAAGGCGAGGTAAACAGCTATTTAATAAATAATAATGGCAGGTTGAGGCCTTTGCCCTGGAGTGTGAATAACAAAAAAAAAGTATTATGTTCTTTAATACCGTGTCCTATTTATGATTACCGATACCATGTGCGACCTGATAATCATAGTACAAACGAAATAGATCGATAAAAATGATAATACCTACTCCTATCTAATCCAAGGTTACTGACAATAATAACAAGAAAGATATACTATTATCAAATACGAATACAAAAATGAAATTAAAACCAGGCGCTTTCACCAATTCACCAACCACAAAGGACATTGATCTAAGGGCAGAACTACACTGATTAAAACAGAGCTTAGAAAATATCATCAAAACTGCCCGCGGCTTAGTTCAATTGTCTGGTGACCACGTCAATGTACGGTATTAATTGAAAATAATTACAAACCGGACCGATGTAGACTGGTTAATTGAATAGGGCTATCATGCGGAAGGATTGAAGATTGCTGTTAGTTGCGCGAATATTGGGGACGGTGTCCTGTACACACGGGCACACTTCAAGATATACATTTCCAGTATAACATGACCTCGCTTTGTATAGATTACTAATACAATGAGAGATCCGCACAAACTGGTTTTTATAGCTTGATAGTTGTCGAGCGTACGCTGTATTTGAACTGGGTTGATTTCATTGAACCCGCGCCACTGTATTTTTTATTTACCGTGGATGAAGCAAAATTATGAGAAGCTCGTGGCTAAATAGTAACAGCCGCTAGGGTCGATCTTCAGGTTAAGCCGCGGTTGCCTGAGTAGGTCCGTGAATGAGTAAACACCCATTACAAACCAAGTTTCCTCCGTACCTCGGAAAGCACTTTAAGCCGTTGGACCCGGCTGTCCATTGTAAATCTTTGGCAGTCGTTACAAGTATCGTATTAGCCAGTGCTATTGCGTTGTGGTGGTCAGACAGGCAGTCACTCCCTGTGAAATACTGGTATTCAGCTGCGTCCGGTTGGACTGGAAGCCGAACCCAACCTAGTTAGGAAAAGGCTAGGCAGATGATAGATATAAGGGGCGAGCCTACTGCCATCAACCGAGTAATTCCTCATGGAAAAATAAAATAACCATTTGCCTGACTCGGGAATCGAACCCAAGACAGCCCTAGACCTCAGGAGCTAAGGTCAAATTGATCCATAACCCTAGCACTGACTTAAATGATTAAATACCGGTTACACCTAGACACTCAGAAATTTTGCCTCAGAATATAGAACAAAGTAGTTACATACGCTCTCCATATACTAAGTTTTTTATCAGTTATGTACTTGTTAACTTTAGTATTCTTGCTGTGGCTTCGTAGAGAAGAGTTTACTTTTGTTGCCATAACTTAAAAACCGTAAGATCCCGTTTCGTAATAATCTAGCGTGAGGTCGAATCATATTTTCTTGGTTGAATGACCTTGAAGCCATCAATTTTTTTTTTTTTATTTGTGTTAAAATATATCCAATTTAGAAGATGATATTATTATCTTGAAATGTGACGAGTTACCAAGGCCGTGAACTACATATTTCACCAAAAAAAAAACTATGTTGATTATATCTTAACATAACTCAATAGTTAAGTAATTTGAACTAAAAAAAAACAACTATTTGACCATAGCCAACGACCACCCAAGAGCAAGGCAATTTAGTCACAAAAAAAAACTTTACACTCTCTATGGAGCAAAAAAAACCTATCATTTGGCAGACATATCGAGTTAATTTAAACAAATTAAATTATTACTAAACGGCTATTATAATAATTGTCGGCATTATCAGAAGGAACCGTCCACATATGGACCTTGAAATGGCTTCTTTTTAATAGAATTTCCGATAAGCAGACAGTTTTTTACGACTGTATTTTTAATTGCTTGTTAATTTAAAAATATTTTATTGGTTGGTATAATGGTCTCAACAGCGACTGCTGGTCTTGGGTTCGATTTTCAGGTCGGGCAGAGTGTTATTGGGTTTTTCCATCAAGGATTTCTCAGTAGCAGTCACGGAGTTATAGCTTGTTAGCTTGTGCCCAGTTGGTGGCTATAGGCTCGCCCCCTATTACATGGGACTTAAACTCCACTGGCGAAATGTGGTAGAACACCCACATTTCTTTACGTTTAAGGTTTTCTTCTGCCTAATCCTTCGAGAATTAATTTATTTTAAGCCGAAAAAATACTTATAGTTTCTTTTACGAATACTAACAGAATAGATTGGCAGCCATCTTGTATTTATATTTTCCATTAGCCGGTGACTACATCGCAAAAAGTGTGTACTACGAATTTATTTAGCAGAGACATACCTAACCTTGAATATACAAAAAGTAAATACTTTACCATATAAAGATACCGTAAGTCAAAGACGGCTTATTTAATAACTTGTGCATGTTATGTTTATTGTGATTGTGACTTAACTCAAAAACGTACATAATATGTAAGTGAAAACCACATTGAATTTAAATACACAATAGAATTCCATATGAATGTAGTACCGTTTCCACTCAGAAGTGAACCCACAGATAAGACGCGTATCCTGCCTAAACTTATGCATAAAGCACATGAGAAACCAAGACCTTCATCAAACAGTTCCGTTTACTTCATTCAAATAAAAAACGAAAACTATTACAAATCATAGCGCGTGGCAACGCTACAATACATTGCCAATTCAATAATTCTGCCTATTCAAAAACCTGATACAAGAAAAAACGTCAATCATAAAGAAAGAAAAGAATTCAACGCGCACCATGATACTTATTAGATTTTTTCTTGAATACATTACACGTTCAAACTATTTCTCGGAAAATTAAGAATCATTAAATGACATGATACTTTAAGAAGCTCCGGGATAGCAGCCCTGTGCCGACAAAGGCGTCAATTACCGCCAATTTCGTATCGGTAACATGCCGCCATTTTGTCGGCAGCCATTTTTGTTACCAACAAAAGGTCTATCTTGTTTATGGTCGTGTAATCTGTCATTGTGTTCGACTACTGCCGCCAAAATACCGGTGTGTTGAAAAATTATTGGGACCGTTATGACAAAAGCGACGACCATGGGAATCTTTTGGTTGTTTTATGGTTATAAAATAGGCTTGTCCGCAGGTCTGATGGTAAATGTAGAGACGTGGTAAAGTTATTGCATAAAAGAGTTATTTCAAGACAGTTTTGTCTGAAAATAAGACTCTGTAGGTGTAGAATTAATCGGTGACTCAATGTCACAAAGGGGCATCCTTAGTGATATTGAGTGTCCAAAATAAATTAAACAGTCTGACCTCATTTTACACCTAAAAAGAACAACAGTGCCAAGGTGATTCCCAAAGATTATATGTACAGTAGAGACCATAAGTGCAGTAGCAGTTTCACAAAACGATCGCATCAAAACAAGTCGCACTTACGACCTTTTTCCATAACAAATATTTTGCACACATACACGATCTCGTATATCGCTCTCTTTCATAATTATCTAGTCAGAAAGAGTGCGATATAATGATCATTTGCCTTAGTGACAAGCCTGTCATGTCGCGACGGAGTATTATGTTAGTGATATTTAATTTCAAACAAACAATTATGTGTCTATCTGGCTTAGCGGTTAACGCTATAGATAAAATGTCTCGCACTGTATACTCTGCGTTCGAACCCAAGTGACATTACTCTTTTTGTGTTTTAATTATAAATGATACGTTAGACCCGATGAGATATGTTTTTCTAAATATTAGTTGGAACTTATTATTAACAAAAAAGATGAGGGTGAATGTGAAACAAAATAAACTTCTGGATTGAACAAAGTAGTTAGTTATGACGTTGTTAGTTGGTGAACTTTGTTTCGAGCGTTTGTGTTATTATTACGATTAGCGTATTGTTTGATTGTCTTTATTCAAGATGCAAGCTAATATTAGTATTGATGACAGGGCAAATATTGTCACTTTGCGTAAAAATGGGCTTAATATTTCTCAAATTTCAACTGAAACTGGCTTAAAATGTGTAAGTTATTTTTAAAAATTATAATTATTATGATGATAGTTGTGGTGTGTGATTTTCTTATTATTAAATAAATTGCTAGTTACAAGTGTGTAAACATATTTTGTTTTTTTTTAGAAATTCTGTTAGCCGTTGGGTAAAGAGGTTTGAGGAAGAAGGTAGTCTGAAGAGTCGTTTAAGAAGTGAAAGGCCGCCGCTTATTAACCCGACTCAGCGACGTTTTATGGTGGAAGAATATGAAACAAATGGTTTCATTCCAACTATAATGTTTGCAGAGCAATTGGATACTACATTACAGACTGTTCGCCATGCATTCCATGCTGAAGGTTTACATCATCGGAAGCCAGCTAAAAACCATTTTTGACACAAAAACACAGGGAGGAAAGACTACGTTTTGCTCGAGATTATTTACATTTTAACTGGGAGGTGACTGTATTTTCTGACGAGAAGACTTTCAAGTCTTGCCAAAAGGAAGACTTAATTTATGGCGAAAAAATAATAATACTTAATTTAATAAGTAGACCGGGTAACTAAATATTTAGTAATATTAACATAACCGTAAATAAAAAAATAAAAAATTAAGAAACAAATTTTAAATTTAATGATCTTAAATTGGGGTTTAGTTTCAATATTCTTTTCGTCAAGAAAATGAACACTTAAGCTATAACCTCAATACATTCAATGTGACGTTACATTAAAAAAACACGTTCATAAAGTCTAACTCATATATTATACTCATACTCATAGTATTCAATTAACTCTGCTGAATACTGATACCTATAATAAGCGGGTATCAACAATTATATTTGTGTTATTAGAATATCCTTTCCGTGTTATGTTATTCTTATTATGAATTGACTAAGTGGGTATACAACAAAAAATCTTATGAACGGTGATAAGAGAACTTTTTTTTGCCTAGATAGGAATGTGACGTCACATTCTCATAAAAGTTTGTTAATTTTATAAATAAATAAAACGAATAAACATTTTTGTTATCATTCAGCATGATTTTTTTATTTCCACCTTCCAACACCGAAATCATAAAATAAAAATCATTTAATGAGGTTAAATAATAATACAATAACTATCTAATATTTAACTTCTTATAAAAAATAAATAATAAGCATAACTATATCATAAATAAACATAAATACCTAACGAGTTTCTGCTTAAAATACAAATATAATTAAGGTTTCAAAGAAACAAAAAACAGCCACACATTGTAATAACATGGATTCGAACTTGGACTTCATTGATCGTGAACCCATGCTCAGCCCAAACAGCTACCAACTCATGTTAATACTACGCGAATTTTAACAATGCAATGGTAAGAACAGGTCATCACTATGATGTGTATTCTAAATGCAACAGAAATATAATGCTATTTCGCGTAGTGTGACGACAGTTCATTAGTGTGTGTTATGTGTAGAATGTTGAGACATCACTCATACACGCACACGCACACACACTGCTGTATCGCGCTCGCACAGTTCATAGCAATGTAATCTTTAGCATGGTGCTGCACTTTTGAGGTCTACTGTACACCGTCGCATCCGTTTCTTTAATATCCTTCTTAGAAACACAATCATGCCTGTATTGTTATACATACAAGAACATATTGCTAGTGTTTCCAGACGGCCTAGTTCACACTCATGGCTGAATCTGTAAAGCTGCTAGATACCATTATCTAAGGTCACAAATCCGAGGAGTAGGTCAGTTGGGAGCACTGAGCACTATTTGGGACGGAGATAGCATAAATTGGAAAGTTAGACGCAAACTGGTGGCACCTATAAATATTTTAGAGGTGTCCAGTCAGATAGTAAAGATTTTAAAGCATCAAATACCGAAGAAATAATGATTGATATCAATTATAGCGATGTTCTATAATAGCTCAATCCTTGTAATAAATCTAAAGAGGTACAGTTATAACAGTTCCACGATTTGTCACGAACATCAGTTCATGGTACCGAATACCGATCATAAAGATAAAGGTTCTAAGGGACCAATTAGTGAGATCGTTAGCATTGCTCCATAATTGGCGTCTTTACTCACGACTGAAGACGACTCAGACACAGCACGATTTGTGACGGAACCCTCGACAAATGCATTTGATGCAGTAACCACGGAAATAATTGCCGAAAAATTATGCATTCCAGAAATGTTTTTGGCTTACGAAAGTCTCTTGCGGTAACTTTTACACACATTTCTTTCACGGTCATTTGGAAGGAAAAAAATAATTCTGTGCTAATGATAAAGAGTTTTTGAGGTCAGTTTGACGGCGCGTTGACACTACATCATGAAATTACATTCATTACCCAAATTGAAACTAACCGTACTTTTAAGAACTGTCACCTAGATGTGGAACCGTTTTCCTGTTAACATCAGGGCTATAACAACCATGTTTAATGTTTTAACATTCCGAGCCAGCCATTATAACGAAAGTATCTTTCATAAATGCCTTTGTCCCTAACGAGGTGACCAAAGACCTCGAGCATTTAGTACTAATTGAAACCTATTTTAGTAATAACATGTCAACGTAAATAAGGGCCGTTAGTACCACCTCGATACTGTTGAATGCCCAAAGCGATTCAGCGGCAATAAATCGTGGTAACTGGAGTTATAGAAACTCAGGGAACTATTATGGGGAATTTATAGTCTCCAAAATTATGGTAATTGCATCTTGTTGAAGACAAACAAGCTATACAAGCTAAAATAGACTGTATAAACGATATAGGCCAGACTATTGCGTGGGACTACGATTGCAATCAACGGGCTTCGAAATTAGGTTGAAGGATTTAGTTTTGTACAAAGGATCTAATTTCACACCCCAAAATTCAATACGATACGATGCGATGGGATTCTATCATACATGGACTGGAACGATAGCCTCAAATTACTGACCGTATCAATGTACTGGGTATCATTTCTAGTCGACCGCAGTCCGAGAAGTGATGACATGAATGATCAGATTTTAGGTGCTCGTTGTCAACATTATAATGATCATGGCAAGAAATTAAAAAGTTTAATCTGTCTTCTGCTTCATCGTCTCGATAATTCCTATCATCATCATCGTCATCGTTTCAGCCGAAAGACGTCCACTGCTGGACATAGGCCTCCCCCAAGGCCCCAAGTGTCGCCACATTGACCGGTCCCTAATGACAATTTCTATATTCAAATTAAATAAACTTCGGCCAGAACTGTGCCATTTTGACAGCGACAGTAGTAGCTTCGGACTGGTCCCTCAAGGTGCAAGATTCATTGATTAAACAACAAGGCAATGTGACATTAACAATGATTATTATAGTGACGTAACCCACAATAATATCGAGACCACCATCAATCAAACCAAAGCCAACTTTCTAACCAATTTGACGCTATTAATGTATCCGTCTATACAGTAAATGGTTAATATTTATAACAGCACAACCATTGCAAATAAAAAGGTCGTTTTATTCGCTTTAAAGCAAACGGACCGTGAAGAGGACGTTTCGCGAATTGCTAAAGAAGTACGCGGTTAAGTGCGCGGTTTTACGCAGCGCAATCGCGTCCTGTCTTAATTAGTTTTTACGAAATAATTGAATGTCAATGTGCCTTAATAACTCGTTTGGATTCCATGGTGTGATTGGTTTTTGAAAACGTTGTGCTTGAATTGAGGTTACTAAATAAAGTTTGGTAGTTTTCGGATGCATGCAAATATTTATTATTAAATAGGTTGATCCTGCGGCTCCGCCCGCGTAAATTAATTTTTTGATATGGATAATGTATATGAATTATACCTTATGTGTTAATGTAAAGTATAAGCTATATCTCTGTAAAATTTCATAGAAATCCGTTCAGTAGTTTTTGCGTGAAAGAGGAACAAACATCCATCCATCGATACATCCTCTCTTTTTGAGCCTTGTCTCATTCTCCTTTTAAAGCAAGTTGATCTCTGAACTAGACAAGTCACATAGTTCCTACGTCGTCGTCTGCATTTCGACAATACTTGTCCAAACCCTAGTCACGTTCTATATCGACAAATCTAGTATTAGAAGCCACAAAAGTTTTGGCATAATCTATGAAACACGTGTCACGGTCAGTGCGTGCTAAAATAGTATTAATTAGGTAGGTCTACCTCTAAATACTTGATATTAATAGTCTGTTATATTTGCCTAACACCTGACAAATGAGGGCATTAATCTATATAGCCTCCATCATATTTAATGTACTAGCTTCCAGACACGGATTTGCAAGCGTAAGTTATTTTTTTTAATAATCTCTTGATAAATTATAGCCTATATGTTATTTTGATGTAGGTATAAGCTAAATTAAAGTAAAGTTTCATTAACATATGTTCAGTACTTTTTGCGTCAAAGAGTGACAAACATCCATCCATATACGTACACATCTCTTCAAACTTATTTAAAATAGTAGTAAGGTATCCGACGTACCATGAGCAGTTAGCCCCGCACCCAAATTGCGTAGGATTTTGATGGGAATTCCTAATCAATTGCTTCATCTGTTTGAAAAATTCGTCTGCCCGACAACGTAAATAAACCAATGAATGTTGTTCAACTGTCAAATTGAAGGACATTGCCACTGGAACTGTGTCAAGCAATTACCCCGTGGCTTCCATTTTTACTGACTAGTTGGTAAAAATTTACCACGATATGATATGGTTTGTTCCTATTCGGGAAAAGAAGATTCTGATAAATTGTATAACTGTATGTTTACAGGTTAGAAGGGACATCGGCGCACAAACTACACGTAGTACGTACTCAGTATGTAACATCACTTCGAACCCCTCTAAATTGATTTTTTTTAGTAGTAGGTATTGGACTTTTGTAGGCAAGAGCAGATTTAAAAAAAATCCGATAAAAAAATTTCTACGTTCGGAATGATTTGTAAGTCAGTACTTACACATCATTCCGAACGTATACGTTGTAATTGTAAGTGCGTTGAGCGGCGTCCCTTCCACTCCATATTAATTATCGCTTTACCATTTACCAATTTCCATACTTAAGTATGATTCTTTATCCATCATTGAAACAGAAATCTTGACCCAAATACAAGAACTTCCAAAAATACTTTAGAATTACAAATGTTACATTTCCAACGAGTAATTCCGGTCATTAGTTTGCACTAAAATGATATCATACATTTATGAGCCTAAACTATGTCTGACGGAGTTATATTAAACAACTAAAATTAATTAGGCCACTTGCATATCGTCACAATACAGTTAACTGTTATGTCATGCAACAAAATAACCAAACATATTAGTAAATGCGTTTTGGAGAGACAACTTCAAGTTGCATGAAGTTCAGTTTGGGCTACAACTTCAAATTTTTACAACATTCAGAAATTAATTTAATCTGCCTTGGCTTATATTCCTTTAAGACAACATAACATCAACAGCAAACCACGATTTGAATGGATTATGCATCAAAAACTCTCAGTCTTCTCTGCATATTGTTTAATGGATCCTGTCAACGCTCAATCAACTCCTGGACATGGGCACCGCTAAACTTCCGCTCTTAAACATTTCACATCCAGTCTTGTACAGATGGATCGCATTACTATCAGATGGATAGTCCGGTTGTAAGATACGGTGTCGTTTTTGCATGCAGAATTTAGACATGCTTTATAATGTTTAGAGTCAAGTTAGTCGTAGTACTAGTGATAGTCTGGATATGATTTAAGTCTTTACCAGATTCGTCCGTGAGGTTCATTTGAAAATCAGCGACTACCAGATCTACCTTGCATTATTGTTGAAATGAATATTTTTGGCGCGGTCTTGAGGTACATCATATAAGTATCTATATTTCTATTTTATTATAGTTTTTAATTTCTTTCAAATGTGGCGTTCCTTGCAAGTGGCACTGTCCCCAATAAAGATGTTTATTTCATTAATTCTGATAAACTAAAACATGGAGAGATTAATTTTGAGCATTCAGTGACAACTCTCAAGCACACGTAACTTTTCTACTAATATATCACAAATACTATAGCACTGGCATTTACAGACTGCAGCGAAGAGATCTGCAGATTGACATTCCTTTGTCAGTTCAACACAAAGTATGGACACAGTCTCGTCAGTCCCGTACTAGCTTGTTTCACATGTCATGTCTCAACATGTCCATATTAGCGGATGCGACCGTTTACGTTTAAAAATAGCGGGGCAGGTGCCAAGCCAGTTTGGTCTACATTTCTGCAAGTGCTCGAAGGATGCTCGTTTAAAAAAACAAGTTCAACGCCACTTAATACCTTGCACCCGACCATCGCCTTTATTCGGCAAAAACCGAAACTAGAGAGAAGCCAAAAAAAAGGGAGGCAGATGGTAACGTTGCTATGGTAGCCGAGTTAGGTTAGAAAAGCATAACCAGCCTGTAGCACAATTTGATAGTAATGGTGGGGACTGCAAAAAAATTATTAGATAGTCTAATTTGATAAGGGGTGATTCCTGAGTAAAAAAAATACGATTCTATTAAACCGTCAGTTAGATTATCGAAAAATATTGGATTCGTATTTTTTGTTTTATCAAATCAATATAACTTGACGAAGATAAAACGCATCAAAGATCATGAGTAGGGGCTTGTGATATCACTTTCCTGTAAAAAGTGTACCGAAAAGTGACGCCATACGAGTTTTCAACGCACTGTATCGTCTTAATTTTTTTTAGGGTAAAAAAGAAAAATTACGTGTCCAATATTTTTTGGAAATCAATCTAACGGACTAATTAGATTTTTTTGGTCATCTACCCCTTTGGTGAAGATGACGACCCAATTGAATAAAGTCTTGGTTCCTCCTGTCTGCAACCGGAATTGGCGAGCAACCGCAGATATTCATGGAAAATATTCATCGTCATTAAAAGAAACGAACTTATCAATAACTTAGGTGACAAATATTAACCTAGTGTTCGTGTAGAATAGAAAATTCGAAGTCACTTGTCCATGACAACGTTATGATGAGAAACTAATCGATTGAATTGCCTGATCACCCTGAGTGTGCGACAAAACAAACATGACTATCATGTTCCCTTGTCAGGGTGAGGCATATTTCAATGGAAACTATGACTTATTGACAGAAACTGACAATATTTAACATAACAGAACAGACTTGCATATTCCTCGAAGCGGTGGGCAGAAGCCTATACCTACTGTAAATAGAACATACACATTTTGCCAGTAAAAGTAGGCAAGCCCATTATCACTAACCGGATCCAAATTAAGACTGCGGATACCTACTGGCAAAGAAAAAAATAAGTCAGGTTTTACATATTTTATGCATAATGAAGAGGACATTTAATAAGGCCTGATCTTGTCTAAGCTAAGAGTTGAAAATCCTATTCATAATATCGGTTTTCAAAAGTCACACCTATAAATTAATTGTCGGATTGAAAACAAATCCTAGGCACGTGGATACGAGCCGGAACAGCACGAAGCATATAAAAATGTGAATATTTTGAGAGAAACAGTATTTATTGAGAGAGAGATTTTCAGAATATCATGAAGCATTGCAGTCTAGTGTAGGGTTTTAAAGATTTTAATCATTCGTTTTTATGTTTGAGAAATGGCAACACTGCCCAACCGTTAATGTTGTAGCTGGAGGGGTTTAAAAAGGATGGTTGTTGGCCGAGAGGGCTCAATTTTGGTGTAAGCAACTGTGGCGACTGTATCTTTGAAAAAGTGAAGAAAGTAATAAAGTATTAGTCTACATTTAGTGAGCTTTATTACACTAGTAGGTAGGTATAGCTTTATCATTTAGTCTGGAAGAAAGATGAAATTTTCCAGAATGACAATCAGCCTTACGAAAAGGTATCGTATTATCCAATAACGGGGTTATGGTGGTCAGATAGGCAGTTGTTCTTTGTAAAATACTGGTAAGTATTAATCTGCATTCGGATTAACTGGAAGCCGTCCCCAAGATAGTTGAGAAAGGCTAGGCAGATGATGAGGAGGATGAAGAATACTGTGATAGTGATACCAGTTTTTTGGATACAAACAATTAGTCTATCCCGTCCGTTCCGGTGCCGGCCAACGAGCAAACAAAACCAACCCATAAAATATTTCTGTAACAATTGATTGCACATAACTGCAGTTGCCGTTGCAAATAACATTCTGCAACATTGGAGCGTGGTGTAATCTATCCATTTGCATCTGTTACATGCTTCCGAACGAACTGTGCGCTCGTGATGTATTGGCGAATTCAATTTACGTTTTTATTTCGGTTTTGTGAATTATGTGCTGGAGTATATGGGTCAGTAAAGTTGTGTGCCGGAACAAAAACGACAGGGTGTGATAGAATTTTGGTCGGTGATTTGGTTTGGTGGAGGTTGCTAAATAATAACAACCTCTCGGGACGATCTTCAGGGTGGTCCGTGGATGGGTGACCACTCATTACATACCGAGTTTCCTCCGTGCCTCGGAAAGCACGTTAAGCCGTTGGTCCCAGCTGTCATTTGTAGATCTTTGACAATCGTCACAGGAAAGTCTGACAAGTTTTACCAAGGGGTATCGTATTACCCAGTACTAACTGGGTTCCACAATCCAGTTACCGCAAGGTAATACGATACCCCTTTCCTCCACAGATCAGATAAGCAGTCGCTCCATGTAAAATACTGGTATTCAGCTGCATCCGGTTAGACTGGAAGCCGACCCCAACAACCAGTTGGGAAAAAGCTAGGCAGTTGATGAATTCCCTAGATGGATGACCTTATGTAATTTCCTACCTTAAAAATAGACAGATGCTTAGCACTCGCAAGTGATGTTGCGTGTGTACTTACACAGCTAAATGCTTGGAGGAAAAAAAGACAAAGTCAAGATTGTGTATTTGCGGGCCAACGTTGATGTAGCTGTGAGCCTCAACTGCATCATACCAATTGGTAATAGAGGTTTCCCAAAGACTTCAAGTTCATGCAGTCTAGAGCTTCCCTTTCACATAGCTTCCAGTCTCTGCAATGTAGGTACCTACACGTAGATAGTAGATATGTCATGCGGGCCCGGAGATTAGGTACTCTCTAGTACGTAAATCCGGAATGATAACAACATGCACAGTTGATTAGTCAGCTAGTGATAAGAGACAGCAGCAGGGTTTCCCCGGATCGGCCTATCTTCCAAAGACAAAAAGATTCGCAAAATTGATTAGCATTGATAAACGCATTTCAAATCATTTCAACCTAACCGGTTAGTATTTTCTGCATAGGTTATTTCTAATACTTCAAAATAGAGCTAACTTCGTTCATTAGTTTACAAGTTCCCATTCATATTTAAAAAAAAAAGGAAACGTTTAAATAATATTTTAATTTAAAATATATCCTGCTGGCAATTAAACTTCAATAGGTAAAGTAACAATAAACATAGACCATACATACTACAGCACTAAAATCTACACCATTTAAGAAGAATCACTATTCAATTCGCTGAGACCGACCCTCATTACTTGGCTAACCTTTGCACTCGATAACCTGGAGCCGTGCCTCCATTGCAATGTTCTGCTAAACTAGCATGTGTTGATGTAGCAGCTCACTTGTTGAATAAGCCTCTTGGCAATATAACTAGCCAAGAAAACAGCTTTGAAGTAAGACCAATCGATCATTTTAATGTAGACAGTTATTAAGAGTATTTTCCATTGTAGGTAAGTGCAAATCACATCATCAGTCAGATCATTTCCTACTATGTTAAGGTTGGCTTTCAGTCTAACTGGATGCAGTTGTACTACCAGTGTTTGCGTGGAGTGACTGCCTATCAGACCTCTAGCACCCAATCATTGTAACTGTCAAGGTAACACGATACAGGCTGGATTAGGTTGTAGTTTAATCTAGGTACAAATAAACGCCCGTCCTGGTTATAAGATTCCTTAAACTTTTAGAACAAGCACATAGGACAACCGCCCTACCCTAACCTCATGTGATCTAGACCTAACTTAAAACCCTCACCAGCCCACAAATTGCAAAATTTTGGAGAATGAGCTCAACCTGCACCCATTTGAAATCGTATATTCAAATCCCATTGACTTATCTCATAAAAAAACTCCTTAAAATCAAAATTCTTTTCTCTTCCCCCTTCTCCCTTATTCTAACATTTCCTGCAACTCTCAACTCTCAAGTAGTTAAGCCTAATACATATGTAAAGCGCTTCGCAATAACAACACTTCATCAATACTCGCCAGATCTGAACCCACGATATTTAGCCAGAGGAGCGGAGAGCGTATGTTTAATGTAACGAGGTCGAAACTATACAAGTATATGGCCATGGGACACGTTGGAGCAGAAGGACCACTTGAGTTTCCAGTATACTTTAGTAGATAGATAAGTAAGGTTAGTCAGTGGAGGGTTGACGAAAAGGGCACGGAGATTTATGAACATCAGCAGTTCAGCACTCAAAGTATCTTGGAGAGTACTTACAGCAAATATGAGCCACCGATCTGGTGACTGTCGCGGGAAATCTAAATATGTGCTAATATGAGTTATTTTAATGTGGAAAACGCAAGAGTGGTAGTTGCTGTTGTGACGTCATAAGTCAAAGTCAAACTATTTATTTCTATTAGGAATTTAAAAGGCACTTTTGAACGTCAAACCCGACAAGTGAATTGAATCAATTGCCCATTTGCAAAAGTAGTCTCCAACGGTGGATGTCTTTAGGCAGAATGATGAGTCTGATATAGTATTTTTACCCTAAAATAATCATTATTCTCTAGCCCTTGTCTCAATGCATTTGGGGTCGCCACAGCATGTCTTCTTCTTCCATACTTCTCAATTACTCGTCATCTAATCAGACACCTCCTTTCTTGCCATATCATCCTTTACACAGTCCATCCATCGTTACTTTGCTCTTCCTCTACCCATCCACAGCCATACTCAAAACTTTTTTTCCTAAAAATAGAGGATTAATTGTTATCTGGATAAGTCTAAAAGCTCATGCGTTGATTTTAGTGGACCTTCTGACTTTATCTACAATGTTCTTCGGACTAAGGACTGCATTGATGTTCACTGATGTATCGCGCCGAAATATAGTATCATTGTTGGTAAAATAATTGGAGAATATATAACTTGGGTGTAGTGAGAGGCAGTGAGGCACCTTAGGTTGGGCTGCGGCATCTACTTAAATATATCTTATTTCAAGGTAATCTTTGAAAGTGTGGTATATTAGCAGTATTCCTGCAGGATATAAGGCTGCGCTGTAGCAAAGAGGCTTCGCACATATTTAGATTTTAGATCTAGCAAGATAAAAGTTAAAAAATGTTTCAACTAAAGATCAGAGGTCATGCGATGATTGGTCTGCTAATGTCTCAATTAAAACTTAAAGATATGAACACAGCAACCTCGTTAGAGGCTATGATGGACGATATGGAATGGAAGTTGAAGAAGGTCTAACAGCTGATAAATGATGATGATTGAAGTGGTGGATATTTTTTCAGAGAATCAAATCAAGACAAAATAAATCGCTAGAATAACGTGAGTCAGACAAGAGTGTATAAAGTATTTTTTAAAGCGTAGCGTACTTACGTCGTAGACAATATAAACTTCAAGTGTATATGACTTCTTGTGGATTTTATGTTCCAACAATAATCAGGTCAATGGCAGCGAAGAAGACAATGCAGAGTTGTATGAAAAAAGGGGTTATATTTTGAACACATTATCCTTCATTTCCCATATTCAGAACGAGACACAATCTACTCACCTCGTAGTCGCACAAATTGTGGAGCACTTCCTCATTTCAGTTCAATTGTGCGATGTAGTTTACCGTTTCATTCGTGCAGTTGTTGCGATTATGAGGATTATTTCCTTGTATTACCTCATTTTAATTCGTATGCAAATCGGAATGAATTGTTGAGTTTCAAATTTTCAACTGAGTATGTCGAATGAGTTAATATGCCTACGAATTTTCACACCAGAAACAGTCGGCACACCCAGAAAAAATATTCTGTGGGTTAAATATTTGTCCCATGTAGGAATTAAACCAACAATACGTAGAGAAGCCACTGCACCAATAGTGATATCGAATTTTCTCCATATTGATCCAGTTTTTTCCTTTAACTAAGTTCGTGCTGACCCGAGAAATGAATACCAAACTCTTTCAAGTCAATCTGGTTGTTTCCGCTTTTGTGTTATAGTACTTTATGGAGTAATAGAAACGCCCTTACATCGGTAGTAAAATTTTGAGCCTAGCGAGAGCCTTCGGAGTTTCAATAGAACAAAAGGCCAGCTTATACTGGTTTTGTTTACTAGTGGTGCGTACAAAGAAGCTAAAACAAACGATTAATTATCGTCTTAAAATACATAAAGACGAGTGCTATTTTAATACGACTCACCAATAAATAATACGCAGAAGTACACAAACGCCTACGCTTCTAACAAAATGTAAACGGCCGTATCCACACGTGGCCAGTACAGACGATATTTTTATATTTTTTAATCGTCAGTGTGACCGGTCAAGCGTAGGGCTGCCAGGTTTATAATTAGATACAAAATCTGTACAAAAACAGAAGTCAGAAGGTGCGTAGTTAGTTGGTAGTCCAAACCGGCGTGTCTGTATGACCATTGACGTGGAGGAAGCGTGAGGAGTACGCAAGGATCGCAGCAGGTGGAAGGGGTAAGATTTTTGGTAATCTTATGTATCCTGTTTGTGTCGCAGATTGTCTCGTTTAATTCGATGTAAGAATAGGATATGGAATGTAATGTTAACATTACGTTATTTACCTGATGCTTAGTAGAATCGGAGCTTATATTACGTTTCCGTTTCGTCGTTTTAGTTCATAGGGTATAGGGACTTATTACTAGTGCTAACATTAGAAACAGTAATACGAGATTTAAAAAAATTGTTCAACTGTATAATTATAATTTATTTTGTATAACTTCTGGAATTCAGCAGTAGGCAGCCCTGGTCTTGCGAGATGACTCAGTGTTCCCCGCGTTGTTACGTCACCACCTCGTGTCACACTGTGCTACGTTTGTAGTTCGTGTACCAAAACATTAGAAACATTTTCAACAATGGTTTACATACAATAACAAATGGCTTGTCATGTCGTTCAAATGTTGGTTGAATGAATTTGTGGGTGATGGGACTGATGGGTAAATAGTTTATTTCTGGGTTTATATTAATTGTTGGAGTTGTATTTGTAGTAGTGGGTACCTAACTTTTTAAATTATATCCGCTAGTATATATGGGGATTATCAAATTAAGCAGTGATAGCCTAGTAGTGTGAGCGTCGGACTGCGAAGTCATAGGTCTCAAATTCGAGCCCAAAACACACACCTCTGATTTTTCGGATTCATGCGCGTATTGTTAATTTATCACTTGCTTCGGTGAATGAAAACATCGTGAGGAAACCAGCTTGCCTGAGAGATATTTCTCGACAGCGTGTAAAGCCAAGTCAGATGCCCATGGGCGGCATAAAAACTCTGACACCAGGTTAGGCACTAGCGCGTTAAGCTCTTGGTCCCGGCTGTCAATTCTAGATCTTTGACAGTCGTTACAGGTAGTCAGTGGCCCGAAAGCCGTCAGAATATCCGGTGCAGTCTTACCAAGGGGTATCATATTACCTAATACTAGCTGGGTTGTGGTGGTCAGATAGGCAGTCGCACCATGGACTAACCCAGACAAGCGCGGCATAACCTGGAAATCGACCTAAGCGGCTGCGTGAGATTATTATTGCGTTATTTAGACGAATATGAATATAGCAAGAAGTTATTTTTATATATTTATTTTGTACCCTATCACAATGTTTTCTTATTTAACCCAAAGGTTGACTGGTAGAGAATGCCTTGTGGCATTAAGTCCGCCTATGTATCACTATTGTACATGAAGTTTAAATAAATAAATAAATAAATATGAGCTTTCTGAATAATCTAAAGAATCAGCCATTAATAATCTTCCTCCATTTGTTTTTAGACCACTTTTATTTGTATCGGACATGTTAAGGTCGGCATGACGTCACTGCTACATTAAATATTCAATTTCTATATTTATGATGTCATAGCAACGACCTTTGTAATAAAGTAACATCAAAATTTAGGAACGTGGGCGCCTTTTGTGTAAATTGAATTAGGGAAATCTAGAGACTTATCGGTTTTCGTCGTCGTACTATTCATAATAATTAATCAATAGGATGGTTAAATAATAACCGCTACTCTGGTTGATCTTCAGGTTAAGCCGCGGTTGTCTAGGTTAGTCCGTGGATGGGTGACCATTCATTACATAAAGAGTTCCCTCCATGCCTCGGAAAGCACGTTAAACCGTTGGTCCCGGCTGTCAATTGTAGACCTTTGACAGTCGTTAAGTAGTCAGTGGCCCTAAAGTCTGACAACCAGTCTTACCAAGGGGCATCGTATTACCCAGTACTAACTGGGTTGTAGACAGAGTCGCTCCAAGTAAAATACGGGTATTCAGCTGCATAAAATTAGACTATGCTACTTTTCACATGTCCCATGGTTGTGCAGATTGATGGTCTTAAGAGGGAACAGGGCCTGCGAGGAATTTGAAAAATAGGTATTTGAAGAAACTATTGACGTCGTGCTGCGTTAAGCCTGCCTGCGTTAAGTGTGTTAGAAAAAGAGCTCAGATCGATTATATCACAAAAAATTTGACGAGATCGACGTTTCGTATTCCCCTTTTTTCTCCTCGGAATCTGACCTGATTCAATCAACTTTTCAAATTTGTCTGGTAGTCCTCTTATCACGGCCGTAAAAATGGGGTATTTTTTGTCAATTTTGGAGGGTCATATTTTCTTCACTTATTAGTTGCTGGGAAAAAGGAAATGACAGAGACGTTTCTACAGTAGACCTTGATTTTATTAAAAAAAAATATTGCTCTAGAGGCATTATTCAGGTAGAAAAAAAGGGGAATACATTTTGCATGGCGAATCGCAGCCCCTGTTAGATATGACCACACCTTTCTGGTGCATGTTGTGTAAAATTAATCTCTATCTTTCGTCTAGATGTACTATGTAGGTACCATTGAATTAAGATATCTGCAACACACAGCCCACTGGTGACGATATCTTTACGTAGCATCCTAGCTATAGGCATAGATACGTGTATAAAAGTCTTACATTTTCCTTATCCGACCTTGTCTGTGATCATTAAAAACTAATTAGGTACGTGCAGTTACCTTGTTGTTGAGAGTGTTGTCATGTCGGTTTGCAAAAAAGGTTTTTAAACATGGTATACATTAAGCTGGTATCCATTAGAAGTTTTAATGATATCTACTTCTTGTCTATAGGTCTTGTTACCAAACATAAGTTTGTCGGATATGTCAGGATTTATTCCGTTAGGCTCGTACATCATGTGGGCAGACGATGGGTTTTGTGCAATAAAAATACACTGAGTACTGTACGGTACTGTTTCTATTAAACTAACAAATTACTTGAAATTACAATTTAACACAATAACATGGGGCATAATGAATCGGGTACGGTTCCAAGACGTCCCAACTCTGCCGCGATCTGACATTGACTGCCGTCCTCGCCTCGAGCTGTAAACATTAGGGCTCTGTAGAAGTACGCTGTGGTGTCGGTAGACTTGTAAATAGGTCGTGTGATGTCACCACCGGCGCACTTGCGATTCATTTTATGTCCATACTAATGACCGAATCCGACAAGTTTATGATTTAATTTATGAACTCAGACGAAACTCAGAAGAAACTGCATACAGTCCGGAAAATTGCTCAAAACCCCATCAACTTACTTAATGCACCTGCACCTTCTAAGAGGATCTTCAGTTGTTTAGGCAAAATCTTCTACCCACTTGATTACGTTAAAGAACGCTACTAAAGCGACGATTAACGTAATCACATAACATATTAATCTAGTTAGGTAAACGAACGCCATCATCACTTAGGTATTCGAAAAGAAAAAACGGGTTGTTCACGTGTCGAGCCCGTAGTACACATGCCAGTATTAGTGCCAAATGTTGTAGCTGCCATTGTAATGGTGGCACTACACTTGGCAGATCTGGGCAAATCTTAGCCTTGTACCATTAAGCCAAAGAGAATTTTATCTCAATAGGCAAAAAAAACATTTTGTTTTGGTCTAATATCGCGAAAATTTTGACAAATACGCCATGTGAAGTGCCAGCCTAACATCCCTATGTATTAGGGGCTTTATGTTGTTTACCATACAGTCAGTCAGACAGAGTCGGAACTATTTAATATACCTTCTTTTGTAACATTATGCAACTTAAACTTGAATTTTAACACAACGGTTTTAACATACATTTTTGGAACAATTTAATATACCTACTTTCGTAATTATATACAACTTGAATTTTAACATATGTTTTTCTCGTTCCAGGATGAATGAACCGGAACTTTAAATGGCATCAGGTGTCAACAACTTCAGATTTATAGAGTAGCCAAATATTTTAATTAAATAATAATAAATTAAAAAGACACCTGGACAATGTGCGTGTTTAATCTAAGTTAGAGACAGGCCTAGAATATTAGATCAGGTAAGTTGTTATTTAAAAGAAATTGATCAATTATGCAGACCGGGTGGCAGACGAAATTTGGAAATACCCATCTGTGGCAAAAACGTGCATATTATTATGTAAAAGTTATTTTTTTATCTATTTTTAATCTTATTAGGTTGTTGACCACAGTCCAGGTTTTTATTCATTTAAATAATTTATTTGTAAATTAATTTTAAAATCGCATTGATAATGAAAGTGATCGATACCTACTTAATTTAATATATTAATTTGTTACGCCACGTTTACACAATACACAGTCTGGTAAATATGTACCTATTGACTTTTTTCTAGAAATGTCTTGTATACCTTGTTGTGCACTTTTTTGTCAAATTTTGTAAAACAACTTGGTTAAGGTGTAAACGGAAAAACAAAACACTAGAGACACAGCATGTAACCCTGCTCACTTGATGACCTGTTGACTGCATGAGTGAGCGAAGTTCGCGTAGTCTTCTTTTTGGCATTTAAATTTTTTGCTAAGAAAAAAAACGTAGAACACATGTTTCATACTTTGGTGTAAACTCAAAGCAAATAATAAAGGTAACAGAGGTTGTTATTACGGTAGTCATGCAGAGAAACAATCTGAAATAAATTTCATGCAGAAAACAGTTCTACATACAAACTATTTCACTTCCAACAAACTCTGCAAAGACTACATTGTGCTTAGGACCCCGAGACACCTTATCCGTACCTACATTACAACATTCCCACCACAAAGCGCAAAATGGCGAATAAAATGTAACGTAATAATAACAAGTAAATCAAAGTAAAACAAATGATAAGCTGAGGTCATCGTTCGTGCTCGCCGGACACCGGACGGCTGATATCTGTCCGACGATAACCTAGCGACCGTCTGTACTGGCTTTTATCTCGAGGGAGGCTGTGGTGCGACTGAAAGCGAAGTTGGGGACATCTAAAATGCTTGTAGTTTTTACAAACGATTTTCAGCGCTCAACTTAGGGTCCAAAGTCGAAAATCACACAGCGTATTTTGATTTGGCATTAATTTGGTTAAAACGGTAATTTAGCTTGTATGTCATTACATTAAAGGAAGCATTACCAAACCCGGACCAACATCAGAAAAGACACGGTACTTACGATAGAAAGAAAACCATAGAAAGGCTAAGTTATTTAGCAATAATATGTAGATCATAAGCTTTAATTCACCGAAACCCTTAAAGGAAACATCGAAATTATATAATCTTCCTACTGTCCAAATGTTTAGGCACTTATAGCAGCAGCAAGAAAACCGAAAGTTTTCAACCATTATATCTAAAATACCGTTCTTTTGCTGAAGAAAAAACAACAAACAAAAATATTCAACAACCGACAGAGTGGTTCCAGAGATTATCTCAGATCATTAAACTCATAAACTTAAAATTCTATTGCTAATAAATTGCTCTCTAACCCAAACTTTCATAGCAAATCCGCTCACAGTCGAAGCCAAGCCAACGCCGATACACAACCAAATTAAAAGGACTAGTATTGTAGGAAAAACAAAAGTATAAGAGGTCAAGATAAATTGGATGTTTTAGTAATAATTTTACTTGCATACTTGGCAGATAACAGGCATTTTGTGGTCATTAAATGTACGTCCAGGGTTACCGAAAGGTGGTCTGATAGCATACAGTTTTGGCTAATTAAGATGTTTTTGTAGCACTTATTTATAAATATAAAACATCCTTAATTATGTTCATTGTTATGATATTTTTAATTCAAGGCTGATTTGAAGAGCTAAAGACGTCAATTGCTTTGAGTTTAATAGGTTACCTATACTTAAGGTATTTTTGTCAGGTCTTACTTGCACGCTTAAACTAATTGGGCTCCTGATTCTCCAAACATGTTGACAAACCAAACCAAATTACAGATAAAGACGATTGGATGATCACAATGATAGAGTAAATTTTGCCATGAAAGATAATTAGGATGTTTTGTTCATTTAGGACCACTAAACATAATTATGTAATTAATGGACAATTAATTTATCTCACTATTTATTTTCATTTTACTAACCACCAGATCATCACATTTAGGACACTAACAGAAACATCTCCACTTAAACCGTTTGATCCGGAAAATCTATCCATGCATTTCAATCTCACGCAGAGAATCCAAATCAATTGCATAGGAGCAGAACACGGGCATGGCGTGAGAAAACCGCACGTTTGATAATAAATCCGGATTCGCATTGAGAGCGCAGAATATATAGCTTACTGGGCTGTAACCGCAATCTGTTCTCGAGGACAGAATCACAGAACACACCTAGTTTATAGCAGTTGAGGTCCTTGTGAAAGAGCAATAGGTACTATTGTTCTAAATTTACAGGGTGAAATGGAGATAGACGCATTTTTCTTCGTAATTTTAAACAGAATCAGCTGTTTCCTACAAAAGAGCAAAACCTTCACGGTCAAAATGTATGCAACAGATTCTTTTTTCAAATTACCGGTGATAAAATTCTATGTGGGGGGCTCGGAATGATGTACTGAACACGTGGTAATCGTTTGTGCGTCGATGTTCATTCCACCCTGTACAATGAAATGCCTGTATGGACCACTTCTGGAAAACTGGTCACCTCTCTGCGAGAGAGAGTGAGCCAAAAGTTTTAGCTACACGCACACCCAGTGTGGGTTGGTGGGATGCAACATGATAACAATTAAAATAAAGTAATTGCATGAGGAAACCGGCATGTCCTAGAGCCAGAAATTCGAAGACATGTGACTACTACCAACCAGCACTGGGCCCGAGTGGTGGATTACAGCTTACAGTCCACTCGCTCTTATGGAGAGGAGGCTTTGTCCCAGCTATGACTGCTGTGAGAGCATTATAAGCAAATTATGCTGTGTTTATTCTAAAGCTAGGTGTTAATTGTTGCAAGTGCATTCACACGAGATTTCTACGTTATCTCTAAGGTGGGCTGCGGATACTGTAATCTCCTGGCTGTCGCAGAAGCTATTACCGGAGCGGGAACTACTTCCTTTGAGGTGGGATGTGGATATACTTACCTACCAACCAACCTACGGGAGAATGTTTACCAACCACATTGATTGTAGGGTTTAGAGTGGTAATTGTTTCCGATCTATCTCTAGCAGCATCCACATCTACAAAAGTGTCATATTGAATTAAGGATGTGGTTTAGACTCTCCAATTAAACAACTTTCTTTATGGGACCAATATCATTACCGCGAAAAAAAAACAGCTGTCCCATACATTTGGGACGAGGCGATATAGAAATTTTGTATGGGCAGCTGAATATTTTATTTTTCCCGATCACAAATGATGGTCCCATGGAGAAAGTTGTTCAGTATGATGGTCTAGACTAGATCCTTAATATGACCACATCTTTCTGATACACGCCGCGCCGTTAGAGTGAAAATAAACCTCATTGTTATAAAGTTAACGTTCATATTCCTACAAGCGTCCGTCATCAAGTGTTATCATACGAATACGCACAATAACGTTATAAAGTAAAGGTTCATTTTTGTATGAAACGCTACCGTATTTAGCTTAAATTCAGTCAAAGTTCGTTTTATAGATCTCAGCCTAAGAGCGAAGCAAGCTTTACCAATGAAATTGAACGCGATCAGCGTAATTGTCGAAACCGAGTTAAAGCTATAATGGCACTGACAGTTCTTGTACACAGTTTAAATCAATAATGTGGTACTCTCGCTCTATTCTAGAACTTTATTTTAACTTGATAAGCTGTGCCAACCGCTAACAAAGTTACTGAAATCAGGTCAGCAGTTTTTAGTTGCATCGCGAATAGCAACTAAACTCTCGTTGGGATAGCAACTGTTTTTAGTCAAATCGATAACCAAACAACTTGAGAAAACGGGCATGTCATAAAACCGAGAATTTGAAGACATGTGCTATCCGCACTGGGTCCGCGTGGTGGATTCTTCCATCTACAGGGAGACAGTCGCAGTAGCAGTGGCAATGTTGATATTAATAAAACCTCTGTTGTAGGTTCACAAACCGAGTAACCTCAGAAAAGACGGCGGCACAGTGGTTACGTACTGCCGTGAACACTTGCACATCGAAGCTCAGGGGAGACTTCTTTACATTCCCCAGAGCTGTGCCTTAACAGGCGTTGCACAGAGGGGGCCCCGGACAGATTTTTTAAGAGGAAACGGTGCCTCCTCCTATGTGCGGATGGTGACCCCGGGGTGGTTTTAGTGAGGTAGAATACCCACACTCCCCGGTCTTATCCTCAAAGACCAATCGCCTTTTGAAGGTTTCTACCGTTAGGAAAAAAAAAAAAGAAAAGGTACACAATTACAGAGATCCTACCCACAAATTCTCTTCAAAATGACAATGTATTAGCGCTACCTGTCACTAACATAATGCCTAAACTGTCATGTCCCAACCACTATGATTGACAGTCGATTAAACATGTCTGCCGCGGGCTAAATCGCATTATTCAAATTTATCGACCAAAATATATCGACAATACAATTATCTAGTAGTATTGTGGTCAATCGACCTCTAGTTTAATTGGAACCAATGAGTTTGATATTGGCCAATTTGGTATGTACTTGGTGATAAATATTCATTCTTTGAAGGGAACTTAAGGCGTTTTGTTTCGCTCGTAAGTTCTTGAGCTCCTTGAATTGTTTACAAGGGATTATTTATTTCATTAATCACAGATCTCTTCGTGCTATCTGTCAGTATCTTCATCACGTACACCACAATTTATTTCACTAGACTAGGGTATCTAGGTACGCTAGATTATAATTCCCTAGCTCATTAGCGAGGATTATTCCTAATACATTCATACCTACAATAGATACATCATTCAGTTACAAACAAAACTGTAGCGACATTGAATTCTGATATGGTCTAAATCAAAATTATTGAGGCCTATTTCAATGGCAACAAAATAACCATTTTTACTATGCTTTCAACGCTTAGCAGCCCCATTAGCATGGACTAGTACAGCAGTTAGTTCATAACAGAATAGGTAATTAAAATCAATGCCTTAAATATTGATCTATTTACAATACAAATACCTAAAGTCTGTTCTAAAAGTATATGTTGAACGTGTAAACAAACCTTGTCCAGAGGCACTGGTACGAGTGCGCGGTGTAAACGTAACGTACTCACGGCGGCACATCAAGCTATACATAACCAGAATTACCTGACTTCGCTTTGTATAGGCTTCCCGTACTACAGTAGTTGTGTTTTATCATGGCAATAGCGGTCATTGAACCACATATATTTAGTGAATCTCTTCTTAAAACAAGAGATTCATTAAATGTATGTGTGTGTGTGTTTTTAAAAAAAAATGTATACAAACCTGTTAATAGCCCCTGAATTGACATTGATTGTGATCCTGAGCATTAACAGAAGAAACGATAAGTACACGGTTTATGGTTTCAGTTCGTGTAAAGAGATATCAGGGAAAAGCAATGACCGCTACTGCCATGCTAAAACACAACTACTATATGAGATTTGCATAGCTTGACTGGCCGCCGTGCCTAAATACCGTCGATTTTTTAAATAAAAAATAATATTATCCTATAGCATTTTAGTTAAATTGTTTGCAACAAGAAAAATCAGAATCATCCATAGAAATGAATAAATTCTTAAAATTAATATCGACGTATTTACGTAACGTTTACACCGCGCGCACGTGCTTGCCTCTGGTTGAATTCTTACGCAGTTATCGGCAGGGGAATCATATACATTAGAAAAAAAAACACCTTATTTAGGATACATCTTTACATAAGTTTTTTTTTTTTCTAATTTAAAGAAGATAATAATTGAGATTATAAATTAAGCTCGATTGTGAAGTAATTTAAAATTAGAATACAAAATTGGCACATTTACATTTTCTGATCTACTTATTTGTTTACATTTTAATGACATACTTTTTGAACAAACCGTACCTAGACAGGTTTCTAATTTGCTAGTTGTTAAGCCCTTTTTAGTCACAAACTCGTTTTGGTTGTTCCAAATTTATTATGAATAGAGATAAGGTTATAACCAAATTAATTGTCAGTTGGTACATTGTCTATGTACCTACATTGTATTGTTTCTTATCCTGTCATGTTACCGTTAGTTGCTGAATATCCGTTTTACTGATAGCTCTAGTAGGCTTATCATAGTCTTGTTTATAACTGTGTTGGCAATAATTATGTTGGGGAGATGGAATTTGCATAATACCTAGTGACTGTAAACGTATGTTGTATATAGTAGGAATTGATATACATAATACAGGGTATAAACAGACCCTTCACGAAGCCGTCAACCAAGCATTGTTCATCAAACTAAGTAACTTTACGCAAACATTATTGCTGGGAAACGACTTTTTTTTTGGTGTGTATAATCACGTTTTACGGTAGGACTCGATGGAACGCACCCAAAGCATTGTGCTGATGGATAGGTTGAATAGTACGGGGGTCGTGGAGGTGTTTTACGGTAAAAATCTTACATTAAAAACATGTATTTAAAAAAAAAAACTTGTGAAAAAGTTGGAATATTGACCCCCACTATCTCCGTAACAAGAAGGTTACCAGGTATGGTCTAGCTAAAACAAAAAAACGATCTTAAAGACGGGGAGAACAAGTGCCTTTCGGCTTTAAGGGTTCTATTTTCACCCTTTATGTTAATGAAAATTCCTAGGATTGTCCAATAATACTTTGTTTACATGCATGAATATTAGGTTTTTATCAACAAAAAAATACTTGATTTAAAATCCCCGCGACCGTCGAATCTAAGTCTACTTAAAACCCCACCCTTACATAAATGATTAAAACGAGCTTCAAGAACTCGAATTTAGTTCCTTTACATACGCCACGTAACAAAAATGCCAACATGTCGAAAAAACATGAACTTTTTGTGGAACGCGAACACAACACCCCTCAAAAATTCCCCGAGAGGCCTAGTACAACAATATTCTTAATGATGGGAGGTTTTTTTTCTCATAATATTTACACATTCATACCACATCCTCCCTCTCCCATATCAGAGACAGGGGCGCCCGCACCGCGTCGCAAGCTTTTACTTATTTATAAGATAGCTGCACCTACGGTGAAAAACAAAGAGGACTGGAAGATACTTTATTAAAAAAAGAAGAATGGAAATAAAGAAGAATGGTGAAGGCTCTAAATTGATTCACAGTAATGTTTAAACATTAACACACTTTACAATGAACACAGCAGGCTATAAGAAAATCTTAACGATCTTTACTGTTCATAGACTTCATAGAGAGGATACTATCAATTTGTAAGCAAGGAAAACTTCTCATAAATCACTATTGCATACCAACGTTTACGACGCATACATTTTAAATATGCAGATATTATGACTAGCTTGGTTATTAGAGGGCCTTTAACAGGTTTCCAAACACCATCATAAACTTTTCGTGGAGATGAAAGACGCCCACGTGTCAGCCCTATACTCTGGAAGGAATGCGGCGTCAAGCAAAGGGCAAACAAATTCCTGCGCGGACGCAGCTTGACAACTGACGATCCACATCCGAGGGAGGGAGGGGTTGACATCACATAAGAGGAGGATGCGGAAGGTTGAACCAGTAAAATGCGCGATGGCAGATATCACTAGTACCAAACAAAAGAAGAAGTGTTGTACAAGTATATTTCTATTGCCGAATTGACTACCTTTTACAAAGTATTAATGGCCTTTTATCCTGAACATTTTTCAATTCGATTCTTGATGCTCATCCGTCGGTCATCAAGACAGTGTTTAAGGTATCATCGATTTTATCTTCTTCTTAACGCGTTTGACCAACAGCAGACCAAAACTGATCTGTTTTTATACCTCTACCACGGCAACTACATATACTGTTGACTATCTTTCGCACATTGCTGTTAGCGAGTCTTCTGTAAACATTTTATGGTGACAGGGTGTAACTTGTTCCGTCGTTTCGCCGTTTTTGGAACATGTTGCGTAAGCTGCATCGTTAAAGTTTAATTGACTGTAAGATCTGCTTTAACGGTACTGGGCGGTAAGTACCATCACAGTGTGAGGCCTTGATTTTATTGAATTATGTCCATAATAACGTATGAATCACTGTTTTAATATTTATCTTCACACATGAAATATGCAAATACTTCGATACCGAGTCGTGAGTAAATGATGAAATCATAATAATATTTTAATAATATGATGTGCTCAGTATCGTTATGTATCAGGGAATAAAGAAATAAGTAGGTAACCTGTTTATCATTGATATTGTTGAACGTTACGACTGTATGTGGGTTACAGTATAAATGGATGAAGAAGAATGTTATCAAACATGTTCAGAAGATAGAGGTTGATAAAGAATCTATCAGTAGAATAAAAGGTACTCGTATTAAAGAAAGAGGCAATACTCAGGATCAAATTGTGAAAAAAATATCCTACTCCACAGTTGAGCAAAGCTTTGAGCTAAACAGATAGAAAACCGACTCCTAAAATGCATCGGTATTATTTTCTGAGATTCCAACACAACGGCGGGCAGTTAGATTTCATCAAACTACACTAGTGTTTGAAGAGTCAGTTTTTGCCGGCATAGATATCTAGAAAAAATAAATATGTCAAGCGATACTGCGAGCAAGCCTAGTGCGGTTTGGCGAATACTATCTAATCGCTGTCTGTCGGATGCGATAGGACCAAAATGTTGTACAAACACTTGATTTACGATAATATGTTTAACTATTTTATTTCTGATGCCTATCATTTATTTGTTTTAAATTTGGGTGGCAACAGCTGGTGTTTTGAGTTCTTTCAAGACTTTGTCTTTGGTAGGTCTTCGTGTACCTAATATTATCTTAAAAACTGGTCGCTAAGTAAGAAAACATCGGATGGGTAGGGAGGAAACCTAGTGGTAGAAAGGCTATTGGTACAACTTAGGCTGTCTTGATTGATGATCTTCATGAAGTGTGGAATGAGCAGCTAGTCAGGTAGAGTAATTACCAAGATTACCTCACACAGACAAATTAAATCGGAAACTTGATAGCATGTTACGTATATAATGTACCTAATTCATCATCAATAGACCCCATTCAGCACACTAGTAGGTAGTAATATATCTACAGAACACAAATCATATTCAACTACAAATCGATTACACACACGTGATCGACCGCAGGATAATTGAAAAAGAAATCACTTCTGATTGAACAGATATCGCCCTCTGGCTAAATTTTTATAACGATGACTTGACTAAAATAAAGTCAGTACTTGGTCATATTGAAACGTTAAGCAGAAGAGCACAACTATCTTATTACAACGTATAGTTTCCTATGACTCAGAATTTGAATCTGACATTAAGCGAAAGTAAGCCTGGA
The DNA here is from genome assembly GCA_910589295.1 of Noctua janthe. Taxonomy (NCBI): domain Eukaryota; kingdom Metazoa; phylum Arthropoda; class Insecta; order Lepidoptera; family Noctuidae; genus Noctua; species Noctua janthe. The sequence continues at coordinate 2,089,372 of OU342565.1, read as the reverse complement.
TGAGACTCGCACGGACCAGGGGATCATAAAAGAGAGCAGGCCTATAAATACACAGCAGTTGGTGGAACAAAGCTGCCAAATGATGATTCTGACGAAACCTTTAGGATTATTGATTCCCCATATTAGAAAGCGCAGTTGAAACAATGCATACTCACAGGCCCTTATTTGCAACCAGCATTACCAACACCAAATACATAACTAGTGCATTTAGTAAGAATAATGCTATTAATGCAACGACCAATAAAACAGTTGCAGTTAACACTAATCAGTCTGAAGCAACTGCCTAGACCGATATATCCTGTCAGGATGTTCTTATCGTTATGAATAGGCAAGTTAGCCAGACTAATAGTCCTAATGGTTCCTGTAGAATGTGACACAGAGACGCGAGACGCCATATGTCGAGGAAATCAGGGTAATTTTACTTGCTTATCTCCATGTTCTGCAATTTATCATCAGTTCTGTGAGTCTTCGATGGGATTCCGCTGGGAGATGTCTTTTGATAGTAGTGGGATGAGATTTGGGCCAATCGAATGTTCAAAATTAGTAAGTGTTAAATGAAGCAAGTATTCAAAATCAATGAAGATAAATAATTGGTTAGATATAAGTATGGATGATATGTATGTTTTTAAAAAAATATGGACCTCTATTATAAAAGACTTTCTGGCAAAATTCATTATCGTTGGAGGCTCGAAATAATGTCTCAAAGTTCTAAAAGGTAGGTAGGTATCGCTCACTTTTTTCCGAACCGTCAAGTTAGATGATCAGTGTCAAAACCTTGAAAATAAAACGTTATTTTTCCGGAACCTTACATAAATAAACACGGAATTATATTTACGTTATTCTTCTTTTCAAATTGACCATTTAACTTCACGCGATATACCTAATACAGTAAAGGCCACGTGAAATCGTCACATGCTGCGTTTAAAGATAAGTATCGAAAGATTGCTGGTACAGACAAAAATACATCTTTGGTAACGAAACCAGTAAAAGCTGGCCTCACATTCTATTGAAACTCCGTGACAGACCAGCTCGAGGTCAAGGTGTTACCACTGATGTACGATCTACTGGACATCCACTGATGAATTTTATCAAGACAAAGATAATGTTTGTGGTATTTCAAACGAATATAAAGCTGGAAAAGAAACATGTCTAAATCCACACTGGTAAAAAAGATTTGAAGATCATTTCTAGAGAAGATACTAAGTGACCTCTTTATTAATCGGAAAACCTGTCGCAAAGAGATAAGAATTAGCAATTTTATCGATAAAATTGCGTGATATCAAGAAACGTAATCGGTTTAGTCATACAAACAAGTTATTGGAATGATAAGAAGAGTATAATCTAATGTCGGTTCACGCTTAAAATAGCACTTTTCGTGTGAACAAAACTACAGAAAAATGGTCTTAAAATTCGAAAAAATGAACTGAACGAAACCGCAGTATGCAAATTAAACAGGTTTAAAATGACGGGGGACCCCAAAGGTAGATTGGTTCTTAAACATCTGATCTGCCAGCTATAAAAGTGGTACCTAGATCGATTACCATTTATCTTAATTCAGCAGACAGCATTCCAGACAAGACTAAAACTTAGGCCCTCTTACGCCAACAATCTCGAAATGCATTTAACGCTAAACGTTGCTAAAACTTGATTCTGACATCATCAAACAATTGACAGAGAGACAGAGAGATGATGTTCTAAATTCGTTTAGCACTATAAATGAAGGAGTACACTTAATATCATTTGTTGTCATGTCATCATGTTTTGTGTATCATTTGTTGGAGATCCTAAATAAATAAATAAATAAATAAATAAATAAATAAATAAATAAATAAATAAATGCAAATAGCGATCAATGGTGCAAGTGGGCGGGCATTAGTAACTAACATTTTATTCAAGTCACGCCAGACCCTAAGAACCTAATACTTCAAAACATTGTTTCGTTTAAAAGCACGCAGGGCTAGTGACTGCCTTCTGTTACAAATTACAAGACATTTTATCGTAGGCAATTAACCTTCACAGATAACGCTGAAGAGAGATAAGGCAGGCAATTAAGTTGCTCTATGAAAGGTCACGCTCTTTATCTGAGTTGGGGTAGGTATCTGTAGCTAATGAATCTTTAACAAGAAAAGCTGGAGCGGGTGAAACGATATTGAAGACATTAAATGATTTTTATAACCTAAAAGATGTTTAATTGGGTGTGGTTTCATAATAAAGGCTACACGGGTCGATCTATAAGGTTAAAATTTAAAACAAAGCTTGTCGAGGTCGGTTCGTAGATGGTTGACCATCTATTACTTTCATACCGAGAAACCCTCCATGCCTTTGCAATTACAAGCAGTTGTTCCCGGACGTCAATCGTAAATCTGGGACAGTCGTTACTGGTAACCCAAAACTCTCGACAATCAGTTTTGCCACGGAGTATCGTGTTACTCAGTTACAAGGTTGTTGGGGTCAGATAGACCAGAAGCTCCAGTTAAGGCTGGAAGACGACCCCAATATAATAGTTGGGGAGAAACGGCTAGATGGATTATGATTAATTGTCATCGTACACGAGTCTTGTGAGCATACTGTGTCTACATAAAACCAAAATATCTAGACCCAATGATTCTAACTACAATACTTTGTAACGACGGACATTCAAACTTAATCTAGCAGTAAATCTTGACACTGTCGTATATCAACTTCAAAAGCAACTAACCTCTACAACAAAAGCATATGCTCCAAAATTCCAGAAAACAGCGCCAAAAGTTTGAAAAAAACGTTCGAAAATCATAACCTTTTGAGGCCGCCATCGAATACTTTCGTACGTTCATTCAAGGTTCGTGAGACTCAAAACCGGTTGCTTCGGGAATCCGATCCTCGAGAGCTTTTATCTTTTTTTTTCTACCATGTGACGATGAGCGTTCAGCCTGGTGTTGCAGACGGTAATGATTGATCGCCCAGTTTTGAACTTTTTGGTCGACGTTAATAGCGGCTTGTGCTAGTGAATGTTTTATTAGTAATTGTTTGTAAAGTCTAGATTTGGCCTGTTAAGACATTTGGTTGCTAATAAACTTTTATTGTTTTTATTGTAATCCCGTAGCTAGACTGTTACATACGTGTTCTTTTTTTAAAGCCTAAACAAAAGGCGATCGCTTTTGAAGCGTTTGGTATTTTTACCAAGAATGCAGGTTGGAAGGGACACCAACGCACAAACCACGATACCGTTTGTGCGTCGTCGGTTGCCCTTCCACAATGTATAAACGGTATTGAAATAAACTTTTCTATAGTAAGCTATAGAAAAGTTTATTTAAAAGTCAGTCCTATGCTTTTTACGTCTTCATCGTCGTTATCGCTGATACAATGTCAATTTGTCTTGGCCCCAAGGATTTACTCGTACTACTACTATCTCTGTTTTTAACTGGTAAAATTAGAAATTTTATACTACCAACATCTGTGATACACACACAGTTCATCTCCAAGAGAGTAAAGTAACAAAAAAGTTGTCGTAACTTAAAACCCACACTGTGGTAAGAATATTAACGAACTTTTTTCATAGAAATAGTTTTCTAAAATCCTGCCTGTCCAAGTTAACCATATGGAAAACCAGCTTTCGTATATCAGTTTTTAAAATTCCAAGTAATAACAATGATTCAGACTTATTAAAACTACAGATGCATAAGATTTATGTTGAGAAGATAAAAGACGGAACTAATACTACTGATTACTCAGAGTAAAAATATTTACCATGACTGTATCAAAAACGGTATTGAATTAAACGTAGTTTTTATAGTAAATCCGGTAAGTGGTGTTAAAAGTGGAAACTCAAGTGAAAGTAATAAATATTTTCAAAGAAGAAAAAAAACAAGATGAAGATGATACCAAAATGCTAAAGTTAATAAGGTTTGCTTTGAAAGAGATTAACGTTTTAACGTTTGAAGAACATTTTGAATAAAAAATTCATACAAAATATTGGCTATCCATACATAAATGTGTACTACACATTAAGTTCCGAAAAAGAATCCTTCAACTTGAACGAGAGGACAAGGATGATACGAAATACAACATCCTTTAGGCCCAACGGACGTTTATAAAAAAACATTGACAAGTTGAAGTGCACGAGCCACATCTTGCATTTGTGAAAAAAAACTGCAACAGAACTTAAATGGGTCTATTTATAGAACAATTTACCCTGGCTTGGTTCGAAGTTAACAGACCGACACAATTTGGCAAGATTACAGAAGCCATTGACATACTAATACAGTACTTACTATCAATGTGAAGTTGAGAATTAGTAACTGATAGTACTGCAATGAGTTGAGAAGTTTGTCTTTAAAAGAGCATTTATCACACCTTCAAGCGGTAACAAAGATACCTAGATAAAACAGGGCCTAGACAAGGTAGCATTCTATTGCCGATAAAGATGGCGGAAAAATTAAAAACGTATTTGATTAATAAGTTACTGAAAAGCTCACCTCTGTTGGCTCAGGTCGTTGTAGAAATACGACATGTTTTGAAAGTAAGAAATATTAATACCATTATTTCTTCTACAAATGTCACTCAACCAAAACCACCGACTTTCAAACTCAAACCATCAAAAAAACAGTCAACGAAGGATCAAGGATGAAGGAGCTGCTATTTTTAGAACAGCTATCTCCATAATGTTCGTGAAATGACATGGTACAGATCTACAGAACCCTGGCATGGCAACAATAAACAAACTGACAGTAATTGTAAATAATGTGCTATGGATGATATGGACTGCAGGCCTGATGCTGAGAGATGTAATGTTTGGGAAGCCGATTGTTTGCATTTCGAGTTTTGGAGAATTCCAAAGGGGATTCCAGATTTGTGATGGGTTTCATTGGTAGGTACTTACTTACATTACTTTAGCTTTGGTATTTTAAATTATCGTAATTAGGTACCCAAGTCGATGTTTAGGAGTTCTGGTCAAAGCTTATTTTAAGCTATGTACAAAAATAATTGACACTAGAATAGAATAGAATATTTATTTGCGTAAAACATGGTATACATGGGTGTTAAATACAAATTGAGGCACAAGCATGTTTAGCTAGGATAAAACATAGCATGCAAAATTTTAAAGACAAGTTAAGGCAACAACAATCTTCACAGCATCAACTACAAAGCATAAGAAAAGAACTAAAATAGTGTTGTGATTCCTTAGAAAACATGTTTATTTATTTAAACTTCAATACAGTAGTGGTGGGTTGTGGAGGTCAGATAGGAGCTCAGATAGCTCCATGTAAAATACTGGCATTCAGCTGCATCCGATTTAACTGAAAGCTGACCCCAACATAGTTGGGAAAAGGCTAGGCAGATGATGATAATAATGTACTGTAGTGGTACATAGTATCTTGGAACCCATATTTTTATGTAATTGGTGTTATTTCAACGTTCCAATGGTTATAACACGAGAGAATCGCATTTGAATTTAGGTAGGGGTTTACTTGTTGATGCTCGTGACTGTATATACGCGTTAATTACTCGTATATTTGTTAGGTATGGAATGTAAATTTCTACAACTTCCTATTTGTATCCAAATTCAAGTTCACCAACCAAGAGGTCAAGATTCCATAATTAGAAGAGACCATAGGCCCTTAAACCCATTTACATATTTTACATGGTAATCAACAAGTTCAACGAGAAAACAAAAGTTAAATAAACATCAAGTTTTGAGAACACGTTTCAATATTAATGAGTAAAACAAAACATTCAGTCATAGTAAGAACCCGTTCGTCATCGGTAAAGTGAGTTAACTTAGTTTCCGATGAAACTCTGTGACTAATGCTGATGAAGAATACAAAAAGAGTCGGTTGAAAAACATTTAAAATGACCTAATTTTTAAACAGGCAAATAGTATAAATTAGATTAAAGTTTCAGTTTGTAGTGTCGCTTTAATGATTCGTGTTATTCATGGAACGCATCCTCGTCTTGTCGATGATTTCCATATTCAAGTTAAATGCGCATACACCACAATTCTGGTGTACCTATGCTGATTTAACGTTAGTAGTGGCATCGGACAGGTATTCCAAGGCTGCACCTTGGAATGGAGTGGAGTTACACAAGGATCAGAACACCGCTCGGCCGTCACACTTTATTCCACCGGACTGTATAAAAGGCGCTAGTCTAAACAAAACAAAATATTGAGCGTCGTAACAAAACATTACATCCTCGACAAAGGATTGTGGAAGTAAAGGAATTTCAATTAAAAAGCGCCTAGTTTTCAGGGATCATTTCGCACGTATTGTTTTATTTTTTGCAGCGCTCCAAAGCCCTTTAAAGCATTCGTGGTCACGGCTCACGGCTCAAATGCTCAATACGGTGGTACTGATTGATGATGGAAAGTGTTGAAGCAAGTTATGTTAAAAACAATTAATTGTAAATAATTCAGGGTAAAAAATATAAACTGTTATTTTGGAAACGTGGGTGGGATTATTTAAAAAGGAAGAAAGAGGACAGTTACAGGACAGCTAGAGGACGCTCGATCAATTTTCACAAAGTGGCAGACAGTCGTTGCACTCGGTAGTATTGTACGCTTATTTCGCAGTAATTTTACCTCTGACAGCAACAACCTACATTCAACAGTGGATCTTATTCTAACTACGATAAAGATCATTATGATTTTGACACAGAGGCCAGCACATCAAGTTACTACAATCTGTGAAATTTCTTTAATAGATTTTCAACTTTATCGCTAAAGCATTAGGTTCAAGGATGATTGAGAGAAAATTTGACAGTTTCGGGTAACATGATGTGATGTCTAGTCGTAAATCGTATGTTTTGCCATAAAAGTTAAAGTACACGCCAGTGCATTCTACATATATTTACAGTAAGTACCTAAATTCATACAAACATGTACAACAATCGTGAACAAACTCCGTATTTCTCGAATTCGTTCAACAATTTCGATAATTGCATTAGTAACTTTTACAATAAACAAGAATGCGCTTGTCTGTCGAGTATACACACATCTTGTTATACTAAAGTAGGTACAACGAAGTTCAAAGTAAATATTTAAAGAAATGAAAACCTTATTCTTTCACAAGTCGGTATTGACGAATACTTTCAAGTTCAAGTCTGTCTGGGGCTTTAAAATAAGCGATAAGGGACGGTTCAGTTTAATTTTAGGCTCGTTGAGTTGCTTATCGCCTTTTAGTGTCTTTTGGCTACAGAAAAGAATGAAAGAGAACGAAACGGAAGAATGAAAAAAAACTGGCGAAGTGCGAGTCGGACTCGCGCATGAAGGATTATATTATATTATATTAATTATATTATATTATATTATATTATATTCTGCGAAAGAGGCATTGTGAGAAAGCGACCTTTTGAGAAGGAGTCATTCTGCGAAAGTGACATTATGAGAAAGCGACATTTTGAGAAAGAGACATTTTACTACCAGGAGACATTTTGCGAAAGAGACGTTTTGCGCCTGAGCCTTCCGTACCACCACCATTATTTTTGGAAATTACCCCCTTTATGAAAACTAAAAATTTTGACAGTTCGATGAGTTAAATAAACTATGTTTTGATTCGTCTCTGTATCTTTTCAGAGGGCTACTTTGGGCGGAGGGAAAAGCTGTTCCCATAAATTTATGGAACAGAAACGCATGCTGCGTCGACCTAATTAGGTCAGGAGGATGACGACGATCAGGTTGAGGACCTCACTTTGAAATGAGGCTACATTATTACAGGCACTTCTGTTTGTGTGATATTTTCCGAAACATAAAAGCATAAGAATTTTTCACCTACCTTCAAGATTTCTATTCTGCTTCTCGTGTTACCAGGATGCCTCGAAGACGAAGTTTGAATTGATTGCGACGGAAAATGGAATCAACGGCTTCCTTCAATTACCTAACTGATACACTCGTCTTTTTCACACCCCGCTTTATTATCAAGTAGGTACATAGTAAAGATTTATTATTATAACCATAAGCTACTCTGCCATAAGCCGAACAACTAAAGTTAATAGCAGTCGTGCGGTTGAAAGTTCAAATTCCTGTACTTGAACTATAGTGAACTCTTAGCACAATCAAGTCGCTTCGAAGTGAAGAAAATGAAAACATTATTAGTACCTAGCTAAGTTATTTCATAAAATACGGGCTGGACGAGACACCGACGCGAAAACGGGTCTGAACCCCTTGTTCCTTGCACTTTTGTAGGAAACAGCTGTTTTCTTAATAAACGATGAAAAATTTCTATGTAGGAGGCTCAGAATGATGTACTTACTACATACGTGGTAATCGTTTTCGCGTCGGTGTCCCTTCCACCTTCAATATCAATTATCACATTAGAATTGTGATAAAAAAATAAAGGTTTTAATTTCAAATAACTGCGAATACACCTAATCTACTCTTAGCTATTCCAGCTAAGAGTAGATTAGGTGGAGGGTAGGTACCTACTTTATTTTATAAAAGAAATTGGACTAAATGATGCCGTGACGTCTGACTGGAGATGATGGAAGAAGAAAACTTGTTGTGCCGAACCCAGAAGAATGGAACAAGCTCAGGAAGATATGAGTGGTAATTTATCTTTTTCTTGTTTCCAATTTATGTTATTCCAACTTCAACAAAATTATATATCAACCTAAACTGTTCAAAATTATGTTTTAAAAATCATTTTTTTTTATTTCACTTGGCCTACATGGGCACTTATAAAACGTCGAGAATACCTATTCTCGACGTTTCATAGGAAACGACCAACCTGAACTGTAGGTACACCTGTACCTACAGTTCGGGTTGGTCGTTTCCTATGGAGGAGAACCGGCAAGAAATTACATGATATTTTCAAAATTACTCTACTGTTAAGCCATACAATTGTTGTAGCGCAAACTGAAGTTTATATATGGGTTTTTAAGTATTTTTTCTTAAAACACATACTTGTTAAGACCCACATGGGCTGCGATTTCTCCATACAAATTTTAACGAAATCAACGTTGCATATTCCCCTTTTTTCTTCCTGAATAATGCCTCTAGAGCAGGCCCGTCCAACATATGGCCCCCGGGCCACCTAGCGGCCCGCAGAGGTCTTTCATCCGGCCCGCAAGCATTTTTGGTAACGAAATAGCGAATGGGCGACGGCTAACGAATAGGCGCATTGTGCGAATAATAAGCTATTGAGTAAGTTATTCCCAAGTTGAATACTTGCATTTAAATCTTATTTATACCTATCAACTGTGTATTATAATACGAGTATAAACAAACCACACGCTTAGTCACGATCAAAGGAGGCTAAGTCAATCGCTATTTCCTTATTTCAAAGTAAAGCAAATATAGATTATAAACACGTGGTGAGGACTAAGTTGTTGACCAAATGAATTGCTAGGGTTGCTACTTGCCAGATGCAGGTCGAATTTGATTCATTCAAATTCTTGGAACTGGATGATTTAAAGCTTTTTGTTCTAAGACATCTGTATTAACAGTAATTCATCCTATCTTCTGCCTTTACTTACTACATTTTCAATATACCAGTAGCAGCCCTGACGTCATCTAAAGAAATCTCTTGCGAAATGAGTCAGCCTTCACCAATTAATTTCATGCCCTTTTCGTCACTTCTGTCTGAGTAATACGAACGCAAACAATTATAATGAAAGGGTATTAGGATAAGACCCGTATTTATGAAGCGGATTTTAGTTTGAATGTTTAATGCTTGGAATTCCTGTTAAAGCGCTTGAAGCGGGTAGTCGGGAAATAATTACCGCCATATTGCACAGCGGGATTTTCGACTGGAGTTCGGATGCCATCGTGGTTACACTGTACTTACAATCGAGCGTTCTGTTTAAAGCTACTTAGGTTTTGAATTTGGTTGCAAATATTTTCTTTGTGTGCTCAACCTACTAGTTTTAATTAAGTTCGCAAATTGTAATGCAAGAATCACTATGTAGGTTCATAAAGATCGGGACTGTTTGTTTTTCAAATTCCTAAATGCGCGGAATGAGGAGCTCTCTACTCTATCATTAACATACGATATTCTACCTCCTTCCCTGTTCTTCACAAGCCCGCTCGACTAAAATATTGCAGGACTCTATTAGACCACCCAAATGCCCAAGACAAAAGATCCCAGTTAATAATTCGTACCGAAATGCATACCGGTTTCAGAACTGCACACCCCGCCCTACTGGGAACTTTCCTTATTTGGAAACGTAGTTAAATCTGGGCCCACAGCCCTTTACACTTTCGCTTTTCAAATTCAAAAATGTCGCAGCATCTTTGTACTTTCAAAAAACATGACCAGACATACCATACGGATACTATACCGAGCCAAACAATGGTCCTAATAGCACACACACTACAGTATGTGCCCTCCTATTGGTTAGAAAGTCGGACAGACAACAACACACGGCAAATGTGGTTTTATTGCAAGAACTCGTTCTGCTCTAGTGCTTTTGTGGTGTACTAATGTAGGTACGCACATGTCTCAAGTTAATGTTTGACGTAGAGTTTTATATTGAAACTGATGCTGTACGATACGTTTTTCGAGATAAAAATACTGTTGGCTTACATGCTCTTTGTTTTTGATTTGTAGTTTATTTTTACCTTTGATAAACAGACGGCAGAAGTTTTCAGCAAAATAGTTTTTGATGGGCAGAAAGTTAATACAATTTTACAGTTAGCCATGTTATATCGGGTTGGCAGCTGTTTAATTAAGATTGTACGGGATGATAAATAAGCGGACCTAAATTATAGGTGTGTTTTTCTTATCGCTGTTTGTAAGTCACTCATTACATGATAACATACTTATGTACGAGTAACTATGTATACAGACAGAAATTAGCAATAATTTACTGTAAGCAAATTCTTATAGGCATCCTACTGTTCCTAATCTACTCGTAAAACAATACCTAAAGAAACAGGAACTTCGGCATTCAAAGTCAAAGACAAAGTTAAGTGTTCATTAAACGTCGATCTCTCGACTCTAAAATTAGTTGTTCTCCAGCCTCACTGAAAGATGGTCCATAAAAGCGCGGCGCAAACCAGTTCTTTGTTACCTCCGTAGTTAGCTGACGTACCCGCGTACCAAGAGATCGGAATCTAAAACGAGTTCACGGTACATGTTTTCTCTGGTACGAGAAAAGATCGTTTGCGCGGCAATATACGGAACGATACACTTGTTTCAATTGAGACAAGTCGCTATCACGAATTGTCACGATCTCTCGGTACGAGTACCGACACAACGCGAACGTCCTTGACGCACAGAAACGACTGTTTTAGAACGAGGACGCGTACATGATAACATGCTCGGCTCTACTCGCAAGTTTTATCTACGTTTCTGAACGGAAACAGATCTGGATTGCATCTCCGTTGTAAATGTAATTGCAGGAAATAATACAGTTTCTCATCTCTGTTGATGTACGGAGGGAAACAAGAAATTATCTAGACTAGATGCAGCAGCAGGTGATAATAAATTCATGAATTGTGCTCCATTCTGAAATTAAAATACGCTGCTTTTAGGCCAAACAAGTGCATGCAGAAGAGTGAATGTTATATGAAATATGTCATGTCTCACAGAATTTAATTTTACTACTGAAATAAAAGTGTTGAGCTTTACATTCGTGTATCATAGATTTGCAGCCTTTTTTTACGTGGGTACTGTTATACTGGTCTCTTGCTCTCAACCGCTAGTAATTGTTAGTCACAAATTAAAACAGTTAATTGTTTATTCTGGATATATCAATCACATATTTTGTATGTAACAGTCAGGAATGCTTGAACATTTACTCTATGATTCACAGATGAGCATTATCTTTATTTCAGGCCTAATTACAATAGTTGTATTGTTTGAAAATTTTCCAGTATGTAGGTCTAGGACCAAACAGTAGGATGAATTTTAAACTGTTGTTTTACAGAATAAGATGCAAATGCAATATAGTTGTTTGAGGAGACATGTGATTGGCCGATTGGTTTTCTTGAAAATCGCCGTAAAGGATTAACTGAATTTAATTGGAAAAGTGCACCTAGGAGTCTCAGGAAAAGGGTAAGTATCGACAAGGAAGAAGGTGGAACAGCCTTCTTTCTTCTTGTTTGATAAGTCCGTGCTATCTACACTTCGAATTTTGAATCATAAATAGCCATCAATGACGTCATCATTCATATCCTTTTTATCCTTGTACGATAAGAAACGATAACAAAATAAAACACGACCGGTACACTTGCTATGCCCGAAGGGCTGTGTGTGTACTGTCGTCACTGTCGACTATCATGACGTTATCAGGGCGTGATAAGATGGCTGGAAGAGGACGAAATAAAATTAATAAGTATAAAAAAAAATGTTCTTTATTCCTTTACACAACTATAACATTTTAAAAATTCTGAAAAATAAAACACTTTATAAATAGTAGCCCATCGGTATTGGGAACAGGGGCCAAGCTACCGGCAGTCAGGACTTCAGAGCAAGAAGCCTCCTAACAATACGAGCCGTGTCCAGAAGTACCGCTTTCTGAATGTAACCCTCGATGCAGCTGCCTAACGAGAGCCTCCTCAGGTATTGGTAGAGGCTCTTGGTAATTTAGCTATTGACTGACACGACTATAGGCACAATGATAACTGAGTTCACATCCCACACTTCGACAACCTCGCCTGTCAACCTGTTCTTTATTTTATTGTTAAAATAAATACTTAGTTATTAATGAATTTCCAGTGGAGACAGGACGGCATAGTTGTAGAACTAGAGGTTTTGCTTGTTTTCGTTCGATTTGCGTTGACAGGATTTATTACAAACTAGACATCTCTATCTGACCCTTCCAGGAGAACTTCCATCAAACTTTAGAGCTCTTAATTAATAACTGTATTCATGGATACACCACCGATGTGACTATCTAACGGATCTAGAGAGTAATCCAACGGAAACCGAACCAGTTTACAAGATATAGGTAAATAAAGCCAGTTAAAATGGCGCCATAGTGACCGGAAGATGATTCAAGCATAAAAATATAGTGTTGTACTATATTGTCCAATCAATGGCGGTTCATATGCAGGATGCATGAATCATAGTGGAAAAATAATATGTACCTACACCTAAAATTAGACTGTATGTCTTGTTAGTTTGCGTCGGTTGTTGATATCAGCTGGGTCGATTGCAGATGTTTTCATAACAGCGCGCCTGTAATCCTCGAACGGTTAGGCAGAGGTGTACCCATAAGCTAGTTAAGCTTTAATTTACGTCCCATGTAATAGAGGGCGAGCCCGTTGACATCAACGGGGAAGACGAAGACCTCTGTGCTGCTACTGAGTCTGATGACGTTTTCAGCAAGAACTTGTTCATGTTTACTTGTGTAGGTAACTATACAATGGAATGCTAAGAAGTGTTAAGTCATGTAAGTATGTTAAGGTAGCTACTAGCCTAGATTACTTAACTTTAAGCAAATCCAATAGAAATCCTTACTTAATATTATAAATGCGAAAGTAAGTTCGTTTGTTACCTTTTCATGCCTAAACCACTGAACCGATCATCCTGAAATTTTGCATGACACGTTGTCAGGTGTACAGAAACGGACATAGGGTACCTTTCATCCCGAAAAAAAGTGCTGTTCCCGAGGAAAACAACAATAACATTCTTATGATAATAGATGGCGCCAGGTGCCTTTCGAATCATTATATTATTAGTAGCTTGGACCCTGTTCCAGATACCGGTGGGCTACGACTTTAATAATTTTTAAATGTTTTTTTTTTAAGATTGAAAAATATTAATAATGTGTACAGAAATAATAAGAGTAAGAAAACACCTTAGTAGTTAAGTTATACGGTTAAGTACACAAAGTTAGAAAATTTATTATTGTGCTGGCGTAAAAGTGGATGGTGTGTAGACCAGGTACCTTCTGCTAGATTCTACCTGCTTATAGTTTTTGTTTACTTCTTTCCAATGTTACCTAGGCACGCTTTCATTCAATCATTAAAAAGTAGCTAACCATGAAATTATTTTTTACATAAATGTTTTTGCTCAGTGTAAATGTAAAAGTAGCACAAAAGAATAAACCCTTTTTTATTTTATTTTAACAATCACAACTTTATTGAACCCAATAATGCGTAAGACCGAAATCGAGTAACGTGCAAAAAAATCGTTACTTTAGATTATGTCATGTTAAATCACTTATTACCAAGTCATCTAGATATTTTTTTAAACTACCGTACTGAAACACAGAGAATTTTTAGCAATCTGATATAACAAGGAAATGACATCACTCATCGTAAGACCATTGTTATTTTGGCGTGTGACTGAACCAATGTCATACCGGTTATATTTTCATGATGGTCAGAGCTATTGCAAACAAGTTTGTAGTTGTTTTCAAACGTGTTTCAAAATCGCGTGAACTCAATTGGCGAAATATAATAACTTTGATCAGTAAACGAGGTTAACATTTTTATTAAATGTTGGAATGGTGTAAATAGATATTAAGATACCTTTGATTTGTTGACTTACTACTATGTTACAGATATTATGGAAAGAAATAGCAATTAAAAACATACAACCAATATTTTTTTTATGATTGAATCAGCATTGCGTGTTAACGTCTAGTATAACATAGATTCTAATTACTGGTGCAGTATGTAAGCCATTGCGTTACAACCATAAATACATACAGGCTTGCAGATGCGTGTAGAACTGTAGATAGTAGTACGAGTTTTCGTGCTTACATCTGGCGGCGTGGCCTCAATCTCAGTAAGCGTCATTTTTGCCATGTTTGGGACGATTTCTCATCAAGAAGTCCTTGTCGCACGCACCCGCCGCCTGATTTATACACAGGAAGGGCTCAATTTGAAACGCGAACCGCCACAATCGAAGGATGTACCAAAAGGAATTTATAACTCCGAGAATGATAATACGCAATCCACCAATATAATGATTGTAGGTGGACACCGCCTGAATATCATTTGTTTGTGTTAAGTCTTTCAATGTTAATTTATCTCCGGAGGTCTGGTGTGAACGGAATTTGAATGGGCCGACGATGTGTCAGTAGCTCAGGACAAGTTTGGCGGCTTGAATTAATAAGGATAGAAAGGAACTGTTCTCAAGTTATCATTTTCAGACGTTTAAGAACAGGAAATAAATAGTGAAACTGTTTGTTTTCTTTCTCTTAACTTAACCCAGAAGCGAAAGTTTGCTTAACAAATCTTGCTACTAAATCATCAATCTAAAAAGTGTATCAAGCTATGATCTAAATCGGTTTACCGCTTCGTGAAAAGCGATCAATCGTACTTTCACCACGTGTAAAATCTCGGAAACTTGAAATGTCGATCGTGAGTGCGCTGACTCGACAACAACATGCAAATTCGCCACTCGAAATGCAACGTGACATGACGTGGGGGGGAGGTAGCATTCCTAGCGCGGGGGCTGCGCGCGGGCGGCGACGGTCATCGACCGTCCTCAGGCGGCCGCGCATAAACTACGCAGCCGCATAAGGTCAATACAGCGCGCGCCATCCACGACCGGTCTCCGACCACTCGCAACCAGAACGTTTCGAAACACTATTGTTCATGTTCGTTCGAAAATCAATTACTTAGCTGACGTAGTCGCCACATGCGAAGCTTATTTTACAGATATTATTGAGTAACATACAGATTACATAGAAATGATCGGTCAGTAATCAGTTTAGTTGTCGCCAGACGTGTCCGGCGAACGGTAGCCCACTTTTATAACGCGATGAAGCTAGCAGGCGCGTGAATGAAGCTATTTCACATCCATTGACAATTTAACGGATTACGTAGTTTTTCTGAAGATGTTGTGTGTTGCGTCACTTTGCAAACAACATGTGCCCCTGACGTGTCACCTGACCGAATGAATCACACTACAGACATCAGTAATGGTGTTCTTGAAGCATGTGCGAGACTAATTTAAGAGTTTATTTTATGATAACAGCGTTTGCTCAACCAATTTTAAGTGGTCACAGAAGTAATCTTGAATATTTCCCAAATGATATCATAAATCTAAAGATAAGATACCATAGTTTAAAACCTAAACTATTGTGCCATAAAGTTTGAATTTGTTCGCATTGGTATTTTAAGGATTTCGTTTATTTATCAAGGATAGGATGCCAGACGAGACGATTTGCGAGATAGTAATATTTATAAACGATCGGTTTGATTCAAACCACCGATGACTTCATGATGGCACTTATACGATGTCGATTTGTTCAAATTTTTAACCTAAGTCTTAATCGATATTCAATTAGAAGTATAACACGTTTTGTACTTACCTTTGTCGCAGGAGCTGTTCTTAAAATAAGTGTACACAAGTTTACATTAAGCGTTGGGTAGTATTCATTGTTTTGACATCCGGTTGCTTTACATACATAGATATCTACAAACATTGCATTTACGTCCGCCGACTTACCGCTGATTTAATAAGTTCCTTGAAAGTATAGTCGTAATGCAAGCGGAATTCACTTATGCGTAACAAACTTTTATTCCGTGTTATATTATATTACTAATTGTGTAGCAACATTCAGGTAATTATCTTCATTTATGTGGGTACGGTAATTTGCAGAGCCCATATGTAATATATGTATGAGAGACGCGCCATGTGACAAAACTCTTGTGCATACCTCATTGCGGTTCATAAAGAACAATGGTAAAAGTTTTAAGCTTGTATACGCTTTTTACTTATCTTAAACGCGATCTGAACATTGCAACACAGATACTAATTACACCATTCAAAACTAAACGTAGTTACTTCCACTAGAGGCTTATGGAACCGAACATTAGCCGGTCGGTAATTGTGTGACAGTCGGCGCGCCGTCTCCGAATAACAAAACTGACTTACTTTCATATCCAGCCGTCCAGGACCACATGGAGACCATCGCCAGCAGCCAGTGATACATGAGTCCTTCGATCTTCCAATAGAGAGGGGCGTACAAGGGTCTGACGAGGCGCAGCACCATCATCCACACCACGTAAGCGGGGATGCAGTAAAGGTTGTTGACGACCGCGAATGTCGTTCTTGCCACGATCCGCACGTACCGGCTGAAACAGCAGGGCCGCGTAGGTTCATCCATGACCGTCTCGCCGCGCGGCGCGCGAACAACCCTCGTGGGCCGGCGACGTGCCTCAACGAACGACATACACATGATAGGTGATATGAGATGTGACGTGCTGGACACCACAGTTGAGTGACGCGACCGACAAGGGTTCTGCGAGCTAGCGAGACGAGGCGGCATGGCGTACCGCGCTCACCCTGCCGACAGCTGCCGAGACGCGGGGGCTTTCGTCGTGCGCGACAATGGCGCTGCTCACTACCGCCGATAAATCAAACAAAATGTTTATATTCGACGATATTTATTTATTGGAATCGTTCAGGGCATCACTGTCGGATATTTCGTTAAGTAGTGAGTACAAATTTTAAAATCGCCCGTCGGCGAGCGACGGCCTCGCTCGCCGACGAGCTCACATGCGATTTCGTTTGCGACACACATTTTACACCGATCGACGTAACATTAACTCGTACGACGCGAGCACACATAGACAGACATACACAATTTTTATTACGATGCTTACTGTGGCACGACCGCGGCCGGCCGAGCTCGTCGTGTAAAATTAATACAAATTTCATTATATAAAATTAAAAAACGACATCGGACCGCAGAAATGATACAAAAATTACAATATTAATGACTGTACACTATCTAATATATACAATATTTGCCAGCATAGATATGTGCGGGGGCTTTATATACAGGGGCGGTGGGGTTGGTGTCACGGGCCTCCCACATGGGCGATCACACGTTATAGTCGTGCGACATCAGCCCGTGCACCTGCTCGAGGCGGTACGCGAGCCGCTGCTTCTGCGAGAACTCGTCCTCCTCGAGGGTCACCGTTAGCTGTTCGTTGTACCTCTCTGCATACGCGTACAGCTCGTTCAGCGCACAGTTCGTGTTGAACTCTTTAGTGTGGAGACGCGACTCCTCCGCGAGCATAGCGTTCATATCCTGATCGGATATCGCTGGCATTAACTTAATATCCGCATAGTAACGCTCCACCCACTCTTTGTATACCGGTATGTCTTTCGCGTAAAGAAGCTTGGACGACGGCGAGTCTTTACCGAGGATGTGGTCGGATGTGGAGCACGAGTCCATAAACGTTTGCGCGATAACTGATAAGCAAGAATCTACCGTGTTGGACTTGTGAACGTCAAAAACGAAGTTAGGATTCTTAATCAGATTGACCCAGAAACGTAGCGGAAGGGAATTACTCTTCCAGGTATGCACCACCTCCGGATCGGAGATAGTGTGTTGCAACGCCTGATCGTCGAGGAAGTCGAACATGTACTTTATGGCGAGAGGAAGCGCCGAACCGCGGTGCGCTGTGCTAAAAATAGTCTCGAATAAATCATCGACAAACTTTTGCAAAGTGCCCTTGGTGGCGAGAAGACGGGTGAGATATATTTCCGACACCATTTTATTGCCACGCTCTCCCTCTTTGCGTGCGTCATCGTCGTGATGGCGCACTAGATGCCAGTATTTGAAACCACCGCCATGTTCGTATTTGAGAGGGCTGGCTGGTGGACTAGCCGAACCGTATTTACCGCGGTTGAGTGTTTCATACGTATGGGACTTGTCGTTCTTTTCCATGTTTGATAGATTGTATACGGAACTTTGTTTAGCAACGAGACTAAGACAGGCACCGTCTGGTACGCGGTAATGATTAAGAGTATTGAGCTTGCGCCATTCGCCTTCGCATTTAGTAGTACTATCCTCGTCATACAGGATCAGCCGTCCGCAGGCGCCCGTGCGCCACTCCAAGTCGAGGTCGTCACGACTTGGTCTCTGGGAGTACGGAGTTGCACGGTAAATTGCGTCTAAACACTTCTCTTTCACTTGACTTATCGTATCACAATCGAGAACTTTAACGTGAACGTTTTCAGTAGTAGCTTCTAAACCACTAACGAATAAGGTCTGTTGCGAAATCGACACGCTAACGGTCATAGGTTTGAAATCTATGGACTGCCTAATGAGTTTTTCCTCGCTTAGAGAGTATCGTGCTTCGGAAGTTATCGCATCTACGGGCCCTTTGTCGACTTGACCTTTCATCGACCTAAACAACAGGTACAGCGGTTCGCCAGCGCATTCGCGCAGGAATTTATACAACAAGAAAGTGAACCAAGCACTCAACATTTTCTCAGCGACGCTCTCGGTACGTCTCAACAACAATTTGGGGTGATTCTTTCCTTCCATACACTTTTCTATTAACTCCGCTAGTAATGTCTTTAATACATCAGTACAATACTCCATCTTACTCTGAAGAGTAACCATAATAAGAGAAGCTACATTAACACGATCGCGCATTGAAAAATATCTATTGCTTTCTAAAGTACGAATAAATAATAGAAGGAATGTTTTGTTCATAATTAGCTGCCCAAACATTCTGAGACCTTTGTCTTTTCTAATAAGCTCTGGGCGCTCCCATTGCAGGACGGCATGATCGTCGATGTTAGGGAACAATATTTTCATAGCATACGTACGGTAATCTAAGAAAGGTATACCGCCAGTCACATCTCCAGTCAAATCGGTCATTTCTGTTTGCAACTCTGCAAACGCTTCTTTACATTCAGCTGCCACTCTTAATTCTAGAATATCCATTTGCTCTTGCATATTTTTTAATACCCTAATATTCTCAGTTGATTTTCTCCTATACATAACTAAAAATCCAAAAAATATTACGAGGAGTATACCGGCGCTGACGCCGATGCCTATTAAAGCTGGCTTGCCTATGGCGGCTTGGAGGCCAGCCTGCGATGAATAAGATAATTTACCAATCTTGTACGTGAGGGCACGTCCGACTCTGACTACAACTTCGGGTGTATCTATACCGTCTGGAAGTTCATCTCGCGAAGGCGGACGGCACGTCAATTGATGCCGCGACAACGATGTCACGTTACACACACTCTCTCCTATATGAACTTCTACATCAAGTTCAGTACAAGCTCTGTCCAAATTTTGACCGTTTATAGTCAAATATTCAGACTTATAATACTTTACGTCTTCGTCGAATTTCTCATAAAGGGGATCTGGATATAGTAGGAACGCTTCGCCTCTTTTGCTAGTTAAATTTTGCACACTTTGAACATCGTCCATATTGAAACCGTATTCTAATTCTAAGGGCCTATCGGGATCCAGATTGAGACCTGCACTTTCTATTCCTGGAGATTCACAAATGAGATGCGATTGAAAATCAACTCTGTTGCATGGTGCGATGTAAGGTCGATTATCGTGATACACATATATCTGAGGAAATTGAATTGTGTGAAAATTCTGTCCGGTCACTTTGATGTTGATTCCACCGGAAGGTATTCCCTTAGGTTGTTTCCTTTGCGTCGTTAGTGGTGGGCCAGACTCTACAGACGCAACAATAGGATCCTCCATATATTCAAACTTTTCTCGTTCTAAAGTACGCATACCGTTATCGAAACGCATTCGCAACGTACCCATTTTAATTTGATAGGAATGGCTAGTTCTACAAACGGCCTCCTCGTGCGATACAGACAATATGGCGCAAGGCAAGTCATCTATGAAAGCTTGTATGTTACTCCCTGCGTTGAGATATTCACCCGTAATACGAAGTTTAGTACCTCCGGATTGTGGACCATATTTCGGTTGAATAGAATTGATTTTTGGATTTACAAATGCATAGTGGTGTTTAGATTCTCCGCGATAATCTGCGACGCGAACGACCACAGGGCCGTCTCGAGGCACTTCCTCACCCGGTCCGTCTACGGTACAGACGATTTGCTTCGTTTTTACATAAAGTTCAATTATTGGCTGACATTTGATACCCGCAATAGTAACACCATTATAAATATCGGATATGTTGCGACCTAAATTAATTCCTTCAATTGTGATATTAGTACCTCCGTCCCAAGGACCTAACTGAGGCCGAAATGAGTGAATTTCTGGGTTAGGGCAAGTCTGGGTACGATTTAACCATACACTGGGAACACCACACTGTTCTTGAACTTCGCATCTATCTGATCCTTGGCACCAACCACATCCAAATTTCTCTGGGAGTGCGAGGCACATACCACAGTTATCTGCCATATCATTACAACGGTAAATAAGAATATGAGTATTATCCGGATTATCTAATGGCTTCGATCCTCCCCATATAACAGCGAAGGAAGCGGTAATATTTGGAGCACGCGATGTGTAAGTAAATTCAACGGCTTCACAGTAAATCGTATCAGCAAGGAGTTGAGCGTTGACATGAGTCACACGCCCCTCTATATTGAATTGACAAACGAACCTTGTCTGAACGATAAATTGACCTATTATATGAACTTTAACTTTTATAGCTTTCTTTACACCGGATGGAACTAAAATCTCGTTTGTGCCGTCAGACGTTGAATTTATAGTGGGACAGAAGCCGGGCCCTGAACGATAACTGGGACCGATTCTACTGACACCGGTGACTAGTATATCGTTTCGGCAGTTTTCAGCAGTGTCATGCGTACATCGGTGTCCGTCGACACACCAGTCACATGGGAAAGAGGAGCTGACGCATTGCGTGCACGAGCTGTACGTATTGCAGTCGAAAAACGTGAAGTTGGTAGCAACGAAATCAGGCCCTTGAGTGGTGCGCACCGACAGTTTCGCCGTAAAATGATGTTGGCCGGTGGGAATCGAGGGCAGCGTGTCGGTACGCGGAGTGGTACAATTAACGCCATAAGGCTTCCTAGTAGCATTGGTTATAAGAGTACGATCTAAAGCTGTAAATGCACATAAGAATTGTCCATTGAGCGTTGGCAAGTTTTCGATAAGTAAATCTAACGTCCTAGCAGTCGTTCGTTGTAATTGATTTGGTGTTACTTGAGTGATAGTTGTACAACGGCCGCTGCGGTAAGAGATCCAATATAGAGGATCTTTAGCTGCATCTTGACAGTCTGATCTTAAGCTGCACTTATTTTCTAAAGAACACCATCCACAATACGGGTCTTTGGCTCCGAGACATGTTAAGCATGATTTATAGACGCTACACTCTTGAACTTTCACTTTAGACACTTTACGTTCAGTCATCACATATAAATGCATAAATTGAGTATCGAAATGCAAGTCTTTGTTGACAGCGGAGCCCTCGTCGACGACGATGTCTCCGTACTCAAACGCGGAAGTGGCGCTCTCAACGACGATCTTCTTGAGGTGCCCTTGAGCGGTACCGGCAAACACAACAGTATAGTCACCGGTGGCCGTCGCCGCAACCGCTGTTAGCCTCTTCGAAAATATTGCTACTGGTACCGCTTCCACAGGTTGTTCGCCTCCCAGAGGCGTATTCACATCCAGCCCGCAGAAATCTTCGCTAATAGATTGTAGTTTTGTTCCAATGCATGCATGGGACGGCGATATGAAGTCTAGACCTCTGGAACCGTTGCCACTGAAGCAAGTCTTTATGTTTTGCATGAATTTACGTCGTATAGCTTTGAGCGAATAAACACATAGAGCAGATAGATCAGAAGGAGTGTTAGTATTGATCGATTCACTCTGACTGAATGCCGCGAACAGCACGTCATGTTGAGCAGTTATTCCGAGTTCTCCCGCTAGAACGGATCCGGCTTTTCCGACAAACGCTGCTTGCACCAGATTGTATCCATAATTACCACCGCCTTCTCCGGTACATGACATTGGGATTTCAGTGTAGGAATAATAATTCTCATCATCATGACAAACTCTGACTAATTTGCTGTAGTATGTGTCAGAGCCTACACTTCTCAACTGGGTCGTCAAAAAGTAACTGAATCCTTCCGAATTAAAACCGTAGACATAATTAATAGGATACCGTTCGCGAGACAGGGAATTGACAAACATCCTCGTACCAGTTGTAACCGCCGTTCTAGCTATCATGAATAGACGGTCGTCTTCGAGCGAGCGACTGCTTACAGTAGGAACTTCTGAGCGGTAGGGCGAGTTGCCCGTGAAAGTGACGCCTACATACATTACTTGCGTCATCGGAGGATTCGGCGGTCCCGGCGCGATAAACGCCACTGTGGAAGCTGTCGCATTGTTCGCCACCACAGGCTCACGCACTTCGCGCACATCGTGAGAAATATTATTCAAGTTTCGTACAGAACACAACCCCTGCAGAACCGAACCACATGTTATGAGGCGGCTAGTCGCGTAGTCAATCACTAGGGCTTTATTCACATTGTCCGTGGGTTTTTTCACATAATTAGAGGGGCAGTCGAAGGTGCAGAGGGCGGAGTCGTTGACAGGGCCCGTGACGATCGACTGTGCGACTTCCAGGTCGGGGGAGAGTTGGTAGATTCTGTTGACGGCGCCGACGTACACCCGGCCGGTGTTGCGGTCGACGGCCAGATGATTGAAGAACGAGTAGGGCGCCGTCACGGGGTCGCTGAAGGTGAGGACCACGTCTTGCGAGGCGCGCGCGGCGGCGCACGCGGCCCCCAGGGCCAGCAGCACGCGCCACATGGCGCGGGCGCATGTGGCCGGCACTCTACCGCGCGCGCCGCCGCCCACTCGTCGCACTGCTGCCGCCCGCCCGCCCCATACATCTGCAACGCGAGACACCCACTCAGGCGCACTGTCCGCGCCCGTGCGCCGGACTAGCCGCTGTCGCCGCTTCGTTCCCATCGCACCGCACCGCTCCACCGCCTGCTACTCGCCTATGTGCTACTATACAATGGTCCAGTGAAGCCTGTTAACGATTCAACGATGAGGACCTAACGCGTATTTTTTTTTTAAGATTTTATTTAACCGCGGTGCGCACGAGTACACGTATTGGCTCGGAGAGGTCCAGTGCGGTCGGAGCGAATTCGCGAGCTGTTGCGGTGACACGCAGTCACCCTCATCCCAGATAAACGATATCGGTACCAACCTATTTTTACTGTACAAAATACATAATGTTTTTGGTTACGGGTCAGGAAATATCTTGTCAGTAATGACTTTTAATTATACAATAATTCTACGTTATCTGCACCATTGTATAACATTTGGTTTCCAGAATATATCTAGTTTTCATGCAGAAAATACTTATCGAGCGAGTTCTTGTCTGTTGAGCCAAAACACTTGGTTTCAACTAAGTCATAAGTCGGTGACTAATCAATGAACCGGTTAAAAATAGGTTAGTACCAGGATAGCGCGGGCGACCCCGACGCGGTCAGTGCACTGATATAAGTCACACGCCGACGAAAGCCTCAGCATCATCATAAAGGGGAATAACTAAAATAATAATTTGGCATGCTGTTCGCAACGAGGGAGTGAACGTGGTAGCGTAACGATAAAATAATGAAAAAAGAAAAAATCGGAGAAACGAAAAACATCGAGAATTCGAAACACCGAGTAATGTATACTCACAGGAAAGCCATTGTGGTGAACGATGCGGGCTTCAAACGTGTATTTTGTTCTATATTGAGATCATAAGCATGTGAAGTGCACTCTCATAGTGCGGTAACAGCGCGTCGAGCTCGTAGGCGAGACCTGAAACAACAAACGTCATGTTAAAGCCCCTGAGGGCTCAGATTGAGCGACGATTTACGTTCCATTATTTGAACCCTAAAACGTTAAAGCCCATTGGCCATATTTCACAACTTTAATTCAATAAATGTCAGCTATGTCAGTATTTATCTTTAAGCCAATTAGATGGACGTGATACATTAATGATGTGACAAATAAAATTACATAACGTGATGGACGAGATCATTAAGTCGTTATCTTGCAGATTACTTATTTCAAGATAGTTACTGTACTGTTTTTCTGGATTCTTTACAAAAGACTTGGACATTATCTAATGATATTTTAATTATCTACACTCTTTCTTTCTTTAGTGATGTTTAACAATAAACAAAGGCCAAAACTCTAATGATTATTGCAGATTATCAAATAAATAGGCGCTTCAACCAAACGTGATTAAAACCTAGACTGGATAATCGGTTGACTTAGATTTTCTTTCATTTATTTGTTCAGCATTGCAGTTGTGACCTTTAAATACGTGTCAATGTTACTCTCGCCCCGAAATATTTTTCTGAAGCAAGATAACAAAGTGATCTTTGAAAGATTGCCGAATACATTCAGTTGTGTGCACAGTCCGTCATCCTTGCTACCAAGTAGGTTTCGGTGTCGTCGACCCATCTCGAATGGCCTACTCCACTTATCATTCTTGGCCACCATGGGATTTGTACGGCATTAACTGGTAACCTATTTCATCACAACGCGTTTGTTGTTGCTTACGGTCTGTGTAGGCACTTGTAGGTTGTTGTGACTCTAGTCCATTTTGCAGGAATATTTGTCAAGCTAAATTAATTTTAGAATTAATACTTGAATTGAAACTATTTGGGCCTTTTCGTTGACTTCAATCTTAGTGTTGCGTAATTAATCTTATCGTTATCTATTGAATGAATAGGTACGATACGACAAACAATGCAGAAGTCCAAGTCCTGCGAAGTTTTCTCGAAAAAAAATTTTATTGTAGGTTTTACATGAACTCGATCATCAACAATCTGATTTTGTCCTTATTTTTATTTTTCATTTTTTCAAATAAATATTTCGAGATCGTCCAACTTATTGTGAAGTCGTACGGGAAGCTCTTAGTCATGAGCTTAAACACAGGGTGAGGGTCGCGAGTCGCTGAACCCAAAAAAAAAAGACGCGAATCATAACTGTTGCCTATTCAGTGCCTGTATGAATAGAAAAAAGTAACGAGAGCAGTCGTAGTGTCTCGAACTTTGCTTACGAAGTTGTTGGTTTTTGTTGTTTTAGGAGTTCCCTTCTAGGAATCATATCTCATTTGATCTAGATAAATTATAAGCGCGTCTGTTGCCTTATTGCATCAAAATCTCGAATCATCATTCTCCCTTATCCCAATTTATTTAGGGTCGGCGCGGCATCAGCATGAGAAATTCCTGATGAAAAATCCAATAACACTTTGTCCCATCCTGGGGATCGAACCCAGGTCGAAACCTAAATAATAAAGATAATAATACGAAAATATCATGTTTAACTATTATATTTTCATAATTATACCTATTTCTATTTGATTTCCTCTGTACTTGAAATAAGTACCTTATCTGTGTGTAGGCATGGTCAAGTTTTAGTTTTGTAGTTAATTAAAATACTGAGAATATTTACCTCTTCTGTACATTTATTCTGACAATTCAATTTTTTGTGAAATTATTTTCAAGCTGATGAAATTAGAAATTTCGAAGCATTGTGGCCGTGAACCTCTAAATTTATTTTTATAAGTCTATAAAGCTAATTTTTGACCATTTATTTGATCAAATATTTTTCGATTTTCAAGTAGAAAGACAAGTTATTTGTGCCATTGTATTGACATCACTGTTTTCAAAACCACGCTGGACTCATTGGATGAAATATAAACTGTCTCTTAGTTAAATGTAGAATTTATTTTTTTAAATAAGAATTTTATAAATAATTTAATTAAGATTATTTATAATAAAAATTTGATTCTGGCCCACAGGGGCCTCTCAGAGAGAGAAGACCAGCGTTACGGCAGTGGGAACATTATTAGCTGATTTTGCTTTGATTAACAGGATTAATTCTTGCTACCTACCAACTGTTAATATTTTTTTGTTTTAGTAAATTAGACATTTTCATATCAATGTGGTTCTTTAGTATATATAATGTCTTATTTTAGTAAAGGCAAAAAAAAAAAAGAATTATCAGTAGTACCATTGTCGATGAAGGGTATCTAGACAGTCTGTGATTAAGAAAGACTTTGTATCTGAAGAGAGTAACTTTTAAAAATATTTCAATAGACATTTTTCATAAACTAAGGGCACAGTTTCAGTTCCGCTTATGTTTTTAGTTAGAAGTCTTTGAATGTGTGGATTTTATAAGACTAAAAGAAGGACTGGATGAACATATTGACTCCAAAAACAGCTTAGACTAAATTAAGTGTTTCTGTTCTGGATAGCTTCTACCTATTTTTAACATTTTTATAACATGAAAAAGCAACCAGAAAAGAATCATTAGTGCACTTGCTGATGTTATGAATTTAAATCAAAAATATATCATAATACCAGTTTTTTATCTCTTATATAAATTTATACAGTATAAATACCTGATTAAATAATATTGTCTCGACTTCAGCTTCCTTGTAATGAACGAGAAGAACAATTCAAATGATTGATTTTTACTTATCTATTACCGACTTATATATTGGGTGAAAAACATGGCTATCATATATTAAATATTGCTTGACAAACATTTTAGAAGTTATTTCAAGACCTGTCCATAAGCCTATGTATCTACTTGTTTTAGAGCATAGACAAGTGATCTGAACACAGTATTTTATAAATCAGAAGAGGTGAATGAAACAAAACTTCATTCATAAATTAGGTTCAAAGTTCGAACACCTTTATTATTACTATCCAGCAAACTCGATGTTTATTGTTATTGAATGTAAATAATTATAGACGCACAGCTAAATTTATCTCCCAGAATTTACATAGGAAAGGCCGCAGGGCTCAGATGAATGAATAAGAAAACTGATCACGTCATCCACAACTTGAACGTTCGTCGTGTTCAAAAACGGAACTCGCCTTATAGAATAGACAACACTAGGAGGACGGAGTACACGACCGAGGACCGTGCGACCGGTCTCAAGCCTGCCGTGCCGCAACATTTTGATTACATTCCCTGCCTCCACCCACTCCGTGTAATCTAACAACCTACGCGCACAGATGTCACTAAAAAAAACAATCAAATGATAAAATGCCGATTTAACGACACCGACTTATGTTTCCATCAATATCTATCAACGAAATCCCTTCTGTGAGAGAAAAGAAAGTCAGCCATTACCGCGCACGCGAGTCGATAAACGGAAGCCATTCCAATAAACGCCACGCGTTCTTTCTCCACGAATGGTCCGCTGTACTACAGTAAAAGAATAAAACTTACCCTTTTATAGATTATATTTTTGCTGGATAAACAATAATCCTTTAGAATCCAGGCTAAGGGAACTGCCGTGAGCACTATTGCACCACACACAATATTCTTTGTATATTTTTTCACTTAAACGTAAGGAACACTTAACACCACAAGCGACGGTTTAAATCACAACATTATACTTATAAAAATACCTCTGGCAGATATCAAAGCCCGTTACAATGAGTAAAATAGCACGTTTGCTCAGGGAGTACACGACAAGAGCATCAGTCTTCGTACATCGCCGTGGAATGATTTGGTTTCGCTTTTCGAACGAGTCTAGGCGTGACTGACCCGAGAAAAGCCGAACATTGCCGATTCGGAAACATTAGTAACCATAACTGACGCAGTGGCGCTTTCGTCTTTAAATGCGTTCAAAATAATTTACTTTTTAACAAACATATTTTTCGATTCGATAAAATAGTATTATAATATGTGTAAATAATTATTTAAGCATAATATAAATAATTAATAGAAGAAACTTTTGCCAAGCCCTAGTACAAAATTCGACTAAAATAAAACAAAAGAACTCAACTAGGCATAGACAAATGTAAATGAAAGAAATAAAAAATAAGGAAACTGGCAACCATTGCCACAGATGTCGCTGGTATCGCTTGACTCACTGAAACTTTGGCTTCAATAAGTAGTCAATTATCGCAAATAAAACTGCTAAGAATTACATTCAGATCGACAATGAGTTCATATTGTGAATAGATTTTTTATAACGTAATTCCAATTCTTAATAGACTTATGCAGAATGGTCCCCTGCCACATTAAGACTAAAAAAGTTTCAGATGGTATCTAAGTTTAAAAATGCAGCGTTTTATTGTTATCGGTTATGATTCAAAACTGGTCAATGAAAAACATTCATTTAATCAATCTGACTGCCAGCGATTTGAAAGCGTTTTCTGATTGGAGGAAATGACTGTGAAATTCAGAAACAGAAACCAAAACCTCACAATGATTGCATACTATTCTCTATACAGTCTATAATCTATACACTTAACACATCTCCTCATTTTGTACCACACAAAATGAGTGATTGTGACAGCTAGCTATTGCCGAGTGCAAATGTTCTGAACGGATTGAGAACATTCGTTGTGCTAACATACAGGATGTAAACAGACCCTTTAGTCGCCGTCAACCAAGCATTCAGTACATCAAACTAAGTATCTTTACGCAAAAATTATTACTGGGAATTGACTTTTTTTTTTGGGGTGAAAAATCACGTTTTACGGTAGGACTCGATGGAAAGCACTCAAAGCATTGTGCTGATGAATGGATTGAATAGTACGGGGGTCGTAGAGGTGTGTAAAGTAAAAATCTTACATTTAAAACATGTGTTTAAAAAAAAAGAATTGTGAAAAAGTTTAAATTTATACCCCCAATATCTCCGTAACTAGAAGGTTCCCAGGTATGGTCTATAAGAAAAAAAATATCGCAAATACGGGGAGAACAAGTGCCTTTCGGCTATGTTAAGGGTCTATTTACACCCTTTATATACATTTTTGACTTGTCACGCGCTCGATTTCACCGGCTGACGTTACTTGTCGGTAGTCCTGTGACAGGCAAGACTACTAATATTGACAGAACCCCTGTCAATTCATATTCGTGTTACGGTTATGAGATTTCAAGTAATTCTTGAAAGCCAATATTACATGAAGAACTGGTTATTAATTTAGATGTTGTAATAATGTGAAAATGTTGAATAAATTAAAAACTCAAAAATCCTGGCCATTTAACCACTATGCCAAAAAATGGCATGGCTTGTTCCTGTATCTACGGCGACACGATTTATTCTTCCGTTTGTATTCTACTCTTTGGTCTTTACCCAACTCCAAGAAAGAATAATCTGACATCATGACATCTGACATGTGCAATTTTGTTCGAACCACTGAACCACTGCACTGACGGGTTCGAACATTTTTGAAAATATTTGACATCAGAAAAAGCATTTGTTCAAAATCATGGCTTTCTATTTAAAATTTACTACTTCTACTTTATTTAATACTTCCAAAAGCCTAAGATGTCTTTTAAGAACAATAGAAAGATCGAGTTTCTCGACTTCAAGTGCACTAGCGGTAAGTTGCGTAACAGTTATCTGAATGTTGTTTCTAAAAGAATTGTGCTATCGGTACGTGGTATATTTTTGCAACAGCAGTGACACACTGTGCTGCATAATTTGGCGACGTCGAGTGGTATCGATACATCCAACACCCGGTGCAAGTCCGGACCTTCAGATCGGCCCACGTCCCATTTGCTGGCATGTCTGCAATATCTATTCACTTGCTCGTGTCTCTGACTCAGTAAAAAAACATAGCCATAAACATAGCCTTAAACAATAGATGTGCCGTCGTCACGAAAATAAAGTAACCACTCGGCCGGCGACTAGTTACGTCCTATGCGAAACAATACCATCACGAAAACAAACTAGATAGAAATAATTTGAAATGTTTTTTGCCGTATATGTATAAAAAGTAGTGTAGTTTTGCACCAAAAACTAAATATTTGTGTACCTATATTAGTTATTGCAATTTAGAATCATAATTTTAGTACCACAATACTCCATTTTCATTTAGTAATATTTAAAACAAAACATGATACTGTACTTTTATATTTGTTAACCCTTAAAGGCTATGTTGAATATACTACTATGACTACATCATTATTCCCTTACCCTTATCCCAATTTTACAGTGGGTGTAAAAACACCTGGGTTTTAATTAATGAAATAATGAAATAATTAATATATTTTTATTTAACAGTTGTAAAACCAAACTTTCTAGTATGTACCTATAAAATTTCAATATCTACTGGACCCAAATGTATGGGATAGCTGATAATCTTTTCGCTGTTACAATATTGGACCCAAGGAGAAAGTTGTTCAGTTTGATAGTCTGCAGCATATCCTTTCATATGACTATACCCTTTCTGTTACATCCTGTATAAAATCCAAAAAAAAAATACATGTAGTTTTTTACTGACCATGTAAACAAGTAGCCCACTAGTACGGCTGTAAAAACACTGGTGGAACATTATTAAGATGTTCCCCACTACACGAAGTAAGGCCCGTATTCAAGCATGCCACTAAACACACAAGCATTACTTAAAATTAGATTCAAGCCATTTGATCGGTTGAAAATAATTTTAAGTAATAAGTCTTGACTGACATTCTGTAATATGGGCCTAAGACTGAGTCCACCAATGGTATTACTGCTTTAGAGACTTGGCCCATAAAAAATTTAATCACTTTACATTATCATGTTACAGCGAAAAGAGCGTGACACAATGGGCGAGTTGGAAGTGCCAGATGACAGATTCTATGGATCCCAGACTCTCAGGTCTGTCAAGAACTTCCCCATCGGAGGCATTGAGGAGCGAATGCCCGTAAGTTTATTTAAGCTGCTTGGTATGTTGACACTTTGTTCTGGCCCAAAGACCTTATCCCGTTTTGGTGCTCCAATTATTATATATGTAGTTGATGCATTCAGCATGGCTAAGTGGTCAACCACCTTCTTCAAATTTCGGTTCAAAAAGGGAAGTAATATTTTTTTTAATAATTTGACGCGAACGAAGGTCGTGGGGGTAATTTTTATTTTTGCGAATGGGGATCAAAATTTCAAAGTTTTCACCCTGTAATGTGTGTGTATTAAATATTGACATTTTGAACTTTGATATAATGACTATCTACATTTTTATTCATTCGATATTAAAATCATTCGGCATTTTAATCTTAGACATTTTAAGCTTAGGTATAACAATTTTCGATATTTGGAAACAATCGATATTTAAATTTTCGATGTTTTGAACATTGACATGTTACCCGTAGGTATTTTAATTTTCGGTGTTCATATGTATATATTTATTTATAAAATTATGGATAGCATAACGTCTATTTTTACATTTTCATTGAAATAAAATACCAGAGAAAAATTCACCGAACAAACATTATTCGTAAAAAAATAATTCTACTGTTTGACAAGTTTGCTTAATAAAAAAAAAAAATTATAAAATTCATTGAATTGTGTTTCTGTGAAATAATAATATGTTGCATTCAAGTAAATAGTCGTTAAAACAATAATATTCGAAACAAGTAATACAAGGACCAAATATTATAATATATCTGTCTGCGAAACAAGAGAAGACCAAAGAAATTTAATGTAAACTGAAACCAATTAATTTTTTTTCTAGTATGAAGTCATTGTTGCCTTCGGTATTTTAAAGAAAGCTGCCGCTAAAGTCAACATGGAGTTTGGCTTAGACAAGAAAGTCGGTGAGAAATTATTTGTACCTACTCTATAAATATATTACTTATTTAAATATATACTTTATCAAATGTTTTTGCAGGGAGAAGATTCATGACCTAAGGATTGGATATTCGGATGCATATTTTTTTACAAAAGTATGCATTCATGTATTGATAACAAAGATGAATAGTATAGTATTTTAATATTAGAGAAAGTTTGAATGTGGCATCTGTTATAGGAAAGTTTAAAGGGTTTTTTTTATTTATTTGTATAAATTTATTTATACAAATAAATAAAATTTAAGTGTCTGTTTCAAAATAACAGCTTTTTAATTGCTTATAACAAAAAAACATTGTTTGCCTGTCTGTTTTTTCCGGCTAATCTCAGAAATGGCTAGACCGATTTTGACGGGACTTTTACTGGCAGAAAGCTGATATGATACGGAAAAACTTAAGCGAATTTTAATTAAGAAAAAGATTAGGGTTCCATGCAAAAAAAATAAAATCCATGAAATTGTTAACAAAATCAGATTCAAATAGGGAAAATAATATTTTTATAATAATTTAAGTTCGAGGGCAACAGCTAGTAAAGAATGTAGAGAAAGACCAAAGATAAGATGTGGTTGGATTGGGCGAGATGAAGAATATTAGGGAAACAAAAAGAGCAAGTGATAGTTGAAAGGGATGAAATAAAAAAAAAAGCTAAGGGCCTACGACAAGTAACATGAGAGAAGGGCGAGAAGACGATGACGACGCGCGATGATGACAGCATCAACTTTAAGAAAACAAATATGGAAGAGTGATAGAATGATGACTTAATACAATGTATGAATGAAGATGGTGTGAAATATTGGATTTATGGAAAGTGCTGACAACACAAAATGTGTTATTACAGACTATTTCTAATAGTGTCCGGCTGTCCGTAATTAATGGATAACCATGAAAAGGGTCAACGTAGAACTAAGGGCCATTTTGATAAAAAATATAAATGAAAAAAAAAACCAAGAAGTACAAAAAATATTTAAAAAAAAAATACGATTTTTTTTGTTACCTTATTTTACATTCTTGTACACCAAGACCACAAATTAATAAATTATAACAGTGAAAGCACTATTACCTGGTTATTAAAGTACCAGTTAGTTAGCAGCTCGAAGTTTGGAGTGATGCAGGTCGGTTCGCATTGCCGTCCCATCGGACTAGGGGACTAAGTTAAGTAAGTTTCCAGTACGGACAAGTCGGTAAGATCGGTACCGATCAGCGCAAGTAACAGTAAAAAAAACAAGTATCAGTTATGCACCTGTTACTCTCAACTGAGTACTCTTCCAGTCTACTGAGATTTGATGCCATAGCCGATTACTTCATAATTACTTCTTGTGTCTTAATTTGTCTCCCCATATGTTACAGCGGAAGCTATAATGACAGCGTGCGAAGATGTCATCAGCGGCAAGCTCTACAAAGAGGGCCACTTCCCTCTCGTCATCTGGCAGACTGGATCTGGCACGCAGTCCAATATGAACACAAATGAGGTGAAAAACCGGCCAAGTGCGTGTCGAGCCATGCACAATGTAGGGTTCCGTAGTCTTACAACGTTAATTTAATCCACTTCCTACGGTCCGATTTGCCTCCGAACGATGATTTTTATTGTGATAATAAAAAACAAAATTACATCTGCAGTTAAAAAACCTGTGCTCCCATACATTATGTTTAGGAAAATGTGTTATCCAAGTACATTTTTATAAGTTGGTCGACAATTGCTCGTAAACTTATAACCTAGCCTACTTAGCTGTAATATTTTTCCTTTTATCTTCGTTAGATACTGGGTGCATTTTTCAAGTGGCGGTGGATAGCCAAATCCGATATTATGAGGAATAGCGAAAAATACTCGTCTAGTAATAGTCTCGAGCCCGATTTTGATAAAAAATTAAAACTGCATCATTACATTTTTGAAAAATCAATACTCCTATCTAGGAATCGAACCCTTTGATTTTGGAAAAAAAAAACTGTATTATTACACCATTCGATGGTGTCGCTAATAAGGATCAAATTCTAGGAAATGATGACATACGGCAAACATAAGAAAAATGTAAAACTTTGTTTTTTTTTTAAATTGTAAATTCTATCGAATGGCGTAATAATACCGAGTGTGTTTAGTTTTTCAAAACCAACCAGTTCGATTCCTGGTTAGGGATATTAAATTTTCAAAAATCCAATTATGCAGTTTTAGTTTTTATCAAAATCGAGCTCGAGATTCCTTTGAGTATTTTTCGCCATTCCTCATAGTTAACGGATTTGGCCATCCACGCCCACTTGAAAAATTCACTCTGTATGCTACCACCGTGAATTTTTTCACACACCCAAACACAACCGTTTAGCTGGTAGGGAGGGGGGGGGGGACGACGACTACACTGGATTCTAACAAAAATTAGCACGTTAAAGCTTAATATTTAACAAACGAATCCCTTAATCGAAAAATTATCTGAACAAACTCGCTATATTTTTTGAAGACCTATCCAACGACATCCCACACTATGGTGTACGCGAGAAAAAAAAACCCCACTTTACGTTTACATGAGATACTCTAAAAAAAATACTTTCCGAGATTTCATTTTACCACTTTGTTGGCGCGACTAATCTGTATAAGCATAAGCATTAGCATAATCAGCCTATTAATGTTCCCACTGCTGGGACACAGGCCTCCTCTCTATGAGAGGGAATCTAATCTGTATATTCATGCCAAATTACAGCTTTCTAGTACTAAGAGTCTTTGAGCTAAGTTGCGGACAGACAGACGGACGGACATGATGAAACTATAAGTGTGCCTTGTTGACTACGGAACCCTTACAAGTGTAACATGTTAAACTTGGCAATCAGATCATTTTGCTCTATGGCCCCATTGACATGGGCAGTTTTTATGTGGTATTTCTTCTGATAGTTTATTAAATTTGCTTGTATCAGGTGATAGCCAACTACGCCATCAAAGCCATGGGCGGTCAGCTGGGCAGTAAAAACCCTGTCCACCCCAACGACCACGTGAACAAGTCCCAGAGCTCCAACGACACGTACCCTACCGCTATGCACATTGCCGTGGCATTGGCGCTAAGGGACAGACTCATGCCTGGTCTTGTGGCATTGAGGGATGTCTTGGATGCAAAATCCAAGGAGTTCTCTAAGATTATTAAAATCGGCAGGTAGGTGAACGCAGTACATGTGTACATTTATACTAATAAAGAAATATGAAGTGTCTGTTATTTAAATCAAAATAACAGCTTTTTACTGAATGCATGTGAAAATATGTATGTTTATACGGCACTTTATTTTAATATGCATGTTTTAGCAAAAACACATTTTTTTTTAATTTTTAGTCTGTCTGTTTGTTCCGGCTAATCTCCGAAACGGCTGGACCGATTTTGAGATAGCTGATGTCAAGGAGTAACTAAGGCTACTTTTATTTTAGAAAAATAATTAGGGTTCCGTGCAATAAAATTAAACCTTTGAAATTGGTAACAAAATTTGATTAAAAAGGGAAGTGATTCTTTTTTTATAATAATTAAACACGCGTACGAAGGTCTCGGGTAGCAGCTAGTATATGATAAAATGTTCAAGACAAATCTCGTTATTATAAACTTTATGACGCTTGAATTCAAATGTTATGTAACTTTTTGATAAACTTGATTTTGAAGGAATTATTTGTTCATAGGTTTCTCACAATTAACAGTTTTTGGTTGTGAGGGGGAAAAGGACATTGGTCATTAGAGCGACTAACGGACTAACCACACTTATTCAGCTCTGTTCAGCTTTTGTCCATAGAAAACAACGATCTTGTATGGAGATGCGTACGCATATGAATAGAAGCGGAAAGCTGAACGGATGCGTACGGAACGGAACGGAATCGAATCTGGGACCTCATATTCAGCAGTAGTGCTTGCTACCACTAGACCTACGGGGAAGTCTTAGATCAGTAGATTCCATCAGTTCTATACATTAGGTCAGTGTTATTCATAAATGCTGGTTAAAGTTGAGAGACGTTTAAATATCGAAAAATGTATGATCAAATAGTCGCTAATCATCGATAACTTTAAGTAATTTTTATTAATAAACCCCTAAAATAGTTCTGTTTGGGCAGTTTTTTAGATTGTATGAATTGTATCTTTTAAACACTGTCCTGGTAACCCCCTAGAACCCACTTGATGGACGCCGTTCCGCTGACGCTGGGACAGGAGTTCAGCGGCTACTCGACGCAGATTAAGTACGGCATCGAGCGCGTGTGCAGCACCCTGCCGCGCCTGCACTACCTGGCGCTGGGCGGCACGGCCGTCGGCACCGGCCTCAACACGCGCATCGGCTTCGCGGAGAAGTGCGCTGCGGAGATCGCTTCCATTACTGGTAAGGGGTAAGCCATCCCGCACGTGTACGTTAGCCCAGCAGGAAAGTGGCTCCTATACTTGCTGCCAGTTAAGATGGCAATAGCGGTCATTGCCCTTTCCCTGATATCTCTTTACGAACTGAAACCATAAACCGTGTACTTATCGTTTCTTCTGTTAATGTTCAGTATCACAATCAATGTCAATTCAGGGGCTATTAACAGGTTTGTATACGTTTTTTAAAAGAAGAGATTCAATAAATGTATGTGGTTCAGTGACCGCTATTGCCATCTTAACTGGCAGCAAGTATAGAGTGAGTCCTTTAGAATTTTCCTACTGGAACAACGTTACTCCAGCAGGAATCGTATTTCCGTTTTTTTTTTCAAAACGACAAATCGCACCAATTTTTTATGAGGCGCACATTCACAGCAGATTACACACTAATTGTATGTTCCACTCTAGGAGCCCCTTTCTTGCTGGTGTAACATACACATGCCGCACAGAGAGGAGTTCTAGCGGTAGGAAATAATGGGTGTGTGACCTGAACAATACGTACGCGAAATACGCGCTTTGGACTTGGAGTTGCGGAGACCAGCCCGTTCTATAACAGGCCTTAACAAACGAGTGGTAACAAAATAGTAACCATCTACTTGGACCGCTCGCTTGTTTACCAAAAGAATAACTTGAACATACCATGTAATATAGCTTGTAAATATATGGATAAATACTGTGGTTTTTGCCCACACGGTTGCTAAAAAGTACTTACACAGAGCTGTAATATGTAAGTTTCTCGTTACATTTGAAATGAACAAGAACTAGGCAAAGACCGCAATTAAATAAATATAGTCCTGTAATTACGATATTTTCACAATTTCACCCCCAAACCTGTAAATCAATACTTTCTATTTTTTTAATTAGCAATAGGATGAGTTATTCAAATTTCATAGTTTGCTGTGTAGACTCAATTTTTTTTAAATATTTTCTTGGTTTATTCTAAGCCAAAAATATGTTGTTTTGTACGCCATAAATGGCAAAACATGTAGATCTACCTGTTATTTTTAAGACCTTGCACTTAATATTTGATGTATACTCATGTTGTACAATGGGTTGTGGAGATCAGATAGGCAGTCGCTCCATGTAAAATACTGGTATTCAGCTGCATCCGGTTAGACTGGAAGCCGACCCCAACATAGTTGGGAAAAGGCTAGGCAGATGATGATGATGACTCATGTTTTACAATAAAATATATTCTATTCTATTCTAGGCAAAATAATAATCAGCAATTCTTTAGAGGGAAGAGGATATTAAGTTCTTCATCCTGTATAGACAAGGGAAGATAGGATTTATCTGGTGGTTTCTTCGATAGCGTGGATAACTTTCATATCGCGGATGTAGGAAATTTCAGTTTAGTTCGTATGTGGGGTATAGATGACGCCACCAGTCTATTTGAAATGTAGTGTCTGACCAAAAAAGGATTTTCAGCCGAAATCGGCAATTATTAAAAAAATTAAAATTGAAGATTTTATGGCATGTTGAAATGGAACTCAATTTTCGATCACGAGCAATGAACACATCCGAAGTTAACCGAACAACCTACGATAATTCACGAATATCGAAGTTCGGCGGGGCGTAGTTTCGGCCAATGCTCGCCAACCGAACCTGGCCGAAACAGAACCTTCGGTAAGTTACTAAAAATGTATTATGTTCACATTTACAGGAATCCCGTTCGAAACTGCACCAAACAAGTTTGAAGCGTTGGCTGCCCACGATTCATTGGTGGAGGTGTCAGGAGCGCTCAACACGATTGCTTGTTCCTTGATGAAGATTGTTAATGACATTCGCATGCTGGCTTCCGGACCTAGATGTGGTCTGGGTGAGCTGATGCTGCCAGAGAACGAGCCTGGATCATCTATCATGCCTGGTGAGCTGACAACATACACATACAGGGTGAATTTTCCAATGATGCAGTTTTAGTTTTCATCAAAATCTAACTCGAGATTCCTTTGAGTATTTTTCGCTATTCCTCATAGTTATGGATTTGGCCATCCACGCCCACTCAAAAAATCACCTGTATATACAATATGTTAAAAAAAAACCTGTCCGATCCGTGAAGGTATTATTTGGTATCTAGGTTAGATTCTATTTATGTAATCTTTTTTAGATAACAAATTAAAAAAAACCCGATTAAAATTAAATAAAATGTTCTAAAATGAGGAAACTTACATGGCAACATAAGAGCGCAGCGGCGACATTCCGATCGTTTCTCACGTAGTAACTTTATAAACAAACAATAAAATTGTCAATCGAACAATACCCCGTGATGGTGTTGTCATGTTTTAAAAATTTGCTAGATTTTGGGAAAATAGTTGTAATCTGGGCATATGCAATTGGTGGTAATTATAATTGTTTACTTTCATGAATATTTTATGTTTCCTATTTTATTTGGTAATGCCTTTGAGATAACTATTTGCGCCTTTCTGAACGGACAAGGTTTCTTTAACATATTTTATAAACGGCTGTAGCCTGCGGTTCCGCCCGCGTCAATTATTCCAACCAACCGGCTTTCTTTAACTATGACATAGACGAATTCCTGATAATTCTGAATTAATTTTTTGTCACTTCACTCGTAAAAATGATTTTCTTGAATAGTTTTACGTCTTGTTATCTGTGAAAAAGCATCAGTTACCAATTTCAAAAGACATCTTAGTCTTAAAATATAGTATTTAGAAATAATTATTTATTGATTTAAACTTCATGTACAATAGTGATACATAGGCGGACTTAATGCCACAAGGCATTCTCTACCAGTCAACCTTTGGGTTAAATAAGAAAACATTGTGATAGGGTTCTTGCTATCGAAAATTTATATAGGCACTTATAATGATACTAATACTTATATACAAATAAATAATTGAAGAAAATAGGAAATTTTCAAAAAATACTTGAAATATGCATTACATCGACAACAATGAACAAAGAAAGAAACAGACCAAATTTTCGTTTAATGGATGCACGAAGGTCACACTATTACACCACAATATTAATTCGTCGAATTTGAAGTTATTCATAAACGAAAAAAAAAAAAACTAATTCGATTTTTTTTTTTACTTTCTCCACTCCTATAGGAACTCAATAAAAAAATCCCATGAAAATCCGAGCACTATAAACTTCGTTCCACCTTTTGAGTATTTTTTGTCTCATTGCACTCGGCTAGGAGGAAACGGTAGCGCATGTACTCCTCGAGTCGCCCAGATCCACAAGGAAACTCTGTTCCAAGAGTGAAATTCTGTTCCAAGAATTTCCTTGTCGCTTACTCTGTTCCTGATTATATTAAAATATTTTACCACTATATCCATAACTTTTGCGATATTCCAGGCAAGGTGAACCCTACGCAGTGCGAGGCACTCACGATGATCGCGGCGCAGGTGATGGGCAACCACGTGGCTGTGACCGTCGGTGGCAGTAACGGACACTTCGAACTTAACGTTTTCAAGCCTATGATGGTTGCCAATGTGCTTCGGTCCATCATTCTCATTGGTAAGTCATTATTTCGCAGGGATCAACATCACCATCTGCCCAGCTAAGGCTTAATTATTTAGGGGTCAGCTTCAAGACAACAGCAGCGACAGCAGCTGCAGCAGCATGCACCGCCTGCTTATCTGAAAACCTAGGTACTGTTACGCAATAACAGGGATGGCTATTCATGGCTATTATCTCCTAGTTGTATGGTAGAAAGGACCATGGATACTGTGCTATACATTTGGCACCAACCTTCAACAGTGGTAAAACGTATCTCGTATGAAAGCTTATGGTGTAGAAGTTTTTAAACTGACATGGTCACTAACATTATCATTAACACGGGATATTTACCATGTTTACTGTTCGTTTCGGGTTACCGATATTTCGGCGCTGTTGCAAGCACCGTGATCACGGATAAACGGCTAACGGCTTATGGTGTGCTCTTTATTTCATTTTATGATGTGCATTCACATGCACATTGCACATCATAAAATGAAATAAAGACTTCGTCGAGCTTGATTGTCTCGACGCTTTTCTGGTGGTCGCCACAGTTGATTCTGACTTCAGAAGTTGCAGTGGGGTTTGGGACTAGTGTGGCAAAAAAAAAAACTTCTCTATTAATAGTCAACGAAGATTTGTATCTTAAAACAAATAAATATTTATACGGGAAAAGACTCCCGGAAACAGTATTTTTTAATACTCTCGGCACTTAATTTATTTTTATATGTACGCAAGACGGCCAATCAAGCTATATAAAACTAGTTTATGCGGATCTTTCATTGCATGGGAAATCTATACAAAGCGAGGCCAAGTTATACTGGAAATGTATAGCTTGATGTGTCGCCGTGTGTACGACAGCTGCATGAAAATTATCTCTTACTCAAATCTGCGTAGTTCTGTGCTCAAAAAACCATCTCCGACACTAATCTGCGTAGTCTTCATATGTCATACAGCCGAATCGAGAACCTCCTCCTTTTAAGGAGTCTATTAAAAAGACTGCGACCTCCGAGTTTGTTTCGGTGTTCTACTTAAAATAGTCTGATTCTGAAACAACAATCCCATTTTAAAACATATTTATTTTTGATATATAAAAATGATTTTTGGCAGCTAAATTACAAGAAAAATAGAATATCAATCTTTTGAATGTTCTCAGGTGATGGTTGCCTGGCATTCACCAAGAACTGCGCGGCTGGCATCACGGCCAACAAAGAGGTGATCAACAAGATCATGAACGAGTCTCTCATGTTGGTCACAGCTCTTAACCCTCACATCGGATATGATAAGGTAATTTGTTTCCACTGTCAATTATCAACTAAATGAGAGATCATTGTTAAATATAAAGAACAGTTGTCTAGGGTTAATTATATTTCATCACCACTGCTCTGAAAATGGTGAAGGCAAAACACGCAAGGAAAACAATACGTCTCGTATAGAAACAGAAGTTTGGAGGCACGTAACGTCCAACAATCCGCCTACGTGATGAATCTTAGCTCGTTCCCTCACAAAGGGGAGCCCTGTGTCCCAACGATTAGGAAGATCATGGACTGATTGCTATAGCTACACTATTTTGTGTTACGGGAAACTTGACAGTCTTGTACCCGACCGTATAATAGGCACACAATATTTACTAAGCTTATTCCTATTCCAGGCCGCACTAATCGCCAAGACAGCCCACAAAGAGGGAGGTACTCTTAAAGGTACAGCGATCAAGCTAGGTATCCTCACTGAAGAACAATTCAACCAATGGGTGAAGCCAGAAAACATGTTGGGACCTAAGTAAGCTGTTCTACACCTTTGGAAAGGGACAAGTGAAGAAATTTTTTGTATTGTATTAGAATTAGCCACAAATTGTTGCAATTGACTTGAAACAATCGGATGTTATTTTAAAACCTTTTGAAATGCATTATCATGATTGTGTAAGCGACAATTAAAGGTATTTGCAATGCGAACATTCATCTCAAACGATTATTTAATCATACTTATACTGTCACTTTCGGGATATCTTAATGATTAACCGCGATACTTTAAAACCTTGTTTAACATGTATTTTGCGGCTGCTTTAAAGTACTAGACCGTAGTAAAAAAAAACTTGTTTTAACATGAAAGAAGACGATTAAACACTGTTTTAAGCTTTCACGGTTTACAACTAAACTTATACTGTCACTTACGGGATATCTTCCGTGATTGTTCATTATTTTGAGCTCCCGATATTTCGGCGCGACGAGAATGCGGGTGGATGGCTTCTCCAGTCAACCCGCGATCATGGCGCTTGCAACAGCGTCGAAATATCGGGAGCTCAAAATAATGAACAATCACGGAAAATATCCCGTAAGTGACAGTATAAGTTTATTTTTAACGATTGTCAAGAATTGTAACAATAAAATATTTTTGTTTCGAGTAACCATGGAGTTTCTTGCCGGTTTTTCTCCGGCAAGAAACGACCAATGAGCCGAAGCTGAAGTTTATGTGAAACTGTGAGACTTGTTACGATTTTTGACAATTTGCATTTATGAATTTTAATCTACAAACTATCTTGAGAAGTTTGTTTTATAGTTGTTGTCTTGTTTTAGATTATCTATTATTTTTAGTTAAGTCGAATAGTATTATATAAACATGAAAATTTTAACAGGAGTACTAGTAAATTTTATACTATTTCATGTGAGAAACTCGATATATAATAAAAGTTTTTTTTTAAGCATAACTAGTCCTTTTTATTTTCCCCTTCCTAAAAATGCCCACCTAATTTAAGGAG
This sequence comes from Noctua janthe, assembly GCA_910589295.1. Taxonomy (NCBI): domain Eukaryota; kingdom Metazoa; phylum Arthropoda; class Insecta; order Lepidoptera; family Noctuidae; genus Noctua; species Noctua janthe. The sequence goes on along the minus strand of OU342565.1, from coordinate 2,046,622 downwards.
GATGCCTGCGAAATTCAATTTTAATCTATATTTACTTTGTTCTACGGATGACATACCCTGAGTGATATTTAAGCGTGCCATGTGTGTATTACGTTAGCAAGTGATCTAGTAATGGAGATACCAAATGTATAATACATTTATATGTAGTCTTACATCCACTTTCTACTAAACAAGCGCGTACTGTAATGAATAGATATGATTTCAAAAATAAAGGGGGATGGAAAACAATTCGCCTTCCGAGAAGGATTTGAATTGGTCCAAACGCAATCTATCTGAGATATCGGGCATCCTGGGATTTACTTTCCATCGTTCTTTACAAAGATTATTATTTAAATCAATGCTGAATACGAATCATAAACGAAAAAATAAATATTTGTTGATTTTTATTGAATATAATTATTATAAAAACTAAGTGTTTTTACCTCTACTGTTTTTACACTCTTAAAAAAAAACAAAAGTGCCTAAATACCAATACCATACCGCGCGCTCGAGTCGGTGCGAACGGACGCGTTCACTATTTTTTTCTCGTTATAATTATTTACTTCACTCAAAATTGGACATTATTGCCGCACTCCGAAAGCTCAAAGTTGTCGCGCCGCGTCATATTACTGTCCTGTTGCTCTAGCCACAGACCTGTGAACAGATAGACAGTCAGGCTGCCAAGATGTCGGACTCACCAAAAACATTTGCGCACTCACTCCCGGATCTCTCCGTGAACCAAACAGCTGAAGGATCACAGGATAATATAACACAGCGCCGCACGTATAAGCGTGGGCATGATGCCGAATGCGACCTGCGCTTTGAGGATTACACTAATAAAATTTCTAAAATACTAAACGATTGGAAAAAGGACTTCGGACGGGATATATCAGAGATCAACATTACCATGAAGAACCTTAATCAAAGCACCCAGGAATTAAAGTCAGAAATAGCCGGTATCAGAGAAGAATACACAAAAATGAAATATACTGTTCGTGGTTTGGAAACTGGACAGACCAAGATGGCAGAGGGACTCGAGTCACTTCAAAAGTCGTTGCAATTCCACAGCAACGAATATGAAGACGTAAAAAAGAAACTCGAAGTTCATACTAAAGAATTGAAGAATTTAAATACTCTTGAAACTGAATTGGCGAAGATCAAGGAACAGAATAGGAAACTGAGATCTGATGTAAATGCAAACGAGCAACGTGAAAGGCAATTGAATATTGAAATTGTTGGCATACCTGAACATAAAGGTGAAAACTTGAATGAAATTATCTTAAAGATAGGTAAACATACTGATGTAGAAGTAACAAATGATGATATTCTTCAAGTGAACAGAGTGGCTGCGAAGTCCAAGATTCAGGGTAGGTAGGCCAAGAAATATAGTTGCAAAATTACGCACTCGTCAGCTGAAAGACAACATTATTTCTCAAGCACGTAAACATCGCCTGTCAACCAAGGACCTGGAAATTCAGGGCAAAGGTGTTCCGGTTTATGTTAATGAGCACTTAACAGTATTTAATAAAAGTCTTCTAAAAAAAACTAAAGAGATGGCCAAAATTAAGGAATACCAGTTCACGTGGACAAAAAACTGCAAAATCCACGTGAGGAAAGCAGTTACTGTTCCTCCTATATTTATCATGGACGAAGAGGATCTGAAAAAAATCGTTTGAATTTTCTGGCAAGTCTTCTGCTCACTGTTTGTACTAATATTTTGTTTTGTCATTTTGTTGTTGTTTTTGATTTTTTGCAGGATTGTTTACTTAATATTGATGAGGGCGGAGTTGGTTGTTTGTCATTCGTTTGTTCCGAGTCTGTGTTTACTGTGTTCTGTGTTTTGTTCGAGCAATGTGCGGTAGTTGAAGTTCGTGTAAACGAAACGCGCTTAGTGAGAGTGCGACGATTGAGGTACGCATCATGTTGTTTATGTAATCTGGTCGCTCGTGGGTTTGATTGTAACGGGAACGATAATACGTTGTTGAAAAGATTATTTAAATGGTATTTCGACGTTATAGCTATTCTAACAATTAAAAAATTTAAATATATATACATTATAGGATACATAGTGACATGTTATTGCCTTCGTTACAATTATATGAAACTACAGTGGATTCTTATGTTAGGCATTCTGCATACTCATGCGACTCACCTAGAATATGAAATCATTACTGCTGCTATAGTCGCACTGTATCGGGACGCACCTGCACGTAGCGTATGTGTTTTACATGTTAGCTATCTTGCAACGTATTTGTATAACTTTTTAGCAACTTACCCACATTATGTTGCAATAATAATTTGTTTATTAATTAACACAAACATCTGTAGTGATTATTTGAGGATTAAAATTATTTTTGTTGTAAATTGTCGTGCGTTGGAGTTGGGTCACTCCTCCCCGGGAGTTAGGCCGTTGCAAGGCCCGATTACTACCAATTATTATTATTCTACCCACGTGTGGCTCGTTATGTTCGCTCAGTTTTTGTCTAATCGTCCGTTCTTTGTTATTTTTGCTGGATATACTTTCAGTAGAAGAAACCTTTTACAATCAAGCCCCGAATCTTAACCGTTTCAGAACGCGAACGCGCGGCGTGTCAGAACTGCCGTGGTTTAAGGACTAAAACTACACAATTCCAACAAAACATTATGTGTAACTGTTATGATATAATTATTATAACGGAAACATGGTTACACAGCGGCATTTTTGATGGGGAATTGTGTGACGATAGATATGACGTGTTTCGTAAAGACCGTGATTTAAGCGCGACTGGCAAATCCTCAGGTGGCGGTGTGATGATACTCTCGCGGCACGAGCTGGGTGCGTGGTGCGTTGAGCACGAGCAAAATGCGATTGCTTCGGAATTGTTGACTATAGTAATACCAGCTCGCGTGTTGTCGGCGACAGCAGATTTTTGCATAAGCGTTGCTTATGTACCGCCGGATACTCATCGGATACCCTCGGATATCGACTACGTCTTGCAAGGTGTCACGAAGGCATTTACTCACAGCACTAATACATGCAATTGCTTACTTGTAGGCGATTTCAATCTTCCATGTATAAAATGGAATTTAAGTGGACCGACTTTTTTGAAACAAGGTGCCGTCGAGGTGCAGAACGCTGCCGCGCGCTTAGTTAATGATTTGGCATTTTTAGGAGTAACACAGTACAATACGCTACCCAACCACAGGGGGCATACTCTTGATCTAGCTTTCTCCAACTTACCACTTGAAATAACTGAGTGTCTATCACCCCTTGTGAAGACTGACTTACCTCATCCAGTAATTACTATCGAAATATCTGACCTTGCAGTTTCTCCGCTCCGTGAGTTGTCCACTCCTAGACATAATTACCGCAAAGCTGACTTCGTACTGTTGAATAGTTATTTTTCTGAACTTGATTGGCGCTCAATTTTAGACAACACATCAACAAGTGCTGCCGTGGAAACATTCTATAAAATAACTCAAACAGGAATTGATAAATATGTACCTTTTAATCGAAAGTCAGGATCACGTAAAAATCCTGTATGGTATAGCAAATCTTTAATTAAAATTATTAAAGAAAAAAGCAAGGCACACTCGCGATGGAAACGGTATGGTAACTTATTAGATTACGACGAATTCGCATTATTACGAGATAGAGAGCGACAAGTCCACGAGATTTGTTATAATAAACACTTGCATGAAATGGAACGCAATTTGAAAAATGATCCAAAACTGTTTTGGACCTACATAAAAAACATGCGTGGAGGCTCGAATTATCCAAAAATGTTATCTCACAATAACATCAGTTATTCTGAAGGTCGGGAAATTTGTGAGGCTTTCAATGACTTCTTCCACGACGTATTTGGTGAAGCCTCTGACTATAGCCTTGCTAATTCATTGACAACGGACGAAGAAGATCACTGTCCTGACATAATTTCCACCTTGCAATTCACTTCGTCAACCGTGGAGAGGTCGTTGAGTGCCTTAGGTGTGAATAAGGGCCCTGGATGTGACGGTATACCCCCAGTATTTTGGAAGAACTGTGCAAAATCTTTGGCACCTCCAATTAGTACTATTTTTAATATTTCTTTAAAAGAAGGCACCTTCCCAAATGAATGGAAAAAAGCTCTTATTGTTCCAATTCATAAAAAAGGTTCACGGACAATGATAAGAAATTATAGGGGTATTTCTATACTAAACACAATTGGTAAAGTATTTGAAAAACTGGTATATAACGCTATCTATCCATATATTTTTAGAGGAATCTCTTCCAAGCAACATGGTTTTTTGAAGAAACGATCGACTGTCTCTAATTTAGCCAGTTTCTCTAACTTCGTTCTTGAGAATACAGATAACGGGGGGCAGGTTGACATGATCTACACAGATTTCGAAAAAGCTTTTGATCGTGTGGATCACGTCATCTTGCTCAGAAAGCTGTACAGACTGGGTATACGCGGGGACCTTTTAAGATGGGTACAATCATATTTATTTAAACGATCACAAGCTGTCGTTCTAGGAGGTTACCGTTCCAACTTCATTGAAATCCCTAGCGGTGTTCCCCAGGGATCTCATTTGGGGCCTCTCTTTTACAACGCATATCTATTTGACATCACTGATTCTTTTGAACACACTGATCACTTAATGTATGCTGATGATAAAAAAGTATTTTATAAAATAGCATCACCCGATGATTGTAAGGCCCTTCAAAAGGATCTCAATAACTTAAATAATTACTACGCAAAAAACAAGATCAGTGTAAACGTTGCTAAGTGTCAATGTATCAGTTACACACGTAAGAGGACCCCGATTGTTTACTCATATAATTTTAATGGAATTATCATAAATAAAGTCCAGATGGTTAGGGATTTAGGAGTTATGTTTGACAGTAAATTAATGTTCTCAAATCACATAGACCTTATTAGCACAAAAGCTTATAAGAACCTAGGATTTGTTCTTAGGTCATGTAAGGTATTTAAAAATATTGGAGCTCTTAAATCTGTATATTTTGCTTATGTGCGCAGCGTTTTAGAATATGCGTGCCAAATCTGGTCCCCCCAGTACATAATTTATAAGAACCAAATAGAAAGGATTCGAAAAAAATTTATTAACCATCTTAATTTTCGCCTCCGTAAACCTCCGATGTCTTACGAAGATAGCTGTCGTACCTATGGTCTGCTAACACTCGAAGAAAGGCGTAAAGTGATGGACATGTGTTTGCTGTATGACATACTCAATGGACGCCTTGATTGCCCGGAGTTGGTCGCACAGATAACTTTTAACACTCCCCTACGGCGCACTCGTCACACGTCAATGTTGCGCGTTCCTAAGCACTCCACTAACTATGCCAGGAACTGTGTACTGACTCGTATTGCTCAAATTTATAACTCGGAATTCTCTGAAGTTGATTTATTTAACTGTAATAAACCGACATTCAAAAAACGTTTACTTGAAACTATAAACGGCGATAAATGACAAGCAACCAATCTTTTTCTTTTTCTTGTTCTAATATATTGTATTATTCCACCTTTAATTTTTTTTTTATTTAATATTTTTCAAAATAGTAATCTTAATTTAACCTTATGTAATTTTGTATTGTATTGCTATTTTTTTTTTTTTTTTTGTTTAATTGCAAATATCTGGCATTAGTCCGTTCGCATTTATTTATACAAATATCCCAGTTATACAGGGAAACCTATAATTGGCCATTTTAACTGTAACACGTATATTTTGTAAAATAATTTTATGGATCGCTGTTGGTTACCTAAATAAATAAAATAAAAAAAAATAAATAATAATGTTAACAAAATTCGTTAGTAGTGGTAACAAAATTCAACATTAGGTTCCATTATTTTAAAATGAAACTAGTGATTAAAAAACCATCAGTAGTTCCATCTTGGAACTTTAATGGACCCTTAGGATTTAGTGAACATTCCCAATGAATTGTGAAAGTTGGAATCAGATTTTTCAAAAGTTGAAAGTCAAAAAGCGAGTTATGGACTGTAAAGTTGGACCCTCAGTTCTCACATTGAGAGCCCACCTGTACCTGATAAACTATGGACACCACAGAAAAAATCTAAAAAGGTGATCATATCACAGATAGCATGGTTAAAAACTCTTTTCTAACATATTGTTCATATCAAAAGTCAAAAGTCTAGTATCTATTTCAATTCATCACAGGCACTTTTGAATGTCAAAAAAAAAACAAAAAGAAGCAAAGCTACAGTCACAAGGCTAATGGCTAATGTCTACGGACTGCCGTAGTAAGGGGAGCATCATTTATAACAATACCACCTTCTTCAGACTCACTGTCATAATTGTCATACATTGAGAAAGTACTGTAGTTGCACATTCCAAAGCGTAGATCTCTATGGAGAAGAATGGGCAAGAAACTCCATGGACAGTCTTTTAAATCAAAATATTTTTACAAAAACTTGGTTACATCATTCATGTTGAGATTATACATATATGTGAGAACGATGTAAAAGACATGCACATTAAGAGCGTATGTAAACAATAATAAATTAGCTTATGAGATAAGATTACTTTTCAACAGCACTTAACAGCAGAAAAGAACTAAAACATCACTCAGAATCGCCGGTAACAAAGTACATAAATTGGGGGTAAAAATAAATTATTGTCACCCCCACCTACCACCCTCATACATAATAAAAAAATAGTACATTTCTGAATGTACGTACAGAAGTATCTATCTGTATAGCCTCGTAGCTGGTCTAATATAATCGTCGCAATCGCGACTGCTGAGCATGAGGTCCTCGGGCAGTGTTATTTGGTTTTTCAATTTAAAAAAATCTCTTAGTAGCAGTCCTATTAGGCACACCTCTACCTAACCCTTCGGGGAATACAGGCATGATGTTATGTGAAGTATCTGTCTGATATCCAAGCTATGATTTGTCCGTACCGCTTTGAACGAACCTTGGGCTGGTTGATTGCGCAAGGCGGCGAACCGATAGTGATAGCTGCAGTCTAGCAGTGGAGTTGGTTTATACAAAATAAAACTCGGCCTTCATGCTTCAACTACATTATAATTAGCAACAATGATAAATAAATATACATACACATAATACTAAAGTTACATCTTTGGTAAAGGTATTTTATTATCACACCTGATTTCATGCGAGATCTGATTGGAATGTACCGATTTCATACCTAAATTAATTGCGGAAAATCCCTTCCCACATTATGAAGGGTCGAGACTTGAAACCTTTGATAAGGTTTCCATATTCAAACCTGATTTACAGGTCAACAACTGGTTACTAGCATAGTCGCCATTTTTGTATTAGTTGAAACTTTACTTCAAACATTTAATTGTCACATCACATGGAGAAGAAATACGGTAGACCTTGTTGTATGACGTGAGCTGCAAGTAATAAAATATTTATCTGACTAGACTGACTTATGAAAGTTTCTTTAAGCCTCTTCTTTTTTTAAATTTTGTTGGCCCAAAACTGTGACACTTCCACGTAGTCTTGACCTTACGGCGGCCCGGCGGTAAAATAATTACAAGGTTGACTAGGTAGGTATATCAAATGACTGAAGTAAATGTTGTAAAGAGAGCAAACGGAATTTAGACTATTATGACAATTACATAACTAAAAGATACTTATGTAGATGGACTAACAACTAATTCAGATTAATAATAGACTAGAATACAATAAATGCATACAGCATAATTTGATATTGTGGAAGGCATCATAAGCCTGCTTTCAATGATGTGACAAGATGCTACTGGGTATTAATTATGCATTAATTGGTTATACGCTTTTGCTCCAAAACAGTGGAACTAATGGGCTAATTAAATATTTATTTTATTTTTTAATAAAATGTTTGAATTGATGTAAATTAAACAGCTATCTAATGATTGAAATATGGTCACCTTACATTTGCTATAGCCTCTTGTCACACACAGAAACAGTGTTCAAATGTACATTATGTATAAAATTGTACTCTTACAAAATAACTTAATTACATAAATACATCTTTGATATTCTGGAACTGTTTAACGGCAAGGTCAACCGGTAATTCAAAGTTGTATGGAGTCAGGCGGTCCAAACTTTGTAGGGCATCTTGGAAACCAGTATTAACCACATAGCTAGTTGATGAATAGTAAGCATCAATCAGAGACCTGCTTTTCAAAATGATATTTAACCAAATAACAAGTTTATGTGCATTCAATGCTGCACAGACAAAAGCTTTGAAATGGGCATCATAACTTCTTTTGTATGGGGTATGAGAGGCCACAATGCTGCCAATTGCACTCAACAAACTCTGCTTATTAGTAATAGCTGTCCCACCCACTATATCTAAGTTAAAACTTTGACTTAGCTTCCTTGCTGGAGTAGAATTAAATCTATCACCATCATTCAAATCATAATATCGCAGTATTAACTCCCAGATATGTGTGGCCCTAGACGTGGAAGATCTGCGGACAGGAAAGCACCCAATAATAGGAACAAGAGAGCTTGATTCAGGACCTGTGAGTCCATGGTGCAGTAAGTCACGCAAGTTAATGGCTAAATGTCTACGGACTGCCGTAGTAAGGGGAGCATCATTTATAACAATACCACCTTCTTCAGACTCACTGTCATAGTTGTCAATCATGTTGTGAGATGGTCTGTCTCTTGAAACTAAATGGAGCACCCCATCAACAGACATCTCCAGTCTAGCTCGTAAGTTACCCCAGTGGGTAACATTAGGAGATGATTTCCCTTCATGCCTTCTCTTTGTGTTGGGCGAGCAACCAAACTGGGACACAGTAAAGATTTGAATTAAAGTTGACGCTTTCCTCATCAAATTTATAGTTTCAGTTCTTAAGTCATCATTGCTTTTACTCCTATTAAAATTTTTCTCGAATTTCTCAGATTTTCCAAATTTTTTTGTTTCTGGTGCCAGTTTACTGTTTTTTAGCTCCTCACTTTTCATTAGTTTAATGAATTTCTGCATGTCTTCTATGTGTACTTGTAGTTTGCTTATGATTTCATCTTTGGATAGCTGTTTGTCTGCATACTGCCGGACCGCACAGTTGATCTGGTGCCTGAGCTCTTCTGCAGTGAGTGGTTGGTAGCATCCTTCTTCAAGATTTTGGTCAATTTCAGTTCGTAAATGATCAATCAATGTCCTGTGTTTACTGTCGCCTGTTGAGGTCGGGTTTGCAGCAAAATGTTCTAGCTCCTTTAACTGCACTTTAAGCCTATCAATGAAGTGAGCCTGTTTCGTTCGTTGGCGCGATATTTTCTGTTCTAACTCGACACATTCACCGCACGACGCGTCGCCCGAGCTTCCCTGAGGGGCAGCTCGTGAATCAGGCACTCCACGTGATGTAAACTCTTCGAGAGCTTTTAGCATCAAATCTTTCTCTTCCGGCGGGGCTTTTAAAATCTGTCGTAAACGAAACTCTACCTGCGCGAGATGTGAGGTCAGAGAGAACACAGAAGATGATAAGATTTCCTGTTCTTCTTCCAAAGCATGTAGCCTATCTCCTTGTGCCTGCTCTGGGGTGGTTTCGTCACAAAGAGTCTCCTTGGGCGCTCCCAAGGGTTCACACCGTGGTTCTTGCCAAATAGGATAATCATTTTCTTCGTAATCACCGAGTGTGTCCATGTTCAGGTTGGTTAACTTTGAATTTTATTAATAAGATAATCTAGAAACACTCATGTTTCATTGATTTTCAATCAAAACTCCTGAAAAAGCCTAAAAACTAAAGAACAGAAAGACGTCACAAAAAAAAATGTCATTTTCTTTGACGTCATTACGTTACGATCCCTGAATGAAATGAATGAACGACGACAATGAACTACTAATGAATGGCTAATCTGCAGACAAGAGCGAATGAAAATGTTGAAAATTTTAATATTATGAACTTTAAAAAAGCAGTAAATTCAGCATACTAAAATCACAGTAATTCATTCGTATTCAAGCACGCACAAGGTCATCAATGTTCGTTCCATTTTTGGAATTAGTAGCGACATCTACCGAAGTTCCACGGAACTGTAAGCTTAAAGATTTCAAGTGAACACAAAATAGCGAGCTTTTATTCAAAAGATGGCGGGTAATGATAAAAACGGATTTCAGAACTTCGTTCGCGCTAGTCTGCTACCTCTCCCCAGCCTGAGCCTAGTTTGATTGATGTGTGAAAGGTATGGGTTTGTTAAAACGAGAGCATGGAATGATGAGAGGGTTGTGTATGTTTCTTGTAGGAATGGGGGCTATCGCGTCAAATGTCGTAGTGTTTGCTCGTTGCGTACTTTACAAATATTTTTAATAATATTCACGATTGTGGTCAAGATTGAGCCATTTCTGATTAATTATGACTTGAAGATTTTAAGTAGCGAGTTAGGGTCTAATTTGTTAGTAGGTATATATTTGGAGGAATAATGATTTTTAAATGTTTCATGCTTGCTAATTTTAGGGACAATAATATTAATTATAAACATGAATCTAAAGTTTACACTATGTTGTTATAAGTAATAAAATAAACTTTATATGAAGTTATTGGTACTTTAAAGTCATCATCTGCCTAGCCTTTTCCCAACTATGTTGGGGTCGGCTTCCAGTCGAACCGGATGCAGCTGAATACCAGTACTTTACATGGAGCGACTGCCTATCTGACCTCCACAACCCAGTTAATACTGGGTAATACGGTACCCCTTGGAAAGACTGGTTGTCAAACTTTTCGGGCCACTGACTACCTAACGACTGTCAAAGATCTACAAATGACACCCGGGACCAACGGCTTAACGTGCTTTCCGAGGCACGGAGGAAACTCGGTAAGTAATGGGTGGTCACCCATCCACAGACCAACCTAGGCAAGCACGGCTTAACCTGAAGATCGACCCGAGCGGCTGTTATTATTTAGCCACGAGCTCCTTTACTTTAAAGTACAGTACTTTAAAGTATTAAATAGAATTAATGATAGCACCTTACTCGTCAGTGGTGCCATCTGGTGAGCTCAAAAACGATAGCCCTCTTTGTTAATGTCTTTCTTTTAAGCTTCCTACTCTGGGTAATGATAGAAAAGTCTAAAATGATAGGCCATAATCGACCGAAAAGCTTCTTCTTTGTCCTGCAGTCACTGAAATAGAATCCTGACCCAAAATCTTATTGACCGAACTGAGATAAATAATAGAAGTTCTCCATCTCCGTTTACAGGCAAATGTATTTACTTACAGTAATAAAGTTGCATTTTGAATATCTACAGGGTGTAACCGGACCTTTCACGAAGTTTTATTTTTTTTGTTTGGGGTGAAAAATCACGTTTTACGGTAGGACTCAATGTAACGCACTCAAAACGTTGTGCTGATGGATGGATTGGATAGTACGGAGGTCGTAGAGGTGTTTGAAGGAAAAATATTAAATTAAAAACATGTATTAAAAAAAAAACTTGTGATAAAGTTGGAACTTTGACCCCCACATCTCCGTAACTAGGTGATCAAAAAAATGATCGCAATGACGGGGAGAACAAGTTCCTTTTGGCTTCGTTAAGGGTCTTATTACACCCTTTATAGGTACATAGGTACCTAAAGGTATTTAGGTATCATATTATGGGTAGATACCGTAGATAGGTAGGTAACGTAATTAACTATAATATATTCAACTTAGACATCTTGCCCGTTCTTCTCCATAGAGATCTACGTTAGGGAATGGGCATCTACAGTACTTTCACAGTTTTTGTGCCTTGTGACTGGGACTGTAGCTTTATTTTACTGTTGCCTTTGTTTCGACAATTCAAAAGTGCCTGTAACTGGCCTACTTGAAATAAATGCTTTGATTTTGATTTTGATTTTTTTTGACATAAGGACCTACTTTGGTAGACCTACACTGTAGGCACCTAGGTAATACTACCTATGAGATATCATCATCATCATCATTTCAGCCGAAAGACGTCCACTGCTGGACATAGGCCTCCCCCAAGTGTCGCCACATTGACCGGTGCCGTGCAGATATAAAATAACAAAAATAAAATCTATCTTAACATTAGGCACGTTTGCAATAAAAATATTTTAACAACAAATATCTACACACTATCACAACATCTCTTATGTAACGACAGAACAAGCAGCGTAAGTACGAAAATAAATTATGCAAATACAGTCCAAGTTAAATCAAACACCGTTAATTGATAAGTCGTATCGCATTGTGGTTATTAACCACTCACAATCAGTTTCGCCACAGCTCTTTATGCGGGCGGTTCTATTACAAATTTGATAAGAATACCCGTACCCGTACCTACGGATATTATAAATACGCGGGACCAACGTTTATAACTTAGATAGTGGTGGGGTACCAGACCGGTTGTTGATCACTGCGACTACTTCAACGTGGCGATCAAAAACACTCGCAAAAAATATCTCAATTGAACGTTCAGCCGGCAGACTGACGAGTCACTATACTGTCGTGTTATTTTTATTCTTTGAGTGAGTCTAACTTCTTGTGTTATCAAAATGGATTATTGCCCAACTTGTAATGAAAAGAGGAAACCAGTTGCTACGGTAAGTTTTTTTTAAATAAATGATTGTTATTACAATATTGAAATGGCAGTTCGCTAAACTGGGCCTACTTAGCTCTGCATCACCGCTGCTGTGAGGCACACAACTCTTATTTACTATAATTAGACAAATAATAAAAAAAAAACTATGTACCTATCTTGTTTATAGTTTAGATGTAGCTATTTCTTTTCTTTGATTTTATTTTGTTTGCATTTGTAGCATGTGCCAAATCAATAGTAGGTACATTTTGATACAAGTGGGGAAACTTTGTCATTGCAGCCGACGCGGAATTTTTATGTAGCCGAGAACTGCAGTGACAAATGCTTACATGTATCTAACGACGTTTTTCAATACACTTACGAATAATGTAGTGAAAATCGGAATTCCACCTAGGCTGCAATGACAAAGTTTCCCCACTTGTATCAAAATATACTATTGTTTGTTTACTCATTAATGCATGTCATAATAATTTTCCTAGCCAATAATGTATACGAGGCGGAATAAATTGGTCGGTATTGTTGAAACGTGTGATAATATTGCCAAATAATGTGACGAGAAGCGAAAACATTTTGTTGTTTAATTATGTACATACCTACCTATCTACTAAATTATGTGTAACAAGTTGTGGGTCAAGTTCGATGGCAATGTTTTATTAGCATAGTAACTAAGTTTAATTACCTTTTAATTAACTTGTTACCCTACCAAAAAAGAAAAGGACGTCGATATTATTTGGAAGATCAATATTCTTTTGCCCTTAGGTGTCCGCCTTTGCGAAAGGTTAGGTACCAGTAGCGAAGGGTCAATTTTTATAAGAGGTATGGTAAGGTTAAGAGTTTAAGAGTACATATCTTTAACGTAATTATATTATTTGTCTATCGAAAACTGGCTGTGCCATTTTTCAAAGAGAAGCCGGTAGGAATCGAGTTCTATAGAACCTTCGCCACTGTTAGGTACATTACCTACATGTAATTTTTCACAAGATTAGATCATTTGTAGATAGTCTATAACTTGTTTTAACTACCTAACTATTACATCTAATAGGTGTGTGTGTGTATAATACAGAACACTATGTATGTATGTATCGCTGTTCGTACAAGCCCTAGGCACTAGGTAGGTGATCGAATAACATTTACTCATTAGGAAAACATTACCTTTATCTGTAGTGAAAGCTGGGGTCTCGAGCCAAAAGGGCCCACTGCACGTTCTCATTCAAACACCAAAAGGATTTTATTTGGCGCCCGTCCAAGAAATTCGGAAAAGTTTGGCTCGTGATGTAGACATTATTAAACCAAGAAGTGATGTCGATACCCTTACAAAACATAGAAAGGCTATTCATTTCACGTAATATGAAGTTTTATTCATTGAAGGCTGTCCGTGTTTTGGGTAATCAATAATTCACATGAGGAAAGTAAGACTTGCCAACATATTCGACTCGACATCACGCATCCAGTCAGCCTCGACATCATAGACGGGCACCGATCAGAAGCTGCGCCAGAGTGAACTCGTGGCGGCATCATCGGGGTGGCACAATCTGCTGCATTTTGCTCGGGTCGGTCCCAAGTTCTACATACTCACTACTCATCACTTTGGAACAGGCGATTCTACAAATACCGATCAAACCGCCGCTTATACCTTCGAATACGGCTTGCCCATGCACAGACTTTCTGCTTCAGGAAGTTGGTGCGCTCTGTGACACGGGACCAGGGACCGGGACGATTCCAGTTTCCGAGGATGCCCGCTTCACACAGCGTATAACACGTGGCCGTGTATTGCTCTCCCTGAACATTGCCGATGAGTACCCTAGTCACGTCGATACGATGCTCGATCCTGCACTGCCAGGCTGGTACAGCTGGTTTTGGTCGAATAGCTCCGTCACAACTTGGGAACTTGACGTTTGCTAAACAACATGCTGCAACAGCCGCGCAATACTAGTTCGAGTGTGAGATCCTCGCTGCTCTCGAAGAACTTCTTCAGCAGCGAATCCCACACCAGCACCCTATTTTTCTTCTGCATGGGCAACCGTGGTAATCGGGTTCTAAGATCAGCAGGATTGGATAAATACTCGCGAAGTGCATCTTCCAGTGCGCTCCTCAGTTGGACGTTGCTGGCTACTTACCGTGGCAATCTGACCATCTACCTCTCCAACAACTTGACTAGACCGTGGTGGAATTGCTTCGATAGTTGACGTTTGCACCGCGGTTTGTGAGTTTTATGACAACGTCAAGCTCATGACGATATATTATAATGGTATACCATTATTATTATTACCTATTGTTCTAATAATTACAATCGAATACAAGATTGATGTTGATTTTTATATTACACATAATATTCTAGTAGCCGAGTGCAATTAAACAAGAAATACCCAATAGGTGGAACGAAATATATAGTGGTCGGATTTTCATGGGACTTTTTTTATTGAGTTCCTGGAGGAGGGGAGAAGAAAAAAAAAATTCACCGCTGTCGACTATTTTTTTTTTTTTAATTTCCTTTGGTATATTTTTTTTCGTTTATGAATAACTTCAAATTCGATCGATTCATATTATGGCGTAATAGTGTGACCTGCGTGCATCTATTAAACTTCAATTTTGTCGGTTTCTTTGTTCATTATTATCGCCGTAATGCATATTTCAAGTATTTTTTTAAAATTTCCTATTTTCTGCAATGATTTCTAAAATATCGAATTTTAAGACTAAGGTTTCTTTTGAAATTGGTAACTGATGCTTATTCACAGGTAAAAATATAGTACAAAAATATAGTTCGCGAGCGGACACAGTGAGTTTCGTGTGTCGGGAACAAAATCGAGTTGTGAGTGACAGTGGTAGTGGTACCGAGCGCAAAAAAAACGAACAAGAAAGAGGGTAGAGAGGGGGGGGGGGCAGGGTGGATTTGTCTGCTCATAAACACCCATCCGCAATAACGTTTATCCGTAATCATGGTGCTAGCAACAGCGCCAAAATCGGGAATATCGGGATCTCAAAACAAATAGTAAATGTGGGAAATGTACCAATGTTAAATAGTGTTAGTGACCATGTTAGTTTTTATAAAATAACTAACATAGTGTTGCAGCAACGCATTCGAAATGTTCGATATAAATAAATTTGAACAAACAAGTTTCGCACTAGAAAAGGACACCTCGACAAACCGATAGTTACCGATTTATATTATTGTAATTTGTATGTATATTTGTTATTTTGTGTGCAATAAAGAATAAGAATAGTTAAAGGCAAAGTTTTTAGATACACTTTCGCATTCCGGATGTGCTCGGTTTACGAATGATGCAACGTCGATTAGTGCATCGACGTATGAATGAATCAATGAACTGTTGATATCCACTCTTTGATAAACAATATCGGACTTGTCTCATGAGTGTGTATAACATTGCTTGACATATTGAGACATGACAGTCATGTAATAGGAGGCGAGCCTATCGCCAACATCTAATCGCAAATCCAGGCTGCTACTTAAAAAAAAACTGATGTTACCCAAATAACACTTTGTCCGACCCACCTAGGAATCGAACTCAGGACTTCGAGCTCGGCAGTAGCGCTAGCGACCACTAGACCAACAGCCGAACAACCCAACGCTTCTAAAGAAATGTGTAAATACAAAGTGTTAAATATCTACAGTCACGAGCACCAATATGTAAACACTTAACAACTTTCAAAACTCGTAACAACATCAAATTTTAATCAGAACATTAGGAGAGCTAATGTTCTGATTAAAATTTTATGTTGTTACGAGCATAGTATTCTGGAACTCATATTTTTATGAAAAAGACCCTATCTCCAAGTTACAGTCGTTAATACTCGCATCTTTTAAATTTAGGAAAATGTATACATATTGGTGCTCGTGACTGTACCTATCTAAAGTTATCCCTATCGATCGATAAGAACCAAGGCCGTGAAAAGCTTTTAATATCATTTGTGTGGAAGGTAACAATAAAGGTCTATGCAGATTGAGGGACTTTTGTTGGCCTAGAAGTGTGCGGGATGCGTGTGTACTGTTTTTTTTTTGTTTGGGACAAGCCCGTCACACTACTCTCAAACTGCAGTAACTCCTGAAAGCCCGAATCAACAGTGGCGACCACCAGAAAAGCGCCGAGACAATGAAGCTCGACGAAGTCCCAGAGAAACAATTTGACTGTCTTGGATCCCGCAACGAAATTAATCATAATAGAATAGCGGAGGAGTAGGAAAACACATGATTTCCACTTCCCTGTCCCTCCATATGAAGCAGGAGACAACAGAACAAGGCCAGTAGGCCCAAAGGGACGTTTGCACTGGGTCAAGCCCAGTTGCCTAGCACCACAGATTAAAATTATATATACAAATAAATAAAATTGAAGAGTCTGTTTGTAATTATAAAAAAAAAGGTTTTTACTGAATGCGTATGAAAGTATATACGGTACTTTTAACGTAAAAAGACATATTTTAACATTTTTGTCTATCATTCGTTTTGTTCCAACTAATCTCCGGAACGACTGCATTGATTGTGACGGGACTTTTACTGGTGGATAGCTGTTGTTATAATGAGTAACTAACGATACTTTTATTTTAGAAAAATGGTTAGGGTTCCGTGCAAACACAAGAAAATGTCAACAAAATCCGATTCAAATAGGGAGTCACATTTATATAATATAATTTCACGCGGACAAAAGTCAGCATCTTTATCATCTGCCTAACCTTTTCCCTACCATTTTGGGATCGGCTTCTAGTTTAACCAGTCTCCACAACTCAGGTAGTACTGTGTAATACGATACACCTTGGCATGAAAAAAAGTCCCTCATCTGTGCAGGCCTTAAACGATACTTAGTCTACCTTGAAAAGACCTTGGTATTGTTTTTACGAAGCTTACGCATGGAAATTTGGAACCTTGGCCCTATCAAGGGCACTGAAATATAACTGCCGAAGTTTAGGTTCTGGAATTATCCCAAAATGTCGAATCTGGGTAAATAAATCTGTATTTATTTACCCAGATTCGATATTTTGGCGCTTGAAATTGCGTTTTGTTGAAAATTGGTTTTTTTTTAGTAGTCGTATTTAATTTAACCATGACGGTGGTATTCGTTTCGGTTTGGGCCACTCGTCAAAAGATCCTTATACGACTAAACATTATGGGAAAATAACTCAAAAACTTTGTGTAACCTGTAAGGAAAAAAAAATACCTACTGACCAGTACGGCAAAAAAAAATACAACAAATAAAAATTTTGTCTGTGACCTGACGTTTTCACTGTCACTAAGTCAATTATGAAGAATCGTTTATTTATTTTAATTTTATACTATTTCGTATTCAATTTTGTATTGTAGTTTTTGTTTTGATATTTTTTGTATTGTTTTGAATTTCTAATAAAGTTAGTTAAAATGGCGTGCACAGTATGTATGGACCCGGACAAAAAAAAGGGGAAAACGGTTAGTTACTTTATTCAATGATGTTCAGCTAATCCAGGAGGGTAGAGTAGACCTGATATATTTGAGTTTATCCAGCCATGAGCCACCTGTGTGCCAGGTTACATAAAAATACAGTCAGCTTAGGCGTTAACAGACCAGACGAATGGGTGTAAAAGTACCCTTAACGAAGGCGAGAGGCACTTTTTCTTCCCGTCATTGCGATCATTATTTTGTTCTAGACCATACCTGGGAACCTTCTACATAGTTACGGAGATATTGGGGGCCAAAGTCCCAACTTTTTCACATTTTTTTTTAATACAACTTTTTAATGATATAACTTTACATGAAATATCTCTACGACCCCCGTAATATTCAATGCTTCCATGGCACAATGTTGAGTGCGTTACATTGAGTCCTATAGTAAAATGTGATTTTGCACCCCAAAAAATGTCATATCCCAGCAATAATTTTTACGTAGAGTTACTAAGTTTGATGTTCAGAATGCTTAGTTGACGGCTTCGTGAAGGGTACGTTTACACCTTGTAGTTACTTTCGCTTCTAGAAGTTATTTATTTGTGTGGAAGGATTTTTAAGCTATCTCTGGATTTCATTTTATCAGTAAAAATATGAGAATCCCGCCTGTGCCTCCCTATATCAGAACTACATTTAAGAGGATTAGAGTGTAAAGTTTTTCATCCATCATTCGAAAAAGAGGATTCTTTAACACCCGTCGACCGTCGGGCTGTCAGCCCACTAGATACAACGCCAGTCTAGTTGGCTGACAGTCCGACGATTGTTGGCGGGTTGCTGTTTACAACCGAAGTTTTTGTTAACCCTTTATTCCCTTTCATTGTTCCCTACAGTTTTGACGATTATTGCTAACAAAAATGTACGGGGCAGCTGATTTTTTTTCCCGTGTTCAAGGTTGGTATTGGTACCTAGTACCTAAATGTGTAGTGTTTACAACGAAAACGAAAACTAAGCATGTTACTGTTAGCCTGTATCATCCCACTGATGGGCAAAGGCCTTTTCCTCTGACTTCCACATCTTTCGATCCAGACAGACGGCTCTGATAATGTATATGATCACTTGGATAACGGGATGTCAGTTTAGTTCGTATGTTGCGGTATAGATGTCGCCACGAACCTATCTGAACCTTATTCTTTATGGTTGTTACAGCGCAAGGAGCGCGACACCATGGGCGAAGTGGACGTGCCAGAAGATAGACTCTATGGAAGCCAGACCTACAGGTCTCTCGTGAACTTCCCCATTGGAGGAATCGAGGAACGCATGCCCGTGAGTTGAATCTGCTTCTTGCATTATTTCTTTAATAGCTTTTGCTGGTTTCCCGCGTGTAGGTCAGTAAGGGTATACATAATTATATCCTGGCACCGAGACCTGCGGGAGTGTTTATCTCGCTTTAGCAGCTATAAAGAGAAAAAGAACATTGCTCGACGTTTTACAAGGAATAAGTTTTCCTATGGGACCAACTACGAAAACGCAAAAAAGTCTGCTCGGTACTCAACCAGATTTTTTTCTGTTTTCAGCTCCGTTTTTTAAAATTTGTAAGGCGCGTCGCCCACTGGTAAGTCGAGGCGACGTCGCTATAGCGGCGGCGCTGCGTCGCGTTACGGCCGAGCATATGGCTCTACGTGGAGTCGAAGCGCGGGCGGCTATACTTCCTTCCCGTTTCTTTATATAGCAAGCACGAAACCAAATGACAAAATGGTGGTGGAGTCGTGAAGGTGTGTACGGATAGCGCGTACACTGGTACGCGTAGTCGGTTACGCGTGTCCTGGAACGCCATGTCCATACTTGCAGCTACGCGTACACTCTTAGGGAACGCGTGCCGCGCCAGCTAGCTCACAGCACGAGCGCCGCGAGCCGCCGTTAGTCGGTTTTTGGTCTCGCGTCAAAGGGGACGCGCACGCCCGGTTACGCTATATTTGGACGGCAAAATGGAGGGCTATGTTTCTCGGAGTCATGGCGGATGACTGGCGGGGTTCGCGTAGCGCTATGGATCGATTGACCTCACGTTCAGGTTCGCGGCGGTCCGTACAGGAGCTGCACGCGTATCCAATGTATGCGTGGACAGCGTATTCCGACTACGTGTAAAACAGGAACGCGCAGTCCGTACACACCTTGAGCGCACTGCCATTTATTACGGCGCACCGCTCGTGCGCCCGCGCTTTAACATCGCCTCGCCTTTAGTTCGTGTGAGCGATGCACCTTATAGTCTCATAAAAATGTACGATGTCGAGGTTTTCGGTTATTCAAATATGGCGTTGTCAATTTGACCTGCCATTTTTTTCAAACAGTATGGTATTGGCTCCAACAAGCCAGCTGCTAAATGCGTTATCTATGGTCATCATGATCTGCCTAGCCTTTTCCCAACTGTGTTAGAATACAGCTGAATACCAGTATTTTACATGGTGCGACTACCTATCTGACCTCCACAACTCAGTACTGAGTAATACGGTACCCCTTGGTAAGACTTGTTGTCAGACTTTCAGGCCACTGACTTCCTGTTACAACTGTCAAAGATCTACAAATTACCCGCCGGGACCAAAGGCTTAACGTGCTTTCCGAGGCACGGGGGAAACTCGTAAACTGGGTTATGCTCAATACTCAATTCTTTATTGCATTCCACAATGTAGGCTTAGGTGGTAGACATTTTTTAAAAGAAACAATCGTGGACCCAGTCGGGCACAGTAAAAGAAAGATAATAATATGTGGAGATAAGGATATTATTTAAGTATCTTATATTATCTCATCTCTCTCATCGGCACAGGTACTCGTAAGTACAGTATCCGTAGCGGAGTCAAAACTGTACATTGTATATTTTTGAAAAAGAGTAATTGCGTCGAGGTGTGGGAACGATTTAGACCCCGTTTTTTTTAAAATTTTTGGGTCTAAATTTCGCGCTAAAACTGCCGCATAGATTCTGTTCAAATCCATACTACATATTATTTCCATTACTTGTTTTCACACATATTAATTACATTTTTAAATATGCTGATATAAAACCGTATAAAAATATTCAAAATAGTATCCCACCAGCATCGGGAACAGGGTCCGAGCCAAAGGTGGTCAGGGCTTTCGAAAGAGGAACCTCCTAACAATTCGCGCCGTGTCCAGAAGTACTGCTTTCTAGATGTAGCCCTTGATGCCAAGTGGAAGCCAATGTCAACAACCTCGCGAGCCAGATCTAGATATTTGAATTGTTTATCTTTCTCTGCTTTCACGAGGTTCTCGTGGCTTTCGAAAGAGGAACCTCCTAACAATTCGCGCCGTGTCCAGAAGTACTGCTTTCTGGATCAAGCCCTTGATGCCAAGTGAAAGCCAATGTCGACAACCTCGCGAGCCAGATCTAGATATTTGAATTGTTTATCTTTCTCTGCTTTCACGAGGTTCTCGTTATGCGGGACCGTTAGATATAACGGTCCCGCATGCATGACGAGAACCTCGTGATCGTGATAGATCGATTAAAGCGTCGCGCAATTATTATTGATAAACAATCATTGCGCGACGCTCCAATCGATCTATTACCACAATGTCAGGCTTACTGGCAACAATAGTCCTATCAGTAACGATAGGTCGATCCCAGTACAACGTGATAATAATTACCTTCATCGAGAACTGGGTCAGGCGCATACTTATAGTATGGCAATTCTGATTCCACAAGGTTGTACTTCAAAGCAAGTTGCTGGTGGATAATCCTGGCAATGAGATCGTGTCTATGCAAGTACTCTACGTGTGTCAGCTAGACGAGAACACCCAAAAATAATGTGCCGAATCCATTCTCCTGGACGGTGGCAAGCCCGTCATATTATGTCAACCGTGCCATCCTTCACAATGTATTTCCGGTAGTTATTCGTCATCATAACTTCGTCCATTATTGCACAAACAAAACCTTCGGTTTTCCCGCAGAATTCACCGAAACGCAGCCAAGATACGGACGCTAAGAGGTCTATATCGGGTTCATTTAGGGCCCGATAAAAGCGCCCGTGCAGCTCCTTGCTCTGCCATACCTCCATGCGGTCATTAGTGTCTAATAATATAGGCTTGCGCCAGTTCTCGTTAGACAGGGAGAGCGGGGTAAGGCCCATAACCACTGAGACTACATCTCGGTGCATCCCCACGTCGGCTTCTAGGAAGTATTCTCTGAGACTGCATACCTCATGGCTGTGTAGGGTTAGCATTTAAGAAGCCTCGACCCCCGCATTTCCGTGGGATATACAGTCTCATCACCGACGACCGTGGGTGATGCATCCGATTTGCGGTCAGTAGGCCCTCCTATCCAGGGCATCAAGTTCCGTCTGAGTCCATTTGAGTATACCGAAAGAATACATCAAAACCGGCCTGACCCAACCGTTGAAGGCGCGCACCTTGTTTCCACCAGAAAAAAGACTGCCTAGTACCTTATTCAGGCGGCTAAAGAAGCGCTCCCTCAACGATTGTTTCATGTCGGCAGTATTGATACTTAATGCTTCCGACATACCCAAATACAGGTTTCTGTTGAGGATCTAAGGTGTATGGAATCCGAGAGTTGAGTTCCCACGGATTTCATTTCCCTGAGGATGGACGGCGCCGGCGAGGCCGGCCTAGAAAGAGGTGGCGAGATGATCAAGACGCGCATCTCGAAGGCTGGTTCGAGGTGGCGGAAGAGAAGAGTACCTGGAAGGATATGGAGGAGGCTTTTGCCCAAGAGTGGGACATTAAAGGTTATTGAAAAAAAAATATAAATACGAAAGTAAGTTTGTTTGTTTGTTACCTTGTTAAAGGTTATTGAAAAAAAAATATAAATACGAAAGTAAGTTTGTTTGTTTGTTACCTTGTTAAAGGTTATTGAAAAAAAAATATAAATACGAAAGTAAGTTTGTTTGTTTGTTACCTTTTCACGCCTAAACCACTAAACCGATCTTCCTGAAATTTTGCATATACGTTGTCAGGTGTACAGAAACGAATATAGGGTACCTTTCATCCCGAAAAAAAGTGCTGTTCGCGAAGAAAACAACAATAACGTTCTTATGATAATAGTTGGCGCCAGGTGCCTTTCGAATCATGATTGAATTATACTATTACAAGCAGAGTACAAACCGAATTGATTGTCAAATTCTAAAGTAACGTGACCGAAGCCGCGGGCAAAAGCTTGTGTATAAGTATTCTTAAAAGCTTTATTCGGACTTCTGTGTCAGTGACTACTTGTAAAAACTGTCAAAGATCTATAACTGACAGCCTCGAGCCTTAACGTTGGAAACTCGGTATGTAATGGAAAGCGCTGCTTTTCCTTGAAGATCGTCCCGTGAGGTTCTATTATTTAGCCACGAGCTTTTCTCCCTATGACTATTATATCTTCTATTTTTTTTTCTTCTTCTATTTCTTATGCTATATTCTATTCCAATAGAATACATGGTTACGTGAGCAAAGCCGCGCACACAGCTAGTCTAAGATAAAATATGATCATGTGACGAATCATGGCAATACACTTTGTGTTTTATTGGCCTATAATAAACTGATGTAAAGGTTGACCTACGATGCCCTGTTCTGACGCAATAAAAATATCTCAGTCACACATATTATGTACCTACAGTAAATGTTGTTTTATTTTAGTCTTGCTCTCTATTCACAGCAAATAAAATTAAACGATACTGAAAAAGGAATATACAACTAGATTAGCATAACATAAGACCTTAATATGAGATTGTAGTAGCTGTATGAGTATCTAGGTACAATGATATTGAATTGAATCCGAAGTGAAATTATATATGGAAAAAAAGTTTCGTTCCAGTGGGGACTTTTTATTCCCATTCGTGCCCAGTGGGGACGACGAGGTGGGGACGACCGGGAATAAACCAAATATTATCGTATAATTTCACATGCCACATAAACAATTATTCCCGGCTTATCTTTGTAAATCTTTGACTGTCAGGCATACAGGCAGTCATTGGGCCACAAGTCTGACAACCATTCTTACCAAGGGGTATCATATTACCCAGTACTAACAAGGTTCTGGAGGTTAGATAGGGAGTCGCTCCATGTAAAATACTGGTATTCAGCTATAGTTATGGCATAGTTGGAAAAAAAGAGAAAATTTGGGAAAAGGCTAGGCAGATGATGAGTATCAGTTTTTTGCACATACAGCTATTATCATTTTTTAAGCTGTATTTGCTTTTTGTAGTACCCTGTCATCACCGCCTTCGGCATCATAAAGAAGGCTGCAGCCAAAGTGAACATGGAATTTGGTCTTGATAAGAAAATCGGTGAGCAATTTAATATTTCTGATTTCTGGACGAGAAAAAATTTCATCACACTGGCTTTCCATCAAGTGAGCTGACCGCTATTTGAGATTTTTTCATAACAGATGTTAATTCCTAGGTGGACTGTCGCAATTGTTGCGACAGTCTTCTTTTGTTTGTTTCAAAGTAAATAAATACTCAGAGACGATAAAACCATAGTTTATTACGTAGTACCTACTAGTATATAATTATACGATAAATACCTAATTTGCCTGCAAATGTGTTACAGCGGAAGCTATTATGACAGCATCTGACGATGTCATATCCGGCAAGTTGTACAGAGAGGGGCACTTCCCTCTTGTTATCTGGCAGACAGGATCGGGAACACAGTCCAACATGAACTCTAATGAGGTAGGTAACGTATCCCTATTGATTAAACAAGTACCCATATGACGTGTGAATAAATGCAACTTTGTTTTTAGGTGATTGCAAACCGCGCCATCCAACTCCTGGGCGGCAAATTGGGCAGTAAAAACCCTGTCCACCCCAACGACCACGTGAACAAGTCTCAGAGCTCCAACGACACGTACCCTACCGCTATGCATATTGCCGTGGCAATGGAGCTGAGGGACAGACTCATGCCTGGCCTCGTATCATTAAAGGATACTTTGGAAGCAAAGTCCCGAGAATTTGATAAAATTATCAAGATCGGCAGGTTCGTTGCTCTTTACTATTTTTATTACTAGACCGTGCCAGCCCACTGCTAGACAATCCTCTTTCTGTCCAGAGCTGCCAAAAATCAATCTTTGTGAAGGACCCAGCTCATCTCGCTATCTGTCTGACTGGCGCGATGTTGTCAGATAGTAAGTGGACCTCACTGGATTGTAAGTTGGGCCCATTGATCGTCTGACATGCAGCAGATGTGCCTTCAGCCGGTCGATTCTAGGTACGCCATCTATTTCTGTTAGATGGGGGGTCATTGGCTATGTTTGTATTTTTTTCTATACAGAACCCACTTGATGGACGCCGTGCCGCTGACACTGGGGCAGGAGTTCAGCGCCTACGCAGAACAGCTGAAGTACGGCATCGAGCGCGTCTGCAGCTCTCTGCCGCGCCTGCACTACTTGGCGCTGGGCGGCACGGCCGTCGGCACCGGCCTCAACACGCGTATCGGCTTCGCGGAGAAGTGCGCTGAAGAGATCGCTAACCTCACTGGTATGGCAGTAATAGTCAATACTTACTCATTGGACTTCTGCCTCCTTTTCTTTGCTCGCACATTTGAAAAGTTCTAGCGTCAATTTAATTAATGTAATCGAAAAAATCGTTTTGCAGGCATTCCTTTTGAGACAGCACCAAATAAGTTTGAAGCGTTGGCTGCCCACGATTCAATGGTGGAGGTGTCAGGAGCGCTCAACACAATTGCTTGTTCCTTGATGAAGATTGTTAATGACATTCGCATGTTGGCTTCCGGACCTAGGTGTGGTCTGGGTGAGCTGATGCTGCCAGAGAATGAGCCTGGATCGTCTATAATGCCTGGTAAAGCATATTCTTCTGATTAGATATTCTGCGACGGGAATTTGGTTTGTGATCAGTTTGTGCTGACGTTAGATTTACAATATTCCAGGCAAGGTGAACCCTACGCAGTGCGAGGCACTCACGATGATCGCGGCGCAGGTGATGGGCAACCACGTGGCTGTGACCATCGGTGGAAGTAACGGACACTTCGAACTTAACGTGTTTAAGACCATGATGGTGGCCAACGTGCTGCGGTCTATTAAGCTAATCGGTGAGTTTAAAACGTTCTAAGTTAAACCTACCTCATTCTTGAGGACTGAGATCGAGTTGATAATATTCTGTTCTTCAATATTTTACTTAAACCTGACTCGTAGATGTTAGATGTGCTGAGAGTCAATTTGAATGAGAAGATGAGTGAAGAGTGGACGAAAAACCAAACAGTGTACAAGTTGTAACTGCGCCGCTAAAATATGCGGTAGGTAGGTTAGGTTGCAGGGTTACGTCACAAAGGGATACCTAAATTTTTCCTACATTTTATTACCAGCGCGAGTAGCAGGGCTATTTCGTATCACAGTTCATAGTTAACGAGTTTTGGTATACAATGACAGTTCTGCACGAGTAGCGTCAGTTGAAACCAACAAGAACGCTTATTGTATATCAAAACTCGTAACTACCAACTGTCTGGTTGAGCTTCCATAACATTCTGGGACGAGAAGGGTCCATAAACACTTAATTGTAAATAACTTGTAATCTTCCCAGGTGATGGTTGCCAGTCGTTCAACAAGAACTGCGCGATGGGCATCGTAGCGAACGAGGAGAACATTAACAAGATCATGTCCGAGTCGCTCATGTTGGTCACAGCTCTTAACCCGCACATCGGATATGATAAGGTGAGATGCGTTTTTCTAGAATAGGTCCTTCATTTTCGTACGTATTGTAACGACACGACCAGTGCAAGAATAGCACGTGCCTTGATCGTGGAAGCGGTGCTGACTGCTCTGAGAGTGCAGCAGACGTATATTTAAGTATCTATCGCTAATAATCGTTTGTATTCACCCAACTGATATTTAAAAATGTGTAATTTGGGACGGTCTCTCAAAGCTTAATGTGGTTGTGGATAGGCTGTTCATAGCTTATTCATAATTTAATTCCCAGCCTTCACACCAGTGTGAGGGCTGGGAACATTACGTTACCTACCTTCACACCAGTGTTATGGAGCAGGGCACGCCACCATAGTGGCGATAAGTCCCCTCTTTGAGGAGTGGCTAGAGAGGCGCCACGGCGCCCTCACCTACCGTCTGACGCAGGTCCTCACCGGACACGGTTGTTTCGGGAGGTTCCTGCACCGAATCGGGCGGGAGGAAACGCCCGGGTGTTTCCACTGCGAGGATCGTCCGGAGGACACGGTGGAACACACCGTGGAGGTCTGCCCCGCTTGGGCGGAGCACCGCCGTGTCCTCATAGCGGCGATTGGCGGCGGCAATCTCTCGCGTCCGGCCTTGGTTCAAGCCATGGTCCGGAGCGAGAGAGAATGGGAAGCCGTCACCTCCTTCTGCGAAGCAGTCATGCTAGTGAAGGAGGTGGCAGGACGTGAGAGGGAAAGAACCTCACGTCCCAGCCGCTGCGGGAGACGCCCTGGGCGTCGGGGGTCACGTGGTGGCTTCCGACCACCGTAGGCGCTGGCCTGTGGACGGCGAGTTATGGGCTAGCTCGCCGTCCGGCCGTCTTATGACGACAGGCTGTGTCGACGGCGCGTTCGTGTTCCACGCGCGCCTCAAAGAGATGTCAGCAATCAAGTAGGGGTCCGCATGGGCCGACGCCTGCCAGGGCTGCGGGACTGTTCGAAAGAGATACCGTGGCCCTGGAACACAAAGGGCAGAGAATGAACACGGATGGGTTTTAGTCAGTACAAGTCTGACACTCCCCTCCGCTCCGCCCAGAGTGGGGGGGGTCATTTGATGATTTCCCATCCGGAAAAAAAAAAAAAAAAAAGTGTTATGGAGCGGAAATCACTTTCTCGACCTTCACACTAGTATTTATATATAAGAACACTAGTATTACGGATGGGAACCCTGTCACATCAATGTGTTGTCGGAAAATTGAGATACTGGGGGTTTGTAAAGAATCACTGGCCACTTGAAGTATTTATTATCAGTAAGATGAAGTTTCATATTATGTCAGCAGGCGACGTCTTTAATGCCTGTCTTTCTGTTACAACCATCTTGTGCCCGTGATAAGGGGATAATAATAATCCTTAAATTACAATGGATTTTTCTCTCATTGAGAGAAATGGGGGAAAAGTACTTTTGTTCGAATTGGAATTCCCAAATTAATAAAAGTGTCAACAAAAATTATGTTACTCTCCCAAAATTATTAGCACGCAACTGCAGTTGGTACGGGGAGATATTGAGATTGGGCATTTTTTAGAAATTCATCGTTAGCCTTTTCCTCTTTTGCTTTTTCTCTTCTCCTCTTCTTCTCTTTTCCCGTCGCGAAACCCCGTCGTGTACATGACCCTAGCGGGAAAGTGGCTCCTAGAGTGATATGAGTGGAACGTAAAATTAGTGTATAATCTGCTATGAATGTGAACCACATAAAAAATGGTGCGCTTTGTGGCACCAATTTTTTATGTGGTTCACATTCACAGCAGATTATATACGAATTATACGCATATCACTCTAGGAGCCACTTTTCCGCTAGGGTAACGTACACCACCACGTCCCATGCCCTCCCCGACCCTTGCTCGTGCCAGCCCGCGTGGCTGAGCTTGTAGTCCAAAATAAGTCCCTAAATAATGACACCACTCAGATCCAGCCTGTCCCTTGCCGACGCCCTATGCCGAGGCTCTTTAAGCGTGTAGTCGCTTAGTTTGTAAGTTTTTTTTGCTCTGGCTGGAGGCCTTACACTCAAGGCACCCACGGCACCCAAGGGGATAGTCCGGTTGAGCAGACCACAACCTCCTAGGTTGAACTGCGAGATGCCATTTCGAAATAAAAAAAATATATATAATTGAAGAATGAATAATTTTGGCAGCTTTGTAAAAGCCGAAAATCCTGAACCGTATCAGCTTGCACGGGTGTCTGATAATGAAAGCGGGTGCATTTTTGAACCGCTCTCTTTACAAAGAGCGAATGTATTACTCAGCAAGAACTTGTATATACCTCTCAGCAGCCGTCTGTGCCATGACCATTTGACACAAAAGTGCTGGAATCAGTTGAAGGAAGGTCCCCTACATCAACATTTGAACTTGTTTAAAGAGGTTGATTTTTATTAATTTCACTACAAACAAATTTTAAATTACTTAATTACATAAATGGCTTATTGACAATTGTTTTTATAGTGTAAAAGAATTTCTTAAAAAAAAAGGAACCGATAGATAGCTACCGAGTTCTACAAAGTATTTTAAGTTGACATATTTTTTTAAAGTTTTCTTTAATTAAAAGTCTATTTTAATTAAGATTTAGAATAGATACGAAACCTGAATTGTAAATGTTATTTTTATTACCTAGACATATTATAATATTAATTTACACTAATTGATGTTGTATTAAAATTTTAAGATGTCCTAATATTAAAAAAAACATGTAAGATGACAACCCTATTGATAAGACCTTAATGTACCATGTTTTTATACAAATAAAATTATTCTATTCTATTCTATTTTACATCAAGTATCATTGAATAAGTAGCCTTTCGACGTAAGTGATTTTAATTTTTATTATAGGTAGTTAATAATTTTCGTGTTTTTTTTTACTCTCTTTTTTCTTATCTTATACATTCCCAACGTTAACACTGGTGTGGAAAAAAAAGTGCCGTCTGACCCACCTTCACACTGAACTTTGAAAGTGTGACAGTGTGAAGGCTGGGAAAGAAATTTCTCCACGTTAACACTGGTGTGAATGTTCAGTGTGAAGGTGGGTCGGTCGTGAACAAAAGCGATATTGACTAAGAAAGAATTTTGTTAATAATCATTACTTGATGATTTTTATTTAATTCGAAATTGACCTGACATTCTGCGAATCTGTCATTACGCGAATCTGTCATCACGCGAATCTGTCATCACGCGAATCTGTCATTATCAGATTTTGTCATTTTGCGACACCTGACATTATGCGTTTCTGACAATTCGCTAATCTGTCATTTCTGACGTTCACGGCGTTTCTGACGTTCATCGTCCAAGGCATATCAACTTAACCGTAACTGTTCTGTCCTTTTTCCGTTTTTGTTCGGCGCAGTCTTAAGGTGCAATATTATTGTAAACAAGTTAAATAAAAGTTTGTAAATATGTTTTGAGGTAGGCAAAGATCGTCACTCGACGCCTGGTGGTGGACATCACCGACGAGGTCGACCGCGGCGAAGGTAGTGTGACGTTCTGATCATGTTCCCGGGGCATGTGTGGCCAGAAATTGCACAGAGCGGAGAGGTTTGAAGGAAGAAAGGGGAGGCGTTTGCCCAGCATTGGGACACAATGTAGACTATCAAAAAAAAAAATGTTTAAATCCTGAACCAAAAAACATTGTTTGTTGTTTATTTATTTCATTTGCTGAATATTATGTTTCAGGCTGCTTTAATTGCGAAGACTGCCCACAAAGAGGGT
Source organism: Noctua janthe (assembly GCA_910589295.1). Taxonomy (NCBI): domain Eukaryota; kingdom Metazoa; phylum Arthropoda; class Insecta; order Lepidoptera; family Noctuidae; genus Noctua; species Noctua janthe. Next base: position 2,016,419 of record OU342565.1, on the reverse strand, counting down.
GGAAACCTGAAGGAAACTGCCATCAAACTGAAAATCCTCACTGCAGAACAGTTCGATGATTGGGTAAGACCGGAGAACATGTTGGGACCTAAATAGGCCTAGCAGTAGCATAACAGGCGAGGCCCGAGTGGATTTGCTTTTATACTTAACAAATTCCAGCGAATTTGAATTATAATTTTTCATTTCAGGCATATTGTATTGCCATTTTTTTATTACTTAGGTATTCTAAAACATTGTTACAAAAGAAAAAAGATCTGGTACTTAGAGTCTAACAAATCCGGTGTTGAAGCAGTGTTTTTGTATAATCATATTAGATTTTGTATTATTTATGTGACCTAGTGGTATAATGTAAGTTGGCTCTACTGGCAGCCCTTCAAAAGATATGAACGGCCGCGGGCCGGTTGTGCGACAAGTTGGTCAAGATTTGGTTTCTATAGGTACTGTTACCTGATCAGAGCCGACTACATTTATTTACGTATTATATTGATTATGACACTCAAAACCTGTGTTATTGTGTTAAATATGTTATTCTATGTTGATTCCTAATAAATATGAATTTTGCTTTGTGATACACTTCTTTCATTGTAATTATATTTGTCGTGGGTATAGATAGTGTTAGAATTGCATGGTGCTTATGCCGCGTGGTCACAATCGGAACCAAAGCGGCCATTTTGTTTTTCAATCATTTTCATAAATGTTTACAAATAGCGCCCTCTTGGCAATGTCATAAGCGCCTATAGAACAATGATTACACTAAGCATTGAAATAGAAAGTTACTTTGCTTACCACATGTGAGTCATAGCGCCATCTACCGTATGTGTGAAACAACAGCAAAACTAACATCAACCAGACGTGGCAAAACGTTTACTTGTTACTTTCAATAGATGGCAGGGATAGCAGGCAAACAAAACGAAGTTCTTTAAAATCATAGGGAGATGGAGCAATGTGTTTAACTTTAATTCAGGGACAAAAGAGAACTTACATACGCCCCAGGAAAACTCTTTGATGCTTTGTGAGAAAGATCTTTGTTACTACTTTTTAGCTATGAACTAGCTTCAGTGAACAATGTTTTTCTTTGTTACATGAAAAGTTCCTCAAGGAAAAAAAAACGCAGAGTAGTGGTTTCCATTTCGGAATATCAACATTTTTTGTAAAAATAAATATCAGGTTCGTATTACCATGAAATATTCGCTTATTATTATTCGCTCATAAACAGAATGATGCACATTACTATGGGCCATATTCGTATGAACCGCTCTATTAGGTATTAGGATTGGTCTGAGAATTGTGGCCTATATTGCGAAAAAGACATTTTGTTTCGAAATAGTATAAATCTAAAGATGGTTTTAATGGTTTTGACTAGGTACGCTGTAGAATAAAATTCAAACATCAGAAGCACTCAGAAAAAAAACAAATATAATTGGTTTTGTTTCTATGTCTTGCCAGTAGACTCCTTCCATACATTTCACAACTTTGTCTAGTTATGAATTCCCTATCCATACTCTTCAACTAACTTAATTGTGTAGGCGGGAGAACACCGAACTATAATAAATGTACCAAGTTTGATATAAAGATATATGTATTTTTACTTGACAAGCAGCGCCACTTTGAACTGCAAATTTAAAGTGGTCATATTGTAATAAGCGAATTCAATGCACGGATAATCGCACTATCGTCCTCTACATACGTATATATAAAAGTATATAAACCTATGTACTAGTAACCGATGTCCGCGTATTATCGAGACGAGCCGTAATTAATTGGTTGGCGTGGAAAGTAGGTCATTAGGAAAATGTTCCCCTAGTACCAGGGATGGTGAACCTTTGTGCATTGTTAGATTCTGCCAGCGAGTTAGTACGTGTCGAGTTTTTGATCTGGAATTCTGAATTTTGTACCAAAAAATGTTTTGGTTTTTTTTTTTTTGATTTGGTGTAATGTAACGGTAAAAAGTCTTTTCAGAGTCATAAGAGCTAGTACATACTGTGTTATAAACAGAGGTGTGCTGACGTAACACCATTACGATAGTATAGATCTGCGTTTCAACATAGGAAGAAGCCAAGCCGCTTATCACGTTTATTTTCAAGAGTAGTAGATAAAAGATATTTGATTGTTGAGAAATTTTTTTCAAATTTTTTTTTGTCAGTATACAGGGTGGAAAGGACACCGTCGCGAAAACGGTTAGCACGTATCAGCACAGTTATCACTATTAGCCAAAAACCAAATCAGAAAAAAAACATCTGTTCTTTGCATTTCGACCGTGTAGGTATTGCACTTTTGTAGGAAACAGCTGATTTTTTTTAATAACCTATGAACAATTTCTATGCTCAGAATGATGTACTGAATACGTGGTAACCATTTTCGCGTCGGTGACCCTTCCACCCCGTATACTGACATATTGCCACTGACTAAACATACCGGCTCGAGCGAACACGCTGCAATAAGCGCGTGCACGCGCGTACGCTGGTGATGTCGCAGTTGGTTAACACCTGTGAAATTGTTTTGTGGAAAGTTTGTGGGGATGGATGGATGTTTGTTACTCTTTCACACAGTAACTACTGAACGGATTTGAATTAAATTTGGTACACAGATAGTTATAACTAGAGATCGGATATTCAGATGCATATTTACCTAAAGTTTGAGTGTTGACTAGTACGGAGTGCGAGTTCGAGTAATCAAAGTAATCATTGTTATAAGCCCAGTCATAATTTCTATTTAATTTTATTTGAATTTTCAGCAGCAAAATTTGACTTCAGTTATTTAGCAACCAAATTTTAAAGTTGAATTATTTTTTTACGTGTTTCCACAAATTTCTTGCCTAGTTGTAAACAGAACAAAAACATTTATTTTTCTTAAGAATACTACATTTTATACACACGATATTATATATCTTATGGAGTCCCGCGAAATCGGGTAAAAACATATATTATAAGAAGCTGCTTCCACACTCTTGTACCCTTTGTGGAGCAAAAATGTACAATTAGGAATCCGAGTATCCGATCCCTAATTAATATAATCTAGTATTACACATAAGATACTTTCTATAGTTTTTATACCCGGTAGTAGGTACGATCCCGTGGGACAACTACCGATCTCCACGTGGGCGAAGCCGCGGGCATAAGCTAGTATATATTCATAATATAAGACACTAGCCGCCGTAGGTTCACAATCCCTGCCCAGTAACATCCATATCGATAGCGCAATGATGGGGTTGGATTATAGATAATTTTGTGGCTTATTTTGTGGATTTTAATCATGTGTCAATGGTGCGTTATTTTGATAAACTATTCGTTTATTTTAAGGATCAAAGGTATTTTGTAATAGTCTCCATGAGTGAGTAGTGCCTTTTTCGAACCCAAGTAGGCCCTTTACTTTGTGTGTCACTTCTGTTCTTAAGCGTTAAGGTAAACTTTTTAAAACGTTGCCCCACACTAGGAATTTTTCTTGTGTCCAGGGTGCGTTTACAAACATCTAAACTCACATACACAAACAGCTAGACCCGAAACAACTACCTGTAAGTCATACAAATCTTTGTTCCGTGCGGAATCGAACCCACGACACGCAGTGCAGCAGCCAGTCGCTCAGCTACTGCGCCAAACGTGCCTTCAAGCATGGTGAAGAAACTAACCTCCAACCGACTTATCTGTGCAGACGGGAACTAAAATAAATGAACCAAGTTTGACATATCGATGCAAATTTTCTTGACAAGCAACGCCACCTTGAACTGTACATATAACGTGGTCATATAGCATGACTTAGTATAAAAAAATGGAACACATATGTGGTCAAGCACCATCAGAGACTGGACCCATGTGGTAGATTACGTCCGACAGGAACGTGGAAACTAGGGCCAGCGCCCCACCAGTGGGAACATTATTGGTCGAATATGCTATAGATGAAAGTCTTCACAAGTACTTTTGTTTCACTCATTTATTTTTATAATAGTTAGGAAATTGAGGTAGTTACTGAAAAGTTTAAAAAGAATCGACTCGAATCGCATGTGACTAAAAGAGTGATGAATATAAATGTTGAAGGATAGAGAAGGAGATGGACTTCAAGGAAACGATGAGGAATGATATGAAAGAAAAAGGAGTAAATGATAGTGTGACGGTTGACGGAGGAAAATGGAAGAACAAAACATGTTGCGTCGACTCCAAGTAACATGTGCCAAGGGCAGCAGACGATTATTAACTTTTATAATAGCTTTTTAATGTAGAAAGTTGAATATTGTCAGAATATTATACATCCAGTTTTAAAAGTTCTTGGAGATTTTACGATCAGTGTCGATACAATAAATGTAACTATACTTTACATATTTATTTACTTACTTCGAAAGCAGAAATCAATCTTCGCGAATCAATCATCGCACAAGTCCATTTTATTCACAATAAGTTTACTCGAAGTAATATTTTTTTATGTAAGTTTGCACAAGACGCTTTTCGTTTGTTTGTCATGTTCATATATTTTTGATCGATCGTTTGTATATTTGTAAGTCGTCTACAAAGTGAATGTTATTTATGAGCAACATGTTAAAAAACAAAAGACCTTGAGTCGGAGATCTGTCTTGATGGTATTGGTAGACCATGAAGACTACGGACAAAATGAATTACTTGGTAAACTAGAAATAGAATGCTACCAAACTCTAGAAATCCTTCCATAGTTGCCTTTAAAGGCATCTTAGGCCCTGATTCCACCAAAGCGGAGATGTTCGAAGCGGAGAGGAGAGGAGATATGTAAAAGCTAGGGTGTATCCACCGAAGCTGTGTGAAGATGTGCAAACAAAGCGGCACGCCGCTCACAGCTCACCGCTCACCACACGCCGCAAACGGGCCGCACACCGCTCACCGCATATCGCTCACGTCTCTTCTCGTCTCCGCTGGCCTAAACAATTACGAGATATCTCCTCCTCTCTGTTCAACCGTTTCAGGAGTCCAGCCCTTAAGGATCTATAACTACTCTGAAGGATGGGTAGTAAATCCATCTATCTGTCGTTTTATTAGAAGCAGGTCTTTTCAGACTGTCCGGAGATCTACCAGCTTTCCGATGGAGCGACCTTTAATCCAAACGTACAGATAATGCATAAAAACTTCCTTTTTAATTTCATACAGATCCAAATAACTGTGACAAATGTGTGAGTGGCTCTTGGCGATATGCACCGGAAAACCCATATCAATCATCATTATGTTCACAGTCATTGTTTTTTTACAGCGGTCAATGAACCCTTTTAGTGGTCGGTATTTTCGATGACCAGTTAGGACACCTCTCTGTTTCAAATTTTTGTCTATGTATCTATAAGGCCAGATAGGCAGTCGCTCCTTGTAAAATACTGGTATTCAGCTGTATCCGGTTAAACTGTAAGACGACAGTAACGTAGTTGGGACAAGGCAGCAACAGGCAGGTGACAGGTTGGGTAGGTTGGTTGGGCAGGTGATGATGATGCTGTGGTTGGTTCATCTAGTTGCTGGCACACTTCGCTTGCCGAATCGCAGATGAGATAGGTAGGGTTAAATGCGAATTTATTCAGTAAAAAGTTACGCAGGTTTCGACTTTAATTACGGGAAGGGAAGACCTGTTCACACTGATTACTTTTTTAGGCAAAGCGTCCCAATAAGCTTTGACGTTGGAATGGAGATGTTACTAACAAAATTGCGCTCACTCTCACGCCCCGTGTGTCAACTTTCTCAATTAAAAGTTAGGCTCGAATCGATACTCGTGTTCGCTCGCATTAGTCGAATAAACGACTGACTCAAGTAAACTGCGACACAATAACCAATAGGCTGGAGTTTGTTGTTGAAAAAAGGAAATCTAAGTAGTCTTATCCTCGAATCCATGACTCAGACTTTGTCCGACCAGTACTTAGCGAGTAGCGAGTGTAGCGACCTGGACAGCTCTGTCGTTTGCCTCATTCAAGTCCTGAAGGGTGCAATAAGTTGTGCACAACGAGCAAGAGAGGTGTGGCATATCCTGTGTTGGGGCTCCACACTCGCTTTGTGACCGAGATGGGTCGATTATACCCCATCTAGCTTAATTGAATCGACAGCGACCAACTTGAGCCCGCGTTCAGTTTAAAGATTGCCATATTGGTCAGTAACTGCAGTGACCGGGGTCGTTTTTCTGCCGGTGCGATGAAGTGTGGAGGTGGGGGATATTTGTTTCTCCACAGTATGCTTCGCTCGTCTGCCGCGGTATCTTCTGAAGAGATGAGAATGCTTTTTTAAATAATCATGATTTGATAGCTTTGTGGATTTCAGTTCTGCGTGTTGTTCATTCGCCGGCGCATCAAGTTACCACAAACTGTCATTTTTTTTCTTTCGATTTTGAACTTAACCATCAACATTTTATGGTTTAAAAACATTTGGAGAAATTTGACAGTTTGTTTACGCGCTGGCGACTGTACCTGGATTAAACATCCATCCGTCTTCATTTTCACGCACGGGGCCCGCGTGGTGCCCACTCCCTCTCACAGAGAGGAGGAGTCCCAGCTGTGGGAAAATCACAAGCAGATTATTTGAAGCCCCTCCGTGCCTCGGACTACATAACATCAAGCCAGTAATCCCCAAAGGATTAGGCAGACGTGTACCTAATAGTACACCTACATTTCGCCAGTTATGTTTAATTCCCATGTAATAGGCTCAAACCTATTGCTATCAACCGGACATAGATCAAAACTCCGTGGCTGCTACTGCTAAATTCCTGATAGAAAAACCCAATAATACTGCCCGACCTGGGAATCAAAATCAAGACCTCTTGCTCAGCAGTGGCGCTTGCGAGATTTCGACCAACGAGGCAGTGCCGTGATGTAAAACTAAGGCTCTCCAGAATATTTTTTATACTCTGCACTACGTCTTTAATACTAGGTACTTAAATAATTATATCGTGTGAACCAACAGCTTTAAATAATAGCTAGTTTACACGAACTTCAACTTAAAACTGTAAGTTAAAAATAGGATAACAAAAGGGGAAAACGTTCCACGATAAACAGCTCAAGATAAAACCTTCGTGTAGAAATTAATGTAGTCTAGAGTGTTGCCAGCAACTAACTGTTTTAAATTATACATTTTATATTGTTTATTTTTTCCTTAACATTTTGCTTGGAAGTCACGATATACACCGTTTTTTTTTATGACGAATACCTAACTTTTATCTAATTAAAAATATACTATTCTTTGTGGTTTACTCACAATAATTAGCATTCTCATGTTAGTATAACATCATTTGTCTAACCAATTCCCAACTATCGAGTCTTTCCAGATGTAACTGAATACCTGTTCTTTAAATATGTTACCGGCCAAACCCGATTTCAGGTCAAACTAGTTTGTCCTAGGCCAAACTAGGCACTCTGACTACATGGGTTAGGTTAGAACTGTGACCCACCACGCGCGAGCCGAGAGCGCATGGAAGGCCAAATGAAAGTTGGGCGCATTGTAATTGCTTTGTTTGTGTTCACGTGAACTGGTTTGGCCTAGGACACACTAGTTTGTCCTGAAATCGGGTTTGGCCGGTAACATATACATGGAATAACTGCATTCTGCCTGCTAGTGATGTCTGATAGTCTCATTATCTAAATGCTTATCACACGAAAAATATTAAGCCGCGTTGACACGACAGAGTATGCTCGGACCGAGCGCACTCGGATACCTACTCTGACGCAACTCGTGTTGTGGCAACTCATACAAACCCTTCCGAGGGCACTCGGATTATAGGTTGCCCCAATACGAGTTGAGTCCGAGTAGGTATCCGAGTCCACTTGGTCCGAGCATACTCTGATCGTGTCAACGCGGCTTTAAGCACTAGCGACCCGCTTCGAAGAAAACGAGAAGAGTAGTAAGTAAAAAAAGAAGACTTTTATACAAACATTATCCTAACAATTACGAACACAACAAAAACAAATAAAAAACGTCAAATTAGTCCAGGCATCCAAGTGATGCTCCGTCATACATATGGCAATTGTTTTTTATTTATATAGAAGATTGATAGATAGAAAGAAATATCCAAAACCAGGGTTTTGTTTATTTGTTTTTTTTTTTTTATATCTAACACATCAATTCACACTTCAACATAGATCACGACACGGTCTCGTAAACGATGGAGCTTTAGGGACAGTTTACTGAGGAGCTTCCATTTCCCTCAATTGCTGTTCACCGCTCAGTAGGTACATATGTATTGAATAGCGTGCAACGCAGCGTAACAGCTCGCTTGCTTACAAATGTAGTTTACTCGAAGACGACGGACGATTGAACGGTTTTACTAGATGTTGACAAGGGAGAAAATGTGTTGGGAAATGGCTAGTTGAATTCAGAGTGGGAAATGATTTGTGTAAGTAGTTAATCTGTGGGTACGGTCCGATAGTCTTACTCCTTACTAATATTATAAATGCGAAAGTAAGTTTGTTTGCTACCTTTTCACGCCTAAACCACTGAACAGATCATCCTGAAATTTTGCATATACGTTGTCAGGTGTACAGAAACGGACATAGGGTACCTTTTATCCCGAAAAAAAGTCCCGAGGAAAACAATTACGTTATTTTGCTCATAGATGGCGCCACGTGTCTTTCGAATCTTAATTAAATTACAAACAGAGTACAACCCAAATTGATTTACTAATTCTAAATTAACGTGAGCGAAGCCACGGGCAAAAGCTAGTACTGACTAAAGCAAATATGATAATGTGTGAAAAGCCCTTTTTAACACTAATTGGTCTGTCCGCTGGATGCGAGTCGCACGGGACCGGTCAATGTGGCGACACTTAGGGGAGGCCTATGTCCAGCAGTGGACGTCTTTCGGCTGAAATGATGATGATGATGGTCTGTCGGGGAAATCATAAACATTTCATCATCTGCGTAACCTTTTCCCAACTATGTTTGGGTCGGCTTCCAGTCTAATTCACCGGATGCAGCTGAATACCATTTTACATGTTGTTACTGCCTATCTGACCTCCACAACCCAGTTAGATGACTGATAATGTCGATATTGTTTTGCTAATATCATTACTGGAGGCACGTCCCGTTCTCTGGAACAAGTCAATTGATGATTATAAAGAAAAAACCGTCCCAGTGCGAGTCGGACTCGCGCATGAAATGTTCCGTACCATCGTAGTTAAGTAGGCGAGCCCCCTTTATTATTTTTTTTTTTAAATATGTTGTTATAGCTTTCTTATAGGTTTTCCTGTAATCTATAGGCAAAGAACCATTTTTTGGATTTTTTAATAAAAATTTACGGCCCTGTATTTTCGGAGTTAAGGGGCGGGGGGAGGGAATGGTCAATTTTCGCCTATTTTCTTAAATAAATTCAAAACTATTTAAATTAAAATTTGTTTGCAAGCCTTTTTTTATCGTTTTATAATTTACTCACTAAAAGTGAAAATGTATAAAATTCATCAATTGACTTTACACGACCGTGTTTGGTTCACCGACTTACAATTATGTGTACCAAATTTCAACTCAATCGGTCCAGTAGTTTCGGAGTAAATTGGCTGTGACAGACGACGGACTGACAGACACGCGAGTGATCTTATAAGGGTTCCGTTTTTTCCTTTTGAGGTATAGAACCCTAAAAAAAGCTGTGTGTGTAACATTAATTAATTATTATCCTTTCTTATATTTTGATCCAACACAGATAATGTTTGAATTAAAAGGACAAAGGCGAGCGAAAATAACTATTATCTACGGAGTTTATCTCGACTGTCAGACAAGATAATATCTTTGAGAAATTATACTAATCATTCGGAAAATTCCGAGTTACATAAGAGAATGGGAATACGGATCATTTCTGTGCAAGTTTTTTTGTCTGTTAGATGTTTCTTTGGGCTTTTCTTTTGTAAGAGGCAAAAAGGATAATAAAATGTGTTCCTACCCCTAGTATTCACAATGTAGGTATCCTTAGCATCGACATCATTTCAACCTGTTTCCGGAAATATACAAAAACAACAGTTACTGTTAGTTACTTACCTGAAATAATGAGTTAGGTACCAAATTATGACTTATTTTTAAAAATACACCAAAAAACTTATCACCCGTCCATTTATTTCACGCTGCGTGGTATCGCATCTTCTTTCGGCCAAAAATCCTCTTTCAGGCAGGTCTGTAGATGGTGGGTTGCGTCACGAATGACCTAAGTTGGTGTTGTGGCGCCATTCCGACCAATATCGAAAACCTTTGTGCATTTTCAGATTTCGACGTCTATCATCTTTATGCCGAGCATATCACGCTCTCAGGCTGTACACAGCCTCCTGCGTGAGCGTCCATGTTTCAGCACCGTACGTTCTTGGTCACCAGGAATGCGTTAATTTCGAATGAAAACATCAAACTTTTTAGCTATTTTTATTTAAGTCGCTTCATGCAAATAAATGGTTCGCATCTAACACTAACCTATACACTATTCCAGCCACAAGGCCACCTAAAAGAGGTGCTACCCAGTACACCCAGTGAAAGTCATAGATACCCATCACGACAGCTGGTCCCAAGGTCCTCACCGGGTTCATTGACACCGTATAAGGCAGAGTGGAGCATAAGCACCCTGAGATACAAAGTCCTATGGCTAGGGGTGAGGACCCAAGACCTCTCGCTCCTCTATTATAGTCAGTGACGCTTAAAAAAAGGGCAACAAGCAGGAAAGTCGACAGGAACTCCAATGCGAAGACTCGTTCTGCAGTGGTGTGCTTGAATGGGATTGTAGCTCCAAGGTCGCCTCGGTTTGTGTCCGCTGATACTGTGTAGGCCACTGCTGCACCTGAAAGGGTGGGAAATGGTCATTGTGACTGGTGTTGGTTTGTATTGTGAATATTAGTTTTGACAAATGTGCAAAAAATTACCATACATAGTACATCATACCGGTGCCGTGATAAAATCATACATTGTGTCCCAATGCTGGGCAAAGGCCTCCCCTTTTACCCTCCAAACCTCTCTGTTCTGTGCAATATCAGGCCACGTTAAAAAAAATATGTGCTAGACGGGGTCGTGGTAGACCGAAGAGAAAATGGCGGACGTGTGTGTGTATGGTGTGTGCGTGTGTGTTTTGTTGTTGTTATAATAATAACGTCAGTGACCATGACAGTTTAATAACTGATATAAATATCGCTATCATCGTTTCATATTCCAGAGGCCCAAGCACGAGCGCGCGGTAAAAACGTTACGTAAATACGTCGAGTTTTGAATCGAAAATACAATTACCTTATAGCATTTTAGTAAAATTGTTTGTAACTAGCACAACCCGTATCATTTATAGATATTAATACATTTTTAAAGTTTTGAAAATATTATAATCTGAAACAAGTATTTTTAAATTTTAAAATCGACTTTTACGTTATCTTCACAACGCTCTTGCTAGGGCTTCAGAATGTAAAGTCTTAACTATATAGGTATTTACATTGTCTTAGAACACGAGAACCTATACTAATTACATTCGCTAAAAGATAATTAAAATGAAATTCAATGTCTGACGTCTAGTGAGAGACATCTAATTTGACACGAGATAATTAAAGTCTCCAGTAACGAAGAGAACTTAATAATCTTTCTCGTTTACAGCGCGAGTAAAATATTTGTTTATTACTCAGTTTACTGATGTAAGTAAGTAGTAACTTGACTGATTAGCGAACAAGACTGGAGGGTATTTACATGTTTGTGTCACTTTTGAGAGATTTATTTTGTAACAATCTGAAAGATTTTCTTTCTTTTCTTTCCATTATAAGTGTGAAGAAAGTAGTGTGTCTGTGTAGTGTGTTTAATAGTGTGTAGTAGTCTGTGTAGTAGTAGAGTGTAGTTTATTTGAATTTTTTTTACAAACTACAAATAGATCTAAAATAATAATAAAAGTATCATATCAAAATCGACAAAGAATTACCTACAGGGCGTCAAAAAATTCGTCTACATCGCTGTCAATAGGAAATGTGCCCAGAAGGCTGGCAGCATTGTCACGTTGGATGGCAATGCTGATTCTTTGGCCAAAAAAAAGACCAGCCCTCTGATCACGTGAAATGTCTAGCAACCCCATGGCCCTAGTGTTTCAACCCAGCCCTTATCCCAATTCGTTTGGGGTCGGCGCAGCATGTCTTCTTCTTTCATACGTCTCTTTTACTTGTCATCTCATCAGGCATCTTGTTTTTTGCCATATCATCCTTCACATCTATCGATCGTTTCTTTGGTCTTTCTCTACTCTTATTCCCATCCACATTCATACTCACAACTTTTCTTACGACTTTTCTCTCATTCCTCCTCATCACATGCCCAAACTAAGCCAACCGATTACCACACAAATTTTCAGTCACCGGCGCCACTTTCAGACTTCGTACTCATTTCTTATTTGATCCATTCGCATAACACCATACATCCCCCTTAGCATTTTCATTCCAAACGGCTCAAACAAATAACTACTAATTAAGTCCCCAGCACACCGTGGACAGGCCTTGACAAGCGTGTGAAGCCTTTTTTGTCGCAATACGATCCAAATTTCGACCACAATGTAACAGCAGTACAAAACACAACTCACCTGCAATGCTGCCCAAAACATGCATTATAACATAACACACAGCTTTCAAAGGCTTTAAATGTCCACACACTAAAGCCCCGACCGTTACAGCAGGATTTATATGCGCACCAGAAACATGACCGAATACCATTACTATAGAAGCAACGACGAGCCCATTGGCTAAGGCTATAACCACGTTCCCATTGTTGGTGCCATAGGCTATGCCAGAAGACAACACTAGGGATAAAAAAAGAAATGTTCCGAGGAATTCCGAGAATAACTGCTTGAAAAGTTTCTTCCAATTTCTCATCTCATTTATGCCTAAGAATTGTCCTATTTCGTTAACCATTTTAATTATAGAACTGACAGCAAAAGAATTGAGGTAAAGCCTACTAGATTAAGATCAGGGACTTGAGTTGAGGGAGTTAGGTCGATGTACAGTTGTACACGGATCGATTAGTTGTACGTAACGAAGTTAGAAGCTTAAGAAGTTTTATGATTGCCAAGAAAAGATCTTGTTGTAAGAAGATGCGATCATAAGAGACATCGAATGAGGTTGGATTTTATTTTTACCGATTCAAAAAATACATGAAATCTTTCGGAGTTTGGTATTACACAACAAGATGACGTCTTGTTACGTTCATGATACATAGTATTTACTTATCGTTAAGTGTTGCCATACAACGTGGCAACGCCGCCAGTCTCTTGGGCACATTATCAGCTGACAGTGTTGAGGAGGAGTTTTTGATGCTCCTTTATAGTTTTTTGTTATTTTATTTATTTTAGGTTATTTAATAGTTTTTAATTGCATTGTTTTTAATGCATATAGTTAGATTACTCTACTTAATTAAATAAATACTTATCGTTTAAATATTTTTGTCAAGGACGATCCAGATTCATGGTTTTTACATGGGTACATGAGATCACTAAGTCGTTCTATATAAAATACTGGTAGTCAGTCGGTTAGATTAGAAGCCCACCTCAACATTTAGAAAAGGCAGATGATAAAATATTCAATTCCAAATATCAGAACTACCTCGTTTTACAGTTTTTATACAAAAGGTCTCCGTTATTACTTGTTGCTATCGAAATAAAGCCTTTGTATGGCTGACTTAAAAGGAGCCATCTTGAAATAATTGTTGGAGCTAAGGATTGTTAGGTTTAAAGACAAACTTTATTAGCCCAGTGATTGAATTCTCTGTAATTATAACCTCTTCTTTAACGACTTGGTGTTCTATTTAATTTTCGATAATGGCTTAAGGCGATTTCGTGGAGACTTAAAGATGTACTGAGCTAACTATGAATAGTTAACTCTTTGATTAATTAATATTAAAGTAATAGCCTTGGGCTTTTGTTAGTTGTTCATCTTAATTAGGGTAGAATTAATTAGAGCTAAGACTAAGTCTTACAAGATCAAATTAAAGATTTGCTTTAGGTATTAGATTCGAAATGTGAGTGAAGTTCATGTACCTATATCTCTGCCTATAACTCTTCGGGGATCTTCAGGCGTGATGTTATGTTATGTTGCTATATGTACGTTAAGTTGACTGACTTACTTACTTTGGTATAGCCATTGTAACATACAGTAAAAAATAAAATTCAACGTAAAAATCCTATCCAACATACAACATAACATCCTATATATCTCGATCCTGTACAGGCCGTTGTTATAGTCCCCAGGTGTCTATTAATACCCTTGTACGTAAAGGCACGCTTTGTTGCCCAATTTCATCCAATCGTGTAACTTGATTTGTTTGGTGAAACCGTTTTTCACGCGCAAATATTTTTTCATCGAAAATCAGTGTTTCAAGTTACGCGGTGCGAAATACGATGTCTGCGTTTTGGTTGTAGTGTGAGCGAGTTAGTTTTTTTGTTAAATTTTATTGTTCTTAGATTGTTGTGATACTCTTTATACGGCCGAGAAACAGAAGTGGAATTGGGTAGGTCACATGGCGAGGACCACAGACAACAGGTGGAGCGAACGCGTACTGCACTGGTATCCACGAAACGAAAACAGACGCCGCGGCAGACCATTGCAACTATGGCGAGACGATATCGCACATAAAGCAGGAGTAAGTCCAGAGTGGGAAAGATGGCGCTAGACGACCTGTATAGCTCTGTCTCTTTCCCACACTGAAATTACTCTTGCTTTAAGACGTCATTGTAACCCCCCTGAAACTAATCAGATTCGTACTTTCCGCTCAAAGTCAACACCTACCTCAAGTTCTATCATACTTTTTCATTTCCACGAACATCTCTGTTGATTATAATACAAACAGACGAATCGTATTGTTATTTTGTGGCTCTTTTTGTTGTTACCTTTTAATACATATTTGCTGGTGTTGCGTTTATTTAAAAATGTAAGTGTTTAGACTGACTGTGGTGTAAAGTTATTATGACGCCTGGCTTTCGCGTTTCTGTAGCATAAGTCAAAACTCTTGAAAATTCAATAGGTACATTTTTTTACATTTGTGTCTTTTATGTCATCTTATCGATGATTGCCTCTTTGTCTTAGTTTTATCTTTTTTCGTCTCAGTGTAGGGCAAAAGGTTCTTTTTCCTTTCCAATTCTCTCCAGTTTGGGCTAGTGTGCACCAATCCTGCCTATAGGTGTCAAGCTTGTTCTGCCGTCATAAGAGCCTTACCCGTATATACAGTTTACCAATGAATGTATAAATGTTGTCGAGGTAGGCAAGGAAGTCCGCGAATATGAAGAAGAAGAAGAGAGAAAAGAGAGAAATTGAGAAAATCAAAAAGACAATTAGGTTTAATGTCTTTTACCTCCAATTAAGAAACTCATAAGCATTTACAAGTATCGTACACAGCACGCGGCTACGAATGTCAGAATATACGTATCTCTTTGAATCCTCTAACTTAAACTGAAAGTATCTCTTTATCTGAAAAGAAAATAAATAGTTACAGCAAACTATCTCATTTGCTTTCTGCTTGCTGGAGAGTAAACAGTTTTTTTTTCTCGTTTTTTGTCTACGCTTTCGTGTTATAGACAAGTTAAAGGATTACTGTATGTTTTTCTTTGCTTTAAGTATATTTTATGTTTGATTTACGAAAAGTCGTGACGCGCTCATACACGGATTAAATCATCAACGTCTTGCCAAAGCCCTAGAAAAATGAAAGATCAACAAAGCTGAAATTTTGAAAGAAGTTCTTTAATAACAATGAAGTTCCTAACATATGGACTCATGTCACTGGAAGAGTCTCTGATGGCTAACATCACAATAGGAACTATCATTGGCACGCGTATGGATGACAGGACACGGAGGGCACTTGCACGGATCAACTGGTTGGGGTCCTGGGGATGAAATATAAGGTGTTAGTTGGTGTTGGCTGTCTACAGAGACAGGTTTTGTAATGTAACTCAAAAAACCGAGATTTTGTATTGCCAAAATAAATTATTACGAGTACATAAATTATTATTTTTCAAAATGATAGGTTTATAATGAATGATTATTATATTATTAGGAGCTCGTGGCTAAATAATAACAGCCGCTAGGATCAATCTTTAGGTTAAGCCGTGCTTGCCTAGGTTGGTCTGTGGATGGGTGACCACCCATTACATACCGATATATATGTAGATGCGGCATACGGCTGCTTTTTTTTCATTTTCATGAAATCGGGGAATTCATGGTACGGGTGAATTTGCAAGCAAGGTGCTTGTTCTGGGCAATGTTACTAAAACATCAAGAATTAACGTTTTTTTTTAAGGTAGAGTAAAATTACCGTAAAACATTTCGGAGATCACCTTTGATCTCGTGATAGTGAAATACATATAAGCTCTTTGAAACCAAATAAAAACATAGATTGAAATCGAAACAAGTCGGAACGAGGGTAACTGAGTTGGGAATTTGATTCTGAATGCAATCGCGACACGTAGAGTATTACGTCCCAGTGAGGTGATTTGAGAGTCGCGTGTTCAAAAATGCATTACATTTGTTGGCACATTCAAACAAATATCAAATTCAATAAATTATGTCTAAGCAATAGAAAGTGTTCACCATTCATTTTACCTGCAGTTAACTTATTCGATGTAGATTGTCCTTTTTTTTCTTCTAGTGTAAGCTTACGCCGCGCGCCGCGTACCTGTCCTCTGTCCACGGCACTAAAAAGCTAACCAGGAAAATTTGTACTCTCTCCCTGGTTGAATCTGAAGTGCAGGGTTTGAACGATGCAGAGGATGCCCTGAAAGTGGCCTGCTCGGATACGGATCGTCCGAGAACCCGTTTTGCCAGGGAAAGTGTGTTGAGATGCTCTGCAGGTTGGTACGGAATAATCTTATTAATATATTCACCAATACTGCAGAGCATGCCACCTGCTGGCTGTGGGTGAGTGCGAGTCGGGGCTCTGGCTTTAAGCAAAATCAAAATCAATCAAAATCAAAGCATTTATTTCAAGTAGGCCAGTTACAGGCACTTTTGAATTGTCGAAACAAAGACAACAGTAAAAAATAGCTACAGTCCCAGTCACAAGGCACAAAAACTGTGAAAGTACTGTAGTTGCCCATTCCCTAACGTAGATCTCTATGGAGAAGAACGGGCAAGAAACTCCATGGACATTCTTTTAAATCAGAATACTTTAACAAAACCTTGGTTACATCATTCATTTTGAGATGGTACATTATGTGAGAACGATGCAGCAAGATGTGTACGTTAAAAGTGTCCATAGTAAAAACAATTAAAAAATAAAATAATTAATTCAAATAAGTCGTGGTAAATAAGAGATGACCAGTCACAACTGACAGCGCCCGTTCACGAACATGACGCATGTATCAGCACCATTCAACTCAACCATTTTGAAGGGAACTAAATGATCCGACACACGTGCCACCATCAGCGAGACATTTGAGTGAGCATGACATACTCCTAACCGCCAGGGCACATTCAAGTCAAGAAAAGACGCAGGTTTCCAGCGAATGACAGCTTTCTAGTATATAGTACTCACACAATATGGGCTAGGCGGCTATACAGTGTGAGTCTTTATAATGTGCACATATCAAAATGAGGGAATCTATGCTTAATTTTATCGACGGAAAAAATATTCCATAAAAAATATTAAAAAATCTAAACATTTTTTTAATATTTTTTATGGAATTTTTAAATATTTTGTCCGCTACTGTGACCCCAGTGTAAACAAAACGGTGTAACTTTTAAACCGAATTGTCTATCGCGATGAAACAAACTGCATAATGATTGGAAGTAATTAGGCGTCCTCATAAAATGAAAATTGTGGGAAAAAGACTACCCTCAATTGAAAATAAACATCTTTTTTTAGCAAAAATCTGTTTTTTCTTCATCAATTTTTACAATAATCGTAAAATTTCTCAATTACCTACCTTTTTTATTACTTTACGTTATTCTTCATCGTATTAGCCACGTAATGGTAAAAATTGCATGTTTTTAACTTAATCCCAACATTTCTTATCAACTGTTAAAGAAAGGCCCAGCGCACGGCTACGCACTATTGTTTAACAGGTAGACAGCATTTTCTGTGAATTTTATTCTCTTCGTCACGGAATAAGCCAAAAATCAGCGTGGCGCATTTTAAAGAAAGAAGGATTGCATCCTTATCACTACCAAAGGGTGCAACATCTACATGAAGACGTAGACTGCCGTCCAAGGTGTGTAATGTCCACTTGGATACAAAGAAAAACTAGAGCAAACCCAAACTTTCCAAAAACCATACTATGGATGGACGAAGCGACATTCACTAGAGACGGTATTACTAACTGTCGAAATTTACACAGATGGTGCCGTGCACGTGAAAACCCGAGATTGAAACGTTCGTCAACTTTTCAAGTAAGATTTTCAGTAAATGTTTGGGCTGGTCTTATCGATGATATGTTGATTGGACCAGTCATATTGCCGAGAACGTTGACCGGTGCAAGATTTTTAAGTCTATTGACTAATGATCTACCTGAATTATTGGAGGATGTACCACTGGCTTTGCGTCAAAGGATGTTTTTGCAGATGGACGGATGCCCAGCTCATTATGCTGCAAATGTTAGATCATTTTGAAACGATAATTATCGTGATAAATGGATCGGCCGGCAAGGACCTGTAGGGTGGCCTCCGCGTTCACCCGGTTTGACGCCCCTTGATTACTTTCTATGGGGGACCATGAAACAACGCGTCTACAGTACCCCCATCAACAGTGAGGCCGATTTGCGTGACCGCATAATTAACTGTGCGAATGATATTCGCAATGATCCCGAAATGATAAGGAGAGCGACACAACAAATTTTAATACGCGCGGCTTTGTGCCTACAACAACGAGGTGGACATTTTGAGAACCTGATGCATTAAATTATGTGTCAAATAATAAATGGTTTTTAATTGAACTCTTTTGTATTAATTATCATCCCAAATAAACCATCCTTAAGAGAACAATAAATGGCGCGTTCGGAGTGCCATCTTTTAACATTTGATATAAAATGTTATGTTTGAGTTATAAACATGCCATTTTTACTATTGGGTAGCTAATACGATGAAAAATACGTTAAAGTAATAAAAAAAGGTAGGTAATGGGGGCGTCTTATTGAGAAATTTTACAATTATTGTAAAAATTGATGACAAAAAAATAGATTTTTGCCAAAAAAAGATGTTTATTTTCAATTGAGGGTAGTTTTTTTCCAGAATTTTAATTTTATTAGGAAGCTTCATTAATTCTAATTATTATGGAGTTTGTTTTATCGCGATAGATAATTCAGTTTAAAAGTTACACCGTTTTGTTTACACTGGGGTCACAGTAGTGGACAAATTTTTTAAAAATTCCATAAAAAATATAAAAAAAATATTTAGATTTTTTTAAATATTTTTTCCATCGATAAAATTAAGCATAAATTCTCTCATTTCGGTATGTGCACATTATAAAGACTCACACTGTATAATACAAAAGAGATTGAATTTATACAATGCAAAGATAGTTATACAATCTTCAGCAGCTCCAACAATACTATTTAATGCTATCAATTTAGGCGCTCCTGTTCTTGTGGAGCATTGAGCCAAGCATTTTTATCAGTGATATAATCGTCCAACTTGTAATATGCTTTCTTACATAGTGTGCGTTTAATGCATGTTTTAAATTTCGTTTCATTCAGTTCAAGAATACTTTGTGGAATTTTATTATAGCATCTCAAACAGTACCCCATGAAAGATGAGTCTACTCGCTCGCTTTAGCGAGTCTGAAGCCTGGCTGAACTAATTGGTCTCTATTTCTAGTACTGTAATTGTGTCTGTCACCCCTTTTATTAAAAAGATGTAGGTTTTTTCTTACATACATTATGTTTTCGTAGATGTATTGACAATGTACCGTCATGATGTTAATTTCCTTAAACAATTCCCTTAGAGAATCGCGCCTACGAAGATTGCTCTGATGGCCCTTTTTTGCAGAATAAATCTAGACTCAATGTCTGCAGCCCGTCTCCATATTAAAATGCCACAAGACATAATACTATGAAAGTAACTAAAATAGACCAGTCTAGCGGTATCTACATCAGTATATTGACGGATTTTTCTTATAGCATACGCTGCTGAACTTAGCCACCCCGCAAGAGATGTTAAATGAGAACCCCATTGTAGCCTTGAATCAAGCGTAATCCCCAGGGGTGCGTTGTCAGAATTCCTCCTCGTGTGCCTGATGGCTGCCGGTCCCTCTCGATACGTCTGGAGGGAATAGCAGCTGCTGGGCCGGTGCACCCTGGGCGTGGGCAGTATCCTTCCCCGAGGAATGGGAAGAGATTCTTATTCCTCGGGAAATGTTACTGCCCATGGCTAATATTCTGACATGGGGGGGTCCCTCATGGACCAAGGGGGCGTTGCTCCGCGTGACCCTCTGAAAAGCAGAGGGCACAGCGGAGGAGCAAGGGCGGGCTCGGTGTGCACTTACCCTGCCTCCGAGCAGACAGTGAAGGACGTGCGTCCTTCACTGTCTCCGTCGATATCGTAATCCCACCGTCGAAGTGTCGTGGAACACGTCTCGCGGCTTCGATTGGGACCGAGGGTCTTGGCTTAACCGCCCGGACCACGAGGTAGAAAACCTCTATAAAAAGTTACCCCGAATCTCAAGCGGCGGCGCACCGCGAGGAGATGTATGGCTGACGGGTTCCTTTGGAAAATCAGTCTCTAGTGCGAACCACTGCCGGGCCTGGCTATGGCTTATCTGGGTACAGGGGGCACTGCCCAGATGGACTATTTATTTCCCCCATACTCGTGGGAACAGTATGGAAGATTACAAAACCCAAAAAACGGCCGATAACGGCGAAGGAAGGGAGGAGAGGGATGCGAGGTCGGAGTCCGGCGCCGCATCCAGCGAGGTGAGCGCTGGCTCAGTGTGCTCCCAGCGCGGGAGGCCCGGGGCTGCTGCGGGGAACAGGGAGTTCCTACGCAAGCGGTCCAGGCCGGTAGGCGACCGAGAGTCGTCGTCAGATGGGGAGCTGGCTTCGGCTCGCAAGATCCCCACCAGCAAGCGCGGCGGGATCCGCGGCAAGGGGAGAGGCCTCTCTGCCACCGAGAGGTCGGCGCGGCTTGCCGAGGAGGGGCGCCACCCGAGGGTGGCCGCCGGTCACGAGGTGGCCCGTTCGGGCTATTCTGGCGACGAGGCGGGCGCAGATGGCGGCTCTGATGCGGAGCGTAAGGCCGGGCTCGCGAAGGAGGTGGAGGCAGCGCTGAGGGCTGTCTCCTTCAAACAAAAGCCCTCCACCAGGCAAAGAGCTATACCTGCTGCGGTCGCCTCCATTATGGCGGCAGCGGAGGCTAGATTTGCGGGGCCGCCGCCAGACGGCGTGGCCAAACTGAGGGCAGAGGTCGCTCGACTGACAGCCGCCACGGAGCTTCTCAAAGAGGAGAATAGGAAGCTCCGAGCAGACCTGGCCAGTCTGCGCGAGTCCGGCTCTCGCGAGGCGCCCCAAAATGGGGGCCAGAAGCGTCCAAGCCAGCACGTGCCGGTGGAGAACCAGGTCCTGAATCTGGTTCGGCAGGAGCTGGCTGCCTTCCAGGCGCGGTTCTCCGTCCTGGAGGGCATTGTCTTACGCCCCCCCCTGGCGGCAAACAAGGCGCCCCCGGGCCTGAGGGCGGCCTCATATGCGTCTGCTGCGGCCTCCGCACCGGGGCCGTCCAGCCAGCCCCCCGGCAGGGTTATGTCGGCCCCGACGAAACCGGCTCCGGTTAAGAAGGCGGCGGCCCTGAAACAGGGCAAGGCGGCGGCCCAAAAGAAGGGCAAGGTGGCGAATATGCCAGCGCCAGCCGCGAGACAGCCGCTATCGCCGCCCCCCCCGCCCCCTAAGCCTTCCGTGGCCGAGACCGGGTGGCAGGTGGCTGGAGAAAACGCGAGGGAGCGAAGGGTGGCCAAAAAGGCCAGGAGGCAGGAGCAGAAACGCCGGCAAAAGGAGCGGGGCGTCGCGGTTAGGCTCAGCGCCCCGAAGACCGCAGCTGTAGTGATTACACTACAGCCGGACGCGGAAAAGAGGGGCGTGACCTACCGCGACGTGCTCGCTAAGGCGAAAGCGACGGTGGATCTCGGAGAGCTCGGGATCACCGGGGGCCTCCGGCTTAGAGTCACCGCAACAGGGGCTCGAGTGCTGGAGATCCCTGGCGAAACCCGTGGCTCGTCCGCTGACGCTCTGGCTGAAAAGCTTAGAGCGTCCCTAAATGCGGACGAGGCCAGAGTGTCCAGGCCCGTCAAATGCGCAGACCTGCGCATACTGGGTCTGGACGACTCGGTGACCGAGAAGGAGGTGGTGGCCGCCGTCACCAGGACCGGTGGGTGCCCTGCCGAGCAAGTCAAGGCAGGAACCTTACGTCCGGACCTGTCGGGCATGCGAACCATAACGGTAAGCTGCCCTGTGACGGCGGCGAAAGTCATTGTGGAGGGCCGAAGGCTATTGGTGGGCTGGGTTTCGGCGCAGGTGAAGCTGCTGGAACCCAGACCTCTGAGGTGCTTCCGCTGCCATGTGGGGCACCACGTGTCGGTCCGGTGCACTTCGGAGGTGGACCGCAGCGGCCTGTGCTTCCGCTGCGGCCAGCCTGGTCACATGGCCGCGGCTTGCTCCGCCGCGCCGCGCTGCGCCGCATGTGCTGCGGCAGCTGGCAAGCCGGCCGATCACCGGGCAGGGAGCAAGTCCTGCGGTACTCCCGCCAAGGCCAGGGGCAAGGGAAGGCCCTCCGCCACCACCGCCAAAACCTCCACCGTCGCCACCACCGCAGCTGCCGCCACTGTCGCCGCCGCTGCCGCTACTGCTGCAACTTCCGCAGCGGGGCCCTCGCAGGGGGCCCGGGAGGGGGCTGAAATGGAGTGCCAGTAACGGCCCCATTACGCCTTCTCCAGGCGAACATCAACCACTGCGCCTGCGCTCAGGATCTGTTGCTCCAGAGCGTGGCGCAGTGGTCGATTAACATCGCCGTGGTCGCTGAACCGTACTTTGTCCCGCCCAGGGATGACTGGGTGGAGGACCTTAGCGGCTCAGTGACCATAATTGCGTCGGTCGCCGCCGGTACCCCGACCCTTGAGAGTGTCAGGAAGGGTCAGGGGTGCGTAGCAGCACGGTTCGGGGAGATCGTTGTAGTGGGAGTCTACTTCTCCCCGAGCCGAACTCTCGCCGAGTTCCACAACTCCCTCACGGAGTTGAGTGTCGTCATCGGAAGCCATTCCCTCCCCGTGCTTGTGCTCGGGGACTTCAATGCCAAGAACTTGGCTTGGGGTTCTCGTTACACGGATGTGCGGGGTAGAATGGTGGAGGACTGGGCTCTGGAGACAGGCCTGGTCGTCCTAAATCGGGGTTCTGTCCCCACGTGCGTGCGGATGCGGGGCGAGTCGGTGGTGGACATCTCGTTCGCCAGCCCCGCTCTGTCGCCGCGTGTCGTTGACTGGCGCGTCATGGAGGGGGTGGAGACCTTTTTTTTTTTTTTTTGTATCGGGGTGGAAAATCCTCACGGATGTCCTCCGCCCAGGGGCGGGCGGAGGGGTCTGTCAGACTCAAACTGACTAAAAACCACCCCGGTGTTCCCTTCCCACACTTGCACCGGGGATCATGGGAACTAGTGCGCCTTCCACGATCCCCGGCTAGTGCCGGCCCGCGTCTGCGGGCCTCCTCAAATCCACCGCCTCGGGTCCAGTTATATGGGGGGCGGCGGACGTCCCCAAGTCCGCCGTCCCTCTGAACCCGTTTAGGGGGGCTGGAAGAGGGCATTGTCCGCCCTCCGCCGACGCCCAGTACGTCTACTGCGGGTCCGGAGAGTGGTCTCGACCTCCCTTATCCTTTCCGCAGCCTCCTTCTGTGAGATGACGGTTTCACAGAAGGAGATCACCGCATCCCACGACTCTGCGCTCCCGACCATCGAGCGAGCGACGGCCAGCAGCGACAGGTCGGTTCCGACTTCTGTTATAAGGGCACGGCGCGGTTCCTCCCATGCGGCACACTCTGCCAGCGTATGCCGCGCCGTGTCCTCCAGACAGTGGACGCAGTGATGACACCGGGCGTCCGGCTCCCTGTTTATGCGACACAGGTACTTCCCGAAGCAACCATGCCCCGAGAAAACCTGTGTCGCCCGAAACGACAGGGAGCCGTGCCTCCTCTCGAGCCATTCCTCGAGCACTGGTCGGATCGCCTCGATGGTAGCGAAACCGGCGGTAGGGCGCGAAAGCTTGTCCCGCCATTCCGCTACCAGGACCTCGCGGAGCTGGGACCGACGCAGATCGATCTCTCGCTGCATCGGCTCACCGCCCCGCGTCCGCGCCTCCTCGCGCCACCGGTACAGTGACGCGAGGACTCTCGCCTCTAGGTCCCAGGGTGGCGACCCGGCCAGTACACAAGCCGCCTCGTAGGAGATTGTGCGATACCCCCTGATAGACCTAACGGCCATCGCCCTCTGCGGTTTTCGCAGTATTGCGATGCTTCCGGCCGTCAGGTCAGAGGCCCACACCGGGGCCCCGTACAGGGCCATGGATCGCAAGAGGGGGGGTGGAGACCTATTCCGACCACCGGTACATCCGGTTCGACGTCTCCACCCAGTCCTCAAGCGTGCCGGTCCTACAGGCCCCGAGTGGTCCGCGATGGGCGCTGAAGCAGCTGGACCGGGAGCTCCTCCTGGAAGCCTCGATCGTGCAGGCCTGGGTGTCATCACCAGTCAGGCCTGCCGACATCAACAACGAGGCGGGTTGGTTCTAGGAGGCCATGTCCGACATTTGCGACGTGGCAATGCCTCGAGTTCGGCCAGGAAGCGCCCGGCGTCAGGTGTACTGGTGGTCGCGAGAGCTGACGTCTCTGCGCAAGGCGTGCGTTGCCACGCGGCGCCTGTACGCCAGGCATCGCAGGCTCCGCATCCGCCCTCCGGATGCGGCAGCCATTGAGGCGGAGCTGTACGAGGGGTACAGAGCGGCGAAGACCGCCCTCCAAGAGGCTGTCCGGCGGGCCAAGAACTTGGCCCGCGAGGAGATGCTGGAGTCTCTGAACGGAGATCCGTGGGGGCGCCCTTACAAGATGGTGCGGGACAAACTCCGCACCCGGGCCCCCCCGTTGACGCAGAGTCTCCGGCCTGAGCTCGTGGAGGACGTGGTGAGCGCTTTGTTCCCTTCGCGAGGGGAGCATCCTCCCCCGCCTATGGCTCCGCCGCCGCGTGCGGTGCCGGAAGCGGACCACACCGATGACGACGTTCCGGAGGTGACTGGGGTAGACCTGAGAGTGGCGGTACGCAGGCTGAAAACCAGAAACACCGCCCCGGGACCCGATGGCTTGCCTGGCAAAGCCTGGGTCCTGGCCTCTGAGGCTCTCGGGCCCCGACTGGAAGGGCTCCTAAGCGCATGCTTGGAGAGAGGCCAGTTTCCGCTTCGTTGGAAGACGGGGAAGCTGGTCCTCATCCGGAAACCAGGGCGCCCTGCGGACTCTCCGTCCGCATACCGGCCCATCGTGCTGCTCGACGAGGTGGGCAAGCTCTTTGAAAGAGTCATTGCCAACCGCCTCGCCGGGCACCTTGCGGGGATGGGGCCGGATCTTGCGGAACACCAGTTTGGTTTCCGCAAGGGGCGCTCGACGGTGGACGCCATCATGCGCGTGAGAGCCCTCACGACGGGGGACGCGGTGTCCCGGGGCGGGGTCGTCTTGGCGGTGTCTCTTGACATCGCCAACGCCTTCAACTCCATGCCCTGGAGCTGCATTAGGGAGGCACTCCGGTATCACCGGGTGCCGACCTACCTTCGTCGTGTGGTCGGGGACTACCTGACGGATAGAGCCGTCATCTACCCTGGTCGAAGCGGAGAATGGAACCGGCGAGAGATGTCGTGCGGTGTTCCACAGGGATCGGTTCTGGGACCGGCCCTGTGGAACATCGGTTACGACTGGGTGCTGCGCGCCGACCTCCCTACCGGCGTCAGCGTAGTTTGCTACGCTGACGACACGCTGTTACTGGCACAAGGGAGGTCGCACGAGGCGGCGGCCGAAAACATGACACGCGGGGTTGCGATAGTCGTGGAGAGGATCCGGCAATTGGGTCTCGAGGTGGCACTGCACAAGTCCGAGGCCATGTGTTTTCATGGGCCTCGGAATGCGCCACCGTCGGGATCCCTACTGACGGCAGGAGGGGTTTCCATCGGCGTCGGGTCGACGTTGAAGTACAGTAGAGACCATAAGTGCAGTAGCAGTTTCACAAAACGATCGCATCAAAACAAGTCGCACTTACGACCTTTTTACATAACAAACATTTTGCACACATACACGATCTCGTATATCGCTCTCTTTCATAATTATCTAGTCAGAAAGAGTGCGATATAATGATCATTTGCCTTAGTGACAAGCCTGTCATGTCGCGACGGAGTATTAAGTTAGTGATATTTAATTTCAAACAAACAATTATGTGTCTATCTGGCTTAGCGGTTAACGCTATAGATAAAATGTCTCGCACAGTATACTCTGCGTTCGAACCCAAGTGACATTACACTTTTTGTGTTTTAATTATAAATGATACGTTAGACCCGATGAGATATGTTTTTCTAAATATTAGTTGGAACTTATTATTAACAAAAAAGATGAGGGTGAATGTGAAACAAAATAAACTTCTGGATTGAACAAAGTAGTTAGTTATGACGTTGTTAGTTGGTGAACTTTGTTTCGAGCGTTTGTGTTATTATTACGATTAGCGTATTGTTTGATTGTCTTTATTCAAGATGCAAGCTAATATTAGTATTGATGACAGGGCAAATATTGTCACTTTGCGTAAAAATGGGCTTAATATTTCTCAAATTTCAACTGAAACTGGCTTAAAATGTGTAAGTTATTTTTAAAAATTATAATTATTATGATGATAGTTGTGGTGTGTGATTTTCTTATTATTAAATAAATTGCTAGTTGCAAGTGTGTAATCATACTTTGTTTTTTTTTAGAAATTCTGTTAGCCGTTGGGTAAAGAGGTTTGAGGAAGAAGGTAGTCTGAAGAGTCGTCTAAGAAGTGAAAGGCCGCCGCTTATTAACCCGACTCAGCGACGTTTTATGGTGGAAGAATATGAAACAAATGGTTTCATTCCAACTATAATGTTTGCAGAGCAATTGGATACTACATTACAGACTGTTCGCCATGCATTCCATGCTGAAGGTTTACATCATCGGAAGCCAGCTAAAAACCATTTTTGACACAAAAACACAGGGAGGAAAGACTACGTTTTGCTCGAGATTATTTACATTTTAACTGGGAGGTGACTGTATTTTCTGACGAGAAGACTTTCAAGTCTTGCCAAAAGGAAGACTTAATTTATGGCGAAAAAAAAAATAATAATTAATTTAATAAGTAGACCGGGTAACTAAATATTTAGTAATATTAATATAACCGTAAATAAAAAAAAAAAATAAGAAATAAATTTTAAATTTAATGATCTTAAATTGGGGTTTAGTTTCAATATTCTTTTCGTCAAGAAAATGAACACTTAAGCTATAACCTCAATACATTCAATGTGACGTTACATTAAAAAAACACGTTCATAAAGTCTAACTCATATATTAGTATTCAATTAACTCTGCTGAATACTGATACCTATAATAAGCGGGTATCAACAATTATATTTGTGTTATTAGAATATCCTTTCCGTGTTATGTTATTCTTATTATGAATTGACTAAGTGGGTATACAACAAAAAATCTTATGAACGGTGATACGAGAACTTTTTTTTGCCTAGATAGGAATGTGACGTCACATTCTCATAAAAGCTTGTTAATTTTATAAATAAATAAAACGAACAAACATTTTTGTTATCATTCAGCATGATTTTTTTATTTCCACCTTCCAACACCGAAATCATAAAATAAAAATCAATTAATGAGGTTAAATAATAATACAATAACTATCTAATATTTAACTTCTTATAAAAAATAAATAATAAGCATGACTATATTATAAATAAACATAAATACCTAACGACTTTCTGCTTAAAATACAAATATAATTAAGGTTTCAAAGAAACAAAAAACAGCCACACATTGTAATAACATGGATTCGAACTTGGACTTCATTGATCGTGAACCCATGCTCAGCCCAAACAGCTACCAACTCATGTTAATACTACGCGAATTTTAACAATGCAATGGTAAGAACAGGTCATCACTATGATGTGTATTCTAAATGCAACAGAAATATAATGCTATTTCGCGTAGTGTGACGACAGTTCATTAGTGTGTGTTATGTGTAGAATGTTGAGACATCACTCATACACGCACACGCACACACACTGCTGTATCGCGCTCGCACAGTTCATAGCAATGTAATCTTTAGCATGGTACTGCACTTTTGAGGTCTACTGTACCTAGGACTCGTCCTCGACAGCCGGTGGAACTTCGTGGAGCACTTCCGACGTTTGGCTCCCAAACTGGAACGGACAGGGGCTGCCTTCAAGCGGCTCTTGCCGAACCTGAGGGGTCCAAATGCCTCCTGCCGGAGGCTATACGCGGGGGTCGTGCGGTCCATGGCCCTTTACGGGGCCCCGGTGTGGGCGCGTTCTTTGAGGCGGCAAGCCGCCCACTACCTGAACGCGCCCCAAAAAGTAATAGCCATAAGGCTAATCCGGGGGTACCGCACGATCTCCGGCGAAACGGCTAGCCTCCTTGCCGGATTGCCGCCATGGGATCTGGAGGCGATAGTCCTCGCACGCCTGCACGAATGGCGCGCGGAGGCACTACGTCGGGAGGAAACTCCGCTGCCGCGGCAAATTGCTGCTCAGCGGACAGACCTCCGGCGTGATCTCATGGCGACATGGAGAGAGCGACTGTCGCAACCCCGTGCAGGGCACGCCACCATAGTGGCGATAAGTCCCCTCTTTGAGGAGTGGCTAGAGAGGCGCCACGGCGCCCTCACCTACCGCCTGACGCAGGTCCTCACCGGACACGGTTGTTTCGGGAGGTTCCTGCACCGAATCGGGCGGGAGGAAACGCCCGGGTGTTTCCACTGCGAGGATCGTCCGGAGGACACGGTGGAGTACACCGTGGAGGTCTGCCCCGCTTGGGCGGAGCACCGCCGTGTCCTCGTAGCGGCGATTGGCGGCGGCGATCTCTCGCGTCAGGCCTTGGTTCAAGCCATGGTCCGGAGCGAGAGGGAATGGGAAGCCGTCACCTCCTTCTGCGAAGCAGTCATGCTAGTGAAGGAGGTGGCGGGACGTGAGAGAGAAAGAACCTCACGTCCCAGTCGCCGCGGGAGACGCCCTGGGCGTTGGGGGTCACGTGGTGGCTCCGGGCCACCGTAGGCGCGGGCCTTTGGACGGCGAGTTATGGGCCAGCTCGCCGTCCGGCCGTCTTATGACGACAGGCCGTGTCGACGGCGCGTTCGTGTTCCACGCGCGCCTCAAAGAGATGTCAGCAAATAAGTAGGGGTCCGCAAGGGCCGATGCCTGCCAGGGCTGCGGGAATGTTCGAAAGAGATACCGTGGCCCTGGAACACAAAGGGCAAAGAAGGAACATGGATGGGTTTTAGTCAGTACAAGTCTGACACTCCCTTCCGCTCCGCCCAGAGTGGGGGGGTCATTTGATGATTTCCCATCCGGAAAAAAAAAAAAAAAAGCGTAATCCCCAGGAAAACCGTTTTATCTACAAATTCAAGTTTCTCTTTATTCAATACTATATCACAATCGCTACTTTTAAGATTCGGTAAAGTAAATCTTACGCATTTCGTTTTTTATTCATTTAACACTAAATATAATAATAAGTGCTACTGTCATCTAACACAGGCTATGCTGGGTGACACAACCTTCCGGCTCGCTACTTGTCTGCGATTGGGTGTTCCTTGTCGTCGCTGTCAATGTGGTGAAGCAGTTGATTGCCTCGGACACCTTGGCCTTTCCTGCAGTAAGAGTTCAGGTCAAATTGTGCGGCTCGCTAGCATTAATGATTGCATTCGTCTCAGTATTGCCACCGTCACCAGGGTGCCAGCTGCCTTTTAACCCAATGGCTTGGCGACAATGGGAAGAGAGCTGATGTTGTGACCATAATGCCATGGGCGTTGGGTAGACCTGTGGTGTGGATTGCAACTTGCGTCAATACCCTTGTAATATCCCATCTTCCTAGCACTGCGGGCTGTGCTGGGGCGGCTGCTGCAGGTGCTGAAAACCTCAAACGGCGCAAATTCAATAACTTAATTGGTAGTAATGTGTTTGGGACTAGGGATATTTATTTCGTGATATTACCAAACGGTACGTCGACTCCTCAAGTGAACAGAGGGATGGCTTTTTTTTGGCCAAAAACTTAGCATTAGCATTGCCAGCAACGTGGCAGTGCTGCCAGCTTTCTGGGCACTTTTCCTGTTGTTTCTTGCTCTGTAATTCTTTTTCCATTCTTTTTCCATATTTTTCATTTCTCTATTTGATATATCCTGCCAGTATTCAACCTTTTTAATCCAATACACAGAGTCTAACCGTGGTTTACTTCTCTTTTCTTTCTTATAGTCTTTCATATTCACGTTTGTCTACTCTTCCAGATTTAAGAACAGAATGTATGTTTATAGGTATATAATAAATGTGAGAATAATCTTTATCACACAGCGGGTGGCGTCGGCTGAATCCCCCCCGTGGCGACAAACTACCAACAGTAACTAGGTCAGCCCATAAACCATCTCTCAGTAATTAAGTTTATTCGTAATTTGACTCTATTCCCTCCCAAAAGAATGGTTATTTTTTCCAGGATCTCGTGCCAATATCTCTCTTTTGTAGCTATGGAAATTAAACTAGCGCACTTAATTTGTGCGCAGTTCAATTCTGGATATATAATTATGAAAGTTATTGTCAGTCATTACCATTTAAAACGATCCATGAGCGGACCTTTATTTCATTTGTATTATTGCCATAATGAGTGCAGATAACACATATTATCGCGCATACTGTACCTTATCGCCGAAGAGTTGGACAGATGTGTTCGCCTTCCGCGGCTGTGTTTTTAAATCTTTACAGGTAGTCAGTGGCCCGAAAGTCTGACAACCAGTCTTACCAAGGGGTATCGTATTATCAGTACTAACTGGGTTGTGGAGGTCTGATAGGCAGACGCTCCATGTAAAATACTGGTAATCAGCTGCATCCGGTTAGACTGAAAGCCAACCCCAACATAGTTGGGAGAAGGCTAGGCAGGTGATGTTTAAGCCCCATGTAGAGAGAGGCTACCGTTTTGCTTGGGTATAAATCCAGACTCTGGCCTGCTACTGAGAAATTCCTGATGGAAAAATCTTATATTAATTTGTTCGGTCTGGAAGGCAAACTGCTCAACAGTAGCGCTCGCGATCGCTAGCCTAACGAGCCAGTCTAATAAAATTAATTTGTTCGTTTTAATGAAAACATGACATGTGAGAGATGCTTTGATGGATAAGAAGTCTGTGTCGGGAAAATGAATAATGAAAATTTTAGATAAGCAAATCTTGCTGACAAATGATTAGGTTATACGCGTTTAATTTTGAAAATTGGATATAGTTGTATCAACAAAACAATTCAATCAGTTACAAAACTTTAACAATATTGTTTACTAAAATAATACCTGGTATTGTAAAACAATCAGTTTCTCTGTTTATTTAGGTTCGTTTGATTTAATATATATGTATAGTTAGATTTGCGTCGGTAAACCTGCATCGCTAGCGTTTTGTGATCTATTTACTGAAAGGTCAGCTGAAGATGGGATTAAGAATTGGACTTTGTTATTTATAAGTGAGCTCGTGGCTAAGTAATAACAGCCGCTCGGGTTGATCTTAATGTTAAGCCGCGTTCGCCTAGGTCGGTCCGTGGATGAACCGCCCATTACTTATCGAGTTTCCTCCGTGCCTCGGAAAGCACGTTAAGCCATTGGTCCCGGCTGACATTTGTAGATTTTTGACAGTCGTTACAGATAGTCGGTGGCCCGAAAGTCTGACAACCAGTCTTACCAAGGGGTACCAACACAGTTGGGAAAAGACTAGGCAGATGATGATTTATGAGTGACGTGAATACCTGGGATGAAGAGGCAGGTTTTGATGATAAAAATTGGGAAAGATGGATGGATTGAAAGAAATTGTGAGGATGGATGAACAAAATACAGCAGTGGAGCTGACGTCCGCCGGGTAGTCAGTTAGGGTTGACTGTGCAGTCAGCTACGTCAGCCAACAACTATTAACACCGCACTCTACAGCGGATTTTTGAGTAAAGTACTCCTAAAACCATTATGTAAGAAAAATATAGATACATAAAAATGATTCAAAACCAGACCAAGATTGTCTCCTATAAATAGGACAGGCTTACCTACCTGGGTACCCTGGTTTTAGTTATAAAAACCTTTGTAGAGGTTCTTAAACACAACATATTGTTCGGTTACAAAGCCGAGGTACTTATCTGATTACAAAATCAGATACCTTCCCACATCAAAGTCGACACCTCTAATGTTCAGCTAAAGGCAATATTTAGGTGTCGGTAAGAGAGAGTAAAGTGATCTTTGGTAACTTGTAGTTCTTCCGTATTGATGTGATGAGATAAACCAACGTGGAAAGGCGGAATCTTATCAGATATTTCATGCTTACTTCTTATGAGGTTTATGCATAACTTTTTGGCTTACTTAGGCGTTTGGTTGTTTACTCTCACTACTGATCCAACCCTGCTTTGCACGGGTGCAATGGTGATGTGACTGTTCGTAAATTACCCTAGGCTGGTAAAATTTTCGTTTTTCCTAAATCATGCACATATTAGTATTAATGTCGGCTCCCCCCGAAGGAGGAGAGGCCGCGCCCCTCCGTCCGCACGGCCTTGTAAGACTCGACACCAAACTGGTCATCTTTCCACCGACTACTAAATTGAACTCCAGCCCTGTCCCGACTTTTGAAGCTAGGGGACAGGGAGGGGTACAAGGTGTAGTTAATATTGGGAGGTCACAGTTAAGACATATACATGAATAATATCAAATCCTATAAAACTAAATCAGTAATAAAGTATGAAGCTAATAAGACAAGAGGGCGCAAAGATATATGTATATGATGAAAGGTTGGTGAAAGGAAACGTTACGCTTGCGCTTAAGAGATTCACTATTTACAGTTACGTTAATTTAATGATTCAGACGTATTACGAACCCAACTCTATGGCATGTAACCGGTTACAATAACTGCCTCAGTACGTGACGGTTAGACCTAAGCGCATAGGCCCACTAAGGATCCTGCTACGAATTCTAACCGAACACGCTCCCTAAGCATCATTCACTTGTCTTTTTCAATCCTAAGACAGAGTACTGAGAAGTCCTACTGCCATTGAGGAAGACACGTTTTAGTAGTTCTCCCTACACGCGTATTCATGTTAGTAACACCCTTTACGGCAATCTACCCCTTGTCTAAGATAACACACAACTTGCGCAAGCGCACCGTAGATTCAGTCTGTAGCAGAACATATTGCGTTTGTAATTGGTGGACGCCGAAGTGGTGATATATCGTCACTTCACATTTCTTTACTCTTCCCCATGTCGTGGTAGCGTATCTCGTTAGTAATGTCGATTCAGTAATTTGCCAACCAGTGGCCGGGTTTGGGTTTAACGAGATAAACAGCCGGGGTTTGACTTTCTGTCCCTAGCGTTCCTTAGAACGGAGTTATCGATGTAGTTTGAGATATTTCGTGATGCCTACCCCCGCTCCCTGAAATGTGCGCCAACAATCCCCACGCAACGTTTCTGAGCTAGACCTTTACAGGAAGCAGTATTCATCAGCAACGTTTGGTTGATTTGTACCACAAGTACAAGTCGGCATCATATCACTGAGCAATATAATTTGTCTTAATCAACCCGTGAATATTACGGTGTTGAACAATATATTTTGTCCGAATGCGAATATTACGGTTCTGCCTTTCATTTTGTGTTTAGTCAGATAAAAGTCAACATTCGTCAATAGTCGGGTGTGTTGGTGTATAGTGTGCATGTCGTTTGTATGAAATGTGTGTATAGTGTTGCGAAAGGCGGTCTCCGTCCCTATAACCAAACGCAGATGACGAATATGTGCCAAGGTTCGGAGTTATTAGGACAAAGAACACATGAGATAATAATATACATTGTGATGATGAAGCGGCTCTGCCGTCATGCTGAAATAAATGATTATTAACATCGCTGCGTTTCCGTCAAACTGCTACTTAAGCTAGGAGTTAATTATAGTTAACACTTACCACGTGTTCATTGTTCATTGAAGAGGATTAATCCCCGACTAACTTACAGAGTACGGCACACATTACCAGTTTCGCCTCTGCCACAGCTTTTCTTCTCCCGCGTCTCGACACTCACTTCAACTAGACTTATTACTACTACTTATATTTAACTTATTAAATACTAATCGCTCTGTTACGACAGTCCCCTGGGACATGTCCATCTTGGTACCAAGATTACGCTAACTACATGAACCTAACTTAGAACGTCCTAGCATTTTAACCGTTTTAGACCGACCACCTGACTTAGCTCGACTAGCCTCCACGTGTGGACCCTTCCGCGATTTCAAATCAACTGCCTCGAATTCACCAAGCTTTCTCCGGCCCAGCCTCCAAAAGCACCACGCTTGGCATGTTCCCATACTTTTTAAGTCGCCTCTTTTTTTGTGCAACCGTCTCAATTGTTTTAAAGGGTCCCGGGCCGTGTGATACTCAAGACATGTTCAGCAGATGTGGCGTTAGTATCCTTTAGAAATCAGTATTTTTTTTATCTCTTCTTAAGATTTCTCTAGTCCCTTTCCCATTAAGTAAAGAATTTATGCGTTTCTAAGTGATGCAATATTGTTTTACAATTCAAGGAAGAAAGCTCACTAAATCTTTGTTAATTACGGTCACTTGCCAGCCTGTCAAGCCATAAAATAGAAGTTTAATGTGTTTGTAAGTGGCCCATACCGTGTGATGATTTTAAATAAAAATCAATACTAAAATATCTTCTTAATAATTAGGAGTACGTGACAGACAGTCACAGTGACATATCATAAGGTCGAGATTTCTGAGCTATATCGAAGTAAAATCATCATTATCATCCTGTCCTTGGCCCTTATTACTAGAGGTCGTCGCAACAGGTTTTTTTCTTCCATTCTCCTCTGTCAACCGTCACGCTATCGATTACTCCTTTTTCTTTCATACCATTCCTCACAATTCATCCATCGTTTCCTTTGGTTACTCTTCCTCTCTATCCATCAACATTTATACTCATCACTCTTTTAGTTACATGCGATTCGTCCCTCCTTATCTAACGCCCATACCAAGTCAGTCGATTCCTTTTCAACTCTTCTGTACCTAATTGGTTTCAACTTTCAAACTTCCTCTAATATACTCATTCCTTACTTTACCGATTCTTGTCATACCACACATGATCCATCGCAATATTCTCATCAAGGTAAGAAAATCTAAGTATAAAACATCTTCCAAAATGTTAAAAATCTTACCTACCTTATTCTACAAGGCATGTTTTCGGTTCTTATCCACACACCTAATGACTTTTCTATAACCTCCATCTTGAAACCAAATTCGAGTGTGCTTTTAGGTGCTAAGCGGTTTTGAAACGGCGAGCTCTCTCAGAATTTCTAGACTTTAAAATAAAAGTCTTTTGGATATTGATCCTAAAGTAATGACACCTATTGTGCCAGAGGAAAACGTTTCTTTTTTGTTCATTTGCTGAACCGTTCTAGATTTTCAGATGAGAGTCATCCTACTAATATAAGAAATGTGCAAGTTAGTTTGAATGACTGTTGGTCAATCACGCAAAATTGCCTTAAATTTTAGTACACAGATAGTTTTTATGCTGGATAAACACATAGAATTTGTATCCTGGTAACTGACCCAATTCTGAAGTCAGCGCAAAGAAAACGCTGGCCAGTAGTAAATAAATTGGAAGGTCAAAAAAAACATGAAATAAAACAAAAAATAAGACGGTCGGCTCGAGAATGGTAAGTGAGATTCACTATGCGCTTCGGCGAACCCAAATCAATTTAATAATTATTATAAGTAAAGTTTAAGTGAGCGAGAACCCACGCCTGATAGCATAAATACTTATTTCTTTTATTTAAAACCCAGGTACCTCTCTCGTTCAGGCATGATTTAGCACTCCAATGATAGCAAAAGTTTCTTTCTATTTTAGTTGATAGCGATATGTTAGGACCAGTTAGGCTTTCTCCATGTATTGGAATAGTAGATTTTAGACATGTTAAAAATGATTCACACGGTAGTTGTTTGGTGTTTGAAGAAAGAAATGTTTATAGTCAGAACTATTTTATGGAAATTTGAATAACAAAATCTTCATCTGCATCATCTGCCTAGCTTTTCTCCAACTACGTTGGGGTTGGCTGCCAGTCTAACCGGATTCAGCTGAATACCAGCATTTTATTTTGAGTGACTGCCTATATTATAGTCAATACTAAAACTCGGAACAAACAACAACAAAACAAAACTCAGAACAACAACCACACACACACTCACTCTCTTAACAATTCGGAATATGTTTTTTACGCCCACTCATCTAACTACGATTTGTCTACAACATTAAAAAAGAGACCAAAAAACTGCTTATCATTTTATTGATAGACAGGCTGAGTGATAAGACAAGGCACCCCCTGCGTCAGACACTAAAAAAATTACGCTCTTTTTATCAAATTTCAGCGGCAAGACAGTTCATTAAAATGTAAAAAACGCTCACTTTGATGACGTAAAAATTTAATGAATCTTGAAAAATAGAGGTAATATTTAGCGTCGGTAAATACCCTTTGTTTTTTTTACTACCCGAGAGGAATCCCAAGGGAAAGATAATTTAATTAGTTCATCGGCTGAATAAGCAAACAGTATTTTTAATGTAATTATTTTAAAGAAAGGAAACCGTTTAGTTTTTTTATCAACATCTGCTTCTTTTCTCAACTATATTGGGGTCGGCTTCCAGTCTAACCGGAAGCAGTTGAATATCAGTACTTTACATGGACCAATTGCCTATCTGACCTCCACAATTCAGTTAGTACTGTGTATACTTGGTAAGACTGGTTGCCATGTCAGACTAAGGGGTACCACTGCAACGACTGTCAAAGATCTACAAATGACAGCCGGGACCAACGTATTACGTTAGTTGGTCCTTTGTGGCATAGATGGCGCTGTACTACTTTTTGTACTGTCCGCTACAAACCTGTAAAAACTATAACATACATATAAAGTATTATCTAGTTCAGTATTGTATTGTATTGTATTGTATAACGGGCTGGTGTCCGCAACTCCACGTCAAAGCGCGTATTTTGCGTGCGGTATCTAGTTCAGTAATTCAAATAGATCTATTTACCAAGTTCTAAATTCGTCTTTACTAGTCATCGTCATCATCATCATCATCTTCCTGCCCTTGTCCCATGTTACTTGAGGTCGGCCCAACACGTTTTCTTCTTTCAATCTGCTCTGTCAACCGTCACGCTATGATTTACTCCTTTATCTTTCATATCATTCCTCACACAATCCATCCATCGTTTATTTGTTCGTCCTCTCTCTCTCCATCCACCAACGTTTAGATTCATCAGTCTTTCAGCCAAATGCGATTCGTCCTTCTTCATCACATGTCGATTCCCTTTCAACTTTTCTGTAACTTTTACACTTCCTCTAATATACTCGTTCCTTTCATTATCCATTCTTGTCACACATCCACCTTCACATTCTCATCTCCGCTACATGCAATCTTATTCTAATTCATAATCGTCTTTACTAGTATCTTCAGCAATACTAAATATACCAAGTGAATAAAGATTTCGGAATTTCTAGTAAACTAAAATTAATAAAGTAAGTGAAGTAAAATTATTTAGGAATTGTTAAGTGTTCTACCAATAACCCAAGTTATAAGAAGAACTATATGAAAGCTGGCACAGTTACCTACATAATATACGGTACCCTTTGGATCTCGCATAGTACCAACAATTAATTTTGATGTTTAGAAGACACGGAACCCTAATTGGTCTTTGTAATGTAGGGTTGGCGCGGAATTATTTTGAAGAAAAGGCTTCATTTAACAGGTTACGGTTTTTGAAATTACTTTATCTCTTTCAGCTCGCTTAGTATTTTGTCGAATAGGTAAAACAAGACCAAGTTTTTAATTAAAACCAATCTCTGACTATTTTACGTACTTACTTGCCAATCAGTTTTGAAACGACAGAAGTTATATTTTAAATCCAATCTAGCTTGAGCTGCATCAAAATTAGTTCAGTAGTTTAACCATGCAAACGAAAGCAACATACTTACAGAGTCATCAGATACTGTATTCAAAATTAGT
This sequence comes from Noctua janthe, assembly GCA_910589295.1. Lineage (NCBI taxonomy): Eukaryota > Metazoa > Arthropoda > Insecta > Lepidoptera > Noctuidae > Noctua > Noctua janthe. Next base: position 1,978,254 of record OU342565.1, on the reverse strand, counting down.
GAGTAACACTCCAATATTGCCAAATGCTTTTCATTTTGAAAGTTCAACAACATCCATTGCGCTATTTACCTTGTGGGGCCATAATAATACTTAAACGAAGCAATCGATACTAAATTTCCTTCAAAATCCTTCGTATTATGATAGAAAAGTGTGTTACGCAATAATGTGTTCTGAGCTGTGACAACAAAGCCAACAATCCTTTTTGGCTTCCCAAAAATCAACTATCGTACCATTTGTACCCAAATAACGTTAGCGATTCCTATCCCCACAAAGAGCAGGCTATCAAACGCTGGAACCACATGGTACTCTCTGTATTGCGCTTAAAAATGCATTACCCTTCGTCTACAAACGATAGCTTCGCTTTGTTCTAGCGAGCTATTAAAAGCTTATATGAGGAGATAGTTAACTGAGGCCGTCGTATAGCGTAGTGCCGGTACAACACTACTTGGTACTTGATTAAAAACGTGTGCGAAGAAAATCTTGTTTGCAAATCGAAGGCGAATTTCACCGTTAAAAATATACGCGGTCAGTATAATTATCTAAACCACGTTCAAGACCTGTCAGTGTATCATGTCTTATGAACACGGTTTAGATATGCTGATCGCGTTTAGATTAATTGAAGAATTTCCCTCTAAAAGTATTTAAGTACAATTGTTTGTTTTAGTTTTGAGTGCGAATGTGGATGGGTAAGAGTAGACGAAGACCAAAGAAACGATGGATGGACTGCGTGAAGGATGATATAGCAAAGGAGCTGTCTGATGAAATGACGAGTAATAGAGAAGTATGGAAGAAGAAGACATGCTGCGCTGACCTCAAATAAATTGGGATAAAGGCAGAAGAATGATGAGTATCTTTACATAGTATAAAACAAAGTGGCTCCCGCTGTCTGTGCGCTTAGATCTTTTAAACTACGCAAGGGATTTTAATGCAATTTTCAGCATTAGATAGAGGGATTCAAGAGGAAGGTTTATATGTTAGTATCTACATTGCACCCGAGCGAAGCCGGGACGGGTCGCTATACAGGGTGTAAACGGACCCTTCACGAAGCCGTCAACCAAGCATTCTGTATATCAAACTAAGTAACTTTACGCAAAAATTATTGCTGGGCAACGACTTTTTTTTTGGGGTGAAAAATTACGGCAGGAATCGATGGAACGTACTCAAAGCATTGTGTTAATGGATGGATTGAATAGTATAGGGGTCGTGGAGGTGTTTAAAGTAAACAAGTAACACTAAAAACAAGTACTAAAAAAAAAAAATCTGAAAAAGTTGGAACTTTGACCACCAATGCCTCCGTAACTAGAAGGTTCCTAGGTATGGTCTAGAACAAAAAAATGATCGCAAAGACAGGGAGAACAAGTGCCTTTCGGCTTCGTTAAGGGTCTATTTACACCCTTTATAGTTTAAGTATATTTCCCTCTGAAATCGGTAAGTGAGCAAGCGTTGTGATTCCTCTCTATATGCGAAGAGGTCATTGCCTTCCTTCGGGACAAGTACAAGGTAACAAAGTTCCTTGTTACAGTTTGTGCTTGGAAATTGTGCCATCATAACTACTTCTGTCGTCAAGTAGCATTGTTAGAACTTTGTGTCTGAGAGCGGGGACTGCTTTCCATCATTGTTTTAGATCGGAATAACAATCTTGAAGATACCACTAAACTTACTAATGGTACCTACTGCAAGTTGTTCGTAGTCTCATCTGCTAGATTGACTTCTTATGCAATCATTTATATTCTATTTTATCTCTTGTTGATGAAGGGAAGAGGATGTTATGTTTTGTTTACTTCACCTTTATTTTCTGATTAATTTTGTTGCGGGATCCAAGACAGTTGAATGGTCACTTCGAGATTCGACAGCTTTATTTTCTTTGTACTTTTCCGGTGATCGCTAGATACTGTTGATTCTGACTTTCAGAAGTTGCAGAGTGTGGGAATCATGTGGTAAGCACGTCTCATGCAAAAAAATCAGGGTTCGTCATTTAGATAATTATTTTCATTGATAATGATCATGGTAATTATCTATGCTGATTTAGAACTTGATCTCTCAAATTTTTGACTCATCATCATCTTCATCATCATCATTTCAGCCGAAAGACGTCCACTGCTGGACATAGGCCTCCCCCAAGTGTCGCCACATTGACCGATCCCGTGCGTCTCGCATCCAGCGGATCCCCGCATCCTTTACCAGGTCATCGGTCCACCTAGTGGGAGGCCTTCCAACGCAACGTCTTCCAGTTCGCGGTCGCCACTCCAGAACTTTCCGGCCCCATCGGCCATCCGTTCTGCGAGCAATATGCCCTGCCCACTGCCACTTAAGTTTGGCTATTCTTCGGGCTACGTCGGTAACCTTGGTTCTCTTACGGATTTCCTCATTTCTGATTTGATCACGCAAGGAAACTCCGAGCAAAGCCCTCTCCATTGCCCTTTGGGTGACTTTAAGCCTTCTGATGAGGCCCATTGTGAGCGACCACGTTTCGGTCCCGTATGTAATCACTGGCAACACACACTGGTCATATACTTTCGTCTTGAGACACTGCGGTAAGTTGGATGAGAAGATACCACGCAACTTCCTGAACGCTGCCCAGCCGAGTCGGATTCGACGATTAACCTCTTTCTCGAAGTTAGACCTACCTAACTGGATCGTTTTTTCCAGATAGACATAATCGTCTACAACTTCGAGTGTAGAGTCTCCGATCTTAATAGGAGTGGGTGTTACATGGGCATTCAACATGACTTTGGTTTTGTCCATGTTCATTTTAAGACCCACTCTTCCGGAAGCTCAACTGAGGTCATCGAGCATAGTACTGAGGTCCTCCATGGTATCAGCCATGACCACTATATCGTCGACAAACCGAAGGTGTGAGATGTACTCGGTATTGACGTTGATGCCTAGCTCTCTCCAGTCCAGAACCTTGAAAACATCCTCCAGTGCAGCGGTGAACAGTTTCGGAATATGACGTCTCCCTGTCTCACACCTCGCTGCAGAAGGATAGGTTCCGAATTTTTGACTCAATCCACTTTTATTGTTTTAACACAATCGATTTCAGTCCAAATAGGGTGCTTATTATTCGGTATTTTATCACTCTGGTCCTAAAAAGTGAAAAAAGTATTAAAAAATCGGTTTATTGTTAAAATTCAACTTTTTTTTTAGTTGTCTGGCGTTTGGATACGCGTGGAAGAGGCAAATTGCGTTCGGATAAACGTATAGTGACATTCATAATGATTTTTTTTACTAATAAGATTATCAAAGTATAAATAACTATGTTTTATGTCTATGTATTATGTTTTTAGATAACTTATTTACTAGTTATTTGTTTAAGGAATCTTAGATAATATTTAAGTATAAGCACTTGAGTGAGTTACCTGAGACACAGGTTTATTCCTAGTTCAGGTAGAATCCAATTATTGTATACCTATACTTTTTAAGGCCATATTGTAACTATTTTTGTATTTCAATTATATCAATAATCAATTTCATTTCATTTTTTCATTTCATTTCAACAAGATCAATGTTATGATAATTATCACTTCGAACTTCGTTTGTGTCCCTTTCAGTCTGATTGCAGCTAAAAGGAGAAACACAAAGTTATAAATTGAACTAATTGAACTTCGACTATACAATTCGTTCCACACTACTCAATTTAAAACTTATTTTTTTTCCTACAATCATGCAATCACAGCCCTATTCACACGGCGCTGAATAGTGATGTACTAAGGCAACATAATTGGATCGTCAAGGAGTTCACGTAAACAGTTAAATTTAATTCCCGCTCCGTGTTCCGTAGATCGTGATTCAATTAATAAATGTTGTTGATCTACTCCAGTTACCTAAGTATAGGAAGAACTTAGGGGGATTCTATCTATTTACAACTATAGTTACGAGTAGTTGTTGTTGTTGCATATAAAATATTGATTATTGGGACGGTCACATCTGGTCGGATCGGGATGCGAGCCAAGAAGGCCAGGTGGATGCGATGTTCATTGCCTAGGAGGTATTATCTGTAAAAGACTATTAATAACGTAATGACGCTCTAAATGTAATCACATGTACTTACATCTGCATTTAGAAGGTTTGAACGGTATATCTCACCGAAAATATTGTTTTGGAAACAGAAGTAAATTGTTTTGAAAAAGTTGTCAGTGTAGAATAACACCTTAAAAGGGAGTTTTATTAGAATTTGGGGATTGAGAGTTCAAATAATCGAATCGAATTAGCAAGTTTCACCTAAAAAGACATTCACAGTGGGGACGTTTTCTGACCCATTTTTTTAGGACAGAATATATAGATAACAGAATATACTTTATTGTTCAACCGAATTGATACACAGTTCTTTTACAATATAGTAGGTAATAAGGGTCTCGAACGGTTTCGTATGAATATATCACGTTAACTTCAGAATTTTTAGAAGCAAACTTCACGAAACTCCATTCATCCACATTTTTCAATCTCATTAGTTATTTAAAAAGTCGGTCATAAAGTAACGTTCGAGCCGTTCGATCATTAAGAAACGCTTCAAGCACTCTTGTTGCTAATCAAAAAACTCAAAGAATAATGAGACTTTCAAGTATCCACTACTTTACAATTCGCGATAAATCAAAGACTCTTAGAAATTTTTTACGTAAAAAATAAGATTCATTTCATTTTTAGGGTTCCGTACCTCAAAAACCGAAAGGGTCTTGACAGACAGACGGACAACGACACTTTGGTGTCCTTTTTATCAGGAACGCGTGGATGTCATCATCTGCCGAGCCTTTTCCCAACTACATTGGGGTCGGCTTCCAGTCTAACCGGATGCAGCTGTATACCAGTATTTTACAAGGAGCGACTGCCTATCTGACCTCCACAACCCAGTTAGTATTGGGTAATACGATACCCCATGGTAAGACTGGTTGGAACGCGTAGATGTATCAAGTTGAAAAGGTGTACAGATCACAGTATCGCACATCATACGGTCTATGCGACGTTTCTGGGTTATGAATGTTCGTTGTGAACGTTGAATTGCACGTGGAATAAGACACGTTGTAAAATCAGTAATTTACATACTCGGGTTTGCGGTCTCTTTAGCTGTGAAAAAACTTGTAAGTCAACGCGATCAATAGGTATGACCGTTTTTGTCACATATTTTGCGATTGCACAAGGGAATCAAAACCTATTGGGTACGTCCCGTTGACCTAGAATCATAAAGTTTGACAAGAAGCAATGTCTCACAGCATATGTAAAGAAAAAAATCTGAAAACCGTAAATATATAGTTTAAAAAGAAAAAAAAAATTAGAAATTTATTATTTACGGTTGGTGCAAGTACCTATAAGTTCATACAGAACTCTCGGTGCGAGAGTCCAACTCGCACTTGGCCGGCTTTTCGTCTTTAGGTATAATTTCGGTCGCTTAAACCTCAATTTCACGGCTAGGTAGATTTTCTTTTTTTCATTACGAATTCTAAAGAACCACATAATACTACGTTTTTGTAGGAAATCTTTACGTTGAGTGCCTTGAGTCTGATTTAGGTTTTAGAAAACATCACTTACTGTAGCCAAAAAGTCATATTTTACACATAATCTCAAATCCATCTCTCATGGGGTAAGCTGTTAGGTATTAATTACTACTGGACGCCAACAGCTACGATCCCTATATGTATTAAAATCATGAAATCATGCATTTATAGTGTACGATTTACATTAGCAACGGGGCAAACTGGAAAAAAAAAATAACTATACTAGCTTATGCTCGCGGCTTCGCCCACGTGAAGTTCGATAATAGTCCCACGGGATCGTACTACCGGGATAAAAAAAGTATCCTATGTGTTAATTCAGGTTGTAAACTATCTGTGTGCAAAATTTCATCCAAATCTAATCAATCGTTCGGGAGTTTGAAGAACAGGCTGTAAAGTTCTTCACCCCCCATCGAATAGGGACGATCCTCCGACCTGTCGGGTGTTATGTCTGGTGGGCTACTGCCCGACAGTTGTTGTCGGTCGCGGAAAACTTTACCTGCGCAATGAAGAATTTAGGTGTATTTCGATGTTTGGTTCATCGTCTCTGTCATAGATGGCGCTGTAATACTTTTTGTTCTATATTGCTGTAGTACTCTTTGTAGTGCCGTTACACGTTCAGTAGTTTTTGCGTGAAAGAGTAACGAACATCTATTCATCCTCACAAACTTTAGCATTTATAGTATTAGTAGGAAGTAGGATTCCCCCGACCTGCCAATAACTTTAGTCCAACTCTAATCAAATCAAATCAAAGCATTTATTTCAAGTAGGCCAGTTACAGGCACTTTTGAATTGTCGAAACAAAGACAACAGTAAAAAATAGCTACAGTCCCAGTCATAAGGCACAAAAACTGTGAAAGTACTGTAGTTGCCCATTCCCTAATGTAGATGTCTATGGAGAAGAACGGACAAGAAACTCCATGGACACTCTTTTAAATCAGAATACTTTAACAAAACCTCGGCTCTGGCTCTGGCTTGCGTTCGCCTGTTCATAGAATGGTCGATTCCTACAATAAGACTTTTGAACACATTGATATTTTTGCATGTGCTCCCTGTAAGTTTAAAAGTCTTATACTTAGGGAGCTTTCTTGAATATTCATACACTTTTTTACACAGTTTTTATATTTTTTTTTATTTTGTATTTACTTTTTTGTTTTTTTTTTACTTGTAACCTAGCGATTATTTTCACTGTTGTATTGTATTGTATTGTATTGTATAGTATAACGGGCTGGTGTCCGCAACTCCACGTCAAAGCGCGTATTTTGCGTGCGGGTGGGAAAATTATTCGATCCACCCTAACTCCCCGAGAAAGGCCAGCAGCGCCTTGGTGTTGCTGACAATCTCGCGGAGAGTACCTGGGGTACCGAAGTACTTTGCCCTGTATGTTGCAACCACTGGGCAGTGTAGAAGCACGTGGGCTGCTGTTTCGTCTTCCTCCATGCAGGCTCGGCACAGGGGGCTGTCTGTGACTCCTATGACAAAGAGGTGTTTATTAAAAGAGCCGTGTCCAGTGATGGCGGCTGTAAGTGTGCGCAGCTGTAGTTTGGTCAGCCGAAGCGCTCGTTTGGTGAGGCGGCCATCGATAGTAGGGAGTGCTTCCTTGGCCTGCCTGCACTCGCCATGGTCCAGCCACAGCTTGTGGTGTTGTTCACTGGTTCGTTTTCTTACCAGTGTGCGTAGATACCCGAAAGGGAGTGGCACGATGGGTTCAGGTCCCGCTGCTGCCATGCTCGATCCCCTTCTAGCGAGTTCGTCCGCTGCATCATTGCCTCGGGAATCACTGTGTCCTTTGATCCATTGGATGGTTATATTATTGAGATTACCAACCTGGTTCAGGCGTTGATGACACTCGTATATTAACCCGGAGTTTACTGCGTGGTTGTTTAGTGCTAGCAGTACAGCCATGCTGTCTGAGAGTATGCGAATTGAGTGGCCCTCAACCTTCCTGGCTAAGATGGCTGATGCCGCCAGAGAAATGCCCATGCACTCTGCCTGAAATACTGTGTTGTGGGCCCCCAGTGGTGTGGCTATGTGGATGTTGAGATCTTCCGAGAAGACTCCAGCTCCAGTACCAGTACCTGTTTTTGATCCATCCGTGAAGATCCGTACTTCTGCGGGGCTTAATCCCTCGCAGCGGTGGTCCTCGTGGAGTTGGATTTTGTATTTTTTGTCGAATACGAACTGCTTAGGTTTCCGATCTTTTATGGCTTTCGCTAGGGGGAACTCGTTATAGAATCCCTCCAGTATTGCGGTGTGCTGTGTGTACTTTTTACCCCAGAGTTGAAGTGTTTTAAGGCGTACTGCCGCCATCGTTGCTTCCTGTTGTATGAACAGATGGAGCGGTGGGAGCCCCAACATGGCTTCCAGAGCCGCGGTCGGAGTAGTCCGCATACAGCCTGTAGTCGCCATGCAGGCGAGTGTCTGCATACGTTGCAGTTTGCTGGAGGCTGTAGCTAGTTTGGTGCGGGGCCACCAGACCACTGACCCGTAAGTGATCATGGGTCGGATCACCGCGCAGTATAACCAAAGTATAATTTTAGGGGATAGGCCCCACTTCTTACCTATCATCCTCCTGCATTGCCAGAAGGTTATGCAGGCTCTGTCTAGTTTGTTGTCTAAGTGTCTGCTCCAGTTTAACTTACTGTCAAGGATGACTCCCAGGTATTTGACTTCTTCAGCTAACTGGAGTTCTGTATCGAATAGTTTGGGTAGGCGATAAGGGCCTAGTACTCTTTTTTGGGTAAACATGACTAGTTCAGTCTTCGTGCTGTTACATCCTTCACCTGTATCCCTTCTGGCCTACTCAGCAGCTTACGCTGCATTCCTGCTGCTGACGCAGCATCCTCTCATTCCTCTCTCCCTCTCCTAACAGTCCAGCATACCAGTCGTCTCCCAACCGTCCTACCGTGCACATGTATCTTGCACTCGTGTAATTTTTAATATACAAGTTTATTCTAGCCAAAAGTAATTTTTCTTTTTAAAAACCTAATCCGGAACCCGGTTATAACATTGGTGGCAGCTGAAATGGGATTATAAAATCCTCGGAATCCTCCCAAAAAGTGCTAAAAACTCCGCGAAAGTGCTTCAGATCCAGAGACGACTCATCACGCCGGTAAAACCCGGCACTGGCCTAATTCAAGGTCACTCAAGTTCCTGAGTTCCAGAGACGACTCACCACACCGGTAAACCCGGTACTGACCTAGTTCAAGGTCACTCCAGTTCCAGTTCCAGCTCCAGATCCTCCTGCAAAACCATGAAGAACATGTGCGCAATATTACTGTGAGTTGTGAACAAATTTCCCATATCTAATAGTGATCAAAGTTCAAAAGTTATTAAAAATCGTTCAACGAGTTACCTTGAAGTTGAACATTCCAATCCACACGTCACATCACCGGATGTTATGTCTCGTCGCTCGTCGCAGTTCCAGGCTCGCAAGCGATAAGAATACATTGTCGACTTAAATTTAATCCCTTATCTTGTGTTCAGACTTATTATACTTAGTTGTTCTTTAAAATAAAAAACTTGTTGTCAACCATGTCCCAAGGTTCAAGAGCCGCGGTGAAAGAAGAGTCTGCGGAAAGCATACCTTTAAGTATCATTTTAAAATTCATAAAGCCCTTTGATGGCAGTCGAGAAAAACTAAATGCATTTATAAATAATTGCGATAATGCTATTTCCCTAGCCTCTTCGAATGAAACTAACATCGTCTTCAAGTACATAATCAGCCAATTAGATGGTAAAGCCGAGATTGCTTGTTCAATCAAGGAATTCGATTCGTGGCCATCCCTTAAAGAGTTCCTTCAGAACCAATTTGGAGAGCGCAAACATTACGCTCATCTTCTTGCAGAGCTCCAGGATTGCAGACAAGGTGCCCAGGAGAATGTTAACCAATTCTCACTTAGAATAGAAACCTGTTTATCTCAATTGCTTACAGAAATCTCTATATCCGGTCACAAGAAAGGTGAAGTAGCCGGCAGAGTAGCTGCAATGGAGGACTTAGCTCTCCACACGTTCACGATGGGTCTTACCCCTCGTATCGCAAACATCATTAGGTGTCGGAACCCCAAAAATCTCAATGACGCCATAAATTACGCGATTTCCGAAGAAAAATTGCAACAATACTCCTACAAACAAACCTTAGCCGCGAAACCACTTCGTCAAAATGATCCAAATATTAAGTCTAAATTCAGTAACTTTAATAACAATCAATCCCAAAAACCAACCTCTCAACAACCCTTTTCAAATGATCCATTCTGCAGATATTGCAAAAAATCAGGGCATATTCTAGAAAAGTGCCAACTCCGTGAATACAATAATAAAAGATTTAACAATCAAAACAAATCTTATCCTTCAAGTGCGCAGACAAGCACATCTAATTTTAAACCCCGTATTAATGCAGTAACCGATGTAGAAGGTTACGATACCGTTGACAACAGTTTAAACTAAAAAATGTCCCGAATAAGCGTCGCACGGGACAGATAAATTCCATAATAGACGACGCAAAAACACAAACAATGAGCCATGGACAGGGTAACCAGCCCCAAACTCGTGCTCATCCCATTAGAGTCAAGCAACAGGGTAACCAGCCCCAAATCGTAGACTCTAAATCCTTCATGACCCATGGACAGGGTAACCAGCCCCAAACTCGTGGTCATTCCATTAGAGTCAAGCAACAGGGTAACCAGCCCCAAATCGTAGACTCTAAATCCTTCATGAGCCATGGACAGGGTAACCAGCCCCAAACTCGTGCTCATCCCATTAGAGTCAAGCAACAGGGTAACCAGCCCCAAATCGTAGACTCTAAATCCTTCATGACCCATGGACAGGGTAACCAGCCCCAAACTCGTGGTCATTCCGTTGGAGTCAAGCAACAGGGTAACCAGCCCCAAATCGTAGACTCCAAATCCTTCATGACACATGGACAGGGTAACCAGCCCCAAACTCGAGGTCATTCCATCCAAGTCAAACAACAGGGTAACCAGCCCCAAACCGTAGACTTAATCCAGAATCCTGAAAATGAAAAACATATTAATAAAGAAATATACGAATTCACATCCAATATACCAAATAAATACTTACCCTATATAAAAGTAAATTCCCCCGTTTCCTCTAATGATTTATCCCTCCTCGTCGATACTGGCGCATCTATAAGTATAATTAAAAAATCAGTCATTGATGACATGCCTGCTATTGACGAATCGATTAAATTCAAAATCAAAGGTATCGATTCAACTACCGATAATCCCCTATGTACATTAGGACAAATCCCTATAACTATCTATACACACGACAAATCTCATATTGACTGTAAATACCTAACACATACATTCAGTGTAGTTAATGAATTAAGCATACCCTACGATGGTATTGTCGGCAACGACTTATTCAATTCCATGAGTGGCCAAATTAACTATGATGAAGGTGTGTTGCATTTAAAAGATATTATGCTTAAAATGCATTTCAACGAACCCGTTTACACTATTGCACCACGCAGTGAAACCATAATTGAATGTACTGTTGCAAATCCAGAAATAAAAGAAGGTTTAATAATTGACCAACATCTTTCCCAAAATTTATTAGTAGCAAACTGTCTAGTTCAAGTTAAGAATAACAACCGTGTTAATATTTCCATTGTTAACACCTCAGAGAAACATGTAACCATTAAGTCTGATCTAAAATTACTTTTAAAACCTTTCGAACTGAAAGCTGCAGTCTTTATCGGTACCGTAGCCGAACCCGAAACTCTTGAACGCACAGAAGAAGTCCTAAAGCAGCTTCGCGTGTCCCACCTTAATCCAGAAGAAACTGAGGCATTATACTCTGTTTGTTCTCAATTTTCAGACATTTTCCATCTACCCGACGACCAGTTAACTTGCAGTGATGCAATAGAACACAAAATTAAAACTACGACCGATAGCCCAATCCATGTTAAGACATACAGATTTCCTGAATGCCATAAGAAAGAGGTAGACTCTCAAGTAAAAAAAATGCTGAGACAAGGTATAATAAAACCTTCTATGTCCCCTTGGTCCTCACCAATTTGGGTAGTACCCAAGAAGCTCGATGCTTCTGGTCAAAGAAAATGGCGCGTTGTAATCGATTACCGTAAACTTAACGACGTGACTATTGGCGATTCTTATCCTATTCCAAACATAGCCGAAATCCTAGATCAGCTAGGCAAGTGCAAATACTTTAGCACATTAGACCTAGCTTCCGGTTTTCATCAAATAAACATGTCTCCTGATGATTCTCCCAAAACAGCATTTTCAATCCCAACAGGGCATTACGAGTTCACTCGCATGCCATTTGGATTAAAAAATGCACCGTCCACCTTTCAGAGATTAATGAATTCCGCTTTATCTGGTCTCCAAGGCATCCAATGCTTCGTTTATCTTGATGATATCGTGATTTACTCATTTGATATCCCTTCTCATATAGATAACCTAACTAACGTATTTTATAGACTTCGTCAATTCAAATTAAAACTACAACCAGATAAATGTGAATTTTTAAGAAAGGAAGTTTCATACCTTGGCCATGTCATTACTGACAAAGGCGTAAAACCAAATCCTGAAAAACTAAGAGCAGTTCATGAATTCCCTACACCAAAAACTCCTAAGGACGTCAAATCATTCCTTGGTTTCGTCTCTTATTATCGAAGGTTCATCCCTGATTTTTCAAGCATTGCAAAACCTTTAACAAATCTGCTGAAAAAGAACGTAGAGTTCATTTGGTCAAACGAACATCAGTTATCCTTCGAAACCCTAAAAAATAAATTAACTACAGCTCCGCTATTATCATATCCTGATTTCTCCAAACCATTTCTTCTCAGCTGTGATGCATCAAATTATGCAATCAGCGCTATTCTTTCCCAAGGTGAAATAGGCAAGGATAAGCCCATCGCCTATGCTTCCCGTACACTCAACAAAAATGAGTGCAATTATAGTACAACTGAAAAAGAATTACTTGCAATTCTTTTCGGCTGTAAAACTTTCCGTCCTTACCTCTATGGCAGAAAATTCACAATAATTACTGACCATCGTCCCTTACGTTGGCTATTCAACCACTCTGACCCCAGTAGTAAACTCCAGAGATGGAGATTAAAATTGGAGGAATATGAGTATGAAATAATATATAGAAAAGGGAAACTAAATAATGCCGCCGATGCATTATCCCGCTATCCTATAACCAAATCTGTCAATCCTATAAATCCTATACTTGGTACTTCCAATGAAAATCTAAACTCACCAGACTACGACGAAACATCAAATCCAAATGTTCTTCCAGCTGTTCCCCCGGACGATTTAATTCAACTGGAAGACCTCACAGATCCCCTTATTCAGCCTACAAGCTTGCCAGAGTTAGGCAACCTTGATGATCTAGATGATATAATAAATGAAAACTTACCCTCACCTTCCACTGATCGTCCAAATCCAATATCACCACCTGATGTCTCGAGCCCTAGTAGCTCCAGTACCCCAGATGGTAGTTACTCAGAATTTCTTAAAACTACCGCTAAGGATTTTAATCCTAACGTAACCATAATAGAACATAACGAATGCCTATCTAAAACTGATAAAAACATATCATCATCCCTACATCTATAGATATGGACGAATCCGTCCCATATATCCAAGAAATAATATCTAATATTCCTAGTTTGAGCGAATTTTCCTTACTAGAAAGAACATTACATTCCTTCCTTAAATATGAATCCGAAAATAAAATTTATTATTTCATTTTCACCAAGGTCAATCACTTTGACACATGCACATATGAAGATATCTACAAGTGTCTTAAATCCGTAAGAAATGAGTTAGTTGTCAGTCTCACAGGGCAGAATAACCCTCAAATAGCTATATCTGATTTTAATAATCCTTTCGATACTCATCAGTATATCAAACTATATAACATGATCCTATATTTATTTCACAACTCAGAGATAACTATACACATTTATAAGAATACTATTATCTACCCATCACTGAGTGAAATCCCTAAAATTATGAAAGAAAATCATGATCTCCCTATAGCCGGTCACTTAGGTTCTGGTAGAATGTTGAAACGCATCCAAGAAAGGTACTACTGGAAAAACATGCGAGTAGACGTTGAAAACTATGTAAAGAAATGTCCACAATGCCAAATTAATAAAGCCCTAAGAAGAACTAATCGTGCACCTATGCAAATCACATCTCTTTCCACACGCCCCTTTGAACGTGTAGCTTTCGATATAGTAGGACCACTACCAGAAGCTGGTAATGATAAATATAAATACATATTAACCCTCCAAGATGACCTTACCAAATTCTCAGCCGCTTATCCAATTACTAACACTACTGCTGAAGAAACATGCGAATGTTTGGTTCATTTCATTACCTTGTTCGGAATACCCAAAACAATACTAACAGACCAAGGCACCAACTTCACGGCTGAGCTTTTTAAACAAACATGTAACTTATTAAAAATAAAACAATTATGGTCCACCCCGTATCACCCTCAAACTCAAGGTGCTCTCGAGAGAAGTCACTCCACCTTAAAAGAATACCTAAAGTCTTATGTAAATGAGCAACAAAACAACTGGCCCCGCTTTGTGTATACAGCTATGCTTGCGTACAACACGGCTATTCATTCAACCACTCATTTCTCTCCCTATGAGCTTGTATTTGGAAACAAACCCTATATACCGGATTCCATTTACGAGGAAACTGCAAGCGCTACTTATCCTGAATATGTCCGCATACTCCAAAATAGACTCAAGTACTGTCGAGCAAAAGCAATAGAACATATACAAAAATCAAAGATAAATTCCAAAAGTTACTATGACACTCACACTAGGCCAATTAAATATAAAGTCGGCGATCTTGTTTACCTTAAAAATCACTTACGCCTAAGAAAAGCTCTCTCACCTATATGGAAAGGCCCGTTTAAAATTGTAAAAATCCATGGCAACAATACCGCGTCACTATTAATTAACAGACGTCACGTCAAACACCACTTTGACGAATTTAAATTAGCAACTAGTAATGAGTCATAATATTTTATTTAATATTATTCAATTCAATTCCTTTCCTTACAGAATTGGTTACATTTATCCTACCCTGGCATCAAACAGTCAAGGATATATCCAGCCAGCATCAGACGACGCAGGCATATATTTTGACCCCATTGGCTCTCTAAAAATAACTGATGATACTTTAGATATTATCATCCCCGTAGATGTCTCTTTCATTCAACCACATCTAGATAACATAAGGGATATCCTAAGAACTTCTAAATTCCTATGTAATCAAAGCAATGCATACTATGAAGGCGAATGTCACTATTTGTTCCAACCTTTGTCATCCCGTTATTCTGATATAGTTAGAGACTTTGATTCTATTTCTCATCTTATATCTAAGTCTTATAAAAGATCTGCTTGGTTTGGTGGAATCGGCTCAGTAATTAAACAACTATTTGGAAATATGGACCAAAATGATGCCGAGAAATACAGTAATGCCATTCAAACCTTAGAGAATGATCAAACTAAATTAGCAACCCTCATGAAAGAAAACATGATGGTTACAACATCCACACTATTGTCTCTTAAAGAAGTCATTGACAAAATCAATGCAAATGAAGTTAGCCTTAGTTATGCTATCGATACCCTGAACCAGGAAATGGCCAATTTAACCCTAGTTTCCAATAAACTATTAATTAGGTCTAAAATATCGGGACTGTCGAATATTTTAGAAAGTAGTTTATTAACCTTATCATTTAAGTTAGAAGACATAATTAATGCTATTATGTTCAGTAAGTCCAATATACTATATCCATCTATTATTACCCCTAAACAATTGTTTTCAGATCTTGTAAGTAACTATAGATTTCTTCCTAGTTCTAAGCAATTACCTGTACCCTTAATCTTAGACAATATCCATATTCTAGAAAACATATCCGATGTATCCAGTTATTATGCAAACAACAAAATAATATTTGTATTACAAATGCCTTTAGTAAATACTAAAGAATTCGACTTGTATCATACTACACCTTATCCTATCGCCCTTAAATCTGTAAACAAAACATTGTATTCTACAATAATACCATCAACTAAATATTTGGGCATAACTAAAGATAAATCATCTTATTGTAAATTAAATTCACTCACTACCTGTAAAGTTATAAATACGCAATATTATATTTGTGAAATTTCCAATGTATACTCCACGTCAGCCGTACCAATATGTGAAACTGAGGTTATTTCAAAAGCTCTGACTTCCGTTCCTCCTCTTTGCAAAACTAAATTCATTAATGGTAATTTTGAAACCTTTCATAAATTACATAGCAATCAGTGGATATACATGATTAGTCAAGATTCTAAAATAACAATAGAATGTAATAATCAAGATCTATCTGAATCTTCTATTTCCGGTACTGGTATACTAACTATACCAGACAACTGTATTGCTTATTGCAACGATAATAAGTTAATACCTAAACATAACATTGAAATAAAATTAAAACCAATAATATTGCACTTTGAATTAATTAATGATACTTGTTGTAGTCCCATTGCATATTTAAAAGAAAATATTAAAGTTCCTTACGTTAATTTAAAAAACATTAATAATTTAGACTCTCTTTTCTCAAATTATAATAAAGTAACTGATCAAATTAAAACAAACCTTAATGGAGTAATTGAAAAACCTCACATTGTCCTTTACGGTAACTATTATTCCTATACTACTATTATTATAAGTCTAGTTATAATCCTAGTTATTTCCTATAAATTGTATTGTTATTATAAGTTAGTTAAGAAATCTAGATGTACCCCTTTACCTGATACTCCCATAGAAATGACATCCACAGATGTCGAAGATATTCCTGCTCCTCGTCTCCGAATGACCTAAACCCTGGAAAACCTACCTTTCCTTCCGGCGTCAACTTACCTTCCACCTGTAAGTTTCCTCCTAATCGGGGGGCTGTTACATCCTTCACCTGTATCCCTTCTGGCCTACTCAGCAGCTTACGCTGCATTCCTGCTGCTGACGCAGCATCCTCTCATTCCTCTCTCCCTCTCCTAACAGTCCAGCATACCAGTCGTCTCCCAACCGTCCTACCGTGCACATGTATCTTGCACTCGTGTAATTTTTAATATACAAGTTTATTCTAGCCAAAAGTAATTTTTCTTTTTAAAAACCTAATCCGGAACCCGGTTATAACAGTGCGGTTCACCGAAAGGTCGTATTCTATACACCACCGTTCAACGATGCGTAGCGCTTGTTGAGTGAGATTACAGATTGTCCCCGTCACTTTCCCCGAGATGAGGATGGCGAGGTCGTCCGCGTAACCAATTGTGTAGAAGTGGTTTGCGTTGAGCTTCATGATGAGATCATTAATCACCAGATTCCAGAGGAGGAGGGATAGTACGCCTCCTTGGGGGCAGCCTCTAGCTATCATGGCCATCTGCTGTTCTTCCGCAAGGCGAACCACTAGTTTGCTTAACATGTTAGTAATCCAGTCTATCAATACCTGTTCTACTCCGTGCCGGGAGAGGGCGGTGCTGATGCTGGAGAAGTTTGTCTTATCGAAGGCTCCTTCGATGTCTATGAAGGTGCTCAGGCAGGTACCCTTCTGATGTATCGCTTCTTCTATCCGGCCGACCACTAGATGAAGAGCTGATTCAGTAGACTTACCCGAGCTGTATGCATGCTGGTTTACATGTAGTGGGATCGTTTTCAAGGCCCCATCCCTCAGCTCTCTCTCGCAAATTCTCTCCATGGCTGATCGGCCGGTGGGATTTGGCGTTTGTATAGTCGCTCTTACCTGGCTTAGGTATGAATATAACTTTCACTTCCCTCCATCCTTTTGGAACGTATCGGAAGGCCAGGCACGCTCTTATTATGGGCACTAGTCTGCTGGCGACAGAGGACCTACCCCACTGCAGTAAGGCGGGAAATATTCCGTCCGGATCGGCCGCCTTAAAAGGATGGAAGCACCGGATCGCCCACTGGAGTTTCTCCAGCGTTATGACTTTGTGTGCGTAGCGCCAGTCGTTTTCTGATGGTGTTAGAATTACCTCTGTCCAGTCAATAGTCTGTGCGAAAGCGCAACCTGGGAAGTGAGTTTCGATAAGGACGCGCATCGCCTCTTCTGGTGATGTGGTAAGTGTGTTGTCGGGTTTGCGGAGAACATCGGGCCCATTTAAGTTCTGTTGTGCCAGAATTTTCCTTACCCTGTTTGCTTGTTGGCAGGTTTCTATGCTGCCACAGTATTTTCGCCATCCGGTAGAGCTCTTGAATCTGATGCATTTTTTGTAGCTGGATTTGGCCGCGTAGTACGCGTCCCAATCCTCGTCAGCACAGGTGTTCATGGCTCTGTTTAGAGCTGCCCTTACCTTCCTGCGCTTTCGTTTCAAATCCGCTCCCCACCAAGGTTGCTTCCCTGGTGTTATGTGCGGAGTGGTTTCCGGGCAGGATGATCGGTAGCTGTCTAGCATTGATTTCGTGAGATGACTTACTCGTCCGTCGATCTGCGACGTGTCCTCGAAGGTCATCCAGTAGTTTGTTGGTGCAAGCTTGGTCTCGAGGATGCGCGTATATGCCGCACGGTCTGTGTTGCGTGGGTTCCGCCGTGGCAGCGTTGGTGTAATACAGACCTGGATGTCGAAGCGGATCCATCTGTGGTCGGAGCAGGAGGCCTCTTTGGAGACCTGCCAGCCGGTGGTGATGGCCGCTGCACCCTCCGATGCCAGAGTGAGGTCTATGATTGTTTGGCTTCGTCTGTTTACGAAGGTTGGTTCGGAACCTGTATTCAGTAGGGTTAAGTTTGTAGTGAACAAGAAATCAACTAAAGTCTTACCCCTTGCGTTTTGCGCGTCAGCGCCTATGATGACTTCCACCCCTGTGTTCTCGCAATGTCTTACGAGGCGGGCTAGTTCATGCGGGGGCGGCTCCTCTACATCAGGCATATATGCCGACGCGAAGACTACTGCCACCTCCGTGTCCCCACGCTGTATGAGCAGCCTAGCTGCAGAGAGATCCCTGCAACAGAAATCTGTTAGTGGCTGTGTTTTAATATTTCGTGTCGTATAGATACACGATCTTGGTTGATCGTGATCTGTGCAAACTAAGAGCTTACCACCAAGATTGGAGAGTCCTTGTATGTGGCCAGCCCTGATCCACGGCTCCTGGATCAAGGCAATGGCCGTTTGTTGATCCTCCAGCCACTTCCGCAGCTGAGCCGTCGTGGTCTGACTGTGGTGGAGGTTAGCCTGCAGAACTTTACAGGTCGACGGAGGGGACGCCATCGCTGGTCGATCCTTCCTCGTCGCCTGCTAGCCGCAGCCCGGCAAACAGGTCGCCCGCGTCGAAAAACTCCCCCTCCACGTCCGATACCGACGACAACAACGACAGGATGTCGCCGTCAAGCTCATCGCCCGAGGAGAGGACGGTACCCACGCTGACGGCAGTAGGTGCGGCCGGCGCTGCTGCTGCAGGAGCATCCGCGGGTGTAGCCGCGGTGTTTGTAGGGGGAGCTGCCACCTCCTCCTGTGTCACGATAATGGTTTCCGATGTCGGATTCCAACCCTGAGGGACGTCGGCATATTTGCCGTTCGGACCCTGAAACCGCATGTACACCGTCCCTACACCAAAGGAGAGACGGCGTCCAGCCTTCATCACGGTCGGAATTTGGTCCTCAGGGACCCCGACCACCACAAACCATGCATCGGCCTGTTTGTTGATGTGCAGCAACACCCATCCCTTGATGTCCACCCAAGGATTTTGGTAGCACAGAGCGCGCCCAATATTGGTCGGCTCTGCGAAAATACCCTGCTCATCCGGGATGAGTATGCCGCATCTTACTCGTTTAAGTATCTCCGCCTGCCTCCTGACCACTAGCGAGGTGCTGGTGGGGGGACGCAACTCGGAGATAAGCTTCCTTAGCCAAGCTAAGGTGTGGTCGTCACCGCACCACAGTTTGAGGACCCCACTAGTGAACACCGGCCTTGCTTTGAAGGTCGGTGCGGGTGAGTCCTGTTTGGGGGAGCAGGCCTCGGCGACTATCTTCCTCTGGATAGCCGCGAGAACCAGCTCCGACACTTCCCTGCTGATCAGCCCCGTGCGGCCGCAGGTGACTGCGACATCTAGGTCGGAGCTGACAGCTTGGGCGTAGCTGCGATGGGCGGCCCGCTTGGATTTATCAAGCCGCGGCCGCTTGCGCTCCCCTCGAGGTGAGGAGGTCTCATTGAGAGCTCGCTTAGCCACGGCCTGATCCTCCCGAACAGGTCGCTGTGCTGTTTTCTTGGCTGGTCCCTCCTCGGCGCTGGTTGACGGTCGGCTAGTGCCTCGACCTGCGACCGCATGCCTGCGGAGAAGTTGACGTTGCCACTGGTCGGTTTAACCGGACCCGTGGCATTAGCCAGTGTTTTTTGTGAAGTCTTACCTTTCCACCGTAATTGACGCCGCTCCTTCTTGGACGGTCTGTCCCTCCTTTTGGCAATACCTGCCGAAGGAGCTGTGGCAGCCTGTCCTGAGGGTTCTGCGCGGCGTCCCGAGTGTTTCTATCCTTATCCCGGCGCCTTTTCTTCTGCACCTGCCAGGTGAGCGCGAACGCGTCGCCGGAGGTGCTGGACTCCTCTGGTTGGCCAGTTACGGCCAGCAGGGGAGGGGCGGCTTGACGAGCCGTAGGCGGGGGCGGATGTATGAGAGGGCCCCGGCCACCGGGGTTAACCGTCGTGGGGGGCTGTGTGCCTGCAAAAGAGGAAGGATCGGTACTGGTCCCAATCAGCGCCGGTGTCCTTTGTTTATTACGGGACTTGGATTTGGTCTGAGCAGCGGTTCTCACCACTGCCGGACCGACACCCGCGCTGGTGCTCGCCGCGTTGGCAGCATAGCGCCCAGGGGCGAGAGAGGTGCTGCAAGCACCTCTCTTAGGAGTCTCGTTGGCTTTCGCCTCCACTCCAGTGTGTAGCTGTGTAGTGTGCGTATGTGTGTGAGTGGGTGTTGTGTGCGTGGTTGGTGTATGTGTGATTGGTGTGTGTGTGTGTGTGGTGTGTGTGGTAGTATTTATTGAGGTATCCATAGTTTGGTGTTTGGAATTCATCTCTCCGGCTTCCCACCCTCCTTGGAGCCCGCACCTGGGAACGTCTCGCTATTTTCACTGTTATGTATCCTATAGTTAATCTGTGAACAGCGTTGTGAGCTGCAATATTGTCTATAAGTTTTTTGTGTATTTCTTATTTCTATATTTTATTTTGCAGCTGTTTGTTGTTCCTTTTGGATAGAAAAAAAAAACTCCTGTTTTAGCGCTTCGTTCACGAGTTCGTTCGTTTAGAAAAGATAATGAAAGGTGCTATCTTACAATAATTCTATGACATGAACATTATCATTTTAGATACAGCAATCGACCTCAAAATAATCCTTTACACGCCTCCCTACGAAAGCAAAAACGTATCTCTATTTCCGTTCCGAATATTAGGCAATAATAGCTCCGAGAATTCTGCCTCAAATGTTCAATAGTAATAAAAAAGAAAAGGGCAATATAGCCCGCTTGCCACACCGCGCCAGCCTGTTGACTATATTGCCTTGAACAATATAACTAGACGTGTTCTTTAGCGGTGCTTCACATCGTTCAGGTCGGCACACTTGAATCGGAAATATTTTTTAAAACCGACCCGAAGCTTCACTGGCGTGTGCCGATCGGTAAACTATGTTTAGCATCTACCAACGCTGAATCGTGTTTGGGTCGGCACGGTGTAATTCGGGCAAATCCGACCGCCTTTATCTGTACACCCACATTTCGCCAGTTATGTTTAAGTTCCATGTAATAGGGGGCGCACCTAATGCTATAAACAAACTTATATCTACATAGGTACATTACTATATTCTTGAAAAAGAAGAAGAGGAAGCCCTGTTCCCGTAACCAGTGCGGTACCGCACCGAGTGGACCCAACATGCTGCTGCGGCGTGCTGTGCCTACGACGCAGCTGTACATTTCGCGTCCGCATTACTCCACGAAGGTTGAGGAAGTCGTGGAGTATTTAAGAGTGAAGACCAACTGGACTCTGAGGGTCGAAAGGTTGGAATCGCGCCACAACATCGACTTCAAGTCGTTCGTGGTTCGAGCTGCAACTCACCATCAGCAGACCTTCTTGAAAGAGGACTTTTGGCCGAAAGGTGTCGTATACCGACGATTTCGAGGACGGTTACACGACACCACGCAGCAAAACACGACGCCGTCAAGTTTTAGTTAAATAAGATTTTTTATATGTATTACTTTATTATTTTGTGTATTTTTATCTATGGGCCTCAGTTGCCCGACAATAAAATGATTGATTGATTGATTACTTAGTACAGTACAATATACATAGATTTGCTTTCAGCGCACGGTCGTGCCGCATTATGCCGATCCGAACATTCGTGTGTAGCCCCCTTACAAAGAATGTGGAATAGAGCGATAACGTTGTTGCAACGATAAAGTTTCCTTTGTTTTCAAGTGTATGAAAACGTTAGCAACTTCACCATTGTTATAAAGTGTGTTGATGTTAAGTTTTCTCATAATATAGAATAAAAGTAGCTTTAACGAACCCGAAACGCACTTGTTCTCCTCGTTATTGCGATATTTTTTTGTTTTAGACCATACCTACCATACCGGGTCAAAGTTAAAAAAAAAACTTGTGAGAAAGCAGGTTTTTTCACAACTTTTTTTTTACATACAAGTTTTTAATGTTCCATCCTAGGACTGCGTACAGCGTACACAGAGGATCTGCTGTGCTCACCAGCTGAATTGGTGTTTGGAGAGCAGTTATGTGTCCCTGGTGAATTTTTCAGTACAACAAGTGACAAGGCTGGACCTTGATTTTGTCAGTCTATTACGACAAAGAATGTTCGAATTACAACCGTGACGACGCCAACCGCCGAACACTCCGAACAGTCAAAGAGACGCCTTTATCGCTAATCCATGTCTCTTTAGTTCGCTACCGCGTTCATACTGTAGCCACCGCTGACCACAGCACATTACCACGCTTTGACGCTGTGACAGGAAATATGGAAGCACACAGTTCTGACAAGAACTAGACTACGTTTTGACGCCCTGATAAGAAACAGTTCTGAGAAGAACTATTTTAACGTTTTAGACATTCTTTAAAGAAATAGGAGTGTCAGGAGCTGTGAGGCCACTCTTCTACTCTGCATTTCGCGTGTCTTCTATCTTCCGTCAACTCGATCCGTAACACAGCATCACTCGGCGGTGGCCTCCCGACACTGGCGCGCAAACTACGGAGCGCCTATATTTATGCCATCTGCGCGCGCGCCGAGAACCGCGCGCCTCCGTGAACACACAAGCGCCCCTCGCGGAAATAATACGGCAACAATGCTGTAACGCGATTGGTGGAAATCCTGATAATGCCATTGGATTTTTATTTGTAAATTTTATTATAATTTAATGTACATGTTTTTATTGGTTAGTGTTAAGATGTAAAATAGTATTTAAGGCAACCTTTTAGAAAATACAGTATCCACTCAGATTCACATCCATCGAACACGGAGTTTATCTTTAACCTTCTGACACCCCAAAGTGGTGACCCCTGCCTGAACACAGTGAAGAACCAAGAACGAAGCTCTGTCAATTTGTGTATCAACATAAATCAAGATGTCGAATCCCTGCCAAACTGAAGAACAATCCAGCTCAACATCACATCCAGTTCCAAAGGCCGAAGCAGCTGGAATATCATTAACAATGCGCATTCCACCATTCTGGCGCGATCGACCACGGCTCTGGTTCATCAGTTTCGAGGCTGCAACCAACGACCTCAAGAAAGGCCAAGCTCAGCTCGCCCAGATGGTCATCGCACAGCTCGAGCGACAAGACATCGAGCAGATAATGGACCTACTGTACAATCCACCAGAGACGGAGCAGTACAAGGCCATCAAAGACAGGCTCA
Source organism: Noctua janthe (assembly GCA_910589295.1). NCBI lineage: Eukaryota > Metazoa > Arthropoda > Insecta > Lepidoptera > Noctuidae > Noctua > Noctua janthe. The sequence goes on along the minus strand of OU342565.1, from coordinate 1,954,845 downwards.
TATCTGCCTACGAGGAATCCGACAGCCGCCAATTTCAAAAATTACTGTCCGATATGGAACTCGGAGACCAGAAGCCGACGCAACTACTCCGCTGCATGCGAAACCTCGCCAGAGACAAGGTTCCTGACTCCACCCTGCGACTTATGTGGACGAATCACCTCCCATCACACGTCCGCTCAGTCCTCGCAGTCAGCGAAACATTCAGCACCAAGACAGCACTCGACGAACTCGCACTACTCGCTGACAAAATTATGGAGCAGACAGCACCAACAGAAGTCGCAGCCGTGCATGCACACGCACCCGCACCACCCACACAATCCGCACCGCAAGCAGATACGCAGTTCCTCATTAGCGAAATAAGGAAGCTATCGCTAGAAATAGCGGAACTGAAGTCAAGTCGCTATCAAAACAACAACAACTATCGTCGCAGTCGACACTCATCTCGTCACCGCAGCACATCACGTCAACGCAGCCACGATGTTTCTCCATCCCCATTCTGCTACTATCACCGCCGTTTTAAGGAGCAAGCTAGACGCTGCACGTCACCTTGCTCATTCAGCAAACAACAGAAACATAATACGGAAAACTAGACGGAACGTTGGCAGTGGCGGACACCGGCGTTCAAGAAAAGTCCCACCGCCTATACATCACCGACAGAAACTCTAAATTAGCATTCCTAGTCGACACTGGAGCCAACATATCCGTGCTACCGAGAAGTAAGGGACAAGTACCAACGCCGCTACCATTCCAGCTATACGCAGCGAACAACACAACTATAGCTACGTATGGCGAGAAAACATTATCTCTTGATCTCAATCTACGCCGCCCGTACTTGTGGAAATTTATCGTCGCTGACGTCTCAAAACCTATACTCGGAGCCGACTTCCTCAAGCATCACCAACTTATCGTCGACCTGAAAAACCGAAGATTAATCGACGGAGTTACCAGCTTAAAAGTCAATGCCCCGGTACGAGTATCGAACGTGCCTACAGTACGCAGCATCGACATGTCGCAATCATACCACGACATTTTGGCCCAGTATCCCGGCATAACAAGACTAACATCGATGAAATTAAACACCGATATCCACGTGCAACATTTCATCGAAACACGAGGACCACCGATACACAATCGAGCCCGACCGATACCACCACATCGCTTCGAAATAGTGAAGAAAGAATTTGAGAACATGATGGAACAAGGACTATGCCGACCTAGCAAAAGCCCATGGTCGTCACCTCTACACATCGTTCCCAAGAAGAATGGCGATATAAGAGTTTGTGGTGACTATCGCCGACTCAACTCCATCACCATACCAGATCGCTACCCCGTTCCACGCATCAAAGACTTCACACATCACCTATCCGGGAAAACTATCTTCTCAACAATAGACCTCAACCGCGCCTACCAACAACTGAGCGTGAGAGAAGAAGACATCGAGAAGACAGCCATCATCACCCCGATGGGATTATTTGAATTCCCACGTATGTGCCCCGGTTTGAAGAACGCGGGACAAACATTTCAACGCTACATCCATGAAGTACTACGAGGATTGGATTTCGTTTTCCCATTCATAGACGATTTGTTATTGGCATCAGAAAACGAAGAACAACACAGAGAACACCTCCAAATCGTACTAAAGAGGTTGGAAGATAATGGCATCACTATCAACCCCGCCAAATGCAACCTAGGCAAGTCAGAAGCCCAGTTCTTAGGCTACACTGTATCAAATGAAGGCATCAAACCTCCGCAATATAAAATTCAAGCCATCACCGATTACCCACAACCGAAGACAATCGAAGAATTAAGAAGATTTCTCGGAATGATCAACTTTTATCGTGATCATATACCTAACGCCGCAGCCCTACAAGCCCCACTGAATTCATACCTACATAACGTAAAGAAGCGAGACAAAACTCCAATCACGTGGTCAGACGAAGCAACTCAAGCGTTCCAGCAATGTAAAGCTAGCATCATAAACGCAGCTTTACTCGCCCACCCATCACATCATGCCACACTCGCCTTATTCTGCGACGCATCCGACAACTCAGCTGGCGCCGTTCTACAACAATACCTAAACGAAACATGGCAACCGCTCGGATATTATTCCAAGAAATTCAACGACGCGCAAAAGAAGTATTCTACCTACGATCGAGAGCTACTCGCAATCTACATGGCAGTCAAGCACTTCCGCAAGACATTTGAAGGACGTCACCTTATCATATTCACCGATCACAAGCCGCTAACATACGTCATGTCAAAAACTCAATCGAGTAATGAAACACCGAGACGGACGAGACAACTTTTGTTTATCAGTGAATTCACTACCGACATACGTCACGTGAGCGGTAAACAGAATATTGTCGCCGACACACTCAGCCGCATCGAAACTATCTCATGCCCATCTACAATAAACTTCAAGGAAATAGTCAGCGCGCAAGAAAAGGACAGCAACATTGAACGATTACTGCAAGAAACAAACATCTCTCTCAAGAAAATAGTAATACCCAACTCTGACGTCGAGTTATACTGCGAAACGTCTACGCCTTATGTACGCCCTTATATACCAGAGGAACACAGACAAGAAGTTTTCAACAGCGTGCACAATATCAGTCATCCTGGTACGCGCACGACTCGCAAACTTATAACGCAAAAATATTTCTGGCCATCAATGAACACCGACATCAGCCGTTGGACACGAACTTGTATACATTGTCAGAAAAGCAAGATACAACGTCACACATTCTCGAACATCTCATCTTTCCCGCCAAGTGATCGCTTTCAACACCTACACATCGACATCGTGGGACCACTACCTACAACAGCTCAAGGTCATCGATACTTAGTAACAATGATCGACCGACTCACCAAATGGCCTGAAGCAATCCCTACCGACGAAATATCAGCTGATCGAATAGCCAATATCGTCTACCAACATTGGATATCAAGATTTGGATGCCCGACTACACTTACAAGCGACCAAGGTCGCCAGTTCGAGAGTCAGCTGTTTCAAAATCTAATGAAACAAATGGGAATTAAGAAAAATCGCACAACACCGTATCATCCTCAAAGCAACGGGATGGTCGAACGGTGGCATCGTTCGCTCAAAACTGCATTACGTGCGAAACTATCCGACACGAGTACATGGATCGACGAGTTACCTACGGTGTTACTTGGACTACGAGCCGCACTACGCACCGACACCGGTGTGAGCGCAGCCGAACTTACCTACGGTTACAACTTGCGCTTACCTGGCGATTTCTTCACAACAGATACCTACACACCTACAATGGATTATACTTACGTCGAAAAACTACGTGACGTCATTCAAGCAAACAAACCGCAAGCCGTCACCGAGCATCACAGCAATAACAAACGCGTATTCGTGCATCAAGATTTACTCAAGTGCAGTCACGTGTTTATTAGAACCGACGCAGTCAAGAAACCACTCCAAGCTCCATATGAAGGCCCATATCGAGTTATAAGCCGAACAGATAAAGTGTACTCAATACAGTTACCGAATCGGAAAGCCAACATTTCAATCGATCGACTTAAGCCTGCGTATGTCATCTCAGAGCATACCATTACCTCACCGCCAAGCAAGATTACCATCACCAAGAAAACACAAGCTGTTACCACACCAACCGTTACCAAGAATACCAGTACCACACCAACCTTTACCAAGCAACAAGCAAAAGTACCTACGGCCAACGTGACGTCACAGCCCGCCATCAACAGATCAACGCGCTCAGGCCGTGTCGTCAAGCTGCCGGTACGCTTCGCTTGAGGGGGAGTACTGTAGCCACCGCTGACCACAGCACATTACCACGCTTTGACGCTGTGACAGGAAATATGGAAGCACACAGTTCTGACAAGAACTAGACTACGTTTTGACGCCCTGATAAGAAACAGTTCTGAGAAGAACTATTTTAACGTTTTAGACATTCTTTAAAGAAATAGGAGTGTCAGGAGCTGTGAGGCCACTCTTCTACTCTGCATTTCGCGTGTCTTCTATCTTCCGTCAACTCGATCCGTAACACAGCATCACTCGGCGGTGGCCTCCCGACACTGGCGCGCAAACTACGGAGCGCCTATATTTATGCCATCTGCGCGCGCGCCGAGAACCGCGCGCCTCCGTGAACACACAAGCGCCCCTCGCGGAAATAATACGGCAACAATGCTGTAACGCGATTGGTGGAAATCCTGATAATGCCATTGGATTTTTATTTGTAAATTTTATTATAATTTAATGTACATGTTTTTATTGGTTAGTGTTAAGATGTAAAATAGTATTTAAGGCAACCTTTTAGAAAATACAGTATCCACTCAGATTCACATCCATCGAACACGGAGTTTATCTTTAACCTTCTGACACCCCAAAATACTATTGCTTATCGTAAAATCAATTTTCATTCTCGCTATCATCTACATCTTTGATTTATATTCTTCCTTTCCTATAAGGGAAGAAGAACTTTACACCGTGTTCTTCATGCCCCCAAACTTTAAATACTTCCACGACCCCCGACTCAATGCATTGTATTCTATGCATTCATCAGCACCATGTTTTGAGCAGGTCAGTGACACGTTGTATGTTGACTCTTTATACTCAAATACTCAAATTTTTATTGTATTACATAGATGGTGTAACAAGGTAAAAGATCATTATGGACCCTGTCGGGCACAGCAACATTAGGAGAGAGGAAGAGGGCTAAGCAGCTATTCAATAAATTATTAGAAATTATAAATTTAATTGGTTGTATAATTATGAATATATACGTAATACATTGTTAGGTTTGTTCATGTAGGTATAGTATATTAGTTATTTTTAATAATGTATTGCATAACAATAATGTAGGTAATTATTATGAAATTATTAAAAGTATTTAATTATTATTAAATTATGTTATTATTTGTGTATTCATATTTTCATATTTATATTTGGTTTCCTAAATTTCATATTATTCCATATTATATTATATTTATTTCGTAATGTTTGTTGTATTACATGAGAGCGAATGATTTTAGTTTGTAATCGGTTTGTCATCCAGAAACTCCTTTACTGAGTAGTATGCCTTGGATTCCAGAAATTGTTTCAATTTATTAATAAATATATTTGTTTTGTCCACTTCTTGAATGTCATTTGGCAATTTATTATACATTTTAATGGACATAATTAATGCGCTGGTTAAGTGCATTTTAATTCGGGATTGAGGAATGTTTATTTTGTTTTTGTTGTGTCGAAAGGTGAATCTTGTTTGTGTTTCTTCACATTTGGTGTAAAAATCTGGGTGTTTTCTTACAAATTTACATAAATCTAATATATATAAACAGGGAAGTGTGAGTATTTTGTGTTTTCGAAAGTGTGGTTTGCAGCTATGTGTTTGTTCTATGTTGGTTATTATTCGAATTAACTTCTTTTGTAGGATAAATATGGTTTGTGAATTATGATTCGCGACAATAACAATATGGCTTTACAGAGTTATAGTCATTAAACTCATCAATACAATCCTCTTCATATAACCCCATTGAATGACTTTGCAATGAAATAGTCATTAAATGGAATTAAATGAACTTAGTGGGTTGTATTGATCATTTTAATGATTATAATTCTGTAACTACATACGTGTTACGGTTGCGAATCATATTTTGTTTCACATATAGCCTGGAAATGACCTGCAAATTGCAAAAAAACTTAAGAAATTTTAATTTCGTGGGCTACCCTGGCGCTTCCGCCTCAACAACAGCATTCCACCCATAATAAGTCTCTTTTCAAAACACAGCGAGACGTAGAGAGACGAGACGGACGAAAATGTGTACTAATAATACGTTACCTACACATTTCCTCGTGACTTTAACAGCGAAATTGCGTAGGAACAAAATATGGCCGTCGTAAACTTATGTGTGTCTGTTTGAGTAAAAACGTCACGAGTTGCGATCCTGTGAGGGACGTAAGCGTTTTATTAGACGTTATAACGATGTTGTGTGTCGTCAGTCGTGTCATGTGACATACATGATGGGTAGCGGGTAATGGGGTTGGAATATTTTTGTATTATGAAGCCTTTTTGTATTATGGTATTCAGCTGCTTCCGGTTAGAAGCCGACCCCAACATAGTTGGGAAAAGGTTAGGCAGATGATGATGATGCTATTTTGAAAATAAAATAAAATTGATGGGAGTTAGGCAAGCCAAACTAACTGAAACAAAAATTCAAACTCCTTTACTGGGCAGACATGAGTCCACCCACTCGAATGTCAACCTTACTGCTTCCATTTCACACGGGTTACTTGCATAAATCCCGGTTTCCCAATACCCGATTTGTCGGGACCTGAATAGTAAAACTACCTCACTACTTTTATGTGCCTGTTCCTACATGGGTGAGCGTATACAGCAAGTATTTTACCTGTACCGATCGGTACCTATCCGTTCTAACTGGGGTACCTGTATCTTTATTCAAGGACCCTCTCTTTTTGTTGGATTTGGTAACAGTTTTTCGAAGATTCATCACTGTGAAGTCTTAGATTATCATCCTTAACATTAACGGACATTAACATTGACGGGGTGTGCATTAATAATATTAGTTATGCTGACGATATGGTGTTGCTGAGCCCATCGATCGGTGCTCTGAGGCGACTGATCGCTATTTGCGAATGCTATGCGGTGAATCATGGGCTCAGATATAATGTCACAAAGAGCGAACTAATGGTTTTTAAAGAAGGAAATGTGACATATTCATGTATTCCGACTGTCGCTCTTTGTGGAGAACCACTGCAAAGGGTGGACAAGTTTAAATATCTGGGCCACTGGGTCACTGAAGATCTTAAAGATAATTGTGACATTGAAAGGGAACGTAGGTCGCTGGCTGTCCGTTGTAACATGCTGGCTCGCAGGTTTGCACGTTGTACGAAGCCAGTTAAAGTAACGCTTTTCAAAGCTTACTGTCAGTCCCTCTACACGTGCAGCCTGTGGGTCAACTTTACTCAGCGGACATACAGCAACCTACGCGTTTAATACAATAATACACTGAGAGTGCTGCTGCGGCTGCCGTGGCGTAGTAGTGCGTCGGGGATGTTTGCAGATAATAATATTGATGGTTTTGCCGCCATTATTAGAAATAGATGTTGTGCATCCCTGATTACTCGTGTTCGCGGCAGCACCAACAGTATTCTCGGTGTGTTCGCAGATCGGTGGGATTCCCCGATGTTGCGGCTCCATGCTGTATTTTAACTTGTATATTTTGACTCTGTGTCTGTAACCTACTAACACTAGAACTTAAGTAATATTGTTACTAACCCTATGGACCCTGGTCTGAAATAAAAACTTTCTATTCTATTCTATTCTATTAAAAACTTAACCCATTCAAAATCATTAAAAGTTTTTATTGTTTGTTTGTTTATTTGTTCATTCCAGAAGAACTGTCCAATTAATTGACCATCCTCTGAATTTTATTATTTCATCAGTACATAATGTTACGGCTAAAAGTCGAAGTATGGTTACACCTAGTTATAACCGGCTAAACCTAAATGCAGCCGGTAACAGTTGTGTATCCTTTTTATTGCTAGGACACACCGAACAAATGGATTAGGTTAGGTTAGGTTAGAACTGTGACAAAACGCGCGCGAGCCGAGCGAGCGCACCGAGCGGTGCCGCGGCAGCGGCCGGCGAGCACTACATCCAAATTGGTTGCATATTCTAACCGAAGATAAGTAGGATACATCTAAGTTTAACCGGATGCACGTAGTTGCACCGGGCTAAATCTAGGTATAGCCGCACTTCGGCTATTAGCCGTAACATATATATTTCTCTAATAGATTGGCAAACAACAAAGTAAGTCAGTCTGAAGCTTTTAACAAATAATTCAAAAGCTGGGTATTCCATACAGTGAGTCGAATTTTTTTCAATGCCAACATTGTTTAGCAGATTGGATGAGATGCCAGCCAGTCGGTGTCGAAGCTAATGTTATAGGGTTCTACCTTTACTTGCTATATGAAAATGGAATACTCAAATGAACTGAGAGTTTGGTGTTGGTGGTGGTGAAACCTGGTGTTTACACTATGGGCGCGCTTGAGCGAGTTTTTCTTAATGGAGTTTTTGGCATGTATGATGCATTCTATGGGTGAATTTTAAATCTTCAAAGTTAAAGAAAAGAGATAAGTTTAATAGACATGTAATTTTGAACTTTAATGTATTTACATTTTTAATTTAGGGACTAACCACGTTCCGAACTAAATGTTGCATGCCTACTGCAGAGTATGGTGACACTAACAACTTTCCTGTTCTTCAAAAACCCACCTGTATAACTACCCATATTTGCAATAAATGAATTTGAATTTAAATTTGAATTTGAAAGTGCGAAAATCTATAACATCCGACTACTCAATCTTTAGCGTCTGATGTTGAGCATACCACATCATTTTGGGAAAATATGATGTCTTTTTAACAGAAAGCCTCGACATGACATGCGACACTTAAGAGTTGTTCAAGAATTCATACCCACGTCATTAAAAGCTTCGAATTTAAACAAAGTAAATGAGTATTGTTAAATATCGCAATAATAATGACATTAGTCGCCGATGAAGTAAGAAAGCAACGAAAGAAAATGAGGAAAATTAAAATAACACCCACACAGCGCCATTTTTCAATAATAATCTTCTGACCTTAATCCCTATATTCCTGCTTACACTCTAATTGGATACGGCAGAAGATAGAAAACCAATTTAAAAATACACAGGGGCATTTTCTTGCTATAGATATCAATTTTATACAAAGCAGGTGTCTGAAAACCGTCGAGTCACCTTAAATAATGAAACTTCCGATACGCTGCTTGTTTTATTGTTTTTTTATGAAAAGGTTACACATCCTTTATGGATATCTCCACACCACATATATATTTTGTAATGAATTTATGAAAAAATATTATTAAAAGGCTAAATTGGTTATTTCATATTAACTGTCTCGTTGGTGTCATGACCGCAAGGTTGAATTCGATTCCCAGGTAGGGCAAAGAGTTATTGGGTTTTCCATTAGGTTTCCATTTACATTTCCGAAAGGTTAGGCAGAGGTGTACCTAACAAGTAGACCCACATTTCACTAGTTATGTTTTAGTCCCATGTAATAGGGGGCGAGCCTATTGCCATCAACCGGGCTCAAATTCAGACTCCGTGGCTACTACTGAAAAATTCTTGAATAACCCAATAACACTTTGCTTGACCTGGGAATTGAACCTCATGCCTCATGATCAGCAGTCGCGCTTGCGGCCACTCGACCAACGACTCTTATAATTATGAGTTTTGTTATAAGTCGTTATAGAAATGCCTTCTAATCATCCTTTCATTTACTCATTAAGTTTAATGTTATGCATATTATACAGAATTAGAAATCGCCGTGTCGTCCGCGGCCGCCCTCAGTCTACAGAATGATTTATAAACGGCTCGCATCTCATCGGATCGGAACGGATTTTACGATCGTCATCGCGTCGTCATGTTTAATCGTCGTGTGTGTTGTATCGTGTGTCGTGTCGTGTGTTTAATCGTGTATTTAAAGTCTATATTACCAAGCCGCGCACAGTAGCTTGACCGCGGTCGTCTTGCACGAAACACGATCGTAGCCAAAAGTACGCCGCGACTCGCGATCGGCTCCGTTCGTCTTTTTTTTTTTTTTTTTTTAGATGGGAAATCATCAAATGACCCCCCCCACACTGGGCGGAGCGGAAGGGAGTGTCAGACTTGTACTGACTAAAACCCATCCATGTTCCTTCTTTGCCCTTTGTGTTCCAGGGCCACGGTGTCTCTTTCGAACAGTCCCGCAGCTCTGGCAGGCATCGGCCCATGCGGACCCCTACTCGGTTGCTGACATCTCTTTGAGGCGCGCGTGGAACACGAACGCGCCGTCGACATGGCCTGTCGTCATAAGACGGCCGGACGGCGAGCTAGCCCATAACTCGCCGTCCACAGGCCCGCGCCTACGGTGGCCGGGAGCCACCACGTGACCCCCGACGCCCAGGGCGTCTCCCGCGGCGGCTGGGACGTGAGGTTCTTTCCCTCTCACGTCTCGCCACCTCCTTCACTAGCATGACTGCTTCATAGAAGGTGGTGACGGCTTCCCATTCCCTCTCGCTCCGGACCATGGCTTGAACCAGGGTCGGACGCGAGAGATCGCCGCCGCCAATCGCCGCTACAAGGACACGGCGGTGCTCCGCCCAAGCGGGGCAGACCTCTACGGTGTGCTCCACCGTGTCCTCCGGACGATCCTCGCAGTGGAAACACCCGGGCGTTTCCTCCCGCCCGATTCGGTGCAGGAACCTCCCGAAACAACCGTGTCCGGTGAGGATCTGCGTCAGGCGGTAGGTGAGGGCGCCGTGGCGCCTCTCTAGCCACTCCTCAAAGAGGGGACTTATCGCCACTATGGTAGCGTGCCCTGCACGGGGTTGCAATAGTCGCTCTCTCCATGTCGCCATGGGATCACGCCGGAGGTCTGTCCGCTGAGCGGCAATTTGCCGCGGCAGTGGAGTTTCCCCCCGACGTAGTGCCTCCGCGCGCCATTCATGCAGGCGCGCGAGGACTATCGCCTCCAGATCCCATGGCGGCACTCCGGCAAGGAGGCTAGCCACCTCGCCGGAGATCGTGCGGTACCCCCGGATTAGCCTTATGGCTATCACCTTTTGGGGCGCGTTCAGGTAGTGGGCGGCTTGCCGCCTCAAAGAACGCGCCCACAACGGGGCCCCGTAAAGGGCCATGGACCGCATGACCCCCGCGTATAGCCTCCGGCAGGAGGCGTTTGGACCCCTCAGGTTGGGCAAGAGCCGCTTGAAGGCAGCCCCTGTCCGTTCCAGTTTGGGAGCCAAACGTCGGAAGTGCTCCACGAAGTTCCACCGGCTGTCGAGGACGAGTCCTAGGTACTTCAACGTCGACCCGACGCCGATGGAAACCCCTCCTGCCGTCAGTAGGGATCCCGACGGTGGCGCATTCCGAGGCCCATGAAAACACATGGCCTCGGACTTGTGCAATGCCACCTCGAGACCCAATTGCCGGATCCTCTCCACGACTATCGCAACCCCGCGTGTCATGTTTTCGGCCGCCACCTCGTGCGACCTCCCTTGTGCCAGTACCAGCGTGTCGTCAGCGTAGCAAACTACGCTGACGCCGGTAGGGAGGTCGGCGCGCAGCACCCAGTCGTAACCGATGTTCCACAGGGCCGGTCCCAGAACCGATCCCTGTGGAACACCGCACGACATCTCTCGCCGGTTCCATTCTCCGCTCCGACCGGGGTAGATGACGGCCCTATCCGTCAAGTAGTCCCCGACTACACGACGAAGGTAGGTTGGCACCCGGGCTCCGTTCGTCTGTCGTCGTGTCCTATCGGATCCTTTCGGCCGCCATCACGGTATGACTGAAACTATTTGACTATAAACGGATACGATCTCAAGCGACGGTCCGAACCCGAAAGTATACGTTGACATCCTGTCGGACACGATTGGCAGTCGCCGTTCGTATCCTTTCCGATCCGATGCGATGCGAGCCGTTTGGTGGAAATCATCCTTACGTGGTCTGTACGTAATAAGTAATTTTCCTTAGACTAACTTTTCTTTGAAGGCTACACGTGTTCCGCCTGACGCAGGTCCTCACCGGACACGGTTGTTTCGGGAGGTTCCTGCACCGAATTGGGCGGGAGGAAACGCCCGGGTGTTCCACTGTGAGGATCGTCCGGAGGACACGGTGGAACACACCGTGGAGGTCTGCCCCGCTTGGGCGGAGCACCGCCGTGTCCTCATAGCGGCGATTGGCGCCGGCGATCTCTCGCGTCCGGCCTTGGTTCAAGCCATGGTCCGGAGCGAGAGGGAATGGGAAGCCGTCACCTCCTTCTGCGAAGCAGTCATGCTGGTGAAGGAGATGGCAGGACGTGAGAGGGGAAAAACCTCACGTCCCAGCCGCCGCGGGAGACGCCCTGGGTGTCGCGGGTCACGTGGTGGCTTCCGACCACCGTAGGCGCTGGCCTGTGGACGGCGAGTTATGGGCTAGCTCGCCGTCCGGCCGTCTTATGACGACAGGCCGTGTCGATGGCGCGTTCGTGTTCCACGCGCGCCTCAAAGAGATGTCAGCAATCAAGTAGGGGTCCGCATGGGCCGATGCCTGCCAGGGCTGCGGGACTGTTCGAAAGAGATACCGTGGCCCTGGAACACAAAGGGCAAAGAAGGAACATGGATGGGTTTTAGTCAGTACAAGTCTGACACTCCCTTCCGCTCCGCCCGAGTGGGGGGGGGGTCATTTGATGATTTCCCAACCGAAAAAAAAAAAAAAAAAAAAAAGGCTACACGTGTTACTTTATTACTAAGTATATTTTGAAGATGTTTTCTTCTTTCGGTCTCTCCTGTCAGACGTCACGGCATCGTTTATTCCTCTCTCTTCCATCCAGCCATTTTTTTTTTGGCCTTTCTCTCCCTCTCCATCCATCAACATTCATATCCGTCAGTCTTTTAGTCATTCGAGTTTCATGCCTCCTCATTACACCTTATCAGCTATATTCAGGGAAAAAGTTTACGCATTTGGGAGGATGGAATGCGATAGTTGGTAGGAGATTTACGATCATTCTAGACCCATTTATGCTTCGTCTTGCTCGTAAACACTGTGTAGGCATCACACTCACTCTGATATAGGTAATGAGTAGAGTCTACAGAACTTCTTTTTGTCAATTTTCAAGATTCTGCGTAAACGTCACATAGTGACGTGAGCATAAAAATATGTCTTATTCTTTCATGGGACTCCGGAGGGAGTTAGACGACACGGACGTTCTTCTAACTTCAAGCTTTTGTGGGAATATCAGTTCCCTATCATAAACCATACTTGTTTACAAACCTGACTAGACAAGACAAGGAGTTACCCGCTAGGGACGCGTTATCGAACATTCGTGCGATGTTCCGACCTCCATCAAAAGATATCCGATAGCATCAATTTGTGCCCGACCACCACGGCATTGGCACTGATTTAACTAAACACGATTTATAGTGTTGTGTCTGATTTGGTTTAAGATATTGAAAGCTTGTATGACAATCTTCTTTATCGTATAGTTAGTGCCTAACCTGGTGTCAGAGTTTTTATGCCGCCCATGGGCCTCTGACTTGGATTTACGTGCCGTCGAGAAGTATCTCTCAGGCATGCTGGTTACCTCACCATGTTTTCCTTCACCGAAGCAATTGTGGTAATGTAGGAAGAGCATACATGTGTACGTGCATTTTAAAGTGGGATATCCAAATGAATCTGTAAACGATATTACTGATGACATTTCTTTGAATCAATACGTGCACACTAATTGCACATTTTGAATCAACTTATTATCATCATCATCTGGTTAGCCTTTTCCCAACTATATTGGGGTCGGCTTCCAGACTAACCGGATGCAGCTGAATACCAGTATTTTACATGGAGCGACTGCCTATCTGACCTCCACAACCCAGTTAGTACTGGGTAATACGATACCCCTTGGTAAGACTGGTTGTCAGAATTTTTGGGCCACTGACTGCCTTACGACTGTCAAAGATCTACAAATGACAGCCGGGACCAACGGCTTAACGTGCTTTCCGAGGCACGGAGGAAACTCGGTATGTAATGGGCGGTCACCCATCCACAGACCAACCTAGGCAAGCACGGCTTAACATAAAGATCGACTCGAGCGGCTGTTATTATTTAGCCACGAGCTCCTCTTCGAATCAACTTATTAGATTTTTGAAAAAATGTAGTGGCCGTTATTCCAGTAGCATCACCGCCTATTACTAAAAATATCACTAACAAAGTCTTTGTGTTGCCAATTAGGCATCCCTACATACCCCTTTAAGGCATTACTTCGGCGTACTGTTTTGTAAGAAGACAAATCTTTTATTTGCGTGTAAATAGAGTTTTCTTTTAAATTTTCTTTGTCTCCAAATTCGTAGTATTTACGACAAGGAAAATACACCAATTAACTTAAAACACGAGTACAAAACAACCACACGTGCGCGAGATTCAGGACTTAATTAAATTCCTAATTATGTACAACAAGGAGGAAAATATTAATTAGAATGTAAATTCATTATGTAGGCCTAATTATTTCCATTTAAAGCAACGATTAGGGGGGTAGGAAATGGTTATATGTTTTGTGATTTAAATGTTAATTTATCGTGTTTCTATTTCAACACCTTCGAATACTGATAGGATGTTAAAGGAACCCTGTTACTAAACCTACACCATTTGTCAGTATGTCCATCACAGGGTTATATTTTTAACTAAAGTATCTCGTCGTCATCATCATCATCTTCCTGCTCTTGTCTCATGTTACTTGGGGTCGGCGCAACACGTTTTTTTTTCCATTCTCCTCTGTCAACCGTCACTCTATCATTTACTCCTTTGTCTGTCATATCATTCCTCACACAATGCATCCATCGTTTCCTAGGTCTTTCTCTCCCTCTCCATCCATATCACTCTTTTAGTCACATGCGATTCGTCCCTCTTCATCACATATCCATGACGTCACTCTAAAGCGTGTTTTTTGTTTTTTTACTATACTTTTTTATTACCTTCGTCTTTTGTGTCTTTAAAATTATCAGGACCTGGTGGCCACATTAATCGCGGGGTCAGAACGTTGTTTATGTCCTCTAAAGTGCAGGTTTTTACCAAAAACTTATTGCACCACTTATTTTTAACTTAAGGTACCTACAATGGGTACCTACCATATCTTAATTATCCTCTTTTAATCACACCCAACAAACACTCTATAAAATTCTTGCTTGGGAGCGTAAATTAAGAATCAGCGTAGGTATGCGAGTAATGACAACGGACAGAAAATTATTTCACCCATCCGCTCTCGCCCGTGGGTGGGACGATTCATTATTGTCATCTTCCCTTCACAGAATTTACAATTTGTTTTGCTATGAGCTTGGTAAATTCACAAATTTTGTTTATAGGTATGAAAATGTCATTTAGTGGCTGTTTTTAATTGATAAAATAATACAAGATCATGCCTATAATCCCCGATGAGTTAGGCAGAGGCTACCTACCTATCGTCCACAATTTGCTAGTTATGTTTGAGTCCCAAGTAATAGGGCCATCCTATTGCCGTCAACCGGGCAAAAGTCAATTACAAATCGTACTCCGTACAAAAAGATATTAATTTTTGTACGGGGTACGATTTGTAACTGACGCTAAAAGAAGCTTTGAGTTAATTAATTTAAACTGAATGCTGGCACTTCAAAGAATTTGTATGAATCCCATTCGCCATTTTATTTGCAGGTGTATTTTGTTTTGTCATCTCTCTTTTGTTTTTGGAAAAAATCAAAGAAATGATTAAACATTTTAATTATTATTTTGTTCTTGTGGCTGCGATGGGAATAATATAATTATTTGTCTTCATTATTTTCATTTTGTTTGGAATAGATAATGTTCAGGTGACACGAAACGGGGTGCTATGTTTATTAAAACATCTAGGCAATGTTTTTTCAATACTATTTCAATCAAGCTTTTGGAATGTGGGAATAGTAGGTTGGGGGACACTAAGGGATCGTCCTAGGATCATTGTAACTGACCTCAAGGTCAAGGTTATTGGCAGAATGACGTGTAAAACTGTTTGTAAAAATCTATTGGCAAAATAAACATCTTATATCAAGGTCAGATAGGCAGTCGCTCCATGTAAAATACTGGTATTCAGTTGCATCCAGGTAGACTGGAAGCCGACCCCAATATAGTTGGGAAAAGGCTAGGCTGATGATGATTTATCAAGGTAAAGTTCATGTTTCTTTAGGTATCAGGACCATTCTGTTTCGCGCAAAAGTCTAATCGCCCAAAAGTCCATGCGCGCATATGTCTTTTCGCGCATGTGGATTCGCGCAAATGTCCCAGATCCTTTCTTTATGTCAAGGTTATTGACTTGAGGTCAATGTTTTTGATTATGAGGTCAATGAACTTGCCCTATATTACATTAAAATAAGCACTGAGGTCAGGACATTTTCGATAATCAGCTCATTTTGTGTCAATAAGGTCATTTCTCATCCGACATGCGGCTGACATGTCCAGCCCACTTATAGGTTGGCGGTTTTCTGGGTAGCAGCATAACATGAACAAAGTAACCATCTTTTTTTTAGTACAGAATGATTTATTCAATAAGGAAATCATCAAATGACCCCCCCCCCCACTCTGGGCGGAGCGGAAGGGAGTGTCAGACTTGTACTGACTAAAACCCATCCATGTTCCTTCTTTGCCCTTTGTGTTCCAGGGCCACGGTATCTCTTTCGAACAGTCCCGCAGCCCTGGCAGGCATCGGTCCTTGCGGACCCCTACTTATTTGCTGACATCTCTTTAAGGCGCACGTGGAACACGAACGCGCCGTCGACACGGCCTGTCGTCATAAGACGGCCGGACGGCGAGCTGGCCCATAACTCGCCGTCCACAGGCCCGCGCCTACGGTGGCCGGGAGCCACCACGTGACCCCCGACGCCCAGGGCGTCTCCCGCGGCGACTGGGACATGAGGTTCTTTCCCTCTCACGTCCCGCCACCTCCTTCACTAGCATGACTGCTTCGCAGAAGGAGGTGACGGCTTCCCATTCCCTCTCGCTCCGGACCATGGCTTGAACCAAGGCCGGACGCGAGAGATCGCCGCCGCCAATCGCCGCCACGAGGACACGGCGGTGCATTTGACAGAATATTACATTCTAATAAATATTACATTCGAATCTTTCATTCACAACTCTTTGAAATGAAGATAATGTCTTGCATTTAAATGCAACAAGCTACACCACTTTAATAACTCTTCGTGCATTAAGATAATATATTACAGTACAAACTAAATTGTTGGTTGTGTCAAGACCTCTGAAACGAGAACGTTTTACTGGGAATACTTATTTCATTAAAATGTTCCTTTGTTCTGCGTAAATCAGACTGCTAGTATGAAATTGTAGTAAAGAAACTTTACGGTGTAGTGGTAATATCGTGAGAAAAGATTTTTGTATGTGTATGGCTATAAGAGTAGAAGAAGACCAAAGAAACGATGGGTGGACTGTGTGAAGGATGATATGGCTAGAATGGAGGTGACTGCTGAGATGGCGAGTAATAGAGAAATATGGAAGAAGAGGACATGCTGCGCCGACATCAAATTAATTCGGATAAGGGTAGGAGAATGATGATGAAACTCTACGTGTATAGGTTTTTGTTAAATGGTTTTTGGAACTGAATAAAATACATTATCACCAAAGCTAAAGAATATTTTCCCATTTACCAGTGAATGCGAAAAAAATCCAAGATAGTGTTCGAGTTGCACATTTGAGGTGAGAGGTGAACTTACAGTTATCCCAGTGGCGTGGCGTGGCGTGGTTTTTTATATGTATTAGATTATTATTTTACAAGATTATTTTGTTGTATTTTTATCCAGAGGGCTCAGTTGCCTGACAATAAAATGATTGATTGATTGTAACATCGGTTTTTGCCTCCCGGGGCCGATCGATGTTATACTTTAAAATCCACATTTAGCCAGTTATGTTAAATTCCTTGTCCCTGCCTGCCAGCCTAACCTTTTTCCAACTATGTTGGGGTCGGCTTCCAGTCTAACCGGATGCAGCTGAATACCAGTATTTTACATGGAGCGACTGCCTATCTGACCTCCACAACCCAGTTAGTACTGGGTAATACGATACCCCTTGGTAACACTGGTTGTCAGACTTTTTGGGCCACTGACTACCTAACGACTGTCAAAGATCTACAAATGACACCCGGGACCAACGGCTTAACGTGCTTTCAGAGGCACGGAGGAAACTCGGTATGTAATAGGTGGTCACCCATCCACAGACCAACCTAGGCAAGCACGGCTTAACCTAAAGATCGATCCGAGCTGCTGTTATTATTTAGCCACGAGCTCCTCTATAATATCTATAAATGTTTTACCAGGTATATTGTTGGGCCTTAAGTTATTTGTTTCACTTCAACACATTTTAGTATCTCTATTGTTTGTTGCCAAGGGGCTATCTTACTTGGCCATCTGCCCCCATGTCACAGACCTTTTAGGAGACCGTTTGGCATAGATAGCATATCTCTTGGCACAGAACACAATACAATGTAGTTAGGTTTATGAATTTTATTATACTTGCGCAGTAATTAACTGTGAATATTCTATAGACCGACCGCTTTAATGAGTCCTCGCGAAGGTATTAATTTAAATGGAATATTCTGAAGGTTGATCACGTATTGGTTCAATTAGTATCGTTATTTTAAAGCAAATAGCCTGTGAGATATTGTTAGGACGCTTTGTGCTTTTGATGGCGCAAGGCGGAGGACTCATTAAAGCGGTCGGTATATAATTAAATGTTATATTTTGATGTACCTAAGTTTCAACTGTGTAGACCGAATAGTTTCGGAATAAAGTGGCTGTGACATACGAACAGACAGACAGACATGACGAATCTATAAGGGTTCCGTTTTTTGCCATTCAGTTACGGAACCCTAAAAACAACTTCACCGTCGAAAATAGAATACTAAGCGGTAAGCTGGAATATAAATATGGTATAATCTTTGATCTGAATTCAGTCAACGTTCAAAGGCATTCTCAAGGTTTCGTAAGCACCGCTGAAGATTTCCTACCAGCCACGTTCGTAACACTGAAACAAAGGCTTTTAATGCCACATTTCGGGATTAGCTGGCGGATTATATACCTACTGTATATATGTACAGAAACGTGAGTACAATAATGCGAGGTCAAAATGGTTCGTTGCTTGAGAAATACCTATTATATTGAGATGAAGCAGGTAATTTCTTGCGAAACGTGGTGAAATATTTTAATAGGTAGGTTAGTTAAATATGGTGACAAAGAATGGTGGCTTGTTGATGGTGGTTAGTACTTATTACGTACTAGTTTCTGCCGCTGACTTCGATCGCGTGTGACACCTGATATCCGATCCGACCTGATATATCGGATATCAGGTCGGATCGGATATCAGGTGGACACCCGACGAAAGTATAGTTATCTATAAGTGAACGAATGATCCTACCTCATCCCGTCAGCACCTATGTACAGACACTACCATATCAGGCTACCACAATCTGTGAAATTTCTTTAATAGATTTTTAATTTTGTCTCAAAAGCATTAGGTCCAATGATGATTGGGAAAATTTGACTTGATGTGTTTCGTCTGTACTTGCAGAAATTACCTTTGACAAACATAAAACAAATAATTTTGAAGGGGATAATGTGATAAAAATACACAAAAAATATGATATATATTTAAATATATTTTAAGTATATCTACTATAACTATTTATAACATTCAATAAAAAATATAATGACCAGAATTTGCATTATCATCCATAGGTTCAATTACATTTAAACTAAATAGCTATTCTCTTCAGAATAGCCAAATTAATATAGTAATTATTTATAATACACCCATTTAAAAATACTAAATATTTATCTACTTATAGAATAAGAAACTAAATAACAGATTAAATTGTAGAAATATTTAAAGGTATGACTTAGTACCTATATAGATAGATTAACAGAAACCGTAAAAAATATTCCAGAAAAATGTAATTACTTTATTGGTAACTAAGCTCTAAAGAAAAAACCAATTATAACAATAATTAAAAAAAATAAGAAAGTACATTTATTAACTTTAACAATAAAACCTAAAAATAGATGTTAGAAACATTAGACAGCTCAAATGTTTCAAACAATTCTAAAACATCGATAGAAGTTCTATTTAGTCGTAAGAGGATCTTGTGAGGCTTGGAAATAATCAGAACTAACGTTGCTCTCCTGTTTTTTTCAATTTCACAAATATCTATCAAGATGTCTATGTTATTCAAGCGCCTTGTAATACTGTACACACGGCGACATATCAATCTATACATTTCCAGTAACACATGACCTCGCTTTGTATAGATTTTCCGTAAAATGGCAGACCCGCTTATTGCTGGTTTTGTATAGCTTGATAGGTCGGGCGTACGTACCAACTATATTAGATGACACACCTCAGAATATGTCACATAAAACTGACCTTAAATTATTTTCATAGCTATCTCCCGTCTTTTTAAACCATAAAATGATGAAGTATAATGAAAAGCGCCAGGGTAGTCTGCGAAATTAAATTTTCTTACGTTTTTTGCAATTTGCAGGTCAGTGTCAGGTTGTATCTTGATGAAAATATGAATCGCGCCAGTAACACTTATATAGGTACTCTAACTATAAACAAAAGAAAAAAAATGCTTTAAGCATGGCACCAGTCACCGGTACCAATTTGCGTCTTGTGACGAAACAACTGATGCACGTATTGCACGTGTCGTTTGTCGCAATTCGCAACGCCTGAGATCTTGAAAGGCGTATACCACGAAAAAATATCAAATATGTATTTACTAATAATCAGTTGTGTGAATTAAACTCTTACTGAAACGAATATTACCGTAAACATCTTATAATATAAACTTTTACGAATACCTACATACTTCAAAGCATTGAAAATTCTCAGAAATCCACGTACATTAACTTCAGAGATTCGCCAAAACAAACTGCACGTTCAGTTTCGCCCTGACCTCATGATTGGCTACGACTGCCGTAGACGAAATCATAAATTCATATTGAATGTTCGCAGTGAATAAATCAATGATTTTGCGTACTGAAAATCTTATAAAAGGATCTGGAAATCCGAGCGGATTCGAAAATAAAGCATGCATGCATTTTAATGATATTCTCCAGTGACTGAATTCGTTTATTTGTTGGTAAATGCTCGTAAATATTGGTGTGGTAAGCGGGTAGGAGTAGTTAATGTTGGATTTTATACACAAACTGAAAGGGGTTGGTAGATTTCTGTATGAAGATTTTGCATTTTCAAATTAGCGGACATGCATTTAACCTGTACCTGTTAATCAATATCTGGTTTCAATACAAACAAGTTTAGTATGAGACAAAATATAAGATTTTGTATTATACAAAACTTATTAAAATTAGTATTAATGTAAGTTTTACGCGTGGCTACTATTAAAAAAAAATGGCAGAAGTTGTACAGGCCAAAAAAATTCAAGGCAATATTTACCGAACAATAAGTTTTGAACTTAATTACAGCTTGTCAAAAGGAATAGAAACATTGGCACTGCTATCACTAATTCAGAAACCTCAAAACCATTCCACTTCATTCTAAAAATGTTGCTAAGGTAAGTTTAATGGATTCTACACACCAAAGGCGCAAGACATGTCGGCGCGACTTTCGTACGTGCCAAGCTGACATGTCGGTTCTGTGTGTGTTAAGTCCATAAATAAATATAATTTCTCATCAACATGAAAACAGCTGATAGTAGTTTAAGTTTGGGAAATTACATAGTTCCGTTTCTAGATTTTTTTGCGAAGCTGTGGAGAATTAAACACAAATCTTATAAAGTAATAAAGTATCTTAAGTAGCTCTAAGTTAGTTAGAGCTAAAACTTGGCATAAGTTCACCTTAGGTCACTCTTGGCAGAGGTCTCAAGTTCAGTGTTTGTAAAAGTGAATTAAAATAATTTTAATGTTTAGCGAAAAACGAAAAATGAGAGATAAGAAAGCTGGGAGAACTTTGCGTTAATCTCGCCTAGACATGGACTCTATTTGACACTTTTTCTTCTTTTTTATTACACTTGAAAAATAATTAACGAAGGTATTAAGAAATAGTTTTTTATAATTTGTTAAGACTAAGGCATTTGCGACAGTAAATAGTTTTTTAAAATGTAAACATGATAGATGAGGAATGACGTTAATGATAATATGGTGACGGCTGACGGGGGATAATGGAAGAATACGCCGACCCCAGATAGCAAGGACAAGGATAGAAAGATGATGATTATGATAATCAGGACATGCTGTGAGGAAACTTGTATGAATGTAGATGTGGATGGCATAACTAAGAAGTACAACTCTGAGATGAAGTCTAAATAAAAAGACATGGTACTCTGACAGGCTTAAACTAAAACGGGTGTGGTGAATGGCAGAAAGTTAATGATAAGGTATTGATGAAGCTATCATCAGCATCGTTTCAGCCGAAAGACGTCCACTGCTGGACATAAGCCTCCCCCTAATGTCGCCACATTCACCGGTTCCAATGAAGCTAAGTTAAACATTAATCAAGATATGGACTGTAAGATTCAGGGATGACCAAATAAACAATGAATGAATTGTGTGAAAAGAGATGTATGGAAGACACACAACACAACATGGCCTAAATCCAAAAGGGAGTGATTCCGGGCTTAAATGATGATGATGATGGTGATGATGAAAAGCAGAAGGATCTTGAATATTAACTCGACCAATTTTTAACCTTAACTTCTATTTATTTATTAAGGTAACTATACTTTTACAATAACTCTAAATTAAGTCTCTTCAGTTCTCCTGTCAAGATTGTGCATTCCCGTTTTCCACCTTAGAGTCCTCATAGCCCTTCACCAGGTTCTCTAAGATGAATCTGATGGTCTTCTTGTATATGGTTTCTATGTTAGGAGTGTATCTCTCGCCGAGAGTCGTTTGTGCCGCTTGCAAGAACGGCTGCTCGATTTTCTGAAAAAAAAAAAAAAAAAAACAATATATTAGTATGTTGGTCGAGGGAAACCTGCTCAGGTGGAGATTCATTAATGACTCTGCCCTGGAGTGTAAATGTGGTACTGTTCCACAAACGATGGGGCACTGAATATCGTGTCCTGTAGTTGGTTCTAACCTACTGGAAGCATCAAACTAGTAGCTCAGTCCTGGACCGACATAATTTGGATTGCCATCGACACACTAAGTTTTCTGTTAATTAGTTTTTTTATTATGTTATTCAAAGTAGACTGAATGAATTTAATATGAGTGAAAGTCAAAATATCCTTTGGACCGACAAACTGGTCAGAGTAGCAGGCAAGGGTTGGATGCCCTGGACGGGTAAAGTCGCGGGTAATGGAGGTGACCTCACTTAGCATTAAGTAGATACGGGTTAACGAAGAGAAAGAGACAGGGTCAAGAGTACGAGTTACTTCTCAGTTATGTGTCAACGTTACATTTATCGCCCTTATGGGTTAGGTGCATCCGAAGGAAAAAAAAAATGTTTACAAAATTTTCAAGGTTTCGCGGCCCATACAATGCAAACGGAGATCTATAAGCAAAGCATAGTACGACTAGCTTAGCATAGTATGACTCCATTTTCGTTCTCAAAAACGACACTTACTAGTCAGTAAATAACATGGCCATGGGGTCCCAGCACCTAGTCTTTCGGGACATCGCCAAGCGGTTGGTAGACCTTTCCGGTGACCTGAGGGCTGGCCTATTTTTTGGTCAAAATTGTCTTCCAACGCTGCCAGCCTTCTGGGCATTATTTCTGTTTACGGCGACATGGACGAATTTTTTGACGCCCTTTAATGCTTTTTATTGTTTTCTAAACAGGTTGGAAGGGACACCACGTATTCAGTATACCATTCTGAGCCCTCCCCCCGCACAGAAATTTTTCATCGCTTACTTAAAAAAAATCTGCTGTTCCATACATATTGACCGTGTAGTTATTGCAGTTTTGTAGGAAACAGCTGACTTTTTTTAAAATAACCGCTGAAACTTTTCTATGTATGTCCCATAGAAATTTTTCATCGGTTATTTTGTCAGAATAATATAATGAGTACGTACGTGGTAACCGTTATCACGTCGGTGTCCCTTACACCCTTAATAATGTAAATATTTTTATTATTATTTTAAGTTTGGTATTTGAAAAATAAAAATGCAAACAAGACAGACTGTTGTGCGTAAAAGAGTCATGAAAGTGAATATAACAAAACAGTACAACAGCGACACTGCTTATAAATATTTTGGACATTTTTCCCGTATTATGAAGGAAGTAGAAAAATAAATATTATTCTGATATAAGAAAGGAAACCATTGATTGAGGGTGTTGTTTGTATAACAACGCTTCACAGATCACATCGTCCGATGTGTTTGGTCAGATAATTAGCCTCATTCGCGTATATTGTGTGAAAGGCAATCAACCGATAAGGAAACTGTTTGCTTACAGCAAATAATTAGTGATTTTTTTCTTCTGTTGAAGACCGTGGTTTTGAGTAATATCCAATGTTAGTGGGATGATGTTTGAATATTTTATTTTATTTCATCGTCAGCATCTGCCTAGCCTTTTCCCAACTATATACCAGTATTTTACATGGAACGACTGCCTATCTGACCTCCACAACCCAGTTGGTACTGGTTAAAAAAAGGTAAAAAAAAAAAAAAAAAAAAACGATACCTCTTGGTAAGACTGGTTGTCAGACTTTTTGGGCCACTGACTGCCTAACGACTGTCAAAGATCTACAAATGACAGCCGGGACCAACGACTTAACGTGCTTTCCGAGGCATTTTATTTTATTTTTTAGGGACAAAAAACAGTTACATGCTTAAATTAGCACAATACTTAGAAATACTAACAAATTTTTGTTACGAAACATGTAACCACAACATTGTCCACGAATTCACAAAAAAAAAAGTTATAAGAAACCAAAGATTATTGGGAATTAGGAAATGTCCCGTGCCACTGTCAGCCTGGGGGCTCAGAATAGTACTTTCAAAGCCTTTCTTATTCCTACAATGGCTTTTGACAAGATTGACATAGTTAAGCTTTTTTTTACCCGACTGTGACGAAGCCCAAAAGGAGGCTTATTACAATCCCAGACTTTACCATCGCCGTCATCGCTAGAAATATGCCACTTTACTCTCAGATTTTCATTTAACATTTCGGCTGCCTCGTTGGTCGAGTGATCGCAAGCGCGACTGCTGAGCATGACGTCCTGGGTTCGATTCCCGGGTCGGGTAAAGGTTATTGGAGTTTTCCATCAGGGATTTCCCAGAAGCAGCCACAAAGTCTGGATTGGCGCCCGGTTGATGGTAATAGGCTCGCCTCCTACTACATGGGACTTAATCATAACTGTCGGAACGTGGGTGTACTATTAGATACACTGGTACACCTCTGCCTAGCCCTTCGGGGATAAAAAGCCGTAATGTTATGTATTATATTTCGTTAACACAAAAATGGAACAATACAGTATTTTCTTTGAGGTTTCTTTTCTGATAAGATCTAGTAAGACATGATATATTAGGGTATTAGTCAAAAGGACGCAGCTGCTCCTCGCTATCTACCTACTTATAACAAAACGCGATCAATAATCGGTGTGTCCGAAGTTTGGTAGCCACCTATTTATGGATATTTCTGAGCGTTCATAAGGATGGTGATAAGTGGACGAAAGAAGGGAGGAAATAACAGATTTGATCGTAATCTGTTGAGGTACTTTCATGGTTATGTACTCGTATGAACGGGGGCGTGGCTAGAGGCTAATAATACGGCAAGCCCGTAAGGCAAGCAGACTCCCTAACATCATGAAGAATAGTCCTAACTAATATTATAAATGCAAAAGTAAGATTATTTGTTTGTTACCTTTTCACGCCTAAACCACTGAATCGATCAACCTGAAATTTTGCTTATACGTTGTCAGGTGTACAGAAACGGACATACCCGAAAAAAAGTACTGTTCCCGAGAAAAACAACAATAACGTTCTTATGATAATAGGTGGCGCCACGTGTCTTTTGAATCATGGTTGAATTATATTATTACAAGAAGAGTGCAACCGGAATTGGTTACCGAAGTCTTAATTAATGCGAGCAAAAGCGAGTAGGTTATAAAGGCAAGCCTAGTTTTTAGCCTTGTATGAAAGTACCGCCAATATGTATGAAGCATTACAGCCAGTTGTGTGGCAGGTACAACTTTGTCAGGTGGTTTTATGATGATGAAACACAGTGCGACTGCGAATAAGCCTCATCACAAACGAGGCCCATCTCCTGTCCTGCTCGTTGTCTGTGCAACTTCACCTGTACTTTGAAGGACCTTCCCGAAACCACTATCAACGCTGTCGATGTGGCGGAGTTCTAGACCAAGCTTATTTACAACATTTGCAGGAAAAGCGCATCTAGCTACACTAAAAACGCTGCGTTTAGACATAAATCTCAAATAGCTACATAAAAAACCATCCCCTGAAATATTTCTTCCACGCGGTTTTTTTTTTTAAAAGACGTTGCTCCACACTAGAAATTTCTCCTGTATCATGGGTGCATTTATAAACATTCAAACTCACATACACAAACAGACACACCAGAAACAACTACCTGTAGGACATACAATTTTTTTTTCCGTGCGGGAATCGAACCCGCGACACGCAGCGCAGCAGTCAATCGCTCAGCCACTGCGCCAACCGTGCCGTCAAAGTTATAAATGACTCCGCAACACGAAACACAGGTGGTAATCCTTCAGCTATGTCAATTTTGGTACATGCTAAGCAGAATCTTCAGCACAGTGGTGATTTTAGACAATTTTCTCGTATCAAATGTTATTTATTCAAATTATGCTGAGACTCATCACTTCCTAAATAGCAATTACATTAGACAGCCCCCCAAAAACCCGACCTTCACCACTGTTGCGGTTAGACCGGGATCAAAATCAGCATCTAGATTCATTACGGCTGAATATGTCCGTACATTGCTTTATGAACATGCGACACAGACATTTTTAATTGCCTTGAAGCCTTCAATCTAATTGTCTATCACAGCATAAGTTCACCAAGTTCTTTCATAGAA
Source organism: Noctua janthe (assembly GCA_910589295.1). Taxonomy (NCBI): domain Eukaryota; kingdom Metazoa; phylum Arthropoda; class Insecta; order Lepidoptera; family Noctuidae; genus Noctua; species Noctua janthe. Next base: position 1,928,249 of record OU342565.1, on the reverse strand, counting down.
TTCTCACAAGATGCTACAGCAACAGATGTACGTTTGCGAGCACTTACGGATAGTTTTGCAAGTGTTCGCGTCGCTAATGCATGCCACGGCGAAGTTCGAAGCTCCCTCACTTACGCTGAGTATGTGCCTTGTAGGGTAAATATGGGTGAAAAATGGGGAAATTCTGTAGCATAAAGTGTGGAGATATAAAGTGATAACTTACGATGGTAAAAAATGAAAGAAAATGAGCTGGCATACTAGAATACTAACAAACTCAAGATTCTAAACGAAAAAGAAAAAAAATATATTTAGAAAACTCTCACAGGTAACGCGGGTTCTGAAATTATGTGAAACGCTTTGTTTTCTATGAGATTCAGAGGACGATATAATATAACATCACGCTTGTAATCCCCAACCGGTTAGGCAGACGTTTACCAATTCGTAGATCAACATTTTGTCAGTTACGTTAAGTCCCATTTAAGAGGCAAGGTTATTTTTATCAACTAGACAACAGAAACAATGACCAAAAAATGTATGTTGTTAGAACCAATAAAAAAAATTCGCGAATATCGATTGAACGTTTTAATATCCCAAAATTGAATGAAAGTAAATCTTTATTTAAAAGAAAAATAACTTTAGAACAAACTAAACCACAACAAAAACAAAGTTTCCTTACATTATTGTTCTTCAATTCAAACTGGCACTGTTCTTGGACAACTTAACAAGACCAACTTCATTATAACGATACTACCAACATACAGTTCTTTCAGAGTTATTTCACCTCCCTCCCGTATATCGCTGTTTACGCTCGTAGCAATAGTATAGTTTAGCAATAAGAGTTGTTATTAGGTTGCCATCACAGATAAGTCTGTCAAACAGTCAGTTAGACAGACTTATCTTACTTTATATCTTTATTATCTTGACAATAAGGTTATTGTTGTGCTTTTTCCAACTTTTGTTTTTAATTTTTTAGTTTCTTTTTTTGTATATTTATTGTTATTTTTTTTGTACAAGATACAAACGAATTGTTACTGGCAAACATATATGTTTAATACTCGAGGGGTTTGGCGCTGATGGTCGAAATGTAGGCTCTGCCTAGTTCGACTACAGATGACTACACCACTTGTATTGACCTTAATTTTCTTGTTAAACTATCTTGTAACGTATGTCTAAGTTTCTTTAAATAAACGTTATTATTATTATTATTATGACTATGTAGGGGCAGGCTCCCTGTCTAACCGGATGCAGCTGAATACCAGTATTTTACATGGAGCGACTGCCCATCTGATCTCCACAACCCAGTTAGTACCGAGTGATACGATACACCTTTGTAAGACTGGCTGTCAGACTTTTGGGCCACACACCAGTAACGACTGTCAAAGATTTACAAATGAGAGCCGACATCAACGGCTTATCGTGATTCCGAGGGACGGAGGAAACTTGATATGTCATGGGTGGTCACTCATCCACGGACCGACCTAGGCAAGCACGGCTTAATCTAAAGATCGGCACGAGTGTCTGTTATTATTTAGCCATGGGCTACTGTTGGACTGCCGCTGTCAGAGGTAAAATAAATGTGACTGGACTGTAAGTACGCTGTTTGAGAGGGTTTTAAATCGAGGCTGCTATTTTCATTTCCATCTTGAAATGGTTTGTTGCAAAAGGCTTGGGGAAGACTCAACAGTGCTTTGTTAGGAAGAACGGTTGAGTTTTGTTTTTATTTATTTTTTTGTTGTTGTTCATGTGGTGAATGCTGCGAATACAAAAGAAAAAAAAGAAGAAAATGTATTTATTAGACTCACACAGGACAAAACAAAAAAAAAGAAAATAAAAAGAAAAAAAACAAATATTAAAAAAAAAGTAAAAATAAGAAAAAGATAAAACAATTTAAATTTGTCCTGTACCAGGCCAAAAGGTACCTATAATAGGCATACGTACTGGCAGTATTTTTATGTTATTTTTATTGTTTCACATTAATTCTAAGTATGTACTGCTGTTAGTGTAACAAATAAATAAATAAACGTTTTCGGGAAATGGTAGGGAAAATCGAGTTTTTAGGCATACTATTAAAGGAAATCTCACAAAAAAATATGGTAACTTAGAGCTCAGAAAACTAGTCATCTATTTCAATGCATTTCATATTTTTATTGAGAGTTTCGACAGGTATTTTTTTCCTTGATACATCAGAAATACCAATACTAGTGTGTAATAATGGTATTTCTCTCTTTATGTCTGTGCTAATATTATGAAGAGGTAAAGTCTACAAGTTTGGATGTAAGGCGTGTCTATATCTCCGCAACTACTGATGTAAATCCGAAAATTCTTTCAAAAATGGGGAGCTACATTATCCCCGAGTGCCACAGACACGTTCCCGAGGTATAATTTCAAATCGACCAATAAGCAAAGCCTCGGGCAAAGCGGGTACTTAATAAAGCATAATCGCAAAACTAAACAAAGTACCCTGCACAAATTCAATCCAGTCGTAATAAGGCTTTTTGTTAATATTTTTTACTCATAAAGGGTGTAACAAGACCCTTAACGAAGCCGAAAGGCATTTGTTCTCACCACCACTACGATCATTTTTTTGTTCCTGACCATACCTGGGAACCTTTTAGTTACGGAGATATTGGGGGTCAAAGTTCCAACTTTTTTTTAACTACATGTTTTTTAAATGTAAGAACTTTACTTTAAACTCCTCAATCCATCAGCACAATGTATTGAGTGCGTAACATTGAGTCCTACCGTAAGACGTGTGTTCATCACCCCAAAAAAAAAATTCTTCGTGAAGGGTCCGTGTAAACCCTGTATTGTTATTTTTGTTCATATTGTTCTAAATACTTCTAATTGGCAACTTATTGAACAATCGTCGTCCGTCCAACAGAAGGAAAAAGTTGTTGTTTTTACTTCGTTCATGAAAACTTCGCCATCTTCGAGCGCCGTGTCCAAGTGCATCGACAAAGTAAGGGTATTTCAGAAATCTTTTTCAGTATTTTCCAATTATTTCTTTATCTGAAGTATTATACTTGTACTAAGTTCGTATAATGAAACACTGAGAGGTTGGCGTTCTGAGTAATTAATTAATGTTTGTTTAAAGGTAAACTGTGTTTATGGTTTTAATTAACTTTTCGGTATTATTTTGTTAACGAGTCAGTTTTAACCTTTAATTGGTTTTATGAGTTTAACAGGAAGCCAAACGTTTTTGATTTTTAGGTAAGATTTGATTTGGTGTTTCTACTTTAGTTTTTATAGCAATCAGTTGAAGTAAATAGTTCCAATCATGGTTTCTATTAGTTTACCAAACATGGGCTTCTAGCAACACGCGTAGCATGACCACCGTAGAAACGGGGTTTGTCGACGGAAGAATCGACATATCATCGAATGACAGATGAACAAAAGAAATCTGTCATTTTGTCGATTCTTCCGTAAACAAAACCCGTTTCTACGGTGGTCATGTTACGTGTGAAGGTGTTTACTGCTAGTTATGCTCCAGATTAAACTTTTTAGGTCACCAATTCATTGGTGAGCTATTTTATTCTCTCTTTTAGGCCTCTTGTAACAAAGATTTGTAAAAAAAGATCATATTTACACTCGGCAGTGGGTCGGACAAGGCTGCATATATGATGATAATGAATGTAGAACAAGGTCACGTTGCACTGTATTTTGCAAGTATCTCTTGCATCGTAATACCTAGTATTAACTGGGTTGTGGAGGTCAGATAGGCAGTCGCTCCATTCAAAATACTGGTATTCAGCTGCATCCTGTAGACTGGAAGCCGACCCCGCCATAGTTGGGAAAAGGCTAAGCAGATGATGATGATGTTAATAGGTAGTTTATTTGCATATATCCTTAAAAGTTAAGCAAATAAACTCTACCTATTCCGATGACTGTTCAATATTAAAAAAAACAGGCAGTCACCATTGATGCAAGGCTAATTCCTCGATGATGTTCAAGTCACACAAATTCTTATCTCACAAAAATAAAATAATACGATATTGTATTTTTTCTGAAACATGGCGTGTAGAGGAGTCTGTAGGTAGATCTTTTATGAACGTTTCAGGTACTTTCAGTTAACCTTTCATCCGGGAATTATGAGATGCTTAACGTTCATGCTCTTTTACCTTTCAGGTTGGCGGAGAGCCAAGTATTACCGGTAGGTATTCGTATTGCGTACATATAATATTGGAGAAAATGACTTTGGATGTTGAATTTCTATTTTGCTCTGACTTCCAAGTGCTTGCAAGTGTGTTTGTGAAACGCGAAGACATTATTTATTTATTGACATTCAATAAAAAAAAAAATCAACAACAATCAATCAAAAAAAATTTTTTTTTTTTTTGACATTCATATATTTAAGACCGATATACGGGACAAGACGAAATAAGTCGTAATGCAATACTTGTTACTACTTAGTAACAAGTCTGTCTGTCTCATGTTATACGGCCGCTTGTCAGGTAGCATTTGTGTGTCGAAATCGAAAATGTTCTGGATCAAAATTTTTGGAACTATTTGTTTTTATTTTATTAGCCTGTACTGTCCCAGTGTTGGGCAAAGACCTCCCCTAATTCCTTCCATGTGCTCTTTTCTCCTCCTCGTCTTGGTACTATAGGTATTTCATATCTCTTTGGTGAAACGTGTTTTAACTTCAAACTTTTTTTTTAAATAACCTTTAATTAGTGAATTAATTGATATTTTTCTAGTTTTAGCTAGATTTTCAGGTCAAAATATGATGTTGGTTGACTGTTCGTGTTTATACTGTAGCAGGCGGACGAGACAATTACGTAAAAGGAGGAAAATAAAACAATAAGCTCAAAACTAAAAACTGGGTTCAACAGCTGCCAGTGCCGCTGATGTGAAGTACATTAAATCTGAGAAAAAAAAACTGCAAAAAAGAAAAACGTCGTAGCTTATCCGAGTCAAAAGTTATACTAAGTAGAAATATGCAGCAAAATTATCTCAAAATGGCGGCGGTTCCCCCCCCTCCCCTCCACCCCGCACAATGCGTCACAGTCCTCACTTGGCGTAATAAATTCTTTGATCCTTTAACATCCCATGGTATAATTGAATTTAGGATGGAGATGATAGATATGAAGCTGCAACACCAAACAGTATCCCCCGATTTTGTCATCAGTGGTTTTTTTGACTTGCCTCCTAATAAGGAAGCAATTTTAAAGATTACTCCAAGAAGTGCTCACCCAGAAGTTCTCAGCCTTAAACCCAGGCACCTGATGATGAGTGGCCCCCACATGCCTGATGTAAGCGAAGAACGCGTCCACGTCTCCCAAACCCTTGATGCCTTCATCCAGGGTGTGCATGACCTTCGTCGCATGTTCAGCTAGCTCCTCAGAACTCATCTGTGCCTCAGTTGTCTTGAGCTCGCCGAATTTCTCGAAAAGATGGAGTAGGTCCTCGTTTTCTTCGAATAACCTGAAATTGGACATAAAAAGGCATTAGAATGTGTTTCATAGAACTGATGAGAGGGCCTGTGCAGGTGACCTGTTTTAAAAGAGTGTCCATGGAGTTTCTTGCCCATTCATCTCCATAGAGGTCTACGCTTTGGAGTCACGGGCAACTATAGTACTTTCGTAGTAATGATGTCTTGTGAGTGGGACGGTGGCTTCATTCTTTTGTTTTTGACATTTCAAAAGAGCCTGTAACTGGCCTACTTGATATAAATGACTTTGGAAATCGCTGTCAAAGCGTTTCATATTTCTACATCAACTGTCAACAGGATTGGCCTAATAAACTATTCGGTAGCTTATGTCAAAGAATCTAAAACATTTTCTCATTTGTTATTGCTGAAAAAATATCATTTTTCTTGGCTCTAAGGTTCTGACGCCCAATATTATTGAGTTTTTATTTGAAAAAATAATTGTTAGAATATTATGGAAGCCTATCATTTTAGTTTGTGTTTTGTGTCACGGGTGGCGCTGCCAACTTTTCCTGTCAATACACAATCTGTGTGATTTGATCGGTTGCTATCGCTTACAATAAAACTGTTCATGTTGTATCAGAAAATATTTCTTTTATTACTACAATTACGCAAATTCCTTTAATAATTATGAATTAAAAAAATGCCAAGTAGAGTATCTTTCGCGCTTTGGTGTCCCGGGCGCAGAATTGCGTTGGAGGTGGGCAAAATGATCAAATACATGAATTTTCAGGGTTTTACAAAATATTCTTTTCAGAGATAGATATGGTAAGTAGGCAAATACAATAAAATGATAAATTAATTTTTAGCCATTTCTGTTTACACCTCTTTGTTGACGTAACAAATAAAGCGCTTTAGATAGACATCAATCATTCATAATGAATTAAATATTTATATTTTACTCAAAACTTATTTATCATTCACTCACCGAACACAATACCGTGCATTACTTGTGTTACATTAGTCGGGTTTTGTTCGCGAAACAAAGCTTTCATTCATTCACTCATTCAGTGAACGTTTTGACAGTGTAATTAACGCATCATGTGAAGAGTAGACCGACGTCTGGCTGGAAGCGGAGCGGTGTGAGTTGAAGAGCGATTTTCTATACAGAAATAATTCCTAGTAAAACTATAATAATATTATAATTATATTAACATCTTGTACAAGGAATGTTTTCAGTATTTGTAAGATAACGACAATGACAAGACAATGATTCCTATAAGATTTTTTTTAGTTTTCTTCAAAGGTCATGTATAATTTCAAACGTTTTTATTCTATTGTTAAGTTCTGATTGACTGCCACGTGACGTTGGTATAGTGGTCGCAAGCGTGACTGCTGAGCATGAGGTCCTGGTTTTGATCCCCAGGTCGGGCAAAGTGTTATTGGATTTTGCCACCAGGAATTTCTCAGTAGCAGCCATGGACTCTGGATTTGTGCCCGGTTGATAACAATAGGCTCGCCCCATATTACATGGGACTAAACATAACTGGTGAAATGTGGGTGTACTATTAGGTACTCCTCTACCTAACTCTTCTGGAATTACAGGCGTGATGTTATCATATGCTATGTAAATTCTAGAGCTACAGTAACCGAAGAACATCTAGTGATAATTGCTATAGAAACAAAACATCTTCCAGCCTAGCATCAGCTGAAGCCACTTTCTCTATTCTTGTTTCTAAGACGTGTTATGTAATGCAGAGCACTGACTGTACTGAAATCTTAAATTGCCACTCCCTATCACTATCATTACTGCTACCCCTCTGACTCCAGCTTTACAAGTAAGCAGGCATGTCTGGTTCACATTCAGAGCTACTTAGCGTTGATGATATTCTGAACATGTTTTCATACATTTAAATTAATTTGTCTGCAGTAAAAGTTTTCACGAATACAAATGAGTTTTATAACTTGAATCAACTTCGCAGTTTACTTTTGAAAATGGCTCAACCTGCCATTATAATTTGATAATAGAATTGAAAAGAAAATTGGTTTATAGACATAAAAGAAAGTTTGCCAATGTTCGAGTTTTATATTTACCAAAGAACGAATAATCAAACCTTATTCTGAAGTATTATAGCCAAGTTCAATCAAAACAACCGATCCGAGGTTTATTTTAACAAGATTATAATACGGTCAAATGTCTGAAATTTCGATGAACTTAAATAATGTTTTATTCCGATTGGCATGGCCTGGATAAATTAAATTGACATTCTATTAGCTCGTCCCTAGGCGACAGAGCAGGGTGAAAATAGAGACACGAATTTTCCCGAATATGAGACCTAGCTAGATTTATATACTCCTTTTTTTTTTTGGATGACTGGTAGAGAATGCGTTGTGGCATTAAGACCGCCTATGTACCACTATTGTACATGAAGTTTAAATAAATAAATAAATATTTATTTATTCGCCCCCGTAAACGCCTATTTTGTAACTTTCATCGAAATCGTTAGAGCCGTTTTCGAGAACGTGATTACAAATATTGCTCAATAGGATAAGGAAGATAGATAAATCGAAAATTATATTGTATAAGCTACCGAAAAGCTTTATCCTGATGAAGTTGTAGAAATATGATTCTTGAAAGCGATTGTCTAGATCTCAGCACTTGGCGGATCTCTCTACCCCGCTAAAACTTTAGGAAGTGGCGAAGAGCGCGGCATATATTAATTGTAATTTCGAAGTTAAAAAAATGCTGATTCTTAGTCTATATAGCATCACACCTGTAACCGCAGCAGGGTTACGCAGAGGTGTACATAATAGACCCCACATTTCGCCAGTTTGTGCCTGTGTAAGTACTCGCCGGTAGCCAGGTGACAACAACCAGAAATAATATGTCTGATGAACCGACACACGTCAACCGTCCCGTCCTTCATAAAATGTCTCCGGTAGTTGTTGTTGTATTAAGATTATTGTTGTATTGCTGCTTGTCATCTGCCTAGCCGTTTCCCAACTATGTTGGGGTCGGCTTCCTGTCTAACAGCTACTAATTTGATTAAATCAAAAAAGGTAAACACCAACTAAATTCCTGGAACTGCCCCAAGTAACTACACGAGAATACGTTGGAGGCTCAAGTTTTTTTCAGTTTCGTTGATTGGGACATTACCAGGCTATTACGGCTCGTCCCCAAATACGGGGAGTTGGGGACGAGGGCTCATAAGTTCATTCTTAATTACGGTCAGAACCAATTTAACTTCATAGTCTTTATTGGTGTACCTTGTATTTGATTTTGCATGAGAGAGACGAGTGGCAGAAGTGTCAGTTAGTAAGTTGAGTGGTTAAGCAATGAGAGACAAAAAATAAATAAACAATCGGTGATTTTTTTTTCTTTTTTCCTGCATCGTGAGTGCGTTTACAAACATTTAAACTCACATGCACAAACAGCCAGACTAGGAGCAACTATGTGTAGGCCATACAAATATAAATTTTCCGTGCGGGGATCGAACTCGCGACACGCAGCGCAGCCGTCAATCGCTCAGCCACTGCGCCAATTGATTGCATTGTGATATTGTGTCTACGAAAACGATTCTGAAAGCATAGGAGTACTTTTCTATTTATTATATCCATCCTTTTTGGTGTCGTTTTCACCTTCTACAAGTTTGTGGTGGAAACATCCTTGTCACCCGAAAAATTCAACCTCGCGGACCTTTTTTCGTCAGGTGTCCCTTCCCTTTTGAGTTAGGTACTGAGATAGTAAATAGTATATGTATACCTTTGAAAGCTTGAGAAATCGTTTTTGTATTAGGTGTTTTTCAGCTAAATCCTCCGGTCTAGCTTACGACCGTCTGTGCTTAGTTTCATACGTAATCCTTCTTTTTTGCTTTAGTTGGGTAAAAACTTGAATAAACGAGGTTTGATGGAAGGTATACTTAAAAACACTGTGAATAAACTCCTTTTTCCAATGTTTCATGTTTTGTTTGAACGATGGAAGAGTGCACCAAATGCAGTGATTGCTGAAACACGTATATGTATGTACAAAAACTCAGTTGGGTTAAAATATTGGCTCAAAATGCTGTCGGCTCTCCAATGCGAAATTGGTCTCTGCTTTCAATAGACTTAACTACGCCTGCGCTATGCTTTCATAACATAACATATCATCATGACTAATCCCCGAAGGTTTAGGCAGAGGTGTACCTAATAAATATAGTAACACCCACGTTTCACCAGTTATGTTTAAGTCCCATGTAATAGAGGGCGAGTCTATTGCCAGCATACTTAGAAATTTCCGAAGGAAAACCCAATAACACTTTGTCCGATCTAGGAATCGAACCCAGGACCTCATGCTCAGCAGTCGCGATTGCGACCACTAGACCAATGAGGCAGTCGCTATGCTTTCAATGGACGTAAATTACCTTACTTACGGCAAGACTGTTCTGAGTCATGTAGGGAATTGGTAGTTCCATTCTTAACAAAAGAAATGTCCAAAAACTGATCTGCTTTGTATTTACGTTTCAGTCTAACATTCTGATGAACAAAATAAAAAAATATATAAATATAATAAATATTTGCATGGCCTACAGATAGTTGTTCTGGGTCTGGCTGTTTGTGTATGTGAATATAAATGTTTGTAAACGTACCCATGATACAGGAGAAATTTCTAGTGTGGGGCAAGGTTTTTTATTTAAAAAAAAAAAAAGTATTAGTAAGTTTTCGTGAAACTGATCTCTGCTGTCAGCAGTGTCACATAGCAGTCGCAGGGTGTCAAACCAAAAACAACAGTAAATTAACTGTTTTAAACACACAAAGTAAATACGAATACAGCAAGTGTTTATAACTACCCATTCAAGAAATACTTGTCTTGGAAAGAAACAAATGCCAGCACTTTATACCATCTATGTATCAAGTTTAAGTACTGTAGGTGTACTGTAAATTTTCCCAACTGTGCAGTGTGCAGTGAAGTCATTTATTCGTCTTTCTGTAATAAACAGTACAAAATAAAGTCGTTTTTCGCGTGTCACTTTGTGAGATCGCTTACTTGAGTCAATGGTTTTTTTGCACAATTAATTTTGATGAAAAAGTTTTCATTTAAGGTCAGATTAATGCATAAAAAATTTTGTTTTACGTTTTAGCATGTTGTTATTTCAACCAAAGTAGAGGTGGGACGCTAGTACATAAATAATATAAAACAAAGCTGATTTTCGAGTCTGTGAGATCGTTTAGAGTCTGTTTACACCAAGCGGAATTAAAATTCGACGCAGATGCGGCAAATTTTATGCTTAAAGGCAATACTGATTCAGTACTTTATTCAGTGATATGAGAGGATCAACTTTAATTGTCTATTTCAAAGTTCTCACAGGGGACTTTGTTTTTGATTTTGAGAAGTGGTAGGAGTGTAAAAATAGAGTTTCTACGTTTGATAAATATAGAATATTTGCTACTGAGAGTGTTGAATGAATCATAACACGATGTCTTGTCTGAATTTCCCGACAGGGTGGTGTATACCTATACGCTGTTATTTCGTCAGTTATGTTTTAAAACCCTTGTAGGTTTTTCCAATAACCAGGTACAGATCCAAAATAGCCGGGGCGTTACCGAAAATTCCTGACGGAATATGGTGATTTTGAATCATCACGCAAACAATTCAGTTGAAGGATTTTTATTTATTTGTAGTTAATTAAAACGATTTAACAACAATTACAATAATTAACATAGAAACGGAATACAAAACAAAACAAAAGTAAAACATCCAGTTGACACCATTCAGGTGCTTTTATCCTTGAATTAAATTAAAATAAAACTAAGACGGAACAGTGGACACTCTTGCTTAATTTCTCTCACAGAACATCAGACATATACGCATTAACTTACTTCATTCATTCACAAATACATCACATTCAAGGTAGGCAGTCAGAATGGCGTTGAGCGTGTTAAGAGTACGACACACCGGAGATTCAGCTCTGGTGACAGTTTTGGATGACGGAGATGAACTAATTGTGAGGGCATTGACGGTGTCCGATATATTTGTCGGGCACAAATAGCCCGCAGAAAAGGTTGTGGAGCTCCGGGCAGTCGATTAGTCCCCGTAGGGTTTTACAGGCTACTGTGAGCTCTACTCACCCAGGATAAAGAACCTACCATATCGTTTAGCAGTTTTAGAAGAGAATATTATTTGTTGCTAGAAATCTGTTCCATCTTCTAAAAAGACAAGTAGAAGAGCACAGATTGGTATTTAATGAAAGTCGTGGAAGCCAGCGTGGCACCGCGAAACTTTCAAACCGTGCGTTATTGGCTACGTGACGAGCAGCGCCTGCATCTTCGACCGTAAGCCAAGCTTGCTGCTTGGCTTACATCGCTCGCAACGTAATGAAAAGCAAAGATTTATATAGTTTTAAGGTATATATGTTACACCTAATAGCCGAAGTGCGGCTACACCTAGTTTAAGCTGGGTACAATTAGGTGCAGGCGGTTAAACTTAGATGTATCCTGCTTATCTTCGGTTAGAACATGCAACCAATTTGGATGTAGTGCTCGCCGCCGCTGCCGCGGCACCGTTCGCTGCGCTCGCTCGGCTCACGCGCTTTTGGTCACAGTTTTAACCTAACCTAACCTAATCCATTTGGTCGGTGTGTTCTAGCAATAAAAATGATACACAAATGTACGGCCGCACCTAGGTTTAGCCGGATAGAACTAGGTGTAACCTTACTTCGGCTTTTAGCCGTAACATATATATTTCAAGATTTGGAAGATACCCTTGGTAAATACATGACTTATTAACGAAAGATACATCAACTGACTGACTCCCTCGTTGGTCAAGTGGTAGTAAGCGCGACTGCTGAGAATGAGGTCCTGGGTTCGGTTCCCAGGCCGGGCTTAGTGTAATTCGGATTTTCCCATCAGGAGTTTCTCAGTAGTGGCCACGGAGTCTGGATTTGTGCCCGGTTGACGGCAATAGGCTCTCCCCCTATTACATGGGACTCAAACATAAATGGCGAAATGTGGGTGTATTAGGTATAATTCTGCCTAGCCCTTCTGGAATTGCGTGCGTGATGTTAGATACATCAAATGTTTATGCTGTAATCGGCCTAGCATTCATTTGCATTGTATTTTTTCTTTCATTCTTTGGGTAATTCGCGGGCTACCCTGACGCTTTCACCTTAATGAGAATAACCAATGGTGGCCGTGTGGCGTGTAGTAACGGCCAAGACTGACGAGTTGTAGCTTGTGGGTTCAAATCCAACTAGACACAGTGTAAGTTATTTTATCACCACTGCTCTGAAAACATTACGGTAGAATCTTACCCCTAGGCTATTTATAGGCCTCATACCATGCATTGAAGTTCGTCACTCAGCCACTTTGCATTATTAAGTTGGTACAGCGTCCGTTTATCCCGTGTAGCGTGTACGTAATGGAGTCATTATCTTACGTTGTTAGGTTGGCGACGCGACGTGGGCGGTGAGACTCGACAGGAAATATGGTGGATGTGGGAGCATTTGTGTAGAGGTTTATGTCTGTACCTATGTAGATATTTAGTAACTACCTATATGATTTATACAGTGTGGGAAAAGGACCCTTCACAAAGTCGTCACCCAAGCATTTGCAAGTAACTCTACGCAATAATTATTTATTTGTGGTATAATACTTCTCATTGATTTCACTGTTCGACAGAACCCTTTGTCTCAATCCTATTCACAATAACGAAGACATGATCTTAGATTATTACACAGTCTATAGCCATACACAATCCTGACAATTAGCTGCTCTTCAGTGACAATGACGGGATTGAATGTCTTGTGGTAATTTGATGGTCCATTGTGTTCTATAGATCAATAGCAAATAGGACATTGGCCATTTGAATCTAGATAATTAGATCCTATCTATGATGAGTAGAGATCTACCGTACGCAGAGACGATGAATAATGTATCGTTTATCAATTTTTTACTTGCAAAATTGGTAATTAATGACACATCTTACTTACTACTTATAAATGCGAAAGTTTGTGAGTATGTTCCCTTTCACGCAAAAACTACTGAACGGACTTGATGAAATTTCATTCATAGATAGTTTATAAACTGAAGGATTCTTCTTATCCCGGTAGTGCGATCCCGTGGGAAAATTACCGAACTCTTCGCGGGGCGAAGCCGCGGGCATCGGCTAGTAAAGCAATAAAGTAGATAAAAAGGTAAGGTAAGGTTGACTGGTAGAGAATGCCTTGTGGCATTAAGTCCGCCTATGTATCACTATTGTATATGAAGTTTAAATAAATAAAAAGTAGGCTGAAATGCGAAATGTTTTATTGCGTAGATCATATGGGTCATAATCGTAAGTAGACTAAAATAAAATATAAATATACTCGGGTTCGTAGCGTGAAACGGATGGAAGGGATATAGTAGCGTAGCCCGAAATAAATGCTATGTAATAATAATAAATAAGACTAAAAAATACTAGTTTTCGTCTCTGTAGAAATTATGATCTACGGCTAGTTCTATTTCCAGAAACGATAACTTTAAATGATATACTTCTGACTTCCATTTCCGTCCTACATCTTATCCTAGACCAAAATAAATCTTAAGCTAGATCTTGTAAATCATGGAGCCGAATTTCCGCCAACTTCATTATGCATGCCCTGAAGCGATGCAGATAAACTGACTGGGAAGAGACCTAAGCCACAAAATAGGTACATGCTAGACAGAAGGTCAGTGGTCCAAAGAAAGACTCCAGCTGAGGCAAGACAGTGTTTCCATAACCACAAATTTTTTTACCCTCTGAAAATGTCCCAACTGGACATGAGTGGCCTTGGCTTTGAATAAACTCCTGTCCCTGGTTGATCGAAGTATGGAAAACTTGCTCATAGGAGATTCATAGATGACTTTGCCTAGGAGAGTAAATGTGGTGCTGTTTCAAAAACGATGGGACACTCAATATCATGTCCTATTTGTCTGTTACAGGAACTGATGGACGCTAATGAAGGATCCAAATACGTCGTCAAATTCTGGGCCAATTCAATTTGGAGTGCCATGGAAGAACAAGAAGGTGGACCCCATAAGACGAGCGAAAATGCAAACATAGACACGCTTCACTTTTATTTATTTGTTTGAAATCGTCGTACGTAGCAGGGCAGTCTACGAGGTTGTTGTCTGCTAAACCGGACTATCCTGTGGGTGCCTTGAGTGCAAGGCCCCCAGCTAAGGGCATAAAAGCGTATGTAGTAAGCAACTACACTCTTAGGGCACCCACTGTGGGGTACGAGTTTCGGTTTAGGGCGTAGGGTGAGGACCGCAAAAGGCTATATATGTGCATTATGTATGTGTGCCTGTTTCTGTTCATTGTACGGACCTGATTGTCTATTTGTACATTTCTATTTTGTGTTAACGTATACTGAGACTCTTGGCTCTGAATAGTACTTCGTTTAACATCCATAAGTGATGTTGCAGACGACTGGAAGATGCAGGGTCCCAAGAGGATGATAGTGTACAATATTTAGTGGTGCAGTGGTGAAGGTGGACAGGTTAAGTTGAAAATTGTGGTAAATATAAGTGTAGAATATCGTAAAAGGCAGTGTGGTAGAGGTCAAGGGTTCAAAACCAACAACAATATATTATTGTAAAATAAAGCGACTAAAGTTTAGGACGAACTTGACCACCTACCTTTTTAGTTCTCTTAAAACTGTATGGGTATTTTGCATAGTCTCATTTACTCTAAACCGAAATCCAGAACCGCTGTTGCAGGACCAACCTGGACGAACTCTTTTATAAGGAGCTTAACCACAATAAGATTTAGAATTTCCATCTCACGTGCATTGTAATTAAGGTTAGGTGGTTTATAGCCTAAGAGATAGGTAGTCGCTTCAAGTAAAATACTGGTATTCAGCTGCATCCGGTTAGACTGTTTAGTTTAGTTTATTTATTAATAATTATCGAAATTACAGGTCATATTTTGAAAAAAGTAAAAACATAAATCATAATACATTAAAAAAAACGCAAGTCATAATACATTAAAAACAGCATTAAACACAAATTAACATAAATTAATAAAAAAAAAAAAAAATACACAATAAACAGAATAATAGAACCATATAGTATAATAATCACATAAATTTTCTTAAAACCATTCTTTTAGGTCATATAATGCCTGGTCGGTTAGCCAGACTTTCAGTTTAGCTTTAAAAACAGTGTCAGACGTCGCGCTCAAAATATTATCAGTAGCCGGTTGTATACCGATGGACCCATAACAAGAATTAACTTTCCAGACTTAGTGTTACTGGAAGCCGATGACAACATAGATGGGAAAAGGCTAGGCAGATGATGTTCACTGTTTATGGATAATTTTCGTCTTATTTTTGGGACAAGCCCGCCACACTATTCCCAATCCACTGCAACTCCAGAAAGCCAGAATCAATAGTGGCGAACGCCAGAAAAGCGGTATCAGGACACTAGCGCGAAAGACATTTGCGCGAAGGACACTTGCGCGAATCCACATGCGCGAAAAGACATATGCGCGCATGGACTTTTGGGCGATTAGACTTTTGCGCGAATAGACCTTTGAGCGCATAGACAGTTGCGCGCATAGACACTTGAGCGAATGGACTTATGCGCGAACGGACATTTACGCACAAAGACACATGCGCGAAAGGACTTATGCGCGAAAGGACTTATGCGCGAATGGTTAGGTTAGGTTAGCTGTAGAGTAAATATAACACTGAGGTTCTTTTAAATCGGAATCGATTGATTAATCTTTTTTGTACAAAGTAACAAGAATGTTCTATACATCAATATACATTTGTTATAATAGACATTAAAACAACTGAATGACCTTAAAAATCGACATTAATGAAACCCAAAAGCTTGAACAGTGAGTAAAATTATTTTGTTTAAAATCGATATTGTAAATCGATTAAACAATAATTATATCTGGCAACACTATTCATGGTAGATACGAAAAACTAATTTGACATGTCTCTCGGGCAGTGTTGCCACTTCTCTCGCTCTCTCATTGAAAATATGAAATAATATGATGTTATGTTTACTCTACAGATTAACCGTAGCCAGTCGCGAGTAAATCTAGTCGCGGAAGTGTCTTTTTGCGCAAAAGTTCATTCGCGCAAGTGTCCATTCGCGCAAGTGTCTCTGCGCGCATGTGTCTATGCGCGTAAGTGTCTATCAGCGCAAAAGTTCATTCGCGCAAAAGTCCATGCGCGCATATGTCATTTCGCGCAAGCGGGTTAGCGGAAGTGTCCTTCGCGCATATGTCTTTCGCGCAAATGTCCCAGGTCCCAGAAAAGCGTCGAGACAATGAGCTTGACGAAGTCCCAGGGAAACAATTTAACTGTCTTGGAACCTGCAACGAAATGAATTAAAAAAGAATAGCAGAGGAGTAGAAAAAACTTCCACTTCCCTCCATAATTTTCGTTTATGCATAAAACGTAGTCTATGTTCTCGTTAAAATATTCTAAACGTGTCTAATCTCTGTGATTTACATTCCCCTGTATGCCGGAGACCACCCGGACATGAACCGTCGGAAAACCGACTAATGACCGCATCACTGTTATGGTGGCTGCACACTGTCGCACAGACACTCCGTGGCAGGGTGACTGCGAGAGCACAGCGCCAAACGATTAACACAGAGGCTAGACCAGTGCTCCTATACAGGGTGTAAAGGGACTCTTCATGAAGCCGTCAACCAAGCACTTTGTATATCAAATAACTAACACTGTGCAAAACTTATTGCTGGGAAACTTTTTTTTGCGTGAACATTCATGGTCGCACTCTACACATTTTGCTGATGAATGAAGTGGGCTGCCGTTGTAAGACGACTAAACGTCACGGTGTCACGGTGTATAGAGTCATGAAGGTATTTAAAGAAAAGTTATAACATTTAAAATTTTATGTAAAAAATTTGAAACTGTGACCTTTAATATTTCCGTAATTAAAAGGTTCCTAGGTATGGTCGAAAAAGAAAACAAAAAACTGAAGGGAAGAACAAGTACCTCTCGGCTTCGTTAAGGGTATCACCCATTATACACTCTCAAGCTCGCCCTGCCTCGGTCTGTCTCGGCAAGAGTGTACTGCCACCTTTATATGTTCCAACTAGACTCAAATCATGTGGTGTGTGTGTCTGTGATCGTGAAAGGGGAAGGGGGGAGGGGGGGGGTGTCTGTGTGTTTTGGAACTCTGATGTGCATGGTTAGTTTGGCACTAGTTTAAATAATGTGGCTTTTATACATTTTAGAAGTTGACTATTCCAATAACTGGACTGGATGGCAGTTGGAGAACTATGAAATGGTTGTATGTTTTGGCTGTCCGGAATAGTTATTTTATTGGAGTAGTATAACGTGTGCATTTGTAACCTTTGCTGACGTGTGCTAATAAAAAGTTAGGTTTCCATATATTGACTATGTATTTCCATGCAAATAATAAACAGTCATTCCTTACTATTGGAACTCACTCGTGGTCTACTTGGTATATCGTTACGATCTTTATGGTTAGATCGAACTTCATCATTTTCTTACCCTTGACCCATGTTACTTTTAACACGTTTTTTCTTCTATTCTCCCCTGTCAATCGTCAAGCTATCATTTACTCCTTTTTCCTTCATACCATTTCTCACACAATCCATCCATCTTTTCTTTGGTCGTATGGTTGTATCGATGAGTCCCGAAAAGCTGTAAATTTGCATAGCTGCAAAACATTGTCTCAGTCATTTTTACCAAAACCCCGAGAATATGTCTGTATGACAGGTATAAAGTGGCAGATATTCATTTGTTTTTTGTGCAAGTGGTTTTCGGTCATTTCTATTTCCTACCTTCTTGGGAAAAATGTTTATGTTGTATGAATATTTATTCAAATAACATAGTTGAGACATGTATCAAATACTAATCAAAACACATTATTTACAATTTACCTAACCACCACAACAGCACAAGTAACATTTATGACCATAAATTATTTTGAGAGACCTACAAATCACTATTAAATCATGCACGGTTTGCGTACGACCGTTAATATAGCACGTTACACGTAAACTACGTGTAGTCGGGGAAACTGACAGGTGACTACACTGTGATGAGGAATCATATGAAGAAGAATCTTTATGGTTGCTGGGTGAACTGGAGCTGTGGTTTTGGAGCAGTTTAATTGAAATCGTGTAGAACAGAACATCGTGGCTGTAATTCACGAAGGGTTAGGTAGAGGTGTATCTATTGCAAACCCTCGTATTTGACCAGTTTGCAAAAGAGGCTAAACCGGCCTTCAACCAGGCACAAATCCAGGCTCTGGACTTTTTATAAGATTTTCAAAACTTGGGCAATTCTGTTAAATCAATGTCTAATATACTTGAAAGCTACTGGGCTGGTACATACAACTAAGTAAATGCTGATAACAAATCAGTAACGACCAATGCAGAAAAAATAGTCACCGCCACAGATCACTTTGATACTCGAGCTGTTCCTATTTATTATTCCTTTATTTACTTCTTCTATTTATTAATATTATTAAACGTTTATTTCAGATTAAAAAATATCCATAGCACAAAACATGCTTAATTAAATAAAATCAAAATAATATTACAATAAAATCATAACAAATTACGCAATAATCAATATCTAATTCAGGATTTTTTTTATTCAGAAATATTGTTTTTATTTCACACACAGGCTTGTAAGCTGTACATGGCGTTTATAGTTGTATTTTCAATACAAAAATCGTACGAATTAACGTTACGTTTACTTCACACATTAGTGCTAAGCTCTCTGATTATTTTATGAAGCGCAGCTGTGATCATGTTGTAGTGGGTGTAAAAAAGAGGCGGAAAACAGATTATGTGAAGAATAATTAATGTTTTATTTATAAAAAGGAATAGTACAAAACAGTACTTTTACTTACAAACTGCACAGTTCATTGTCAGCGAGATTATTGGCTATGGGCTCGCATGAACGCCTTACCCTTTAAGAAAATACAAGCGTAAGCATGACTACTTTTTATTTACATCTACCAATTTTCTTCTTATATGTATAAAGAATCTTGTGTCACGGTATTTGTGGTCGCTCTCGACCGGTTCGACCGATTTTTTTTTTTTTTTTTTTTTTTTCCGGGTCGAGCCGGTGTTAGGTATTTGTTTATTTGTTTATTTGTTTATGGCACTCCAACGACTTATTCGGTATGAGAATAGGTCGTAAAGTATATTTGACACCGCTAGGTTGTCAAATTCTAAAGTAACGCGAGTGAAGCTGCGGAAAAAAGCTAGTAATAAGAACTGAACTGTATTTTGAAGAACTGTCAGAGGCTTTCAGTCAATCTTTTTATATCCAACAAAAAAGGTACTATAAATAGTTATTTTTAGAAACTGTTAAAAATAACAGTTCTATTTACTTCTCACAATACGTCAATATAATACGTTAACTGTGCAAACACTCGATAGGAAACCACCTGGGCAGTAGGGTTCTAACCCACGCGGTGGGGGAGCAAAAGGGGGTGATATAATATCGTTTGACCCCTTTTGCGGCGAAGCGTAAACAGTAATTATTTATGGTATATTCCGTGCATTATCTTTGTTTTATTCAAATTATAATGTTTGTGGACATTGCGCATTTAGAATGAATGATCTTTATAAAGTTATGGTTAGAGTTTCTTATGAAAGATACTCTTTTCTGGTGGTTGCCTAGCTAAAATGTACATGGGACTTTCAAGGTGGGATTATAAGTATTGTGGGCCATCATGAAGTATTCATTATGTGAATGATTGAGTACTAACACACATTAGAGGCCCTAGACGAGCGCAAGATGTAAATACGTCAGTCTAAAAATCGAAAATAAAACTATTATTAAAATTTTTGTTCATAATTTTGCGACAAGCGCAATAAGTATCACCCAACAAATATAAATACACAATTTTAAAATTAAGAAAATATTATCAGTTACGAGTATTATCAGTTTTCAATAGCTATATCTGTGTATGCTTTATGCTAGTACGGGACCTGAATCCTGAAAATCATCATTTTTCTGGGATAAAAGCACGTGAAAAATCAATTAAAATCCATGTTTAACGCCTAGAGATGACGAGTTAACGACCCGTCACTCTTAACAACTACTTGAACATTCAAACGTAGTGGTGTAGCGGGTGAAAACCACCCCTGATCGCTCCATTTCGTTCAGAAGGGGGGTGAAATTTGGCACATGGAGCGAGTGAATGAATGAATAAAATTGTATCCATTCATTCAATCGAATCATGAGTTTGAGCAAGTCTCATTAGCATTTTATTCTGTTATACTTTTTATTATCTTTTATTGAACTATCCTTTTAACTGTTAAAAGCTTCTCAACAATAATAAAAAGGTTTTTGTTTTAAAATGTTTTAAAAGTACAATTTTTCAGTTTAATTTTTGTTTAATATTTTTCTTCGAGTTATTGAACTACAGTTAAAAATATGAGAAAATCACATAAATCTATACTAATTTAAAATAGGCCAAAATATATTTAATACCTTTTCTCTTTTGTAACTCTTCTATACGAATTTTCCCTTATTTTTTAAAACTAAAAGCTTTTTCCTCAAGAAAATCATATTTTCCAAAGTGAATTCTTAAAAGAATGGCGTATAATGAAACAAACAACCTCTTTCAAAGCAGATTACATTACACATAATAAAGCAAGCCGTGCCCTTTACTGTGAGCCAAAGATTAAAGGCTCGTATGAAAGGGGGGGTAAATACGACCCCATGACTGGTATTCCTTCCAAAGAGGTTTCATTATGATTAGTGGAGACAGCACTTAAGGAGCTACGTTTTTGGATTGTCATTTAAAGCGAATTTCCGATGATAGCTAAGTGTTATTTCCTTTATTTATATTTTTACAAATCATTTACATTTTTAAATATTCCTTAGAATAAAATATATAAAAAACATTTAAAAATATTAAAAATTGTAGCCCACCGGTATCGGGAACAGGGTCCAAGCTACCGGCGGTCAGGGCTCCAGAGAGAGGAACCTCCTAACAATACGAGCCGTGTCCAGGAGTACCGCTTTCTAAATCAAGCCCTTGATCCAGCTGCCTAACGAGAGCCTCCTCAGATCGAGACCCTTAGCAATTAAGCCATGGGCTGATACAACAATATCAGCACAATGATCGCTGAATCCACATCCCACATGTCGACAACCTCGCGAGCTAAGTCAAGATACTTCATTTGCTTATCTTTCTCGATATAGCTATTTATTAGGAGTTAAAGTATGAAGTTGTCGGTTTGTATGGACGATTTATTTGAAAAGTGATATTTCCACACATTTTTTATTTTTCATAGAAACGTCAGAACCGTTTATGATGCAATTGTAAACTATAGTTAGAGTGAAAAAAGCTGCGCTGCACTGGGTATCTTAAATTCTCAAAACACAGTCTAAGACAAAAATATACCTACTTGAAATAGTGAAATCAACGGCACATTAAAACAGGTGTTTTGACACACTACCCTATGAGGTAATATGCAACTACTAGTCCGGTTTTTAACCTCTAAAAGGTACGTAATACAAATAATCCAATAAAAACTGAGAAAAAACAGCAATTTCATAGTTACAGACCTATTATATAATATCGGGAGCTCAGAATAATGAATAACGGAAGATATCCCGTAAGTGACAGTATAAGTTTAGTTTTAAACCGTAAAAGCTTAAAACAGTGTTTGAAATTATTATTTGTTTTGTGAAATATAATTAAGAGGAAGCGTAAATAACTATCATATCAGCCGATGTGTTGTTGGGGAGTTTGTTAAACCAGTTCTTCTTCCATAAATAGGATGCCGAACGGACTTTGCCGAGTTTTCAACAAAAGTCGAATATGGCTGTATACCTACTCATTGCGTTGGGTCAACTGACGATACTGCTGAAAGTTTAAAAAAAAACTGTCCCTTACATTAAAAACATTCATTAAACGTGTATTTAAAAAAACAAGGGCTCATATTAAAATAATCCGCGGACGCCATTCTATATTGTGACGTCACAGGCGAATTCGCGCTAATAGCCCCCGCTATTGTGTCCCGCACTTGATGATCGCTCGCTCAATGAATTTTGTGGCATTCGCGAAAATTAAAACCCCGTACATTCATTTGGGAAGCTTTTACATTAATATGTGGAATAACTTCGTAGGAAAATATTTACAGTACAGCCATTTTTGTTTAAAACAATTGTTTTCAAAAGTCCGCTAGATAAAATCCAGGATGAGAATGTTCTTTCCATGGAAATCCTTATGTTAAATTCTAAACCCTCTAAGTTCATTTAATCCCATTGAATGCCTTTTTCATGAAATAGTCATTAAACGAAATTAAAAGAACTTAGAGGGTTGTATTGATGATTTTAAAGATTATAACTCTATTAAATCATATTTGTTACAGTCGCGAATCATATTTTAGTCATCATACAACTTGATATTAAACTGCATTTTGCAAAAAAAAAATTAAGAAATTTTGAATTTCGCGGGCTACCCTGACTCTTCCCCTTATTTATTTATTTATTTAACACTTCAAGCACATAAGTACAGAGGCGGACTTAATGCCATAGGCATTTTCTACCAGTCAACCTTTGGGTGATGCAGAGACAAGCAGTGGTAGGTGTAAATCTGAAAATAATTTTAAATAATAATAAGATTAACTACAAGGATATATAAAATACTATAAATATATATCAAATATTATAAATATATATCAAAATTTAAATTAATGTAAATAAACATTTCTACGAATATACCAAAATAAAAACACAAACCATGGGGAAAACATTACCGTTGTGACGAAACTGCCAGCTTCTTCCGAATGTACTCACGAACTTTAATTTTAAAAGATAAGCGATTGGTTGCCATCCTGATTTCCTGGGGAAGCGCATTCCACAGAGAAATAGACTGGACAAAGAAAGATCGGTGAATGAAATCAGTGCGGTGAGAGGGACATTGAAGCATACGGTTTTGCGATGATCGCAGGCTCCTATTATGGTTGGCACAAATATACTGAAAGTGGGGAGCAAGGTAACTAGGGGAAGTGGGAGAAACAAGAAAAGAAAACAAGGTGGTAAGCGCCCTTTGCTCCCTACGCTGACGTATGGGCAACCACTTAAGAAGAGTCCGGTGTTCGGAGACATGATCATATTTACGCAAATTGAAAACGAATCGAATGCAGTTATTTAGAAGACGGTCAAGTTTGTCGAGGAGATCCGCATTCAGGTCAAAGTAGCACACGTCACCGTAATCGATGATAGGAAAAATTAAGGACTGTACAAGCATTGTTTTCGTATTTGAGGGTAAAAAGTTTCTCAAGCGGTACAAAGCCCGCAACGAACCAGTAACCTTCTGACTGACACGAGCAACTTGAGTATGCCATTTCATAGAGCTATCTATATGCAAGCCAAGATCCTTGACCTCAGCACTAAAAGGAACGACCGTACCGTCGAAAAGAACTGGTGGCAAGGTTGTACCATTCAACTTGCATAGACTGCGAGAGCTGCCAATGATGATCGCCTGACATTTATTAGGATTTACTGCCACACCAAATTTATCGGACCAGGTATTTATTGCTATCAGGTCCCGATTTAAATTGTCGATCAGATCTCGAATTTCGTCAACCCTCCCCTGACAGTACAACTGCAAGTCATCGGCATACAGATGATACGCACACTGAAGCTCAGAAGTAAGGAGATTAATAAAAATAGAAAACAGAAGAGGAGAAAGAATACCGCCTTGAGGAACACCAGTCTCCAAATCACACCAACATGATGAGGAATTCCCAACATGAACTGACTGCTGGCGTTCCTGAAGGTAAGAGGAGAACCATTCCAGTGCTCCGGGAGAGACCATGACATGGGATAAAATGGCTAAAAGGATGTCGTGACTAACGGTATTGAAGGCATTTGAGAAATCGACCAGCACCAGTACCGTTACCTTGGTGTCTTCTAGTCCTGCCCTAATATCGCCAGTCACTTTAAGAAGGGCGGAAACAGTGCTGTGCCCAGGCCTGAACCCAGATTGAAGTGGGCTGATAAGCGAGTTCCGATGGACAAAATCGGAGAATTGCTTGTGCACACAGGCCTCAAGCACTTTAGATAGAAAGGGAAGGATCGAAATGGGACGGAAATGGGCAGGAAGACAGGGATTAGGGACCTTGGGTAGCGGACAAACATAGGCTTTGCGCCACAGGGAAGGAAATGCTCCGGTAAAAAGGGAAAAATTCACAATGTGGGTAATCGCAGGTAGGAGCTCATCCAGAAGAGTTATGATCATACCACGGGTGATATTATCACAACCCACTGCTTTCGACTTGATGGACAGGATGATCTTTTTGATCTCTCCCGGTTCAGCTGGAACGAAGCAAAAGTGGTTAATATTAGGGCGCGTTAGACCAGAAATTAAGGACAAAGTTAAGCGATCCATGGAGGAAGCAGAAGAAAAATGTCGGTTAAGCTCATCCAGGTCAATAGAGTTTGGAAGGTCTAAATGTCGCGGTTTGCCGATACCCAGAGTTCCAAGAAATTTCCAAATATCGGCAGAAGAGGAAGAAGTTATATTATTTAAAATGTGGCGGCGTTTACCGATGCGTATCATCTGGTTGCATCTATTCCTTGCAATCTTGTATAATGACCAGTTCTCGTCAGCACGATCCCTCTTAAATTTACGGAATGCCCGGTCCCTACGTCGCATTGCCATCCGTATCCCTCTTGTCATCCATGGAGCAGGAGGACGTTTTAGTTTAATTTTTTTGATGGGAGCATGAATATTGTAGAGGTTGATCACAACATCGTTAAATATCGCAACCTTATCGTCAACCAAAGAGGCTTCCAACATAGGCTCCCAATCAGTCACAGATGCATCCTTCTTAATTTCCTCAACATTCATCCGCGCAAAACAACGCCTGTACAGAACCCTAGGTTTAGGTTTGGGAGGTTTCAGGATATAAGAGAGGAAAATCATGTCATGGTGAGAAAAGCCAGGAGCGTCATGTTGACCATGGGAGGATACAAGAGAAGGATTTGAGGTAAGGATCAGATCGAGCCAGGTGTCATCACCGACAGCGTTATGATGGGTAGGCTGGAGCGGCAACACGTGCAGACTAACCGACTCGATAAGCTGGAGGAGTTTACAGGACCGAGGGGCATTGCGGGAAAGGAGATTTGTATTAAAGTCACCCATTATGATGTGATGTGCATACTCTGAACCCAAAGATTCAAGTACTGATTCGAATTCAGTGAAGTAATCAACAGTGGGAGGACAGTAAACAACACCAATAACAGTTTTGGCTCCCTTGACACAGACTTCAAGGAAAATAAACTCAGCAAAAGCAGAATATTGTGAAGAGGAAGTGGCAAGTATTTTATAAGGAAAGTCACTGCGGAGGTATATGGCCACACCACCCCCTCCCTTACCAATCCTATCATTACGTATAAGAATGAAACCAGTAAGAGGATAAGTAGTGGACAGGAGATGTGGTTTGAGCCAAGATTCAGAGATCAAGATGGCGTGTACATTGCTGTTGTTAAAGGCGTCGTACAGCTCGCTATAGTGGCTCGGAACACTTTGAGCATTAATATGACACACGTTCAACAATCGATCAGACTTATCATTAAACTTTTGTTGCAAAAACTCACCAAGAGTATCACTGAACGAGCAAAAACTTTCATCGCTTGAAGAAGCAGCAGATTCATCCGCGGATAAGAAAATTTCATTGTTTGACATAAATATACACGTAACAAATATATATATATATATATAAAACAATTAAGCTATTACTAAAAACAAACTAAGTATCACCAACAGGTGCACAACTCCGCACCACCCGCCAGCTAACACCAACACTAGTAGCAAGTAGTAAAATAAGCATAGAATATAGCACATATACACAGCAAAATACAAAGGAAAAGTGAAAGCCGTAGTTCCCAGACACAAAAGAACAAAAACAGAATCAGAGTAATAGTTAAATATAGAAAAAGAAGGAGACACACCCAACTGCAAATTATGTGATGGTACATGGAACGAAACGTAACTGATAACAAATAATCTGTGAGTTTACCAGAAACAAAATTTCGAAACGTTTATTTGGAACGTCACTGTCACTTAAATATTTCTAAACGTCAATTTGACAAGCCGCAGCTGACATTCATATAACAATATCAATCAATCACTCAAACTAATATTAGAAAAATAAACACAGTTGAGGGTATCTAAGTACCAATGCACCTCTTAATAATAAAGAAGTAGAAGTAAACAGTTGGAGTACAAAACATAAGGAAGATAACTATTAGACTGGACAACTACAAACTGGTAAGTAAAGATTTGGAATCTAAAACAACAATCAAGAAAAAACATCAAAACATCAACACTCAAACCTATAATTTTCGTGTTATGGTTTTCAGATTCCCAGCAGCGCCGCCACCTCTTCCACTGGTAGAAGGAGCCGCGTCCGGTGCCTTGGGGTACTGGGCTACCAAGGGCTTCAGCTCATCAAAGGAAGTTATCTTGTGCCGACTTCCGTCAGGAGC
Source organism: Noctua janthe (assembly GCA_910589295.1). Lineage (NCBI taxonomy): Eukaryota > Metazoa > Arthropoda > Insecta > Lepidoptera > Noctuidae > Noctua > Noctua janthe. Next base: position 1,901,420 of record OU342565.1, on the reverse strand, counting down.
CTTTATGAAGATAACCCCGTCTTGGGTCCAACACGACCGCATGCTGAAGTGCTCCCGTGCTTTGCCGAAGATAGATTGCCTGGTCCTAGTCAGGAATTCTTTCACTGACATTTTGGAGCCTTTCAAGCCTGTCTTTGCCTTCCACACTGATGACCTCAAGTCTACACTGGCAAACCTAACAAGGATAGGCCTGTGATGATCCTTGCTGAGGGACCCCAGCCTGTGACAAGCTTTAATAGAAGGTGCCGAGATATTCTTCAGCGCTAGCTTGGTGTTTAAAACATCCAAAATAACAGCCGTGCAGTCTTCATTCTCCGCTTCAGCAAGACCTTGGAAAACCAAAGCTTTCCGCCGGTGCCTGGTCTCTAAGCCATCAATTTGCTTGGCACACTCACTGATTTGGCTTCGCAGCAGCCCAAGCATGGAGAAAACAAGCTCCCGAAAACCACGAAACTCCTCAGCTATCTTTGCCACCGTATCCTTGGCTGGCCCGGCGCACTGTATTTGAGCCTCAAGCTCACCCATCTTCCTCAAAAAGTTCTCCTCCAGGGCTTTTTGTGCAGCCAGGACTTCAGCAAATTGTGACATTATGTGAAATGCTAGAAAACTTGTGCTGTGGTGTAGTAATTGAACAGCTGGCAGGTGGTGAAAATAATTGTCTAAGTCACATAAACGTGCACAAACGTGAGTAGTAGTTATATAACTGTTATTAACTTTTTACAGATATAAACTTAATGAATTTTGAATTAATTGAATTTAAAATAAAGTTCCGGATTTTTAAACACGTCTATACTTTTTCACACCTACCACGAGGTACCCCTTAAGCTTAGCTTTCAGATCTGATCCAACTCCTAAGCACCCAGCTAAGCGGTTGATAGTTTGAGTTTAACAGGCGCCAAGTTTTAATCCTTAAGCAGGTCAGAGTTAGGTTGTATGTTGATTAATGTGATTCGCGGCCATAACAAATATGGCTTTGCACCGCCACCCTTAATATGCGCGGTTCGGCATGTAACGTGCGTTGACGTCATCCCATCAAATTCATCCGTCAATTATTGTCACCGCGATCCGAACGCGGTGTTGTATCCGACTATACCGGTTCAATGAATTAGTTCGAACGTGCATGTTTGGGGACTAACGCATGATTAAATTCTGCCACTATTTTGTGTTTTGGTCGTATATTCATAATTCGATTGTATAGATAGGTAGATTTGTCGGTATTGTAAACTGAGTACGTGATTTTTTGCGGTTCTAACGTGGTTCAAAATAGACACAAGTTTCTAAAACTGAGAGTCGACATTAAGTAATCTGGAAGAAAATATACGGGCATTATGTGTCTCATAAAGAGGAGCTCGTGGCTGAATAATAACTGCCACTTGGGTCGATCTTAAGGTTAAGCCGCTCTTGCCTAGGTTGGTCCGTGGATGGGTGACCATCCAATATATACCTAGTTTCCTCTGTGCCTCGGAAGGCACGTTAAGCCGTTGGTCCCGGCGGTCATTTGTAGAGTCGTTACAGGTTGTCAGTGGCCCGAAAGTCTGACAACCAGTCTTACCAAGGGGTATCGCATTACCCAGTACGAACTGGGTTGTGGAGGTCAGATAGGCAGTCGCTCCATGTAAATTACTGGTATTCAGCTGCATCCGGTTAGACTGGAAGCTGACCCCAACATAGTTGGGAAAAGGCTAGGCAGATGATGATGATATGTGCATATAGCATAAAGTCAGTGATATGTTTCATCACTGAACTTTTATATGTTGACTCAAAGAAAACAAAAGTACCTTATGTTAATGGAGTTTCAACATTAACCTTGACTGTCCAAAAATATATAAAAATATTGAAAGTAAAACTACAACCAATTGAAGAAATCATTGGAGCAATCGCGGTCCTTTTCCAAAGTGGAGTTAGAAATTCCAAAAAACGATCTATCTGCCAGATAACATTTGGTCCAAGAAGAGGATCGTCAAAGCTTTCTGTTTGTCCCTTAATATCATTTATCATTTCCCAAACATCCCTTTAGTAATTAATAACTTTGCGGTTTTAGCCCCTACAGGGTGAATGTACCAGTTATCGACCAACCATTGTTTAAATTATTTTCTGCGTACATTTAAACAACGCGATTTTCGGTAAACAAAGAGGATTGAGATTGTATAAACAGACTTAGTTATTTTGAATCGAAAATAGCCAGACACGAATGTTTTGAACCGAATTTTCACAGTAATGTTTATTGTGTTATTTATTGAAGTTTATTTTGCAACAATGAAGGAGGTAAATAAATAAATGGTGGATGGTAAGGTAAATAAAATATCGGTTTTGTGTTGTTGAAATAATTAGCAAGAGTAAGCAGAGATTGAGGTGTGGTTTGTGGCAATTTTGTTGTACTAAATAAGTAATTTGAACTATTTACATAGTATAGTTGCAATTTGTGTAATTATTGTTGCAACTAACTGCGTTTTCGCTTTGGCGAAACATTTGTATTTAAACACGTTGTCTGAGTCAGATATACATTCCAACTAAGGGAAGAGAGGGAGAGAAATAGAGATTTCAATAAGTTTTAATGTGAATGCTTTTCCAGTGCGAACACACATTAAGAATTTGCCCCTTATTGTAGAAAAAGCTCAGAAAATTCATTGTCTATTTATATTTTGATGAAATTCGCAACGATTTTAACATAAAAAAATCAGACAGAAAATTAGAATTGCATCTACATTTCTGTTTTGTCTGGCGCGCCAGTTAAAACCACAAACTCACCATAATAACGTTAATAAAAATAACTTTTGCAGCTTTTGCGAGAGCTCGAAAATAAAGCGAATGAACTGGGAGAAGTTTTGGTCCCGGAGTAAGAATATGGTAACCCCATTTCATCCCGTGGGTGTCGTAGAAGGTGAATAAGGGATCTTAAGACCCAGAGCATACGATAAAGGACCTTGGGTTCCCGAATGGTAACGGGTAAATCACCAACAACAACATTCCCAAAGAGGGTTAGTGTCAGGCAGGCGGCCGACTGTAAAACTAAAGCCACATCCTTTTGCAACATGACAAGTGAAGAATGAGTACATTAGAGGAAGTTTGAAAGTTGCACCAGTTCCAGAAAAGTAGAAAGGGAATGGACTCTTTTGGTATGGAAATGTGATAGAAAGGGACGAATCTCATATGACTAAAAGAGTGATGAATATAAATGTTGATGGATCGAGAGGGAGAAGAAGACCAAGGAAACGATGGATGGATTGTGTGAGGAATGATATGAAGGAAAAAGGTGTAAATGATTACGTTACGGTTGTCAGGGGAGAATGGAAGAAAAAAACGTGTTGCGCTGACCCCAAGTAACATGGGACAAGGGCAGGAAGATGATGATGAACTGGGAAAAGTTTCCTAAGACTACTTAGAAAAGAATACGCGCCATGTGTTGAGGCTAAAAACAATTATTTAACTTAACCTTTGTGGTCATTTAGGAATTAATTCAGGCACGTTATTAAGAAAAAAGAAATAAACAGTAAGATCTAAATTAGAACATTATAAGTATTTGTTTTATTTATTACACTCAACTTACAAATCACTACATCGCACAGCCGATCCTTATAGCTCAATTAAAATGTGCGTGTGATAGTTACAAATTATCCCGCGGGAAAGTACAACTATTTTAAAATGTCACATCACACAAAATTTGGAGACCAACAAACGATTTTTTTTCGTGGTCTAGTTGTGTGCCTTTGATCGAAATCCATTCAGACGTTGTGAAAAGTTAAACTTGACAACATACTCGTTTTCACGTGTATCATATTTTTTGGAAAAGAAGAAAGGGGATCTTCAGTTTAGAGGCTTTACACTCGGCATACATAGCTTTAAAACAAGATAATCTCCAAATTTCAACTGTCGTGCCAATAATTGGGCTTCGAAACCCTAATAACACTGAAGCTGGTGCTAAAGCTACAACAAAAAGGAAAATTTTCTACATTGACACAATTTTTATGTCACTTTTTTATTACTTTCATCTACATTCAACTTAACTCTGTATTACAAGGTACTCATTCAAAATTAAACCATCCATAGAATATCGAAAATATCACCAAAAATATTGTAACCGACACCGATATCGAACAAAATGGACGTCATAATCCCAATTTTATGCCTTTTACGAGCCTATTCGATGCTCAATAAAATTCGAAGTAACAAACGAAATATTCTCTATAACTGGTTGAAAATGTACCCATATTTTTATTATTTAGTATTTACGCGTTTTTCAGTAACTATGTTTGAATTGGAACGTTGCGTTTTTTGCTACATGACGCCATTGGAATTACTAAGTGCACCATAGTTCTTTTGGCGCTTGACTGACATTGGCTGGAGGGCGCTGTTTGTGATATAGTCTGTCAAAATTATATTATAAAACAAAATGGCGGCGCTAGTTCCGTATATGGTCAAAAAAAACATGCGACACAATAGCAGTTATTGTACCGGTACTATACGGTATTCTTGAAATTGTCACTCGAAATGGATTCGAAATCCAATTTTGCTGTATTTATTGTAGTTTTCGTTGTTAATGAAGGCTGGTTTATTGGTCTGGGGTTTGTACTGTAGCACTAAGTTGGTTGGATAACTAGAATGAGCAATTATGTTGTTTTGTTAGACAATTTATGACTTGATTTCTGAAAACTACAATACATTGAGAGTCAGAAATACCAGTAACAAGCAACTCACATAGTTTACAATTAAGTAAAAAAACGTAAACAGCAAAAAAACAGTGTTTTAAAGTGCAAAGTCTAAATGTTATTATAAAAACGTACCCTTTTTTTAAAACCACAGTAAAACCCTCCATTACAGCCGTCAAAAACATAGCTCACATTACACAAAAACGTCAAATTTTCCTTAAAAATAAAACATGGCCGCTCAAAGCATTCTACAAAACCGATGTTCTTTTATCAGAATATATTTTTATATCGCACAACTCGTGCCCCCACCTCATAGCACAAAAGAGTTGTTTGAAGCGCGCTGTCAGAGACAAAGGCGCCACGGTAATGATGGCGACTTTAAACCTAGTTGGGTAGGTAGAACTGTGCGGATAAAATATTAGTTTTTGAGGCATTTTTACGTGGGGAATATCAGTTCCGGTAGCATTCTTGTCTTATTATTGGTTCAGTCTAACGAGTGATCTGACTATTTCACTAATATAACGTTTTTAAAAATTCGCTTTCGTGAGTATAATTAAAAAAGCATGTTATGGTTATTTTTTTTTTTTTTTTTTTTTATGTTTCTTTCTTGTTTAATTTTTCGTTTAGCTAATTGTCTTTTTATTTTTTTTGTCAAATTGTAAGTGTTTTACATAAAAATATGCATGCTAGATTCACATCTAGTAGATGGCAATCAGAAATATTGTTTTGTAACTTTTTTTTATTGCATTTGTGATTGTACATCGGTTTTGTGAATTAAATAAAAATAAAAAAAAAAAAAAAATCGAATATTATCCTAGCTATGCTATACTGAAAAATTGATTCACGTCAAGGGTAGTCTAGACTTTATTTTTATAACAGGTACAGACAGTTTCATAACTTTAAAAGAGTTTACAGAGTTAAATCAGTAAATAGTACAGTTTTTTTTAATACTAGCTTTTAGCCGCGGTTTCGCTTCCGTTATACATATACGCAAATTAACTCACGGGTTTTTAAAGTATCCAATGACACTCGGGGATAATGTAGCTTCCCGTTAGTAAAAGAATTATTTCGGAATCAGATCAGAAGTTTCGAAGATTACCCCCTACATAAAAACATACAAACAATGATCTCTGTGTAATATTAAGCATAGAAAAGAACATCACCAATTACACCAAAATAAATATTTTAAACAATCAAACGCATTGCTTTGTAAATCATGCCTATTTATAAAATTGGCTTAGTTTACCAAAGACTTTGAATTAAAAAACAAATGCTGTTTAACGTTAAGACGCTGGGTAAAATAAGCCAAATCACAAAATAAAAGAAAACACTGCAAAGTCTCTTAGAAAGAACTGCAGACAATAGCGTTTCCATTCGATTTACCTTGTCGCAGTACTCGCAGTTATAACGTTTAAAATAAAAAACAAGGAATATCAACTCCATTTGTGTTCGTCGAACAGAGAAAACGAAGGAGATGTCAGAAAATTTTCTATCAAAGAGAAATAGTCAATGTCGGTTAAATGCATAACAAAGAAGTAATGTTCAGTTAGGTAAGGTTTTTTTGATTTGGCATCAATTTAATTAATGTTTTTGTATATTTTCTAGACTAAATATGTTACTCGATAAATCATCACAACATTTTTTCTCTTTTTGTGTGGTGTTGAACACGATAATTTTGTTAAAATCATTGAGAACAGTTACAATTTTCTCCACAGAAAAAGTTCATGAACATAACATAACATCACGCCGGAAACCGAAGGAGTAGGCAAAACTAAAAGTACTATCCTACATTTCGCCAATTATGAATTCACATAGGTGCTTCATTTGTCATAAAACTTTATTTCATTCGCGTTTAAAAAAAAACATTTCATAATAGTACGCTCCCATGTGTTTTTTGTAGTGAAATAAAATTCTAATTTTACTGCGTACTAAAATGCGTTCAGTTTTGAAGTACCATACTATAAAAACTTAGTCAGTATTTTTTACACTGTTTACTCCTGAAGTACATTTTGTTTGATAAAACCATAATAAGTCATCGATTATTCCATTCAAATAATCCGATTAAGCACATCACTGTTCTACGTTCGTTTAAATTTTAACGATTTGGATAAATAAACGAGTAATAAATCATTCGAATTAATTTAAACGAGAGAAAGAGAATGGCAGTCGTCGACAGTGTTTGTACAGATTGAGTTATTACCTAATGAGTTTCGTTTGAGTGAATGCCAGTAACAGTTTCGTCTACCTTATTACGTTGAGCGGAAAAGCTGTGAGAAAGATTATTTATGGTTTTAAATAGTAATTGAAAGGACCTTGGAAATTGTAAAGGTTCTCAGATTCCTCCGGTTCTTGGTGAGTTTTTCAATACGTAGCATTTTCAACTTCGATTTTAAAACTTGCCACTTGTTTAATAATCGTTTTGAACTGAGTTTGAATCGATAGTCGGTCAGGATTTCTGAATCTAGGTTCTAGTTGGAACTGAATTCCCAATTCAACAAGACGGTGCTGTTCACTGTTCTGTGTACTAGACTGATAGTCTGTACAAATATTATGAAGAGGTAAATTTTGTTTGTTAGTTTGTATGTAGAGGGTAATCTCTGGAACTAATGATCCAATTCGAAAAATTCTTTCTCTAACAGAAAGCTACATTATTCGTGGGAATTCTAAAATATAAATTATAGTAATATCACGCATATTAGCCGAGCTATCGCATTTTTTGCGGACGAAGTGCTAGTCTTTGATATAATAATTATAATTATTATTGTTCCTATTTTTCAAGTCAGACTATTTGCATTAAACTTCCCTGAGTACGGATAGCTCTAAATCGTGTAAGATTGAATCTCATTAGTGATTTATTACCGGACTGAACGGGCTTACCAACTGAACCCTTGATAAATCCATATTACATTAGTTATTATATTATTGTTGTTATCAAAATAATAATGTGTATAGAAACAGGACCCATGTCAATAAAATTCTTTGGACCATTATAATTTTATACAATAGGTTTTATGCAAAATGACTTCTGGTTCAATAAATTATTTTTCCATTTCTGTTGGCCTTTTATGTTGAGTATAATACATATTGGTTTATGCTTTTTTAGTCGAGTATAATAGGCGTTTCTTTAATTTCATTCCTAATCTCTATTTACGGCCTGAGACGATACGGCGTGCATCAAGTAGCACGTACTCGCGTCACTTTCATGTGAGTACCCGCGGTCCATAAGGACCGGACTCTACTAAAGCGGAGACTAGACGAGAGGAGCGGAGATGTGTTGTAAACCACCAATAGAATTTCGTTATTTATACTTCTCGTCTCCTCTTAACTTTAGTGGAAACGATTGAGCAGAGAGGAGAGGAGATGTCTTCTAAATGTTTAGACCAAGCAGGCAACAGCGCACAGCGGAGGCGAGAAGAGATGTGCGGCGGTCGCTAAACTGGGCCTGAATTCTGGTCTAGCAAGTAAGCATCTCCGTACAGCTTCGGTGGATTCACCCTAGCTCCTAACCATCTCCTTGTCACTCCGCTTCGCAAATCTTCGCACGTGTCCGCTTTGGTGGAGTCCGGGCCAAGGTCGAGGCATGCTTTTAACAATTTCTGTCAATTACTTTCTCCTCAGTCACCGTCGCGTCGTAAGCCGCAAATCGCTTGTACCTGTATCTCGTGGCCAAGGGGTACTGAAACTGTACACGAGAGCTAATACATATCAGTACATAAAAATAAATCAAGACAGAACGTTTGCTTATAACTGGGCTACGAAGATGAATGATATAACTGCTCAAATATTGTATGATTTTTATCTTTGAGTTGAATGTTGAATCCAGACGGATGACCCGGTTAGAGATGAATCATAGTTCGTATAAATATTTATGAATGTAGAAACTATTGGTACACGTACAGAAAATTGAGCAGGAAAGTGGATGAACCTTGGAAATTGGCGGGATAAATTGGTCTGGGCTGAAGAATATGTAATAATATAATATAGAAAGAATACGAGATATTAAAATCTGGAATACACTGGCAGATCCCGCACAGCCAATACTACTGGGTTTAAAAGTTAGATATGAGTTCCTTGGAAGTTTTTTGTGGAGCTTCATAATAGTTTCGACTGAAAATCCGTTTGGCCTTTATTTTGGCGAATAAGCTTGTAAAATTGGATAGTTTATTTGGAAATGATAGATGGTGAAAACGGTGAATGGACAATCGGTAAAAACAATGTGGAGATTTAAACAGATTGTACGTACTTGTCAAATAATACGTCTGAAATCTGTTCCTTTCACAGACAAAAGATCAATTACAGCAATGTCGGTACACTGAGAAGAAAATACTCGTTCAGAGTTTTCTAAATTCGACAAATTAAGTTGTAAAAATCTCTGTCATCATTTAAACTCTCCAACAAATTAAAACATAGATTAATATCTAGCTAGACTAATTAATTTAACATTTCCAGCACTAAAACTGTTGCCGTGGATTCAATCTAGGCCTCCAATTTCCTCTGAACCATGCTCGCACGTACGTATCGGATGGATGACGTATCCAGGTCAAGTCTGATGGTTCTACCGATGTAATGGGTTCAGTTTGAACGATAGTACCATTGAATAATATTGTAACAGCTGATATTTGAGTAATGTCTGAGGTAAAATCGTAGTAAAGTGTGTTTTATTAGTAGTTTTTTGAGTAAACTAATATGTTGTATTAAGACTGATTTTGTGAATATGAATGTGTGTGCCTTGAGTGTAGGGACAGGGTGGATCGGACTGAGAAAAGTGATGTCACAAACGCTATAGATACGATTTAAATGACGTTGTCAACGGAACACAAAATATACCATCTTTTGACGCGTTACGGCTAATCCAATGATTTAAATCATTGGTTTAAAACATACTACGAGTAAGTATAATCGTGAGGTTCTTACAAAGATCAAGACTTATTTAAATTTTGTGATTGATGTGAAAACTTTTGATTTTCTCAACGTGTTTGTTTACCAAATGAGACAAGTAGGAAAAATTCTAAACGTTCTGGTAGATAAAAGTTTTATGGTGTCTTTGATTTCGTAATTAAATATCCGTTGCAAGGTGAGTTAGATTCCTATGTAAATAAGTTAGTAAGTTCCAAACTTTATTTGAATGTTGTAGTTTTACGTTATTAAACATTAGTTAATCACGTAGTTCTGTCAATACTAATGTCCATTTTCCACAAACATAATAAATATGGAAATTTTGCTCTCATTTATAGGTTTCTACTTCACAAAGTACATGAATTTTATTTACTTTTCATATCTCATCTTACATGAGTTACTTCTAACACGTCTAGTTACCCAAATGAGTTTCTTGGTCAAGGTTTGTGGGTCAGAGATATCTTTGGGTGAAGTGTTCTGTTATAAATTTTATTTCCGAAGCACTCGCTGGTGCTAGGAAGACGCTCTCCATCGTCTTCCTAGCACCTTTTGGACATTTATTTGATGACTGGACGAGATGCAAGCTCTCGAATATGGTCTCTATTGTCGAATAACATGGCAGTCAGCAAGTTTTCTGGGTGCGCAAAAAAAGCGTTTCTTTCGATCACTGAATTTACAATAGATCTCTGACTATCAGGCAAAAATCGAGAGTACATAACCATTTGAAAAATATGCTTGGCTCCATCTTTAAATGATGAGTTTTGCTTGATGAGGAATCAAACAGGAGCGTACACTTTGACTACGTAGTTCACAAGTATCTGCAAATTATCTGACGGCGAAACAGTACTTACGTAAAGTCTGAGTAAGCGATTGGCAGTAGTGAGCCATCTCGAATGCGCCATTTTTCCAGGTTGGCGGCTAGCTAGCTCAGGGGAACATGAACCAGCCATCACAGCATGACACATTACGTAGAGATACTTTTGATCCGTGCTTAGTTCCTTCACAATATCATCAGGTAATTCGAGCAAATTGCCAGTCACTGCACAAAAAGATGCTAGAGGTTTACTTTCACAAACAGCTATCTGTTTTCCAATAGGTCCTGAATATTCCTTTGGGCCAGATGTGCTACCATCCAGAGACATGAACAAATGGCGAAGCGGTAATTCATTCGCGTGAAGCATACAAACACACCATTGTAACGGTTTCTTTAAATAGTTTTCAAGGTATTGAATGACACCTCCCTTCCAACCTGTATTCGTAGGAGTACCATCGCACCCCACACAGATCACCTCTTCCAAGTTCAGCCCTTGATTTTCGAACAAAGATATGATAGAAGTGACAATCCCTTTGGCAGTGCCACGACTTGGCGTTGTATGTCCCAAATAAATAGATCCCGGCTCTGTGAGAACTGAAATGTGCTCTTGCAAGACTTCTCTGCGGTGGTATCGATTGCCTATTTTATCGTTTATGATTGTTTTGTCCTTTCGTCCATCAAAGTAGATACTTTTTGCTACAATTGTATCAATATCTTTGCTGGCCTTGGTCCGTGCTTTTGAAACAGCTCTATGAATTTTATTCTTATCAATAACAAGACTTAGATCTCCGGAAGATACCAATCCTACGTCAGCTAAGACCGCTGAAGCGACCGCAGCCGCAGATCGCGTTGATAGTCCATACCGATCACATACCTTGGCTACTGTTGGCAGCGCCAGAGTGTTCCGATTCAATGAAGTAAATGGAGTCTTATTCACAAGCACGTCACTATTCGGAGAAAGCTCTGTTGCAGGCAACTCGCGCACCGGAACAGGATTAGTTTCTTGTGATGTACTTGGAAAACATGCGTGCTCTAACTCTATCTGCTTCAAATTTTCTTGTCTCTGATGTTTCTTTAAAGTCTTGCCGTTTCTTTTGTGTCTATACCGCTGATCGCCATTTTTCTATCACTTCTTTGGTCCAGTAAAAAGTCTCTTTCAGAAATAGGAACTTTCTTATGTTTTATGCAGGAACAAATGTCAAACGAAGTGCACTTACAAGCAGCAATATCGAAGAGTTTGTTTGACGATTCCAAAAAGCCCTTCACTTTGCTTTCGTAGCTATCATTTCTTTTATTTTTGGGATATCTTATCAATGACAGGTATTTTTCGAAATATGATTTCAGCAATTGGGTAATTCGTACGTTGGTAACGATGGGAATCGAAGCTTTGGTCCAAATTGTATCAAGTTTTCCAGAAACGTTCGAAAAAACTTCTGTGTTAGAAGGATCTTTCCCATTCTTCTGTAATTTTAGTTTATTTTTAGTAAACAAAATGAATTTGATAACGTCACTTATCACTGGTAACTGGCGATCGTCAAGTTATTTATATGATCCCAAAATAGCACAAGTAGTCTCACTTCGTCTTGAACCCATTATTATATGTAACAAAAATACGTATTTTATCACAAGTAAGTGCAGAGCGACACCTTACAGCAATAAAACCGCAATAGAAATGAGACGAACTGCCTCCCGTTACAAGTAGAAAATTTAAGAAAACGAGTCAAAACATGAATTTTGCGAGTTTTATCCAAACCAATTCCTTACTGGAAACATCCTGTCGGTGCCTACAAATCATAACTTAGGCTTCCACTATCAGAGAATAAAAAAATAAAATGGGAATAATGTACATAAAATAGAATAGACAACTTTGACTGGAGGGTTATTTAAGTGTTTTTTTTTAAATAAAAATGCCGGTAGAACCCATAAGATATGTTTTTATATTTTTTAAATTATTTTTACGGTAATCTACAACTAATAACGCAAATTTTGAGAGGTCTTGAGAATAGGTAAATAAAAAAAAACAAAATCGGGACACCCTAATATGCAGCATAGTATTTTTATAACTTTCGACATTACAACGCCAAGCAATCTGAAATAAAGATACTTGAAAATCGGGTGAAACAAAAGTTTTTTCCAAGCTCTTTGTTCACAAAAACAATCACATATTCCCAAATCAAATGACACGTGAACACAATTATTTTCGAAATATTTAGGTCAATCGACAATCCAACTCCAAAGAGCATTACAGTGAACATCACTTACAAACTAATGGGTATCTTTATGAACTTTCGATGTCAAAACACAATTATATTTTTCGATAAAACCGATATCACACGCCATGTAATCACCTTTCGGTCATTTTTGCCGTTCATTCGCCATCTTTCACTCTTGAAACGTCTGAACACAAAATGAAACAAAAGTGAGCAAGGATTCCATAAATGAACCTATCTACCGATGTTGAATTTCGGCACTCGCCTACGAAATGATCGAAAAATTAAATGAAAGACGCAGACGTTTAATTCCCACGTACTTTTATCAGTGTCATGTGAACGTAAAAAGAAAATTACATTAACTCGAGTGAACAGTTCACTCAACTGAAGCTATATATCGGCTTAATCGACGAAACATATTTTACGTCATCCCCTTCGAGAGGTGGAGGATATCAATATTCTGGCCCCTCATCCCCCGAGATCCACGAGTTGGATAAGTTTTCAAGTACTGTGTGAGTATCTAATAGACATTTGATTTTATTTGTTTATAAGTCTGTGTCTACAAAACTTTGAGAAGAACTCAAGATTGTTTGCTGTCTGTAGGTAACTACGTACATAAGTACTATTGTGTTAGAGAATTAATCATTCAACTTGTGTAATAAGTAGTTAGTACTTATCCCTTAGGTAAGTTTTATATCTGAAGCTTGAAAAAGACAAGTTTTGATACTTTTAATTTATTACCTACTACACCAAAATAACAGTATTTTTTTTTAATTATAAAAAACCACATCCATGTAACTGGCTGGTCGTCAGTTTCACAGTATTTTTAATTTATATTTATTCTTCTTGCTACAGAACTAAATCAATGTGTGAATGTTATTTGTAAAACTGTATCAAAACAGTCATCATTATCATCAGCTCACAGCAGTCTGCTGCTAGACTGAATCGCACGCCGTTCAACTCGATTCTCGGCAACTCGACACCGACGCGAAAATGGCTACCACGTACCCAGTACATCATCCTGAGCCACATAGAATTTTTTATAGGTAATTTAAAAAAATCAGCATGTGTAGGTGCACATTTGTAGGAAACAACTGTTTTTTTTCATAACCGATGAAAATTACCTATGTAGGGGGCTCAGAATGATATACTGAATACGTAGTAACCGTTTTCGCGTCGGTGTCCCATCCACCCGGTACAGCTGCTACCAGTCACTCTGCGAAAAACTACAATTTCATCATCATTTTTAAAAATCAAACTATCTATCTGCTGTTGAAACCACTTTCACGTCAGTGGTAGTGTACCCAACCTGTGACCCAACGAATAAAAAATCGATGATTTACGTGCCGCTGCTCTCAAAAATTGAGTTCTTGACGTAAAAGTATCTACTACAAATGTATGAGCTGTGGGTGAACCTTAAGTAAATTAATAAATAAAGATATTAACAAAATCGATATTGTATAAATTGATAACATATAAAACATTTCCGTTTATAACGTTATGGTATTGTCTTCGAACTTTCCTAGTTGAATCTTTATTTTAGTTGAGAAATCGGAAACCATGTTCATGTGTACACATCTTGGGCGAATCAGTGGGAATAATAATGACAAAGGGAAGGTGATCAAACTACAATAGTTCAATGATGATGATGTAGATAACATACTGACTTTTTCAAATAATTGTTGACTATTTCTCGCTGGCAATAGGCTCGCCCCCTATTAAAGTGGACACTACGGAAAGTGCTAAACTCGTCGCCAAATTTTGGGCTGACTCAATTTGAATTGTCATCGACACGCTAAGAAGAAGAAAACATAACTGGTGAAATGTGGGTGTACAGTCACGAGCAATAATATGTATACACTTTCCTAAATTTAAAAGCAATCTTTGCGAGAAATAACGATTGTAACTTGGAGATAGCATCTTTTTCATAAAAATATGAGTTCCAAATTGTACTATGTTCGTAACAACATGAAATTTTAATCAAAACAATAGGAGAAAAACAGTTTTAAAAGTTGTAAAGTGTTTACATATTGGTGCTTGTGACTGTACTATTGGGTAAACTTCTGCCTTACCCTTCGGGAATTACAGGCGTGATGTTATGTTTATTTTTCGCTCCCTATGACATGGACCGCAAACACATCTTCTAAAATGTAAATACAGTATTAGGTACACCTCTGCCTAACCCTTCAGGGATTACAGGCGTGATGTCTTATGATGTGTTATGTCTTTCAAATAACTTTTAGACCTTTTCGGCACCAGTACCCATTTCTCCCTCAGTCTTACCTACACAAACATCTCAATGGGCAGTTTCCACGTACTACGAGTGGGTAGATTTGTTAGTAAGACCCGTCGTTCAGCTCATTGTTCATATTTCGTTCGCCCACGGCCTACGTCATGACATTCTTCGCCGTAGGAAATTGGGGTTTTCAATGAAAGGGCTATTCTTGTACCGTAATAGAATTAAGGGATCTTGTCTGTCCAATGAATTATATGTAACGTAATTGTGAAAAATTCTAAGCTTGTATTTTGAAGAATTAGTTTTCCGGCGTAGATCAAAAAAACAAATGTGTGGGCAGGTCAAAAAAAAAAACCACAAAAAGGATGAATGAAAGGCATTTGCATGTGGCTGAGATGAGAATGCTAAAGGGGATGTGTGGTGTAACGCGAATGGATAAAATAAGGATTGAGTACATGAGAGGAAGTTTGAAAGTGGCGCCGGTGACTGAAAAGTTTTGTGGTAATCGGTTGTCGTGGTATGGACAACACGATATGTGATGCGGAAGAATGAGGAAAATGTAGTGAGAAAAATGTTGAGTATGAATGTAGATGGCTATTAGAATAGAGGAAGACCAAAGAAACGATGGATGAACTTTATGAAGGGTGATATAGCTAGAAAAAATGTGACTGCTGAGATAACGAGTAATAGAGGAGTATGGAAGAAGAAGACATGCTGCGCCGACCCCAAATAAATTGGGATAAGGGCAGGATAATGATGATATCATATTCTTTTGTGACTCTGTACTGCATTAGGTTGGCTCAAAAAAAAAAAAAAAAAAAAAAAAGGTCCAACTGCTAATCAGTATTAGCAGTTGGACCTTTTTTTTTTTTTTTTTTTTACGTCAGTACGTGAACTCAACTGTACCTCATGCACGTTATTATTTTTTTATTTAAACTTCATGTACAATAGTGATACATAGGCGGACTTAATGCCACAAGGCATTCTCTACCAGTCAACCTTTGGGTTAAATAAGAAAACATTGTGATAGGGTACAAAATAAATATATAAAAATTACTTCTTGCTATCGAAAATTTATATAGGCACTTATAATGATACTAATACTTATATAAAATAAAATAAACTAATACCTATTTTAACAAATACCAAAATTAAAAACGAGAAACCTAATAATAATTACCATGACTCGACTTCTAATAGAGAGAGAGCTATTTATTCTGACTTAAATAGTGGTTACGCACTTTTCTTTACGTTATGTCCCTGCGACGAATAAATATTTTTTTCTTTCTATCTTTCTTAAGCCGTTTCTGAAAAAAGAATCCGCCGTATTTGAAAAATTCATGAATCGACATTCATGTGCTTGCTTTCTTTGCATTTCATATAAATGGACCTGCTCTATCCGATGTTATATCGGTGAAGTCGTTACATAGAAATTTATGATAGCAATCATTAATATCGTATCAATCAACTGCTTATAACGTCTTATATTATTTAAGATGCCTCTGAAGTGATCGATTTGATACTTATGAGCCACTATTTACACTCCTTGAGATATAAATATTTCTAGAATGTACGTGAAATAGATTAAATAGATAGATTACAGACTGTATAAGATGAACTTGAGAAATAAGTACCTACTACATCTAATTTCAAGAATTGAATAATGAAAAAATATCAGATGGCCTGGAGAAAATTGAAGAAATCCGAAACGTTTTGAAAGCGTTTGTCACTTTTTGGGACTTTTTGCCTCTTTTTATAAGATTTTTACATAAAGATTATTGGAAGTGATTATACCCTATATTATATTATATGGGACTTAAGCATAACTGGAGACATAAAGGTGTACTGTAGCACCTCCACCTCTTTGGGGATATATCTAAAATAACTATAACAGGCGTGATGATGTAGTAAACCGAATATAGAAGCACATAGTAACGGCTTGTCTCACCAAGATAAAGCGATTCACCCCTAAGCTTCATTTCCATACAAACCGATATTGTACCCAGCCTCCATATTGTGCAGGCATTTTGGCCAGGAATTGGTCAGTCTCCAACGGCTTTTGGGACAAACCTAGCAGAACTAACGAGGCTGGTTTCCGCCAATTACGTTCCAATATCGGAATTGCACATTGCATATGGCCACAGAGGCGTAGTACTCAGTTATATGTTCTATCCATATGGCCTATAACTGCCCGGAACTTAATATCGAAGGCAGTGCAGTTTTTAATGGTCCCGCAAAGTTTGCAATACCATAAATAAGGAGGAGACTACTAGATACTATTGCAACTGTAATTAAACTCAATGTAGCTGGTTAGATCTCCTCGGAACGTAGTGCTAAATTATAACAACTATGTCCCTAGGGTTTTAAAGCTACAGGAGCTTTTCAAATAACACCGACATCAAACGTTTTAACTTTATAAAATATATAAAGTTAAGACATAAATAGGTACATACTAATACACATATATATAGTAAAATGAAATAAACAAACATATATTATAATACATACAAATAGTCCAAATGCGAGAAACCTTATAATAATTACTATGATTATATATCTAGCTTGTGAGCAATTTAGTCTGATTCGGAAGTTTCGGTTTCGGAAGTTTAAATAATACTTCCGAAACCATTTTGCTTTCAGTTCCCTTTGCTAACTTTGTTTATAAGGTCTCGTTCCCAGCCTCTGGTAACGCAACTTGCGTCAAACGTCACACGCGTTTGTCACTTGTTTGCTCATCAAAATAACTACTTTCATTTGTTTGGTCTGCAGTCGCTGACTCATGACACGTGTTGCATGAGCGTGTAGTTCGTGGCCAGGAGTTAAGGATAACAACATGGGTAAGTGTACTCGGCAGTAATGACTTTCCATCAAGTGTGCTTGTTGGCCAATCTACCTGTTTGAATAGTTTCTTTTTTATCGCCTTGCCTCTTCAATCCGCACGTTAAACGCTTGATCTGGAAAAGCTCTTAGCGGTTAGAATACAAGTGCAGCAGTGCATGAATAACTGAAGTCGAACGTTTACGAGTTTCCTTGGCACTGAACTATTTTTCTTGATTTATTCTTATTTACGTGGGATGCGAAGAAGCTGATAAATTATGTTAGGTTTATTTAACTTCTCGCTTCATGTTTTTTAAATGGAGTTCTAGAATGCGTTTGTGTGTTTGTTTGTTTTTGTTCTTTTCTTATTTCAGTTGGTGATGGAAAAGGCGGATCTTCCACCTACTGCTTGGAGCTAACCTCTGCCTATTTCAAGGTTCCAGTGTTAGTCTATTGGTGTGACCATCGGACTGCCAAGTCATAGGTCACGAGTTCGAACTCAAGACAGGCACCTCTGATTTTTCGGATTCATGTGCGTATTGTATAATTATCACTTGCTTCGGTGAAGGAAAACATCGTGAGGAAACCAGCATGCCTGAGAGATATTTCTGACGGAATGTAAAGCCAAGTCAGAGGCCGGCATAAAAACTCTGACACCAGGTTAGGCACTAACCACACGATAAAGAAAGAATTTCATGGTTATACCCAATTATCCAGTAATTGGTTTGTGGAGGTCAAACGTGTTTCTCTTAGTAAAATACTGGTATTCAGCTGCATCTAGTAAGACTGAAAGCCGACCCCAACATATGTAGTTAAGAAAAGGCTTGCCAGATGATGATGATGACCCAGTCATACCAACAATATAGCAATGATGGAGCAAGAATTGTACCTTAAAAGGTGACTGCAATACTCAAATGTTATTATGTATTTTCTCGAAAGTAAATCCTTTTGTTTGAGATTCTATTAAATATATCGAACCAGATAAGTTACTGCTAAAATTCAACCACGTGGACACACGGAGATAAGTTGTGTGTGTCTGTGTGTGTGTGTATGTGTGCTATTATGAAACTTCAGCAAGAAGGTACAAAGATATAGAATATGTGAAGACGGGACTAAGACGGGGTTGAAAGAAGGCCAGGTACAGTACTACAAAGATCTTTTGGCGTTGCGATAACTCAACGTCCGCGTTATTCAAGATCTTTGTAGTCTTGTTTATTTACCTATACAGAGGGCACTGTTGGTAAATATTTGTGTCGTTTTTATATAAAAAAAAGCTTGTGCTAGCTCTGATTTGGCCAGGTGCCAAAATATCATTGTAGTAATATTATGACGCAACACGGAAGACTTAAATCCAGCAGACATCAATACCAGAAAGAAAGAAAAAACGTTTTTATTAAATGCCGCTCACGTAGTAATGATATCGAGGTGGACGTGAACGGATAAACGCGTCAAAAGCTGTTTCAGAGATATAGGGCAGGACACTTTGCTATTTTTAACAGAGATCGATTTAGCTGGGAAACTCATTTGCGTGGGTTGATTTTTTAACAGAGCTGTGAGATTTTTATCGACATTTTTTGACCGCACTCTAACATATCAAGAGGAGATGGGCCTCCTGGCTAAATAATAACAGCTGTACGGTTCATCTTCTAGGTTAGACAATGGTTGTGAAGGTTGCATGGTACGCAGATGTATGACCATCTTTATCATACCAAAACGCCTCCCCCATCCGTGCCTTAGAGAGCAAGTTGGTTCCGGCTGTCATTTGTAGATCTGTCAGTATTTTACATGAAGCTATTGCCTATCTGACCCAGTTAGGACTGGGTAATACGATACCCTTTGGTAAGACTGGTTGTCAGACTTTCGGGCCACTGACTACCTGTAACGCCTGTAAAAGATTCACAAATAACTGCCGCGACCAACGTCTTAATGTTCTTCCCGGAGCATGGAGGAAACTCGGTATGTAATGAGTGGTCACCCATATACGGACCAACATTGCAAGCACGCCTTAACCTAAAGATCTACCCGAGTGGCTGTTTTTATTAAGCCATGAGCTCCTCAGCCAGATAAGCAGTTGCTCCATGTAAAATACTGGTATTCAGTTGCATGCGGTTAATCTAGAAGCCGACCCCATTCGGATAGTCTAGGAAGTGATCAATTTATCCGGAAAACTCAATTTGTGTAGGGATTTTTTAACAGAGCTCCGAAATTTTTTGCCCCGTCGTTTTTCGAGACTAACTTCCACGTTTCTAGCCACAAACGATCCTTAGTTTTTCGAATAAACCGAGATGGAATTGTCCCTAACGACCGCGCATTGTGCTCGAGACTATCCATGTAGTTCGAAGATTGTCACAATGGCTTGTAATGATTCATTGTTGGCTTATTGTCGTTTCTTCTTGTGCTAAACATAGGGACCATTATAATATTTGTGATATCTATTTTCGCAGATGGGCTTGATCATCGATGGATATAGCAAACGATCAAAACTGACTGTCCCATTATGATGGCGCTTAGAAACAGACCCGTTTGGGCTGCTTGAGCGCTCGCGTGCAATACTGATATGTCGCCCCCTAAGGCTTAACTACAAATGTCTAGGCCAAGCTTTCCAGAAAGGTTCTCTACTTTAGCCAAGGTTGAACGGATTTAGCTCACAGATATACCATGACCTGGGATGTAGGATACATGTCGTCCCAGTTGACGTTCCCGTGGAATAATTACCGACCTCCCCGCAGGCGAAGTCGGGTATATATGCTAGAGTTCATAATAATCGAGGATTGCTCGACAATATTCAAGCTTTTGGGTCTTGTTACACGGGTCACGACAAAGACTAGACGGTGGCAGCAACGGGGTTAAGAATGTGTGCATGCCAATTTTGTTTACTTAGATACCTACATAAACCTACGACCTTCTTCTTACCATGAGGGTAAACAAAACTATTGAATGCCACCTACGTCTCTCATATTCATTCATCTGGTAATACTGGTTGCGAGTACACCTGACCTTTCTGAAGGTTTATTTAGGTTGTAATGTAATGAAACGAATGTAATGTAATACAATTAATGAAATGTAATTAAATAAATGTGATGTAATGAAATTATTGTAATGATTGATTGATTGTAATCAAATTAATGAAAAGTAATGAAATGAATGTAATGTAATGAAACCAAGGTAATATAATGAAATCAATGCTACGTAATGAAATTATTGAAATGTTAACAATGTAATGTTAATACGTTTTGTGGTAATTACGATTAATTAACATTAGTATGTTCTATGTATTTATTTCAACCACGTTTCATATTTTTGTGTTCAGATCCAAAGTTCTGAATAGTTCCATTTTCATTAATAGACCATAAAAAAAATAATCTCTCGTACTAAATTATACAGAGAATGTACTTTTGTGCTTATAGTTCCGTGTTCCTTGCCAAAATACGTAGAAAACGAACTGCTTTACATTATTCTGAATATCTCCGTTAAAATAGTTGTATCAATTGTTATTTTCGAAATATAATATTCTGAAGTTATTTATACATTTATTGACAGAGTTTCACCTTGAAATAAACATAGATTTTTATTTTCTGTCGTCTATCACTAAGATTTTAAGAGTTAGTGGTTTGGCGCCAGACTCCGCTTTGATGATTTAGCGAATTCTATTAGATAAATGGTTTTTTTATGGCGTCTACGGGTTTCTAATACATTCTCCTCATACTTTTATTAAGGCTTATCTAACGTTAACAAGTAATTAAGAATTTATTACTGTCTGCAATCTTTAGCGAGAAATTTGCTCGATAAAACTTTATTTTGTTTGGTTTAAATCCAAGAGTCGTAAATGCTCAAACTGTCTACACTTTTGAAGTAATTACACATACAAACTATTTCGTATGCCTAGGTCCTATTTAGCTTCATTTAATTTAATAGCAACATTTGGGTTTCGTAAACTTTATGACGTGTAAAGGATGATTTCCATCAAACGGCTCGCATTGCATCGGATCGGAACGGATTTTATAATCTTTAAACAATATTAAATCGTGTGTACAGTATTTAAAGTCTATATTACCAAGCCGCGTACAGCAGCTTCACCGCGAGCGTCTTATGCGACACGTAATAGGCTAGACACGGTAGGATGAAACAATTTCACTAGGTGCAGAACGGATAGGTTCGTAAGCGACGGTGCGGAGCCGATCGTATGCGTCACCATCCTACTGACCGCGATCGGCTGTCGCCGCATCCGTTCGTATCCTTTCCGACCCGATGAGATGCGGGCCGTTTGATGGAAATCATCCTTAAATATATAAATTATGAACGTTAGCTGAATTCATCATAATTTCTAATAATACATTTGAAGATCAATTTATAACCGTCACAAAAATGTTAAGACAGCTATAAATTTTTTGAAAATAGAATTGGAAACACGACTATCAAAAGGTAATTGCAATAGCTACTATAGCCAGGCCAGTCGATTTTAGCAGGACCAAAACGAATAACAGACTCGGACCAAAATTCACGTCAAAAATGAGCTCGAAGTCAAGGGAAACGTTTTACTCAAACACGCTTTGAGGGCCGATTCCACTATCGAAAAAACCAGTAAAACTGGGTTTAAAGCAATACGGGACATGCGCAAAGCAAAACCTGAAGTTTGATCAAATATTTCGTAACGAGGTTTTTAATTACAGCTGCAGCAGAAAGTGTTTGCTTATTTACAACAATTTATGAGGAAACTTTAGGAGACTGCGTCGTGGTCTAGTGATCGTAAACCAGATTGCTGGGCATGAGGTCCTGGGATCGATTTCGAGATCGATCAGGTAGGTGTTTATTTCGTTTTTCTATCAGGTATTTCTCAGTAGCAGCCACGGAGTCTAGATTTGTGTCCGGTTGATGAAAAAAGATTCACCTACTTTTAAATGGGACTCAGACTTCTATTCCCATAGTTTACTCTAGCACCCCGGTCAAAGGTGACTACCTCGGACAGAGGGCTTCAACTGAACAACATCCACCGCCCACCCCAGGGTGGAAAATAGTCGAACCACGTTGTTCAATATGGCAGTGGGAGGTTATTATCTCCATCAAGTTATGGACGCGGCACCCGGATCTCAGTGTTAAATTGGTTAGTGTGTTATTTAGTAACTATGAAAAAAAATGTGTTAAACAATCAATGTCACCAAACTGTTTTCTAAGCGTGATAATTAATCTCTCATGACAAAGACCGTTTTTCTAACATTGTTATAGGCCTAGTCAGTAGTGGAAATATAAGGCTTTAAAAGTTATTGATGATGATGATATTGATGGCAAACAAATTAGCAGAGTGGGGCCTATTCCTTGATTCTTATTCGTTTCATTATCCTGTAGGCAGTCATAGCCTAGTGTGCCGTCGAACTACCAAGTTCTCAATTTCGAATCGAAGACACACGTCTCTGTCCTCTGAATTTTCGGATTCATGTGGGTATCGTATAAATATCACTTGCTTCGGTGAAGAAAAACATCGTAAGGGAACCGGCATCAGGGCTGCGGGACTGTTCGAAAGAGATACCGTGGCCCTGGAACACAAAGGGCAAAGAAGGAACATGGATGGGTTTTAGTCAGTACAAGTCTGACACTCCCTTCCGCTCCGCCCAGAGTGGGGGGGGGGGGGGGGGGTCATTTGATGATTTCCCACCCGAAAAAAAAAAAAAGGGAACCGGCATGCCTGAGAGATATTTCTCGACAGCATGTAATACCAAGTCAGAGGTCCATGGGTATCATAAAAACTGACACCAGGTTACATAGCAACCACATGAAAAAGCCATTTAGTTGGACCATCACCCTTACTGTCCAAATTGACACAGCTAGACCTTTCATAGTAATTTCACCGGCACTTAACAGCACTGTAATTTTAACAGAGATGCAGTTACGACAGATCTCTTACAAAAGGAACTACACAGATTTCCTATTGCTGATTAAAAGAAACAATAACTTACTTGATAAACAATAAGATGCCAGTCTTCTCGATTTGTCTGAAGATTCCCTTCCAAGATGCTAGCATGCAGTACTGCTGTTTCGTGGTGAGGGGTGACCGAGGGTCCGAAGGTGGCGGCGGCCGATCTATAGCATCGTGGTTGAACTCCGAAGCCGCCAGCTTGGTTAGTTCACAACCCATGATGGAAAGTTTTTTGATTCACAATATGATAGTTTGGAATGGAAACTTTTTGCGCTGCTTCTATTAGTTTTTTTTTTAAATAGAATACTGAGTAGATATTGTTTTGTTCCTTTTTTATGTTCACTGTTATTTTTTAAACGTTTGAATTTAGAATTCAACCCACCACGCACTATTGTCTGTTCATGTCAATTTTAATTTGCGTTCCTATCGACACTTTTTTTTAAATTTAAGTATTTAATATCACTGTTTTTTTTTCACAAACACACAAAGGCACTGTGTTTATCAACTTGTTACAAGTTAATTAATAAATCACTCGGTTTGTAGTAACGAGCGGCGGTTAAGGCTACCGGTTACCGACACCGGTGCGAGTATCCGAAATCGCTCTTCGCAATCAAATGCAATAAATTGTTTGTCTGTTCTAAAATTAGAAAAAAAAAAAACGTTCTGCGCGTCTGTGCGTAGGTACTCAATACCGCGGTTAGTGTTGCGGATATTAAGAATATTCTTTTCTTATAAATTAGTCAGTAATAATTATGAGGCTGCTCTATTGCATTACTAATTACAATAAGACTTTGATGGGAGATTTTATTAAATTAATTATTATTATTACGACAGTAAATAACTATGAAAAAATGGTGGTGAGTGTGTAACTAACGGACGGGCAAGACGAAATTACAAGGGTTTCTTTAATTTATTATTTGTCATTAACACTCGATAAAAATATTTACCTAATTACCTGAACAGACGAATAAACAATTTTATCACTATAGATTAAAGGTATCAAAAACTAATCAACGCTCTTGTTTCAAATAATTAATTCCTCGTAAAATATCAAACGATCGCGCACTATTATATATCAATTAGGACCACCACTAAAACTCATTATATTCATAATAACGATGTTTAGTTATTTTCCATCACACAATAAACTAAATTATAAATAAATAGCACATTTATTTGACTAGTTTTGAGGACTTTTTAAAACTGAGGATATGAAATTAAGTTGTAGTGATGGGACAAATATCAGTTTTTTTATAACCGTGTTGGAAAATTTACTGCTTTCGAATGCTTTGTTTAATCGACATCTTTATAAGAGAGTTTACTGTTGACTGTAATAAAACTATCGTAATTAACACAAACGGGTTATGTTCCATGTTTAATGATTGTTTTGAGCTCCCGATATTTCGGCGCTGTTGCAAGCACCATGATCACGGATAAACCAACAATCACAAACACAAACAATACAATCAGTAAACATGGTAAATATCCCGTTTCTAGTTTTAATGATAATGTTAGTGACCATGTCAGTTTAAAAACTTAAAAAGTTATTGTCCTGTGATACATATTACAGACCCCACTATACGTAGTAGAGGACTAGAACTGGTACAATCATTATATTATTAATGACACTCACTTGGTTAATAATTGTGTTTTTATGTCGTTTGAGCGGTTACGATGCAAATATTAATAATCAGAGCAATTACAGCCCTAAAGAAGTCTCTAAATTACACCATCAGTTTGTTGATAAAACCTACACGAAAGTCCCTACAAAACAAACAAGGACCCCCAAATTCACTGAAGGACCCACTACATAGTTTATATCATTCATTGAGGGATACTTTGCCGGCCCTTCAAATCCAATTTGAAGATGAAAGTATCTGGAACGACACGTGTACGATACGACAACGATTCCGGGGTAAGGCCCAGTTTACACCAAAGCGGACATGAGCGGAGCGGAGAGAAAACGAGCAGGAATCAACAAATCACTAGTTGAAATGAAGACGGATGAAAAAAGCTGCTTGGAGCGGAAATTAGAATGTTAAGGTGTATGTGTGGAGTGAATAAAATGCATAAACTATTAAATCACTGTTTAAGAGGAAGTTTTAAAGTGGCGCCTGTTACAGAATTAGTTGCGAGGGAGTCGTCTGTCTTGGTATGGACTTGAGATGAGGAGGTATGAAAAGTATGTGCCTAAAAGAGTGATGAGAGAGAGAGGAAGAACAAGGAAAAGGCTGGATGGATTGTCTGAGGAACAACAATATAGGACAAGGGCTGGAAGTTAATGAAGACTTTGGTTGAAATCCACATCACACGTCTTCTGTAATCTCTTCTCCGCTTTGGTAGAAACCGACGCCTAAATTGCATCATGTAATACGAAAGTGTGACTCTAATGTGACACTATGATTCGATTTCGATGGCGGGTTTTTTCTCGTAAACACGGGATCTATTGCTAACGAACCGTGGAAGGTGGAAGATGAATATTCACAATTTTTTCGGGATTTATTGGAATTTTCCTGCGCGTTATTCTAATTTTCTGCTTCATCTAGAACGAATAACGTGTTGGTGTGAAGTAATGTAGTTTTTTATTATTTTTTATTTTGAAAATTGATTGAGAATTTATTAAGTTGAGATTTTTTTGAAAATAAGTCTGAGGTCAGGAGTATGTCTTGTAGCAGGTGGCGTTCTGTAGTTTCTGCTTATACCCATGGAAAAAGGCGTGACTTTATAATGCCCGATTCGTTGACTTCAGGCTCGCTTCTATCACATGACCTATTTACAAATGATCATCGACCAGCCAGGGAATAGCAATCATGTATCTTTGTACGGTCAATTTAGCTATCCAATACCTCGATGCCAATACAAATTGTGAAATAAACCGGAACATTCAAAATTAGCATACCCAACACATCGGGACCCAATTTCCAAAAATATATTCATGTCAAAATTACGAATAAATAACGCATTAAATTAACAGTAAGCGTTATTATCGACACAATAATTGCCCATCACTATTCAAACGAGTTACCCATACAATTCTGTCTCTGCAATTGTATGATAATGTTACTTCCATAAACGCAATTATGGTAAGTGCACGTCACTATTTTTACTTAATTATTGTCATGAAATTATCAACCGTATGTCTTTGAGATAGAGGTCACGTATTGAAGATATTATCGTATGATTTGTCATGAATGATCTCTTTAAGGCGTGGTGACTATACTGTCTATGTAGTGTAGGTTATGTATTTCTTTTGTTTTAGTGATGAATGCAAGCGATAAGGCATTGTCTTTTTGGGTGCACTAAATGTTTTTGTATGGCGGTCTTTCGTAGATAGACAATGGGTTAGGGAACTTTGATTAAGCTATTATAGTCTTTAAGTATGAGCAGCAAAACACCTTATCGCGTGACAGTTTTGCGGTTTATGACTTGATTAAATTCTCCAAGCTCAACTTGAAGCTAAACCTACTGCTTTATATGTACTGTACAGTGAGTACATCTTTAGGATGCCGATGTCAGTTTGAGGTTTGGAAGTGTGGTTGTGATCTTCTCTGCAGCAAAAGTCGTCATAAAGTTGTGTTATTTGGCAAAACAGTTGTTTTTCTAAGAAATATTACAACTAAACTTATACTGTCACTTACGGGATATCTTCCGTGATTCATGTACTCCCGATATTTCGACGATGTTGCGCCGTGATTGCGGGTTGACTGGAGAATGCAGTCTCCAGTCTAAATGGGGATTTAGACTGGAGAATGCCAGTATAGTCAGTACATACGTAGTCATAAATAAATAATGAACTATCACGGAAGATGTCCCGTAAGTGACAGCATAAGTTTAGTTGTAAACCGTGAAAGCTTTAAACAGTTTAATATTATCACTGTATTTGTTGTGCAGTCAAGCACGTCTGCTTTATTTCTATGAAATTAGTATTACCATCTACCCGAACTGCGCCGACGCAGATAAAATAATTAAGAATACCTCGTGGCAATAAGTCCTATTAGGTGCAACAAACTTCTACTTCTTCATCTTTGACATTTCTACCAGATAAACCAGTCAATTTACCAAAGAACTCAACATATTACCTTCAGTTCAACTGAACTGTAAGCGTTTCAGTTTCAACAGAGTACCGTACCATGTCAGTCACGTACGAGAACGAGTGTAGTTCACTCCGTTACTAACGCACGCATTAAAACACGCGAGCTTCATGCAAATCAACTGATTGACCTGAAATTTATAACTGAGTCATAGGGGGTTTCCATGAAATTGAACGCGATTGTGACTGTCTGTCACGTACTCCTAATTAAGAATGTTAGGGACCATGTCTACAAGTTAGCATGATGATCGACGTTCTGCCGCTGAAAAGCCGCCTTTGTCACGTTCATCAGTTTGAAAGAACTGCTAGGGACAATGCTCACTAGGAGCATAATGTCGACGCATTGCCGCTGAAAAGCCGCCTACGTCACTTATGGAAGTGTTGCTCTGGGTGCTCCAGGTGAAGTATCGTGTGAGTCACGACTGACCAATTACCAATTACGCTAGCGTAAGGGTTATTTACAAGAACTGTTAGTTGCGATATAAATATACTTTGTATCTCCCAGTTATGTTTTACCCTTTTGAAACCACTTTCAATATATTTCATCAACTATGAATTCCCTAATCTGATTTACTTTTTCTTTCAATCCTTTCCTTGTTCTAACAATGATACGAGGCATTGGACTTCTTCATGTTAAGGAATTCAGTTCTCTTAGTCGGTGGAAAGATGACCAGTCTGGAGGCGAATCTTACAGGGCCGTGCGGATGGCGGGGCCCGGCCTTTTCCCCTTAGGGGGAAACCGACATTAATACTAATATGTACATGATTTAGGAAAACCGAAAATTTTATCAGCCTAGGGTAATTTACGAACAGTCACACGATCATTGCATTTAAACGGCGTTCAAGAACTGTCTATTTGTCTGTCTTTCGTTCTTAAGCTTAAACTATTGCTGGCCCAAAATAGCTACAAGCAGCCCAAAACAAAAAAAAATGGAAAAACTTGGAGGAGGCCTTCACCTGTCCAAGGGGTTCCTGCAAAACAAAAACCTACCTATGTATTTTGTATTTAAGCAGCAAATATAAGGCTATTTTATTTTAATTTTATTTATTTTAACTAGAAGAGATTAGAAGCTAGAGAGGTATGGTATACAGAACAAAAAAAAAAACACTATTACTGGGAGAAAAAGTGCCTTTCGGCTTCGTAAAAGGTCTTTTTAAGTCCATTTTCTATGATTGATAGGTACTCAAACAAAAAAGTAATTAATTTTCAAATAATATTTATTTCAAATCAAATTAACACTTTATTACACCGACCTTATACATTTTATTACATACAACACATTCATTGCTTATTTCAATTCATTTATAAATACAACTTATTTACTTAAGTAAGTACTTATTACAATAATAACGACCGTACATACAATACTTATGTGGTTTTATAACAATTATTAGGTATTAACTTAGAATAAGTGGTTGTCCGTTTATTTCAACTTGGTAGACATAATTATAACTTGAAAGAGATTGGAGGATTTTTGTATGAAAGGTGTCCTGCGTAACTTTCGACACTTTTTTTTTTAATAAAAAAGTGATCACGAATTAAAACTGTACATATCAATAGCTGGTGGCCTACCACGACATCTTAAAGCAGTGTGGGAAAGAGATGGCGCTAGACGACCTGTATAACTCTGTCTCTTTCCTACACTGGAATTACTCCTGCTTAAGGACGCCATAGTAACCCCCTGGTATCAATACAAACAAGTTTTGCATAGAACAAAATTTTCTAAAACGTCACGTTTCTGAAATATAAGCTATTTAAGTAAGAACCTATTCACTGATGACACCATCAGTACAACTTTGATTTTGTATCATTAACACTAGAAACGGGATATTTACCATGTTTACTGTTTGTTTTGAGTTCCCGATATTTGGCGCTGTTGCAAGCACCATGATCACGGATAAACTGAAGTTATTTCGGGTGGGTGTTTATGAGCAGAGAAATCGGTCTACCCTCTTTCTTGTTCGTTTTTTGCGCTCAGGACCACTACCAGTACCGCTTTGATTTTATTAGCCACGCCATAAGCTCTTTAAAAAGAAAACGGCGGAAATTAGGCAGGATAAATACTTCAAAGCCATTTCCTAAATTCGTTAGATCAATTTCCTCTAGAGGTGTAAGTTTCTTCAGATGGTCGATTTTAACAGTTACGAAAATGGTTAGACCATAAATAAAAAAGTTTGGGTGCTTTTAAAATGCCCTGTTAACCTTTTGAACTCCAGAGCATAAACGCACGCGCGTGCTCTCCATGCCAAGCCAGAATTTCACCTACCATTTTGTGACATACATATTTGTGTCTTTTCGCGTCCAGGGCACGCGCTCGCTTGTCATGTATATGTGGCAATGGCGTTCAAAAGGTCAATACGATATGGAAACATTTTTTCCATCAACTATTTGAAAGAGGCAGTGTAGCATCAATCATAAAATTAATAAAACACATTCACGTAAGGCTACCTACAATTAAACAGACCATTTTATAGAAGAACATGAAGAAGTTATAGACCCGTAGCCGTATCCTGTTCAGCAAATAAACAAAAAGCTGAAACAACAGCCACTCGAGACAAAAGTACCCATGTTTTTAAACCGCGATACACGTTCAATATCCATAAGTATGGGCCCATACATATGTATCAGGATTTGCCAACACTCCCCTGAGAACAGAGAATCTACAGAATACAGGAAAACATGCATGAAAATTCGATCTCCTTTCATCCGTTTCGTATGTTCAGTAGGAGCAGATGATAGTAAAAACATTCTAGTACGTTCGTCCATAACAAAACATCACCCCTGTAATCCACGAAGGGTTAGGCAGAGGTGTGTGTATAGAGGTGTAAGTCCCATGTAATAGGGGACGAGCCTATAGTCATCAAACGGCTGCTACTCAGAAATTCCTGTTGGGAAAATACAACAACACTATGTCCGGCCTGGAAGTGGAACCCAAGACCTCATGCTCAATAGCACTTGCTGCCACTAGATCAAGCAGTCATAGGCATCATATACCTACACACATATACAATGTGTATTACATTCTTTACAATTTTGTTTATATTGTGGAAAATTAAACAAGTAAAACGTGAGTGAGTTTTTGATATAAATCTTGATTTTGTTTCCATGAAATTGATGGTTTGCTTTCAAACAAGATAGAGTGAGGAAATGTTAATGTGATTTTTTCGGGACCATACTAGGCGACTTTTAGTGGCGATAGAGTTGCGCGTCTGTACATTTTACGAGACAAGCGAACTGATCCTGCTATACGCAATTTTATCATGTGTAAACTTTGAGATGTCTTTATTCGTTTACGCATGAAAGCGACTTTAAAAATTGTTCAGTAGCGACCTTCTTTTTCGTGTGGTTAGTGCTTAACCTGGAGTCAGATTTTTTATGCCGCCCATGGACCTCTGACTTGGCTTTACTTGCCTTCGAGAAATATCTTTCAGGCATGTTTGGTTTCCTCACGATGTTTTCCTTCACCAATGATGAACCAGAATAAATAATAGAGAACTCAATCTTATGAACTCCGACTGGCAAATACTTACAATTTTACAAAGGACCACACTGTCTGTCAATTCAGCAGTGCGTCGGAAACGTTGCGTGAGGGCATCGCAACGTACTTGACTACCTAAAGGAGTCGAGACGTACCACCGAATTGAAATCACAACTATATCAATGCTAAATATGCTAATTTTAAGTATTTTTTAGAAAGATCTTTTGGATTTTTTTTTTAGAAAGATGATGAAAAGAGCGTGTCATCTAAAAATGCATACATATTGGTAAATTGACTATTTGTGTTGCGAAACTATGTCCCAACTGCATCGCTACTAAAACTCGCCGAGTTTGTGATCACTTCTGTAATATTCTTGTTCTATACCATAGGCACAATCTATACAAGAATAGAACCATGGTGGTAAAAATATAAGCACTTCAGCGAGGTTCCTTCGTTCACTAAAAAACTAAAAATATCTTCAAATTTTCAGCTCTTCATCCATAATTCGGTTTTAACTCTGGCAGCTGATAAATCTATATTTTCCTCAGCGCTCTGTATTCTTATAATATTTATTCTGGCAAACATGTAAATATTTTGCCGAAATAGACTCACGTACAGGTATTTTTGTGAGCTTTGCTGAGTGGTATAGTATTTGACGTCATAGCGTTAAAATAATTAACGTCACTCATAATGTTCCTTTTTACGCACACTTAGCTATATGCTCGTAAAACGGTTTTGTTATTGACAGTCATCACGGCTTGCTTTTAGGTCAAAACACGGGTTCACTACCTGACTTATTT
This sequence comes from Noctua janthe, assembly GCA_910589295.1. Lineage (NCBI taxonomy): Eukaryota > Metazoa > Arthropoda > Insecta > Lepidoptera > Noctuidae > Noctua > Noctua janthe. The sequence goes on along the minus strand of OU342565.1, from coordinate 1,869,521 downwards.
GGGAATCGAAGACACATTCGTCTCGTTATCAAGATAATTTTGGGTAAGTAGGAAGCCACATTGATCGCATCTTCAGTAGCGTCATCGTCTGATTAACCTATAATTCCCTGTCTTGCCAGTTTGTCATTAAAACTAACGAAACAATAAATATCCAAACAATTATGATTGCTAGTGCTTGTAGCAAAATTCCATATTTTTATTTGGGAAGGTATCGAGACAACTGTAATATCATATAACCGACTATTTCCCGACAATAGCTGTACCAAATCAATTAAATTAGCAACAACGAATAAAGCGAGATGTTTCAATATAACGTAATTTAGCCAAATCAAAATCACTAATTGGAATTATGATTAGATTCAATTCAGGTGGTAATATAATAATCAGACGGGTAATTATACCAGTAGGTTAGTTACGCTAATGTAATTGGCTGACAACCACAAATACACGGCGCGTAGGTATTGCAAAAGTGGTGTAAGTCAGTGAGTTCAGACACACTCTCTATGAAAACGCTGATTTCACGCACACTTTCAATAGATCAATCGTAAAGTCAAGAATTTCTAAATTCATCATCTGTTTAACTTTCTTCCAACTATTTCCTAACTATGTTGAGGTCGGCTTCCAGTCTAACTAAATGCAGCTGATTACTAGCATATTTCTCGGAGCCACTGCCTTACTCACCTCTACAACCCAGTCACTAAACAATGCCCTTTGGTAACAGTGGTTGATTTCTGAAATCTTCATCTTCCTGACCATGTCCCATTCTATTTGGGGTCGGCGCAACACGTGTTCTTCTTCCATTCTCCCCTGTCAGACGTCACTGAATCATTTACTCCTTTCTCTTTCATATCAGTCTTCACACAATCTATCCATCTTTTCTTTGGCATTCCTCTCCCTCTCCATCCATCAACACTCATGTCCATCACTCTTATAGTCACATGCGTTTCATCCCTCCTTAATAAGTTTGCAGGAGGGATGATACGTATGTGACTAAAAGAGTGCAGGACATGGAACATCTGTTCTACTCCTTGTTGGAACATCGCATCACTGTCTATCTAATATTCTAAGGAGTGAAACTGATCCTCCTTATTCCAGTCTAAGTTTCCCATTAACCCGAGTCTTAAAGTCACGAACTAATGGGTTTTCGCCTTCTAGACAGTTCTAGGCTAAGTGTATGTCAAAGACAATTTAACGATTGCGCAACAAATACAGAGACCTAGTGGCCATACACGTGCCTATCAAAGAAATAAAACAGTAGGTTGAATTCATATTCATGATGTTTTCCCCTTAATTAGTTGTCTTGGCCTTGGGCTGTAATGTCTTTTTTTTCACCCTTGTTACATTATGTTGGTTCAGTAAAAATCTTCGTGTTATTCTTATTATGAGAGGCTATTAAAATTACATTAAGATTTTTTCATCTGTCTTTCTTTTGGTTGATCACTTGATCATTCCTTTTGTTCAAGAGCTAGTTTGGTTTGATTTCCAGCATCCATTTTATGGGTACTTTTTCAGTGTATTTTCAGTTTTTCAGTGATGCAAGTAAGTTAACGTATTAAGCAGCAAAAAAGACTAAAACATTCGCAATTTATAGTTTTAAAACTGCAACGAAGCGGACAAAAATTATAGTGTCACTTCTCTAAAGTTAAAATTGTGTAGTTTTACACTCAAGTTGAAATAGAAGGACAAACCTGACCGAGTTTCAAGGAAAACTTTTAGTGTAGCTTGTTTGAGCTCATTATTTACTACAAACACATTTTTTAACGGACTTTTTTAACATTTTTACATCCAATTTTTATTTCTTAAGTCAAAAGAACTTTGCGCAATTTTTAAATACTTTAGAGCCGTACAAAATAACGTTTTTGTATGAAATATATATACGTGAAAAATTCAAATACTATAATGAACTACATTATATTTGTTTTTATAAGATTGTTTCAGAAAATATACATGTATAGTGGAATTGTATAATATTAGATATTTTATGTTTGTTTACATTTTTGTGCATAGAGGTATTCTGAAAATCGTTAGTATGAAATTAGTAAAAAAATATTAAAAGTAATAAACTAATAAATTGTATATACTGTTATATGCTCAATAATTGCGCTTTTAATTGAATTTAATAATATTTTAATCAGTGGTCAACAAATATTCCGTGTAACCAATATTTTGATTTGATTAAATAATAACTATAATAAAATTTTTGAATTTAAAACTTATGCTAAATATTACAACATTCACGCACGGAAGACGCAATTTAACAATAATTATGCCGAATTTAAAATTTAAAATAATAAAACATACAATAGTTGGTCCAGCCAACATTAAGGACGTTAAGAAGAATATCATTAGAAATAAATAATGATTATCATTAAATTAGTACTAACAAGCGTTTTGCGACATTTAAAAAAGTTATTTGGTTTAAAATTCCTTAATTTAACACACATGTTTTTACTATTTTTATCTACATTTTGTTCCTATTTTTTTAAATTATGTTTCTATTCAGAAAAGCGCTCTAATACATGTTCCCTTACTGAACTGTTAGTCCCATTTTATACTAAACCAGTCTAAATACAGACGAGCGAAAAAGAACAGTGACAACTATACACAATTATAGAATTATTCACATTATACACATAATTCACGATGCATTTTAAAAACGTCTGTACACTTCATTTTTTAAAATCTCGTTTAAATTGACATTATATTTTGCAGAGATGTTTTTGGATCTTTGAATTTGGAATGAAGTTTCTGAGTTCCAATTTTAAAGTTCCCAATATGGCGGCTGCTCGTCAGTTATTTTCCAATAGAAGACTATGTTTGAGTCGTAGTTTTGTTCAAGTTTTTCAGTTCTATTATGTGTTATTTGGTTCTGTACATGGCTGAGCTCACGTGGCATGCTTCCCAGCGGCCTCGAAGCCTTCTATGAGCGTTTCTAATATGAACTTGATGGTAATTTTGTAGATATTTTCCACGTTTGGTGTGTAACGGTCGCCCAACGTTGACTCCACGGCTGCTAGGAACGGTGCTTCGATTTTCTGTGAAAGAGAAAAATTCTATTAATCCATTATAATGTGCATTATTTTTCTAACACGACGAAAATATTTAATTATTACGGTTCCCACGCAATTCAGAGGAAACCAAAAAACAACATTTCTAAAAATAAACACAGCTCATCCTTTGTGCCGAAAATTCCATTATCAATGTCAACATCTAAAAAGTATTTATTTAGTACTGAAAACATTTAAACCACGCCAATATTGGCAGGCCTTAATCATGTTCATGGATATTTCAAAAGTGGATAAGTCAAAGGGTTAGAGGGCTTTCATAACCGGAAATGAGGGACGAGGGTCACTTCCGGAGTTCCAGAAATAGACGGACTCGTACCACGAGGGACGCGGAGCAAGAATTTTCAGAATGCCCACTCATCACAAGATGTTAATGACGGTCAAACAAATGAAACAACTGGTAAATACAAAGTGGAAGGGACATCGAAGCAGAAACGTTTGCCAAGTATCCACTACATCATTCCGAACCCCCCACATAGAAATTTTTCATCGGTAAAAAAACAACAGCTGTTCCATACATTTTGACCTTTGTAGGAAACAGCTGTTTTTTTTTTAAATTACTGGGTTTGTTGAAATCGCAGTTACAAATCGTTTTCCCGTCCTATTTGTTTTACTTATAGTTGCAAAAAAAGTGTTTATGATACAACACGAGGAATATAAACAATATGTGAAAGTCAAACACATCATACATATCATGAAACTTCTATCCATGTCTCTTGCCTGACTAGTTTATGTACATATTTCACCGAGGGACGAACGAAGTAGTGTAATTTAAAGTTTTGGGAAGATTTCAACCCGCCACTATGTCTGCGGTTTGCATGTCATTCGAATTGGATGAAGCGTGAGAGAGGGTTGTATGAAGTGACAGCGTTAGGGCTTATGCACACTGCTTTGCGGCAGCGGCGCAGCACCAGAGTGGTGTCGCAACCGCATCCTGCATATAAGAATAAAACCCTTTTTGTTTTTTTTTTCGGATGCTTGATCATCAAATGCCCAAACCTCCCGCTCTGGGCGGAGTGGTGGGGACTATTAGACTTGTACTGACTAAAACCCATCCATGTTCCTTCTTTGCCCTTTGTGTTCCAGGGCCAACAGGGGTATCTCTTTCGAAAAGTCCCGCAGCAATAGAACCCTCTAATCTGGCCGCACCACCGCGGCAATGCTCCGTGTGCATAGGCTCTTACCACTTTGCCACAAGCTACAAGCGACAGGTTCCACACAACCACGAGACGACCGCTTTTTAGTGACTCAGGCGCTGAGGAACCACAAATGCAGTGACTTAGACCTGAAAAGAAACCTTGAAAAGGTACGAGTAGCACAAGTTAGCCTATGGACTGTGAGGAGGAAGCTCTTAGCGGCTGATATACGCAGTCGACGACCAGCACGGGCCCCTAAGTTACTCCGTGAGCACAGAATTGCTCGACTGAGGTTCGCTAGGAATCGGCTATCTTGGACAGTAGATAACTGGAGTAGCGTACTCTTTCCGGTGAGGCTCAAATTTTACTGCATGGTTAGGACCAACGTCGGCGAGTGTTACGAAGATCAGGGGAACGCTATGCCGTCAATCATGATTGATGAATAGTTATAATCAGTTCGTGTGACTAATGATTGATTAGTCGCAGTGTTAATCAAATAATCATTTGTGATTATGTATGATTGAAATTTTACACATTAAGCGCACTTCAATCGTCTCATATTCTGCTTAATTAATATTTTATGTTAAAATCTTCTATAAGATGAGTTTACGAGATAATTACATAACATTACAGATTTACATTTCAAAATCAGTTTTTATTGTTTTTATTTGACGAGGTACGCGTGTACGGCGCACGCCAACTGTAGGTGATTTTTCTACACGGAACCCCGTGCCTCGGGCCTTTCATCAATGTATGAGAAGCACTAGTCATCAAGTCATGATGGATGACTAACAACTAATGAATTTAGTCAACATTTTGAATAAAGTCTCAATCACGATTAAATTAGTCATGACTAATTTAGTCATTTGATTGACTACAATAGTCTGTTTGCAGAAAACCGATTTGCAGTAATAAATCAGTAGCACAGAAGTAACATATTCCGATGCCTGCTAGTTTTGAAGAGGAGTACGCATAATTATACAGTGGATGGCCTATTTTAGGAACAAAAAGTCTAATGCCCTCAAAAATAAAGCAACAAATTCGAGAGAGAAAAACAATCAATTTTAAAAACTATCCAAAACGTGACCAGTAAATCATCCAGTTTGACAGCTGAATATAAATTCAATCAACTTTACAATAACGGGGGCAGTTCACTTCAAAATTTTCAATCTACCTACCTTAAATTGAAATTTTCGTATATTGATCCGAGTTTGATGAATGGTTCATCCCTAGAGATAATTATTTATTGGGAGATTATAATGTGGTTGGAATTTTGGGGAATCTACCGTTTTGTGGAGCGAAGCTCATTATAAATGAATGGGGTGTTTGTGGTGACGTACACCAAATAAATTGGAGTTTGAAATTGTTGATAATAATTTCCGTAAATTGAAGATATTTTTGTGTGTACGTGTATTTTCCAGTAATGAATTAGTAATCCATTTTTGAAGTACTTCCTGACCTCCGACTAAGCTGCATTTTGGCTTGCTTATATAATTTCGGTGGCAACGCAATAATAATCTGGTATTCAGAAGGTGGCCACCGATACTCCTCAACAGGCATCGTATATATACACCGTGTTCCGGACGATATACATAAACTTCGATCACATATTCAGACCACGGAAATACGCATTTTTCATTATGGACACATTAATGAATTCTTCTTTTTTATTTTATTTACTCTCGGGTTCCTCTCGTACGTGCAAATGAAATGCAAATAGCATTTGATAATTTAATTGCACCAAGCGGCAACATAGGTTAAAATTAAGATCCTTTCTTACTGCATGGCTCAATTAAATTACATTAAATGATATTACAAATATATTTGTAACGAAGCCTTTTTAAGTACTACTTCCTTTGTAAGATTTGATTTGTAAAAGGCACGGCACGGTTGGCGCAGTGGCTGAGCGATTGACTGCTGCGCTTCGTGTCGCGTGTTCGATTCCCGCACGGAACAAATATTTGTATGGCCTACAGGTAGTTGTTTCGGGTCTGGCTGTTTGTGTATGTGAATTTAAATGTTTGTAAATGCACCCACGATACAGGAGAAAATCCTAGTGTGGGGCAACATTAAAAAAAAATATATATATAAAAAACCTATAGATGCGTTTGTCAAAGTTTATGGATAACGTGAAGAACACGGTGTATATCTCATACACATAAGCTGAGAGTAATATAAGAAGCCTTTTCTTCGGGTTATGAAATCAATGAAAATGCGAATTTCACAAATGGGACTGCGGAATTGTATGTCAAATTATATGGTTGGCATCCCATGACACCTACATTTCTCACATAAAATCTTCGTACAATCGTATCTAATATAGTTATACAAGGTGTAAACGGACCCTTGCGAAGCTATCAACTAAGCATTCTGTACATAAAATTAAGTAACTCTACTCAAAAATAATTGCTGGGAAAATACTGTTTTTTTAGTTTGTCTTTGTCTGTTTTCACGTTTTAGGACTCAATGTAATACACTCAAAATATTGTGTTGATGGATGGATTGAATAGTACGGGGGTCAAGGAGTAAGGTAAACTTAACCATAACTAGAAGGTTCCCAGGTATGTTCCAGAACAAAAATATAATCGCAATGACGGGGAGAACAATGGCCTTTTGGCTTCGTTAAGGGTATTTTGACACCCAATATTTGTCTTGACTTTAGTGTCAAAACTATGATGATAGATCCGGAAAGTGTCAACAACTCATCAACTAAACAAAATCTTGAGTAGCTGCAAGCTGAGTAAATTCATATCGACCTAAACACTTTACTACTAGGTGGTAAGATACTTAAGTATTTACTTCACTGTAAATATCCTTGAGCTACATTTACTTGACTGCCCCAGCCCTACCTTCACATGAAGCTACATAATTATAATAAAGGACAGCCGCTGACCGCGGTAATCGACAAACACCTTGCAAGGACGTGGCATAGTTACCATAAATGTAATACTTAATACATTAGCTAGCTGTGATCGAAGTTCTTAAGTGCATTATGATGTTTTATTTTTTTTATGAAATGCCGCTATCGACTTCTTTTGTGACCTACATTATCGGACCTCTCATTGACTTTTAGTTAATTGCAAGTCTTATTTTATTGGATTATTGTGGTTTTTTTTACGTAGCCCGAAGAATAGCCAAACTTAAGTGGCAGAATGGATGGCCGATGGGGCCAGAAAGTTCTGGAGTGGCGACCGCGAACTGGAAGACGTTGCGTTGGAAGGCCTCCCACTAGGTGGACCGATGACCTGGTAAAGGTTGCAGGGATCCGCTGGATGCGAGATGCACGGGACCGGTCAATGTGGCGACACTTGGAGGAGGCCTATGTCCAGCAGTGGACGTCTTTCGGCTGAAATGATGATGATGATGATGATGATTGTGGGTTTAGAACATGATTCTAGAACCCCCAAAGAGGAAATGTCTCGTCGTTTTTTTTTATGTCCGATAAAAACAAGTATGAAGGGACAACGACGCTAAAACGGTTTCCATCAGTACAACATTCTGAACTCCGACACATAGAAATTTTTCTTCGGTTATTAAAAAAACATCTGATCCTAACAAAACTACAATAGCTGTTTTGACATGGAAAGAAAAATTCTAGTGCGAGCAGGGTTAGCTATAGTTCCCTATGCAGGGTTTGCGTATAAAAATATTAAAAACTACAATAGTCAAAATGTATGGAACGGTTGTTTTTTTTTAACTACCGATGAAAAATTTCTATGTGGTTCAGAATGATGTACTGAATAAGTGGTAACCGTATTAGTGTCGGTGTCCCTTTCACCCTGCATAATCAATGCTGCTGTGTTTAGAATTGCTTACTGAATCAAATCAGAGTTTGTGTCACTATGTCCTTTAAATCGTCTGTAATAATGAGGTATCTACAAATAAAATCTTGTAAATATGTATTAAAAAATCAAGCTCCTCGGCTAAACTGTGTCCAATATCTTAACAATTCATGGCTTGCTTGTATTTGTCAAATTCAGACTAAGTTAGTTTCCTATTTCTCAAGTTAATCCTCTGAGGATCAGAGACAAAGTTTTAATTAATACTATGAATACTGAAGGGATATCCAAAATGGATTTAAAGTAAAGTCAACGGCAACTGAAGCTGAATACACTTAATTTACAAAATTCCAATAAATCGAATCATTGCGGAATTTATTTCAATGAATTATCGCTGTTTTATGAATAAGGGCATTACTTGAAACTGAAATACATGGAAATCATATTAATAGGTAATACTATTTATTTTCCGTTGGAGTAAATACGGTGAAGTTAAAACTCAAATTAAAAATGTAATTACTTTCTGCCTGCGCTTAAATAAAAACGTTACAACTTTAATACTAAATGTTAAAATCAATAAAATATAAAGCCATTTCCGGATTCACTTTGAATCTACGACAAAGCCCATAATCTCCCCATTTCCTCTCAAATGGAAAAAGCTATACGATATTGTAATTAAAAATTAAATGTCTGGATTATTCTGTTTGTTAATTATTATTAGAATCTGCAGGAAGTTCTGATGGTAAAGTAAATCGTAATGATACTATAAGAGAATTGCTTGCAAGTTAATGCTACACGGCACGGGTTTATTATAAAGACAAACTACATTAATATTACACAAGGAATTTCTCTTTTATCGGAGGTGCGTTTTTTTTATCAGCCATTTGTGTCCCAGTGCAGGGCAAAGGCCTCCCTTCTTTCCACTTATCCCTATCCAGTGCTGTTGCTCGCCAAGGTGCGTTTATAAAAATTTAAAATCGCAAACACAGACCGGAACGTAGACCCGGAACAACTACCTGTAGTTCATACTTGACAAATATTTGTTCCGTGAGGGAATTGAACCCGCGAGATGCGGCGCAGCTGCCAACCGGCAACAGGCGGCAATTTCGCCACTTAGGGAAGCATTTTCATCGTGTTACATAGGAGCTCGTGGCTAAATAAAAACAATCACTCGGGTCGATCTTTAGGTTAAGCCGCGCTTGCCTAGGTTGTTCCATGGATGGGTGACCACCCATTACATACCGAGTTTCCTCCGTGCCTCGGAAAGTTCACGTGCCTGGTCGCAGCTGTCATTTGTAGATCTTTGACAGTCGTTAAAGGTAGTCAGTGGCTGGAGAGTCTGACAACCAATCTTTCCAAAGGATATCGCATTACCCGGTACTAGCTGGGTTGCTGAGATCAGATAAGCAGTCGCTCCATGTAAAATACTGGTTTTCAGCTGCATCCGGTTGCACTGGAAGCCGTCACCTAAATAGTAGTGTAAAGGCTAGGCCAATTATGACATAGAAACCAGTCAAGTCACTGCGGTCTGCCATAGACGACACTAGAACAGCAAACTTCGTGACACCAGAACTTTGAATAAATCCTTCCTAAAACTAATAAATATAAAAAAGAGATACCCACCCAAAAATACTCGACTTTAAATCCAGGTATTCTTCTATGGCTGGCCCCAACTTGGTGTATGTACCCAAAGAAGTTGTCCAGGTCATCCAGACCCTTGATGCCCTCATCCAGGGTGTTCATGACATTGTTGGCGTGTTCAGCTAGCTCCATGGAGTTGATCTGTTCTTCCTTCGTCCGGCATTGGCGGAATTTCTCGAACATATTTAGCAGATCTTGGTTTTCTTCGAATAATCTGAGGAAGAGGAAAGAAGACTGAGTTACGTTATATCATGGCAGTTTTCATAAACCGGGTAGGCAAAGAGGTTTAATAGGTTCATCAGCGTTTGCGTAATTTATAATTAAGTCACAAAATGTCGTGTGTTTCCCAAGTATTTGAATGCCTGTAAAATTCCATAAAAATTTCTTATAGTCAAATCCACAACTAAACACTTCCTGACTCGAGAATCATACTCAAATCTTTTTACTTGCCTCGCTGTGTAGCATATCGCATCTGACCTCTATATCTGTTATCAAAACGTCATAATATCAAACCAACAATAAATCATTATCGGGCTATCAATGTTATATCAAGCCGGTACTTCTTCTGACTCAAGTCCATCTCAAGGGTTCATTTTCATTTTCGTTCACGTTCATTTTCGCTTTAAAATTGCACGGAACAATAATTCATGTATTTACATAAGAATTAAAACAACCTAACGAAATATATAAGCTCTTTTTGTGTGTTTTAATCTGTATCTTAAGTAAAATTATAACTGCCAACAACAACTTGACCGAAATTCAAACCAGTAATCATTCTTCGATAGTTGTATAAAAAGTCATGGTAATGGTTTTAATTTTCCAAATAAACAATTTTCCTGACTGCGGATAGAGATCACACTGTGATCCACCTTGCTTCAACGAATTTGTGAAGATAAAAAGGAGGGTATCTTATTCTCCATGCTAACAATCCAGTTAGTAGTAATAGACAATTGGCCTACAAACTAGAATCTAATAAGGCTGTGCTCTACAAAGGCGACTTTGAAATTTGCTCCATGCTTCAGGTACCTGTTCTTTAAACGGTAGACTGGCTTTAAACGAAATCTGTTAAAAATAAAAACCGTACGTGCAATAACCTGGTCATCCGTGTGGAGAGTGCCTTAGGATGGAGTCACACAGGGTAACATTTTTAACAAGGATCTGTTAAAACGGTTCGTACAAGTTGTGGACTTCGGATACTGGATGGACCTTCACAGATACTCAGTAGTAGTATCTGGCAGACACCGGGTGCAGAAACAAGTCCACAATTTATTTGTAACGGTTTGTCCGACTGCCACGTTGCAAGTGCGACTGCTAAGCATGAGGTCCTGGGTTCGATTCCCAGGTCGGATACAGTTTTATTGGGTTTTACAGCCTCGGAGTCTGAATTTCCGCCCGGTTTATGGGCAATAGGCTCCCCCTATGACATGGGACTTAAACTTAACTGTCGAAATGTGGGTGTACTATTAGGTACACCTCTGCCTAACCCTTTATGATTTACACGCGTGATGTTATGTATTTGTCCTCCTTCTGTTGTTTCGGCTCGGGCAATATGTACATGTAAGTATGGCAGTGGTAAAAAAATATAATGAAGCCAGTCAGTCGTGAAGGCTACTTTAATGTACAGTAAGTGATAGCAATTAGCTGACCCCCCTTTGTATAAATGGTTGAGATTTTTTGAAAACGAATCGATAGAATTTTGTAATTTCTTTATATTTTATTTACTTTGCTCAAATAAATAAAATACAAAAAGAATATAAAATTTAATAAAATAGATATAAATTTGAATTATAAAGGTGGGTCAGCCAATTGCTATCACTCACTGTACCTACATCTGACATGCGGTACTCAATAAACCAACATGTACAAATTGTAAATCATAAATCAATTCTGACCATTTAGTACGTGTTAGTTACTTAGATACTAAGTGATAAACGCTCCCTCGGTGTCAATAATCTTTATATGGGCATACTCACCCATATGTTATTAAACAGTAGGCGTTAGCTATATCTGGATCAAACTCATTACGTACAGTCGCCAGCACCTAAAGTTCCACAAACTGTCAAATTTCTCCAAATGATTTCAAACCATAAAAAGTAGAACGTAAAGTTCAAAATCGAATGAGAAAATTTGACAGTTTGTAAAAACTTGATGCGCTGGCGACTGTAAAACAAATCAAGTTACGAATACATTTACTCTCATCTGATCCTATGCTCTTCAGAAATTGGTGCGCTCACATTGAATCCCACCACGAACAAGCTAACAAGCTTCGCATTCCATTCACAAATCCTAATTGTATCGGTAAATCCAGCCAAGTTGACACATGCCAAGCGTTGCCCAATATGTAGCAAGCCTAACTCGATTTGTTATAGATTCCCGTCACGTCGCACATCACGAGAACCCCCTCGGACAGAGGTTACCTATCCCTGCCGGGGGAGCGAAGGGGTACACAACCTATACGTGTATATTCTATTACCCTACATTGTATAATCAAGTTATTTCCCCTTACACCGTGTATATTTTTTCAATCAAATAAGCCAACGAAAATGAGTTTATTCAGCCGGAGGTAGACCCGCCTACCTATTTGCATGGATATCTTTTTGGAGGGATTTGGACAGTTTTAGCTCTGAGACTCGATAATAAGGCTATGTAAGAGAATCTTTTTTCGTATACTGAAAAGATTCTTGAAGTACAAAGAAATAAATGAGCTATTCATTAAGATTGAATTGAAAGTCTTTTTCAGCTTTTGAGGTGACTTTGTCATGAAATGTAAGCGCCTGAAAGAAATTGAATAGCAAATTGACACGAGGCGGTGTATTGATTTCAACATTTTCAACGAATTTTCATTAAGCTTTTAAGATGTTTTAAGTTAAATTATTCTCGGGAGCTTTGAGACAGTTCCCAAAATAGATTGATTGTTTTACTAAATAAATCTTTTCGCACCTTTCGATGATACTATATATATATATAGGTAATAATCCACAAATGAGATTTTAAGTTTAAAGAATTTTCTAATTCTACTTCGTTTAATTTTCTTAAAAAGATTTTCATTTTTACGAAAGTGATTCCTTTGTAGTAAAATGCCTCACGGCCATAGGCACTCTTATTCAATTTATTTTACGCGCCTAGAAATATTTTCTTAGCAACGTATTGTAAGATCGTGCTCGCGAGATTTATGACATTACCAGGCGTTGTTAAACTACAGCGCAGGCGTTGTTTTACAAAATTTATTTATTTAAAAGTAGTTTGTGATTTTGTTAAATAATCTACTTATTCGGAATGAAACGTTTCCATTATTTTTTCTAATCATAAACTAACAGGCCTGACTACGAGACATCTTTAAATCCGTTATATAATAGGTCCTCCAAACCCTTTAAAATCAAGGACCTTTTTATCGCCTCAATAAAACTGAGCTTTACCAACAAACTTTTAGAGATTAAATTGGCTTGAAAGGCTGCTGCCGTAACAATGGTTTAGTGGTCTATAAAGTGTTTTATGGTGGACTGGACAGAATGTGACTAGGAACAGAGTAACATGAAGTTGTTCTAGTTACTTAAGGTTTATGTTGACATTATTATGAAGAATAAAACGTATCAATTACGTACGTGACCTTGTTGCGTCGCGTGTTTCAGAAAATTTTAGGCTTAGGGTGGGTATTAAGAGGAGCTTGGACGTGTAATGTAACAGCTCGAATTTGAGCATTGCGTCGGTGAGTACGTCAAACCGAGGCTTACATTATGGTGGCACTACACTTGGCAGATCTGGGCAAATATTCGCCTCCTATCATTAACACAAAGTGAACTACATTGCAACAGGCATAAAAAACATTTTGTTTTGATTCAATATCGCGTAAATTTTGACAAATACGCCAAGTGAGGTGCCAGCAATATATTGCACATATTTGAAAATTTTATTATTTTGTTTGTAAAGAATTTTGCCCAGAACACAACGTGACCTAGCTGATCTATAAATGTTCGCCGACGCATCAAGTGTTTTGATTCCGATATTTTTTTATTATAAGGCATTTTAGAAGCGTTGGGAATGTAAAGCGTTTATTTTTAACATAAAATTGCTATCAAACACAGTGATTGACACTCGGGAAAAAGGCGTCTTTGCTCTCCTTCCAGTTCTCGCTATCTAGATCTAAAGTTAAAGCTGTTTGCCTTACTTGATAAGCCTACTCAAATAGTTAAAAAAAAAAACATTGTTTAAAAATGATGGTTTGAAGTGAATGTCTTTCACCTATAAAGTTTATAATACATGATATCCTCCGTGCATCGGAAAGCACGTTAAGTCGTTGGTCCCGGCTGTCATTTGTAGATCTTTGACAGTCCCTACGGTAGGTCAATGGCCCGAAAATCGAGTCGAGTACGAACTGGGTTGTGGAAGTCAGATAGGCAGTCGCTCCATGTAAAATACTGGTATTCAGCTGTAGAGTGAAAGCCGACCCCAACATAGTTGGGAAAAAGCTAGGCAATTGATACATGCGAAAGTAACTCATCTGTCTGTTTGTTATCTTTTTACGCTTTAACGACTGTTTTAATTCAATTGATTTGTCACACAGGTAGGACATACGATTGTTTTTATCCAAATTATTTCCGACCTACTCGCTGGCAAAGATATGAGCAAAAGCAAGTTACTCAATTTTTTTTAAAATTTATATTCATTTAAACACAAGATTAATCACAAAATTCCGTTTTATTTTTAAGGAAGAACTTAGTAGATTGATTAAAAACGTTTCAGGATGTTTCCAAGGGAATTAATTTTGACTAAAATTATGCATGTTAATCCTTTGAGACCTCCAAGCACACACGATCTCTGTGAGGTAATTTAACCACCAAGTTAATCTTAGCAACAAACCTTGCTTAAATAAGAACTCCAATTTAACATAGAAAGTTAAATGATTTATGATGATTCAACAAGAAAATTTAAACAACAAGAGAATTTGTGTGGTATAACTACAACTAAAAAACCCGACTACGGAATAAAATTTAGCCTATGTTACTCGGGCCATAATAACGCATCGATTGACACCTTATTCATCAATAACATACATACATAGACTGTTAAAATCATAACCCATCCTTTTGGCTTCGCCGTAGTCGGGTAAAAGGAAAGAAGAAACAACAAACTCTTTTAAAACCAATAACGTTTCAAAAAAAGGTAACAAAAGATATTTCCTTATAGCGAACCGTCTTAAAGCAAATTGCCATAATAAATTTGGTAGGAAAAAAAAATGTTTTAAGTATACATATTTTTAGTATTTTATTTTTACGGTGTTTTTACACGCATAAATATATGCGTATAAAAATAATAAGCTTCTTTTGGGTTAGCTCGTTTCATCGTCGACCTCATCTCTGTCCTTAGGACTAGATTGAGGTCAAGAGTAGGCCCATTTAATATAAAAAAAAAACAAACAAAACAAAAAAAAAATGTATTTAATAATTAAGTGGTAGGTACTACTTTACATCTTGAGATACCCCCTTAGGTTATATTAAAAAAAAAAAAGATACACATGTACCTTACGTCTATAAATTAACTTACGTAATCTATCATTCTTCACGTCATCATCCCTCAAACCTTGACATTAGAAACAGTTCAGTATCTGTCAATTATTTCTACTATTCTAGCTACTAAAGGCAATAATTACGAACAAGTTATTACCTTCTTTTATCATTATTGCGCTGTTACCTAATCACACTCTAATACAACCTTGAATTTACCCTGTTCTAGCCGAAGCATATTGATTATTATCGGTCTGATATTTATAGACAGAACTCATTCTTTCATTCATTATAAATATTTTACTAAACGAGTATATTTCCTTTGACATTTTTATTACGATACAAATGTCTCTTAAAACAGATACAAGAAAAGCTTCTTTGACTTTAATATAAAACAGAAAAAATATAGCAAAAGATTGTTACTTTTATCAAGACGGGAAACAAACTCTGGAACCCTGAGGTCTAGAATCCAGAGTGGCTATTTACCTGGCTGGAACTAGGTCAAGTCCACTTCACGCTCGATAGGCGTACCGTCCGCAAATTATTGAGTCCCTCACAAAAACACCGTCGGCAAAAACAGCGACGTACTTAAAGACTCAATTACTGTGAGTACTGATAGAAAATTCTGAAGGACGTTCGACTATTTTGGGAGGGACTATCTTCGAGAGTGTTTTTGCTAACCGTACGAACGTTTAGCTGGGATACTCAACCTTTTTTTGCTTGTGTATGGATGGGAACTTGGATGTTATCCGGGCCGCTGATGACGACCCTTTTTAAGTAAGGTGTAATAAATGTTAACCGCAGGTTGAGCCTCTACGCCTTTGCGGTGTGGAGATACGGAATGTTTATTAAACTGTTATATAAATTTAAGAAGGTGAGTATTTGGGGAAATAAAAAGCCCGTATCCTTGTAGTTCACTTCTAGCTGAAGTCCGCGGGTCGATGTGCTACGATCTGTGCTACGGCGTAGCATACCTACGAAATGGTTACGAAAACTTTTGTCGTGTAATTTATATAGGGATAACGTTCCTATTTCATAAATAAATAAAATAAGCCTTTATTGCTGTTTTACAATTACTTATTACATTTGTTACTGACGATCTGTTTTTCTAATAACATCTTGTCATTCGACAAATTCCTCCTCCAAAGACTTCCACCTATACCTGTCTTGCAATTCTGATCCATTCTGGACCGGCAACTCTATTTATTTACCCTATTTTATAAATTGACTTTAAATAATCGTAATGTGGCACGACTTATTATAAAGTAAACTATTTAAACAAAATCATATTTAGGCACATTTTTTTAAAACAAAAATAATACGAAATAAGAGGTCTATTCAAGCATTATAATTCTAAGTAAGTAAGTAACTACTGAGTTCTTCTAAATTAAAAGAAAGAACAAAATCTCTACTTATCAAAATAATCCAGCCCCATAAAACAAGGACACAATAATACTAAAAATGTAAATTCATTAATCCGGAGCCCATTCACATAAAAACCCTCTGATTTATAACTCTGACCTCGAACACTTGCCAGTAGATATTATTTCTTTATTATTTTCATTTATTTGAGCCTTGTCAATATTATTTCGGCCTTGAGGCCTTCAAGCGTCGAAGGCCGAAGGTATATTTTGATCCTTCACAAGTTGCTTCAAAGAGGAGCTTTATAAGAATAAATTATTTTTTTAGACACGATAAAAGAAGATTATTTGAGGAAGACTTTTCAGATATTTCTTTAAGAATTATGCCCCACGCTATATTATATAATATACTTGTGTAAAATTGAATAAACATAGTAATACGATCGCTACAAAATTTTTGGCAAAACCTTTGATGTGGTATTTTAACTGTAATGAGTGATCAAAAAAAGACAATTTCTTTGATATACATCTCCGTAATTCAATATCAATGAAAAAAAGAACATCGTATCGCCAAAAGACGTTTTTTTCTCTCTCTTGTCACAGGTTGTTCCATCAAGTTTTTTTCAGTAGCAGCCACAGAGTCTGAATTTGTGGCCGGTTGATGGCAATAGGATCGCCCCCTATTACATGGGACTTAAACATAACTAGCGAAATGTCGGTGAACTAATGGGTATACTTCTGCCTAACCCTTCGGGGATTAGACGCGTGCTGTTATGTTATATTCATAATTCAACAGCATTCCTTTCATATTAAAGGCTGTAATTGAAACAATGCTTCGACGTCACTTTTCAATAAAGTCGAGTAAATAAAATCGAATTAATTCTTTTCTCGCAAAAGGGTTTAACATTTTCTTCTCAATCGCGTTTCCACACTAAGTTACCTGGTCTCCTAATCAAATAACATCTTGACTGCACTGAGAACGGACTCAATATTGTAATTTAATTTATTTGCAGGCGACGGAGAAAAGAATAAAAGCGAACGGAGAAAATAGTGTAAAGGAAGGAGATGCTCTTTCTAGTTTCAAGATAAAATGAAAGAGAACGGGGACTGTTGTTCTTCGGTAAATACAAATAAGTTGCCAAGAGTTGACTAACAAGTAAGCACTAACTGTATTTCCCATTAATTACCTGCTACTGCAGTGTGTAAAGCTAAGTCATGGATAACACCAGTAATCCTTACTAATATTCTTACTTCCCTACTAATATTATAAATGTGAAAGTAAGTTTGTTTGTTTGTTTGTTACTTTTTCACGCCTAAAACGCTGAACAGATCAGCCTGACATTTTTCTAATACGTTTTCAGGTGTACAGAAACGGACATAGGGTACCTTTCATCCCGAAAAAAAGTACTGTTCCCGTGGAAAACAACAATAACGTTCTCATGATAATAGATGGCGCCACGTGTATTTCGAATCATGATTGAATTATCCTTTCCTTACTAATATTATAAATGCGAAAGTAAGTTTGTTTGTTTGTTACCTTTTCACGCCTAAACCACTGAACCGATCATCTTGAAATTTTGCAAATATGTTGTCAGGTGTACAGAAGTACCTTTCATCCCGAAATAAAGTACTGTTCCCGAGTAAAACAACAATAACGTTCTAATGATAATAGATGGCGCCACGTGTATTTCGAATCATGATTGAATTATATTGTTATAAAACTTTCTCAAATTAACGTAACGGAAACCGCGGGCAAAAGCTAGTTTCTCTAAAAAATACACTTTCGGGCTTAAAACCCGATAAATTTCCAATGAACTGTAAAATTTGATTTTTAGTTGCTGTGAAACCAATAAATAGTGGAGTCATTGAGTTGACAAATTAGTGACGTCACAGATTGCTATTGCCATACAAAATCTATGGGGGAATGGCATTTTGACAGCTCATAAAAATATGTCAATTGATTGGTGATGTTCTTAGGGTAAGGGTAAGGGTAGTATCCTCATCATTCTCCTACCTCATCTCAATTTATTTCGGGCTTCTTCCATACTTCTCTATTACTCGTCATCTCAGCAGTCACCTCCTTTTAAGCCACATCATCCTTCACACAGTCCATCCATCGTTTCTTTGGTCTTCCTATACTCTTATAGCCATCTATATAGTAATTATCTTAGTTATACAATGCGACTAAACGTAGAAACGATAAGTGGTATTTGTAGTCCTCGGTACGTAGAATTCTACCTCAACCCAGCACAACAACAAGATGTAAACAACGATTCGACACAGCCGGAAAGCCAGGAGTTGTTCAGGAGAATAATCTACAGTTCTACACTCTCAAAGGTGAGATAATCCCTGACCGACCTACACTGCACTGGGTAGAAGGGTAAATGGTGTGGCCTTGCTACACATAGGGGTGTGTGTATGTGTGAGAATGATAGGGGGTGGCAAATACCTAACAAGCTAATCGGTGCACCTACCTTATAATTACGGCTAGAAACGACTGTGTTTGTCTATTGTGATTGATTTATTATCGTTTACTGAAAGCTTAATCAAGTCTTTGGTTAGCTAACAAAAACATAGCTATTCCGGGGTTAGTTACTTGAGTGATTTAAAAGTTGATAATAATGGACACTTTTAGTATTTCGGAAATTAATATAACCATCATCTGCGTAGCCTTTTCCCAACTATGTTGTGGTCTGCATCCAGTCTAATCGGATGCCTGGCATTCAGCTGCATCCGATTTTTTCCATATTTCACATGGAGCGACTGATTATCTGACCTCAGTAAGTACTGGGTATTACGATACCCCTAGGCGTAGAATTATATTATCTGTGCCCTAGGTAAGACTGCTTGTCAGACTTTCGTGCTAGTGACTACCTGTAACGACTGTCAAATATCTACAAATGAAAGCCAGCAGCAAGCCACGGAGGAAACTTGGTATGCAATGGGCGGTCACCACCCATCCACGGACCAACCTAGGCAAGCGCGGCTCAACATGATGATCCACCCGAGCGGCTGTTATTATTTAGCCACGAGCTACTCGAAATTATTATAAATTGTGGGTTGTAAAAGTGTGATTAAACTGATACACATCAATTAATGTACATAATCATATGCATAATCAATTTTGTTTATTTTGCCTTTTCTGTTAGTTTTTTGTGTTTTGTTTTACAATTTGCTTTTATTTTCTATAATATTTGTACGCCTTCACGGAAAAACATAGCACTCCATATAATTAACCTAAGACCTTTATGTAAATACCTACGTTTCACAAATAAATATTCTGATTCTGATAAAATAACAACAATATTCGGAGGTCAATCACCTATGAACGTTCGCTACTGAGAACCTCCTACGAAAACCACGCTTACCTGAAAAAAATATCACAGTCTAAATCTGGTACGCAGATTTATTACGTGAAAGAGTCGAATCGAAAAATAAATTGTTTTATGGAAATAGAAATCAATGTTTCATCATTCCACACAAAAGCATGAAAATAACAAGTAATACATCTGGTTCTAGTTCTTTCCGTCATCTAGCTACTGCGAATCTGACCACCTACTTACTTTATTTACCGAAAATCTTCATCATACAATGTAACTCCAAGATTTTCGATTGTTAGAACTTACATGACATATTCGCCTCCAATCGTATATTCTGATATGTAAATTGTAATCCTCTTGTACAAGCTTGATATCCAATCAAATCCCTCCAGTTTCACCTATCCGATCCTATAACTTCATTTCTTACGGATAGGTAAACTTTTTATAGATTTATTGCGTGATCCCAACAAAAACATAAATAAATAGGTGTTTAAAAAAGGAAAGAAAGAACACAAAAATAACCTCTTTATGAAATAACACTCAAAATTATGAAAAACAATAAAAACACCTTCTTCCAGTTTTCCATCATCTACTGTAAATATCTCACTTCGTACTATTTTTTTTTCACCGAAAATTGCATGTATGTCATTTCCAGGACTTTGACTGTCCGAAAGAAGAAAATTTTCGTCAGGCAGATAAATCCCAGATTTTTGTATGTCAAAAACGCGATCTGTGATCCCATACATGAAATTCATACCTCCAATCGGATATTCAGATAGATTATTCATCCCTTTTTACAAGCTCGATATTGAACACCAATCAAATCCCTCCAGTATCGCCTATCAGATCCCGTAACATCGTTTCTTCGACCCGGGCAGGTCGTAATTTCCCGTAAAGAAACGTTCACGAATGAATGCGTTTTATTGACTTTTAGATCGCTTTCCGATTTGTTTTCAGTATAGCTTGCAATGTGAAATTTTGGCGTAGGTACCTGATCGGTAATGGATTGGGTATCGGTTATCGGTATTTTTTAATTTACTAAGTGGCTGGAGGTCTGTTGATGTATCTAGTCATACGAAAATAGAAAACGACGAAAACTTATAAATTGAAAATAACTTTTCAGTTAATGTACGAGTTCGTAGCGATCGCACACAGCAGCAGCAGACGATGTGAGGTTGCGGCATGTCATGGCAACCGCAGATGTACGCTCCAACGTCGGTGGCACTACTGATCTGCGGTCGGGCGACACATCGTCTGCGATCGTGCGATGTGTAGTCGGGCGACGTGTCGCTAGCTGCGGAAGGTGTTTCATAGAAACACATAGAAACCAGTGGTGTCGGAGCGACACGTCGTCTGCTGTTGCTGTGTGCAGTCGGCTACGAACTCGTACCATTACCGAACTAGGAGCTAACGTGCTTTTTATCTATCGCGGCTGGCAGAATTAAGAAAAACTTTTTTATCCTTGAACTTTTTTTACCTGAATCCTTTTTTACCGATCTGTTCAAAAGGACGGTCCTATCAAATACAGCGTCTCAAGATTTCGATTGAATTTCTTTGAACCTTTTGCGATGTGATTCCCAACTATTTCCCAAGATTAAAAAACAGAGGTAATCCAATAAATGCCAGTTCAAAGTGTCAGAAGTGCCAATACTGTTCAGTTATCGACATGAACTTGCTTTTGAACTCTTTTATGAAACTATCACATTACGTTGGATTGGATTTGATTTTATAGCGCGAATGTTCTCTCTGAATCTTCATAAAGAATGTACTTTTGAGCTTGAATATTACAAGCGACGAGAATGGCGTATTTGAGAAAATGAATGCAAATAAAGCTGTGTTTGAGAAAAGAAAACTACAAAAATAAATTGAAGAAGATTCACCCATGTTTATACCATTTTACATGGTCACTGAACTCTTAAAAAAGCAAGTTAGATTTTCCCGCGAATTGTATATGCAAAGGACAGTTTCTTTTGAAAACGAAGCACATTAACCGATCAAACTATGTTGGGTTTCTGCACACAGCATCTTTCATCCATCGAATTGTAGGAGAATATAAATCTTCATTCCTTTTTCATCCTGAACATTACGCTATCGATTGACAGGGGGAAATGGAAGAAAAAACGGGTTGCGCCGTCCCCAAATAACATGGGACAAGAGCAGGAAGATAATACTTTCATTTTGAACGTTCAATAAATCAAAAGTCACCATCAACTCCCGTCAAGCTTCTCAAATCAAAACACAACAAGTTCACAAAGTAACTCTTTAGTATGTAGTCGTAAGTACTAACAAACAAACTACATACAACATTGCCATTATACTCGGTCGGCGCGAGTTGATCAGAGTTCCGTTGTTCCCCGCATTGAGGGAACATGAAAGAGCTCGTCACATAAACGATGCCTCGTTTTGCATTGTGTTGTTAACTAGCTAGTGGAACGTAGTAGGGCAGTGGGGCTTTGTACTGTGGGGACTTCGGTGCTGGTATGTTGTCCTGGTACTTTTTTTATAAGCTTGGAATATTGTGAGGTTGATAACATTATTTCGCCATGTTTAGGAGCACCTTATTCCGAAATTAGTTTTAACATGTGGGTAAATAAATTAGAGGTAAGAACATAAATGATGTCTCGTTAAGCATTGTGTTGTTAACTAGCTAGTTGAACGTAGTAGGGCCAGTGGCGCTTTGTACTGTGGAGACTGCTATGTTGGTATGTTGTCCTGGTATTTTTTTATGAGCTTGGAATATTGTAAAGTTCTGCCATAATAACGGTTCTTTAATATTCCTTTATTAGAACAAAATACGTGTATCGCAAACTAAGTGGTGGGTAACAAAAAAACAAACGATGCCTCGTTCTGCATTGTGTTGTTAACTAGCAAGTGGAGCTTTGTACTGTGGGGACTGCTGTGTTGGTGTATTGACCTGGTACTCTCATAAAAGCTCGAAATTTGGCATTCTTGGTTAAGAATACAGCGGCTATCCCAAAACAACTCGTAGGTGAATAAATAAGGAGTAAATGAATAAACATATGCTATGTCGCCTTCGCGAATCAAAGATTGTCTTAAACAAGCTACTGTGTAAGATCCGTACGTGTCGATCTTCAAGGACAAACAGTGCAGTGGAGGTCAGATAGGCAATCGTTCTATGTTAAATACTCGCATTCTGCAATATCCGCCATCCGGAAGCTGACCCCAACATAGTTTGGGAAAAGGCTAGGCAAAAGACGATGATGTAAAAGAGTCTTTATCTGATTGGCTAACCAACTATAATACATTTTATAGACTTAGGCCCGCTTGCACCACGAATCGCTAAACGCGTTTAACGCTAAACATATTTAAAACATCATTCTGTCTCTGTCATCTTTAAACGATTGATAGAAACAGAACGATGTTTTAAATGCGTTCTACGTTAAACGGGTTTAGCGATTCGTGTTGCAAGCGGGCCTTATAGAAGGATTATCAGGGATTGATTATTAAGTGGTAGATAAAATTATTATGTCATCGTCAGCTTACTAAGGTGGGAAGGTAAAGTTATTACAATTCTCATTTTGTTACTGGGAATAAAATCGAGGGCCTCAAGCATCACCTAAAGCATGGCTTATAATTATATAAACCTATATCTATATTTTACGAGTTAGTTTTACTGTTTTATTTTTATTCCAGGAAAATTGTGGAACCGGTTTACGATGAGATCTGAGTGGTCTACGAACGTAATGGTCGTTACTTACGAATATAAAAGAGAAATTTTTCGTATTCCCTGTTTTAGACTAAAGTAAAACTAGATAGAAATATAATTTCGTATTAAAAAGCTCTCAAAACGAAGTTTTTGGTTTTTTTCTACACACATATATACCTACAATATATTTTTGAATTGCCCTTTAGACTATAAACGTCTAGATTAGTTTGGCAAAGTATTATTTGGTTTGATATTATTCGAGAGTAATTTGTATTCTGGCTACAGAATTTAAATGTGAAATTAAATAAATTATAATATTTTGAATAGTTCTGAAGGACTTAGAGGTGGGGAGCTTCAAGCATAATTAAACAGTCATTTTGATATAAATTATGACAGACAGTTCTGATAAAATTTCTGTACCACAAAACGCGATTAGCGCTAAATGTGTTTTGAACACATCATTCTGTCTCTCCCAACTTCAAATAATTAACAGAAGTGGCATAAATTTATCGTATTTAATTCATTGAGGTGCAAGTGAGCATTTCAATTAGTTTATACCTTTATATTACGTAGTTTAATTTAGGCACTGTACAGGGTGTAAACGGACCCTTCACGAAGCCGTTAACCAAGTATTATGTTCATCAAACTTTACGCAAAAATCATTGCTGGGAAACGACTTTTTTTTTGGGGTGAAAAATCAAGTTTTACGGTAGGACTCATTGTAACGCACTCAAAACATTGTGCTGATGGATGGATTGAATTGTACGGGGGTCGTGGAGGTGTTTAATTTAAAAATCTTACATCAAAAACATGTATTTAAAAAAAAAAACTTTTGAAAAAGTTGAAACTTTTTTTATATCTCCGTAACTACAAGGTATGTTCTAGAACAAAAAAAAAATCGCAATGACGGGGGGAACAAGTGGTTTTCGGCTTCGTTAAGGGTACAATATCAATCACAGGAATAATTTTTATTGAAATCCCTCTTTGCAAAAACACTATCACAGCATTATGATACACTTATAATTTAGATTGGATTTGTGTGGCTTACATACACAGACCCCGCACACATATTGGTTAAACTCCCGACCCCGACTGCAATCGATCGAGCCTTCCATCACCCGTAGTTTGGACAGTGTGCAGGTGACGTTGACGTTTGCCCAAATTGGCAGTTATCTCCCATTCGCCCCAAAGTTTCCCAACATTCCTCCTAACACCTCTCTTTTAGCTTTAGTTTTCTCACCGGTGACCGCCGGATAGGCCACTTTCACAACAAACGTACATAAAGGGTGTAAATAGACTCTTAACATAGCCGAAAGGCACTTGTTCTGCCCGTTTTTGCGATAGTTTTTTTGTCATAGACTATTCCTAGGAACCTTCTAGTTACGGAGATATTGGGGTTGAAAGGTTCAACTTTTTTACATTTTTTTTTTTTAAATACATATTTTAAATGTAAGATTTTTACTTTAAACACCTCTACGGCCGACGTACTATTCAGTCCATCCATTTAGCACAATGTTTTGAGTGCGTTACATTGAGTCCTACCGTAAAACGTCATTTTTCACCACAAAAGTAGTTTCCCATCTACCAATAATTTTTGCGTAGGGTTACTTAGTTTGATGTACAGAATGCTTGGTTAACGGCTTCGTGAAGGGTTCGTTTACACCCTGTATAATCTGTATAGTGTCCAACCGAAAGTCGAATTCTAGCCGAAGTTAATTAATCAGTTATCGTCACAAACTCCGATCGAAGCCAAAGGTTTGATAACCCTAAGAAAATCATTCCAAGATTGGCTAAAGAAAAGGTGAATAGTACTTCCATCATTTTCTTTGACTTTTTTTAAAGTTTATATTGAATTTATACTTAAACAACACTCTTCGAAATGAGTGACTGTAGCGGTCACGCGTCACATTTTCCATCGCGCATTCGTAACAGCTCCTTTAATTTCGGTACTTGCTGGAAACCTTTCGGCTTCGGCCAAAACTTCGGCCAATTTTGAGCAATACTTTAGGTTAGGCCGACAGCAGTCGGATACTATGGCCCATTAATCACGTGATGTTTTTTAGCAACTTTTTAACCAAAACACGCGTATTTTTTTACATCAGAAATAACTTAAATATTTCTGTCTATAAAGTAACTAATTAACAATTTATTAAAGGATGACGTTAAACTGGTTAATTAAATATCAAAGTTATACCATGAAGTACAAGAAAGTGAGGTACTAAGTTTTAATAATCTTAAGTATTTCGAGTTTGCAGGAAGTAAAGGAAGTTCCGTACTTTCATCGTTAGTAGTTGTTGTTAGAGAAACTAGAAATATCAGATGTGAACCTACTAAGTTTCTCCTGCACATAATGCAGGTTGATGTAAGAGACATCAAGGTGCAACTTGGCACCAAGATTTCAGTAGGTGCATGAATCTAGATTTAAAATTAAAAAAAAAGACTGTTCCATACATTTTGACCGTGCAAGTATGGAACAGCATATTTTTTACTTTGAATAAAACAGATTATTTTGTTTTTGATAACCGACAAATTTCTGTTTTAGGGAGCAAATTGCAAATGAGAGTACATTTTTTTCGCCAGCTGTAGTGGCTTTCGGAATTATCTCTTAATACCATCTTTTTGACGATACGACATGGGCTACCTCGTTAAAACTGCGTCGTTGGACTAGAAGAGATCATGGGTTTGATTCCCAGGTCTGGCAAAATGTTATTCGGCTTTTCTATCAGGAATTTCCCAGTAGCAGCCACGAGTTTGGATTCTTGTTAGGTTGATGGCAATAGGCTCGCCACCAATTACAGGGGTCTTAAAACTACCTATACCTCTGCATAACCCTTTTGTGATTACAGGGGTGATTTTATGTAATGACATAGGCTATTCTTACAATGTAGTTCGCATTGATACGAGAATAGAAGAATACAGCCAGCAGAAATACTGGACAAATCACATAATTATTTGGCTAGCTACCCAGCGAGCCAACACTGTCCTGGCGATGGTTGCTCAGTGCCTGGATTGCCCCTACGTTGGGCATTGTTGTAATATGCTTATATTGCTGGTGCTTGATTTGTCATTTTATATAGATATTAAAATTTCATATGGATTTTATAATTTTTGCTTCTGACATAACTTCATTCCTTGATTTAATTCACTGTCATATTTAATTTTATGCTATTATGCTATTTAATTTTGCTTTGTGCCTTTGACATTTATTGATCTGACGTTTATTTGCTTCTCATATTTTTACGTCATTTAATTAACTTTATTTATTTATTTATTAAATATATTTATCAATCAGTTCTTACTTATTTATTGCACCGATAGTGACACCTGTAAAATTGACAAAAGTGTAATATGTTGTTTTGTATCTAATATGGGTCAATGACCTGAAAATGAATTTTATTTTATTAAAACAAAACGCAATTATTATGATCTGTAACGGAATCCCAGGTCAAAATAGAAAGATACAAAATCCTCTTGAAATGGCGTTATCATTAAAATCTCAATTATGATTCGTTGGCATTTCCCGTGGTTGGCTATTTCTTTTGACGACGTCACAAGAGCAAAGCTGAGGCTTCTTAATAGTCTTTCTCTGTCGGAAGCTGTGACCCATTTTGTTATTTTATGTCCGGTAGTAAGGCTTTTTATTTTTTGCTTATTAAGATCAAATTAACAATAGGGTCTTAAGGGCAATGGAGAGGGCTATGCTCGGAGTTTCCTTGTGTGATCAAATTAGAAATGAGGAAATCCGTAAGAGAACCAAGGTTACCGACGTGGCCCGAAGAATAGCCAAACTTAAGTGGCAGTGGGCAGGGCATATTGCTCGCAGAACGGATGGCCGATGGGGCCGGAAAGTTCTGGAGTGGCGACCGCGAACTGGAAGACGTTGCGTTGAAAGAGATACCGTGGCCCTGGAACATAAAGGGCAAAGAAGGAACATGGATGGGTTTTAGTCAGTACAAGTCTGACACTCCCCTCCGCTCCGCCCAGAGTCGGGGGGGTCATATGATGATTCCCAATCCGGAAAAAAAAAAAAAAAAAAAAAAGCCTGCCACTAGGTGGACCAATGATCTGGTAAAGGTTGCGGGGATCCGCTGGATGCGAGACGCACGGGACCGGTCATTGTGGCGACGCTTGGGGGAGGCCTATGTTCAACAGTGGACGTCTTTCGGCTGAAATGATGATGATGACGATGAGCTATAGGGCACAAAGATAAGAACAGGTTAACCCTAGATATGTGCCTTCTTTCTTTTTCGTGTGGTTAGTGCTTAACCTGGTGTCAGAGTTTTTATGCCGTCCATGGCCCTCTCACTTGGCTTTAAATGCCCTCGAAAACTATCTCTCAGGTATGCTGGTTTGGTTTCCGCAAGATATTTTCCTTCATCAAACCGCCTCCGCCTCTGTACTTTGTGCTTAAAGTATTTGTAAATAATTATACAATACGCACAAGCATCCGAAGAATCAGAGGTTCTTGGGTTTGAACTCGAGACCTGGCAGTCCGACGGTCACACCACTAGGCTACCAGTGCTATCAGACAGATGCCTAAAGATATCATATAATTTTTTTAACTGGTGAAAAGTTAGTCTGAATAAAAGAACGTTATTAGAACCAAGTACATAAGAGCCTTGGAAATGACGAAAATGAGAAAAAAAATAGTACTTTAAAAAAGATGGAAATGCCATAAATGCTCAGGACTTAATCTCATGCAAGTAAGTGGAAACCCCAGGTACGACAAAAACTAAAAAAGAACCTTGTTTGTTGTTATTATGAAATCAAGGAAGAACAATTACAAAAATACAAATCTTTTCCTTTATTTCTCCCTCAAAACTGTACCTAACTACCAGAGCATCAAGTAAATAAATCAGCAAACTCATCGAAAAGTTACTTAAGAACACACAAGGCTCCTAAACCAGCTGTTAGTTCTCATAAGTAGTGATTAATTACTGAATCTGATAGAGCTCCTAAATTCGTGAGCTATAGCGATGTTAAATGCGACTCAGTCATATTATAACATCAAGAAACAACAAAATTCAAGTAAGAGTCGGACTCACACACGAAGGGTTCCAAACCACCCAACAATATTTAACACTTCATATTTTTAAGACCTAGTTAACACGAAACGTAATTCACGAAATTTTCAAGTGTCTACCAGTACCTATTACAGTTCAAATAGCCCTGTAACAGACAGACAGACAACCAGCTTTAGTCATAGCGTCCCGTTGCACTGTTTGGTGAAACAGTTAAACAAAAAACTAGTAAAATGACATTGTACGGTCTCATCGCCGTACATTTTTCTGCTTACTCGGTAACCTACTTTACGCCAACGATGCGCGTCATAATTTAGCGTAATAAAACAACATAAATAACGAATTTAAATATAGTGAACTTATAACTGGGTAGCTATCAACAACTGAAAGGAATAATCGCCTTCCACATAAACTTAACTACTTAGTGCATCTTAGTGGAACGTGTTTCTCTATACCTACTAACTAAACTTACAAAACTTTTTTTTTTTTTTTTTTTTTCGGGTGGGAACTTACAAACCTTCACGACAAATCGGTGTACGGAGTTAACTACCTGCAGCCCGTACAAACATCACGCCTGTTATTCCTGAAGGGTTAGGCAGAGTTGTACCTAATACTAACAGAGGAATAAAATAAATATATCAACAAACTCATCGAGGCTCCAAAACCAGCTGTTAGTTCCTGTAAGTAGTGATCAATTAGTTGTACCAGCTGAATGTAATAGAGCTGCCAAATCGTGAGTTATTGCGATGTTCGCTCCCAACAGTATGCCGGCGGTATTAAGTGCTGTCTGGAATAAATCGTAGTGTGATTTATGATTGTGAACGAATAGTCGTAGTAGTTTGTAACATCGTTTTTTGAGTAGTTTCGGGAGTTACGTCTTGTTTTCGAGGTATTTTCCATACAAATAAAAAAAAATTAAGTGTCTGTTTGTAGTTTCACAACAACAGCTTTTTATTGAATGCATAATAATATAAAAGCGTATATACGGTACTTATACCAAAAAACGATAATACGGAACGTAAAATACAGCAGAAAGAGATAGCTATTGCGCTTGAAGTACTTAAATTACGACAATTGTCTGAACTTGTGTGCAACAATTTGCGCGCACTAGTGCGACATCTACCTCTTTTTAATTATAATGTCATTGATCAGGCCTATTACTAGGTTTCTACCTAAAACATAAAATATTTTCTAACCATCATCATCATCAGCCTAGCCTTTTCCCAACTGTGTTCGGGTTAGCTTCCAATCAAACGGATTAATACCAGTATTTTACATAAGTCTAGCAGTGGACGTCTTTCGGCTGAAATGATGATGATGAAGTGTCTATCTGACCTCCACAACACAATTAGTATTAGTTAATACGATACCCCTTGGTAAGACTGATTGTCAGACTTTCGGGCCACTGACTACCTATAACGACTTTCAAAGAGCTACAAATGACAGTCGGGACCAATATCTTTTCTAACAAATAATCCTAAATGTATCCCTCTCCCTGAGACGAAGGATAAAGATAAACGACAAGGTAAACACGAAAACCTGTGAAAACTTTTCTTGTCAGTCCTAAATTCTGTTCTTACGAGCGCATTTTAAGACTACGCCTACACACATTTTACATGAACACAGAATAAGGAGAAACAGTACTTCCACTTGACACGATTCTCACAAAATCAAAGCTGCGTACCAGTGAAGAATTAGTAAACTAAAAAACGTCATATAAAATACCAAAGGGATACCGGGATGACTCAAGCTACTTGAAAGGTTATATCTATCCTGTTGAAAGTTGTATATTTTTTTTTCGTTAGATTTTGCCTCTGCTGGGCAAAGGCCCCCTCCAATTCCTTCCATGAGCTCTTTTCCCGTGCTTCCTCGAACCAGCCCTTGCGGTACGCATCCAGATCGTCCCACCACCTCTTTCTGGGTCGGCCTCGGCGGCACCGTCCGTCTTGCGGCACTCATCGTGTGGAGACTTTTGCCCAGCGGTCATCGTGTATGCGGCTGACCCGACTAAACTCATTTTAGCCTAGCCGTCAACGTCCATTATGTCCGTTTTGGAACGCAGTGTGGTGTTTCGAACCTTCTCTTGTCTTTTGACAGCCAGTATGCTGCGTTCCATTATCCTTTGGCCAATTCCAAGGCGGAACAGAAATAAATACGAAACATTATTATTAAAACCATTGCCAGTTAGACAACTGGCAATGGCATAGTCACTGGCTTTTAGACAAAAGCCAGTGACTATGCTATCATAATAAAGGGTGACTAATAACTTTACCCGAGGTACATTACGAGTTTTAAGTGCACCTTCTTCGTCTTTTATTTGAAGGTGATAAAAGCCTGTAAAAGTGGATGTCTCAAGTTGTTTGCCCACGCACTCGTGCTCATAGGGCGGACTTAAAGGGATTACGTACGTAACAAGATAATTTTGAAGAAATTTTATCGTACAGGTAAAGTAAGTAGCAGTGTTCTGAAAGACTTGGAAATTGTAATTCGTTCGTATATTATGAAGGAAAGTTTAGGGATTCTTTTCGTGTGATTTATGAAAGAGAAAATCACAAATAACAGACTGTATGTGTGTGAGGTTATTTATTATGAATCCCGGATGGGTTAGGCAGAGCTGCTCCTAGTAGTATACCCAACTTTCGCCAGATATGATTCTTTTCCATGTAAGGTGAACCTATTGCCATCAACGTGGCTGCTTATAGGAAATTACCGCTGCCTGGCCAGGGAATCGAACCCAGGAACTCATGCTCATGGAGGTTTCATAAACAGTTTTTTGTCGGATTTATATATTTTTTAAAATTTATTACAGTCTCGCGTCCCATACATCAAACTGAAGTTAATGGAAAAAGAATACAGGCGACGTTAGATGGGCATCTTGCAAATTGTTCGAGTCAACCGGACGATGTAGGTCACTGCTCGACCTGTCGACCTTTATATAATGTTTTGTATGTAGGGCCGTAGGTTTTTAGTGATACGTTTTGTTGGCTCATATATTATATGAGGCTCCTTCGTGTTGTTTGGCTACCTACTCCGTACTTACTCAAAAATGATGAAGCTCTTCAATGATGAGCATCTTCTTTTCGTGTTGTTTGATTAGTGTAATTGTGTAACACATTTAACAATCGCAGCTTTTCGTTTATACCAGGTTTTAAAATTATCAAGATATCTATTGGATAGTTATCAGATAATATTATGAATGCTGTAATTCATAACTTGATATCTTTATCAACTAATTCATAACTTGATATCTTTATCAAGTAATTCATAACTTGATATCTTTATCAAGTACAAAAATTATTGTTTCGTTCTTTAGTTTTAACATAAATGTACAAAAAGTTTGTTGAAAACAATGTAACCTTTTTTTTTTTAAATTGACACTCAACGCCTTAGGATCAGCGCGGAAGCGGCAAATCGCGTTCGGATACATGTGAAGGTTTAATGTTTTGAATTTTTTTTTTTAAATCTATGTTTAATTATCACTTCGAATCTTATTAAGTAAATGTTAACAAAATTAGTTATAATTTATTCTTCTGGTTGGTCAAAAATTCTGCGACTTTCAAACTCGAAAGGGTAAATAGTTACATTAAGCTGTTATATTTAAAAGGAATTGAGAGAAAAATAGGTAAAATATTTCTTCTACTCCACTTGACACAAAAATCTCACAAGCTTCGAAAAATAAAATCATTAAAACTTATTTAGACTCACATTTTCTGCTTCAAAATAACACGATATAAAGCACTAACAACTATGTATTTCATTACATAAATGACAAGCACTTGAGGACAACTTTACCGGCACAGTATAAATTACAGCACGTTTCGCTCGGCCTCTTGGGGACTAATAACGGCCTAATCTGGGCTAAATATCGTCTCAGGGGCTTTTGTGTGCACTTCACGTTGCGGCCCGCACTGTAATTTTATTAGGTTAGGTTAGCCTTTACTTTGCACGATAGTGTAGTGGGTAATGATTAGATTAAAGGTTATAAATTTTGTCTGATTTGAGACGGCGCGTAAAAAGAGTACTGGATAGGACTTTGCCCAGGAATGGGTGGGAATGGAAAGTAATGGCTAATAAAAAAAAATGTGAAGGTAATTTTAGAAGTACCTAAGATTTAGAAACATCTATCAGTCTACCATGTAAAATACTGGTATTCAGCTGAATCTGCAAAATAAAGAAAATAATAAGCAGTTGATGAGCACGTAGACAAATGTCTACGGCTACAATGAAGCCGACTGGAGTAGCGTCAAACACGCTTATAATTGAAGGTCCTACTAAAATATTTACTTAATTACATACCTCTATTCCCTGTGAGCTAATTCATCACATTCCCAATGGTGCAGAGATGTATTAATAGCAGTTAAACCCAGATTTTGCTCCTTAACTGTTTCATGTGTATCGCTGGAAAGTACAGTCTCGGGACAGCTAGTAAATAAAATTATACTGTCACGCGCGGGTTGACAACCCGCGATCACGGCGCTTGCAACAGCGTCGAAATATCAGGAGCTCAAAATAATGAACAATCACGGAAGATATCCCGTAATTGACAGTATAAGTTTAGTTGTAAAATTTTTAAAACAGAGCTAGTAAATATATCTACGGAAAATTTTGGTGAAACTTTACCTAATTATTAGTTAGCCACTTCGACGGAAAGCCAAAAAGTACGGGACTGACACAAGGTACCGAAAAGTTTAAGTGAATTAAGTAGAAGAGAGCTGTTATACATGGTGACTGGGACACCGACGCTAAAACGGTTAGCTCGTATTCAGTACACGTCGCTCTGAACCATCCAACTTTTCTTCGGTTATTAAAAAAACAGCTGATTCCTACAAAACTGCCATTCCTACACGGTCACAATGTATGGTTCAGAATGACGTACTGAATACGTGGTAACCGTTTTAGTGTCGCTATCCCTTTCACCTTGTATAAATACGAAATACTCTGAAAACGATTGTAACTTGAGTCTAGTTTATCTGGATACCATTTACCCCTCTTTAAGGTAGCAATATTACCACCAACTAAATTATTTTTATACAGAAATACCACCATTTTAGTATAGGCACATATACTGCCACCAAATTCAAATATTTTCCAGCAATTTTCGATGAAAAAAATCTTAAAAATCATATAAAAATATCCTTATTAACATACATTAATTTTATTTTCCTACCACTTCGGGTTTTCTCTGCTTTATAAAGGGTTACCTCAGCAGTGACGTTTGCGATGTACTCCATAGCAACGAACACACATTCGACACACCAATTACTCTCACAAATTGATTAAACTACCAGATTTTTTTTTCCAAAACTAATCTAATATTAACACAGAGCACGGACGTTTTACAAGATTATAATCTACATGCGAAGTCAGTCAAAATAGGTCACTTTAGCTTGCCTAACTTAGTTGTTAGAAACGCCATCTTCAAAGGACTAATAAAGGCTTAAGCCGAGCTAAATAGATTCTCCTGGGCTTTGGTGTGCACTTTATATGGCCCGTAGTATAATTTTATTAATAGTGGAACTTGCTACAAAAGTTTTTTGATTTTCATTTACTTTAAGTACCTAAGGAGGAGTTGTGGCTAAATAATAACAGCCGCTCGAGTCGATCTTTAGGTTAAGCCTAGGTTGGTCCGTAAACAGTGGACCACCCATTATATATCGAGTTTCCTCCATGCCTCGAAAAGCACGTTAAGTCGTTGGTCCCGGCTGTCATTTGTAGATCTTTGACAGTCGTTACAGGTAGTCAGGGGCCCGAAAGTCTGACAACCAGTCTTACCAAGGGGTATCGTTTTACCCAGTACTAACTGGCTTCTAGAGGTCAGATAGGCAGTCCCTCTATGTAAAGTACTGGTATTCAGTTTCATCCGGTTAGACT
Organism: Noctua janthe; assembly: GCA_910589295.1. Taxonomy (NCBI): domain Eukaryota; kingdom Metazoa; phylum Arthropoda; class Insecta; order Lepidoptera; family Noctuidae; genus Noctua; species Noctua janthe. The sequence continues at coordinate 1,835,159 of OU342565.1, read as the reverse complement.
GGAAGCTGTGCAAGGCTAGGCAGATGATGGCTTTAAGTACCTATTTGAAATTATTCCTGTATTATTATTTACATACTAATTATGTACCCAAGAGACTGGCGGCGTTAGTCTCTTGGGTACATTACCAGTTGACAGCGTTGAGGACGAATTTTTTTGACGCCATTTTTTAAGTTTATTGTTTAGTTACTTTAGGTTATTTGAATTTATAAATGTATATAATATTTCTCCTTAATAGACAAAATGTTATCTCTTTTCAAATCCATTGTAACTAACCGAGGAACATCTTCTTAGAATAAAACACACCTGACTATTGTATAATTAAGCTATACGGGGTGGAAGTGCCACCGTCGCACAAACGGTTACCACGTATTCAGTACATCACCCTGAACCCTCCCCCCCCTCACATAGAAAAGTTTTCATCGGTTTCATTTTGACCGAGTTGCTTTTGCACTTTTGTAGGAAACAGCTGATTTAAAAAAAAAAACCGGCCAAGTGCGAATGAAGGTTTCCGTACCATCTTAGTAGGCGAGCACCGTTAATTTTTAATTTATTTTTATTTTTTGTTGCTATAGCTTTCTTATAAGTTTTCTTGTAATCTATAGGCAAAGAACTATTTTTTGTATTTAAAAAAAAAAATCGGCCCTGTAGTTTCGGAGCAAATTGGATGTGACAGACAGACAGACACGCGAGTGATCCTGTAAGGTTTCCGATTTTTCCTTCTGAGGTACGGAACCCTAAAAATACCGGTATACAGGATAGCGGTGGTATTAGGCCACCATAAACAAGGATATGAGGTACCCTCCTAATATCTCAACAATAATATCTTTCCCCCATTTCCCGCGCACACATTATCGTGGAAATGAAATTTTATCAACATTTATGGCTGCCTGATATCATATTACTTTCGGCGCATTTATATTTCCCATTAACATTGAGATGAGAATCAAATGGAATGGAGCGATAGGGAAATAGGTATATTATATAGTTACTTTGTGAATAGTTAAATACACTACACTACTACTGGGTTCGATTCCCGGGTAGGGCAAATTGTTATTCGGTTTTTTTCATCAGGATTTTTTCAGTAGCAGCCCCGGAGCCTGGATTGGTGCCCGGTTGATGGCAATAGGCTTACCCCATATTAGATGGGACTTAAACATAACTGGTGAAATGTACCTATTATGAACACTTCGGTCTAGCCCTTCGGGGATTACAGGCGTGATGCTATGTTATGTAGTTAAATACATAGATTATGGTTTTTGGTGCTACATTGTTAAGTTATCGGTGAATCTACTGTACATGACCATCTAGTATGACATAATTATAGCGCCTATAGTGTGTAACTGTATACATACCTTACTAAAGAAGGAGAAAAAATCTAGAAGTTAAAATTTTCTTACTGTTTTTGCAAATTCAGGGATTCGCCTTAAGAGAGTGTGGGGTAAACTTTTATGGCGAGTTTTCTGAACTTTAAGAAGATATAAAATGACAGGAAAAGTTGAACTTATCAAGAGTTTCATAATAATGTCAAGTTTTATAAGGTCACAGCTGTTACTGGAGTTCAATTGAGTGTTTTTCAAGATAAATTAATTTCCATGTACTATGTTTTACATTATCGAATAACGATAATGTCACAAATTTAATGAATTCTATTACATAAAATCACGCTTGTAATTCCCGAAGGGTTAGGCAGAGGTGAATCTAATAATGCACCTACATTTCGCCTGTAATATTTAATTCCCATGTAACAGGGGGCGAACCTATTGCCATCAATCGGGTACAAATCCAGGCTCCGTGGCACTAATGGAAAAATCCAATGACACTTCACCCGACTTGGATATCGAATCCAGCGCCTCATCTCAGTAGAAGCGCTAACGACCGCTAGACCAACGACCAATCTTCGATTAATTAAATCATAATAATTTTATGCCAATTCTGTCGAACATAAAATTAAATAGTACAATAGTAGCATCATTAATTAAGCTTTTAAGTGGCAACATTAACGAATCTCGTTCGAATATGGAATATTGCAAAATTATTCAAATCTGCCGCGTCATTCCCGTTGAAGCGAAATAACAAGTTTATTTCGAAATTCAACGCTCCAAATGAATCTCATATTTGAATTTGGAACGTGAAAACGTCACTAGCTTTTTTCCAACGGCATCTGGAGTTTTGTTTATTTTTTCCATTGCACGATTCGATAGAGTTTTAAAAAGCGAATTGATTTTGGACGATCTTTATTAATAAAGACCGTGTAGTAAAACCTTAGTATTACATGTATTTATTTTCTTTTACTTGCAGTTGCAGTCTGTTGCAGTGGTGGCCCAGTGGTTCTGAGTAACTGACTTACGTGACCCGTACATCGAATCCAAACAGGCACTTGGCAGTGTGTAATTTATTTCACCACCACTGCTCTCAAAACGGTGAAGGAAAACATCGTGAGGAAACCGGCATGTCCTAAAATCAAAAATTCTAAGATAAATGACATCAGGTAACCCACACCGGGCCAGCGTGGTAGACTACAGCCTTCCTTTCTAGTGAGGATGTCTATGTCCCAGTAGTGGGAACTTGCTGGTAACACACGAACACGCTGGTAATGCTATCCTTTTGTCTAGATATTAGAAAGAACGAACAATTATTTATTAGTAGCAGGACCATGACGTGTACAAAAAAAAAAAAAAAACAATAAACATGAAACTCAAAACTAATATTCATAAATACATACAGCAGGACGTTGAAAAAAAAAGTTGACAGCTTGCGACAAGCAAGTTACCATTCAGCATGATGCTGCACTATGAGGGGCCCACAGCACAGCGCTGGTTTTCAGTGGTCACCCGAGAAACCTACTATTACAAGGTTCCAGGATTAGGTCTATGTATAAACATGAGTATGTGTAGTACTTCGACACTGCGACACTGCCCACCCCAAGGGAAATTCGGCCTATAATATTAGATTTTACGTCAAAAGATTGATGAAGGAAATTCAGGTCCACTTTCGTGAAGCATCCAATCTTAGTTGGTAAACAGCGGTGACAAGGTCCAAACAAAGCTTTTATGATAATAAGTTTAATATACAAAGTGCTATTTTCTTTACACATGCGTCTCAAGTTTTCAGCACATTACTTGTTTTATATTTAGGTAGAAATGAAGGTGTTTTTCTGAAGGTCATCATGCCAATTTTTAGATTTGTAAGGTTTCAAACTATCGCTGGTAAATATCCCGTTTCTAGTGTTAATGATAATTTTTATATTTGTGTTAATTAGTTTAAAGAATATAAACCTAAAAGTTTGTCTATTATCTGTTAATGTCCATTAAAGCATTAAGTGTCTATTAAATTATTAACGACTGTATATAAATGTTAATTCAAGGCAAAGGAATCTTATATAATGAATCTTATCTCTTATATAATGGGTGTAAAAAGACTCATAATGAAGCCTGGGTTGTTCTCCCCCTCATTACAATATTTTTTTTGTTACGGACCATACCTGAGAATCCTCTAGTTACGGAGATATTGGAGGACGAAGTTCTGACTTTTTTTTAAAATAAATTTTCAATGTTTTAACTTTATTTAAACTAGGTATGTCCGCGGCTTCGGCTTTTAAATACCTCCATGAGCCCTGTACTACTCCATGCATCCATCAGCACAACTTTTTAAGTCCTACCGTGAACCGTGATTATTGACCCAAAAAATAAGGCGTTTCCCAGCAATAATTTTTGCTTAGAACTCTAAGCAAACTACCTAGTAGATAAAATGGCTGAATCAGATACAGATTTTATGAATAAAAGAATCCTTACAATCTCGATATTCTAAGACTATTCTTTATGAATACACGTTACATTAAACCACAAATCCTCCAAGTTCAATTCAAGCACACATTTTTTACTGAAGTTTTTCTAAGTAAATCTCATTCCTCATCTCCCCAGCATCCACCTGAATGAAATTGTAATTACAATGAAGAATCCCGCGGCAATTTACTCCGATGGAAAAATAGTACATGTTTTTTTATCCGTTGATTAATTCTGTCTGCAGAATCAGACATAGAAAAATATAAAAGAAATGGAGAGGAGCATACCAATTTTAATCTGTTTAATTAAGTTCTGGTCTGGGCATTCAGAGAAATTAATTGTTTTTCTAATGATATTTATTTTAGTATCTTTTACACTATAATATTTTGTGAGGTCCGTGTTTTCTATCAGTCTATTTTTGAAATAGATTATTGAATTGTCTCTTTTTAAGTCAACGCGACGACACGGTTGCGCATTGGCTGAGCACTGTGCATTGCTATGTCGTGCGTTCAATTCCCGAACGGAACATATTTTTTTATGACCTACAAGGTAGCTGTTAAATGATTGTAAACACACCCACGATGAGGCAAAGTTTAAAAAATGTTCCATAAATGTTTTAGTCGCATTATGAAATAACGACAGATGACATAACACTGGGTCAATTCGCCGTATTAACCTTTTGAACACCGGAGCATAAACGCACGTCAAGCCACAATTTCACCTTCCATTTTGTCACATATTTGTGTTGTTTGGCATACAGGGCACGCGCTTGCTTTTCACGTGTATGTGACAATGGCGTTCAAAAGGAGAAATATCATACAACTGTCAAAGAATGACATGTATAAACTTATACTGTCACTTACTTGATATTTCGGCGCTGTATATCGGGAACTCAAAATAATTAACAATCACGGAAGATATCCCGTAAGTGACAGTATGTTTAGTTGTAAACCGTGAAAGCTTAAAACAGTGTATGACATGTATAGTTGGAATATACTGACAATTGAAGTTGTTAGTGACGTCATTAGTATCGAAGATTAAGAAGCATGAAGGTTATGTACCCAAGAGTTTACTTAAGTTTATATTGTGGGACCGTAGTTTATGTTATCTCGTTTATAACTTTGATGTAACATTTACAATGCTACAAAGTTGGATGAGGCGTATCTTAGAATGGTTTTTGAATGTAATTTAGAATTACCCAGGAAAGGAGGAACTCGCGGCTAAATAATAAACAGCCGCTCAGATCAATCTTCAGGTGAAGCCGCGCTTGCCTAGGTTGGGCGGTGGATGGGTACACATGGCTACTACATACCGAGATTCCTCAGTGCCTCGGAAAGCACGTTAATTCATTGTACCCGGCTGTCATTTGTAGGTCTTTGACAGTCGTTACAGGTTGTCAGTCGAAAGTCTGACCAAATCTTACCACCCTGTGAGTATTACCTAGTACTAACTGGCTTATGGAGGTCAGATAGGCAGTCGCTCCATGTAAAATTCTTTCATTTAGCTGCATCCGGTTAGACAGGAAACCAACCCCAACATTGTTGTGAAAAGGCTAGGCAGATGATGATTTTAGAATTACCCAATTGCGTAACACATGACCAATATTATTAATTTTGATTGCAAAGACAAATAATAACGTAAATCTAAATTGTGGAAGTGATTTTCTTCTATATCAAACTATGGCAAAGTTGACTGCTTATAATATTATTGTCCTTTAAAGCCAGTTTTAGCAATATTAAAAGTATTTAAAAAGACACTTTCTTATTACAAAACGGTAAAAAAATAACATCATCCAGAAACCAAGATAAAATCGCCAGGAGATAAATGTATTACGTAGAATGTACACAGTTACATGTATACGTATAAAAGAAGCTTAAAGCTCATGTCAACAGCAGGAGCTTACCGTCAGATGGAAGTGTTTACGCCGAGCTGGGGTTTTAAATCTGTTTCCATCCTTTAAGCGATACTGACAAGTTACTGAAAATAAAGTTCACTTTCAGCGGTTTGTGGCCGATGCCTTGTGTATTGTGAGAGGTCTTTGGACGCTATTGTCTGCGATGGGTTGTTTTAAAGTTCGAAATAAAAAAGTAATATATCAAGCTTTTTTTAACGCGATCTTGTTATTTTTTTAGGTGTGTATGGTAAAAAAAAAAAAGGTCTATCTTTTTATACACAAAATATTTTAAGAGTAACTTCTATAAGTCGTAAAGTCGTAAAAGCAACGAAAAAAAATATCTGAGTGTTTTTTTTTACAAAATTATTATAATTCTAAAATTTTTTGAGACTTTTTGCATAAAACTTTTACTCCCATATTCTAGCAATAACAGTAGGTAAATACGACGTAGTAAACTAGCGTAATGAATGCTTAAAAATAAGGAGCCAGTATTTATTTTGGGGGTCAAGTAATTTTAAATAATTTATTTTTTATAAAAAAATATACTCTAAAAAAAAAATCCCTTGAAATTGCTTTGTTATACCCCTTAGATGATTCCCTGAAAATATTTCGTGTATGAATAGTTAGACCCTGTATACGGTGGAAGGGACACCGGGAAAACGGTTACCACGTATTCAGTCATCATCCTGAGCCACCCCCCACATAGAAATTTTTCATCGGTTATTAAAAATCAGCTGTTCCATACATTTTGACCGTGTAGGTATTGCGCTTTTGTAGCTGTTTTTTTTTTAATAACCGATGATACATTTTTATGTGGGGTCTCAGAATGATGTACTGAAAACGTGGTAAGCGTTTTCGCGTCAGTGTCCCTTCCACCCCGTATAACGAAATTAACTCAGCAAATGGTAAACTATAGACTTATTGCGCTTTTGCCAATTTTCTCAAAAATATATGAGAAGTATATTTATAACGAGCTATATGCATATTTAGAAAAACATATGATTCTCTGCAATGAGCAAAAAGGTTTCCGAAAAAATAAGACAATAAATATGGCAATCTATGACTTCTTGAATACAATTATGACTAATATAGATAAAAAGACACCTGTTTGTGCTATGTACTGTGACATGACACAAGCGTTTGACTATGTTGACCACAATATCTTAAGAAACAAACTGTGCTCCTATGGTATAAGAGGTAATATTCTGGATTTAATAATGACTTATCTCTCAAATAGACAACAAAAAATTGCTATAACAGACTTAAACTTAAAGACGAAAGAGGAAGTTACATACCTATCCAAAGAACGTACTGTATACTTTGGCGTACCACAGGGCAGTGTTCTGGGTCCCTTACTTTTTTTAATCTACATTAATGACCTGCCGAAAGCCATAAATTACCCCATAACCCTATTTGCTGATGATAGCACGGTAACAGTAGCTAGTAATAAACCGGACCAATACGAAGCTGATGTAAATGACGCGTTAATCTCAATAATATCTTGGCTTAACAATAACAACTTAAAAATTAATCTAGGTAAAACTCAAATTATGCACTTTGGCCATAGAAAATCTAGTATGAAAATGGACGTGAAATTCCAAAACACTGTAATTAATGACGTGGACAGTGCTAAATTCCTAGGACTTATAATAGATAGACAGCTTAACTGGAAGAATCATATCGAAACATTATGCAAGAAAATAAGTTGCTCATCCTATGCCCTTTATAAGCTTGCTCCAACCGTTAACACGGATGCACTACTCACATCCTATCATGGTCTTGTTGCATCTGTGTTAAGATACGGCATCATATTTTGGGGTAACTCTACAAATATTGAAGCCGCGTTTAAAGCGCAAAAGCGCTGCATTAGATCTATGTTTGGGCTTCAGGTGACGGACAGTTGTGTACCATATTTCAGAAAGCATAAAATTCTGACACTACCAGCTTTGTATATATATGAAACTGCCGTATTTGTGAGATTAAATCCAAATTTGTTTTCCTATCTATCTGATACTGTACAACGTAACAGGCGAAATGACATGTTACGTGGACGCAGAGCCATTACAGCTCTTATGCGGAAAAGCATATTCTGCAGGGCCCCTCAAATTTATAATAAAATCAAAAAAACAATTAGAGAGTTACATTTGGCTGGATTTAAGAAGCAATTTAAAGAATTTTTATGTAATAAATGCTATTATAATTTGAATGACTACTTAAATGACATTGACATTGTAATTTAATTCAATTATTATTTATATTATTTCTTTTGTGACATTCCTTTTTGAATTTTAACTATAATTTTAAAAAATATGATAATTAATCACCAGTGTATATTTAACAGTTGTACGCCCATGTGGTAGAATGTGATGAGACAACCTACATTAACTCAAGACCATGTAATATACATACCGACCATGTTCTGACAATTAAATAATGATTTGATTTGATTTGAACTCTCCCTAAATAATTTAGGAACTCTTGGGGTTGAAACACTGGGGCCATGGGGTCAAAGCGCCCACATAGTATTACGGGTAATCGCCAGCCGGTTGGTCGACTCTTCTCGTGAGCAGAGGGCTGGCCTATTTCTTGTCCAAAAGAATCAGCATTGAAATCCAACGTGGTAATTCTGCCAGCCTTCTGGGCACTTTTCCCGTTGACAGTAATCTGGTCGAATTTTGACGCCATCTAATTATTTTATGCTTTTGATTCATGTACATAATATTTTAGATTATTATTTTAGCTCTGTATAGTGAGCCACTCAGATCCAGCCTGTCCCTTTGCTGTCCTCCCCCAGCGACGCCATAAGCCGAGGCTCGTACCCACGGGGGTGCCCTTAGCGTGTAGTCGCTTAGTTTGCAAGTTTATTGCCCCTGGCTGGAGGCCTTACATTCAAGGCACCCACATTGGTGGTTTTAGTAAGAATGGGTCACCCAAATTTTTCATATTATAAACCTTTGTGTACTTAATTCGTATTTATTTTTCTTAAGTCTTAAAGTATTCCTATATGTATTAAAATCACACGTAATGCCATAATGTTTTTATTAGTGTGCATACATATGAGATCAGAAAAAATAATACGTAACATAACACGTAAATCAATATTGTCAATAGTGTGAAAAGTTTTATCAGTTTCAAGTGTAGTGTAAACATAGTGCATGTGTCATGCTAACAGAGTCTTGATCAAATAAACCACAGACTTTACGCTAAAATATAAACATACATTGTTTTTTTTTAAATCAGCTAACTGTTGTGACTAAAATCATGTGGAAACAATTAGGATATTGGTTCGTAGGTAGAAGTTAAATACAGGCTGTCAAAATAAAACACTAAAAAGCCACATCTGCCTAGGCTAGATTGGGCTTTAAGTCTGACCGGATGCAGCTAAATACCAGCATTTTACATAGAGCCACTGCCTATCTGACCTTCAACCATGCCTGATCTCTCTCCGGTCGTGTCGGATTGCCTTCTCATCGGTCTATAAAAGTAAAGGAACAGAGACCTGTGCCTGCGCACACATTTGTGCACTATAATATCTCCCGCGCAGATGGCTAATTTTCGCTAAGATTGGCCGCCGTGACCGAAAAACGTCAGGAGGACTATATGTCTGACCTTTACAGATTGTGAAGGTTAGAGAGTCTATGCATTACAACCCAGTTACTGAGCATGACCTGGCGATGACCTGGTGAAGGTTGCAGGGATCCGCTGGATGCGAGTCGCACGGGACCGGTCAATGTGGAGACACTTGGCGGAGGCCTATATCCATCAGTGGACGTCTTTCGGCTGAAATGATGATGTTGATGATGACTGGGCGTGGTAATACACCTTAGTTTCTTTCTGGCTTCGGTCTACTGATAACGACTGTCAAAGATCTATGAATGAAAGCCGGAATCGAAAGATGAAATATGAGTAAATGAGGAATATTCTAGGCTACTTACTTTATAAACATACAGATGCCAGTCTTCTCCATAGCTCTTGAGATCCCCTTCCATGATGCAAGCATGGAGTATTTCTGCTTGGCCGTCAATGGCAGTCGGGGGTCAGTGGCCGGGGGTGGCCCATCACTGATTGCTGGCCCAGCATTGTTGCTTCGTCTCTCAGACGCCGCTAGTTTACCTAACTGGCAACCCATTGTGCACTGTCACTAACACAGCATTTTATTTAACACTTTTCACTTAAATCGGCAGGATTGCCTGACTATTGTTTTGTCATTATCAGAATTGAATTTTGTAGGTTTTCATTTTTGTTTTGGTCACTAAATGCACTACTAATTTTCAACACTGACTGCACATTATTTTATTTATTTATTTTTCAATTACAATTTTTTATACCAATGTCATGTGATCATGTTTTTTTTTGGATTTAAAAATTTAAACGCATTATTTTAAAAACTTTTACACTTAGATTTTAAAACATTTGTATTTTCACCACAGTACAGTAGTTGTTCACACATAGCTATGTTCTGAGCGTTATCTGTCCTTGTCACATCTTTTTATCTTATCTTATCAGCGAAACACGCGAACGGCGGCTACCTGTAAAAGAAAAATGGGCTATAATTAAATCTGCTAAATCTTTTTGTAATATATATAAACCGTGACCTTTTAGTCGTCTTTCAACGGCAGCCTACTTCAGTACCCAATGACTACTAAACATTCATTTAAAAAAAAGTACCTATTTATGAGATTTTATTTCTTTTTTAATTTTTTTTTGTAATGGTGCTTGACGTACTTGAAACACCCTGTTGCGAGCGATGATCTACTGGACAGAGCGCTGGGTAGGTATGTTCTCCTGTTTGACACGTAAACATCATTAACAGGATGTTTCATAATTTTATTCTTATGTATTATTTATGTTTCTTTGTACCTATGATGGCAGGAAAAAAAAAATCGTGCCTAGAGCTATTTTATGTGGGGTACATTAAGTGGACCACCTTTGTAAGACGACTAAAAAGTCACGGTGTATACAAGGTGGAGATGACAATACGACAATAAATGAAAACACTGGTAATACTAGTTCATAGGAATATTTTTAAACTAGGTATCAAATAAATCCTAACATCGAAATTAAAAAAATATTTAAACATTAAATAACTTTTTGTTATAGCCTGTTAGACCTTAAAATATACCTAAATTAGGCATAAAATTATGGACCTTGAAGGTAATTTGAACCGTTAAAATATTGACACACCTTTTGTAACTGCGTAAGGGTATTATTTGATAAGTATAATCATTCATTTAAACAAAAATGAGCGGTTAAAACCATTGTATCGGCTTCTGAAATTCGTATTTCATGTAATAAATTGTGAGCTTTTGTGTCTTTATTTTCATTTCGTCCATTAATATTAGCTCAGTATCCATTCATCGGAATGAAAATTATATTGCTATTCTGTACCTTACAAATATAAAGTTTGTTCGAAAATAAAAAGGATTCCCAATAAAACTGAATGCCTGCGTCCTAACCCAAGCGATCGTCACGTGAACATGAGACTATTGTATTCGTTTTGTTTTGGCAAACCTGAACGCGTCTTTGCGTTGTCCGCAAAATGAAAGGCACTTCCATTTTTCCGAACAAATTGATCGCGTCGACCGCATGTTTGCGTGACCGATCGCTTTGGTTAGGCCATGGGATAACTAAAACCGAACTTTAATTACTATATTCATCTCCGAAAATAACTTGTTCTCAACTAGCTTATCTTTCAAACAAATAACTAATAATATTTAACAACTGCCAAAATAAGTTTAGTTGAAAATTTATAACCGAATTTGTTACTTCAAATTTTTTGAGTGAATAAAGTGGTTATAGAACAATGGTAGACTTTCTAGTGGATAATAAGATAGACAGTAATTTGTTTAGAAGTTTTCATATTCATTCATGAAGCGAATTTAAAGAAGATTAATAACCGAACCGATGGAATTTAAATATTTATTTATTTATTTTAATAAAATGGTATTTTCCTTATTTATTTTTTTTGTGCTACTTGACCCAAAGGTTGACTGGTAGAGAATGCCTTGTGGCATTAAGTCCGCCTATTTACCACTCTTGTACATGAAGTTTAAATAAATAAATAAGATTCTGTTTTAGAAATTTTTAGAATAACTTACAACCGGACACAAATCCAGACTCCGTGAATTTGTGACTGAGAAATTTTTGATGGAAAACCCTAATAACACTTGGCCGACCCGGAAATAACCTCACGCAGAATTAGTTAATACAGTGTTTTAATAAAGAGGTAACTATAATGGAAAAAAATAAGCAAAGTTTTATTTTTTTAAAATATGCGAGAAACGAGGCACCAACCTGGCAAATAGAGCCCAATCTTTTTCAGCAATTTTCAATATTTTTTACCGTATTCAATTTTCAACACATAAATATTGTTTTAAACGCTCTCTAGTGAACTATTTCAGCAGCGAAAATTAAAAAGCTCGTTGGGAAATTTCAGCAAAAATTCTAGTAATAGTACTCTTCTCTTTTTTATGTAAGTTATGAAGTAAAGTCTAAAGATGAAATATTTTAAATTGTATCTTCAGCTACCGGGAACTTTAAAATGCCAAGATTTTTTGTGAATTTCTTTTTAAAATTCTGCATAGCTGACGAACTTTAATTGGAAACGCATTCTTTGTAGCGACAAGGGATATACAGGATGCAAACGGACCCTCCACGAAACCGTCAACCAAGCATGTAGATCATACAAAGTAACTTTACGAAAAAATGATTGCTGGGAAACGACTTTTTTTGGGGAGGAATATCATATTTTACGGTAGGACTCGATGTAACGCACTCAAACCATTGTGCTGATGGATAGATTTATTAGTACGGGGGTGTTTAAAGTAAAAATCTCACATTAAAAAACATGTAGGTATTTAAAAAAAAAACGAGAGATGAGAAAGTTGGAACTTTGACCCCCTCGATATCTCCGTAACTAGAAGGTTCCCAGGTATGTTCTAGAACAAAAACATGATCGCAATGACGGGGACAATAAGTACCTTTCGGCTTCGTTAATGTCTTGTTCTATCCTTTATTCAGACGCATACGGCTTGACTGGATTGCACAAAAAAGAGAGGTTTATAAGGAGAAAGGGGAGGCCTTTGCCCAGCAGTGGGACACTTGACAAGTCAACAAAAAAAAAAGTATGTTCTTGAAAATTACGACTAAACAACTGCAAATTGCATATAAAGTCATTCTACTCAGCCTATTGCTGTCTCTGCTGGAGATGAGGCTAATTATGTCATATTTATTAATATTATACTTTATTCACCAGTGCACGTTGTCAGTTTGTCACGTTATCAATTGTATTTTCCTAGTAATTCATAACAGAGATAAGGTACGGGTACATACTTTTCATCAAATTGTTGATACATGATGATAAAATAAACATGAGATGGATAAAAATGTCATAATAAAGATAAGAGATAAAAATATTGGAGTATTTTGTTTGTGAATGAAAAATAAAGATAAATAATATTTGATGATGGATTAATCATTCGACAGGATAAGTTTTTTTTGTTAACTAAGTCATCATCATCACAAATATCATCATACATCGGAGTGGCCGCCGCAGCCTGGCTGCCTAGTGGCCGGCCACGCTAACTTTTTTCAAACTAATGGCAGCTGCTCGCAGATTTTTGGAATTTAGTAAACAAGCAGAATGCAAATAGTTTATCGACAAAACTAATGACATTTCAAGCAAAATTGCAAAAAAACACTTTGTTAAAAAAAAACTATTGTGTAGAGATTAAGTAAACTGTTAACACACTGTCCAGCTTTTTACCGACGTAATTCATCATCATCTGCCTAGCCTTTTCCCAACTATATTGGGGTTGGTTTCCAGTCTAACCGGATGCAGCTGAATACCAGTATTTTACATGAAGCGACTGCCTATCTGACCTCCACAACCCAGTACTAATTAATACGATACCCCTTGGTAAGACTGGTTCTCAGACTTTCGAGTCACTGACTACCTGTAACGACTGTCAATGACAGCCGGGATCAGTGGCTTATCGTGTTTTCCGAGACACGGAGGAAACTAGGTATGTAATGGGTGGCCACCCATCCACAGACCAACCTACGCAAGCGAGGCTTAACCTCAAGATCGACCCGAGCGGCTGTTAGTATTAATCCCCGGCAACGACCGACGTAATTAATCCCCATGAAATGTGAAGACAAAAGTTATTTAAAAATCAGTTTTTCGAAACTGTTTACTTATACAGATTCGGAAACATCGTTATTGTTTCAGCTAAATGATAGCTGAAACACTTCAATAAAGATATTTCGGATTATATTACTCATGCAGTCACGCCAGGTGGGACTGTTCCGACGTCAATGCTTTTGTTAGCACAAAAGCTAGTCTAGTCGGAATTCTGGAAATGAATTCTAGGATTTCTAGATCAAATGATTGTCAATCCGGCTTTTGTTTGGGTTATTAATCGCACCTGCTGCTGCAACCAGTCTTTATCGATCCACATAGTCAAATACACATTTAAATTCGTGTGTGTGGATCGGGAGTTTCGACAAAACAAACTTTTACAATTTACAAAATAAATCTTCAGAATCAAACAGTCAGAAACATTTATGTAAATACCTAGTTTGACAAAATTGTATGTAGTACTTAGAATTCTAGATCGAAAACAGGTTAATTAATCATTATTTTGTTTTTGCAATCCCGCACGATTGACATTATTGTAAATTATATCTAAACTACACATGAAAATTTATTTCGACACTGAAAAGCCTTTCTGACACACACGACAAACAATTCACAGACTGAAAATGTTTTAATCATGTTTCAGTTCGAGTCATCCAGATAGGATAGACACCAGGCTAACGCGCAATTAAAATAAATGGATTCGGAGCTCAATCGACAAAACATTTCTATTTATTGGATGCGATACTAGCTTTCTAGACTAAAACATCATTCAGAATAGACAGAAGTGTAGAGTACAAATATAACATTTCAACGAAATGAAACTGCGAAAGCAAACCAACATGGTAATTGACAACAAAGCACCTAAATTCATACCACATTTTTGCTTTCTAACTCACTTTTATAAGTGCATTTCCTATGCTTACAAGACTTGCATCTTAAAGTTAACTTTATTTCCTTCTTTCTAAACAAAATTTTCACTCTTAGACTGGCTAGCGGAAACACGTTGTCAGATTGCCATCATAAACACCGAGTTCCCGCGTTTCCGCCATCTTGTCTGCGATTTGGAATTCGAACATCTTTATATTTTTATAGTTCTGTAACCAAAGGTTGCCAACGGGGTCCCAATGGCAACCAAGTACTAAGGCTCCACTGTCCGTCTGTCTATCAAAGGGCTGTATCTTTTGAGCCGTAATAGGTAGACATTTTCTCAGAGTGTGTATTGCGATGGCCGCTATAACAAAATATAATAAAAATAGAACCAAGGTAAGTTATCAAGTTGTTGCCCCCCCTTTTATTTACAACTTGATTAAATTTTTATTCTATACAAGAAACTTATTTTTGCGGCTTTTTTATACGGAACTCTTCGCGGTAATCCGATTCGCAGTTGGCCGGATTTTGTGTTTGAATTTCTCGAGAGTTGAGTTGCGTTTTGAATTTAAAGATGAAGGATGAACCGAGGTTCAAGCTTTTAAGCTTTAACCAGGTATGTCAGATGTCGAGTTCAAAATTCAGAGCAGTTTTGCATTTTATTAGATTTACCGTTTGGTGGTTGCTAGCGGACCATAGACATAGTTTATGTTTGACAGTTTTAAATGTGCATTCAAAACCAAATTCATGCAAGCATGCCATCACAGGCAACATACGACGATATGTTTGCTTTAGTGGGTTTATTACTTGTTTAGAAATGTAAAACTACTGAGAACTGAGAGCTGTGGATGCGACCTGCCACACATGTTCGGTTATGCCTTGGCAATCGTATCGCGCAGAACATCAAGTTGAAAAAATATCTATTTCGACATTCTCTAGGTTGTATGTACAGGCCAGGATAACTGCAAGTTTTCTGCTACAGACGCTCATGTATGCCATCACTGTTGAACTGTACATGTATGTTTTGCAGATGACATCGTTCTGCTGGCTGAATCGCTTCACAACTTGCAGCACATCCTGGATGGCCTAGTTGAGTCTTCAATACGCATGGGTCCCAGGGTGAACTTGGACAAAACGCAGGTTATGTTCAACGAACACGTCACCCTAGTACATATTGTTGTCAATGGCGGTCCTCTCGAGGTTGTTCGAGAATATATTTACCTCGGGCAAACTCTGGAGTTTGGTAAGAAACTTTGAGAGGAAGGCTAACAAAAGAATCCAGCTGGGCTAGGCAGCATTTGGGAGGCTTCATCGGGCCTTCTCGTCACGTATTCCACAGCCTGTTATGACTTACGGGGCCGAAACGTGGGCACTCAGGGTACGTTGGTTCATAAATTCAAGGTTGCTCAGCGAGCTATAGAGCGGGCTATGCTTTGAGTCTCTCTGAGGGATCACATCCGGAACGAGGAGATCCGACAGAGAACCAGAGTTGTCGACATAGCTTACTGGGCCGGCCACTTTCGCCGTAAAACCGATGAACGCTGGGGTAGACGTGTCCTTGAGTGGAGACCGCGAATTGGCAAGCGTTAGGTGGGACGCCCTCAGGCTCGGTGGAGCGACGATCTTCGCGATTGTCTGGTAGCAACTAGATGAGCGATACTACAGAGTTACACGTTAGTGAGCAGTAGACTGTTTTAGGCTGATGATGATGACATGCCGTCGAGAAATATCTCTCAAGCGTGCTGGTTTGGTTAAACATAATTATGTGAAAATTAATTTTGTACTACATCGATTAATTAAACCACGTTATTATAATTCTGGTTAACCAGCACGAATGTGTTTGAGTAGGAGTTTATTGGTTCAACAGCTAAACCACCGAATTCATAATGCAAAGCCAGCCATTTAATTTGTATACTAATTGTACTTATTGGTGGTAATTATTCGATTTCATTTCATTAGGTATGAGTTTGGATTATAATACATAATGCTCTCGTAAAATGTGGGAGTTAAAATTGCCTCTGATATGTCAGTAAGTAATTACCATGGCCCATGGGGTGACATCTTCAAATTGAACAAGCCCTTTAAATAAAGAAAACAAAGTAATTACAATAGTGATAGAATACCAGTATTTTAAATAGGGCGGTCTATCTGACCTCTACAACACTGTCATTGGGTTTTGAGATAACCGGTGGTAAGACTGCTGGTTGTTTGATTTTCGGGTCTCTACTTTCGACTGTCAAAAGTTCACAAACGCCATCCAACGTAACGACTGTCAAAAATCAAAAATTACAGCCTAGACCAACAGTTTCATGTGCCATACGAAGTACGGAGTGGTTTAAAAATGTAATGGATGGCCAATAGATCACCAATCTAAGCATCAACCTTGGCAAGCGTAGCTTACCCGACCGTCACAAACCACGCCACAAAAATTATCACATCAACCACAACCATTATTTCAACAGTAGACTTTTATAAACAAAAACACATTACCATAACTAAGCCGCAAATATTATTGTCTCCGCCATTTTGCAACGCCGCCGCCATGTTAATGACGTCACTCGTCATGAGACTGACAAGTTACAAACGTTTGAATAACATTTAAGTGCTGTGTAATAAAGTTTAATGCCTACGTGTCGTGTCTGATTTGGTGAAAAATTGACGTCGTGTGGCTTGCCATGTCCCTTGTTATTGTTCTTTGGTTTTGTTGAAATTTAGATTTGTTGGAGTATCTGTTGGTTTTCGTGAGTTGAGTAAAAATGAGGTTTCAAAGTAGCCGTAAAAAACCTATGTTA
Organism: Noctua janthe; assembly: GCA_910589295.1. Taxonomy (NCBI): domain Eukaryota; kingdom Metazoa; phylum Arthropoda; class Insecta; order Lepidoptera; family Noctuidae; genus Noctua; species Noctua janthe. Next base: position 1,817,684 of record OU342565.1, on the reverse strand, counting down.
AAAAATTGTCGACAAACCTTGTTTGTGTAAGGAGTTAGTGGATCGAGTTTCCTCCGTGTCTCGGAATGAATGTTAAGCCGTTTGTGCCTGCTGTCATTTGTAGATCTTTGACAGTCGTTATAGGTAATCAGTAGCCCAAAAGTCTGACATCCAGTCTTACTAAGGGGTATATTATTAACCAGTACTAACTAAGTACCGACAATGTACCCACAACATCCCGTAGAAAAACCAATTTGTAAAAGGTTTTTCTTTCTTAAAAAGGCTTTAAAGTAATGACTTAGAACGTTTTTAGACGACGAAATTTAACAACGAACTAAATGCCTCAACAGAAGACTTTGTTCAAACATGTTTGAGCTCCCTACAAAACAAATGAACTCAGCTCATTCTCGACTCAGTCTCTACTCAGTGCGTCGACGTCAGCCCCTAATTTGTCAAGTCTTCAGCTGCTAAACGAATTAAGACGAAGTAGTGGTGACTTTACGTCTTAAGAGAAGACAAAGGGATGCTCTGTTGGGTCTTAATTACAAAGGTTTAGGAGAAAAAGTTATTTAGTGTAGCGTCTGTTAACTACGTCGTTTAGGGGAGAAAAATCGTTGTGTTTTTAGCATTGTTGACTTTGATTACACCAATTGTCTACAGTCTCTTTAATTGTCATATACCAAACATTATAATAACACGTCTGTAATCCCCGAAGGGCAGACGCGATAATGTTTTCACATTCAATCTACTCAGGTAGAGATGTTAAATATAGCAAACTCACATTTTGTCAGCCATATACAACATTATTTTTAGTATATGCGAAACCCGAATATAGTTTGTTCAGAATAAGTAACTAAATCGATTTCAATAATTTTTAAACCATGTTAATCAATTATTTTGTCCCAAAAATAATTTAAAAAGTTTACAAGTTGGACACCGAGCGACACTAAGTACCTATCGCAATTATTTAGGTACCTACTGCCGAATTGTTATTATCAATGAGCTAAAGATGACCCTGGAGGCGCGCGCGCGGCGGCGTCGCGTTATGACCACGTTTTTGTGCGGATAATCAGGTAACAGAACAAGCTTATAACTTTGTGATTTTTCATGATACAGTTTTGAAATTTTGTTCATAGATTCTTTACATAAAAATACTAGACACGTGTTTCAGGTTTCGCATATACTAAAACTAATGTTGTATATTAAGAACCATGTAATAGGGGGCGAGCTTACTGCCCTCAACCGGAGAAATTCCTAATGCAAAAACTCAAAAATACTGCCCAATCTAAGAATCGATTTCAGGGCGTTTTGCTCAGCTGTAGCGCTTGACTGAAGCTCGACCACTTAAGACCAACGAGTCAGCACACAGTAAAACTATGTAGTTGAATTTAAATGATTTAAACCCGTAAATCAATTACGCTGAAATACTAAATTGCCTGACATAATTCATACAGCCCAATCTGAAATCTACTCGATCAACTGTGTTTATTAACACAATCCTCTTAGTTCAAACGTCTAGTTAGTGGTGCAGACTTCACTTAATCAAATTCAATCACAGTTCAGTTCTACTATGATATCTATCTAGGAGTGTTATACCACTAGCATTCGTGTTAGGACATCTGGCTAGACGCGTGATGGCCGTTGGAGTAAAGTTGTAACCGAATGGTGGCAAAGGTTAGGTCAAAGAAACCAGGGCCGTCCATAAGCACGTTGAGTTGAGGACATCATCAGAATCGCGAGAAACCGATGGATGAAGGACAGGAGAAGCGAGCAGTATGGGCATGGCAGAGGGTGATTCCGGGCTGATAAGATGATGATTCATGTTAAGGTCCAAATTCAACACTTCGAACTGCATAACATAACATCACGTCTGGAATCCCGAATGGTTAGGCAGAGGTGTACCGAATAGTAAACCCACATTTCGCCAGTCACGTTAAGTCCCATGTAATTGGGGACAGCCTATTTCCAGTAACCGGGCACAAATCCCAACTCCGTGACTGCTACTGAGAAATGACGGAAAAATCCAATAACACTTTGGCCGACCCGGGAATCGAATCCATGATCTCATGCTCAGCAGTCGCGCTTGCGACCACTAGGCCTACGAAATTCCTTATAAAAAAACCCAATAACTACGACCTGGGTATCTGAATCATGGCCTTGAGGTCAAAACGTGTGAGCAAAAATAGCAAGCCCCCGGTCACCGTAGGCACGGGCCTGTGGACGGTGAGTAATGGGCTAGCTCGCCGTCCGGCCGTCTTATGACAACAGGCCGTGTCGACGGCGTGTTCGTGTTCCACGCGCGCTTCAAAGTGATGACAGAAACAAGGAAGGGGTCCGCAAGGGCCGATGCCTGCTGGGGCAGCGGAACTGTTCGAAAGAGATACCGTGGCCCTGGAACACAAAGGGCAAAGAAGGAACATGGATGGGTTTTGACTAAAACTTTGTACTGACTAGTACAAGTCTGACACTCTCTTTCGCTCCGCCAAGAGCGGGGGAGGGAGGGTTAATTTGATAATATCATATCCGAAAAAAAAATAGAATATCTACACACATTTACTACAGGTATGTATATCATTTAAAGGCATTTAGGCAATACAAACCACAAATCTATTGGAAAATCCCCGTCTAAATGTGTAAAGCTAAACATTGGAGTAAAACCTATATTGTTACTTTACTCCGTCGTCAGAAGGATCTTTCTAAATTGCTTTTCCAGCAAATAGGCATTTGTTCAATACAAATAACTGTATTTCAGTAGACCCTATTCTACCAAAACAAGTCTTGGATTTACAACAGTTTTTTATGAAGTAGTTAAAGAGAGATTCCCGTACGAAATTATTTGTAACTGGATTTTTTAGAATCTTCTGAATACAGATTTTCTTAATAAACGGACAAGAGACAATCCTCCACCATAATAATATTATTATAAAAACTTTAGCAATTGTTGGTCACCATCTCAAGTCAGACATATTGAAAGAAAAATACGCTAGAGTATTATTACCCTAGTATAAAAATACCATACGTGATCAAAATTAATAAATGTAGTTTTTTCCTGCAGGTTAGTTTACTAGGAAATGTTTCTCATGTTAATGAAAACCTTCTAGTGAAAAACCTTAAAACATATTCACCATCTTCCTGCCCTTGTTCCATGTTATTTGGGGTCAGCGCAACACGTGTTTTTCTTCCTTTCTTGTTTTAATATTATATATTTTCTTATGTTGTTACGTTGTATGTTAGTCGCAGCATTGTTATTTCCTCTCCAAGACCCGTAGTTACCATTGAACCACAAACCTAATCCCAGCCCGACCTCGGTCTGTACCTACCCTAGTATTAACTATATCGCAGTACTATCTATATTGTTTGCGTTTAAGGCAGGATCTCAGTAAATTGAAACTAGATTCCTTCCTACAAAATGGTATATAAGCTTCGGAGATCGACTTTGGTTTGTGTAACAATAGTATTAGGTAGGGATAGAACAGAGATACAGATTTCTTTGTCTAGATTGTGGAACACACGTTTTTGCGTACATTGGAGAAATACACATAATTATTATAATGGGTGTAGAAGTACCCTTAACGAAGCCGAAAGCCATTTGTTCTCCCCGTCATTGCGATTTTTTTTTTGTTCTAGACCTATATCTGGGAACCTTCTAGTTACGGAAATATTGGGTGTTAAAGTTCCAACTTTTTCACAAGTCTTTTTTTTTAATATAAGTTTTTGATGTTATAACTTTTTTTTTTTTTTTTTTTTCCGGATGGGAAATCATCAAATGACGACCCCCGCTCTGGGCGTTACCACATAAATATGACTACAACCCCTGCACTATTCAATGCATGCATCAGCACAATGTTTCGAGTGCGTTACATTGAGCGCTACCGTAAAACGTGATTTTTCACCCCTAAAAAAAGTCGTTTCACAGCAACAATTTTTGCGTAGAGTTACTTAGTTTGAGGTTCAGAACGCCTGGTTGACGGCTTCGTGAAGAGTCCGTTTAAACCTTGTATGCATGCGTAGTGCATACCTATGAATAGACAATGGATATTCACCATTATTTGAAGTAAATCATCATCTGCCTAGTCTATTTCGGGGTTGTCTTGCAGTGTAACCAGATGCAGCTGCGTCTGACCTCTATAACCCAGATGCTGGACAACAGGATTGGCTCCAAATGCCTTGGAGAAAATTCGAAATGAATTATCAGACTTTCGAACATCCGCCTACGAACGATATCCATGACCAAAAGCTTACCGTACTTTCCAATGCATGTAGGAGTCTCTGTATGTTAAGGAAGGTTACCCATCCACGTACTGACCTAGGTTAGCGTTGCCTAACATTGACGATCGATCCTTGCGACTGCTCATATGTAGCCTCAAGCCCCGTTCAATTTCATTATGTAGATATGATACAATGTAGATCATAGACTAAATCAAGTTAACGTAGCACAGTTAATAAGATGAAGTTAAATTACGTTATTGAATTTCACTAAGTTTAGTACGAGTTACTGTATCTACCATCAATATTACTTAATTTAATCCATAATGTCAAAGCAGAAGAAGGGGTGGCTGGTGGGGTGGGGGGCTCTCCTCCCCTTCTCCTGATTATGTTTATTGTGTCGAAGATAATCTGAAATCCGAGCAATTTATAATATTTACACAATAGAGGTATACGGTTTCTGAACCCGTATTATAGAAAATATTACTTTTATTCGTTGGTTTCTTTGAAAATAATGAAGAAAATATAGGTACTCATTTACTATTTTCGAGGGTATCGTAAGTGGAGACTGTTGAACGGTTTCTTTATCAAATCTTAAGTCGAAACATTCAAGAATTGTATGAATAGTTTGGTAGCTGTTATGGAGAGGATGATTATTTATACGGTGTAGAAGGGAAACCGACATAAACGGTTACCACGTATTCAGTACATCATTCTAAACACACAGATGTTTTTTATTAGTAATTAAAAAAAAAACAGCTGTCCCATATATTTTGACCGTGTAGGTTACACTTTTGAAAAATTTATTTATTTATTTCAAAACACTTCAAGCACAAAAGTACAGAGGCGGACTTAATGCCACAGGCATTTTCTACCAATCAACCTTTAGGTGATGCAGAGACAAGCAGTGGTAGGAAATTAGGGTATGGTTGGTTAGGTGGTGGTAATTTCTACGTGTGTTCCAGAATGAAGTACTCGATACGTGACTGTTTGTGCGTCTGTGGTCCTTCCACGGTAGAAGGGTCACCGACCTTGTATAAAAAAGTAATTTATTAGGTCAGAGAGGTGTAGAAGGAGAGTAGAGAGGTCTGACCCAGCAGTGGTACAAAACAAGCCAAAAAAATGTATCATTGAGAGATAAATTATTTCTAAAAGTTTCCGAGACAAAATATTTTCGCGTGTTACGCTCGGTAAGTGATCGTAGATAATGTCATATAAACACAGTTACGTACACACATAGTACCCAAGTATTGTTAAGAATTTTCATACCTGACCTTAATTTGAATAATTCATACACACAACGGTACCTTTCGGCTTGAATAGAGCGTAAATAAAGTAATAATGGACCGAAAACAATAAAAGGGTACCTGAAATCGAGTTTCATTGCTTTAGACAATAGACTTGTTGGAAATTATATCGCACAGAATATGATTATGTATTCGGTAGGTACATTCGCTAATATCGGCAAACGCTATGTACAGACTCATCACATCATCGAAACTGTCAAATTTTCCCAAACTACCTTAAACCAAATGCTTTAGCGATAAAGTTGAAAATCTATTAAAGAAATTTGACAGAGCTTGATGAGCTGGCGTCTGTACATATACGACGCTTAGGAAACGGTAAGTTGACAAAGCTCAGTGCAAAATGACTGAAGTTGTTTAGAGTAGGTATCAAAAAGGTTCAGTTGAATGATAACGAATTCATATTTTAAAGAAGTTTCTCTCTTCCTCGTTGGTTTAGTGGTCGCAGGCGCGACTGCTGAGCATGAGGTCCTAGGTTCGATTCCCAGGTCGGGTAAAGTGTTATTGGGGTTTTACATTACGAATTTCTCAGTAGCAGCCACGGAATTTGGATTTGTTTCCGGTTGAAGGCAGTAGCCTTGCCCTCTATTACATGATGGACTTAAACATAAATGATGACTTAAATATTAACTACTCCTCTGCCTACCCTTTTGGGGATTACAGTCGTGATGTTATGTATTTAAAAGAATAAAGCAGTATTTCGAGTATTTATAGTTTCTTCTTCATTACGTAATTCCTCACTATTTTGACATTTATAGCGCCTAGGCCTAGACGTTGTAGAATTACGAATTAAATTCGTTGTTAAAAAGTTTAAGTCATTTATTTTTAAGCTAAAAATCAGCAGCTTTTTGAAAATTTCACAATGCTGCCCTCCAAAACAAAATGCTGGTGAACGAAAGACAGTACTATGGTACATTTCTCCACCCACCAACCCTAGCGACAATACGTCACAAGTCTTACCAAAGCTGACCACAATAACATTTACCACCAGGGTTGTCCACAGCAGAAACCAACGTTTGAATTAAGAGATATTCTGACAAAAACCGCAAGGCCGTCCGGAGAGACTCAAACATTTTAATTATTTCCCAAGTTCATTTACAAAATTAAAACGAAGTGGCTTTGGTTTCATATTGCTTTTGTTTTTTGTTTCATATTTCAGTTTGGGACTGGAGATATTATTGTGAATAATTTGCGTTGAATAAGGCGGCTGATTTTTTTTGTTATTTAATTTGAAATATTCTCCTCTTTGGAGTAGGTAATCTGAGATTATAGATATATAATTCAAAGAGCGTCTTTTATGGTTGATCCATGAATATTACGGTCATCAGTAGAAATATAAACGCAGATAATCTCACATCCTACTTAAAGAAAAATGCTTTATGGCCAAGAAAACCTATTCGATCTGCCATCTATTTTCTCATATTACATGTCGTAAAATAACTGGAATAATCCTATCCTATTTCAATTCCATGCCTATCATCCTTCACAAATTGTACCAGGGAAGCAGGAGTTTGTAGGACAAGTTACGTGGCTTATCGTCTAATGACAAGCCTGGCTATGACCGTTGAGCAACGTGACCACAGATGTAGGTTATATGTTCTGTGGTCTTAGTTGATGCACGTGCTATTTGCAATTTGGAGTATGTATTGCATGGACAGTAAGTACTCTAAAATGTAATAAGAGGGAAAATATTCTGCTATTAGTAAAAGGGCTTACAGCGTCATTAGCTTTACATATATTTTTAGAAAATTTTATCTTGTTCTACATGTTTTGCGTAGTAAGCAACGACTTATTGTCGGGCCTACGCTGTTCCCCCATACTTAAGTAAAAATGCTGTATCCATGATAATTGTAATACCAAATGATTTGAAAAGAGTAACCATGGAGTTTCTTGCCGGTTCTTCTCCATAGGAAACGACCAACCCGAACCGTGCACCTTTTTGTCGACGTTTTATAAGTGCCCATCGAGGCCTATGTGAAATAAAATACTTTGATTTTGATTTTGACTGCTACGCATGAGGGCCTGGATTCAGTCCAGACCCGAGTCTGGATTTATTGTCAGGCTATAATAGACTCGTCCCCGATTACATGGGACCTAATAAAATAACTGGCAAACTGTAGGTGTACGACAGTGAAATCTGAAGTCATGTTATTATTTTTATCGTAGTGTTTCTTTGAAGATCTACTTTTTGTAGTTAGGCTGCTAGTTCGAGTATGATTTGTGAACTTAATTAGAAATGGGACAAGAGTCTAATTAATCTAGATTCGTAATTCTTACGAAAATACGTACGGCGTTTTTAGGTAGCCATATAAATCTAAATTCCAAACGAACTCGATCCTTCACTGAGCTAATAAGCCAATCTGTCAGTATTTGCATACTGGCCCTCCGTTTATTCAGCCAGTGTGCCAGTGTGCTCCATCAAGCCGTCCCTAAGGACCTCATAAATGGCCTAATTGAATTAAATGGCCGTCCATAACTGTGCCCCATTACTGTTGAGGAACTACTTTAAAGATTCAAGATGGATGGCCTGTTTTAGAAAGTTACTTATAAGTTAGTTGTACGCTACGTACAGTTAAGCTGGAATTGTTGCGGCCTTCGGTAATTTTCATGTTTTCGGATTAGCACGAATTTCTCCTCACAGAGGCAAAGCGTCTTGTTTTTTTTTTCTGCTGCGTTTTGTTGTACTGCTCGTTGGTATTAAATTTTCTTTCAGTCGGATTACATAAATAGGTCGCACTTCGTCATTATTTAGTTTTTTTAATTATACGGAGTAGGTAGTCTATAATTTTCGAAACATATTAATAAAAAAATGGCAAATACTGTATCGTTGTTACAGCTTGATTAGATCTCATCAACGCGAGTTAATATTTCCAAAGATATACGATAATTACCGAAGTACACAATTTATTAGGGGATCTGTATTTGAAGCTTATTTTTACACGTGTTTTTGTCGGGAGTAAGAGAACATAAGCAAGATTGAGGCTGAATATATTTTGGCGAATTCTGTGTTATTAATAATAATAATATAATTATACAACATGGAATATTGTTATAATTAACAGCTATTTCTCTAATTAGGGATCAAGACATGAGAATTAGCAATTAGGTTATGTCTTCGGTTTATTTCTCGTTCAAACCAAGAAATAAGCCCAAGACCCCAATTATTGTAAGTTTATTATTTCTGTCTACGTTATCAACCTATTGTTTATAGTCCTGAAAGTACAGACAGCACAAAATGTAAAACAAAATCCTTTTTCAACTTATCATGAATTAACCATTCAAAACTCGACCATAACTTTCATTCAATGGTTTTTGTACTGATACTTAGCCTGAGGCTGTTTTTGCTTTTATAAGTTCTGGGAGTAAAAATACTTTAACTTTACTGTAACTGTATTTTTTATGTTAAAAGGCACAATCGTTTCAAATGATTTCAGCAAACACTTCGAACGGACACAACAATTTTTATTGACTTAAACAGCGGACGAAGGCGACGCAGTAGACCTTGCAGGAGATGGCGGGACGAGCTGGACAGAACTAGCGACCAGTGGTCCACATTGGCCCTGGATCAAAGAATTTGTAAGTCATGGAGAGAGGCCTTTGCCCAGCAGTGGAATGACACAGGATAACAGTATCAGTACCAGTATACAGCGGACTTAACATACTTAAAGAGAATTCCGATCTCGAACAAAACCTTAATCTCATAATTCCTTCTCCAAATCGTCAACTGTCATCATCCATTATAATTTACCCAGACAGTTCTGTCACAGAACTTGATCTGTCAGATATCTAGGACTATTTAATCATACGACGACTTATGTCTCGTAAATCGTGTGTTACAGTGACCTTAGAACTGACTAGGGCTGAATTTATATAGATAAGATTAGCTATACTCACATAGACTCGTAACAGTTACCCTTCTATCGACTCCTTAGTATTTCACACCCCGGTTGGTAGGGTACTAGGGATTGTCGATAAATTATCACGGGTATTGAAACCAATAAGAATAAGTTTGTGTGCGATTAGGGAATAAGTTACGTATTTTAGGTTATGTCAGCCATTACCCTTAAATTTTAACGCATTTCAAGTGAATCATTTTTGTTTAACTGTGTAATATTGCTATGATTATTTTTATTCTATACAAAAGTTCACATTTTTATTTATCTTTACATTTTTCAAGTCTGACAGTGACAACTGAACAATACTTAACAACGGGAGAGAAAATCTGACAAAATTAAAATTCACATAATTTTCTATGACAAATAGTTAAATGAAAATTCTACATAATAGGCGATATAATGTATTTGTGCAAACACACCATATTTTTTTAAATTTAATTTCAAAAATGTCCTCGTAATCGAGGTGATAAGCAATCGAGTGCCACTCGTAGTAGCCCACCCTGCATCGATTGTGTAGGGCACTGTAGGGTAGCGTTTAATCGATACTCAACGACTCGCGTACTCACTCAAAACCTACTAGATGTTAACGTTAACCATTCTAGTTATACCGTTGCGGTTGATTTGCAGTGATATATTCGTCAAAAGAAAAATTACGGGAGTGAAAATTCTATTAAATAGGCGACATGCTTGGAAAAAGAGAGGACTACCTAAGTACTCTCAAAGTATTCTCGCAATCGAGACTGCCTCCGTCCCTATAGGGGCAGATGGGAAAACTAGTGCCAACGTCCCCTATACAATCGTCGGTCGTCGGCGTTTATAGGGGAGAATGGCACATATCGAGACGATAAGCAGTCGAGTGTTACTCGTACTAGAAAACCGTGAATTGATTGTGTGTGGTAGCGGTTAATCGATAGATACTCGACAACTCGCGTGCTCGCTCAAAGCGTACTAGGTGTTAACTTTAACCATTCTAGTTTATACCGCTGCCGTCGGTTTGCAGTTAGACTTAATTGTTTAATTACGTAAGTGGTAGGTAGGGTTTAGCAGTAGACCTGTTTTATTGAGGACAGGGAACAAGAAATAGAGAAGGCTCTAAATAGGGCTACTGGAATAATTGAGGGAGTGTAGGTTTTGTTAACAAGCAAAGAGGTAATTGATTGAATTAAAATGCGCTTGGTTGATGACTAGTGAACTATGTTATTAGCATTATATAATATTACTAGCTGACCCGGCAAACGTTGTTTTGCCATATATAAATTAAAAAAATGTCTAAAAATTAAAGAAAAATGTTAAGGGTGGACAACCCTTATCACTAAGGGGTATGAAAAATAGATGTTGGCCGATTCTCAGACCTACTCAATATGCTCACAAAATTTCATGAGAATCGGTCAAGCCGTTTCGGAGGAGTACGGGAACGAACAATGTGACACGAGAATTTTATATATAAGATTAACCGATAGGAGGGCAAGCTGGACAAAGCCAACGACCAGTGGTCCATATTAACCCTGGATCGAACCAACTGGAAATTATGGGAAGAGGCCTTTGCCCAGCAGTGGGATGACGCAAGCTAACAGTATCAGTATCAGGAGGACGTCGCAGCCCAAAACATAATCATAATATCAGTCGAAAGCTGGTCACTACTGACATAGGCCACTTCCAAGTTGCTGCAATTACTCTACCAAAGATAATTAGCCCAAGGGTGTTAAAACCAACTGTTTTTATTTTCTACAATAATAAATTACACACACACATTAACACATACACATCAAAAACACACATAAACACAACACACACAACACATAAAAAGAACACAACACATTAAAATTTGAGTAGGATACGTAGGTAATTTTCATGCATGCTACAATCTCAAAAATTAATGATCTCCACGTATTCCAGTCCGTGCCTATACGAAAGAAAAAAAGTCCACTTACAGCTACCAGAACGTTGATTTGTTTGTGTCTAAAAATAAACGACGTCTTATTTATGTATACGGTTTTATGTAAATCGCAAAAAGGTATTTTCCGTGAGTTTTACCTATAAGGAAAAGGGTTGAAAGGAAATTCCGCTGAGAAATCGTTTTTTGAGAGGTTTCGTGCGTAAATCTGTTTTGATAGCTGATGGTCGTATATCTCTCTTGACCCGAACTGAAATATGAGTATAGTACACAATGAAATGCATCAAGATCATTGACCACTTAAGTACCTAGCTAATATCGTAGCTAACCAATCGATAACTACGGAATCTCCATGTTCCTGTCATTGTCCCATTCTATTTGGGGTCGGCGAAACACGTTTTCTATCCATCTTTGCCTTGGCCTTTCTCTCTCTCTCCATCCATCAACATTCATATACATCACTCTTTTAGTCACATGCGTTTCATCCCTCTTCATTACATGTCCATACTAAGACAAACGAATCACAGAAAAGAAAACCAATCGTTCCGTCTTATTGCTTCTATGCAAGGATTGGAAGACCTGCAAATAATCTAAAAACGAAATACAATAGATAGATAGAATATAATGTAATACCTAAAGAGTTTTCTATGCTTTGTAATAACATAAGTAAGAATCAAGCAAATCTAAATCAGTCGCTTATTTCCGTTTTCACTATTAGTAATTTGCAACAGAGCAATAATATTAATTCAGTCATTTAGGTGTCACCTAGTCAACATCAGCAGTAATGCTAAGTGTTGCCAACCTAGCCTCATGACTGCTGATTTTGACTGAAGTTGCCACGTTGTATGGCAACGCCGCCAGTCTCTTGGACAAATTACCAACTGACAGCGTTGAGGAGAACATTTTTGATGCCCTTTTATAGTTTGTTGTTAGTTTAATTTCGTTATTTTAGTTTATTTAATCCATTTTAATTGTAATTCATAAATATGATAAGCTTAGAATTAGCAAATTTTAAGTCTCCGTCAAAGTATGTCAATGTTAATTTATAATTAACTTTCCAATAATTATCTGAATTCAACGTCTAAACGTCTTTTATTTATTACACTCATACAAATCACTGCATCACACAGCCGAGCCTTATAATACTTAGTTGATATGTGATTATGATCACATAACAACTTCACACATAATCCTTTACAAAAATAAACGTTACCTGAATTTCGTCACAACAGTCACTACGTCAGTAACTGCCGTGCCACTTGAGAATACGTTTTACATGATTTTCTGCGCGATAACTGAGAGATAACGACTGACCTCCACGATTGTATTGTGTTGTAAATAGAGGTTATTGTTGCGTTTCTGCAGGTATGTCATGTGTCATGTTACGGAGTTTCGTGATTTTCGGAAAGATGCAAATTTTATGGTAAAATATTGCGGGATTGGGTAGCAACATCGTTTTCCCTTTCACGAACATAGTATTTTGGAAGTCATACTATTATACAGTAGGTCCTATCTCAATAGTCAGTATCTCAGTAGTAGAGAGCAGCGGTGGCCCAATAGTGGCGGCCCCGACTTACGAACAGTAAGTCGTGGGTTCGAACCCAGCCAGGCGCATTCATCATCATCATCATCATCATCATTTCAGCCGATAGACGTCCACTGCTAGACATAGGCCTCCCCCAAGTGTCGCCACATTGACCGATCCCGTGCGTCTCGCAGGCGCGCTCCAGGCGCATTACTTTGTGTAATTTATTTCATCACCACTGTTCTCAAAAATGGTAAAGAAAAACATCGTGAGGAAACCGGCATGACCTAGAACCAAAAATTCAAAGACAGGTGACATCTACAAACCCGCACTGGGCCCGCGTGGTGGATTATAGCCCATTCCCTCTCATGGAGAGGAGGCCTGTGTCCCAGCAGTAGGAACATTATAGGCTGATTATGCGTATGCTTATCTCAATGAAGAATAGGTTAATTGACAAGAAAATCACTTTATTGACGAGAAAATCACTTTTAAACTTCGCTAAGTGTATAAGTGCTTGTAAGCCATGTCACGGATTTTTCGAGAATATGAGAATTGTTATTGTAAAGTTTTGCGGAACTGGATGGCAACAGACATGCGTAATACTTGTCAAAGTTTTGTTTGTATATGTGATAGATTTTAGTAGATAGAAAGTATACTCATGAATATAGAAACCTGCTAGTTCATGAGTCTAAACTAAACTAACTAAGTTATCAGTTCAGACTTACTAGTTTATGAGTCTAACACTTAAAGAGTAATCTAACTGAACATCAAAAACATAATTATAATGTGCGTTTTTCCTTTTGCTTAGCGACAATGAAAAGGATGGCTTAACATGAACTGTTGACTGATTTAAATCGCTTCGTTCAGTGACGAGGGTTTAAATTCCAACAGTGCTACAATAAGTTAGAGTAAACGGACAGCAGACATCAAAGTTCAAGACCAATAATTCCAAGATCGAAGTTCAAGCTCAATTTAAAAACAATTAAATCAAAGATAGCATCAGGGGGCCTACCATGACGTCTTAAAGCAGGAGTAATACCAGTGTGGGAAAGAGATGGCGCTAGTCGACCTGTATAGCTCTATCTCCTTCCCACACTGGAATTACTCCTGTTTTAAGACGCCGTAGTAACCCCCCTGTTAATAGCAAATGTTCTCCTTGAAAAGATCATTTCAATTCTTCTTCCTCTTCTTCTTTTAAAAAAAAAAACGTTGCCCCACACTAAGATTTTCTCCTGTATCGTGGGGGCGTTTACAAACATTTAAACTCACATACACAAACAGCCAGACCCGGAACAACTACGTGTAGGTCATACAAATATTTGTTCCGTGCGGGGATCGAACCCGCGACACGCAGCGCACCAGCCGATCGCACAGCCACTGCGCCAACCGTGCCGTCAATTATTTTTCTTATGGCTATTGGACCTTGGAACAGATGCCCATGCTTCAATGCTCCTTCTCCTTTATGAATTCGCACTCCCGAGCCACAAGATACAAGCGATGCTTAGTTTGTGGCTCACCAATTATGTATGATACAACTGTGTTGTTTCTTTTGATTATTAATAAAGGAGTGTGGAGTCTGGAGTGGCGACCGCGAACTGGAAGACGTTGCGTTGGAAGGCCTCCCACTAGGTGGACCGATGACCTGGTAAAGGTTGCAGGGATCCGCTGGATGTGAGACGCACGGGACCGGTCAATGTGGCGACACTTGGGGAGGCCTATGTCCAGCAGTGGACGTCTTTCGAAATGATGACCTACACCCACATTTCGCCAGTTATGTTTCAGTCCAATGTAATAGGGGGCGGGCTTATTGCCATCAACCGGGCACCAATTCAGACTCCAGGGCTGCTACTAAAAAAATCCTGGCGAAATTTGGTAGGTACCAATGGCTGCATCTCTGCCTAACCCTTTAGGGATTAGAGGCGTTATGTTATGTTACTTACTTATTAGAACCAATTCACAATCAAACAGTCACTATCCAATTTCTAACCAAATATAGTTTAAAAACCTTCCCACAATAAATACAACATTTTTCCCGCAAAACCAGCGAATGGCCGCGAGCAGAAATTAGGTTATCATAACAAGGATGGAACGAACCGACTTTTTTAACTGTATTAACACATAAAATCAACTGGATAAAGTTAATAACGTGATTTTAGGAGTTACAGCCAGTTGAGTGATTACTTTAATTCTTCACGTTTGATTGTTAAAAGTTGAATTCTACCAGTTGTTAAACAAGCTGTCTTATATTTTGTAGGAATTACTACTATAAAGACTACCTGAAAAGTGGAAAGTCGGCTGAGACGCGTCATGAAATTTTGTTTACAAGAACTGATTGCATAGTCAGTCTAGTGGACCTGTGGACGCAAGGGTTCGATTCCCTAGTCGGTCAAAGTGTTATTTGAAGAATGGTGGCGCCTATTCATTTTTCAGTTATGCCTAGCTGACGCCAGTATCACGATCCATATGAAAACTAAGCACGCCATTTCTTAACTACCTATAATGACGTCATAAGCACTATTTAGTTACTACACAAAATATACAATTGTATTGGGTACACTGTTGCCTAACCCAGCGGGGATACAGGCGTGATGTTATGTTTTACAAGAACTTTATCTCTACGCTTTTTTTTTTTTTTTTTTTTTTTTTTCCGGATGGGAAATCATCAAATGACCCCCCCCACTCTGGGCGGAGCGGAGGGGAGTGTCAGACTTGTACTGACTAAAACCCATCCATGTTCCTTCTTTGCCCGTTATGTTCCAGGGCCACGGTATCTCTTTCGAACAGTCCCGCAGCCCCGGCAGGCGTTGGCCCATGCGGACCCCTACTTGATTGCTGACATCTCTTTGAGGCGCGCGTGGAACACGAACGCGCCGTCGACACGGCCCGTCGTCATAAGACGGCCGGACGGCGAGCTAGCCCATGACTCGCCGTCCACAGGCTTTATCTCTACCCTTAACTTGTTTTCTAAAAACCATTGACTAAATTATATTCATGTGCACGTCTTCAAAGAATAAAAACAAATCTGCATACCATTATTTCTGCATTGTAACCTCACTCAACCTCATCAATCAATTCACCTGCGTCTTATTTAACCACAGCCTTTTCTTAAATCCAATTCATTTCTCTCAATTTGCCTGAATTTTCTCAGAATCTATAATGGAGACCCGTAACCCTAATTTGGTTAGGCATTAAGCTGAAATCTATTTTCATTCGTGACTGCGGCTCGATGCCTTTTAACTGAATTAATTAAGCTGTCGCCAAATCTGTTTTCAACAAATTGGTATTCGTTTCACGGGTTTTTGAGTCTGCAATATCTGATTTCTAATGAGGTCTGAGACCTTTTATTTAAAGAATGGCATAGCAGAAATTAATGCTTTCGAGATGTGGTGTTGGCGGAGGCTGCTAGGTATACCATGGACTGCAATGAGAACTAATGAGTATATACTGGAGGAGCTCAACATCACCAAATGATACTGGGCCGGGTAGAAGGATAACGTGCGCAAGGCACAGCACCGGCAAAATGGTCAGAGGGGATCAAGAAGGCTGTTGGAGGCAGCCCGTACCAAGCGGTTCACACTGCAGGAAACCGCATTTCTTAGAGACGAGTCATTTGTGGTCGCGATACTCAGCAGTGAGGGAACAACGAAGAAGAAGATAGAAGTACTAAATCTATAGAATTTTCCGCTTGTTCGGTTCTGGCTGCGGATACCGGACACTACAAATACTTCAGTATATCTGATGTACGAGTCCGCGTCGGTACCGATTTGACCAATATTTAACTACAGGCAAATGAGACCTTTGTCTATGGGATGGCAATGCACCTTTGTTACAACTGGTATTATGGATATCCCTAGGCAGTCACAGCCATAGATACTCAGATAACGCCAGACCTTCTCCGCGTGTCCCACTTAAGCGTTTTATGCTTAACGTGGCTACTGTCACAGCACGCTTATTTGTTTATAAGAACAACGTTACAACTCAAGAACTTAATTCTAGACATTTAAAGAACAAAAACGTAGTCTATTTGTATAGTAACTAAATAGTGCTTATAACGCCTTAGTAGGTAGCCAAAAAATGACACGCTTGGTTTTCATACGGATCGTGGACTTGCGCTATCTTCATATATCTGTAGTCACAGCTATGTGAGAAGCTTATTTGGCGGTAGGTGGTCAAACTCCAATGATTCAGAAGTGTCCTATTTTTAACATCTACCAAAATAAAATCCCCAGGTTAATTCTCTAATCTCTCACTTCGACCTAGGTATCCATCATTACAACAATTTATTAGTTTAGTCTACCGCTAGCTGATCTACGTAAGCCGATCGATCACTGGAATCCAGCCAGCTGTATGTTCCAATAGTTCTAATTACGTACGAGCATTTTCGTGTTTTCGTATCCGTTTGGAAATTTTGGCTCTGGAAATGAACAGTGAATGAACACACACCTGTGTTTTCCGAAGGGTCTAGTAGAGGTGTATTGTAAATCCACATTTGACCAGTAATGTGTTCTAAGCAACAGAGAAGAAGAGCCTGTTGTTCTCAAATCAGTGAAAGGGAGCATCGTGAGGAAACCAATATGTTCTCGAACCGAAAATTCAAAGACATTACATACACCAAGGAGATAAGACTCCAGTCGCAGAGTGAGAACTTTATAGGCCGATTATGCAAATAAACCTATGATTTTCTAAAGCCTAGTCAAGATTCTGCATTCTTCTTTAATATCTTATGTAGCTGGCCTCTTGTTTCTATGAATAAAATAACTTTTGACAACACATTGAATCGAAACTGCCAGAATCCAGGATATAATATTAAATTAGTTTATTTAATTTAAATACACAAAACATCTTGAAAGCATAAGGTTCCCAGCTGTCAACGTATGCATTAACACGGATTTAATCGATCTACATTCGAAATAGCATCGAATCATTAATTACTCGGAATAACCTGATGTTTGTTTTAACTAGTCAATGGAGTCAGCAACAAATTTGCAGAATGTGTTACTATGTGTGGTTGATTATCAGAACACCAGTAAAGTAGTGTTCCAAAAGGTTAATTTGAAACGAGTGCTTTGCACGAGGCCAAAACCTAACTGAAGCGATTGTCGCGCGAACGCGTACCGGAGTATTCCCATCTGTCCCCATGTGTGTGTCCCCGAATAGGGACAAATGGGAATTTCGTGTTATCTGTCCGTAAACTTTCAAATGGGAATTAAAAATTGTATCTACTCTTGAAATATTTTTTAATTACAGGGTCTGTCCCTAAATGGTGGCAGATGGGAATTAAAAGTTTTATCTGCCTCCAAAATATTTTTTTTTGTGAAAACTATCACTACTACTACTACCGCTACTACTACATACTATCGGGGACAGCTGAGGCATGAACAGATTATCGATAGGAACAACGTAGTAGGCGCGCGATAGATATAGAACACGACATTGATGGTAAATTTTTTTATTTTTTATTTAAAGATTGACGATTTTCAACTCAACAATGAGTGACACAAGAACGTGTATGCGTGAGTGGTGAGAAATTATCCGACAGGACATCCCGAAAGGCTTCAAAGGAGTTTTTTTTTTTGATTAGTACTTAGTTGTGATCTGGTCAAATCATCGTCAATTAACGGTGTATTTAAAAGGCCTGCACGATTGAAACAACGTGCAACGTTAAGTACGTCCGCTATAGGCCGGACCGACGCTGGACGGACATTCCAGTATAAATCGAACGAATTAAATTCGATTAATAAAATACCCTGTAAAATGTATACGTACAGTCCTACATAGATGTAAGTATACACTGTATGTATGGTGTGTACCTTCTAGACTAACTTACTTGTTTGTCCAAATACTAACTACGCTAGTTCTAATGAAATGCGTGTCCTGACGTTGTCACGCGATTGTCAATGAAACGCGTGCGTAGTTGGCAGCACGCATTCAGTGGCGTGCCATTCATAATGGCGATGGCGGTATCAAATCGTGTTTCTATAGGCTATTGTAAAAACCGTGGGTGTTTTGTTGGGTTATTGATTGAAACTGCCATTTTTGGTGCCATTGCTATTCAATTTTGTATCAGAGCTTTTGCAGACGGGGTTTGAGGGAATTGAGTTGTGACTCAGTTGACTGAATTTTTCTTTTGTGAATTGGTTTTTTGCTGCTTTCCGCAATATTAATCAAAATGGAGAAACTTTTGAATATAACATTTCTTCTAGAATTAAATATTTCTCTGTCTGAAATCCAATAGTTTCCCTAACGCCCTAGCCCGAAATTTAATAGATTTTGAAATCGAAAATACAAGTTTGAATAATTTTGAAATCGTTCGAATTTACATTATTGGAAAAAGAGTACGCGTGTATGTATAGCAAATATTATGTAAATTTATAATCGAGTTAAGAATCTAAAATTAACCTTAAAACAGAAAATTGAGACAATACACAGCAATACTCTTGTTCTCACATCACCATAATTGACGTCTCAAGAATGTCAGTCACTCCTTTTACGTTAGTTTCTTTGATCATGCTCACTTTGATGCGAACTGACGCGTTTTGTGAGAGACGGCGTCACGTCAGCCATTTTGCGCGCTCGTCTTTTGTTTTGAAACTAGGATTCGACGCCGTTTGTTATATACGGTGACTTGGTATCTTGATACTTAGGGAGTAAGTCAGCTGCTAGTTTCTGATTCAGAACCCAAATACTCCAAAATACCTACTTAATCTAATTTGCTATGGAATGCAGAAAAGAAAAAACCATTTTCTCTCTTTACTACCTATTTTAAGCTAAATTGACGAAAGGTCCACCATTCATATCTACAAAAAATCGTGTGAAATAATTATACGCTTAAAAGCGTTTACGACTTACGGCATTTCATACAAAGTCCTTTTTTTCCGAAATAACTGAACCGATTTCAATGAAAATTCTTATGCATAAGCAGGATACATAAGTGACCTTTACGACCCAGTTAGTACTGTGTAATACGATAAACCTTGGTAAGACTTGCTGTCCGACTTTCGGGCCACTGACTACCTGTCACGACTGTCAAAGATGTACAAATGCCAGCCGGGACCAACGGTTAAAGTGCTTTCCGAGTCACGGAGGAAACGCGGTATGTTATGGGTTGGCAAGTTGATCCACCCGAGTGGCTTTTATTATTTGCCACGAGCAGCTCAACCAACCAAGATTGTGTCTGGACTTTAAAACAGACTGAGACCTCTGAGTTGTTTCAGTTGTTTCTTCTCAGAGTAGTCAGGTACAAAACACCGGCTCCATCTAGTTTAATAAATAAATTTGTATTGATATGTAAAACATAGCATCATAACATGCCTGTAATCCTCGAAGGCAGAGAGACATTTCGCCAGATATGTTTAAGTCCCATGTAATAGGGGGCGAGCCTGTTGCCATCAATCGGACGTAAATGCAGACTCCGTGGCTACTAAGAAATTCCTGATAGAAAAACCCAATAACACTTTGCCTGACCTGGGAGTCGAACCCCCCCGCTTGCGACTAGTAGACCAACGAAGCAGTTGAAATGTAAAAGTGTTTGTAAAAGCAAATTTACAAAATAAACATCATGACGTCTACGCCTAACCTTCAACATTTTCCCACCATAAAACATCTATGGACCATACACGAGTGGATCACGTGTTAATATGCACCAACTAATCTTACTAATCTCCTGAATCCATTTATGATGGACTTATCACCATTATTATGGTGTTCATAATATATTACTGCTATTTATGGTGCTGTAAATCTATGAGTGGTTCCATGGTATCATGGTATCACCCTCGAGTTGTAATTGTGGCGTATCTTATCAGACACGCGTCAATGGCTGACGTACATAGTTTTATTACGAGTTTTCTATGGGATTCTATCTGTTAATGTAATAGTTGGTGTAGTGCAAACTATTATGTAACGTAGTAAACAGAATTAGAAGAGTAAATTTTATTTTTTTGTGTTTTCTCTACGTCCCTATTCATCATCATTCTCCCTGGTCCCAATTTATTTGGAGTCGGAGCAGCCAGAGGCGTGCCTGGGGGCCAACAATACGGGAAGCCCATAAGGCATGCAGACTGTTCAGAAACCCTAACATCAAGAAGAGTAGCAGGTTCTAAGAGTAAGTCAAGCTTTTAGGCTTGTTTGAAAGAAAGCGCAGCATGTCTCCTTCTTCCATACTTCTCTTTTACTCGTCACACTCGTACGTATGTACATTTTAAAACCTGAGTTATATACTTTTGATGCTCTTGTCCTAATTGAGCTAACGCTAGTTTATTGACGAGTACACCTAGTGTGAATTTATCACTAACATAAAATTAAATTACCAAAGTATTGACGCGATCGAGAAATTTAATTCGTATGGAATATTAATATTTTCGTTACCAGGTGACAGTTCAGTTTCAGTAAAAATTTAAGCTTACTTTAACACGATCGAATAGGTATAAAAACACAACCTATACCTACGTATCTAGTTGGCAGTTTCGTCACAACGGTGTTTTCTCCATGGTTTGTGTTTTTACTTTAGTATATTCGTGTAAATGTCTATTTACATTAATCTAAATTTTGATAAATATTTATAGTATATGATATATATTTATTTATAGTATTTTATATATCCTTGTAGTTAGTATTATTTAAAATTATTTTCAGATCTACATCTACCACTGCATGTCTCTGCATCACCCAAAGGTTGACTAGTAGAAAAAGGCCTATGGCATTAAGTCCGCCTCTGTACTTTTGTGCTTGAAGTGTTAAATAAATAAATAAATATCCACCAACCACAGTATCGGATTTCGACTGGAAATCCTCACCTCTAAATATCACCCTGTATATATACCACTACCCTATAACAACTTTACCCTTCACACAAAAAGATATCTTTGATATTCGGCAAAAAGATGAAATATCCAAGTCATTACATACATATAAATCGGTTTGGACGCAAAAAGAATCGCGATGTGACAAATCAATAGATATTTGGCGCAAAAATCGTGGGTCTGCGATGGAGTGATGTGTCATCATTTGTTTGTGGAGGGTTAGGTTAGATAGGTATATGGATTTATGATTTATTGAATTGGTGATATTAACAAGCTAACTTGCCAAGTCGATATTTTAGTGTGATATGAAAATATAAAAAATGTTAGTTTCATTAATTTATCATTAGCATAATCAGCCAATTAATGTTCCCACTGCTGGGACACAGGCCTCCTCTATGAGAGGGAATGGGCTATAATCCACCACGCGGGCCTAGTGCGGGTTGGTAGATGTCACATGTGTTTGAATTTTTGGTTCTAGGACATGCCGGTTTCATCACGATGTTTTTCTTCACCATTTTTAAGAGCAGTGGTGATGAAATAACTTACACAAAGAAATGCGCCTGGCTGGGTTCGAACCCACGAGTTACTGTACTTAATTTATCACTATTTATATATAAAAAGTCCTGGCTCATTTACTAGCTGATTCATTAAGACGGAACAGGGGCGGCGAATCTATATACAAATGTATTCCCCTTTTCCTGTACAGCAATCATTTCTTTTTTTATTAAATAAAGGTCTGCTGTAGACACGTCCCTGTCACTTCTTTTTTTTTCAGCAACTAATAAGTAAACAAATTATGACCCTCCAAAGATAACACAAAATGCCTCATTTTTGTTCGGTACGAGCTTCTATCGCATCTGTAGCGGCAGGCTTGAAGCAGCGCGACTGCAAAAATTTCTACAAATACCTACCTCACAAGCCCTGTTCCCTCTTAACGACCAACTGAACTCTGATTAGAGGGAATAAGGCAGATTTTTCGAAATTCCCACGGGTTAAGGCATGTAAGGCAAGATTTTTATTATAACAAACAATAACAATAATTATTATAAACACATATTTAAACGAACACACTTTCTGACTTTAAATTTTCATTGCTTTTAAGTTACTTATAACAAACAATAAAAATATTTATTTATGTTTTTGAAATACATATTTATAAGAACACACTTTCAAGCTTTCAAGTTTAATTGCTTTTAAGTAAATGTTTCAAAGTCACACTTATCCGTAACTTAACTATTACTTAGCGTAGTTAACAGCACTTAGTTTGTGACGAGTGTTGTTAATGAATAAGTTAACGTTACACTAACTAACGATACCAAGTTGTTTTTAGTAATTAATCAAGGTTAACAGTAGGCTCTCCGAAGACGAATGAGTCCAGTACGAAGACATTACACAAGGGTTACTGCAAGAAACCCTTAATGGTTCCTATGGGATGACCCGTTACATAACTTCACGCCTGTACTCCCTGAAGGGGTATACAGAGGTGTAATAGCGTCTATTCCCAGGCTACTGCTGATAATTTCCTAATGAAGAGTGACGAGACACGTTGGGCTCGTAAAAAGGAACTAAAGCATTGGGTAAAGGGGATGAGCTCTAAGCATTAGCGTTCTTTCCACTGACGAATTCCGATAAATTATGTTTATTCTGTAAATTGCTTTTACATCATCTTACCCTTGCAAAAAAAAAACGGGTCCATGCCCACTCGACCCGCTTAGACTCGACCCGAAGAATAATACCAGATGTTTTACTACCAATTCAGTGCCATTTATACAGTGAGACACAGCGATATTTTAATTCTAAATAACTTATTATACATAGAAGATTTAATATTTTGTTATGATACATAATTAATCCGGTTAGTAGTGATTTCGTTTAAAAAAATTGGCTTTATAAAGATAGCCTCTACCTCGCTTAATCAGTTTTCTGGATAATTTAGTCAATCATGTTTCTTTTTTAATATTTTAGAGGTTAGTACCTACTTACCTTATAATTATAATCACGTGTAAAGACTGATTCAATATATACCACCGTACCACTAGCTATAAGATTGTAATGATAATTATTTTTATGATATTGATTTTTTCTACAAAGTACAAAGCGTATACTATATCTACTATAAAAAGAATAAGTACTAGTTTAATTATTGATTTATTTAAATTTTACACTCTGGTGCAAGCGTTAAATCGTCACTTCTATACATCGACATTTTTACGCCTATTAAAACAGAAATATTATTATTCGGGTCGAGTCTAAGCGGGTCGAGTGGGCGCGGACCCTCGAAAGAGGGGTTTGAATGATTTCACCAGCCTAACTTCCGCAATTTTATTTTTTAACTAAAATGGCGAGAGTTAGGCACGACAGCCTTCATGCAAAAATATTCCAACCTCTTCCCACATGAGATTGTGGTTGTGGCTCGATTTTGTTACGTTTTTTAAGATTCCACTCCTATCAAGGTCGGAGACTCTACACTCGAAGTTGTAGACGATTATGTCTATCTGGGACAAACGATCCAGTTAGGTAGGCCTAACTTCGAAAAAGAGGTTAATCGTCGAATCCGACTCGGCTGGGCAGCGTTCGGGAAGTTGCGTGGTATCTTCTCGTCCAACTTACCGCAGTGTCTCAAGACGAAAGTCTATGACCAGTGTGTGTTGCCCGTGATTTCATACGTGACCGAAACATGGTCGCTCACAATGGGCCTCATCAGAAGGCTTAAAGTCACCCAAAGGGCAATGGAGAGGGCTGTGCTCGGAGTTTCCTTGCGTGATCAAATCAGAAATGAGGAAATCCGTGAGAGAACCAAGGTTACCGACGGAGCCCGAAGAATAGCCAAACTTAAGTGGCAGTGGGCAGGGCATATTGCTCGCAGAACGGATGGCCGATGGGGCCGGAAAGTTCTGGAGTGGCGACCGCGAACTGGAAGACGTCGCGTTGGAAGGCCTCCCACTAGGTGGACCGATGACCTGGTAAAGGTTTCGGGGATCCGCTGGATGCGAGACGCACGGGATCGGTCAATGTGGCGACACTTGGGGGAGGCCTATGTCCAGCAGTGGACGTCTTTCGGCTGAAATGATGATGATGACTCCTTCAGACATGAACAGGGACGGTAGAACTCAACCTTACTTTATTTTTATAGTATGTCGTTTACAATGCTTGTTTTAAATTCCGTTCCTGAATTCCTAAAAATCTCCGAAATTCTCCGTACTTAGCCGAGCTCCGAAACGTGTTGTTTATCTCGTAAAATAGCAATTCAATCGGATTGCGCCGCATCCATAATGTATGAGACGATATAATTCACTTTGTTACCTTCCACGGCTATATTTCGTGAGTATGAGATGATTTAGGTGCTGTTATTGTTTTGTTGTGTGTTATAATGAGGGAAAAAGAGGATTTTGAGTATTTTTATTAGAAAAAACGGTATCATTCTGAGATGGTTTTCATACAATCCAAAGTCGGTCACCGGTTGGAATAAATTGTGAAAGAGGCGCCTAACACGGATACCTTCATTCAAATGCTATAAAAATATCTGTAAGCTGTGTCCCTTGTACTCACGACGACCAATCAAGCTATAAAAAACCAGTTTGTGGTGATCTCTCAATGTACGGGAAATCTATACAAAGCGAGATCATGTTATATTGGAAATGTATAGTTTGATGTGTCGCCGTGTGTACGCAGCCTGTCCGTATCAGTTTTACAGGTCCTTTTTAAGCTCGATTTATATTGGTCAAAGACAGTCACGAGTAGCGACTACAAGTATAGTGGCGAATACCTAGACTATTATTAGTGACTGTTCACTCGCTACTGTCTTACCGGTTTACACCACTGTCCTAACTGTACTCATCTACTTTGCTAAACACTACATATAATGTAATCCTGCTTTATTCGATAAAGGTTGGTTTAGACCAAACGAGTCAATGCTCATTCTATCCCACAAATATCAAGATATTCGAGAAAAGAAAATTAAAAACGTTTGCTCGCTTAGCATTGACGTTGTCTGATGGTCAAATCATTTAAGCAAAGCTTTCCTAAAGATGTTTTTCTCCACTATGAGTCAAATGCAATGCTCTAAAGTGACTAAGCAAGTATGTAGGTACAACCGCAGTCACTGACGGTCGACCACTTTTCAACCTTATTAGTCAAGCCATAAGGGTGAATAGAATAGGTAAGGTACAGGTGAAAAAAAAAAAAATGAAAGGGGTGAATAGTGGGAGACCGTCAGTGACCGTGGTTGTAGGTACATTTGAATATGCTTGGTTTTGAACTCGAAACTTGACCAAAGACGTGAATTTCATACAACACATACAAACAGGCTAATACAACCAAAACCAGCAATTAATTAATATGATAAAGCAATATTGTAAATTGTACAATTTGTAGCTCAACTTTTGGTTCGGGTGTTACGACCCGCCACAAATGCGGCTTTGGACGGCTGTAGAGACCACAGATTATCGATACTATCGACGAAATTATCAATAGTATAATATGGGACCAAAATTGTATTACGACGTCGAAAACCGTTGTGATTTACCCAGTTGAATGTTTGACTAGTGGATAATAATATGTTTTAAGAATTAGAAAAATGGGTAATTGTTCAAGGTATTAATTTCTTGTTGTTTCATAAGGTTCTTTTATTTTTTAAGTATCATCATCATCATCTTAAGGACGAAAGGCGTCTACTGCTGGACATAGGCCTTCCCCAAGTATCGCCACATTGACCGATCCTGTGCGATTCGCATCCAGCCGATCCCCGCAACCTTCACCAGCTCATCGGTCTACCTAGTGGAAGGCCTTCCAACGTAACGTCTTCCGGTTCGCTTTCATCACTCCAGAACTTTTCGGCCCCATCCGTTCAGCGAGCACTCATGAGAAAAGGACAAAATCTCTAACAAGAATTAGAGACACAAGTCAACCAACTACATCAACAAAACTATTATATTTTTTATGATCAGATAGATTTTTCCGAAGAATAAAATGATCAGAATTACTTACGTCACAATTGAAAAGAACAACCGGCTCAACCGACAAGACTACCTCAACAATCGCGACTGCTGAGCATGAGGTCCTGGGTTCGTTTTCTGGGTAGGGCAAATTGTTATTGGATTTTTCCAACAGGAATTTCTCAGTAGCAGTCACGGATTCTGGAATTGTGCCCGGTTGATGGTAATATGCTCCCCCCTTTTACATAGGACCTAAACATAACTGGCGAAGTGTGGGTATACTAGGTACATCTCTGCCTAACCCTTTCGGGATTACAGGTGTGATGTTCTGAAAAGAACAACCAAAAAATCAACTCATAATTCACTGAAATAGCAACCTATCAAAAAACGAAAACTTTTTCCCGTACACCATTACCGTTCCACCATCATTATGAGAAAATATCATTTGAATATTATCATTTTCAGCACCATCCATTAGTAGCTAGCGCTAAACTTTTACATTTTTAATGTTGCGGAATTTCCAATTCATTTATTCCTCCATTCTACCCCTCGAAGTGTAATAGCGAAAATTTCCTTGTATAACCAGCTCCGAACTTTTGAATGATAATCTGGATTTATTAACGCTGTCTTGATGACTCTCATTGGCTTACAGATTGTGATTATTTGTTGCTCCTGCAACGACCTCAGGTGGTACAACTTGCGTCAAGCGTTTTTATGTTACTAACTTCCTTCATTTGAGTACCGTCGCGTTGCGGTAATTTGTGGCATGTTCTAAGCAATTTGCTTTCAGTTTACGCAGACGCTGCCGTTACACGGGTGTCGTATGAGCGCGAAGCTCGTGGCAAAACAGTTATGGAAAGTTACGCCGGGACTGGGTTAGCTCGCCGTCCGGCCGTCTTATGACGACAGGCCATGTCGACGGCGCGTTTGTGTTCCACGTGCGCCTCAAAGAGATGTCAGCAAATAAATAGGGGTCCGCATGGGCCGATGCCTGCCTGGGCTACGGGACTGTTCGAAAGAGATACCGTGGCCCTGTTCACAAAGGGCAAAGAAGGAGCATTGATAGGTTTTAGTCAGTACAAGTCTGACACTCCCTTCCTCTCCGCCCAGAGTGGGGGTGGGGTCATTTGATGACTTCCAAGCCGAAAAAAAAAAGGGGACACTAGGAGGACATACGCTGACCTTATTGATGAGGTTCTTCAGAAAGGTCAGGCTGGAGGCAATAGGAAGGAAGGAGGCCTACCCCCTTGGAAAAAGTCGGGAGTTTATGTATGTACAGTAGACGCTCAAAAGTGCACTACCATGCTAAAGATTATACTGCTATGAACTGTGCGAGCGCGATACAGCAGTGTGTTTGCGTGTGCGTGTATGAGTGATGTCTCAACATTCCACACATAACACACACTAATGAACTGTCGTCACACTACGCGAAATAGCATTATATTTCTGTTGCATTTAGAATACACATCATAGTGATGACCTGTTCTTACCATTGCATTGTTAAAATTCGCGTAGTATTAACATGGGTTGGTAGCTGTTTGGGCTGAGCATGGGTTCACGATCAATGAAGTCCAAGTTCGAATCCATGTTATTACAATGTGTGGCTGTTTTTTGTTTCTTTGAAACCTTAATTATATTTGTATTTTAAGCAGAAAGTCGTTAGGTATTTATGTTTATTTATAATGTAGTCATTAGGGTGTCCCGTCCATGTATGGGTTTTTTTTTTTTCGAGTTACGCCTGTGCAAGAGGTATCAAAAGTTGCGTTTTGACACATAAATTAAGATTATTATAAAAATTTATTAGATATCTGTCATCTTGAGGCCTCTACCGGTCCTTGAAGTTTTTAAAATTTGTCATTTTTAGGGATTCTTAGCATAAACTATAAATCAAACAAAAATAACATTTAAATGGTTTTTATTAAATTTAAGGATACAACAATGAGTCAAAGCAAGGTATAAAATAGTTGAAAGACAAATAACCAATGGTCTCTTTAAAAACGGAACTGGTTTTTGTGCCCAAAATTAGGCATTTCCGCGCGAGATTTTAATCTGTTCCTAATGAAACCATCCCGAGATGTAGCGTCATAATTATGAAAGAGTGCGATATACGAGATCGTGTATGTGTGCAAAATGTTTGTTATGGAAAAAGGTCGTAAGTGCGACTTGTTTTGATGCGATCGTTTTGTGAAACTGCTACTGCACTTATGGTCTCTACTGTACATATGTATTGTATGTACTATAAGCCTATGCGGCCACTTATCTTGTGCAAAACATCTGAAATTGGAAGATGAAGCATGTATGTCAGACTTCTCTCAGATAAAAAAGGTTTCAGAGTCTTGAGACGTATTCAATAAAGAAGAAATATGGGTGGACTATACTGTCCAAGGACGATAGCCAGCTAAACTAAAGGATATTGGTAATACCTAACTGGTATTTTCAGGCCCTGAAATTAAATTATAATTTACTTTGTAAATACTTATGATAATCCATGGAAAAGTATTGAAATTATATTATCAAGATATGAGATGGGGCACTTATTATCGTGTCCTGCGTGCGTGTCCTGTTGTATGTTCGCTCCAAACTAGTAGCTCAGTTCTGGGCTGACACAATTTAGATTGCTATCGACACGATAAGAAGAAGAAGAATGTAAATTTAAATCAATTTGAGTAGTACGTTAGATTTAAGAATCAAGCACATCACGATAAAATTAAATAAAGTCAATGAACTCAAGCGTGATACAACACTATAAAGCCAAGTGAAAATAAAACCATGTTTTATTCATAACTTTTCTTTATACAAAACAAGTGACCCACCCTAGCTTCGCACGGGTACTATTTAATAAAAGGGCGACATTTAAAATTCTAGATGTCAATGCTAATCTAAGTTAAATATGAACGTGCAAACAAAATTACCTTTGAAATGCACACAGCATTTCAAATTTAATTTTCATCGGCAAAAATAGGACTATGCAAAGTCATTCCCATTTAATTCATTTAACCCCTTCAGTCGTTAGGTAGTCAGTGGCCCAAAAAGTCTGACAACCAATCTTACCAAGGGGTATCGTATTACCCAGTGCTATCTAGGTTGTGGAGGTCAGATAGGCAGTCGCTCCATGTAAAACACTGGTATTTAGCTGCATCCGGTTAGACTGGAAGCCGACCCGAACACAGTTGGGAAAAGGCTAGGCAGATGATGATGATGAACCCCTTCAGGGGTTGCAGTTAAGCGGAACTTGTTTTTTTCTTTAAATATCAAAGAAAACAACTGAATTTAATTTTTTTTTCCCACGTTTGACGTTGACGTATCATCGTCTGCCTAGCCTTTTCCCAACTATGTTGGGGTCGGCTTCCAGTCTAACCGGATACTGGGTGATACGATACCCCTTGGTAAGACCCCTTTTTTTTTTTTTTTTTTTTTTTTGGATGGGAAATCATCAAATGACCCCCCCCACTCTGGGCGGAGCGGAAGGGAGTGTCAGACTTGTACTGACTAAAACCCATCCATGTTCCTTCTTTGCCCTTTGTGTTCCAGGGCCACGGTGTCTCTTTCGAACAGTCCCGCAGCTCTGGCAGGCATCGGCCCATGCGGACCCCTACTCGGTTGCTGACATCTCTTTGAGGCGCGCGTGGAACACGAACGCGCCGTCGACACGGCCTGTCGTCATAAGACGGCCGGACGGCGAGCTAGCCCATAACTCGCCGTCCACAGGCCCGCGCCTACGGTGGCCGGGAGCCACCACGTGACCCCCGACGCCCAGGGCGTCTCCCGCGGCGGCTGGGACGTGAGGTTCTTTCCCTCACACGTCCCGCCACCTCCTTCACTAGCATGACTGCTTCACAGAAGGTGGTGACGGCTTCCCATTCCCTCTCGCTCCGGACCATGGCTTGAACCAGGGTCGGACGCGAGAGATCGCCGCCGCCAATCGCCGCTACAAGGACACGGCGGTGCTCCGCCCAAGCGGGGCAGACCTCTACGGTGTGCTCCACCGTGTCCTCCGGACGATCCTCGCAGTGGAAACACCCGGGCGTTTCCTCCCGCCCGATTCGGTGCAGGAACCTCCCGAAACAACCGTGTCCGGTGAGGATCTGCGTCAGGCGGTAGGTGAGGGCGCCGTGGCGCCTCTCTAACCACTCCTCAAAGAGGGGACTTATCGCCACAATGGTAGCGTGCCCTGCACGGGGTTGCATTAGTCGCTCTCTCCATGTCGCCATGAGATCACGCCGGAGGTCTGTCCGCTGAGCGGCAATTTGCCGCGGCAGCGGAGTCTCCCCCCGACGTAGTGCCTCCGCGCGCCATTCATGCAGGCGCGCGAGGACTATCGCCTCCAGATCCCATGGCGGCAATCCGGCAAGGAGGCTAGCCGCCTCGCCGGAGATCGTGCGGTACCCCCGGATTAGCCTTATGGCTATCACCTTTTGGGGCGCGTTCAGGTAGTGGGCGGCTTGCCGCCTCAAAGAACGCGCCCACACCGGGGCCCCGTAAAGGGCCATGGACCGCACGACCCCCGCGTATAGCCTCCGGCAGGAGGCGTTTGGACCCCTCAGGTTGGGCAAGAGCCGCTTGAAGGCAGCCCCTGTCCGTTCCAGTTTGGGAGCCAAACGTCGGAAGTGCTCCACGAATTTCCACCGGCTGTCGAGGACGAGTCCTAGGTACTTCAACGTCGACCCGACGCCGATGGAAACCCCTCCTGCCGTCAGTAGGGATCCCGACGGTGGCGCATTCCGAGGCCCATGAAAACACATGGCCTCGGACTTGTGCAATGCCACCTCGAGACCCAACTGCCGGATCCTATCCACGACTATCGCAACCCCGCGTGTCATGTTTTCGGCCGCCGCCTCGTGCGACCTCCCTTGTGCCAGTACCAGCGTGTCGTCAGCGTAGCAAACTACGCTGACGCCGGTAGGGAGGTCGGCGCGCAGCACCCAGTCGTAACCGATGTTCCACAGGGCCGGTCCTAGAACCGATCCCTGTGGAACACCGCACGACATCTCTCGCCGGTTCCATTCTCCGCTCTGACCGGGGTAGATGACGGCCCTATCCGTCAAGTAGTCCCCGACCACACGACGAAGGTAGGTTGGCACCCGGTGATACCGGAGTGCCTCCCTAATGCAGCTCCAGGGCATGGAGTTGAAGGCGTTGGCGATGTCAAGAGACACCGCCAAGACGACCCTGCCCCGGGACACCGCGTCCCCCGTCGGGAGGGCTCTCACGCGCATGATGGCGTCCACCGTGGAGCGCCCCTTGCGGAAACCAAACTGGTGTTCCGCAAGATCCGGCCCCATCCCCGCAAGGTGCCCGGCAAGGCGGTTGGCAATCACTCTTTCGAAGAGCTTGCCCACCTCGTCGAGCAACACGATGGGCCGGTATGCGGACGGAGAGTCCGCAGGGCGCCCTGGTTTCCGGATGAGGACCAGCTTCCCCGTCTTCCAACGAAGCGGAAACTGGCCTCTCTCCAAGCACGCGCTTAGGAGCCCTTCCAGTCGGGGCCCGAGAGCCTCAGAGGCCAGGACCCAGGCTTTGCCAGGCAAGCCATCGGGTCCCGGGGCGGTGTTTCTGGCTTTCAGCCTGCGTACCGCCACTCTCAGGTCTACCCCAGTCACCTCCGGAACGTCGTCATCGTCATCGGTGTGGTCCGCTTCCGGCACCGCACGCGGCGGCGGAGCCATAGGCGGGGGAGGATGCTCCCCTCGTGAAGGGAACAGAGCGCTCACCACGTCCTCCACGAGCTCAGGCCGGAGACTCTGCGTTAGCGGGGGGGCCCGGGTGCGGAGTTTGTCCCGCACCATCTTGTAAGGGCGCCCCCACGGATCTCCGTTCAGAGACTCCAGCATCTCCTCGCGGGCCAAATTCTTGGCCCGCCGGACAGCCTCTTGGAGGGTGGTCTTCGCCGCTCTGTACCCCTCGTACAGCTCCGCCTCAATGGCTGCCGCATCCGGAGGGCGGATGCGGAGCCTGCGATGCCTGGCGTACAGGCGCCGCGCGGCAACGCACGCCTTGCGCAGAGACGTCAGCTCTCGCGACCACCAGTACACCTGACGCTGGGCGCTTCCTGGCCGAACTCGGGGCATTGCCACGTCGCAAATCTCGGACATGGCCTCCTGGAACCAACCCGCCTCGTTGTTGATGTCGGCAGGCCTGACTGGTGATGACACCCAGGCCTGCACGATCGAGGCTTCCAGGAGGAGCTCCCGGTCCAGCTGCTTCAGCGCCCATCGCGGACCACTCGGGGCCTGTAGGACCGGCACGCTTGAGGACTGGGCGGAGACGTCGAACCGGATGTACCGGTGGTCGGAATAGGTCTCCACCCCCTCCATGACGCGCCAGTCAACGACACGCGGCGACAGAGCGGGGCTGCCGAACGAGATGTCCACCACCGACTCGCCCCGCATCCGCACGCACGTGGGGACAGAACCCCGATTTAGGACGACCAGGCCTGTCTCCAGAGCCCAGTCCTCCACCATTCTACCCCGCACGTCCGTGTAACGAGAACCCGAAGCCAAGTTCTTGGCATTGAAGTCCCCGAGCACAAGCACGGGGAGGGAATGGCTTCCGATGACTGGTAAGACCCCTTGGTCAAACTTTTGGGGACCCGTAACGACTGTCAAAGATCTACAAATGACAGCCGGGACCAACGCGCAACGGCTTAACGTGCTTTACGAGGCACGGAGGAAACTCGGTATGTAATGGGTGGTCACCCATCCATGGACCAACTTAGACAAGTGCGGCTTAACCTGAAGATCGACCCGAGCGGCTGTTGTTATTTAGCCACGAGCTCCCCTCTACGAGATTTTTTTCCGACGTAAATTCTTTAAATGAAAAGTTAAAGTTTGTTTTAGTGAAAAACGGTGTTGGGTATGCAAGGTATGAAAATGAGACTCGTGGTGATGGCTGAAATATGGAATGGCTGTATTTAGAAAGGACGGTCCCTTTTATACAAAATTTGTAACAAAAAATCAATGCATAGTAGGTACATATAAAAACTTAGTTTGGGCACAATATTGTCGATGTACCCTACGTACTATATTGTTACTGTGAGGATGATATTCCGCTACAGTACACCCCCTCAAGCGAAGCGTACAACTGGTTTCACAATTCTTCCTGATCGCGTTGTTTTCTGTGTGTCATTATGTCCTTGCTCGTTCATAGTGTAGGCAGGCTTCAGACGGTCGATCGAGACGTTGGTTACTCTTCCTGGTAGTTGCAGCTTGTAGTATTTCTCACATCTTTCCAATACGGGATATGGGCCTTCATATGTCGGCTGTAATGGTTTTTTTGTGCAATCTCTTCGTAGGTAAACATTTTCGCAGGTACGTAGGTCGGAATGTACAAACATTTTGTTGTTGCTATGCGTGATCTCGGCTGGTCGGTATGCGTTGATAGTCTGTCGCAGCTGTTCGACGAAATCGTGACTCATTTGGCTTCCTTTTGTTTCAACAAAAAAATCTCCTGGTAATCGCAGCGATGTTCCGTAGGTATATTGTGCGGGACTAATTAGTGTATCGCTGCGAGTAGCCGCGCGTAATCCAAGTAATACGGTCGGTAACTCGTCAAACCACTTTCTGTTCGCACTAGTAGTGCAGCGCGCGGTAAGTGCGGCTTTGAGTGAGCGGTGCCAGCGTTCGATGATTCCATTTGATTGTGGATGATATGCAGTTGTTCTCGTTCTGTTTATTCCCATTAATTTCATTAATTCAGAGAAGAGTTTGGCTCTCAAACTGGTGGCCTTGATCGCATGTTATCGTGATAGGACAACCAAATCTTGTTATCCAGCCTTCGTATATCGCTTTGACTATTGTTTCTGCAGTTATGTCGTGGAGAGGTAATGCTTCGGGCCATCGCGTGTACCGGTCGATAATAGTGAGCAGGTACTTGTGTCCATATTGTGAGGGTGGTAGGGGCCCAACAATGTCGACATGGATATGTTGGAATCGTTCCAATGGTGGGAAAGTTGCAATTTGACTCGTTGTGTGTCGACTAACTTTTGACTTTTGACAGGCTTCACAGGCTTTCGACCATCGTCCCGCGTCAGCGTTCATTGAAGGCCAGAAGTATTTTTCACTTAGTATTTTTCTTGTTGTGCGTGTGCCGGGGTGGCTAAGGTTATGTACACTTTCGTACGCTGCTCGGCGAAATGTTTCGGGTAGGTACGGGCGAATATGTTGTGTTGATGTTTCGCACAGTATTTTGCAATTTGTGTTTGGTGGAACTATGCGCTTCAATTGTAAATTGCTTTGTTTCTGTAGGTCATGGATAGTGCTGTCGATGTTTAATTTATTGCGTAGGTTAATGGCTTGTGGTCGGTGAATATTGTGAGATGTCTTCCTTCGAACATTTTTCTAAAATGCTTCACGGCCATGTATATAGCTAATAGTTCTCTGTCTAATGTGCTATATTTGACTTGCGCGCTTGACAATGCTTTGGAGAAATAACCCAGTGGCTGCCATTTGTTGTGTACATATTGTTGCAGTACAGCACCGGCGCACTTATCAGAGGCGTCAGTCATCAATGCGATCGGTGCGTTATGTGAGGGGTGAGCTAGTAATGCTGCGTTTTGTAAGCCAGCTTTACATAGCTCAAATGCCTTCTTGGCTTCGTCGTTCCATACGATCTTTGTTTTGTCTCGTTTCTTGCTGTTGTGCAAATATGCATTTAGAGGTGCTTGTATTTCGGCTGCCTTTGAAATGCAGTCTCTGTAGAAGTTGACGGTGCCAAGGAATCTTCTCAATTGTTCAATGGTTGTGGGTAGTGGAAAGTTGGTGATTGCTTCTACTTTTTCTGCTGGAGGTTTGATGCCATCTTGTGAGACAGTGTGTCCAAGGAATTTGATCACTTTCTTGCCTAGTACACATTTCGATGGGTTTATAGTAATGCCATATTTGTTCAGTCGTTGCAGGACGGTGCGTAAATGCTGTCTGTGTTCTTCTTCTGTACTGGAGCTTATGATGATGTCATCCACAAAAGGGTAGGCAAAATCGAATTCGTGAAGTACCTCTTGAATGAAGCGTTGGAAAGTCTGTCCAGCATTTTTCGCACACATTCGGGGAAATTCAAATAGCCCGAATGGTGTGATAATGGCTGTTTTTTCAATGTGATCTTCCAGAACAGGTAATTGTTGGTAAGCCCTATTTAGGTCAAGCGTTGAGAATACCTGCTTCCCGTGCAACTGGTAAGTGAAATCCTTCAAACGTGGTACCGGATATCGGTCTGGCTTAGTTATGGCGTTAAGTCTTCTATAGTCTCCACATACACGTAAGTCTCCGTTTGGTTTGGGTACCACGTGAAGTGGACTGGCCCAGGGGCTCTTGCTTGGTCGGCATAATCCCTGATCCATCATGGTTTGAAATTCTTTCTTCGCAGCTTCGTAACGGTGAAGTGGCAGTGGACGTGCTTTGCAGTATAATGGCGGCCCTGTTGTTTCGATATGGTGCTCGACGTTGCGCTTCGGAGTATTTTTCATAGTGGAAAGTCTTGTCATATCGGGGAATTCCGCTAATATGTCATGATATTTTTGTTCCAGGTATATGGTTCTGATTGTTGGTGCTGTAGATTTGCAAATGGAAGTTTTCACTGACAAGTTAGTTATCTTGTCGATTAAACATTTTCCAGCGAGGTCGACTAGAAGGTGATGGTGCTTCAAGAAGTCAGCGCCGATGATGGGCTTACTGACTGCTGCTACGACGAACTTCCATCTGGATGGTCGTCTCAGGTTGAAATCTAGATCTATTGTTTTTTCACCGTAGGTGGGTATTTCTGTGTTGTTTGCTGCATAAAGTTTGAATGCGGTGGGCTTGAGGATTTCGCAGCGTTTTCGAGGAATGACGGATATGTTTGCACCAGTATCGATGAGAAAGCTTAGATTTGTCTTCTTGTCTTTCAGAAATAGACGGTGTGATTTTTCCCAGGCGCTAGATTCCGTCTCTGCTAACACCTGCTTTAGTTTCCCGTGCTTGAAGGGTGCTTATCTTCATAAGTACATGGTCTAGTACATTTTCGGGCTTGTCCGCCGAACTTTCGATGATAATAACAAACGGAATTGTCGTAGTTCTCAGTCCTGTGTTGTTGATTTGAATCCGACCGGCGGTTACCGTGCGGCGATCTGTATGAACTGCGTGATCGATGACGGGCGCCTCGCCAGTTGCGCTCGCGCTGCCTTCCGTAGCGGTTGTGGTGTGTTTTTAATTCCGATATTTCTTTCGCCAACATGTCGATCTTCGCGTGAAGTAATGCGTTTTCATGATTTGTAGCTACTGGTGGAGTGGGTGGTGTTGACGATGATGACGTGTTGTGGACTGCTGATATTTGGTGGTGAAGTTGTTCCAGCATTTTATCGGCCATTATTGCTAACTCACTTAGTTCGGTTTTCTTGGCTATAGTTTCGCTCACAGCTAGAATGGCGCGCACAGATGGGGGTAGGTGCTTTGTCTATATAACACGCAGCGTGTTGTCAGCGATGTTGTTACCGGCTAAATTTTGCATGCGGCGTAGTAGTTGCGACGGCTTCAAATCTCCTAGTTCCACGTTGGACAGTAACCTCTCGAGTTTAGTGTGGTCGCTCTCGTCGTAGGTTTGGATGAGCCTCATCTTCATGGTGGCGTATCTGTTATTTTCTGTGGCATTTCTGGTATCGAACATGATGTCTTGAATTTCGTCTAGATCTTGTAGGTCGAGTTGGCGGATGAGCAACTCTGATAGTTCCTTGTCGCTTAGTTTTCCTGCAGACACGATCGCTTCAAATTGCAGGAACCAGAGCTTGATTCTATTTCTCCATAGAGGCGGTATCCGTTGGTTGTACGAGACGGCTGACAGTTCGTGCGAATCTTTTTGCGGCGATGTTGTGTCGCTTCCATCGTTCTGCTTCGAAGTAATCGGGTTCATGTTTGTTTCTAGGTGTTTCTTCAGTCGGGGTCACCACTGTTGGGTACGCAAGGTATGAAAATGAGACTCGTGGTGATGGCTGAAATATGGAATGGCTGTATTTAGAAAGGACGGTCCCTTTTATACAAAATTTGTAACAAAAAATCAATGTATAATAGGTACATATAAAAACTTAGTTTGGGCACAATATTGTCGATGTACCCTACGTACTATATTGTTACTGTGAGAATGATATTCCGCTACAACGGTATTCCAGTCTGATATTATGTAGTTTAAAAGAACTAAGCGGAGACACAAACACGAAAAGTAACCTTTTTGTACTATTGATATGCAGGTAAACAAAATAAACCTTATTCTAATGATAATAAAAAGAAAGATACGCTACGTTCATACTAAGCGGCGCGGCGGCGCGGCGATTAAATATCGTTGCGTTGTTACGACTGCGATAGATAATACGGAACGTATGACACAATTGCACTTGAAGTACTTAAATCCCGACAATTGTCTTAATTTGTGTGTAACAATTTGCGTGCGCTAGTGCGATATCTACCTCTTTTTATTTATAAGTTTACTAAGTTTTAACATTCCTCTAAACCACAGGAAGTAATAAATAAAAATAATCGAGCAAAAATAGCTGACGGTAGGACGTTGACTGGTCACAGAAAGGTCGTGGGTTCGAATAAGACCTTCCTGAATTATATATTGTGGTAAAGCGGTTTTCTGTGTAAGGATATTTCGGTAATATTGGGGAGTCAGCAAAAAGTTTTGTGGGTCATGGAAAGGTTAGCTATTGTATATGTAGTGCTGCAAGGGTTTCTGGAAAGACGCTCTCGATATAAATTTTTGAATCTTTTTTGTGAAATGTCTCAGAGTTGTGTTGAATTAATAAGATGGCGGCATTATTCTCATGTTAATGATATTAGTGACACTGAAAACGGGATATTTACCATGTTTACTATTTATTTTGAGTTCCTGTTGCAAGCGCCATGGTCACGAGTAGCTGTTTATGATTATATTAAGGACAGACAAATCAGTCTGCCCTTTTACTTGTTCATTTTGTGCCGAGAAAAGTTCGAGAACGGACATAATAACTTTAGTGTGTCAGGAACAGAATCGAGTTGTGAGTGACAGTGGTAGCGGTACCGAGCGCAAAAAATGAACAAAAAAGAGGATAAACCGATTTCTCTGCTCATAAACACCCACCCCTTTAAAAACTTATATTAGATCTGATTTTAGTCAAGCGCCACAAGATCCATGTACAGCAATATGAATAAAATTGAGACCAAAGCTTTTTAATCTTAAATTAAAATACTTGTTGGATTTTAAATGTACCAAAGGGTTTTAAATTAAAACTTGCGTGTAAATGGAGCCTAGAACGTTATATTTTCAGTTGAAATAAGTTACAAGTGTAGGCCTAAATTGGCCATCAAAGTTAAGTAGTAGGTACTTAACTGTAGACTAAAACGATTCGTCAGAACCTTTTAACTAAGAACAAATTCAAAGGCAACTTTTTAAAATACACTTTGCCCTATGTACCTAACCTACATAGCTACTAGTATAGGTACCTACTCTTAGACACAAGTATAAAGTAAATAATATTCCTGCCATTATCTGTGAAGCCGACCCTAACATAGAAAGAAAAGTCAAGGCAACTGACAATGATGAAGTTGTTATGATACGCATCACTTTTTGTTCATTTTTGCCTTTCACACAGTTTTCACTCGAAGTGAAAAGTCTGAATAAAAAATGAACAAAAAGTATAACATGAATTCATTAGTGAACCGATCTACCGGTGTTAGATTTCGGCAACGTGGAATGAAAAAAAAAATGAACAGTCACTCGGGGGAACCTTTCAGTTGAGTAATGTATCAAAACATCACGCCTGTAATCCCCGAAGGGTTAGGCAGAGGTGTACCTAATAGAACACCTAAATTTCGCCAGTTATGTTTAAAACTCATGTAATAGGGGGCGAGCATATTGCCATCAACCGAGCACAAATCCAGACTCCGTGGCTGCTACTGAGAAATTACTGATGGAAAAAACCAAAAACAATTTGGCCGACCCGGGAATCGAACCAGGACCACATGCTCAGCAGTTGCGATTATGACTACTAGACAGTGAGGCAGTTGAAGTAGTGTCTATCGACTTAATCACTGTCAAACGAAAGAAAAACCAGAACAAAAGGCGATCAAGCTCCGTGAATTTTGGCACACACCCAAATACTACAATACCTTCGTATCACGAAGCGCCTCACTATCATCCATTAACAAACATATGAGAGTTTCCCTGAGACCCGGTTCATAAAAATATCCCGGCACCTGATTTATTCAACAAACCAGTCCTCCACAAAGGTATTTTGAATGTTTTGCGTCAAATAAATATGATAATTTAGTTATTTTTAGATAATTTGTTTTTTTTTACAACTTACCGCAGTGTCTCAAGACGAAAGTCTATGACCAGTGTGTGTTGCCAGTGATTACATACGGAACCGAAACATGGTCGTTCACAATGGGCCTCATCAGAAGGCTTAAAGTGACCCAAAGGGCAATGGAGAGGGCTATGCTCGGAGTTTCCTTGATCGCGTGATCAAATCAGAAATGAGGAAATCCGCAAGAGGACCAAGGTTACCGACGTAGCCCGAAGAATAGCCAAACTTAAGTGGCAGTGGGCAGGGCACATTGCTCGCAGAACGGATGGCCGATGGGGCCGGAAAGTTCTGGAGTGACGACCGCGAACTGGAAGACGTTGCGTTGGAAGGCCTCCCACTAGGTGGAGCGATGACCTGGTAAAGGTTGCAGGGATCCGCTGGATGCGAGACTCACGGGACCGGTCAATGTGGCGACACTTGGGGGAGCCCTATGTCCAGCAGTGGACGTCTTTCGTCTTTGGTCTTCCGCTACTCTTATAGCCTGCTTGTGGAATATTTGTATTGTATTGAATTCTGTATCAATTCCTGTACAGTGGTACATTGGTAATGCTGTTTAGTAGAAGGCTTTGTGATTACTCATCTGTCTAGCCTTTTCCCAACCATGTTGGGGTCGGCTTGCAGTCTAACCGGATGCAGCTAAATACCAGTGTTTTACATGGAGCGACTGCCTATCTGACCTCCACAACCCAGTTAGTACTGGGTAATACGATACCCTTGTAAGACTGGTTGTCAGGCTTTTTGGGCCGCTGACTACCTGTGACGACTGTCAAAGATCTACAGATGATAGCCGGGACCAACGGCTTAACGTGCTTTTCGAGGCACGGAAGAAACTCGGTATGTTATGGGCGGTCACCCATCCACAGACCTACCTAAATAAGCACGGCTTAACCTAAAGATCGACCCGAGCAGCTGTTATTATTTAGCCACGAGCTCCTCCGAGTCTAAGGCTTTGTGATTACTGTTCTCTTTAAATTGAGCACTTAACGATAAATAAAGTCAATGAATTTGTAGCGGAATATCACCCTCACAGTAACATTTTAGTATGTAGGGTACATCGACAATATTGTGCCCAAACTAAGTTGTCGATGTGCCCACTATGCATTGATTTTGTGATGACAAACTTTGTATAAAAGGGACCGCCTTTTTCTAAATACATTCATTCCAATAAGCTTCAGCACTTGCAACTTAAATATACTACGTCATCATCATCTGGAGTATTATTCCACACCACCTAAGCGCTACATTGGTGACCCCGACGTGATTACGAAGCTGACACCTACATACAAGCCGCATTCAAACAAGCGATGTATGTTCGTGCACAACGACCTACCAACATGCAGCCACGTGTTTGTACGCGATGACACCGTCCGAAAACCACTGCAGCATCCATACAAAGGTCCATACAAGGTCATCGAACGCAACGAAAAGTATTTCACGATACAGCTACCAGGCAGATCGAGCAACATATCGATCGACCGTCTCAAGCCGGCATACACTATCAACATCGAAGATAATCACGAATACACGAGTACTGAGACACGCCAACCAGCTGCAGCTACCACTGAAGATCACTCCAGCCTGCTTCCAGCCTCGAACACCATCGACCAACGTACAAGATCAGGCAGGATCGTCAAGATGCCCGTACGCTTCGCTAAGGGGGGAGTACTGTAGCGGAATATCACCCTCACAGTAACATTTTAGTATGTAGGGTACATCGACAATATTGTGCCCAAACTAAGTTGTCGATGTACCCACTATGCATTGATTTTGTGATGACAAACTTTGTCCGCTTTTTTCTAAATACATTCATTCCAATAAGCTTCAGCACTTGCAACTTAAATATACTACGTCATCATCATCTGGAGTATTATTCCACACCACCTAAGCGCTACAAATTTAAGCGTGATTTCATACTATACAGCCTACTTAAATTAAAATCATGTCTTATTCATAATTTTCTCTATACAAAGCTTTTTAAGTAGTTCAAATCTTTCTTCTAAGATCGTGCCATAAAACGTGGGATTTCTTCCACTGCACACTAGGGCCTAGGTCTGATTTTTCTGGTAGCGTAATAGTTATGTCATATAGAACAGAATTTTCAAATTTTCTGTACCTCTTTGCTTCACCAGAACATTAAGAAAGAAAAAAAGAAAGCCAGTGACTTGGCGTCACTGTCTTTCTTTTTTTCTAAGAACATAGTGAGAATATTTTCCAGAAATGTTTGCCGTTGACACCAATTAGGGCAACAACATCACGCTTGTAATCCCCGAAAGGTTAGGCAGGGGTATAGGTACCTAACAGTACACCCACATTTTGCCAGTTAAGTTTCAGTCCCATGTAATAGGAGCGAGCCTATTTGCCATCAACCAGGGCACAAATCTACACTTCGCGGCTGCTACTGAAAAATTCTTGATGGAGAAACCCAATAACACTTTTTCTGACCCAGGAATCAAACCTAAGACCTCATGCTCAGCAGTCGCGCTTGCGACCACTCGACAAATATGTGAAGACTATAATAAGCCATCCATTAATCCACACTGGGCCCGTGTGGTGGATTACAGACCGCTACGTCTCATAGAGTGGAGGTCTGTGCGTATTGTATAATTATAACTTGCTTCTGTGAAGGAAAATATTGTGAGGAAACCAGCACGCCCGAGAGATATTTCTTGCGAGTCGTTATATTTCTTTTCAGCATTTAAAGCCAAGTAAGAGGCATAAGCATAAGCATAATCAGCCTATAATGTTCCTACTGCTGGGACACAGGCCTCCTCTCTGTGAGAAAGGAATGGGCTATAATCCACCACGCGGGCCCAGTGCGGGTTGGTAGATGTCACATGTCTTCGAATTTTTGGTTCCAGGACATGCCGGTTTCCTCACGATGTTTTCCTTCACCGTTTTGAGAGCAGTGGTGATGTATGTATGTAATACAAATATTACACAAAGTAATGCGCCTGCCTGGGTTCGAACCCACGACTTACTGCTCGTAAGTCAGGGCCGCCACCACTGTACCACCGCTGCTCTCCAGAGGCATATGGGCGGCACAAAAACTTTGACACCAGGTCCTAACCTGGTGTCACTAACCACACGATAAAGAAAGACGTACTACCGGTAATGGTTTCATTAAACACAACCATTGTTTACGTCCACAATTCTCCAGTATTACTGTTAATGTATCGCCCAGCATGTAATAAAGAGTAAAACTAGCAATCATTTGTAAACACCATGTTGTTTGCGTGCAGCATTCAAACGTTAAGCAAATGGCTCCCATTTCTGGCCACTTAGTGCTGCAATGGCATTTGATGGCTTGTTATTGTGTAACTATGAGTGATGGCTTTTGTACGAAAGATTTTATCTTTTTGTTCCACGAGTTTATTAATAGAGAACTTAACGTAAAAAAATTTATGGCTCGACCCCTATTACACGGGAATTAAACATAACTGGAGAAAAGTGGGTGCTCTATTAGGTACACCTCTGCCTAACCTTTCGGGTACAGGCGTTATGTTATGTTTTTCTAAAATACTCGACAGACATTCTGTGCAGCTGAATTCTGGTATGCAGCTGCATCTAGTTAGACTGCAAGCCCGCCCACACATGGTTGGGTAAAAGATAAGCAGTTGATTGAATCGACAGATTTTCATCTCAGAAGTGTTGGGTGGACCATCGAATGGGGTTAGTAAGCAGAGTTCTACATTGTTATCTTCTCATTTAAGATCTTAGGGACGACCCAAATCCTAATAGACAGATGAGATACACAGTTTATAAAATATTATAGTTAACTACAACATTACTAAGATATCTTAGATACCATGAAGTAGATAATTATAAGTATACAGGGTGTAAGGGACAGCCTCCACAAACTGATGGGGTGAATTCAGTATATCATACTAAGATGGGCGGTATAAGAAATTATTTCAGGAACGTTATGGGAATCCAATAAATTTTATTTGTTTTATTTCCTGATACGCAATGTATCGTTACCGTGGGAAAACGCACGTAGCGAACGGCAAGCGCGACGAGTTCGATGAACTCTGTAGCTAGGCAAGAAGTGAACAACTAATTTCACGCGTCGTTCGTTAGAGTATTTCAACAAGAGAAAAATTCCGGTGGTATATGATTCAAAATAAGAAGCTGAATGCACACTGTCAGTTTGTGGAGGGCTGTCCCTTACATCCTGTATAATATGAATGCTGACTGAGTCGGACACAATATTGTACAATTATTGTAGTAACTAGCAGAAGAGAGCCTTCAGATTACGAAAACCTGTGTTCCATTGTGAATTATTTATAGTCCGTAAACCCAAGAAAAACATTTAACGTTATTACTCTTCGCAAAAAAATAATGACATACATGTCACCGAGAGATGTGGCTGTAAGCAAACAATATAATGTTACAGTGAAAGGTCAGGGCGGGCGATGTTTTGTGGACAATAAGCCGCCCACGACCTGAGCCTGGGCGGACGTGCGGCTTTATATAGATGAGGACGTTTATAAAGGAAATGTAAGGGGAGAGTAACGTGGACGTAAATATTGGAACAAGTGCGGGTGAATGAAGAAAGATGATCTTTGATTAAAAAAAAACAAACAATACCATTCGTCAGGGATAGTGCAAATCAGCGAATTTACAAACGTAAAGTGCGCGTATCTGCACTATGTGTAGGTTTACAGGGGAAGGTTATAACTTTATATATTTTACGATTTTTGACCTCATTTTTACATAAATAGTAACAATTCATGTGTTCTATGTATTGTTAACAGTAGAAATCTATTAAAATCATTAATGCGTATTTGAAATTGACTACATTT
This sequence comes from Noctua janthe, assembly GCA_910589295.1. Classification (NCBI taxonomy): domain Eukaryota; kingdom Metazoa; phylum Arthropoda; class Insecta; order Lepidoptera; family Noctuidae; genus Noctua; species Noctua janthe. Next base: position 1,773,040 of record OU342565.1, on the reverse strand, counting down.
GTCAGATACGCGGAATTATCCAATGCTAGTTTCACAAATTTGCACTATCCCTGAAGCATTGTTATCTAGTATGATAAAATGAAGATACCAACAGGCTTCAGAAGATATCTTCTCCTTCGATATTGAGTTGCCACTTAAATGATCTGTTACAGTCGACAACAGAAGAAAATAGAGTCGTATTGGAGTAGATAATGCATAGGTTTGCCAACAAGAGGTCGTAAACTCGTAAGTACCTACGTAGATACAATCTACGACTGTTGCATAATATTTCCGTTAAACAACTGAGCACAATTGTTGGGTAGTCAAAGGATTTGACAGAAAAACAAATTAAATATGTGGTAGGCATAACAGAAATTACATTGAGTTAAACGTTTTTACACCTCATCTAAACTATTGAAACGTTCAGCTCTGCAATTAAATAATTCACCTTATGAGACCTTACAGTATTTCAAATGTGGAAGTTTGATGGATGGATAGATGTTTGTTACTGTCTCTCAATTAGGCACACAGATAGTTTATAATCTAGATTAACACATAGGATACTTTTTATCCCGGTAGTACGTGGGACAATTGCCAAACTCCACGCCGGCGAAGCCGTGAGCATAAGCTTGTGAAATAATAAAGCCTTTACAGCGTATACCAGTATAACATTTTTTATTCCGAGATAAAAGGAACACAAATAAAACCAATAGTCTCAATTTAACAAGTCATACGTACATTTACGACGAAAATTGAAGCAGAACTGCTCGCTACAATGAACCATGATTGCATTTCAGCCAATGACGCCTGAAATATTACAGTCAACTGATTCACTCGGAGAACTGAACTGGATAATCATATTTATTGAAATCGTAAGCTTTTTGCGACGCGCGACGTTTTGTATGAGTAGGAAAAATTCTTCAGCTAATACGACAGCTCGTTATTTTTCAGGATCGAGTTTGGAACAGCGGTTGATATAAAATGAATATGCTAAGGATTTTGGAAGCTTGTCTTGTCATAGGGTCCTCCTGCCTTAGGGTCAGTTTCCATGAAGTTGAAAAATCCTCGCGTACTTTTTGATGTTACTGAATAAACTACTGTATTAGTATAGCCTCTAAGTATACAATTCGAAGCAGATATTAAGCGTCTGCTCGCGTGTGCTCATACTGATACAGTCCTTTATTCTTAATTATTTTATTGTATAAGAAAGTAACACAAAACTGGTTGAATATTCCTTATCCCTCTCGTATTCTAAGACGAAGTGAAGCGAGTGAAAATGATGTACAACATTCACGGCGCGACCAGCGTTATTATAGCTATCTATTCTGATTCATTTTTCTTTTAAGAAAGCTCAAAGAAAATTCTTCTTTGTTCTTTGAACCGCAACTTATTATAAATATTATTATGTTTATACTTGGTGTACTGAACTCAATTATGTGGAAGATCTATTTATCTACCTAAATGGCATTTTGTTATTAAAGGAATTTTGGTATTCTGTGGGTACAACTGGGATGTTTGTGTGAGTTTTTAATGTTTTTAGAGGCATAATACAGGAAAAAAGGCAATGGCTCACTCTACGGGGAGAAATCCTTAGGACCTTCCTAAACATGTCGTCACATTTGCTGACAAAGCGATTTCGAGTTCGTATTTCTACAAATGGCTTTCAACAAAATTGATAAAATTTGTATTTTCTGGAATTTATGTCAGTCCAAAGACAATCAAATATTTACGAGCGAAAGATGGGATAATCTGATCTTGTTTGCGGGGCGAACATGGTCAGAGATCGCACAAGATAGAGCGGTTTGGAAGGAGAAAGGCGAGGCCTTTGCCAAATAGTCGTGAAAAAAAAATGGGTTAAGACGAAGAAAATTGTATCTACGACTTTTTACTCGTCGCATTTGTGTGTCAAAATCGAAAATGTCGTAACTGACGCTCGAAATCAAATTTTTTGTACAATTTTATATAACGGTCGTTTTATACACATCCGACCCACCTTCAATCTCTTTTAAATCTCTGTGTCAGTCCAATACATGTTTGATTTTTCCATAATCTTTATCGCTTATAAAATGTCACTTTGTCTGGGGCAGAGACATAGTTACATTCTACCCTCTTGGGTTGTCTTATACTTTTCCTTTTTTAGGACCCGTCATTTATTGACGGCACGGTTGGCGCAGTGGCTGAGCGATTGGCTGCTGCGCTGCGTCGCGAGTTCGATCCCCGCACGGAACAAATATTTGTATGATCTACAGGTAGTTGTTCCGTGTCTGGCTGTTTGTGAGTTTTAAATGTTTTTAAAGGCACCCACGATACAGGAGTAGTGTGTAGCAACTTTTTTTTTTTAATATCAAACAAAACATTTTTATTGGGTGCGTACAATTCTATTTAATATATCACGGAGCTTTTTAATACCGAATACTTTCTCCAAAAAATAAACTATTTAAACACTATCAAATTTCTTGTTTAGTAAGTTTTTAGTGTACGTAGTATAATAAACTAACACACATGCTATCGAAACATGCCAATAAAGTGCCGCCCTCAGACAATTCCCTGGAAACTAATTTAAGCCCTTTTCAGGCAAAGGTCGCCCCATTTCAAAAACTTTCAGGCACGACTGCTCTTGTCGTGTTAACATGAAGGTATGTATAGGAATATCGGTTTTATATAGTGAACATCTTAGCTGATTGAGCTGAAGTTAATCTTATGGTCTACCAAATCTTCATAGCTTGTCTGCAAGTACCATCACCATCACCATATTACATTTCATGATAAGTAACATATTTTTTTTTTTTTTTTTTATAATTCTTAGATGGACAACGAATAGATAAAGCATCAGAGTTTCGAACAGGAGACCACTAGACGATTACATTATCTAAGCTTCAGCTGTGGCTTGTGGGTAAAAAAAATTAAATATTTAGTTTACTTTCAACAATAACTTGTGTGACTGCATTAGTGACCGGAGTTCGCGTTTGCTGAATTTTGAGTCATCCATGCGTATACTTAAGAATACTTTTAAGATTACTTTAAAAAGCAACCAACTTTACTTCAAAAGACAGGCATAAAAAAATAAACAACTGTAGCAAATGACTACTACACACTAAAGACCCACCATTAGCAGCATTGCCTTCGTTACGGCGCCACTGTTTATATTACGCTGAGCAATTCTTCCAGCCTAGTTGCGCTGTGGATTAGTTGGAAAAATAATTTAAAAAGTCTTGTGAAAAGCAACTTCAGCAAGAATAAAATAAGGTCTGTTTTGTTTTTAAATGGTAGGTACTCACAATAGGTTCTATTTCAGTTTAGAAATATATTATACAGTGTGTATCAGAAATATGTGGGTATGACCACGCAGGGTGTAAACGGACCCTTCACAAAGCCGTCAACCAAGCATTCTGTACATCAAACTTAGTAACTCCAAGCAAAAATTATTGCTGGGAAACGACTTTGTTTTTGGGGTGAAAATTCAGTTTACGGTAGGACTCAATACTCTGTGCTGATGGGTACATTGAATAGTACGTGGGTCGGGGAGGGTATTTGAAGTAAAGCCATAACATAACAAAATTGTATTTAAAATAAAATTGTGAAAAGTTGGAACTTTGACCCCCAATATCTCCGTAACAAGAAGATTCCCAGGTATGGTCTAAACAAAAAATCAATCTCAATATCAACAAATGTCTTTCGGTTTCGTTAAGGGTACTTTTACATCCATTATGTAAAGTCCTTTCACAATTATTTTACCTCTAGCTGTTATGTTATATTTGTCGAATTGTCAGGATTTATTCCGTTAGGCTGGTACATCATGTGGGCAGAAGATGGGTTTCGTGCAATAAAAATATACTGGGGCGTTACACCGTTTCTATTAAACTAACATGTTATTTGAAATTACAATTTAACACAATAACACGGAGCGAAATAAATTGGGTACAGTTCCAAGACGTCTCAACTCCGCTGTGATCAGACACTGAATGTCGTACACACCTTGAACTGTAAACATCAGGGCTCTGTAGAAGCTGTGTGGTGTGGGTAGACTTGTAAGTAGGTCGCGTGATGTCACCACGGGCGTTCTTGCGATTCATTCCAAGTCCGTACTAAAGACCGGATCCGACATATTCATTCGTTAAATTATGGTAATATTTTTAGAGGAATCTCAAGTTTTTCCATAACACCACCAACCATCTATCAAATCACACATTGAATAAAGCTATACTCACAGATGTGCATATAATATTTGACTACAGTAGATACAGAGTGCTTTGTTCCCGAAGGGAAGCCGGCTGGGACCGTCTCCTTAGGTGTCTTCGGGCCTGAAACCTACACACAACAATAAAATATCGATTGCACACAATGACATTATTACTCGTCTTTACGATACCTTACAGATGTCACCTTGCCATTGTCACACAATAAAAAAGATATTGCTGCTTATAATTTTACGTTCCCGTGACATATTGCCATATTATGGGGTTGTTCAGGGGTTCTTCACAATACGACAATGCTTTTGTCGGGGATGTTCATAAATGTAGGGTAAAGTAAAAATACGTATCGACTGGGAAATGAAAAATGCCAAATTTTATTAGGAGCTTTGATTCAATTGCGTCTAGGGGTGCTATATTTTTCTTGATTTAGGAAGGTTCATTTATTTTAGTGGTTGTTACGAAAATATATAATTAGCTGTGTTTTTTATCTAGTGTTGCTATAAGTAAACTGAAAGGTATAGAAGATCAGTGTGCAATACTACTTTTAATGTTACTATTTGTGACTGCCTAGTTGGTCTAGTCGTCGCAATCACGACTGCTGAGCATGAGGACCTGATTTCGATTCCTGGATCGGGCAAAGTGTTATAAAGTTTTCCATCAGGAATTTCTGAGTAGCAGTCACGGAGTCTTGATTTGTACCCGTTTGATAGCAATAGGCTCGTCCCCTGTTACATGGGACTTAAACATAACTGGCGAAATGTGGGCGTACTATTAGGTACACCTCTGCCTAAACCCTTCGGGAATTACAGGCGTGATTTTATGTTACTAATAAGTCCAGCCAAGCTGTTACGGATAAATTTATGTATAGTATCTGTCAGAGTATGGTGTCAGGAGCTGCGTCCACAATCTATCTGTACTCTTTAACCAAACCCCAAGGGTAGCTTTTTCGGTAGAAAGTGTATCTCTTCATCATCATTCTCTTGCCCTTATCCCAATTCATTTGGGGTCAGCGCAGCATGTCTTCTTCTTCCATACTTCTCTATTACTCGTCATCTCATCAGACATCTCTTTTCTTGCCTTATCGTTATTTACACAGTCCATCCAATTCCATCGTTTCTTTGGTTTTCCTCTACTCATATACCCATCCACATTCATACTCAAAACTTTCCTCACGACATTTTCCTCATTCTTCCGCATCACATACCCATACCACGACAACCAATTATCACACAACTTGTAAAGAGTATCTCTTCATAAGCTGTAATTCAGCGATGACCTAATTTCCCACATAAACAATACGCCTTTACCAAACGTAAACACAGCTCGTGAGTACCAAAATCATTATTTCGACTCCAAGAATAGATCCTTTTTAACCGAAAGCCTCTCGCGTTCCCTTAAATACGTATCAAATTCTGTTATCCCATTTGAACAAAATAATCTCATTAAACGTTGTTAGTGACAGATAAGTATTATAAAGTGTAATCTGCCTCCATTTTACCATTTTGACGTCATATTATTATTTCCATTTCAACTCGATTACAAGAAAACTCTACAAGGCATTTGGGAATGGCCCTTAGGTCAATGTGTATTTGAAATTGAACCTTAAACAGCACTGTGTAAGGTAGAAATTACAAAAAAATATTATTTAACCGAGCTTAGACATATTGTTCAGCACCGGGTTCGATCTTAGACAGATTTGTGCGTATGTGAGTTTCAACTTTAAAGCTATCGCGGCATGGTTGGAATTAGATAACCGTTTTCCAAAGTCAAGGATGTTGTTTAATACCCGGATCGATCTAGCATATTACTGCATGTGAATTAGAATCTTTATCTGTTACCTATATGGTTGGTATTTGATCAGCATGATAAGAGCTTATTATTATATGTATTTCCCCAACTTCCCAACTTTTCAAAGCTGCATCAAAAATGGAATTGATTTATCAGCAAACAGTTTGTTTGATGTTTACCAAACTTTGTTTGCTTGTTTTAATTCATTTCCTATAAGGTACGAAAGTAAACATCAGTATATTTATTGAATATCGAATGAAACTGCGTGCTTTTGGCTTTCCCGGTATTTGGCGAAAATCAATAAAACGTTTGTAGATATTTTACTGGAAAAGTATTAAGTTTAGAAAAAGATTCACACATAGTTTTGGACTAGGTTTTAAGTCATTTCTTTAGTAGGTATTTAGAATAAATCATTTCATTTAGAATAAATCATACTCTGCATGGACTTCATGAGACTTGACCAATATTATGTCATCATCTGTCTAGCCTTTTCCAGCCAAATCGGATGCCGCTGAATACCAGTATTTTACATGAAGTGACTGCTTATCTGAACCCAATGACTGGGTAATACTATACCCCTTGGTAAGACTGGTTGTCAGACTTTCAGGCCACTGACTACCTGTAACGACTGTCAAAGATCTACAATTGACAACCAAGACCAACGGCTTTAACGTGCTTTCGACGACTAATACAATTTGGAATATTTTAATGAATGATAGACGAAAAATTAAACTGTATAAGAAACTTTACTTTCTTACAAATAAACTGAGTAGGCAAAGACACTTTTTTTCAGTATGACGATGTTTATTTAAAAAAAAATATAGTTTAGTATAGTGAAAAGGCTCGAGCTCTATTAAAATTCATGGGTCTCACACATACCTAACTGAAATCAGGGTATACGTACTGAGGCTAACCTCTGCATAACCCCACGGAGATTACAAGCGTGATATTATGAGTTACTAATAAATTATAATCGAGTCCATTACACACCCACACGATTTATCTCAACATTAACTAATCCATCTCTACAGCTACCCACAAACTCAAAAATAGCCTAAGAACTATAAGAAATCGCCCCTGGTCCATAATTAAAGAGCCTCATCCTCAGGCTACTGACTCTATTTTAAGATGTAGACTCCCCAGAATGTATGTAGAGATGCTCTATTTGATTACTCGCCGTAGAGACGAAGTTGCTCTACAAAGATTACGACGTAGAGACGTCAGGTACCATAGAATAGTATCTACAGAAGGTCAACTCCGTACAACGCATACACGTACCAAGAAGGATGGAAATAACTTAAAACCTCTTTAAGAGTCGTAATGAACAACTTTTACTACAAGACCACAACAACCATCAAATCGTGAAAATAAACGGTTGTTCCCTGCATTTTGTCAAGTTTCCTGAAAATACTTAATGTTTACGGTAGATTTATACCTCTTATCTGGGGTATTCCTCGAAACGCAACCAGTAGTTGCACTCACAAATTCAAATTAAAAATATTTTATGTTTATTCCTCAAAGCGCAACCATAATGAAAAATAGAGAGGGGAATGATGGATTCATTTTTTTTTTTCAATCATGGTTGCGCTTTGAGAAATAATTTACTTGTGCTTAGTTGGTTGCGCTTAAAAATAGTTGTGCTTTGAGGAATACCCCCTTATCTTGTCCTCTGTGCCCTATGTGTGCAGTCAGTGTCTTCTGCGTCACCTACGATGCCTTGCAATTGGCTAAGTTTTAGGACTACACAATTTAAAATACTGTGATGAAACTGGTCATTGAAAATCATCTCTAAAAGGTTTTCAGTTTTTTCGATATCATCTTGTAGGTAGACACATTTCTCATATATTAAGTGCAAGTTTAGTGACGACTGTCATTTGTTTAATATTCTTGTTTAATCTTGTTTATCACCATTCGTACTCGTGTATGTGTGTTTTTGTTTATTTTAAACTGACACGGACATATCGGTAACTCCAGACACGACTCGGACATATTATACTGTTGGTACTCAATATCTGTCCATGTCCGGTGTTCACAGCCGGCTCGCAATCTAGAAGTATCGATTTGACCGAAGCTTAGTGATCGCAAGCGCGGCCGCTCAGCTTGAGCTCCTGCGGTCGATTCGGGGTCGGGCCAAATGTTATTGGGTTTATTCATATTCAGGAATTTCTTAGTAGTAGCCACGGAGTCTGGATTTGTGCCAGGTTGATGGCAATAGGTTCATTCCCTATTACATGGGGACCTAAAAAAATAAAAATAGCGAAATATGGGTGTACTATTAGTTTCACTTCTGGCTAGCCCTGCAGGTTTACAGACGTGATAAGCTATGTTGATACGGAGGTGACCTTCTGTACTATTCTGTGTTAGTACTATGTATCAAGCTAGGTATGTTTTCCTGGTTGAGTAGGTACTAAAGTAGGGTGTAATGAAGGTAGTACGGAGCAGGAAAATAAGGATTATGCTAAGCAGTACTGGTTGTGCTTGTGATCAGAGGGTGTAAATGGAAATGCGAAAAGTACCTCCTTGTCTGATGTTTTGGAAAATGAGGCTTTTTGCTTTGTGATGGGAAAACGTTGTGTTTAAGAGCATGTGAGTAGAAAAGGAAAGCGGGAAAAATCTGTCCATGTTCTTGCTTCTAAATGTATGGTGTTGTTTATGTGTGTGAAAAAACCTATCTGAGATATACATGGCGTAAACGGACCCTTCATGAAGCCGCCAACCATGCATTCTGTACATCAAACTAAGTTACCCTACGTTTTTATTGATCGGAAACGACTTTTTTTGGGGCGAAAAATCACGATTTACGGAAGGCCTCAATGTAACGAACTCAAAACATTGTACTGATAGATGTATTAAATAGTAAACGGGTCATGGAGACATCTAAGGTAAAGTTATAAACTAGTAATAAAAAACTTGTGTATGAAAAAGAAACTTTAACTTCAAATATTTCCGTAATTAGAAGGTTCTCCGGTATGTTCCAGAACAAAAAAAATATCGCAATGACGGGGAGAAAATATCACAAGAGGGTTCTTTAGGGGTCTATTTACACCCTTCATATATAAAATATCAAAGTAAAAGGTAAAAAATAACAGTCTAACCATTTCCCAATAAATATTTTTTCAGTTTGAATTTGCAAAAAAATGAGAAAAAGGACTAAGGCAACGATTTTAGTGAGAACAGCGGGCGGATTTTGGAAAAGGTGCTTTAGCTTTCATAAAGTGTCAGGGGATAAAGATAATCTTCGATTATATATATTTTTATGTGGTATCCACAGAGCATGGAGTTTCTTGTCCGTTCTTCTCCATAGAGATCTACGCTCTGGAATGGGCAACTACAGTACTGTCACAGTTATTACGCTTTGTGACTGGGACTGTAGCTCCATTTTATTGTTTTCTTTGTTTTGACAATTCGAAAGTGCATGTAACTGGCCTACTTTTTTTTTTCCTTTGTTTTGGATGGGAAATCATCAAATGGGAGTGTCAGACTTGTACTGACTAAAACCCATCCATGTTCCTTCTTTGCCCTTTGTGTTCCAGGGCCACGGTATCTCTTTCGACCAGTCCCGCAGCCCTGGCAGGCATCGGCCCTTGCGGACCCGTACTTATTTGCTGACATCTCTTCGAGGCGCTACTTGAAATGAATGCTTTTGATTTTGATTTTTGTATGTACAGTAAGATGGAGACAGTGGAGGCGAAACTCTGAACTCTGTCTCTTCTGAACTACGTCACTCAAAAAAAAAACCTGAAGAACCTAACAAAATATCCACTTTACTTCATTTACAAGATCTCTCTACAACAGCCAAGTCCAAGCTTAACTAAAGAAATGAACACCGAAAAAGAATCTCAGAAAAAATCAGATTACGAATATCAACGAAACCACTATGGTATTATAGCCATGGTTATAACAAAACCTATGGTTATTACCACTAATTATAACCGAGATTAGGGACCGGTATTTCTGTGGCCTACTTCGAAATTATATGGCTTGGGATTTTGGGGCTAGGGCAGGAGTATCGATCCTGTTGGGACATGGATGAGTGAAAGGTTAAACAGGGTGTTGGTACTTACGTGATTGGATGTGTGGAAGTGGATTTAGTGGTATTTAGTTCGCTAAAACTGTGCAGTAATGACACCTTTTATAGACTTATCAATTGAAGCTGAAAAGCCAAAATTGCGCGTGTAATTTGATGGTTTATTTAGATGGTTACACAGAGGTGTATTTTGTGTGAGGAATAATATGAAAGAGAATGGAGTAAATGATGCCGTGACGTGACGTCTGACAGGGGAGAATGGAAGAAGACTTGTAGCATCGACCCCAAGTGAATAGGACAAAGGCAAGAAGATGATGATGGCGTCTCCTTGGGATAATTTCTGTTCTTAACGGCGACGAAGGTGCAAAAGCTGAACTAGTTACAAAATAATAAATTCATTGGTTTTCCATTGTCTACAAATCTTGAAATTAAGAGTAAACATGATAGTGCCTGCTTGTGATTCAGTGCAAGTTTCAAGATTGAAATAAACTCTCACAAACTACTTGCTAACATAGTTTTCTGTTTTTCTTAGAACTTCAAAGATTTTCTGTGTTTTTAAAGAACTTAGACATAGTCGAAATGTGGGTGTGTTAAAGGTCACATCTACCCAACACTTCGGGGTAAGCAAGCGTGATGTTATGTTTAAAGAAATTTTCTACAAATGAATAATTCTCAGATGTTTCAAGTGTTGTTTTATTGTTGAAAGTAACCTTCTAAGATTTAGGTGCCTTTCAAATCACTTCATATAAAATCAAGTTTCGTAGTCGGGAAAACTGCAATGGCAAGATGTTATTCGCTTCGTTTCGGTTTGGACAACACGACTCGACACCACGCTGAACTAAATGCGACAAATGTGATATGTAAGAATCATCAGGCTCAAGAAGAATCGGTTCAAGAATAATCGGCTCAAGAAGAATCGGCTTAAGAAGAATGGGCTTAAAAAGAATCAGCTCAAGAAGAATCGGCTCAAGTAAAAACGGCTCATAAAGAATCGGCTCAAGCCGAGTCCGCATCAAAAAGTGTGGTCACTTTCTTAAAGTAATGTACCGTTTAAGGAGTGACCACACTTTAACGTTAATCCTAACGTAAATCGCTTCCGCGCCCGCTCCTTTTATCACTAAACCATCTACCTTATGCTAATAAATTCACTTCATTCATTGAAATCGGATAGCCGACGAATTTCCATTTACATGAGAATTGCTTCAAGGTTTCCAACAGCTATTTCTCTACGCGGTCCAAGTAATACTAGAGCGCCCAGTATTACTTGGACCGCGGGGAAATTTAGAACTAAAGTTAAATGAACTGGATTTGATTGATTGTTCCTTTGTGGTTTATGGTAGCGGCACTTTGAAATAGCAAGATATACCGGTCGGTCCATACTTCTTTCGCAAGGTATTATAATGTAATGGTTTTCTCAATATTTCATAGATCGCATGTTAAGTTTCAATCATTGGTGTTGTTTATTATATTGCGTTGGTTTACCGCGTGCTGTATAGATGGTTCGCCAGGATTTCTTCAGTCGATATATTATGATCGAGGCTAAATATATCTCGGGCTTTTGTGTTTTGGTAATATTAGAGGTTTTTCTATTTCCAAGAAATTCCTAGACTGATTAGGTGCTTGTGTGGGGCACAACTAGAAAAAAGATAATTAAAGTATCGCATTTGTTATTCCTAACTTAAAAGATTGCTCTACAGCATCACAATAAACCATTTTCCATTACTCAGCTTAATATTATCAACTTAAAAAGTTCTTTAACACCAGATTTCTCAGTTAGCTTGCCAAAAAACTCTTAATAGCTACAATTCAAATGCAAATGTACTTTAATCCCTTAACATTTCGCATGCCCAACAAAAAGAAAAACACAAAAAAAAAGAAAAAAATGAGCCTTTGTATTTTACGTTTGACGTTTAAATCCAGTTTTGTTCAAAAACACTGAGTTTTTCACGTCAAAAAGTTAGTTATTCTGATAAAAATGCGGGCTGGAGAATAGAAATACATAACAGTATTAGCACAATAACCTGCAGAGTGTACGCGTGCGTTTTTTTTATGCAAATGCCTACATGTGCTAATATTTGTCGTGGATTTTGTTATTTGCACACCGGAATAAAATTAACGGGGAACTGTGAAATTGGTTTTTCTGTTTGTTCCAAATGAAATCATTGGTTGTTTTTTCAAATCTGTAGCAAGGATTTGTTTTAATGGGCTACAACGTTGCATAAATGGAGGCTGATCATTTGAATAAGTTTAAAAATCTCTCACTCAGGTATATTCATTTTAAAAGATAGATCGTCTGGGTCGTGGAGGTGTGTTAAGTAAAAATCTTACTTTATAACCATGTATTTAAAAAAAAACTTGTTAAAAATTTGGAACTTTGACCCCCAATATCTTCGTAACTAGAAGGTTCCCAGAGGCTGCAGTCTCGACATAGATAGCGACAAAAATCGGTCGTTAAGTCATAACGATGTCAAATTTCTTTAATAGATTTTCAACTTTATTTCAAAACCTTAAGGTTGAAAATCTATGGTCTAGAACAAAAAAAATATCGCAAAGACGGAGAACAAGTGCCTATCGAAAACACTGAGTTTCCTTCCTTTCTTTTTTAAAGACATAATGCTCTTTCTTATGCACACTATACAAATTACAAACTATTAAGAGTACAACATACATACATAGGATGAGTTAATGGGCGGTCTTAACTACAAAAGCGACCTTTACTCGCAAATTAACGCGATATAAATACGTATTCGAAAACACCGTTCTTGAGTTTAATTGATTTTTGTACGTAAGTGGTTGAGACAAAACCTCGAAGTAATTAAAGCACACGATTACCAAATTCAATCACAAAACTTAGTGAAAACCAATCTTCGTCAAAACCCATTAATGTAGCCAGCACAATCGCAAGAAAAAATTAACTCTGTTGATTGGCGAACGTTTTTGCGTGGGTAGTGGGTAGTCACGCAATCAGTCTTGATTATATGTCACATGTGGGTAGTTACATCGACAATAGTGTCCGACCGAGCCTTCGAATTGGGCTTCGGCTTAGCCCACCTTCGGTCAAAAAGGGTTCCAGCAAACGCCGAATGAATGAGCGAAAGCGCGATGGAAGACGCGACGCCCGTGGCAGGGGTACGCACACGCGCGGTTTCGAAGAGATATCTATTATTTTTGCCAAGTTATTTTCATCATCTCGTTAATTTGTCTAGTACAGTCAAGAAAAACATTAAATTGAATAGGTGCTTAGTTAAAAAAAAACATTACATTATTTACTTTTAGCCAATCTTGAATTGATTTCCTTAGGGTAATTAAACCTTCTGCGCGCCTTCATGAGAATGCGCGGTCGGTGGCCGCACTTGGTGATGGGGCCCGCCAGGAACGGCAGGCTGATACCAGACGGGGGTTCACGCCAATGTACTCCCGGGCCACACATGGTAGTATAAGGAACAGTGGGATTTTAGCCAGACGGAGAATATCCATGAGGATTCTCCCACACAAAAAATAAAGCTGCGGCTAAAGGTCGTGGCTCCGATTAATCGGCTTCGGCTTTGGTCAGAAATCGACCTTCGGTCGGACACTAGTCGTCAGTGTTGATTAAATGTCGAACGTGGCGTCGAGTGGTCTGAAGAGCCGGTGGCTACCGACACGTGTCCTGATAAGTGACAGCCGTTTCGAGAGGAACCAATTTGGTACGTGGCTTATCGATGCTTGCTTTATTTTTTTTAATGATTAATTTTACCAGACAAGGACGCACATTGGGCTTATTAGTGATGTTCTTCAGAAAAGCCATGATATGTGCCTTTGCATAAATGATTGAGATATTTTTAGAATAGAAACCGATAGAATATTATAATTCTTCTTTTGTATTTCATTTATTTGAGCAAAGTAAATAAAGTAAATAAAGTATAAAAATGATAAAATTCTATCGATTCGTATTCTAAATAATATCAACCATTTATGAAAAGGTGAATCAGCTAATTGCTATAACTCACTGTACGTGGATGAAGCAAAAGGATTGTGTAAGGATTTTAGCAGGTGGTGTTCTATAGTTCCTGCCTACCCTATCATGGATGGAGGTGTGAGTTTATGAGACCATTAAAACTTCTAGAGGCTCTAGACCTTTGCAAAGAGTTTTTTTCAGTTACATTTACTTAAAAGAACATTTTACGAATGTAAATTCAGCCAAAGACATTTTGCAGATTGAATATTCATGGAATATTCGGTTTGTAACCCATTTCACATTTCTAAACTTCGTTTTCTGAAGAAATACAGGACCACAGTTTCAGTTCAGTTGATGTTAGTAAGTATTTATAATATAACTAGCGACCCGCCCCGGCTTTGCACGGGTGCAATATATACATATAAACCTTCCTCTTGAATCACTCTATCTACTAAAACAAACTGCATCTAAATCCGTTGCGTAGTTTTAAAGATCTAAGCATGCATAGAGACAGACAGCGAGACAACAAATACTAAAAATAAATAAAAATTAAAAGGGGCGCTCCTACTACGATGGGACGGATCCCTTCATGCGCGAGTACGACATAACATCACACCTGTAATCCCCGAAAGGATAAGTACCTAATAGCCACACACATACACACATTAGCCCACATTTCACCATTTATGTTCAAGTCCCATGTAATAGGGGGCGAGCCTATTACCATCTACCGGGCACAAATCCAGACTCCGTGGCTACTGAAGAAATTCCTAATGGAAAAACCCAATAACAATTTGCTCGACCCGGGAATCGAACCCAGGACCTCATGCTCAACAGTCGCGATTGCGACCACAATAGACCGACCGCTTTAATTAGTCCTCACGAAAGTATCAATTTAAATGGAATATTCTGAAAGTTGATCACGTATTGGTTTAATTAATACTTACGTGGATTATGGTTATTTTAAAGCAAATAACCTGTGGGATATTGTTAGGACTTTGTGGACGCTTAATGTGCCTTTGATGGGGCAAGGCGGAGGACTCATTAAAGCGGTCGGTCTATAGACCGACGAGGCAGTCCAGATAGATTTTTTCCTTTACAACTCCCTCTTTCTACTAACAACTTTCCCAACACATGATCCTACGGCCAAACAGAGCATATTGTAACCTCCAAATTATCTCTCAGTAGCCGGTACCGACGGACAATAAACCGAGTCGTAAGAACCACAACGCTCTGTAGATTTACATAATGATTTCATTTTCGCAGGGTTGGCTGCCGTTAAAGTGGAGTAAATAAATAAATATACATGTGTTGTTTTGCTAGCTTTTATTGTTATCATCTATATGGCGGTTTAAGTGGTTTGTGTGGATTGTTATTTTTGTAGGACGAATAGTTTAGGGAAATACTATTATTTCGTAGGTAGCTTGCCTTTAAGTAGGGTCTCGTGACGAGCTCGTGGCTAAATTATAATAGCCGCTCGGGTCGATTTTCAGGTTAAGCCACGCTTACCTAGGTTGGTCCGTGGATGGGTGGGACCACCCTTTACATACCGAGTTCCTTCCGTGGCTCGGAAAGTACGTTAAGCCGTTGGTCCCGGCTGTCATTTGTACATCTTTGAGAGTTATTTCAGGTAGGCAGTAGCCCAAAAGTCTGCTCACCATTTATCTTACTAAGATGTATCGTATTACCCAGTACTAACTAGATTGTGGAGGTCATATAGGCAGTGGCTCCATGTAAAATATTTGTATTCAGCTGCATCCGGTAAGACTGGTAGCCGACCCCAACAAATTTGGGAAAGGGCTATGCAGATGTTGAATGAGGAGTCACCAATTCAAGAGCACTGGGTCACGGAGGACCTCTCAGATGATTTAAATACTGTGCGAAGACGCAGCATGCTGCAGATAGATACAATATGCAGACGAATAGGTTTGTGAGGGATACCAGATATTTTATTTTATTATCTTTGGAAAACTTACATCTAGGTAGACACAATAGTTTATTTCAAAAATTGCTGCCTAACATATTATGCCAGCAGCCTGTGGGTACGTTATGCGCGTAAAGCTATTCTTCAGGTCCTACACAAATGTGTTAGAGTGACTAAAGTCTCATAATCAATTTAAAAAATTGTTGAGAAATTCCTGTCTCGAAATCTATGTTAACTTATTCTTCACAAACACGAAACTGATATTAATTCGCACTCCATTGTTAATTCGTCACAAATTCACACCATCTACACAAATATTCACGTAGATGAAGAACGCCAGCCAAAACGTAATGCTACTTTTAAGACCAACAATAAAACTGCAGCATTCAGTTACAGCTGGAAGTGGGTATAAAACTAAGTTTATCGCCGTAGTCCAATGAAACAATTTGAAACTGGAAACTTGATACGAAGAGGTTTCAATCCGAATTGTGCACTGTGCAGAAATGGCGAAGTTTTCTGCTGAGATTTCGGTTCGTTTGGAAAAGTAGGTTTTTTAATAGGTTTTGTAAGAAATTTTGTTTTGCAGTTAAATTTATTGTAAGCTTATCCTATCGGTATGAAATAAGGTATGAAGCAGGTTCTTCTATTTTCTCATTTAACATTTTCTGCTTTTTGTTGTGAAAAATAAAGTACTATAAAAACTGAGATATACACATAACTTTGTTGTTTTAAATATCAAAAACTGGTGCCAAATAGCTTTAAAAAAATTAGACAAGTAGTGCTTGACGCAAATTTTCAAATAGCCCTCATGTTGTGAAGACGTGCGTGAATATTGCGAGTGGTTACCCTACATTTAATATTTTTTTAAAGGCATCTCACCTGCCTAGCCTTTTCCCAACTATATTGGGGTCGGCTTCCAGTCTAACCGGATGCAGCTGAATACCCGTATTTTACATGGAGCGACTGCCTATCTGACCTCCACAACCCAGTTAGTACTAGATAATACGACACTTCATGGTAAGACTGGTTGTCAGACTTTTTGAGCCACTGACTATCAGTAACGATTGTCAAAGATCTACAAATGACAGCCGGAAGCAACGGCTTAACGTGCTTTCTGAGGCACGGAGGAAACTCGGTATGTAATGGGTGGTCACCCATACACAGACCAACCTAGGCAAGCACGGCTTAATCTAAAGACCGATCCGAGCGGCTGTTACTATTTAGCCACGAGCTCCTCCTTAAAATATCTCTAAGTACAGAAAACAAATGACAACAAAAACGTCATGGTGGCTACAGAAACAGAGTCCATACCACTTGTTCGTCGAAAGATTGCTTCACAAGTACGGAGGTACTTTGTATAAGTATAATTGAAACGTTCGGAGCTCTTCTATTTGTGTCTTGAAAATGGAAATATGCTGCTTGTATAAATAGGGTCTTATGAAACAGGAATATGGGGTTTCTTGACAAAATATGAGACGTGTATTGTATGTGTACATTGTGTATTAGTGTTGGGTAGAAAACAGAAGTATATCTATTTATCGATGATAATTATTTTCTCTTGGATATCGGACAGCAACATTTCACTGGCTTCAGGTTCTCGTGAATTGCTGCAAAGGATCGGCCAAACCGGAATGGACTAAGTGCGGACGTGGCTCCTGACACGGACACAGATAGGTAGATACGCTATCAAATGGACACCGCCATACAAGTGTACGGTGGTGTCCATTTTCAGAACCGTGACCGCAATTCGTAAAAAAAATAATCCGATTCGACAAAATAGGTTCTACATTGCTTAAACACAACATTGATGTATAATTTATTGCAGATACGTTTCAAGTAAAAAAATATGAGAATGTTATCTTAAGGTATGTACGGTCGGAAGGTACAGTCGCCAGCGCAGCGCATCAAGTTACCATAAACTGTCAAATTTTCTCATTCGATTTTGAACTTAACCGTCAACATAAATTATGGTTTAAAAAGCTTTTTTAGAAATTTCACAGTTTGTGGTAACTAGATGAGCTGGTGAATGTAGGTACGGACAAAATTTGTTATCTCGACGAAAAAAGGAAGGCTTAGTTCCTGGCCTACGAAATAGATCAGTAAGCTTATTCCACGTAGTACGACATAAATCTGAATTACTTAATCTCCCAGAATCGATTTCGATATCCCATAAGAACTTCATCGTAAAAACTTGAAGATGATTCATCAAAATATACACGGGGAAGCGACGAAAATTGAATTTTCTTCCTAACGTAATAAAGTATCTATTACATCGAAGGTTGCTCAAAAAGGACCGAATGGATGGTACTTGGTAAGTCCGTACACGTAGGTACTTTATATTTAGTAAGAGACTTATAATTTACTAACAGTACCCACTTCCTCTTTGGTCGAGTGGTCGCAAGCGCGAGTGCTGAGCCTGAGGTCCTGGGTTCGATGCCAAGGTCGGGCAAAGTGATATTGGGTTTTGCCATCAGGAATTTGCCACTAGCAGCCACGGAGTCTGGATTTGTGCCTGGTTGATGGCCCCCTATTACATGGGGCTTTAACATAGTGTGCTATTACATACACCTCTACCTAATCCTTCGGGGATTACAAACGTCTTCTGGTATGTTACCCACGACTCCGCCTATGGGAAGTATTAAATTTTTCCTTACAAAAGAATTTTATCAAATTCTGTTCATTAGTCGGTTTTCAGTTATTGCATATCAGGAGCCCGAAAGTCTGAAAATCTGTATTACAAAGGGGTATCCTGTTACCCAGTCACTACAGTATAATATATCCTATATTATAATCTAATACTTTGAAAGTAATGTAATGTAACTAATGTTAATGGAAAACGAATGTGATGTAAATAATGTTAGTAGTAATTTCATGTAATTATAAATTGATTTTGCATACCGTTAAAACGGTGAGACATGTGGCACTATGCAATATTATGAACACCTTTGTAAACATACCATGTTCATGCCTATTAATTAAAAAAATAAAAATAAAAATGCATTACTTTGAAAACGGAACACATCAATACTGTTTGATGACAGAAATACTTATTTCAACAAACTTGGATTATCCCGTTTAACTATATTCTGGACGACATTAAATAAATCATTCATTAAACATCATTACGACCAAACTACACAGTCTTACCAAGGATATCGTACTATCCAGTAATTTGATTTTAGAGGTCAGATAGGCAGTCGATCCACATAAAATATTGACATTCAGCAGCATCCGGTTAGACTGGAAGCCGACCGCAACATAGTTAGAGAAAGACTACGCAGATGATGGCGGCAGATGATGACTTTGGTAATGATTGCCTTACATACGAACTGACGATCCCACATTAAATATTATTAAGTAACAAAAACTTGTGTGGTATATTACAACTAAAAACCCGACTACTGAAAAATCACGCTCTAATTAAATTCGGGGTTTCCAAGGTAAACCGACTCCTCATTTTGTTGAAGTTGGTTAAAATGTAGCCTATGTTATCCGGGCCATAATAACGAATCGATTGACACCTTATTCATCAAAATCGAATGATTAGATTAGGCGCTGCGGAGGAACACACGTAAATACAAACAAATACTGCTAAAATCATAACCCTTCCTTTTGGCTTCGCCGTAGTTGGTAAAAAAGTAGGGTCTGCAGAAAATGGCGTCTATTTTGTAGGTTGTGTTGTGTATAAAGAAGATATAAACTCTTTTGTACTTTTTGCTGAGGGGTGTAGCTTCCATATTGAGATCAAGGACAGAATTGTGCGCTATTTGTCGTGCGGCAGATGTTCGTGGCGTGATACCCGAAGCGGTATCT
Source organism: Noctua janthe (assembly GCA_910589295.1). NCBI lineage: Eukaryota > Metazoa > Arthropoda > Insecta > Lepidoptera > Noctuidae > Noctua > Noctua janthe. The sequence continues at coordinate 1,753,379 of OU342565.1, read as the reverse complement.
ATACATAAAGTAGCGATAGTAGTAAAATAGTTACTTATTTAGTTAGTTAGTACTGTGCTAATTTTATGACGAATGATTAACAAAAGCTAGTAGTAGTAGCTTATATTAGTGCTATATAAATTTTCGGGTAGACATGATGAGCTAAAGTCAAGTCTACCTTTGTATAGATTACCTTGATTTTTTTCGAACCGACTAGACTAAACGATAGCAGACGCTGAGAAAGAGTCTACAGATCGGCAGAGCCGAATGAAAGCTGAATTATAATCCGTCTAACCTTTTCCCAACTATGTTGGGGTCGGCTACCAGTCTTACCGGGTGCAGCTGAATACCAGTATTTTACATTACGAATGCCTCTCTGACCTCCCCAGCCCAGTTAGTACTGAGTAATACAATACCTCTTGGTAAGACTGGTTGTCAGACTTTCGAGCCAGCGACTACCTGTAAAGACTGTCAACGATCTAGAAATGACATCCGGGACCAACAGCTTTCCGAGGTACGGAGGAAACTTGGTATAAAAGCAAAATGCAAAGTAATTGCTTTGAGCTAGCTTAGTTGTTCAATAGACACTGACGAATCGAATATTTCCCCAAGAATAACACAATTAGGCTTGCGCCCTATAAAATGGGATTTAAACATAACTGGCGAAATGTGGGCGTACCTGTAGGACCCTTCGGGGATTACAAGCGTGGTATTATGTACGTATGTTACGAATAACACCAACAAGTGTGTGTGTACACCGCTTGGGATAATTATTGCAAACCATTATTCGATACAATAGTGGTTTCGGGGTCATCCTGTAAATATAAGTCTGTAAGTTTAATAATAAAGTAAAAAAAAATTGAATAGCGTCATTACAATTATAAAGCTTATTCTTTTAATGTCAAGAATTCATTACGGTCGATCTCGTTATAACGCGTACGAAAAATAACATAAAATATAATCATCATTTAAAGAATGTAATATGACGACAAGGTGCAATACTGTATCACACAGTTTATTTTTATTATTTAAAATTAAAAAAAAAGCCGGTTTTATCACAGTAACATAACAAACACTTTAAAACCTAACTGGATTGCAACTGGCGCCGTGGGATATCACACATATTAAATTCACGACATCATAATATAAAGTGCAACATTATAATAAAATTTGAAAGCATGCAATCTTGAGAATGAATCCTTATTCGTTTTGCCGAGAAAATAACGACTCGGGCCGGATACGTTTAATTTTGAGAATTAACTTAGTTAAATATAAGGTATCCTGCCTAAGTATTCTTTTATCTTATTGAAATAAGATAAAATACATCGCAACGACCGATCGACCGACCGACCGACTAGGTGGACCGATGACCTGGTGAAGGTTGCAGGGATCCGCTGGATGCGAGTCGCACGGGACCGATCAATGTGACGACTTGGGGGAGGTCGACGTCCAGCAGTGGACATCTTTCGGCTGAAATGATGATGATGCCATCGCAACGCATCGTTAGTATTGAAATACCCTGCCTCGCCCTGGTGCAATTGCGACATTAGAAAATAATGACCAATATCTGTGTTATACTAAATTAAATATTGATATAAGTACTTCCTCGTTGGCCTAGTGGTCACAAGCGCGACTGCCGAGCAAGAGGTCTTGGGTTCGATTCTCGGGTCGGGCAAAGTGTTATTGAGTTTTTCCATCGGATCTTCTCAGTAGCAGCCACGGAGTTTAGATCTGTGCTTAGTTGATGGCATTAGGCTCAAACATAGCTAGCGAAATGTGGGTGTACTATTAGGTACACTTCTGCCTTGACCTTCGGGGATTACAGGCGTGAGTAATATTAACATAAGCTTTTTGAAAGAAATGTTCTAAGTCCACTGTGTTGTTTAAAAGGTCAGGACACACACAGAAACGGAAACCGAATTTGTTTTATAAATAGATATAAAAGTGACGTAAGTGGCAGGTGGTCATCCTGATGTGAGAAAAGAACAGTAACCTCTGCTTATACACCTGCCACATCCAGTAGGTTACTATAATGCATTGCACCTGTGACTCCGCGATAAAGTCAAGTTCCTGTACCACAATACGTCCTTGAAAACGAAAAACAGGAATCCTGGTCGATGACAGAAACACCTGTTTCAAAAAGCTCGTTTAACTACACTCAACACGACGACACAGTCTTATACTCACTAAAATATTCATTTAGATAACACTTGCAGCCGAAGAAAACTGGAATAAAAAAGTAACATGACTAAAAAATGTGGTCAAAATAAAATTGTCTTTTAACAAGATCCTAATTCTGGATTTTGCACCTTAAGGGAGAGGGCATTTGGCTTAATCAGACGCGGTATAGAATAAGAATAATTTATGTTTAAAAAATTACTTTCAATATATTGATCCCTGAAATTCACACTAGGATTCCCTGTCTCGTGAGTACCAGGCTCCTTTGTTCCGTTTACATTTTTTTTGTTACACAATAATATATCCGTTATAATAAATTTCTAGATCTAATCTAATGTACTCGACCTCGTAATCACGAAAAAAACAGTAGGTTACTTATAAGTATGCAAAAGATGACTGAGATATTTTCTATCAAACGTTTCATCTTGAGGGAATTCTTCTCCACATTCATTGGCAGCTTTAGCAGGTCTAAACGGGCTCGTGGCTAGGTTAAGCGAAGCTTGCCACGGCCAGCCTGTAGATAAAGCGTTAAGCCGTCGCGTTGGTTCCGGCTGTCATTTGATTTAGATCTTTGAACATTGTTATGGTAGTAAGGATCCCGAAAATCTGACATAAACTATGATGATAAGGTTAACAGTCGCCCCATATAATTTTGGTTAGACTGAAAACCAAACCTAAAAGGCTGGACCGTCCTGATTAGTTACAAGAGGCCCTCGTCTTATACAAGATAATTTAACTTGAGTTGATTGATCGGCCTAACCTGATTATAAATAATTCACCCCTGGGTTCCAGGGTATCGTAACAATCCAGGTCATAATACCAGGCAATACGAACAACAAAATGCTATAAAAAAGTTGATTTCCCTCAGGACCAAGGCGGCAGATGGCGAGAAACTGCTATAGTAAAAGATAAAACATAATTCTTTCAATAAAAGTCTGTAATAAATACTCTTTGGGTTATTTCCGTTTTGCATTAACTTCATGGCATGTAGGTGAAGTCCATAAAAAGAAGAGTGAACATGAAACCTACTCGCACTCAAGCAAGCACGCCTAGAGGAGCAACCACGTAATTATTAATTTCCAAAATGTAGATCGTATTATGTTCCTAGGTCTTGTGATAACAAAATTTCACTTATGTGAACACAAGTAATCTTCATTAAATTAAAGTTATAACTCTTATTTATTGGCGATTTCATCTTGACGTACGAGTTTTTTTTTTCGTAACAATATGTCAGTGGAAACACATAATTCTGTAAAAAGAATCATTCAATTGTATTCATGTAGCCAGTGGTCTATCCCAACACAAGATTTATAAAAACTCTACGAAGTTTAATCATTACCTTGCTGGTTGTTTGGCTAGTTTAACTCATTTGTCACCCACCATTCAGTCTAGCTAATTTATTATTGTGATCTGTTCAATATTTTATGGCTACAGAATAATATGATTGAACAAAAGGTTATAAAATATTGATTACCTGGACAAGACAACACTCAACAGTGTGTGTGTGGTTTAAATGAACATTTATAAAAATTATTAGATGGATTCAAAATAACCTTACCAAGAATGTTAAGCATTCACATATTCACGGATAAAATCTAAACGGCCTGCTAACAACGCCTCTACGACAAAAAAACAGTTTCAAGGATTTTGTCCGATGTTTCATACAAATAGTCAACAAGATCCGTGACATAAGTCCTGCGACTCGTCTTCATATAAATATGCCAGCTTGATAAATCCTGAATAATATAGGAGCATTTCATATTCATGTAACGTAATAAAGTTGTGAAAAATAAAACCGTTTTTATATCTCAACGCACGGATACAAAGGTATAAAACAATCGCGTTTCTACTAAGTTCTTTGAATTAAAATTGTTTTATTGTTATTTCAGCACGAAGGATTTTCTATTCAGATTTTTTTCTTTCACGTATTTTAGCCCAATTTCAGTCTTACAGATTAATATAATAACGTCTCCATAAAAATTCATACTGTTCCTCGAATGTTAGCATAAAAAAACTATTGAAAAACTTACCAATAGAAAAATATATCCAGATTAATAAAACACAGCACTATGGCACAATAATGAACAATTATTTTAACGTATTTTCATCGCGGTTTCAGTTTTTCAGCGACTGAATGCGCCCTCCGAGACGCGTCGACACTGACTGGCCCTACAGACTGATAGCCATAGACGAAGGGGCGACTCGCAGACACGACTTTATACGGAAATTAATCTAATTATGCCTACCTGATTGCATCTGAGTGTTGGAGTTCTTGAATTTATTGGGAGTGTTATTTTGTCGCGTATATTTTAGGCTGCATTCATTTATGTGGTAAAATATGTACTTATGTATATTCAGACGTCGACTACTAGTTTTGATGTTAAATTAAATAAATCCATATTATAATATTCTGATGGCGTTTGTGTTATTTGCAATAGTTATTTTAATAAAAAAACTAATTGATAAAGGACAAACAAATAAGCCATTTTCGTTCACCAAGTTTATTTACATGCAAGGTTTGATTAAAATAACCATTAACATACGTGTGGTCCAATTTGTGCCCCATAAACATAATAACTGTCACATAAAAAAACCCATGTAATTAACTGCACAAACAATCGCATATCGTGAAACATTAATTAAAATAATTTCACACGACGTTTACGGCCCCATATAAAAAAGGCGTAAGTCAATAAACCCGTATTAACAAATTTATTTCTTACTTACACCATTTTCTTGCTTAACAGCTAAACAATAGATTATAAATTATTTTTACAGCGACCATTAAGTCGTTAATCACCCGTGCCGGGATTAATTGAACATAAAATCTTATTAATTAGTCTACTTATAGCTATGCCTTGATTGATGCTTTTTTTCCCGTACATCTTGAAACAATATTTGTTTGATTAATAGGTTAAACGATAAATATAGTGGGTTATTCGTGGTAGGTAATGATTTGTTTAAAGTTTTATTTTTATTGTTGTGGCATTGGATTCGCGGTTTGAGTGAAGACTTGTCCTTCTTATTCATTTTGACGGAATATTATTACATTCATAAATCAGTTGTTTTCCTCATATTGTTTTACGAAATGTAGTTTCTAGTTTATTAGGTATTGTTGTAAACTGTAAATTAATTCTATTCTATTTACCACAACAGTTGAAGTTTTAAACGACATGAAAGACATACGTTTAATAAATCTTCAAGCATATAAGCCACACTTAAAGAAAGAATTTATTACTTCTCTTGACACTGACAACTCAAAGAATAGTTTATCAATCATAAAAATACAATAGCTCATCTTTTAGCTAGTTCATACTCACATTGTCATCCATGAAACACAATCCAGTAATATCTGTAACAGAAAAAAAAACAAACATATATTACCCGTCCTCACAGAGGCAAGACACTTTTATCCACAAAACGTAGATGAAAATGGCGTACTCTATGAAAAGGCTTTGACACTCCTTCTCGCTCTAGCATAAACAATTTTCACTGTCGGTCTCGCTCGCACACACACTTAAACGATTGACGTAAGTACGCGGGAAAATGTGGCCGGGAGTCAAACTCAAGGATTTTCTCGCTTTCATAGACTCACATAGTAATGTTTAAGTATAATTTAGGAAGTTATGGGGGTATTGTCGTTTCTTCGGTAATCTGATTGCCATATTCTTAGATTGGAAGGGAGGAGAATGATGAAAACATAATATGAATTGGTTGGTATGTTAAAAGCAATGTCTTGTCAAAGCAGAGTCTAGACTACGCTAATCGAATTCAATGAGTTGAGGTGGTAATAAATAAAAAAATCTGCTAAGTAGCGAAAATAAGCGTCTTTTTCTAAAGTATACATGGTGGATTTTTTATTTATTTTTTTGGTGGAGAATACTCCAATATGAGGTATGGTTCCTATACAAAGTACCTATACGATTTGTGAACTTTTTATTAGTAATAGATTACTAATAAAAAGTTGATCTCAACAGGTCATAAAGAGTCTTTTAATCAATATGTGAAACTGCATCGATTGGCATCATAAAATTAAAACGTGAGAATTAAAATTCTGTGAAAGCAGTTGGCGATTTCTCAAAGAATTAAGTACACCGTACAGTTTCAAGAGAACGTTTTCCTGTAGACACAACGATTAACGTTTTGACCGCCTTAGTCACACATACGTGGCATGCAAGCGCGTACCCCGTACGCCAAACGTCACAAATATGTGACAAAATTGTATGTGAAATTGTGGTTTGGCATGGACGACACGCGGGTGTGCTTATGCTCTGGCTGTCAATAGGGGTAGCCTAGCCCTTTTTTTTTTTTTTTTTTCGGGATGGGAAATCATCAAATGACCCCCCCCACTCTGGGCGGAGCGGAAGGGAGTGTCAGACTTGTACTGACTAAAACCCATCCATGTTCCTTCTTTGCCCTTTGTGTTCCAGGGCCACGGTATCTCTTTCGAACAGTCCCGCAGCCCTGGCAGGCATCGGCCCTTGCGGACCCCTACTTATTTGCTGACATCTCTTTGAGGCGCACGTGGAACACGAACGCGCCGTCGACACAGCCTGTCGTCATAAGACGGCTGGACGGCGAGCTGGCCCATAACTCGCCGTCCACAGGCCCGCGCCTACGGTGGCCGGGAGCCACCACGTGACTCCCGACGCCCAGGGCGTCTCCCGCGGCGACTGGGACGTGAGGTTCTTTCCCTCTCACGTCCCGCCACCTCCTTCACTAGCATGACTGCTTCGCAGAAGGAGGTGACGGCTTCCCATTCCCTTTCGCTCCGGACCATGGCTTGAACCAAGGCCGGACGCGAGAGATCGCCGCCGCCAATCGCCGCTACGAGGACACGGCGGTGCTCCGCCCAAGCGGGGCAGACCTCCACGGTGTGCTCCACCGTGTCCTCCGGACGATCCTCGCAGTGGAAACACCCGGGCGTTTCCTCCCGCCCGATTCGGTGCAGGAACCTCCCGAAACAACCGTGTCCGGTGAGGACCTGCGTCAGGCGGTAGGTGAGGGCGCCGTGGCGCCTAGCTTAGCCCTTACTGCTTCGTCACCAAAATCACCATGTACATTATATCCAGCTGCATCCGGTTAGACTGGAAGCCGGCCCCAACATAGTTGGGAAAAGGCTAGGCAGATCATGATGACTGCCTATCTGACCTCCACAACCTAGTTAATACTGGGTAATACGATACCCCTTGGCAAGACTGGTTGTCAGACTTTTTGGGCCACTGACTACCTAACGTCTGTCACAGATCTACAAATGACAGCCGGGACCAACAGCTTAACGTGCTTTCCGAGGCATGGAGGAAACTCGGTATTTAATGGGTGGTCACCCATCCACAGACCAACCTAGGCAAGCACGGCTTAACCTAAAGATCGACCCGAGCGGCTGTTAATATTTAGCCACGAACTCCTCTATAGATTACGTAATCATAAAATATTCCTACGTGTACTTGTAACAGTGTTTATGTCCATTTAAATGATTTCCAAACAACTAAACTCAACAAGTTATTGTTGCTTACTGACAGTCTAACGATTTCCATGGCTCCGCTGAAACTGCGTGATTTGCAAAGAATGGCGGCATTAGTGTAATCGCCTGTTGACATGCGGGCGTCGTAAAAAACGAGAATTATGTTATGGGGTTGAGCAAATGAGCAGTACGGGTCTGTACTCTAATAAAAATGCTGCAAAACATATCTCCTGGCCACAAGTGTACGTTCAAACGACACACATGGCGCGCTTACACTGTCGTTAGAACAAATTCTTCGTCGATACAAAGCTTTAAATGATGACGAATAATATATTAAAATCCACTGTGTAGTCTGAAGATCTAATCGTTCGTACAGATGAGCGACTTTTTTATACTGTGTATCTACCATAGCTATTGCCCGTGGTTTTACGGTTTCAAACCCAAACCAAAGGGAAGAATTTAAAAAATGATCTTTGTTATTTGTGTCGACAACCTCGGTGAGTTCTATTATTTATTTATTTGTTTAACAATTTATGTACACATTAAATACAGGAAAGAAGAAAGGAACAGAAAATAGTACAAAGGTGATGCTTATTTCTAAAGAAATCTCTTCCAGCATACCTGCGAAAGGAGATACTAAAAAAGAGATGTAGACATAGTGTGTAAAAGAAGAAGAGAAAATGGAATACTTTTATGTATTCCATTTTCTCTAAGCAGAACTATTTAAACATAATAAAATAAGAATATACTAACATACGTATAATACAAAGACAAAACATAACAATACTGTAAATACAATAAAATAACTAATAATAAATACTTATGCAACTATGACGAAATGGAAAGATAATGTTCTTTCACTCTTCTTTTGAAAACTGCAACAGAGTGCAGTAGTTCAGTTCAGTTCTAATTCATCATCTGCCTAGCCTTTTCCCAACTATGTTGGGGTCGGCTTCCAGTCTAACCGAATGCAGCTGAATACCAGTATTTTACATGGAGCGACTGCCTATCTGACCTCCACAACCCTGTTAGTACTGGGTAATACGATACTCCTTGGTAAGACTGGTTGTCAGACTTTTTGGGCCACTGACTACCTATAACGGCTGTCAAAGATCTACAAATGACACCCGGGACCAACTGCTTAACGTGCTTTCCGAGGCACGGAGGAAACTCGGTATGTAATGGGTGGTCACCCATCCACAGACCAACCTAGGCAAGCGCGGCTTAACCTAAAGATCGATCCGAGCGGCTGTTATTACTTAGCCATGAGCTCCTCCGGACTTTTATAAAGTCCATTTGCAAATTATTTTCAGGCACTGCATGAACTGGAGGACTCCTACAAAATCACACAAGAGAGTCCGTTTGTGCCTAGGTTAGTAGGTACACAGACATTCTGCATGAGACAAACATTATATGCCAACAGCTGTTGGTTCCCAGACTGAGTGTTTGTTCGTGATAATTGAGAGCTAGTGCTGTTCCAGAATAGAATAGTGTTGGGATGCGATGGAATACTATGTATTAATATTTGTAATTTTATTATGTAGGTGGCGTTTGGTTATCTAGCTGCCTATAATATTCGAGGGAAATAAAACAAGAAATATAATCTGTATTTGGAAAACGCTAGGTTGTCAAATAACGGTAGTAAAAGTAAGAGGAAGACATTTTTGCTGGTACTTTTATTTTTCCTTTGTTGCGGCTTTTGATGGACAGATTTTTAATCTTGCAGAAGGATTAAGGATAAGAGAGCCGTTGATAAGGATGATCTTAAGGGCCGGACTCCACCGAAGCGGAGACGAGATAAGAGGAGGGGAGATGTCTCGTAATTGTATAGGCCAGCCTCCGCACTAGGCGGCCAAGCACACAGCGGAAACGAGAACAGATGTGAGTGGCGTGCGGGTAGCGGTGTGCGAGCTGTGTGTGGCGTGCAGTAAGCGGTGTGCGGTGTGCTGTGAGCGGCGGCGGCGTGCGGCGAGCGGTACACATCTCCTCTCCTCTCCGCTTCACACTACTCCGCTTGTCTCCGCTTTGGTGGGGTCCGGGCCTAAACAGTCCTCTATAGAAACTGAACACATTTGAAAACCGTGGTAACTTTTGTCTTAAACTGACTAAATACACTGCTAAAATCCCGACCCTAGGAATATTAAAACCTAATAGATCTATTATCATTCATATTCCGTAATAGGTATTCAAACTTTGTTCCATTGAGAATAAGTTAAAAAACTTTCAAATGCACACTAAACAAATCGATAGACAACAAAGCTCTCACCCAATCAGACACCACTCAATATCTTCAAATGTCTGTAGACTTGAGAGCAACAACCTAGCCGGTGACATTGTACCACGGGTCATAGCGCAAGGCTTTAGACTGTGACAAAATGGATTTAGTTCTAGAGATACTATTAAATGCTGGTATTTAGGCATCGGGGTGGAATGGAAGGCAAGCCAAAATTGAATGGAGGAAAAGGTAGGCGGATGAATGACAGAGCTTTTTAAATGTTTGACAAATGACAGTTGCCTTCAAAAGCAAAATTTTTTAATAGGGTTTACTGATTAAGTTTTTCGGTAGCTTTTGTTTAGGAGCTCCTTAACGGGTAATATTTTTAATGCAATACTGTCAACTATAGCTGATATGCTGATTATGGCTGAAAAATATTTATCCCAGCATTTTTTGGTTCTTGAGGGACGTTGTCTGGTAGGTGCTGTTGGCAAAAATAAAAAATTGCATAATTGTATAGATAAAACAAAATGGCGGCGGTAGTTCCGACTGTGATCACGAGCAAAATGAAACATACAGCACTATAACCACTAATGAAACATTAAAAGTTAGAAGCACGATTCTAATGGTCGTTTCAAAAACATGTTACTGGCACAAAAAAACAGCGTAGCCATATAGAACGAAAGCCATACGCTATCACACAATAAACACAACGTAAAGCTCATCTTCCCACAAAAGTAGATCAAAGCCCCAGAGTAACAGATGTTCAGTATAACAAGTACAATGTATAGTCTGTGGTCTACCTTGACCCAGTTTCAGCGGCTCAAGCGCTCGATCCGCTGAAGGCTAGAAGACAACAATCTCTACTGATAAAAATGTTGGGAAGAAATGTTGCATACTAAAGTGTTTTGGTAAGGTAATGTGAAGTATTTTGGTCGGTTTTTCAGGCCTGAAAATGTTAAAATATTTTGAAGACAGAAGGTTTTTCCTGATTTTTTTAGGAAAAACCTTCTGTCTTGTGAGCTAGATGAATAGCTAGGAACACCATAATCTATGGCAGTTTTTGTTATTTTTAAAAGAAAATATGATAAGCTAAAAATAAACATAAGATTTGAAAATTGAAATTACCAAAGACAGATGACGTTGAAACCCAATCGTACGGTAATAGATCTAAACTACATTAAATAAACTACTCGAAAACTGTTGGAACTACTCAATTCATTTTATAACACTACATTAACGTACGCTATCAATATTTTTGTTAATAAAAACTGTACTTTTACATTTATGAGGACTAAGATTACTGTTAGATTGGCGACTATTAAAGGATATATCAGAAGAAGACATGCTGCTAAGACCCCAAAGGTATTGGGATTCGCTTATTCAGTACATTCTGATCCCTACGATTTACAATAAGTAAAACAGCTAACCCACAAATTCCTCTCCACACAACCAAATAAAGACGTAACCCCTTTTTCTATTATTACTAGATCAGAATAAATCTTTTCTATAAGGAAAACATGCGGTGTACATAAACCTTTCATTCCGCTCGAGTTAGCACTTTATCATAAGAGAATGAAAATAATATTTCATGGCGGAATGAAAAGAAAACAATGGGGTTGCTTGAGCGCTTATCGTTGATGCAAAGATGAGGAATGTTGTGTGTTGATAAGATAGGACCAATAACATTATAATAAAAAATGAGGCACTTGAAAACGTCCTAATTGGGACATCGCGTCTTTAGTTCGCGTCAAGAAAATCATAATCTATGCCTCGACAAAACATTTGAAGCGCAATCTTTCAAATGATAGCTATCTCTTTTACTTACGTGCTTATCCTATCTTTTATACATTCATTAAAGGAACTTGTCAACGTGCGTGCACTACAGGTATGTATTTACCGGCAGCATGACCAAATTTACGTTTTTTTTTTTTTATTTTTTTTTTTTAAACGTCGGTAACTATGAACGTAATATAACGTTTGAATACCATCATTGAGTAGGCTTATATTTTTGGAATTTTATTCCGAGGTATGAAAGAATTAACGGACAGAATGTGTTGTTGTGGAGTTTATTGTACCACTTCTAGCCTACATACTCGAAAGTGGTGAAATTTTCGGGGACAATCTTATTTAATTTTTAAGTTTAAAAAGTTCTTGTGATTTTTATTCTTATTTTAATGGCTTTTGATTTCGAAATTTAAAAAAAAAAACTGTTAAATAGTTAACGTGACATAACAGCCTTTGACCACGACATCACTTTGACCGAACGGGTGGTCTTGGATTTGTTTTCCCACCAGGATCTTTCGTTTTGTATGATGTGAGCGTCTTATTACACCTTTACTCACCCCTTTTATTAATAATAAAGAGTTAGATCGATTCCAGACATTCAAGTTCCTGACTCGTCGTAAATTCGTAACGACTCCCATCGGCATTTTCAAATAGGTACGCAATTTGCGCAAAACACACTATCGAAATGGATCCTTCGAAAAGTTTCTATAATAATTTATGACTACACTAGTGATCGGGTCAATGAACTAGCAAAACGTTGCCATAAAACAATTAACGATCTACTAACAAAAACAAAGAAAAACATCGATCTCATTGAAAATTTTAATGGAACTGTGTATCAAGAAAATCATTTGAAATGATATCCAATAACTTATTAATTTTATTGAAACGCGGGTATCAAATGAAAAGACGCCATCTTGTAAATTTTGTGGCTGGCAATGATATCTCGGCTGTAATAAATTTTATTAACTAGCCTCGTTTGCGGGATTTATAAAAAATGTGGTAAACTGAAGACATAGTCATAATGTTTTTATTTGAAATATAAAACTGAGTGTGATTCTTTTGTATTTTTATGGAGACTTTAAAAGCTTCTGGTGATAATGTTGCCATTATGAAAATGTTTTGTACGTCACCGTAAGTGACAACATTATTTGATACTTCATAGTAATATAACTTGTTGCGTTGACAAAGACCTGGATTTTTTTTCTATAAAAACCTGCTTCGCGTTTATCCAAACCAATAATGTCTATGTGTCTATGTTCGTGAAGAGTTACAAAATAAACTACTTACTGTTTCTCGTCCTAATTTTTTTTCTAAAGCTCGTCCTATTAAACCCAGATTTATGTTAAGATCTGAAAATAGGTCCTCTGATCTTTGAAAAATATACTGTCTGGTCTTTACAACCTATTTATAACAACATATTTATAACTACAGTTGTGCGTGATGCTTCAGTTTAATTGATTATTTTATCCTAAGGTTGAATGTTACTCCCACGTCATAAAATGAAAAGATATTTGTTTATTCAACAGAAACCTGATAACTTAGTAAAGTTTCAATTAAGTGGAAGTCGTTGTCAAAAGTGATCAAGTGTTTAAAAGGTCGACTATGCCATCATTGAAAAGGTAACCTACCTACCTTATATTACGTACCTATTTATCTGTATCATATCATAGGTATAATAAAACATTTCCACTTAGATATGGTCTGCCCACGTTTAGGTCGCATCAATTTAATATTATCGGCATCCATAAAAAATATCCATTCATCTAATACACTCAGCCGACATTGGGAGACAGGGAACATAAAATATTTACCAATAACACATTTAGACTGCGATCAATTTTTTCCGGCGAATTTCCGCTTCGTCTCAAAGCGGCTAATCAAATTTATCAAAATATCAGCCTTTCGAGTTTCTTAAATCCCATTTTTTTTCACGTTTGTCGTAAAAGAATTTGCGTAAGGAATTCTTACGCTAAAGAATTCTTAGAATTTTATTTCGGTTATATTAAAATTATCAAGGCGTTTCTTGAAACGCTCTTGTAATGTATTTTGGAAGTACAGAACGACGTGGAATTAGATATTGCTCGTAAGGGGATTTTTCTGCTTTTGACAGCGTATTCGTTATATTGCTATTCAGCGGTGTAAATTGAATATTTACTGGAGTAAAGGTTATTTTTATGTTCTGTGGGTATTTAGAGTCGGTAGGAATGGTACGAAGATTATTTTTAAATGTCCTCCACATATAAAAATAGTTTTATATACACGCACCACGCAAGCAATATTAGATAATCAACATGTTCCATTCACGTTTGACGATATTTTATATTTAAATTTCTTATTAGATTCGCCGCCGTCGCCTAACGTACTAACGGTTCCCAATTTTACAAGTTAGATGGCAAAGTTTCAGTCAATTTAAGATATAGTACTACAGGAGTTCTTTATTTTTGATACTACAACTATCATAGATGTATGTATAGGGTGACCAACATACAAACGATTACCACGTGTTCAGTACATCGTAATTTAAAAAAAAAACCAGCTGTTCCATAGATGTTGACCGTGTATACGTGGTTAACGCGTCGGTGTCCCTTCCACCCTGTGTGAAATCGACCCGTGCCGCTGTTATTATTTTAGCCACGAACCGCTCAGATTCTTTTACAGTTAAGCCCGTCACAGACGTAGCTATAATATATATTAATATGAATCATAGTAAGGTATATTACGACATTTTTTACTATATAAATTTTCGAGTGGCCCGACACGCAGCTATTAAATATATTATAGCTGCGTGTGCGGCTATGATTCTATTATATTAATATACACCGTGACTTTATAGTCGTCTTACAACGGCAGCCCACTTCATGTATCCAATGAATACTAAACATTTATTAAAAAAATAGGTATATATGAGATTTTAATAATTTTAAAATAAAATTATTATTCAGGATTATGACGCATGACGTAGTTAAAACATCCAGTTGCGAGCGATGATATATTGGACTCGAGCGCTGGGTAGGTATGTTCTCCCGTTTGATACTTAAAAATCATTAACAGGATGTGTCATAATTTTATTCTAATATATTTTTTATTTTTCTTTGTACCAATTATAGTAGGTTAAAAAAAAAAAAATCGCGCCTAGAGCTATTTTATGTCGGGTACATTGAGTGGACCACCTTTGTAAGACGACTAAAAAGTCACGGTGTATATTATGGCTACGTCTGTGACGGGCTTATAGGAATCTGATCCCCACCACACCGCACACCAAAATTGACACGTCAATCACGCGCAACAAAACCTTTTTCAATTTTAAAATTAATTACAGTCTCAACACCGAAGGGTTTACGGCGCTGGGTATGGGGCATTACCGCCACCCGGCAAGGGTTGATCCCTAAGGGCAGGGCTAACCCAAATACCGTCCAAAATGTTCGCAGTAACCGGATTATTTGCATGCGTAGTTATTTTTGATTTATATGAGAATTTTGATAAGTTCTGGTTGAAGTTTTGAGTGTTCGATGTGTTTGTGTTTGGTCTCTTCGTTTTAAGGAAATCTCTCGCCGACTGGTCGACACTTCGAGTGATCAGAGGGCTGGCTCTATCTTTGGCCAAAAAATTAGCATTACTATTCAGCGTGGCAATGCTGCCAGTCTTCTGGACACGTTTCCAGATGACAGCGATGCAGAGGAGTACTTTGACGCATCCTACGCGTCGTTGTTTGTATATAGGTACTTACTTTTAGTCTTCTTTTTATCATTATTTTAGTTCTATTTGTAGTCTGATTAGTACATAATATAGAATTTTAAAGCAAATAAATAAATATTTTTGTTTAATTTGCAGCATGTTGGCGAAATCTGCCATTAACGTATTTTAATTGATTCTTTTGCTTTAAACTTTCAATTGATATAAAACTATTATATTTTAATTCCTTTTCAGTGGCTGTGTGAATTTCTATCTTCAGGGGTTTGGTTTGAGTAAGATAATTGAATTAGTTTTACAGTTTAAATAAGCACTTATAGTTTAATGCCCTGGGTATTTTTTTTGCTTAATTCAACTTTTCTTTGTCCCATCCTCTCTTTTACTACGTTTATTTTTCTTAATTAATTTTTCGTATTTCATGCAATAAAATTTAAAGTAAATATTTAACGTAAGATTCTATTTCTTGTTAGACACTGAATTTCTCGCGCCATTCTAACCTTTCAAATGTAAAAAAGGTGATCCTGCAACTTATCAACATCTTGGTAGTAAAGGTTTCGGCTAAACCATTAGCCTTTTAAATAAGAATTTTAATTGGTAGGAAAAAGAAATGGTGGCTGTACAATCTCGACCGAGAGCTCTGTCCGCCTTGTCTTGCAAAACACCAACACGGGACGGAGAGCAAGCGAGGAACACCGAGACTAGACGAGCGCTACTATATACACTTTCGAACTCATTATATCCCGGAGTGTCTCGGAGACAGTGACTCACCCTAAAAAGTTTCACCTGTAATCCATGTTTAACCCACAAAATTCCAAATTTACAGGAAGGTGTACAAACAAACAAATCATAACGCGTTTATATTTTTTTTCCGTCCATCGTCAGTTGCCGGAACACTGTGCAGGAACTCTTCATACAAAAATGTTTACGTTGTCTATCCGGCTGTCTGTCGACGCTATGAAACACTGTGTACAAGTGTTTTGTATTTGAAATGTTGTGAATATAATGTTTTTTACCTGGAATATTTTCCCTATAAAGAATGTGCTGAGGTGTGTGTGTCCCAGATTATTTCTGTAAGGAGTAAGTGCTTCGCTGATTTTTATCATTTGTAATTGAAGTTCCCTCCCTCGAAACTGCTGCTTTGGTCTAGCAGTCGTAAACGCGACTGCTGAGCATGAGGCCCTGGGTTCGGTTCTCAAGTCAAACAAAGTGTTATTGGATTTTTTCATCAGGAATTTCTCCGTTGATGGCAATAGGCTCGCCTCCTATTACATAGGGCTTTAACATAGCTGACGACATGTGTGCCACACCCTTTGTTATAGGCGTGACGTATGTTATTTAATTGAAGTTTGACTTCTTCACGAATACTTCAAAGAGTGGCCATCAACCAGATATTTAAACGCGGACATGGTCAAAGCAACAGTACGTCCCTCTCGTAGCAGAATCCGACAAAGGAACTAAGAAAGAAAGAAAGAAAGAAAGAAAGAAAGAAAGAAAACATATTTATTTGGCCCATGCCACAAGTGCACACAACAAGCACAAAAAAAATATTTAAAAAATAAAAAATCTTAAATTTATACAATAAAAATGTTAAAACAAAACAACAAAAAAAAAAAAAGGAGATAATATTGTGTGTCTCACGGCTGCGCCAAATAGGCCCAGTTCAGCAAACTGCCGAGCAGATAGTGCCCGACGCTGGTTTTCAACTAGACCTGAGATGGTGATGTGACGGACATAAAACAGTTTTGTTTCTAGTTAGGTATGTGTAGTTATGCATGAATAGGCATCAAATAAGACAATAGGCATCAAATGCCAAGCGTTAAGGTATGCCTATTGCCCTTTTTAGTTATTCAGAGGATCATGTTCAATTGTTCAATGTTGTTCATTACATTAATAAAATCTACGGGGTGGAAGGAACGCCGACACGAAAACGGTTACCACGTATTCAGTACATCATTCTGAACCACATAGAAATTTTTCATCGGCTATTTAAAAAAAAATCAGCTGTTTCCTACAAAAGTGTAATACTTACGTGCACAGTCAAAATGTATGGAACAGCTGATGTGTCCCTTCCACGCTGTATACTAATAATAAAATGGTAAAGGGTTTATTTTTATTGAACATCTAGAGGTGCTCATGGCTAAATAATAACAGCCGTTTGGGTCGATCTTCAGGTTAAGGCTGCGTTTCCATCAGAGATGAGTGAGGATGAGTAGCGAGGGATGTGTGTAACACACTGTCAAAGCAGGGTTGGCACCTGGCCAACCCTGCTTTGACAGTCATTTGTTGATCTTTGACAGTCATTACTGGTAGACAGTGGCCCAACATGACAACCAGACTTATCAAGAGGTATCGTGTTACCCAGTAGTAACTAGGTTGTGGAGGTCAGTCAGGCAGTCGCTCCATGTATAATACTGGTATTCAGCTGCATCCGGTTAGACTGGAAGCCGACTCCAACATAGTTGGGAAAAGGCTAGGTAGGTGATGAACGCGCTTATCTCTGGAACTACAGATTTCAAAAATTCTTCTCTTTCTCTTTTTGCATTTGGTAGCCCAATTCTTGAAGGCAGTTATAGGTTTTTTAACAACACGCTACGACCAAAAAGAAAAAAGTCAAACTTGTTATAATGATGGGACCTAATTTCCTCTTTGACTGTGTCTTGAGAATTCTATGTACTAAGCTCTCATTCACATGGAACTTTTTACCACAGAATAAAATACAGGGTGGAAGGGACAAATGCTTACCACGTTTTCAGTACATAATTCTGTTAAAAAAATTACTGTTTCCTACAAAAGTGCACCTACAAGGTCAAGATAATTATGGAACAGTTGTATTTTTTTTAATAACCGATTACAATTTTGTAAGCGTTTGTGATTCCTGTAAAAAAAAGTAATTGTCGATGTAGATAAGTCCTACTCGAACTCTGTCACTATATGATAACTCATCATGTACTACCGAGTCTTCCACTTTTCACTCTTATGCTCTAAGTAATAAGGTTAAAAATGGTCGACCGTCAGTGAGTGCGGTAGTACCCTAGAGTTAAACCAAACTTCATATCAATTCTCCCTACTATAATGCATTATATTCGCAAAAACACCAACACCAAAACCAACAATCTCTGCCAGAAAATGTATCAACAAGAACATTACCAATCTGCCATGTGCCATTGACAGGCATAACCCATCATTTTGCTGACCCTCACCCATCATTCGCATCACAGTTAATCAGTTAATGATGATCGGAAGTTTATGTTAAAACGCACGTTAAATATGATCTGCAGAGAGATATTGTATGTTTGTGTTAAAGATATAGTAACGTGCTCGTACTACGTGTGTTCTTGGTATTTTTTTTAATCATTTTTAATGCTAAGGCAATATGGATTTATGGTGTTATTTTTTATGAATCTGTGTTTGTAATGAACATACATAACGGAACATTACACATGTAATCCCCGAAGAGTTACGCAGATCCCAGAGGTATCCCTAATAATAGTACACACATCACCAGTTTGGTTTAAGTCACATGTAATAGTTAGTTAGGCGCGCCTATTGCCATCAACCGGGTACAAAGCAATACTCTGTAGCTACTCTGTGGCTGCTGCTAAGAAATTCGTGATGAAAAACTCAATAACACTTTGTCCGACACGGGAAAAGAACCCAGGAATTCATACTCAGCAGTAGTACCTGCGACCAATAGACCAGATAGGCAGATTATAGTTGTTATAGGATAAGCTAATTTTTTGGGACTGTCTTGGAACAAAAAGAATTAAAAAGTAATGTTGGGGAGTGTGACACCCTGTGTTTTTCATGTTGAAATGAGAACTTATCTATTACTAACTGACCCCACAAACGTTGTTCTGTCATATATTTTTTTCTGGATAGGGACACCCTAATTACCTAGCGTTGTGAAATATACTTTACGACCTATTCTCATACATAAAAAAATCATAACAATCGATCGAGCCGTTTCGGAGGAAAACGAACACCGTGACACGAGATTTTTATATATCTAGATTGATATATAAAAATCTCGATACCTGGGTATAAGAAATAGGTAACTAATAATAAATCTTTTATAAATAAGATGGGTTACATTAAAACCTATCCCAAATCAAAATTAAACTAGTTAATTTACAATGTAACAAGGTTTCCTAACAATTTGAATTAAATAGAGAATATTACAATTAAGTAAACTAATCTACGGTTGATTACAAACGAGAAACTCGTAATCATTTGTTATGAATATGTAAATTACTGGCCGCTTTACATACCTGATATAATATTCGAAATTATGTTATTTTCTAATGCTACAGGGGGAACAGAGATAATGGACAAACTCCTTACGTAAAACAATGTACTTCTTCTACCTAATCACAAAAAAATAACTCGTTTGGTTTTGAAAACAGTTGCTAACAAGCAGGGTTAAAGATAAAGATATTTTTAATTTGTTATTAACATGAGTATGTCGTATATGTACACTATACAGTACGCTTAGCTTAGCTTAGTTGTGAGGAAAGTTTTGAGTATGAATGTGGATGGGTATATGAGTAGAGGAAGACCAAAGAAACGATGGATTGACTGTGTAAAGAATGATACTCGTATAGCAAGAAAGGAGGTGTCTGGCGAGATGACGAGTAATAGAGAAGTATGGAAGAAGAAGACAAGCTGCGCCGACCCCAAATGAATTGGGATAAGGGCAAGAGAATGATGACAGTACGCTTAGCCAAGTTGAAAATCTACAATCGTTAACGCTAATAGAAAACTAATCAAATGTATGGGAATGACATCATCTCAACGTTAAGTCACGTGGTCAAAACAAACGAATAGAAAATTCGTAGACAAGTTTACAACTTATCTAAGCGTTCAAAATGATGAAATATTTTAATCGTTTCTACAATGTTGATCGCTAGATTCCATCAGGTCTTATAATTTAAAGCAAGTAGCTACATGTTTGCTATATAGGAATATGTGTATTCCCATATAGGAATGAATGAAAATAGGGATCGTAGCAGGATTGTGAAGAGCGGTAGGTTACGGACCAATCAGTAGGCAACCTGACAAAAAAAATACAGATTCCATCCATCACTCCATTTAATTTTTGTAAACGTGCGGATAGAATGCGCCCTGCTGTGGCTTCAAGCCATCGCAAATGATTATTCCAAATTCGAATTTTAGATAGGAAGTAAAGAGGAGACTCCCCAGCAATACATCGGTCTCCTAACCACACATATTATACACAATGACTGCTCATATCTAGGTGTGGTTGGTGACAAACAAGGAAATAAAATCGCAGTCTCCAAAAGTAACGATTCCCACACAATAAACCTTCTATCGAGGTTGCTCCATCATTGATTGGGTCCAGCATCTGTTGACCGTTATACAGCGATATAAAAAGTAAAGGTACCTACCTATTGTAGCCCGGGCTTAGTTCAGGTAAATATAAACGTATGTGTAAACCTGGGTGCACAACTGCACATCAATAAATTGTGTCGTGGAATAGGGGCGCAGTTGCAGGTCCTGTATGCATCGTGTATACCGATGAATTTTTCGTTGTTGAGAATGTTAGATATTTTTATTGCTGGAGGGTTTTTATTGCGAGTTATTTGTACTTCAAAATGGAGGGTTTGCACATACAGAAACGCACTCTCTTCTCCTTTAGAAGTCATCAAAAAACAAGATTTTTCGATTCATCTTTTATTTGTACAATTTAATTCAGTAGGTACTTGCGCAAGACAATTAAAATGGCAATGACTTTCAGTGTGTCAATTCAACAGCTTTCATCATATAATAATACTTGCTGTGCCCCGCGACCTTCGTCTGCGTGAAATTAGCGGTGTAAAATATAGTTTACGACCTATTCCCATACCTACCAAATATACATAAAAAAAATTCAGAAAAATCGGTCGTGCTGTTTCGTAGAACAAACACCGTGACACGAGATTTTTATATTGAAGAAGATAATCATAATCACGTATCACTATGTTCGTACGAGCTAATCTTCGGAACTACCCAACCGATTTCAATGAAATTTTGTGAACGTTAAACACAACGAAAATTTTCCACGTACACACGTGGTCCAGCTTAAAAGATAGGATTTTTGGACACGATTGGTGGCGCTATACGAAGAAAGTACGGGTTGCTAGTTGTGTTATAAAAGTTGTCAAATGGGAATTTATAACTGTCTACATCCTTCACACTGTGATAGAAAGTGTAAAGCCGCGTTGACACGGTCAGAGTATGCTCGGACCGAGTGGACTCGGATACCTACTCGGATGCAACTCGTATTGTGGCAACCCATACCAACCCATCCGAGTGCGCTCGCCACAATACGAGTTGCATCCGAGTAGGTATCCGAGTCAACTCGGTCCGAGCATACTCGGACCCTGTCAACGCGGCTTTACGGAATTGTGGTTGAGTATACACGCGCACCAGTTGTGGTTAGGCACTTGACCTTTTTGCAGGACACAGTATCCAATAAGCTTTTGACTAAGCCCTTTATATTAGTTGTAAGTAAAGACCCAATTTAGCTCACTATACTGGTCACCTAGTTACAACAAATTGCCTGAGAGGCTTGAATCCTAATTTAGTCCCAAATTCGAAATAGGATATCACTGCTACGTGTTGATTATAATCCAATTATAACACAGTGTAGCTATCTTCTGGTTACCGGTATACAGTGGTCCATCGCCTTTGATCTTGATAGCTTTGTCAAAGGACTACTGGCCAGGATTGCCTTTGTCTAACTCCGGACATAATTCAAGCTTTGACTGTTAAAGGTAGTTAGAGGTGCTTCATTGACTGCTTCGCTGGTGTTGGTCAAGCACTACTGATGAGCAAGAGGTTCTGGATTGTAAATTTGTGATCGATTAGAAGTAGATGGATCTACTGATGTTTTCGGACAAACTGACATAGGTCCGTACGTAACATGATAAAAGATTACGCATACGCATGTAATCCATCATGTTTTTTCATGTTTAACATAGCACAACATCACGCCTGTAATCCCCGAAGGGTTAGGCAGAGGCGTACCTAATAGTATATTCACATTTCGCCAGTTATGTTTAAGTCCCATGTATTAGGGGGTAAGCCCATTCCTATTAACCGTGCACAGATCCATACTCCGTAGATGCTACTGAGAAAGGTAGGTAGGTGAATATACAGGGTGCAAGGGACAGCTCTCCACAAACTGATGGGGTGAATTCAGTATATCATACTAAGATGACCGGTACAAGAAATTATTTTAGGAATGTTTTGGGAATTCAATAAATTTGATTTGTTTTATTTCCTCATACGCAATGTATCTTTACCGTGGCAAAACGCATGTAGCGACAGGCAAGCGCGACGACGAGTTCGATGAACTCTGTAGCTAGGCAGGAAGTAAACAGCTGATTTCACGCGTCGTTCGTTAGAGTATTTGAACATCCAGTGTTGGATTTTTTATTTTAGCCGTATTACTTACCTAAATGGAGTGCTGCGTACAGGGAATGTAATTTTACATTGAAATAAAGGAATAAAGTAAAGTAACTGAAAAAAAAATGAAATTTTCCGGAGACAAATTCCGGTGGAATATGATTCAAAATAAGGAGCTGAATGCACCCTGTCAGTTTGTGGAGGGCTGTCCCTTACACCCTGTATAGATTAAATAAAATTAACCTTTTGACTTTTGGACGCGACAAACAAAGCTGTGAGTGGTTTTAGCATTCGTTTTTGATTGGTTCAATTCAAAGTTTGGAAAGTTAGCACAGGAAAAATGGCGCACCGTTTTTACGTAAAACTGAACAATCGCCGGCTGGTTTGAAATAGTAAAAACTTGGACTGCTCACCTATGTCGGGTTATAGGCAGTGATGGCATTCCCCATCATCATTTATAATTCTCCCCAATTCATTTGTGTTCGGCGCAGCATGTTTTCTTCTTCTATTACTTCTCTATTAGAAAGAAGAAAGAAAGAAAACATATTTATTTGGCCCATGCCACAAGTGCACACAACAAACACAAAAAAAAATAAGCTTAAATTTACACAATTAAAATGATTAAAACAAAACAAAAAAAAAAGGCGATACTATTGTGTGTCTCATGGCTGCGCCAAATAGGCCCAGTTCAGCAAACTGCCGAGCAGATAGTGCCCGACGCTGGTTTTCAACTGGACTTAAGATGGTGATGTGACGGTCATAAAACAGTTCTGTGTATTACTCGTCATCTCAGCAGTCGCTTCCTTTCTTTTTTATATCAGTAATTTTATTTCCCATTGACAAAAATTACAAACTTCTAAATTCCCTCTTTAAACTTTTGGAGACGAATTTACAACAATCCTTTCCTAGTGCTAACATTTGTTAAAAAAAAAACCATCAATAATTCTATGCTGTGGAGTGGGTGGGGTCTGCCAGTTCATTTGACATTTTTATAAAGTTAAAACTTAGAAAAATATTGAGAATATTATATAGTTACAAACCTATTTAAAAGTAGACAAAACTTGCGCGAACTTAGCCTTAATTTATTTAAACTTTTTTTACTAAGTTCGAATTCAAACATAAAGTTATGAATGAAGGCATCCAAAAGTAAGAAATAATGAGTCTAGCCCAAAAAATAACTAGGTCGACAATTCAATTAACTAGATAAAATCATAATCCTTTATCAGGCTTTCCCTTGAGACCAAAAAGGCTTTGTTATAATAATTCCCGTAATTCGTTGCTCTCAACTCGACTAGGGTTGACGAATATTCCGGACAAAGACCTATAGCCTAACGATTTAGGTCACTAAGCCTTAGATTAAGGACTCCTATGATTATGTCGAGTATTAGGAAGAATCCTTATCCTTACTTCCTTACTAATATTATAAATGAAAAAGTGAGTTTGTTACCTTTTCACGCCTAAACCACTGAACAGATCATCCTGAAATTTTGCATATTCATTGTCAGGTGTACAGAAACGGACATAGGGTACCTTTTATCCCGAAAAAAAGTACTGTTCCCGAAAAAAACAACAATAACGTTCTTATGCTCATAGATGGCGCCACGTGTCTTTCGAATCATGATTGAATTACAAACAGAGTACAACCCAAATTGATTGTCAAATTCTAAATTAACGCCAGCGAAACCACGGTCAAAAGCTAGTTGGCTATAAAAGAACGACGATTTAAGTGTCGTAGGCGGAAAATAATACAAATAGGTACATATCAATACTCTACTATGTCTTCGAGATAAATTGTCCAAACCATCGCCTTTATTTATTTATTTATTTAACTATTTATGCACACACAGAAGACAACACAGGAAAATAACATTATAATATATGAGTACAAAGGTACTGCTTATTTCAAAAGAAATAAGACTAAGTCTGCCAAGGCAGACTAATTGACCTAAACGAGTTTGATAGTCTTGGTAGCTCTAAGTGGTTACTAGCAAGAGTATTCCCATAACTATTGCAGATTGGAAGTCACGATATTAGTTTCTGTATCACGGTTGGTATCTTATAGCCACTGTTAAGTTAAATTAAATGCGGGGTGAGAAACTGGTGATCCTTCACACAGGGTATCCCAGTATGGACGCCAGTCTTGGCCAGGCCTTGTAGATGCCTAGAAACTTGTTAACTTTTAATTGTGTTTCACGTTTTTGTGAAGTAAACTTATTGTCGGGCAAATTCAAATCCAAAATATTTTATTGTGGGCATATGTTAGTTACAGGTCTAAACAATAAATTTAAGTTCCAAAACGTCCTGCCTAATAGGCATACAATAATTATGTAGTGGCATTACATTTACAACAATGCTTACGCTATCATCCCACACTAACTTTCTAATGACTTTCTTGTCGGTTCTTCTCCATAGGAAACGACCAACCCGAACCGTGCACCTCCTCTCAACGTCTTATAAGTGCCCATGTAGGCCTATCATCATTTTACTGCCCTTGTCACATGTTACTTGAGGTTGACGCAATTGGTTTTTTTCATTCATTCTCCTCTGTCAACCGTCACGCTATCATTTACTCCTTTATCTTTCATATCATTCCTCACACAATCCATCCATAGTTTCTTTGGTCTTCCTCTCCCTCTCCATCCATCAAAGTTTATATTAATCATTCTTTTAGTCACATGCGATTCATCTCTCTTCATCACATGTAGGCTTATGTGAAATAAAATATTTTGATTTTGAGTCTCTTTCAATGGATCATATTATTAGCATTTTATTCATACCTCTTTTATTTATTATACCGATGTGAACCTTTGTAAATAGAGAAAAATAAATATTTATCATAGGTATCGAATGTATATCAGCCAGCCCTGCTAAGATAATTCTAAGAAATATCTTCCTTTGAGAGGCTTTATAACCATTACGTTCTCAAGTTTCATCTTCGGAACAACTTCAGTTTTCAGCAGAAACGCCTAGAATGAACGTTAATGCTTATAGACCTAGTCGTAAACTCAAGTTATGTTAATTCTCAATTACTTCTTTGTTGATGACAAAGGAAAGAAAAATGAAGATAGTCTTACCAAGGTGTATCGGGCTACCCAGTAGCTGGATTTTGGAATACTTGGGGAATGGTTAGGCAGATGTGTGTGTTGTGGCAAACGAAATAGCTTTGTTTTGAGAGTAATATAGGGTCTAACTATTCATACACGAAATATTTTCAGGGAATCATCTAACGGCTATAACAAAGCCATTTCAAGGGATTTTTTTTATCTGAGTATATTTTTTTTATAAAAAATAAATAATTTAAAATTACATGACCCACAAAATAAATACTGGCTCCTTATTTTTAAGCATCCATTACGCTAGTATACTACGTCGTATTTACCTACTGTCATTTTTAGAAAATATTGGCAGTAAAGGTTTTATGCAAAAAGTCTCAAAAAATTTTAGTATTATTATAATTTTGTAAAAAAAACACTCAGATATTTTTTTTTTCCGTTACTATGGCGACTTTACGACTTATAGAAGTTACTCTTAAAATATTTCGTGTATGAAAAGATAGACCTTATATAGTTTTAACATATAAATGCGTACAATACATTAAACTTATCAGTTTTCATTAAATAAATTGCCACTGCACCTACATACTGGGTGGAGTGGATACCTGTGTTACCAATGCTATAGCTACCTCGTTCAATGACGTCAGTCTTATCATTCCATTGCAGGCCAGTCGTCACAAAACTACATATAGACATACAGTTATAAAATCTAGTAAAACACGTATACAGGTGGAATACCTGTATACGTGTTTTCGCTTTTGACTTCAGGCCAATAAAACTCAAACCATTCGTTTTAATTAAACCACTTACAGTAACTTTTGAATTGTCAAAAAGTCGGCCTGTTTCTCAGACATTGAAGCTATTGTCTGGGTGGAAGCTCTATGCAAAAGAAGAATCTATACGGAGAAGAACGTGTAAGAATAGAAGTCACTCTCAGACACTCTTTAAAGCATCATCATCATCTGCCTAGTCTTTTCCCAACTGTGTTAGGGTCGGCTTCCAGTCTAACCAGATGCAGCTGAATACCAGTATTTTACATGGATCGACTGCCTGTCTGACCTCCACCACCCACCCCCACTCTTTAAAGCATATTGTGTGCAAAATTGTTGTTATTACCAATCCCTAAGTTGCCAAGTTACATCTTTCTCTTTCATACAAACGTACGAAACATCTTCCTATTCATCGTATTTCCAGTTTCCTCTTGTAACAGAAACTCGTAACGGATCCCCAAAGCATAATAGCATAAAACAAACTGTAAAAGTATTTTCTACGACTTGTGGAACTGGATCTCGCACAAACAATCCGTACCGTATCCGGACATCTGTCCCGTTCCCGATCCGATTCTATTTTAATCCACTACTATGTTGTAACATTCTATTTGAGAAAAACTACAGCTTTAAATTGATCACAATGTTTTCGTGTCGTCAAGATGGCGTAGACAAAGTGGCTTTCAGTGATAACGATGAAAGATTGACATAAGCTACGGAAAAGTTTTTATCACTTCTGTTGAAAGTCCTTGTCGAGATGCAATTCTCTGATTGATATTTCCACTTGTCTGGGCCCTAAGATAATTTTTTTGAAGAGATATAAGAATTTTATCATGAAAATAATGCCCGAAAATAAATCGGTACTTACTCATATATTTATAACAAAAATTGTCGCAGGAATCCCTAGATGCGAGAAGCACTGGACCAGTCAATGTGGACTGCCACATTGACTGGTCCATGTCAATGTGGACTGGATACAGGTCTTCTCTGAAACACTGGTTTCAGAGAAGACCTGTATCCAGTCTGTGGACGTCTTTTGGCTCTATGATGATACAACAAAAACAATGGCAGTAGAAATGCAAGTATCTTTTCGATCCCCAAATAATTTACATTAAAAGAGTAAAATATCATCTTCCGGCGAGACTGGAAGCCGACCCTAACATAGTTGGGAAAAGGCTAGGCAGATGAGCCCGGTAAAAGCGTCCGTGAAGCTCCTTGCCCTGCCATACTTCCTTGCGATCATTAGTGTCTAATACTCTAGGCTTGCGCCAGTTCTCGTTAGCCAGAGAGAGCGGGGTAAGGCCCTTGTCCACTGAGACCACATCTCGGTGCATCCCCACGTCGACTTCTAAAAAGTATTCCCTGAGGCTGCATACCTCACGGTTGCGCAGGATCTTAGCATTTAAGAAGCCACGACTCCCGCACTTCCGCGGGATAAGTTAATGAAAAGTGTAAATATTATTGTTATGCTTTGGCTTAATAATATATTAAACAGCAATTAGTTTTAAGAACATTACTTCAATATTTCCCCAGAAGACATAACGGACTACTTTTCCAGAAAAACTTTGATAAGGAGTTTTACTAGTCAAACATTTCTATTTCAAAGGCGATTCGTACTGAAACACGAAGTATTCGGCGACGTCCTCTCTCCTTAGTTCCTTAACTATTTTAATATCTTACGCTTTTAAAGGATTTCAACTTTGTGTTTAAGTACTACTTAGTAGGTATCATCAAAGACATAGTATTAAATTAAATGTTCCTTTTACGTAAGTATTTATTTTACGTTTGTTTTCGTGGGTGTGTTAAGCTGAAAATAAATACTTATTTCTGTACACCCAAATTTTTACTGAAAAGGTTCATTTAGGGTTTTGGATTTCAATCACAGCTTTTAGTTTTTTTTCTTTGTGCATTTTGCAATCGGTTATAAACCTTTAGCAGATTTTTTGTTCGGTGATTGACTGCTGACTTGCTGAGGTTCATTCTTCCAGCGAACAATCTGCATCCCACAGCTTTTATTTGGCTCACTTTGTTTTGGGATTTTTAAGTCTGTAATCCGTACAGTATGACGTATGATTTATTAACAAACCTCTATATCAATACCTAGTTCTTTGAAGAGCTTCATGCAGTAAAAGATAATGGTAATTATTGTATTATTTTTTATCCAAGAGTTTGTACGGGATAAAATTTCCTATAATTATACTTCTTCGCTAAATTTGAGATCTTTCATACTGCATAACACATTTCCTGCAGAAAAATATAACTTAACATCACGCCTGTAATCCCCGAAGGGTTAGGCAGAGGTTAGACAGTTATGTAATAGTGGGTGAGCCTATTGCCATCAAACGAGCATAAGTCCAGACTCCGTGGCTGCTACAGAGAAATGCCTGATGGAAAAACTCAATAACACTTTGCCCGACTCGGGAATCGAACCCAGGATCGCATGCTTAGCAGACGCTTGCGACCACTCGACCAACGAGGCAAAAATCGTATTATTTAATTCAAGAGTTTGTACGGGATAAAATTCCCGACCTAATTCTTGACAAAATTATAATTGAAATCTTTCACTCTGTGGAACACTCATTTAATACAGAAAAAGAATATTTTCAAAAAAAAAAAAACAAAAGTTGTCTGCAGACCACAGATTGCCTCGAGTAGCAATGCAATTCATCTTTATTTGCAAACTTGGCTTGCTAATAGCCCATTAAAAAGGGAAAGCCAATGATCTCATTAGCTTTCAACGACTTTCCTCTTAAGAGCCCTTCCCAGTTCTACGAAACAGATGTTTCCCATAATTTTATTACAAATATTACTAGAATCGTATTCCCGTCAAGAAAAGTCTTGGAAAATAAAACAACTGGTATCACAACTTTTATATTTATCGATCTGAAGGAAAGAAACAGTGCTTCTTTTCAAATGTGTTTGGTTTTAAAGATTCATTTATAGACACAAAATCAGTCGTTTATTTATTTTATTTAATCTTCACGTACAACAGTGGTACATTGGCGGACTTAATCAAGCATTGTTATACCAAACGTAGGATGTGGTGTGGCAGAGTCACATTGGTCCTCTGTTTTTTTTCACTTTATTGTTGAACTCCCAATTAATTATTATACCCAGTCATAAGTACCATTTTGTCCTATTCATTATTTCAGCTGCTGAATTCAAATTGTTGTAGTATTTTTTACTTGTTATTTTCATCATTTTATTGCCTGATTTGAAATCTATACTATAATATTATAAAACTGAAGAGTTTGTTTGTTTGGTTGAACGCGCTAATCTTAGGAACTACTGGATAGATTTGAAAAATTCTTTTAGTGTTGGGTAGCCCATTTATCGAGGAAGGTTATAGGCTATAAAATTTCACGTGGACGAAGGTCGAGGGCAACAGCTAGTGAATTATAAATAGTCAAGTATAACAATTTATACACACTAAAAAATTATGAAATTCCGCGATCCCGTGAAAAAAGGCATTTAATGAAGCCGCTTTCATACTTTTGTACCCTTTGCCGGAAAAAAACGTACTTTAGATAAAAATGCATCCAATCCCTACTTGTGACGCTTTTTATACAACTATAACGAGATACTAACTATAACATACACGTTAGAATAATTCCTACAATGATGTTTTCACCAGTAACTGTAGCCAGCCGAACAGTTTTCCATTTATTTTCTCCAACCAACGGAAATATTTATATCAAAAATTCACAAATTCAGCGAACATTCACTGCCTCATTAAACCTCCACAATTTCATAATAACCATCGCTTTCATTGAAACTTGTGTAGTCATAATTCATTTTGTATAGGAAGTTTGTTTGTAGCGATGCCAGATTTTGCACTAAAAATAAAAATAACGAACTAAAGGTTTAATTGAATGAAGAATTTCGAATCTATACGTTTTGCATATCTTTGCCGTAGAATCTTCATAATATTGCAATATTTACCCCAAGCTGTGGCAAAGCACAAAAGGAGGGTAGGTAATATTTTACAAATGAACGAGAAAGAAATGGAAATAATTTAGAGCAGATAAACTCATCATCTGCCTAGACTTTCACAACTATGTTGGGGTCGGCTTCAAGTCTAACCGGATGCAGCTGAATAACAGTATTTTACATTTAGCAACTGGCTATCTGACCTCCACAATCCAGTTAGTACCTGTAACGACTGTCAAAGACAGTTGGGACCAACGGCTGAACGCGGTTTTCGAGGCATGGAGGAAACTCAGTATGTAATGGGTGGTCACCCATCCACGGACCAACCTAGGCAAGCGTGGACCCAGAGCAGATAAACTAAATACTGATTTTATGAGAATTTCAATGAAATATTCTAAGTAAGTTAGCGTCAACTTCAGACCAATTTTAGCAGCCATTTTATTTTCTATCCAATTTTATTTACAGTTTAGAATTCTTAAAGTATCTAATAGTGAGCAAAAGACTCCCATTTGTATCCTCTCTTCTCATAGAATAACGCATTATGTTGAAAAATAGCAATATAAAGTGCAAGCTCTGGCGGGCAATATATTGCCCGGTCCGCTCTCGGGCGGTGCTACAACGATCAAATGAGTCCCGTAATACGAGCAGGTATTATTTAAAATGGAGAATTTTTTATAAAGAATATTTTCTCCAAGAAAATATAATAAAGGATGGGGAATTGTGCCATGCAGATCAGTAAACTCCAGCTTCAAAGGTATTGTAGGCTGAATTTATATTCAGATTGATAGTTCTTACCATTATCATGCCAAGCCCTTTTTCGTTAATTTTGTAGTCGGCTTCTAGTCTTACTTTATGCAGCTGATTCCTCGTATAGATCACTGGAAACCGCGGTACGCTAAGGAAAGAATAGTTGTCAGACGTGGAACTTCTGTCTATTCGTGACTACTACTACTAGGTTCAAAATGATATAGAAAGTGTGTGTGCGTCAGTGTCCCTACCACCCTGTATTTTCGTAATTATCAAACAACTCCGATCTCATTGGCTTTCGTGTGCGCCTTAAATACCACACAGTACAAACAAACCATTAATTCCTCATAATAATACCATTATGATATCCAAATGAAAACCCAGCCACCATTACAATAATTCCATTTACACATCACCGCCTCAAAGTGCATATTATTATGCAAAACATATTACAGTTTGTGCGATCTGTTTACGTTCAACAAACCGATAATTTACTGCGTTTTACTCTTAACGGCACGTCAGCGTAACGTTTACGTGAACGTTACCTTATTTACTGCATTTTAGGGATAGGCATCACCGCACCTCATCGGCTCATCGTCAACTAGGGCATCTATAATGGCCAGAATCATCATCATAATTTCAGCCGAAAGACGTCCACTGCTGTACATAGGCCTTCCGCAAGTGTCGCCACATTGAACGGTCCCGATAAAAATATAGGATAATATAATATGAATGATCTCAGACCCAGTTAATGTTAAGAATTGTCACTTTGTGACCATTTTACGAAAAAAATAAAATATTAAAATACAATTTTAATAAAACTTATACTGTATATGTTTCACTTACGGGATATCTTCCGTGATTGTCACGGAAGATATCCCGTAAGTGACAGTATAAGTTTAGTTATAAACCGTGAAAGCTTGAAACAGTGTTTGTATTATAATTCATATTATTATCCTGTTATGTTCTGCTAAAGCGGCCATTTTAAACCCCCTGGTGTCAACCCAACGTAAGCACGGAACCGGATCGGCTTAGCACCTCCGGTTGCGGCAAACTGTCTCGCCGAATGCTTTTTACTAGGTGATTCCGAGCCGAGGCGATGCAACGGGCGTCCACCAGCTAAAGGCTGGGTGGAGTTGGCGATGATCTTACTTAAGCGAGGTTACGGCTCACCGTAAGCCGGCAGTGAACCCGCAATAGTCGGGGCGAGGCCCCACCTTAATCTCGGTGACTGCTGTTTCCGAGTCAAAAATATCAAATCTTATCAAAATAAATAAATTTTGGTTGAAAGTTCGTTTTACGTTCTATAAACCTAATTTTTTTCAGAATGTTCCTCCTTTAAAAAATAAGGAGGAGTTTACGGAGTTCAGTTTGAACCTTCAGATACATTTATGGAAGCCCACCCCTATTTTTTTATTCATTCGTAATTTCACATCACCTTTGTGTAGCAGTTCATAGAAGAAACCTGCTTTCCAAATTTCAACTGTGTTGTGCGTAGTCTCGGAGTAAAATGGCTGTGACATCCGCACCGACACATAGACAGACGAATTTAGGTTCTGTTTTTGCCAGTTGGCAACGGAACCCTAAAAATGAGGTGAGGTAAAGCCGATCCTCCGCAGCGCTTACACGTGAGCGTTGAGCTTTAGTTTTAACTACACGACAACGTAAACGTACACTTGTTTTGTGTTAACGACTCCCTAGGTTACAGTTGTTTATGGCGAGGTGTTAAAATAATAGCTATGCTCAATGTATTCTGTTTCTGGTAGTTGGAATTCTCCTGTTTATCGCTGAGTAAATATGCCATTGAGGATGTCGAAATCTGGGCGGAGTGAATAGAATAAACAAAGGAGTGGACGAGCTCCTCTCCTCTCTCTATCTAGTACTAACTGGGTTGTGGAGGTCAAATAGGTAGTCGCTCCATGTAAAATACTGGTATTCAGCTGCATCCGGTTAAACTGGAAGCCGACCCCAACATAGTTGGGAAAAGGCTAGGCAGATGATGATGATTTTATTCCATCTTTGCGTAGTTTGGCGACGCATTTAATACAACATCCTTGTAACCATAAGCAGAAGAACGAACCGCTTGAAACTGCATAGAAACGAGCAGTGTTGAACCAGAGGTAATGGCCCCGTCTTACATCTCATAAATCGTAAACTCGAGCCTAGGCACTTTATTATAGGGCTGTGGGACTGTTCGAAAGAGATACCGCAGCCCTGGTACACAAAGGGCAAAGAAGGAACATGGATGAGTTTTAGTCAGTAGAAGTCTGACACTCCCTTCCGCTCTGCTTAGAGCGAGGGAGGTCATTTGATAATTTCCCATCCGAAAAAAAGGCACCTTATTATGTGTAATTTATTTCATCACGACTGCTCTAAAATCGGCGAAGGAAAACATAATAAAGAAAGCATGTCTTAGAATCAAAAATTCAAAGACGTGACATTCAATGAAATGCACTTAGCCGGGCGGCAGATTACTGCCCGCTCTCTCTAGGATTATCAGAAATCACGATTGATGTAGGTAATCATTATTACTTTCAATCAGATTATTTCATTACTAGCTTATGTCCGCGGCTTCGCTCGCGTGGAGTTCAGTAATTATCCCAAGGGATCGTACTACCGGGATAAAAAGTATAATTTGTGTTAATCCAGGTTATAAACTGTCTGTGTGTAAAATTTCATCCAAATCCGGCTAGAAGTTTTTGCGTGAAAGAGTAAGAAACATCCATCTATCCTCACAAACTTTTGCATTTATAATATTAGAAGGATAGCCCACTTTGCTAAGGAGAGGCGGCCTTGTGTCCCAGCGGTGGGAATAACGCTTACTGAACTCGCATTCCACGCTAACCTAATCGTGTACTATAAACGCATCTCCATTACAACCATAGCTCACAAACAGTTGCTAAGTGGTTGTCTAACGTCCGTGCGCCTACGCACCTCGTAAAACATGTCAGCGCGGTACTGTAAACAAAACGAACCCTTGCGCTTCTGTATTATTTTAAATTCTATCGTAAACATTGGAAATCAATGTTTTGTGTACAGGTTGGTTGAACATTGGCGTGTAATATAAAAACTGTGATTTTCATTGTTTTACATGTACAAAAAGCAGAGATTGCACAAGATGGAGAGGTCTGAAAGGGGGAAGAGGAGGTGGGAGCATGCCCAGCATTGGAAGATAGTGAAGAGTGATAGAGAACATAATAGCTTAAAAACACATATTCACTGAAACAACACAAAGAACAATACTAAACGTAATTTTACCCACAATAATACAATAAACACCCTCATCGGAATCTATAAAGCATAAAAATGCGCATCCGCTAAACGCACGGAACTATTACCCTTCAAAAAACACTGTTCTGCAATAAACTGTTTTCAAAGCTTCAAGCTTGTTTACAAAACGTGCTTCCTTGCCAACAAAACTATCTGTCTGTCTGTGTAAACTCACCGTCGAGGAAAATTCCCCCCCTTCAATCCGTTTACCTGCAGCATCCATTCGAAATGTAAATTTATTTATGAAACAACCTGTATAGCGCGAGAACCCATACGCAAATCGGACGATTTCATTGTTTACGGTGGAGAAATAAATGGAATTACAGATTTTCCTGATTGCTGTGTCGATTGGTTTATAGTGAGGAAATCGAATTGGAAGAAAATCGATGAATCAGGAATTCTGCTTATGGTTTTCTAAATACTCTGACTTGAAAATTAGCAGCTCTTTCTGAGTCAGTTTTCGCAGGTACCGCAAGCAGTATTACGGTTCTTAGAAAGTATAAGGCTTCTTCTTAGAATGTCGCTGTTAATATTACAGACTATTAGATTTAACAACTTCAATTAAGGCAGCTTTGTCTTAATAAGTCTACCATACATGGCAAGATCAATCTAGGAAGACGAATTTACACTCGTTCAATCCAATTCTGGAATATTAAAGATTACCTGCAAAAGTTGCATTGTCATAGGCAATCGAGCTTGAGTTCGTAACTTTATACACGGTACGAAGTTTGGACACACAGATCTGAAAATTTAACTAATTTAATTTCTTTGAGCATAGACTAACTACATATTGGCGTAGGCACACACTGTTCCACAGACCACTTGTCAAGCTTTCAATATCATCAGTTAGTAACTCACAGAAAGTTCAATAAAAACAGAACCTGATTGCCTGATGCCATCAGGTAATAGCTTTATCATTAGCATAATCAGCCTATAATGTTTCCACTGCTGGGGCACACGGCCTGCTCTCTAGAGAGGGAATGGACTGTAATCCACCACCGCACTGACCCAATGCGGGTTGGTACGTAGATGTCACATTTCTTCGAGTTTTTGGTTTTCGTTCTCCGTTTTGAGAGCAGTCGTGATGAAATTAATTACACAAAGTATTGCGTCTGCTTGGGTTCAAACCCCACAACACGTATGTAAGTCTGGGCCAGCACCGCTCTCAGGTTGCAATAACAAACCAATTTGCTCGGAATGGCTCAGCGCGTGGCGTTTAAAATATTTGCACAACGAGATAACCAGATAATAATTCCGGTTCTTGTTTACATGCATGTGCGATGTAAACTCAACAAACGGGAGGAAATTCCAGTGCGGAGAATTATATTAAAACTTGTTTTTGAACGCATTGAGAGCAGCTACACCTGTCATGCGAAGTAGTGTAATTGTTTAGGTTTATGGATGACAGCTGTTTCCTAAATTGTTGTGTGGGAAGCTGGTTGATCGTTTTTCGAATTTATATTTCTTCGTCTTCCCCCGCGTGGAATTCGGTAATTGTCCCACGGGATAAAAAGTATACTATGTTAACACATCCAGGTTGTAAACTTTCTCCGTGTCAAATTTTATTCAAATTCGTTCAGTAGGTTTTGCGTGACAGAGTAACGAACATCAATCTATCCGCATTTATAATTTATAATAGTAAGAAGTAGTGGACGCTGGCAAAAAGGCTGCTATGGTAAAATGGGATTGCGCGGGTCACGTCAGTCGTATGCACGATGACCGCTGGGCAAAAGTCTCCACACGATGGTTGCCGGAAGATGGACGGCGCCGTCGAGGCTGGCCCAAGGAGGAAAAGAGTACATGGAAGGAATTGGGGGAGGCCTTTGCCCCGCAGTGGCACAGTATCGAATAATATTTAAAAAAATGCTAAGTAGTAAGATAAGAAGTAGGATACTGTGACGGAATGAAAAATAGGTAGTTTTAGGTAGAGAAGTACCTTCTTCGCTATAGAGGATAATCTACCTAGGTTATCCTAAAAGATAGCCACTTATAATATTTGTCGGATATGTCCGTTAGGCTCATGTGGGTAGAAGATGGTTTTCGTGCAATGAAAATACACTGGTCGCACCCAGTGTATTTTTATATATACACTGTTTCTATTAAAGTAACGAATTACTTGCGATTACAACTTAACACAACAATACGGGGCACAATAAATTGGGTACAGTTCCAAGACGTCTCAGCTCCTCATTGACTGTCGTCCTCGCCTCGAGCTGTAAACAGGGCTCTGTAGAAGCACGCTGGGCTGTGGGTAGACTGGTAAACAGGTCGCGTGATGTCACCACTTGCGCGCTTGCGATTCATTTTATATCTGTACTAATGACCGGATCCGACATATTTATATTAATAGCCCCATGAGTGTATAATTCAGAGTGAGCTTTTTACCAGCAAATTCAGATTTACATGCGATAACTGTCATAATATGCTAAGCCCGAGGACCCCACGGGACCCTAAATGCAGCATTAAGTTAGTGGACATTAGACAATGCAGTAATTAGCAAGTTTAGAGATAAATCAACAAGCGAAAATTAGTGCAAGCTGTTTACTAGATCTAAATACGTAGTTAAATACATAGTTATAGCAGTAAGCATTTACTAATAATTTGTTGGTCTAGTGTTCACAAACGCGACTGCTGAACATGAGTTCCTGGGTTCGATTTCCAGGTCTGGCAAAGTGTTATTGGGTTTTTCTATCAGGAATTTCTCAGTAACAGCTACGGAGTCTGGATTCGTGCCCGGTTGATGGAAATAAGCTCGCCTCTTATTACATGGAACTTAAAAAACATAACTAACGAAACGTGGGTGTACTATTAGATACACCTCTGCCTAACCCATCGGGGATTACAGGCGGGATGCTATGTAAGTTTATAGATGACGATATAGAACAGAGAAGGTAAGTTCTAAGCCTATTATCTTGTCTTGTCTAACGTAAAGTAGGCTTTCCAAGATGCTCATGTCCTGAAGTCCAAAGTAACACTGAACATAGTGCTCATGTAAAGTTTAGACAGCTTTGCATAACTTTACCGTACAGGCTGGGACTTTGAATAGCATAATGTATCAGGTACCCTAGTGGATTTTAAAGGCTATACCTATAGCAAATTCCGTGAAATTGAAACTTTTATAACGTTATTATTAACACTAGAAACGGGATATTTACCATGTTTACTGATTTCTTTAAGTTTCCAATATTTCGGCGCAGTTGCAAGCACGGATAAACTGAAGTTATTGACGTTGATGATAATGTTAGTGACTATGATAGTTTATAATTTAATTGATTTTATTTGTGTTTTTAATTTTTTTTTTTATAACTTTTCTTAGAACTTGTTTTGGCTTAGACATGTTCCTTTCTCTATCATGCACGTGTAGTCTCACAGCTGTGCGACAGCGACAGGAATAAATTGTTAAGTAACGTTTATAGATCTCGGCTATACAATGGAAGAAAATTTGACGAGTGAAAAAAAGCCGTTGCAAATTAAGTTCATTTGAATCAATTGATTTTAACGGGGTGTGGCGTTTATGACCATAATCAGCACTCTTAATGAAATAACTGGTGATCGCAGAACATTATATTCTACTACTGTTCTCCATTACATACCCCGATTTTGAACTATACAGAATTTAATAAATCCGACGCAGTTTTTTGTCCGTACATTGAATATTTATTGAAATAAGCAATTTACTTGTAACGAACGAGAAGCGATGAAGTGAGATTTTTGTATTTATTTAAGTACCTGCTGATAATTCTGCATGTTTCGGGAATATTTAATTTTTTGCGAGTATTTCAATATCTGCTCGAATTAATGTAATATGAGAAACGATGGTTAGTTGGTAAATCTGCAAATCGCTAACTTCTTAGTTAAAACATTCACATATTTCAAAACGGATGGTTTTGAAATATTGTAAACATGATTTCGAGAAAATTTACGATCTGATAATTTAAAAGCTCGTTCATAAAAGAGTTCCTAGAATTCTTGGGGAGGCTTTTGACCAGCAGTGGAACAGTACAGGTTAAGAAAAAATAAACTGAGTTTCAATTCAATTGCGGCACATTATCAATGTCAACTTTGCAAGTCAAAATCTGAAACCGTTGTTTAGTTTTGGACGTCTCCACATCTAAGTGATAATTTAATAGACTTATATAATTAATGTTTTTGGGTTCAATATTAATTACCTCACGACTATTTTTAATGTTCTGTTTCGGAAAGAAATATTCAATACAACTCTTATAGGTCATCGACAAAATCGGCACAAAATCCCCAAGCCCTCGCTACATTGACATTAACGTACTCAAACGAGTCCAGAGGTTACCACTACACAGGGCACAAACAATCGTGAAATGAAACAGTCATGTTGATTCAATCTCGCCACAGAGTAGAGAGTTAATGGAGTAGGCGAATACGTCATACAGATGGAGTGTTCGGTTTGTAAACGTTGCAAATAATTTGTTATTTTTGGGAAGAAGAAGTTAGGCAGTAAATATGCAGTTAATTCCTACGATCAAATCTTCCTATTAAATGTTGCCAATTCTATAAAAAAATATTAAAAATATAAATAGTAATTCATTTAAAAAATGAACATGGGTCAGTACCCTACATTTATTGAAGTTCTTTTTCAGTAGTTAAGATTTGCCATGACGTTAACTGTCCAAAAAACCGCAACAATGCCGTCGTATTACCCAGTTACTGGAGATCAGGATATAAGTAGTCACTTCAAGTAAAATACTGATATTCAGTTGCCAACCCCAACATAGTTGGGAAAAGGTTAGGTTGACGATGATGATGATTGTTTTTAAAAACTGGACATAATGGCATGTTATTACCAAAAAATAAACATTTCCTGTCATATACCACATCAAAGTTGGCTATCTTTCTATTACCACTAAAAATTAAATCACACCACAAATGTTCACCTAGCACTCCATTACCACCTCCTCCATAAACCTCTTTCGCTGCCAAACGTAGTGTTGATGTGTTCCAGCGAAGCAATTTGTACCTTTTTGTTTACCTCCCACAAATAATGCCAACAACTTGTATACCGTATTAATTTTCATCCTCATTACAAGTGTATAATTAGTTAGCTGCTTGAATTGTTTGATTAGGGTTTAATTACTTGTTGATTTATGATTAAAAGTCAATTCATGAACTCCTTTGACTTTAATACTGTTTCTAACTAAACAGACCTAAAATAATAATAAAAATAAGTACTTGTACAAAAGCAGAAAACAAGAAAGGACATCAAAAAGTTCGTCCACATCGCTGTCAGTGAGGAAAGTGCCCAGAAGACTAGCGGCATAACCACGTTGGATGGCAAAGCTGATTCTTGGGCCAAGAAATAGACCAGCCCTCTGGTTGCGAGTATTGTTTCTTGATTATAATTTATTTTTGCTTATTATCAGAATAATTTAATATTCTATAAGAAAATAGAATATTTGAAAGCAGGATCCGGGCCAATTTATGATACCGCTCAAAGATTTATACTAGATCCCGAGCTTAACCGGGCTCAAATAAGCTTACCTTTTTATCTTTATTCACCAAGAGAATTTATTATCCTGGCAATGCCAAGTAGCTAGTTAATTCAAATGTGTGAAAATGTCCTAAGTTTTTATTCACGATATTATCCACTTGTAAAATACCGAAAGCTTTTCAAATTACGACCCACAAAATTGAAACCGCTTGACTCGGCAAATACCAGATTCTCTACTGATCTCAATATTATCTATTATTTTAACAGGCGTTGGGACGTTGCAGCCCATTCTCTTAACAAAATTCCTTTTCAATCACTGGACACCCTCTAACGAAACATTTTCGAGAAACCTCTCAAGTCTAATAAAAATAATCGATAATTAAAATTTACACTACCCTCAATATTTCCTCCCAAGGCTCGCCCTAAATTCCTGTTTCCTCTCCGATCCCCACAAGGATTAAGTAAATATACTCACAATACTCTCTGTAATGATACCACATCAAAGTCACATGAATACCTTCGTTAATGAAACTTATAGTGATAGGATCCGAAAACCCATTACCACAGAAGAGATAGTTACAGAAAGCCAGTTCTATATAACGAGCGAAAATTCTTTCAGACATACACACGCTTCACGTTTAACGAGTGCGTGTGTACTAGCGACTAGCATTTCATCGAAGATGGGAGGTACCAAACGAATAAAGAACTAGAGGAGAACCTCTTTTCTGAGAGTGGGAGTGGGGTTTAATCCATCACGACCACCACGCGTGCCAGTGTGGGCTGGTAAATGTTTCATGTCAATCTCAGTACTAGAACATACCCTAGAATCGATAATCCGAAGGCATGGCAAAATGATTTCCTCACAGTTATGAGAGGAGGGGAGCTAAAAACGCCGCGTTAGCAGAATCATTAGGTGGCATCCCAGTGGTGTTGAAATAAATAACAAAAAGTACCTAATGTGCCCGGTGCCTGCCTGAGTTTGAAGCCACTACCATTACTTGCGAACTGACTTGCGGTTACCATTAGGTGACTACTACTCCAGCACTCAGGAAAAGCATTCTTATGTGAAATCGGCGTACGTTCGCGCATATGTGAGCGTACGACGGTTTTCGCACGTTGTATAAAGACAGCTTTCTGTACTTATCTACTCCGTGGCATTACTTTGAACCCGGTTTAATTAAATAGCGTGCTGCTATGTGCGTAGTTAAGTAAAAGTCAGTTTAACTGATTCATTAAACTAATTAATGTTGAGCCGTAAACATTCTTAGTTTATTAACTGTAGTTGAATGGTTTTGGTGTGATAATAGAACCGCAGTGAAAGTGGTTGGCTGGCGATTAACGGTGTGGGTGGTGCAGAGGCTGAGCGATTGGCTGGTGCGCTACAGCGCTACGTGTCGCGGGTTCGGTCCCAGATCGAACAAATATTTGTATTGAAATTTAAAGCTGTCCATATCCTTCACAATGTGATAGAAAGTATGTGACGGAATTTGAGGGTGTCGGCGTGTGTATGAATTGTGGTTAAACTTGACCATACACGCGCACCAGTTGTGGTTCCAACTCCTAGTGTGGGGCAACGTTTTTTTTTTGAAAAAAATAATGGTTGATAGGATATGGGTTTTAATTGTAGTTGTTGAGTTATAGTTATAAATGCATCCTCATTTACTGAAAAGAACTGAAAAACGCTTCTTAGTTGCTAATTTAACTAAGGTATTTTTTGTCAAGAAAGCATTCTTTACATAATTTTGTGCCGTTTGGGGTCGAAACGCTATGCATGGGGCCCGAGTGCGCGTCTCCTTTTTAAGGAAATCTCTCGCCGACTGGTCGACACTTCGCGTGACCAGAGGGGCTGGCCCTTTTTTTGGCCAAAGAATTCTGAATTCTTTTCTGCCAGACTTCTTCTGGGCACGTTTCATGATGACAGCGATGCGGAGGAGTACTTTGACGCCTATGTTTCCTATTGTCGTCGTTGTTTATATGTTTATATTAACTTACTTTTAGTCTTATTTTTATCATTACTTTAGTTTTATTTGTAGTCTGTAATCTCCTCGTTTTTGTAGTCGAATAAGATGATATAAGTATGTCCAAGTCCACAAGAAAGAACGAATATATAAAATCTTATTTCCTAGGTTATATCGTCTATGAATAAGTCAGAACGTTTGCGTCTAAATGCTAATGCATCTGCTTTGACACATGAATTCTGGATAAACTAGGATATTAATATGGAAATTCCCTATTACCGTCCATAATGTGAAAGCAGCTTGGAACAGGGAAGTGTCCTAGCCTAGACCAACAGTGGACACTAGGCACCCCTAATACTTAGAGGTTTTGAGAGACCCAGGTCCAGCAGTGAACAGATTAGTCTTCTTGAGGAAGTGACCCAAGAGTGCACCTCTGCCTAGCCACATATCGCCAGTTATGTGTAAGAGCCATGTAAAAGGGACCGCGCTTTACCATCAACCAGACTCGTACTGTTGCTGTTAAATTGCTGATTAAAAAACTCTATAGAATTTTGCCCGACCTGGATATCGAACCTGACCTCATGCTCAGCGGCATTACTAGAAGCAGAGGCAGTCAGTTTATTTTATAAATTTGGGAAAATGACCTTCATAAATGAATACAGATGTGGGAACTAACATTTACTGTATGTATACATACGTCACGACATCAGATGGTATATAATTAATGGTCTAGTAAAAATAACAAACCGTTGCCGCCGTGTGAAACTAGCTGTTTCGTATGCAAGTTTCAAACTATCTTTGAAGCGAAAATAAGATTACTTTACTCTGGTCATTCGGTGGAGATTGAGATATCACAAATAAATTTTACAATACAACGTTAGAGTGTTACGTGTTACCACACCAATCGATCGATCGTCGACCGATGCCATCGATCATCCTTAAAAACGAGATTTATTAATAATTTAAGGATTCATCCAAGTATTCAAATTAACCATTACTGGTTAAAACTTCTGTTTGGAAGGAACATAACATAACATTACGTTTGTATCGCCGACAGGTAGGGCAGACGTGTATCTAATAAGTACACCCACGTTTCGCCCGTTGTTTAAGTCCCATGTAAGAGGAGGCGAGACAATTGCTAGCAACCGGGCACAAAACCAGATTCCGTGAGAAATTCCAGATGGAAAAACCCAATAACACTTTGCCCGACCTAGGAATCGTACCCAGGACCTCATGCTCGGTAGTCGCGCTTGCGACTGAACCAACGCGACAGTGTTTGAAATAAAATTTGTCAATGTTGTAATGGGTGGGTTTCAAACCTAAAACCTCCTGTTACCAGTCCGACACTCTAGGCTATCTGATAATAACATTTTTATCGAAAGACTAATGAAGATAAAAGATTTTGAGGGAATATTATCATACTCATACTCATACATTATTCCTAAGTAGTTTTTACTATGCAAGAGAAGAGCTCTTTCTACCCCATACCA
Source organism: Noctua janthe (assembly GCA_910589295.1). Lineage (NCBI taxonomy): Eukaryota > Metazoa > Arthropoda > Insecta > Lepidoptera > Noctuidae > Noctua > Noctua janthe. The sequence goes on along the minus strand of OU342565.1, from coordinate 1,709,979 downwards.
GATCAGAGAAAATGACAGATCAACAATAGAAATCTGTCATTTTGTCGATTCTTCCGTCGACAAAACCCGTTTCTATGGTGGTCACGCTACGCGTGCAGGCATATCTATTTAACTGTTCTTGAAAAACGTCGCTCATCTTCACTTAAGTATATGTAGCTAATCAAAGACTAGCCACGATCTCTCCTGTGACTACACACAGGACTCAGGAGCTATACGAACCCTTACCAAGACAAAATCATTTTGAATAAAAAAAAACTATTAAAAATTTTTTGGTAGGTACTTAAGCACTGGGTTTTTTATCCTATCAAAGTTTAGAAGACAATCACAATTCTAGACCGGTTTCAAGTTATTCAACAAGGATAACTGGAAACATTTATCGGAAATATCAAAATGACTAATTTATTATATTAAACATACTAGTATTAATAAGAAACCACTTAGTTTATTTGATGATCTCACTTGCATTTTGCGACATTAATATTGAAGTCGCAGCATCATGCTGAGATAGACACCTTTTTTTCTCGCACAGAAAAAAATAAAAATAATTTGTCTCTTTCTTGTTTTCATTATTTTTTTGTTATCATTTTAGTTTTATTTTTTGTCCTGTGTGAGTCTAATAAAGGTTTTTGTATCTTTTAATAACTTTTTTATAAAAACTAGTATTTTTTTTCTTTTACGCACCGAAGTCTCACAGATTTTCGAATACATTTTCGTACGATAATGACAACACGAAAAAAAATTTCCTACATTATCTATTTAATACCCGAAAAGATATTTTTTTACAAAATAAAAACAATATTACAAATCAACATACCAGGGTTCCACAACAATATAGGAGGTTAGATATTAATCCAAGAGTCACAACACTAATGGTCCACTCACACTGCTAAACACGCGCGCTTCGGTTCCGAGGTACCGACTCACTGAAGCTTTGCCTATGGTCTCGCCAACATGAAGGTGGGTGCAGAAAAACAAGTGAAGATCGTAGTGTTTGGTGGCTGGGTTTTCAGTGTATTTTGAAGGTCATGAAGGGGAGGGAAGGTAACTAATGATTGATGGAAAAATGTCATTTGCGTATTGGAAATAACCACTGCATTCGTGATTTTTGTACCGTAGACCGCACGTTGACCTTGAATTACTGTCCTAGTGCATCTTTTTTTTATAGTAGTAGCAAGTCGTAGAGAAAATAGCATTTTTTTTTAAATTTTTTTTTCGTTTTTAGACACTAACTGAAAAAAATCTATACTTCTAGCAGTAAAACCGCTCATTGTAAATCTGGTATTTTATATGGTGTACATAATAAAGAGTTCTTACTTGTCTAAATGTACTGATTACCAAAGCAAAAAGCGAGCACCAGGCCTATTCATTTTACGATTACCGTTGGTAATAGGTATTTATGTTTAATTTTAAAGGCGCGTTGTTTATGTAGTGGGCTCTCTGCATTTCCCTGTAGTATGTCCCCACTGTAGGGCGGGGATTACAGGCTACATTTTTGCTGTAAACTGTTGCGATCTATTGTTGTTACCCAAGTTTGTGTAGGCTATTAACTAAATAAACTGTAACTCAAAACTTGAGTAAACTTTACCTATTGTGTAGAAACTTAACCAACAAATTAACAGTTGTAGTTATTGTTAATTAGTTTATTTGATAAGTGAAATATTTGAGTTGATTATGTTAATTTTATTTAATTATTGACATTTGCTTTTCGACTAGAAAGGAGAAGTTTGATGAGATGAAGAGTAATAGAGAAGTTTGGAAGAAGAAGAAGAAGATATATTATGCTGCGTCGTGCCCGAATTAATTGGAATAAGAGCGTTTACGACTTCCGGCATTTCATACAAATTTTCAAATTCTTAATTTTTTAAATGACTGAACCTATTCCTCATAAGGGCAAGAGAATGATGATGATGATAATTTGCATGTCGACTATTTCGATAACACAGCTGTTCATAATTTTAAACTGGGGCATACATAGTTTGAGAAAAAACATCGTGAAATTTAACACCTAAGACGTAGGTCCTATCGGTAAAAACTAGTATAATTATGACTCCCCCAATCCTTAAGAAAATCATGTGGGTTCGTTTTCCGAACTTCCTGTACCAGAAACCTCTACCTGTACCTGTGTTACAGAATTATAATCATTAAAAACATCAATACAACTCTCATTATTCATTCAACCCCATTCAAAGACTAATTCATGAAAAGTCATTCATTAGGGTTAAATGAACTTAGACTTAGGGGTGTATTGATGATTTAAATGATTATAATTCTGTAACTACATACGTGTTACTTGCGAGATTAATATTTTCATCAACATACAGCCTGACACTGACCTGCAAATTGCAAAAAACGTAAGAAAATTTAAATTTCGCGGGTTACCTTGGCGCTTCCACCTTAAAGGAATATCGGATATTGATGTCTGTGAAACCCTCAACAGTTTTATCCAATGAATTCACTTATCAAACTCAATTAAATTTCACCTCCAATTAATTCCACCCTAAAAATAAAAAAAAATAAAATTCATCGACTCTTCTCCAAAAGACCGGCTTTTCATAATAATTAGATTTTCAATAAATTAACGTATTCTAATGGAATGAAAAAACTAATTACATTAATTCTTCATTACGTTAAGTAATTAAGGTAGCTCCAAATGTTCAGAGATTGTGAAGTATCGATATTTTTAATGGATTTCTTAATTATTACTCAGCTGTTTTATGCTTAATTAGTTAATGTGCTGATCTATATTTTGTATTATCTTTCAAGCAAAACAAGTTCGTTCAATTTAACATTTCCATTTCATTTAAATGAATGACCTTTGTAAAGCAAAAGTTCACGCCTGACAAAACATTGAAATGTTATGCCAAAGTTGCTTTAATTTATAGACGATGAGGAAATAGATACAATCATAACATCACGCCTGTATTTCCTGTAGGGTTAGGCAGAGGAGTACGAACAGCATACCGACATTTCGTCAGCTGTGTCTAAGTCCATGTAATAGGGGGTGAGGTAATTGTCACCCAACTGGGCACAAATCCAGACCCCGTGGCTGTTACTGGGAGGTTCTTGATGGAATAAACCACTACACATTGCCCACCTGTTAATCCAACCCAAGACCTCAGGCTGAGCAGTAGCTTGCGAGCATTAGACCAACGAGGGAATAGATGTCTCCCAAAAAAAAATCTATATGACGTAGCATAATCCATTCATCTACCTAGCTTTTTCCTATTTAATCTATGTTGGGTTCCATTTCCAGTCTAATTGGATGCAGCTGAATAACAGTATTTTACATGGAGAGACTGCCTATCTGACCTTCACAACCTAGTTAGTACTGGGTAATACGGTACCCCTTGGTAAGACTGGTTGTCAGACTTTCAGGCCACTGACTACCTGTAACGACTGCCAAAGATCTACAATTGACAGCCGGGACCAACGGTTTAACGTGCTTTCCGACGCGCGGAGAAAACTCGGTATGTAATTGGTGGTCACCCATGCACGGACCAACCTACTTTAGCCACGACATAGCATAATCATCAGTTCATCACCCCATAACGTTTCCACTGGTGAAGCATCGGAGAAGAGGTTCTCCGTGAGAGGGATTGGGACGTACTCAACCACTAATAGGACTCATTGCAGGTTAGTGAATATCACATGATCTTATTAGGTCTTCAGAAAGGAGTATGGCAACTCCAAGCTTATTATAATACGCCGTTGCCTGGCAACGGATAACTTTGCTAGTTAGCTAAGTTTTAACACTAACAAGCTTTATACTCGTTAACCTGGCTTCGCTTAAGAACATTATGATGCTAATAATATGTTTCCTTTCATTGCCTTGTTGGTTTAGTAGTTGCAAGCGCGACTGCTGAGCATGAGGTCCTGGGTTCGATTCCCGGGTCGGGCAAAGTGGTATTGGGTTTTTCCATCAGGAATTTCTCAGTAGCAGCCACGGAATCTGGATTTGTGCCCGGTTGATGGCAATAGGCTCTCCTCCTATTACGTGGGACTTAAACATAACTGGCGAATGGGTGTACTAATAGGTACAGCTCTGCCTAACCCTTCGGGGGTTACAGGCGTCATGATGTTCACTGCATCAAATAATTGTGTAAGGTATTGTAATTTTCGGAGGACACGGTGGAGCACACCGTGGACGTCTACCCCGCTTGGGCGGAACACCGCCGTGTCCTCGTAGCGGCGATTGGCGGCGGCGATCTTTCGCGTCCGGCCTTGGTCCAAGCCATGGTCCGAAGCGAGAGGGAATGGGAAGCCGTCACCTCCTTCTGCGAAGCAGTCATGCTAGTGAAGGAGGTGGCGGGACGTGAGAGGAAAAGAAACCTCACGTCCCAGCCGCCGCGGGAGACGCCCTGGGCGTCGGGGGTCACGTGGTGCCTCCCGGCCACCGTAGGTTAGCCCGCCGTCCAGCCGTCTTATGACGACAGGCCGGGTCGACGGCGCGTTCGTGTTCCACGTGCGCCTCAAAGAGATGTCAGCAAATAAGTGGGGGTCCGCATGGGCCGATGCCTGCCAGGGCTGCAGGACTGTTCGAAAGAGATACCGTGGCCCTGGAACACAAAGGGCAAATAAGGAACATGGATGGGTTTTAGTCAGTACAAGTCTGACACTCCCTTCCGCTCCGCCCAGAGTGGGGAGGTCATTTGATGAAACTTTGTGGGAATCGGCTCCAGTCTAACCAGATGCCTATATTATGAACACCGCAACACAGTTTCTGGGTAATCCAGTACCTGGGTGGTGGAATTTAGAAAGGCCCGGTCGGTCGGGTAGGCCTATTTCATATCGCGAAATCTCCGTGTTACGGAATGCCGGCTCGGATGTCATTTGTAGATTTTAACAGTCGTCACGCGGGTGTCCTTAAAGTCTGACCGTTGCAGCTAGTTGTGTTTATACTTATTAACCTTTTCAGCGCAGTTTCTAAATAAAGTCACAAACATACATTTTAAGCGCACACTTAAACCGCAATTATTTTATTTAAAGCCATGAATACAGCCGAAGCAGCGAATAAGTTCTCTTGAGACTACGGCGCGATGCAGTAAGAACATCGCATCGTAACGTCTTGGAAATAAAGTTTAGACTTCAGGTTTCAAACATTTTATTTCAGGAAACAAGAGCTCTGAAACTAAGGACAAGAATGTGTATTTTTCTTGCTCTTTTTTATTCTAAGTTTTCGTTCTTCTTGTTTCAAAAATAGTTTTGGAACACTTGAGTCCTCTGTATGCAACACCCGTATCGGCAACTCATCATAAGTAGCATCATTCATCATTTTGTAAAATCTGTGTGTATCACAAAAAAACAACAAAGAACGAAAAAAGAGAGAAAAAAAAGAATGAGAGATCATTTTCACGTAAAAAAGAGTTATGTTTTTAAACTAAGCAGATGGAGACTGTATCGGTGTTAAACTAGATGAAAATGACCCTGAAACAAACTTTGTAGTCACCAGCTCACATAATCTTGGTTATATCATAATGAGAGCCATGCAAAAACCATGTTTCGTGATCCACCATCCCACACAAAGTCATAATTCAAAATCATACAATATGTAAAAACCACAAATGAGCAATAGTCCCAAGAAAGTTCAATTCACTCAACATTGATTGAGTTCCTCAGTTCTCACCAAGCACACCAATTCACCCAACCACTTCAGTGTTATGAAAATTTAGTGCCACTATATTACTATAATTAACTTTAATTAAAATTTCAAGACACTTGAAGATGATGATGAAAAACTATGTGGCGACACCTAGGGGAGGCCTATGTCCAGCAGTGGACGTCTTTCGGCTGAAAGGATGATGATGATGATGAAAATTTCAAGCCAGTTTTTAACAAAAGGTTACGCAAAAGTGTATTAATACACCCAGTTATATTTAAGTTCCATGTAATAGGGGGCGAGCCTATTGCCATCAACCGGACGCAAATCTAGTCTGTGTGGCCGCTAGAGACAAATTCCTGATGGAAAAACCCAATAACACTGTAAAATGGAAGACACAAGATCTAAGAGGCAGCCTTTTCAAATTACACTGACCTTGGATTAACTTCAACAATTTTATCAAGCATGCTCAATTTTAACCCAGCCACTGCAGCAGTATTAATATTCAGTGGCCCTATATAACTATCTATAATACTAGTCGTAACCTTATCCCTTCGCAAAAGGTTTCAGTAAAAATCTAACGAATGGCGGGCGATTGGCTCATTTATAAATTTTATTAGCACTTATCCTTTGTAATTTACTTTATTATCAGCCCCAGACTTAAGCCAAGCTCTGCTAGTTACGGGGTCGTAGACATTTACCATTTGCTTTTTGTATTATATTTTATGAAAAAGTTTAGGTATGAATCGTCTAACACATACCAATGTATTAGACGAGAACCATTTAGTAACATAATTTAGTAATATCATTAACACTAGCAACGGGATATTTACCATTTTTACTGTTGGTTTTGAGTACCCGATATTTCGGCGCTGTTGCAAGCACCATGAACAGAATGTTAGTGACCCTGACCGTAATTTAAAAACATATAATGTAGTACTCAACTTACTAAATCATTATATCGAATCGACACAAAAACTAACAAATACTTTTCAATCATTCGCTCGTTCTGTTTGTTAAAATTACTACTAAGTCTAATCAGATGCTACTGAAAATGGACACTTCACAAAGCCGTCCACCAAGCATTAGGTATGTACATCAAACTAAGTTACTTTATACTGCGGGACTGTTCGAAAGAGACACCGTGGCCCTGGAACACAAAGGGCAAAGAAGGAACATGGATGGGTTTTAGTCAGTACAAGTCTGACACTCCCTTCCGCTCCGCCCAGAGTGGGAGGGGGTCATTTGATGATTTCACATCCAAAAAAAAAAAAAGTTACTTTATCCAAAAATTATTGCTGGGTAAAGACTTATTTTTTTGGGGTGTAAAATCACATTTTACGGTGAGACTCTATGTAACGCACTCAAAACATTGTGCTGATGGAAGGTTTGAATAGTACGGGGGTCGTGGAGGTGTTTAAAACACGTGCATAAAAATATGTATTAAAAAAAAAAAAACTAATGAAAAAGTTGAAACTTTGATCTCCGTAACTAGAAGGTTCCCAGGTATGGTTTAGGACAAAAAAATGATCGCCATGACGAGGAGAATAAGTGCCTTTCGGCTTCGTTAAGGGCCTTGTTACACCCTTTATTACATGGAGTGAGTATCTAAAACTAATAATCGCACAGGGTACAGGGTCTTGTTATGAAATGAAAGGTCGGAAAACCTTGAAGATCGACCATTGCGGCTGTTCTTGCTTGGCCATAATTCCCTCCAAGAACGCCATGAAATTGTTTACAACTTTTCTTTCAAAGAAACCGTATTTTTATCTCGCATATAAAATACAATATCAACATAAACCGTTTTCTTTTCAATCCTCCACGTGCCAAAGGAAAAGTAGCACAATATATACAAACAAACATTTGGGAATCAATACTACGATCCGACTTTAGACGCCCGAAGCCTACATGTAATCTCCTTCCATTCTGTATTGAAAGATGGCCGTCTAAGTTTGAAAAACGAACGATCGCTTCTGGTAGGCCTACAGAAAAGTAAAGAAACTTGGTGCGTAGGTGTTTTGATTTGACCAAGAAAAGGGGTTTGTCGACGGAAGAATCAACAAAATTACATTTATCTACAAAAGAAATCTGTCATTTTTGTCGATTCTTTCGTCGACAAAACCCATTTCTACGGTGGTCATGCTACGCGTGCAATAGGTTGGTGCTAAGAATCTTCCTATTTGAATTGCAATTAGTAATTCGCACTACGTATTTCTGTCAATAAAGTTTTCGAAATAGTTTTAGTGTGCTTCAAAGTCAGAAGCTTCGATGTTTGCTTAGTTTTGTCTTTATTTTATCTTCTTATACGTAAAATAAATATCTAAAATAAATCAAAAGTGGACATGGAATGAAACAAAATTAACACTCACTTTAGTGAACCATTTACTGGAGTGAAGCATAAATAACATTTATTTCTGTAAATTGGTTTTAAAAAACATTTTTACACGTCACATCATGTTATATTTTAAAACAAGATAGTATCGGTGTTTCTAAACTGACTACTCTAAGAAACAGCCGAAACAAAATCAGAGGTCACTGTCTCTTTTAAAGTCCAGACATTGTTCAAGTCATATGAGGACCTTACAGATTAGTGTCTCATCATCATCATCTGCCTAGCCTTTTCCCAACTATATTGGGGTCGGCTTCCAGTCTGACCGGATGCAGCTGAATTAGTGTCTGATATAAGTTTTAAATATGAAGATCTAGGTACACTGACTACTCATAGCAAGAGCTCAATCATTGTTTTTTTTAATGCTATTCCATTTTCGTCAGGAATTTCTAATGAGCTTCATAGTTTCAACAAATCTAAAAAAAAACGGTACCTACCTACTTAATCCTTTGAACGCCATAGTCACATATACATGACAAGCAAGCGCGTGCCCTGTACGCCAAACGATACAAATATGTGACAAAATAGTAGGTGAAATTAATGTTTGGCGTGGAGGGCAAGCGCGTGCTTTTATGCTCTGGCAGTCAAAAGGTTAAAGATAAACTTACGAAAGTCGACGTAAGCACAAAAAATTAACTAAAACAGACATACATAACCATCTCTTTTCTTTCGGAAGATTAATGAGCAGACCGTATTCTGGTCATCTGCATTATCCTTTTCATATATTAACGTTTTATATCCGAACCTACGTGACCGTATCCATTCAGTTTTTGTAAAATATGTATAGATCATGTCTAAACATTCATGATTTATGAACTGAAAGCTGAATTAGTTTACTAATGTATGGTTTATAAAAACAAATACGATTGGTGGGATTTTATTCTGGAAAGCTCATAGACAAAGGTTAAGATCGGTGTTTTTGAGGTCGTTACCTTTCTTACAATAAAACTTTTTATTACAAAACATACGCCGCATCATGCCGGTAATCCCCGAAGGGATGGATAGAAGTGTACCTAATAGTACACCAACATTTCGCCAGTTAAGTTTAAGTTCCATGTAATACGCGCGAGCCTATTCCCATCAATAGACTCCAGCTGCTACTGAAAGATTCCTGATAGAAAACCCAATAACCCTTTGCCCGACCCGGGAATCGAACCCAGGACCTCATGATCAGCAGTCGCACTTGTGACCACTAGACCAACGAAGCAACGAGGCAACTTTTTATTAGTTTACAATATAAATTCTGTTTGGTTTTGCTAAAACAGGAACTTTCGATCAAACTAGCTTGTGTTGATCCCAATGCATGGCTACTAAAAGGGTATGTGTGGTCTCGCCCTTTTTCCACATTTTTTTTTTGTTGACGCGGCTCATTTCTTAATAATATATTGTCATAGGTTTTTCTCAATATAAAGTAAGCCGTAATTTAGCATGTTTCGTAATAATTATAATTTAATCCTTTGTTCTTTCTTCTCCCATGTGAATTATATTATCAAAGGAAGTTTTCCATAATATATCAAAGAAAATCTTATTATTAAGACAACAGGCTTTTCAAGCATCCCTCTTCTTCCTTATTTACTTCCATCATATAATATTATGTCAGTTAGCAAAAGAGTACGACAGCAAAATGTATGTAGCTACATTATGATATATTGCTTTGATGATATCAAAGTCCTTATAAAGTCATGTATCTGTATGATTTACGGTTTAGTTTATCTTAATGCCATAATGTGTAGAAAAAAATATAGACGAAAATGACGAAGGAAAGATGGCAGTCGTTATTCAGGTCAGAGTGGAGGGAGGAACGGGTGTCGGGAGTGACCTAACTCAAGAAAATCATTTTCGACAGTAGACGGCAATTTCGTTGTTGAAAGACAAAAAGAAAATGAACAGGACACAAACAAAACTATCAATTTAAAACTGGCAATGCTGCCAGCCTTCTGTGCACATTTCCAATTGACAACGACGTGGAAGAATTTTTTAACGACGTGTAATTCTTTTCCCAATGTGATACGTGTACATTATTTTTATTATTATTTTAGATCTATTTGTTCCCTTGCATGCTGACTGGCTTTTAACACAATTCTCTGCAACATCAGCGTTTTAACTACCAATCTACAACGAACAAAGATTCATGTTGAACTAAAATTGGAACTACCACCACGTTCCATTGATATTTATCTTTCGTTTAAATACGTTGGGACCTTGGTTTAATTCCCAGACCTATTCGAAAGTTTTAACCTTACAGATAGATAGTTCCACAGGGATTTCAGGGGAGCTTAAAGGATGTCAGTTTAGTTTTATTACTGTGTGAAGTTCTGGTAGAAAGAACTATTTACTGGAGGTAAGGTATTGAAACTGAAGTAGATGTATGAACGTGGGTGAAGCAGAAAGAGTAGTTAAGGATCGTAGCAGATGGCATACTGTAGCTTCTGATAACTCCCATTGAAAAATACGTGAGTTTATCATCATCTTCATTCGCCGGCCCTTATACCAATTTATTTGTGGTCGGTGTAGCATGTCTTCTTCTTCGATACTTCTCCATTACTCGTCATCTCAGCAGTCGCTTCCTATCTAGCCATAACATCCTTCACACAGTTCATCCATCGTTTCTTTGGTCTTCCTTTACTCTTATAGCCATCTTTTATCCTCAACATTTGCCTCACTATATTTTCCTCATTCCTCCGCATCACATGTCAATACCACGATAATCAATTACTACACAACTATTCAGTCACCGGCGCCACTTTCAGACTTTCTCTTATGTACCTACTACCTACTCATTACTGATTTTATCCTTTCGTCACACATCCTCCTTAGCATTCTCATCTCAGCCACATACAATTATCTAATGTATGTAACTAAAGCGTCTTTGCTATGAAGATATTATTATACAGCTGATACTGACTTATTGATTCATAATTTCCCATCTAATGTAGAATTTTCGTTGGTCTAGCGGTCACAAATGCCACTCTCGTGGGTCCGATCCCTTCACGAAACAAATATTTAAATGACCTGCAGGTTCCGGGTCTGGCTATTTGTTTATGTGAGTTTAAATGTTTGTAAAAGCACCCACGATACAGGATAAATTTCTAGAGTGGGGTAACATTTTTTTTTTTTTTTAAGTTATTTTGAGTTCGAGGTCCTGGGTAAAATTACCAGAAATGAAAATTTATTATTGTCGTTTTTGCATAAATATATTCTAAGTAGCATCCCGTAATCCAGATTCGTGTCCGGTTAATTGGCAATAGGATCGCACCCTATTACACATATACATGGGACTTTGATAAACTGATGAAATGTGTTTGTCCCGACTAATAGTAGGTATCTACTTAACACCTCTGTCTTACCCTTCGGGGATTAGATATCGTGTTATGTTATGTAAGTTTAGGGTCCTAAGCTGCGAAGATATAAACAAGTTTGAAAATGTATTCCCTTGAGGGGGTGCAAAGGTGCACGAAGAAAGGGTTAAAAGAAACTTCACCCCTAACCGGGTCAGCGAGGGATCAAAGTTTGTTTGCAAACAAATTCAGGGGCAACAGCTGATTTATTCATGTTTATTTCTGAAGCAATGGTCGTGGATTGCGTCAGAAACACTACCCTGCGCTCTATAACTTCGGTTGCAGATATTGAGGAAAATACAGCCAAGCTAAAGTGGGAGTGGGCTGGCCACGTAGCACGAATGCACCCGGAGAGGTGGGCACGGATCGCTACCTACTGGACAGGTGGAGGAAATCACCGCCGAGGTAAACCGCGGTGAAGGGGGTGTGACGATCTGATCATGTTTGCGGGGCGAACATGACCAGGGATCGCACAGGATAGAGAGGTTTGAAACAGGCACTTGACACGCTAGAAAAAAAACAGCAAAAATTCTGAAGCTGTTTCGATACTATCCATAAACTAACTATAGCCTTTTGCCATGGGTTCTGGCATTCATCCACATTCGCACATATACGTCACGTCGTTCATTACGATTAGCCCACAGGTCCCTTTGATTGCTCTTTGATCGTTGTTCTAGTGCTTGCAAGCGCAATTGCTAAGGATTCTAAAGGTGAGGGTCCTGGGATCGATTCACAGGTCGGGTAAAGCGTTAGGGGTTTTCCATTAGGAATTACGTAGTAATAGGCCGGAGTTCGGAAGTTGGCTGCGTGATATCCCCATGCGTCAGGAAGTCCTGTGATTGATACCTCTCCGGTCGTGTTGGATTGCCTCCCCATTGGATGATAAGAGCAAGGAAGACAGAGTGCCCCTGAGTGTATAGTCGCCAGCACATTTAAATTTGTAACCATAAAATGTTGAAGGTTAAGTTCAAAATCGAATGAGCAAATTTGACTGTTTGTAGTAACTTGATGCGATGGCGACTGTACATGTCCTACCCGAATGGATAGTCACCATAATGGTTAGCCGCCATGTCCGAACGCTCAGTTCGTTTAATTCTGCGTATCTAATTGCTATTTTTTGAAGATTTAACGTTAAAAAAAAAAACATTCATCCATTTCATTTATGCAATCAATATAAGAATAGAGCCGACCTTTCACACATAGTGTGAAGTGACAAATGTTGATGCCAAACTATCCATTTAATGGGGTCGCGTTCGATAGAATTAGCATACTTAGAACTGTTTGCGTGATCTAGTTTTAAACAAGTTTGTTTGGTCTTGGTCAAGGTCATCCTTTAATTTTTAACACCCGACCAAAAAAGAAAGTTGTTATAAAATTGAAGTGTGTATCTGTGTATCTGTCTGTGGCAGCATAGCTCCTGAAGGGATGAAACGATTTTGATTACTTTTTTTTTCGTTTGAAAGGTGTCTTATACTGATGCATGTTACAAGTCTTGGCTTGTGGAAGCGTTTAAATTTACGATTCTGGCAGAGACCGCGGCAACATGACTGATGTCACAATAAAAACAGCAACAAGCGACAATATTGACGTATACGGAAGCATTTTCATATAGTTATCTGAAAAGCTCATGACAAGAGTCAAACTGATAAAATATTATGTCGTTAGACGCTACTTCTTTTACAGGCTTTTACATTAAGACATCATTATAAACTAGTACTTACAATAAATTCCAGTCGCTCCATGTAAAATACTGGTATTCAGCTGCATCCGGTTAGACTGGAAGCCGACCGTAATTTAGTTGGAAAAAGTAAATTCAGTAGGCAGATGATGACTGACAATAAATTCTGTAGAGCTATTCTATGAGGATCATCACTTTGAAACTGGAACACTTGATACATAATCCTTTTGAATTCTTTCATCACCACAACTACCTTAACACATACACTAAGAGTGCGCAGTCACTGAAGTAACACTCGCAGCACGATTACTGCAATTCTATTATTCTATAGGTTCCTTTTTTAAAAACAAAACACAAATGACAACCAGTTATTTGTAAGTTGTAACAAACCTTTTTTCTTTTTAAAACACAATCTTATTCCCAGATGTTACTCCAGCCATTTCATCTACGTTCACTGGCGCGATACACGATAAAGACGGCATAGACAATAGTAAGCAGACCACTATCGGCCATCTTGTGGGAAATCTGGCCATTGTGTGCATTGGAAGCCATGTTTTAATTGCGCTGGTAATTATTTTGTTCATTGCTTGCATGCAGAACATGGTGCCCGTTAGTAACTACTTACGGAGGTGTTGAGACTTTGTAGGATATTGAATTTAATGTTTTTTTTTTTTTATTCCTTACCAACGTGTTCCAAACTAGTGATGGTTTTTGGTGTATGTCTGACAGTCACGGGGGATTTTCTCTTAAATTTAAATAAAGAAAAATACAGCAACGATCGTTTTTGGGATTGGCTTATTCTTTTGACATACTAAAATATTACAGATTCGAGGTAGATGTCTAAATTTAAATTTAACATATTCTGAGCTAAGTCTACGATAAATTTTCTTCAAATTGTACAAGAATTTTAACAGAGAAATGATGCAACCATTTTGTACAAAAGGTTTCACGATATCCTCGAATATGCACCGTGTTTACAGACACATTCACAAACCTTTACAGAAAGTTACAAATGCAGAAATATCTCGATAATATTTTCAATATTTCTCTTTCAGACACAGACGGTAGAAAAATTTCTAGCAAAGTATCAGACGTATTGGGATTATACTCGGAAACGAGACTTGTAACGTTTTCTGAAGTCAAGTCTTCCGTTCTTTGTTGTCGTGTTGTATCATCTGCCTAGCCTTTTCCCAAAATAACTAAGGAAGACTTCTCAAAAAAGAAGTTGCAGACATAGTTGGAACACAAATAGACTCGTAAAAATAGTCCAGACATACTGGGATTATGTGTTACCTCGGTAAGTCTGAAGCTAGACTTGGATTCAGCTCCTAGACATTCAGCATCATCCTTCACTGTCGAGTTACTTGAGGAGGGGGTCAAGGCACGAGCTGATGCGATTTCTTTTTTTTTTCAATGTTATGGCTTGTGGCTAAATACTAAATACAGCTGCACGGGTCGATCACCCAGGTTAAGCAGCGCTTGTTTAGGTCAGTCCATGGATGGGTAACCATCATTAAATACCGAGTTTCCTCGTAAGCACGTTAAGCCGTTGGTCTCGGCTGTCTTCGATCTTTGACAGTCGTTACGAGTAGTCAGAAGCCGGAAAGTCTGACAACCAGTCTTACCAAGGGGTATCGTATTACCCAGTAACTGGGTTGTGGAGGTCAGATAGGAAGTCGATCCATGTAAGATATAAAATACAGATATGCGGTCGCATCCGGTTATACTACCGACCCCAACATAGTTTGGGAAATGTCTAGGCAGATCTAGCATCTAGCAGGCTAAGTCATATCAATATACTTGTTATCAAGTACCTACTTTCGGTGAACAGTGATTCCCCATTAATAACGGAGACTTACTTGTCCCACCCCTGCTATTAAAATGGTATAAGAAAACATCTTGAGGAAAGTGGAAACGTTGTTGAAAAATTTTGTTGTATGGAGAAGCACAATAAAGATAGAACCTCATTAGTAACACGGAATCGTTTTTTTCCAAGCTCCAAAAAATAAGCGACCGTATAAAGCGCAGCGACATTAGAGTGAAGACCAAAGTCACTGATGCTTTGTATATAGCCGAGAACTGAAGTGAAATTAGGCAGGCCACATCGCGATGACCACAAACAACAGGTAGAGCGAGCGCGTCCTGCACTGGTATCCACTAAACGGAAACAGGTGCCGAGCCAGACCATTGCAACGATGGCGAGACGATATTGTCGCACTGGGGGGGGGGGGGAGAATAGAGTGGACAAGAACGGCCCAAAATAGGTACAGATGGAAACAGATGGACGAGGCCTTCATCCAGAGATGGATGACCAGTTGATAGGTTAAGTTTTTTCAAATATAGAAAATTCACAGAGCTGGCTGCCGATCGCATCGTCGATGCTGCCACGTGCAATATCTTTCGCGCTAAGTACAGGTTTACAGCAAGTAGCTGAATGGTGTCATGTTTTATCAATTACAATAATTCATGTTTCAAAATCTTACTTTTTCATTCAACATTTCGTATTTTAAACTGCTCTAACAACGACAATGTATTATTATTTTCGTCGCTGATTCATCTTTATAATTACTCCCTTTCTTAGCAACAATTTTAAGACTTTTTTTATCCACTACGCGTACCTACTAATTAATTTAATTTTCCATTCATGTACATCAGTGCGTGTAAGAATTTACGTCTTATAAATAACGACTACGAGAGTTTCAAACAGTTAATAATCTGAAAAGTGATAACTAATTATTAGCTGATAATTTTCCCGTTCATAAATCAATTTTATTTCAGTTACTAACTCAACTCACTACCAATTAAAATTCCTAGAAAACTGCGTTTGTGATTGCAAGTTGCCAATGATAAAGCAATATTAGGAAAAACTGAAAAGAATTCTTTGACTTTCAGAGTTACGTACCTATCTACTAAAAAATTTATGAAAAAATTAAACAGATTTTTTTTAAACCTATTATGTTCCTGTCCAGGTGATGTTCGCTTGTTGGGCGTCGTTTTTCTCCAAAAAAATAAGAATTGGCTAAGATTGGTCCACACAAGCTAAAGGAAGAGAGGATTGGAAAGGAAAAAGGGAGGCTTCTGCTCTGCAACGAGACGGCATTGACTGAAAATAAATCAAAACGAATTGCACGACCATTATCGTTCTTTTTTTTACAGCCTAAGTTTACCAGATGTTTGCAAAGATGACACCACATCATTTAATCTAATCTAGTCACTTATTCATAGTCTGCCTTTTCCCAACTTTATTGGGGTCGGCTTCGAATCCTACCGGATGCAGCACAGTTAGTACTGGGTAATACGGTACCCTTTGGTACCCTTGGGCTTTCGGCCCATTGACTACCTAAAGCGACAGTCGAAGCTTCTACAAATTACTGCCAGGACCAACGGCTTAACGTGCTTTCCGAAGCACAGAGGAAACTCTGTAAGTAATGGGTGGTCACCAATCCGCAAATCGACTTTGACAACCTTAAAACTCGACCCGTATGGCTGTTATTATTTAGCAACGAGCTCCACTCCACTCACTCAGCTCAACTCACTCTTCGCTTATCCCTTGCGCCTCCGTCCATCAAAGTCCCCACGCATTAGTTCTCCACCTGATTGTGTCGAGGACTCTGTCAGTCCTCCGTGGTACTCGACACGTCAACTGAATAGATTTGATGGACCATCAGCATATGTGTCTTATGGTTGTATCTTGTTATCGTTTGTAATTGTATCTGTATGAGACAATGTCGTATTGCTCGAAATCCTTTAAAGGTATTCTTTTTATGGGGTTTTCTTTACGAAAGTAACTTATTATTGTGTACGCTTAGTTAGGGTCATAGATATGTATATGTAGATAAGGATAGATGCGTGAGAAGGATGAGTTAACATGGGTTTAGACTAAAAAAAAATAAAACCAGAAAAAGAATATTTTATCATTACTTTTTTTCGAATTCATGATCCATATTGTTGTTAGTAACACTTGTCACTCATAGACTATGTTAGTTAAACTAAATCAAATACTTAACCTATGCCCGCTACCCGCTGCACCAGACCTACAGCTGTGCATTCAGATCCAGTGTCCCAGAAATGGACATTTTGGCTTATCCACAAAAACTATTATAAATAAATAAACCATTGAAATAGGAACGCAATAATAATTACCATAATTTACTCGCGCAAAATGAACTGTACCTGATCTACCTGTCTACCTATGTACTTATACGTTTTGACCAGTAAGTAGTGAAGTTCTTTGTTTCTATTCACAACATACTTTTAAAGAAAGAAAGACCATACATTCATTCAGCGCCAGACTAACAGTTATTAGCAACATTCAACACATTACTAGAATTGATATTTATCTTATAACTGCTAGTTATTCTAGACAGAAAGAAATATTTTCTGCGAAACGAGATAGAAGCAATCCCGCGCTAACAGCTATTATTTTAAAGCTTATCTAGATTCCGTCCATATGTTCCCGGCGTCCCGTATCATTCGCGCACGTACGACTTGTAATAAGAAGGGGAATTAGTAATATTATTACGTTATTTTCAGTAAAGAAGAATCACTTATATATAATGTCTTTTGATTTAAAGAAAAAAACGTTTTCTTCAGTTCTCTGACCACAATTACAATGGTGTGGTATATTTAGAACAGTACGGATTCAGCGTTAACAGCCACGGCTGGAGACACGAAAGTCCGGGCGACTTTCGTGTGTCGGGACGTGGCTCCAAACCATGAAGACATTTGCCTGTGTGTGCCTTATTACATTAATAATTATCATTTTACGTTTCAAGGATGTTCAGAATAGACACTTCGATAGATCCGAAATTGACCCCTTAGTATGAGAAAAGGAGGCACAAAATCGGCCCGAGTGGAGACATCGTGTGCATCGGCAGGTTAACGCCTTTGAAGAGAGACGAAAGTCACAGCTAGACTTAAAGCGTGATGACCTTAAAGCTAGGCCACCTGCAGCTGTACCCTACAATTTCGTCATTGGTGTTCTGACTTGTCCGCTTTGTGCTCGAAGTTTTTCGGCAAAAGTTGGGTATGCTAGCCACTTGAGAGCTCATGACAAAGCAGCACACCAAAGCTCTCGACAACCTTCCTAGAAAGCCATTTAATGCATTCGCTGTGGCAGAAATCGGCTAGATGGCATCAACATTACATTAACACTACTCTCAAAACAGCAAAAGAAAACTTCGTTAAGAAACCGGCATGTTCTTAAACCAAAAACTAGAAGACATGTAACATCCATGACATTCGCGTGATAAATTACAGCCTACTTGCTCTCAGAGAAGAGGACTGTATCCCCGTTATAAGCTGATTAGACTGTTTAAAGTATTTCCTGTTTTACTCTAAAAGCAACAAAAAACCCTAACTATAGCAACGAGCTACAGGACAAGTTATTTTTAAAACGGCCACAAATGATAGTGGAGGCCACTGAGGGTCCATTAAAGGCGTATCATCCTAGATCTGAGCTTGCGTGCCACCTGACAATGCTAGGTGCGAGGACATAGACACGTTATTAGGGCAGAAGGTTCATCATCACTACTGGTCACTAGTCCAAAATTAACAGCTCAAAACTTCGCTTTCTGCGAATCTTTTTACAATCTAATGATGTGTTTAACCAAATAGCAAGGTAAGAGCATGAAAAGATGGTATAGTTTGACTTTCAAATGATTTATTGATTTTATATTGGAAGAACTCAGATTTTATGAATTTTGATGTCCATGTGTGTGCAGTTCTGTAAGATATCTCGTATAGGTTGTTATTGATCGAATTGTTTTTGTATGAATGAATGTATTAAACAGTAAATCAAATAAATGTGGTTTGAGACTATAGTATCCGCAATAAATTGAAAACCCTATTAGTTTTGTGAATGGGTTAAAATAGAGAATGTAGCCAAGTTTTTAGTAGTGGTTCTGAGGTGTCTAATACACCTGCATATTTGTTTATCTGCCACGAGCTCAAGGCCTCATCTGGCCCTGGCTAGACCAGTAAATTCCAAACAAGTCTTCTGCCTTAATTTTTGTGTTGTACCACTTCCTAGATAAGCTTCTGAAAAATACTGAGACCATTAGTTACATGGTATAATCGGTGGGTAATCTCCTATCTGCGTTATTTAAGGCTCGCAATGTATTGTGTCTTGTTATTTTCTTTTAGAGCTTTAGTTACCAGGCTGGTCTAAATCAATTGGGGTTAAAGATTGTGTCTGATAGGTGCATGATTCCCGTTATTAATGTATGGTAGTTTCACACTGTCTGCCACGTAGACAGTGGACATTTAAAGGGATTTCGCCCACGGCGACTTGATCTACCGTGCGTTAGGCGCATTTGATCTACAGAAGCGATGCAAACAGGGGTGTCAGTATACTTTAAAGTGAGCGCTGCATGGCTTTAGTGGAGAGACCAGAATGTAGGGTAATAGGGATTTCTAAGTAGTATTCAAGAAGTGGACTTTAAGTTACAGTAACAGTATAGCTAAATAAGATTCCTTTCTAGGACACTCGTCGATAAGACTGATTGTCAGACTTTCTGGCCATTGCCTACCTGTAACGACTGTCAAAGACCCACGGACTGACCTCGGCAAGCGTATTATGACTGACAACATTACCGGTAAGTATTTTCTTAATGCTTACCCGTAATTTTGTCCCTAAATTATAACTTTCCAAGATGGCGGCCGTGATCCCCAATGTTCAGCTTTATGACACTTGGAATTAGTTCGCCAAAGTGCCTTTAGTGAATAACGTAAAACCTTGGCTTATACACCTACTACACCCACCTAGGTAGTAAGTACTAGGTCAGGTAGGACTCCTAGGTATGTAAACTGTTCTGACTGGAAAAAAAATAACTATAATGTTGGTAGAAGTTCTATACAGGAAAACGTTGAAGGCCTGTCCGGAACCATATACTAATAAACTATGCCTTAACCAACACTGTACCTTATCTTATTCTTCTTTATCGTGTGGTTAGTGCCTAACCTGGTGTCAGAGTTTTTATGCCACCCATGGGCTCTGACTTGGCTTTATATGCCGTCGATAAAAAACTCTCAGGCATGCTGGTTTCCTCACGATGTTTTCCTTGAACTTGAAACCTATTACTTGGCAGTCCGACGGTCATACCACTACGCTGTCACTGCTATCTCCTGACTACTGTAACTTACCTTATAAAAAGCAATAAGATCTGTCCTGTACACCCATCAAGCAATTGCCCTCTACTCGCGAGAGCTCCACGATTTTAACGATTATATTTATTGTCGTTTCGATTACATTTTTATATGAATTTTTTTTTGTTTTCGTTGATTATAAACAGTCAATACGTTTGGTCAGAAGCCCGAAGGTAGAATAACCAGTCTTGCCAAGGGGTATCATATTATCCCGTTACAGGGTTGTGACGGTCAGGTAGGCAGTCGTTCATGTAAAATACTGGTATTCAGCTGCATCCGGTGAGACTGGAAGCAAACCCCCCCAATATACATAGTTGGGAAAAGACTAGGCAGATGATAGTCACAAATATAGATATACCTAGATAAAGCAAGAGCACCTTCTTCGCGCGCCTGGCTTAAGCATTTAATGCTTAACGTGGCTACTGTCGCAGCAAGCTCATTTGTTTAAAACAACAACGTTACCACTCAATAATTTAATTCTAGACACTGAAAGAACAAAAACGTAGTCTATTTTGTATAGTAACCTGTTTGTATAGTAACCTAATAGTGCTTATGACGTCATAGTAGGGTAGTCAAAAATGGCACGCTTGGTTTTCTTACGGATCGTGATACTTGCGTTATATAAGTATATCTTTGTCGGATATGTCAGGATTTATTCGATAAGGCTCGTACATCATGTTGGCAGAAGATGGGTTTCGTGCAATAAAAATAAACTGGGTGCGATACACTGTTTCTATTAAACTAACAAATTATGATGCGATGGTCTAATTGGTCGTCCGGTGTACTGAATCGGAAGGTCGCAGGTTCAAACCCTGCTCGCACTCGAATTTTTCTTTCCATATCAAAACAGCTAACAAATTACAATTTAACACAATAACACGGCTCACAATGAATCGGGTACAGTTCCAAGAACTCTCAACAAAACGCCGCGATCAGACATTCAATGTCGTCCTCGCCTCGAGCTGTAAACATCAGGGCTCAGTAGAAGCACGCTGCGGTGTGGGTAGACTTGTAATTAGGTCGCCAGATGTCACCACCGGCGCACTTGCGATTCATTCTATGTATAACTGTGGTGCTAACTCATCAGTAAGCAGTACCAATAGTAGGTAAACCATAAGTAAAAACAGGTCCGACCTTTTTGCTCTCACCAATTATAATCTCCCTTAGCGACGCTACGCAAAAAGCTCCATAATGGCCGTCATCCCTCATTTTCCTCACTTTCCTCGCACAAAGAGCAAACACTTATATTTCCTCTATATATTTAATACAAAGGAATCCCTGTTACAGTGACAAACTGTCTTCCCCGCACCTTCGTTCCGATTGAACGCGCTCACTTGAAATATTGAAGGAATATCTTATCGAAGTATAAACATTGGTTTCAATACTTTGTATATGGGGGAAATTGCTTTTTATCTTGAGAATAAGATTTGGTAACATATTTTTTTAGAATTTATTTTTCAATCGAAACACAAGTGAAAACAAAATAAATCAAAAGTGAGAATACAACGATGTTGGAATTTGAATGACAATAAATGAAATTAAAAGAGCAGATGATTGTAAGAATTTTTGTCTTTCTATGTCGTATCGTTGATACGAGAAATTAAATAAAAATGAACATTCACTTTAGTGAAGCGTCCGATATCAGACTCTCTCTAGTGAATAATTCATACCACCAAGATAAAGTTCCGTGGACATCCCACCCACTATTTTCAGAGCACATTTTTATCAGTTCCTGCAGTTACGATGAAATGTATTAAAAAAGTAAGTACCAAGTTTTATGCCACCAATTCCTCCTGATCCAATTAGGAATTATTTGCTCCATAGTTACACAAGTAGAAGGTATTCGTTCCAGAGTTTCAAGTGAGTAATTCAACTACCAAATTAGGTCCCACTTTCATAAACTATCCAGTCATAGTAATAAATTCAAATATAACTCTGTCTGTGTTACCATTTCACGCCTTTACAGTTAGACGGATTTTAATGAAATATCATACACAGATAGACTTTGATCCGAGTTAGGATTTATTAAACGGTATATTTATACTCGTAATTATTACGTTCCCGTGGTATAGTTTTCTATTTTCCACCCGGCCAAAGCCGAGGGCGAAAGCTAATCTACGAGTATATTCAGAAAAACCTTCCAACCCTCTTCACCCTGTTACTCCATTATGTTATGTTATGTTCGTACCTGTAGATAATCCCAAGCCTCCTGCCACCCAAGGTAAGAGGTACTTCACGTGTTAAGGACTCTCTCGGCGCCATTGTTCCAAGTTTTACCTCTAAACTTGACAATGAGGATTGTGCTTGTATATGTTTTAAAAATTCGAAGAAAACAATTACATTTTCCCACTCCCACTAGATGTACCTATTACCTGGTGAAGGTTGCGGGGATCCGCTGAACGCGAGACACATGGGACCGGTCAATGTGGCGGCACTTAGGGGAGGCGTATGTCCAGCCGTGGACGTCTTTCGGCTGAAATGATGATGATGAATTACCTATGTTTTTAAAAACAAACTTTTATTAAAATGCACTAAAAAGAAGAGGGCGATGACAGGTGGAGTAAAGCTGTAACCGAGTGGAGTCCAAGAACTGGAAAGAGAAGTATTGGTCGTACGGAGGCGAGATGGGCAGACGACAGTGTCGCCATCACGGGAATATCCTGGATGGGGCTGGCACAAGAACGTGCAGTTTACCACAAGCAAAGAGAGGACCCAGCTGTGGGTGAAGTCGAGCTGATGATGATGATGATGAAAAATAAGATAATCAACCTTGGAGTAAATGAAATCGAAAAGGAATAGTTTACTTAAAAGCTATCCTGTCATTTTATTTCTTTTTAAAAATAAAGAAATGTTTCCTTTGAGTAAAATTTTCTATCTCCAGTATTTAGAGTACTTTCTCTCCTGGTGGCGTTGAAAAATTCCATTATTATATTGACGTAACTTGACTCGAAAGATTTATTCAAATTCTTTACATAATTGCCTGCCTCTTAGGAATAATCGAGATGTTATGTTCTGCTACGTCAAAACATCGAATTTTCCATCTACCAAAAATAGGGTAGAGGTCCCAATTCTCGACCACGCCTTGAAAAATAAAGGTGATTCGGACCCAAGTCCATTACTGCCTTCAATCTTACTTTACCGATTATTACCTTAGGTCCAGAGATACGTTTATAGAAAGCTAATACTATTATCAACTGTACGCTTTTGTGATAAGGTTTTGATTCCTACAGCAGTGGAGACGACAATGATATTGATCAGTAAATGGACCTGTAGTTAAACTTCTTAAGGATAAGTAGTTTTATAGTATGTGTTGAGAAAATATATGCTTATTTGCTTATATATTCAGGACCTCACTAAGTAATGGATCAGTTTAAGTTGGTTTACCTGTTTTGTTAGTAAATAGGGTTACTGAAAATTTGTATAAATATTTTATAGAAACTGAAAAGTATTATAAAGTTGTAGTGGGATCTGCCTCGAGGTCAAGTGGTCGTAGGCGTTGCTTCTGTACGAGTACAATGCTGTCCTGGAATTGACTCCCAGACCTTGCAAAATATGAATGGATTTAGCCATCAGAAGGTACTCAGTAGAAGCCGGGAGTTATACTAACTACATACATATTACACTAATATTATAAACGCGAAGGTTTGTGAGGATGGATGGATGTTTGTTACTCTTCCATGCAAAAACCACAGACCGGATTTGGATGAAATTTAGCATACAGATAGCTTATAACATGTATTAACACATAAGATACTTTTTAGAACGGTTGTTGATCCCGTGGGACAATTATCGAACTCCACGCAGAATACTTTACATAAAAGGTAGAACATTAGCGAAATGTGGGTGTACCTACAGACTATAGATGCAACACTGATTAACCCTTTGGCGATTATAAGCGTGCCGACGTTAAATAGATGGATGTGCTCAAAAATAGCCATACCTAGCACACGTCAACTACAACTTACAATTTCCAAAAATAGTTGGTTTACTAAAACCAAACAAAGTCACCACTTAACCAACAGAATAGACAAACAAATAAATTAACACTAGTGACAGTATTAACTCATAAACTACGAAAAAACAGTACATCGCACTCATCCCCCGCGGAGGTAACACGACGTGAATCACGACCAATACACGATCCGGTGGCGGTCCAGGCGTCCACCGCCATCCGGCCGTACGGCGCCGGACGTCACAAAAATAAAAATCGTAATAATAAAATCAACAACTGGAACTCTTACCCTAATGGACGCTATGGAGTTCAAAATTATTATATTTTTTTCCGGTTGGTATATTTTTAAAAGAGAGGGTAGGAAAAAACATTTTGGAAACCATCTATATACATATTATAATAAAATTGTTACAGGCCGATGTGTGTACATATAAGATATTGAAAAAAAAAATGAACTGGGGTGTCTTTATTAGAGCAACAGAAGCCAAAATAACAGATTTTAGAATTTTGTCTGTCTGTCTTTTTGTCCGTTTCTTTGTTCGCGCATCACGCAAAAACTACTGCATGGATTTGAACGCAGTTTTCACCACTCTACTACTAGATGCTTAACTTAAAATATAACTACATTAAGTATAGTTTTGGACCCAATAGGTGGCGCTGTGCGAGGCAAGGGCGGGTCGTTAGTTTTGTAATAAAAGTAATGAATGAATCTTCTCTTGGAACTTACCCACTTAGTACTCAAGTGTTTGTCTGACTTTATTTAGTTAGTCGACCTGCATTTGGGTAAGACGACTATTATGTCGTTTTCTTCGATCGGTTTTTTTGAATTATGTTTCTTTTGAAGTCTTGAAATGGACCCTGTCGCAATGATGTTATAAATAATAAAAGGTAGGTATAGCACTAGCGCGCGCAAATTGTTGCAGAAAAATTCAGACAATTGTCGTAATCTAAGTACTTCAAGCGTAATAGCTGTCTCTTTCTGTATCATGCGTTCCGTATATCTATCGCAGTCGCAAAAACGCGACGATATTTGAACTCCGCTCAGTATGAACGTAGCGTATCTTTCTTTATACTATCATGGCTCAGTTGTGATTTTCAAACAATCTTTAATCCCCAAAGTCGTTAACATCCTCTTAGGTTTCAAAATAACATTTCTATAGTTGATCACAATATCAAAGACTACACAATACCCACTATAGTAGCTAATCCTTCCACTTACCTATTTCAATCAGTGAGCTCAAATGGCGAGGAAAGACAAACAGAACACCCTCTGTTTTCCTTTATTTCCCGATCGGCTTTATTTATAGGGGTCACAGCTAATGGGGTGGGGGAACAGGCTGTTTTATAGACTATCGTTTTGCTATTGTGTAGTGGGAACTGGCCGTTTTAGAGGTCATTGTAATATCGATCATAGTGGATAAGAAATAAATGTAATTATAAAAAAAAGGATACTCATTGGAATGGTGTATGCAGTTCTGGACTCATACAAATAAATTTATGTTTGTTTCCCATGGTGGTAGACAGAAACTGTAGAACATCGCAAGCGACCCTTACTTACTCCTTTTACTTCGACCATGTTCAGACATTAAAAAAAAATAAAAACTTAAGATATCCCTTCAACTTTTACAGTACAAAATTATGTTTTCCTTCCATACTCCAAAAATTCTTATAAAATTAATATTAGGTATTTTGTTTTAATTGGGTATCATTTTTTTTATTAAACGATACCCCTTCCCTTGTATTTTTTTTCCAAATTGTAAGTGCGTTTACAAACATTTAATCTCACATTCACAAATAGCCAGACCCGGAACCAAATAAACTACCCAAAATGTCGTTTTACCGACATTATTTTTGTTTGTGGCCGGTATTTTTTCCAAGAAATTTCTTGAAAAAAGAGTACCGGCTACACTTAATGAATTTGTTAGTTGCCGTGTTTCCTAGGCTTTTTTCAGTAGTGTAGCTATAATATAAAATTGTGGCATGTTAGTCTCAACTTTGTCTGAGTCCAAGTAGAGGGTCAGCAACGATGTAGGGGTCTGCAAGGGCCGATGCCTGCCAGGGCTGCGGGACTGTTCGAAAGAGATACCGTGGCCCTGGAACACAAAGGGCAAAGAAGGAACATGGATGGGTTTTAGTCAGTAGAAGTCTGACACTCCCTTCTGATCCTACCAGAGCAGGGGGAGGGGGGGGGGGGTCATTTTATTATATTACATCCGAAAAAAAAAAGAAAATTAGAGGGTCTTACGCTTAAGGGTTCTCATAAATCTCAAAGTTTGTATGATAAATTGATAACATAAAAACTCCGATACTAAAAAAGCACTTCAAAATAAGAAAGTACCTATTAAAAAAGATACTAAATAATTTCTTAAATTCCGTAATCCAACCTCCAATTTAAAAAAAAAAAGGGATGTTTCAACAAAATACAATTTAACTGGATAATTTTCTTTTATACTACTTACTTTATTTTCATTTAAAACGACATAATTATTTTTTACAAATTATTTATTTAACGCGATCCCTTCTAGCTCTCATTTTGCCTTGATTCATAAATACCTTTACGCTTTTAACCAACGAAAAACCCACCTTAGCCTGAAAATTTGAAGGTTTATTTCAGCTTGTTCTGCAGTTAATTTAGGTTAGTACGAAATTTCTACGGCCACAGTTTGAGAACTTTTAATTAGCTTTTAATCCTACTTCGGTAAAAGTTCGGTTCATGAAGATATTCGGTTTTGTGTGCTATTCACAGATATTGGTGCTTATTTTTGTTTAAAGCAGCAATATCGAATTTACTTTGACTTGCTTTATTTGTATTCGCTTGTTTGAGCTTCAAGTTTTTTTGCTAATATTAACTGGCTAATATTAATATTTTTTGGGCTAAAGACTGCCCCGTAGGTATAGTGGTCGCAAGCGCGACTGCTGAGCATGAGGTCCTGGGTTCGATTCCCAGGTCGGGCAAAGAGATATTGGGTTTTTCATCAGGAATTTCTCAATAGCAGCCACGGAGGCTAGAATTGCGCACGGTTGATGGCAGTAGCTCGCCCCCTATTACATCGGACTTAATAATAACTGGCGAAAAGTGGATGTACTACTAATAGTAGGATTAGGCAGAATTGTACCTAAGTACAACTCTGCCTAATCCTTCGGAGATTACAGGCGTGATGTTATGTTATTGGGCTAAGTTGGTTTATTACAAATCAAACTGAAATCTGAAGTTAATTATTAAAAGTCCATTGTCCTTGAACAGCTTAGTCATAGGTAAATAAAGGTAACAGCCATTATCTACGATTCTCAGTTAAGTATATTTTTTAAGTTATGTTAAAACTGTAGAATGTTTAACGTTCTTAAACTTGTCACTTATGCATATGTTTTTATTTCACTGATATCAGTAATATGTGTACGATGTTGTCTAATTATTTTTAAACCTAAACCAATTTATTTGGGGTCGGTGCAGCATGTCTTCTTCTTCTTCCATTCTTCTCTATTACTCGTCATCTCAGCAGTCACCTCCTTTCTAGCCATATCATCCTTCACACAGTTCATTCATCGTTTCTTTGGTTTTCCTCTACTCTTGCTCTTATCTATCTACAGTCATACTCAATATATTTCTCGCTACATTTTCTTCATTCCTCCACATCACATGTCCATACCACGGTAACCGATAACCACACAACTTTTCAGTCACCGGCGTCACTTTCAGACTTCCTATTATGTACAGTCACGAGCACCAATATGTATACACTTTCCTAAATTTAAAATCAATTTTCGCAAGACATAACGATTGTAACTTTTAGATAGGAACTTTTTCATAAAAATATGAGTTCCAGAATACTGTGATCTTAACAACATCAAATTTTAATCAGAACAGTAGAAGATAACCACTTTTAAAAGTTGTTAAGTGTTTGCATATTGGTGTTCGTGACTGTACTCATTCCTTATTTTATCCATTCGCGTTAGTCCACACATCTTAGCATTCTCATCTCCGCCACATGCAAATGCCTTTCATTCATCCCTTTTGTGGCCCAACATTCTGATCCATACAAGACAGTAGGTCTAACCATGGTTTTATAAATCTTCCCCTTGAGTTTAAGGGGAATGCGGTAGTAGCATATTGATCCCTTGACCTGCCGCCATTTCATCCATCCAGTGTTAATTCTGTGCTCACTCCAATCTATTTCGCCATCGCTTTACACGAGTGAACCGAGATATCGAAAGTCGGCTATGGTTGCACAACTGGAGAGACCGCCGAAATCGCAGAACATATAGTTATAAGCATAAATAGAACGTATAATGTCCTCACTGCTGGGAATGAGGTCTCCTAATTACGATAGAGAATGAGTGGGTTCATTGATGATTCGAATTTTTGAATCTAGAACATGTCGCTTTCCTTCACCGTTTTGAGAGCAGTTGTGATGAAAATAATTTACAGAAAGAGAAGTTCTTTTCTGCGTTCGAACTTACGACTCCGAAACACCATCCCCTAAGCCTAGGCAGTGTAAATTCTCGGTACATCATTACGATAGCTAGGTCCAGAATGGCTAATTTCTGTAGCAGCTAACGTACTTGCAGGTGTAGTACCTACAAGTATGTTAGCTGCTATAGGAATTAGCTACACTAGACCCGCGTTGACTGACTCTCGACCACTTTTCTTCCTTATTCCCTAATTGAGGTTCAAAGTGGTCGACCGTCACTGATCGCGGTATTACCTACATATATCTTACCGATTTTTTATACTTACCTACATACATTTTTCCCATGAGTTAGGCAGAAGTACTACACATCTGGGGGTATACTATGACGTCTTAAAGCAGGAGTAATTCCAGTGTGGGAAAGAGACAGAACTATACAGGTCGTCTAGCGCCATTTCTTTCCCACACTGGAATTGCTCCTGCTTTATGACGGCATGGTAGGCCACCTGATCTTTCTGAAGAACCTCATCAATAAGATCTGTGCATGTCCGTCCCGGGCGTCGCCTCCCGGCGTTGCCTTTCACATCTTATACCTAAATACCTTTTGTTAGCCGATTTTTTATTTCAGTAAATATTTTAAAAAATATATTATTGGCTTTACATGACACACAAATCTATTTAGCTATCTTCTACAATAAGTAAACATACAAGAAAAACGCTTCTGTGTAGAACTGAGTGTGTGACTTCGGTAAACTTTACGCAACACATTTTGATGATATTTTCGCCACCATTTAGAGAATTTATTCCGGAGTGTCAATGACATTGATATCAAACACAAATAATTAAAATAAAGAAATCACAGAAACCGTGCGAACCAGGGGTGGGAAGCTAGTTTAGTATATAAACAATGATCATTACATTATATATTATATCGCCGAACGTGACTTCCAGCGATTCCGACGAATCAAAAGATAAAAGAAGAAAAAAACAGCAGGAAATATTATAACATTCGTACAATTTACTGTAATGTATCAAATAATCCGCTTTTCAGTTGTATTCACACAGTTTCTTTCTTTTACATTATTCGTAACGTAACAACTCTCTCTGTGATAATTTGAATCGTTTAGTGGAACTTGTCTCAGCAAACAAATTAGTTCTGTTGACTTATTGCTAAAGTTACTTTATAAGGCGTTAACTTCTGTGACTACCTCTAAGTAGCGACAGTCGAACAAGTTATATATTTTAAAAGACCTTTATGTGCGTTTACACTTTCTAATTAGATAGCTGTAATTAGGGACATCATATTTTAATTTAACCAGGATACGTAACGACTAGCGGAGGAGCTCGTGGTTAAATAATGACAGCCGCTCGGGTCCATCTTTAGGTTAAGCCGCGCCGTGGATAGGTGACCACCCATTACATACCGAGTTTCTTCCGTGCCTCGGAAAGCAGGTTAAGCCGTTTGAAGATATTTAACAGTAGTTACAGGTAGTCAGTGGCCCTAATGTCTGACAACCAGTCTTACCAAGGCAAGCAGTCACTCCATGTAAAATACTCGGATCCCGCTGCATCCGGTTAGACTGGAAGCCGAAACTAACATAGACAGGAAAAGGCTCGGCAGATGATGACGTAACGGCTAAGCGGATTAAGTAATTACTTACCGATTACCGATTATCGAGGTTATAAGTCCTTTAGAACCTCGACAATCGACAATGGCTTTCAAAGAGATGTAGTCCAAGATTCCAAGGCCATCGACATTTTCAAGATGTTTGACAGAAGCTGTTTGGTCATTTCACGTCGTGTCAATCAAAATATAATATTAGTTCGCTGGACGAAAGTCACTTTGCCTAGGCTCTGTTGATAACAACTTTTCTACTTTAGAACTGAAACATCAACCTACATAATTATACTCTTGCTTCACTTATTAAATAACACAGGTTTTGTATGCTGACAAGGCCGCCATGTTATAACAAAGAAGGTAAATAATGACAGAGGACGCCAAATGAGCTCAAAGTGTTATGAAAAGTAAGTTTGCACATTGATTGTTAATTAGAAACATACATACGATACCTAATGAGGTACTCATAATATACTGCTAATATAACGTCAAGTTGAACCTACAAAAAAACACCTGAAAATTGTTCTCACAAAGGAAACTATAAACGAAAAACAAACTCAACATTATTAAAATACAAACTCAAAACTCAAAGCATTTATTTCAATTAGACACTCACAGGCATTTTTGAATGTCAAAAACACAAAAAAACAAAAGCGAAGCTACAGTCACAGTCACAAGGCATAATAACTTGAGAAAGTACTGTAGTTGCACATTCCAGAGCGTAGATCTCTATGGAGAATGGGCAAGAAACTCCATGGCCGATCTTTTAAATCAAAATATTGTTACAAAATCTTGGTTACATCATTCATGTTGAGATTATACATGTATGTGAGAACGATGTAGAAATACGTGCACATTAAGAGCGTCCAGAGTAAAGATTAAATCAACAATGAAATACTAAAATAATTAAAATAAACCGTGGCAGCTAAGAGATGACCAGTCCCAACTGACAGCACCCGTTCACGAACATGACGCATGGATCAGCGCCATTCAACTCTGGTGGTATGGAAGGGAACTAAATGACGAGCGAGACATTTGAGTGAGCCTGACATTCTCTCAGCCACCAAGGGCACATTTAAGTCAATAAAACATGACAAAATGTAAATTGTAGCCCTACAGTACATTATAGCACTCACATATGTGATATGCAATTATATAATACCAAGATAAGGAATCTAAATAATGCAAGGATATTAATTTTACAATCTTCTGCAGCTTCCACAATAATTTAACATGGTAATCAATTAGTTTGCCCCTATGGTTGTGGAGTAGCAAATTATTTCTTCTGTGTGTGAACACAATGTAGAGAATTACAAAAACTGAAATAATGCTTCTTATTTATATAAAACAATAGTAATCAAAGTAACTAAGTTTCCAAACGAAAAAAAAAAAATAAAGAACTAGAGGGGTAGCATCTCTTCCAAACATTAAAATCTTAGTTCGTGAACCCAAGTGGCTGTGGAGCAGGACCAGCATTAAGCCAAGCATTTTTATCTACAATATAGTCTTCCAACTTATAATACGCTTACGTATTGTGCGTTTTATGCATGTTTTAAATTTCTTCTCATTAATTTGTAGAATGTCAAGTGGTATTTTTTACACAATACCCCATAAAAGAAGTGCTTACTTTTGACGATCTGAAACGTGGCTGATCTAATCTGTCACTTACTTTACTAAAAAGATGTATTTTTTTCCGAACATACAAAATATTTTCATAAATACATATATTGACAAGGTACCGTCATTATGTTAATTTGTTTAAACAATTCTCTTAAGAGATTCGCGTCTGCGTAGGTAGATAGATGGCTCTAACGGCCCTCTTTTGCAGAATAAATATTGAGTCAAAATCTGCCGTCCGTCCCCACAGCAGAATACCGTAAGACATGATGCTACGGAAGTAACTAAAATAGACCAGTCTCGGTATCATCGTTCGTTATTTTTCGGATTTTACGGACAGCGTAAGCGGCTGAACGTAGCCGCTTACGCTGTCCGTACCAACTCTGGTGGTATGGAAGGGAACTAAATGACGAGCGAGACATTTGAGTGAGCCTGACATTCTCTCAGCCACCAAGGGCACATTTAAGTCAATAAAACATGACAAAATGTAAATTGTAGCCCTACAGTACATTATAGCACTCACATATGTGATATGCAATTATATAATACCAAGATAAGGAATCTAAATAATGCAAGGATATTAATTTTACAATCTTCTGCAGCTTCCACAATAATTTAACATGGTAATCAATTAGTTTGCCCCTATGGTTGTGGAGTAGCAAATTATTTCTTCTGTGTGTGAACACAATGTAGAGAATTACAAAAACTGAAATAATGCTTCTTATTTATATAAAACAATAGTAATCAAAGTAACTAAGTTTCCAAACGAAAAAAAAAAAATAAAGAACTAGAGGGGTAGCATCTCTTCCAAACATTAAAATCTTAGTTCGTGAACCCAAGTGGCTGTGGAGCAGGACCAGCATTAAGCCAAGCATTTTTATCTACAATATAGTCTTCCAACTTATAATACGCTTACGTATTGTGCGTTTTATGCATGTTTTAAATTTCTTCTCATTAATTTGTAGAATGTCAAGTGGTATTTTTTACACAATACCCCATAAAAGAAGTGTTTACTTTTGACGATCTGAAACGTGGCTGATCTAATCTGTCACTTACTTTACTAAAAAGATGTATTTTTTTCCGAACATACAAAATATTTTCATAAATACATATATTGACAAGGTACCGTCATTATGTTAATTTGTTTAAACAATTCTCTTAAGAGATTCGCGTCTGCGTAGGTAGATAGATGGCTCTAACGGCCCTCTTTTGCAGAATAAATATTGAGTCAAAATCTGCCGTCCGTCCCCACAGCAGAATACCGTAAGACATGATGCTACGGAAGTAACTAAAATAGACCAGTCTCGGTATCATCGTTCGTTATTTTTCGGATTTTACGGACAGCGTAAGCGGCTGAACGTAGCCGCTTACGCTGTCCGTAAAATCAAGTGCTAATAAGTGAGGACTTCATTGCTGTTTCGAGTCAAGCGTAATCCCCTGGAAAACAGATACCGATACAAAATATGATGCCTTAAAGCGAGACAAAAGGTATCAACTATTCACGTAACAA
Organism: Noctua janthe; assembly: GCA_910589295.1. Lineage (NCBI taxonomy): Eukaryota > Metazoa > Arthropoda > Insecta > Lepidoptera > Noctuidae > Noctua > Noctua janthe. The sequence continues at coordinate 1,676,729 of OU342565.1, read as the reverse complement.
ATTGAAGCAAAACCAAAAAGTCGTGATTTCGCTTCCAGCATGTTTTGCTAAATTCTCTTTTTGCACATCTTTTTTCGCAAGTTTTTTGCCGGTTGTCAGGGCTAACCCACTCATACCGACACCCGGCTCAAAGCCCGACTTTTACCCGTTTTTTTCCAATAAAACTTGGGTGCCGGCTATCAGATTAAACTTCGGCTTCAGGGCTTGCTAAGCCGGCTTATCTTTACACGGCGACTGCGTTTTATGGAGGTAAAAATTTGGTTATGCATGGCAATTATTATCTTTCCATATATATGAACGTACTATATGTCTGGTTGGTAGATATCTTTGTGATATATTGCCTTGAAACAAAGAAATATTATGACAAAGCAGCTACGTGACAGTATCGCTACGCACAGGGTAACGTTTCATAGGAATTATGTAAGGGGAGACACCCAACTTGATAACCGCATACTCTGAGACTGTACTCGAGTGTCTTTACTAATTAATCTTGCTATTGGTATACCAAAACGTCTGCACTCTTCAGTCACCTAAGAGATTGGTTGTGAAACAGATCAGTATTTTTGTATCTTGTGATAATACTTTTGCTCGCGGCTACGCCTCCGTGGAGGCTGAAATATATCCTATGATAACGTATATTGTATTACCTAGATTAAAAGTACCCAATCATTCAGGTCATGGTCAGTCTGATGTGGAAATTTAAATAGAAATTCGTCCAACCATTGAGGTCCGAAAAGTAACAAAGATACAGTTACTTATGTCTCAGTTATATTGGGCTCAATAACACATAAATCTAAATACTTACCTATATTCCATCAACTGCTGTGCCTCTGTCTGTGATCCTAATTAGTTTTGATTTTAAAACCAGTAGTATTAAAAACCCCATCAGTCCATCCATAATGTGACCTAAGAACCAAATCGAAACTCTCAAATCTATTTACATCCAAGAACACCACATCATCAACCTTATCCTACATTTCTATCCACTGCCTATCTTATCACGTCGTGAAGGCTTAACTTAAAAAGCAAGACAATACACCGGCGCCGTTTCCGGCAAAACCGGTCGGCTTCCGTTGCGTTCCGGCTCGGGGGAGTGATTTTATTTGCTTAGAGGTGCTATACGCGGCTTAAAATTATGATCATGTGAGTCGGTGCTGTCAATCAATCTCTTGTCCACCGGCGGTGAGCAAGAAAAAGAAAGACAATACATTTATTTAGTGCACACAATAATAAATGGCAAAAAAAAATAAACTTAAATCTAAACAATAATCAATCATTTTATTGTCAGGCAACTGTGGCCCATATATAAAAATACACCAAATAATCTAATACAATAATAAACAATAATAATAATGTATGTAGGAACGGGTCCCGCGGTACTAAGGAGCTACTCCTCATTGATATGGCCATTAGTCAACAGGTTCGCCGTTCCCGAAGGGATCTGTTGACACTTTAAATAGACTATAAGATGGCCTATGACGCGGTGCCACATACATGGCTCATGAGGGTGCTAGAGTTGTATAAAAGTTGATGCAACTCTGCGCACCTTCCTGATATCATGTTTGGGGCAATGGAGGACAGTCCTTCGCTATCCATGATGTCGGCAAATCCAGAGGAATAGCGAGCCGATACTAATAGAGCGAGGTATATTTCAGGCGATAGTTTGAGTCCACTTTGGTTCTGCTTAGCCTTGAATCCTCTTAGCACGCTGCTGGAGGATTCAGGTCTAGGCTATCGGTTGAGGAGAGGTGGTCAAGTTATATCTCACCTCCTTTACATGGATGACCTGAAACTCTTTGTCCCCAACGATTTGCAACTGATGGAGCTACTGAAGGTAACTGAAACTTTCAGGAGCGCCATCAGGATGGAATTTGGTGTGGACAAATGTGCGGTCATGCATATAAAGCGAGGGGAGATTGTGGAATCTGTGGGAACCCAGCTCTCGGATTCCATAAATCTTAGATCCCTCTCAGCAACCGAAACCTATAAGTATTTGGGTATGACGGAAGCGCTGGGCATCAATGTTGCTGACATGAAGCAATCGTTGAAGGTGCGCTTCTTTGGCCGTCTGAAAAAAGTATTTAATAGTCTTTTATCAGGCGGCAATAAGGTATGTGCCTTCAACGGTTGGGTCATCCCGTTTTTGATGTACTCTTTCGGCATACTCAAATGGACTCAGACAGAACTAGACGTCCTGGATAGGAGGGTCCGTACATTGTTGACGGCATATCGAATGCATCACCCGCGTTCTTCTGTTATGAGACTGTATATCCCGTGGAGGTGTGGGGTTGAGGCTTTTTAAACGCTAAGACTCTCCACAATCGCGAGATTTGCAGTCTCAGGGAATATTTCCTTGAAACCGACGTAAGGAGGCATCGAGATGTGGTCGCGGTGGACAAGGGGCTCACCCCGCTCTCCTTGGCCTCCTTGGCTAAAGAGAACTGTAGTGCTTGACACTAACGACCGCATGGAGGTATGGCAGAGTAAGAAGCTTCACGGGCGCTTTTTCCGGGCCCTACATGGGCCCGATGTAGACCTCAGCGTCCGTAGCCTGGCTACGTTCCGAAGACCTCTTCGAAGAAACCGAATGTTTTGTCTGTGCAATTATGGATGAAGTTATGATGAATAACTACCAGACATTTATTGTGAAGGACGGTACGGTTGACATATGTCGTGCATGCCACCGTCCAGGCGAATCAATCCGTCACATTATATATTATTAAATACTCCGTGATTTCCTCAACCTTCGTGGAGTAATGCAGACGCGAAATGTATAGTTGCGTCGTAGGTTTTTGATAAAATGATACATGATAGTAGAATAGATTACTGCATGATTGGCTGGTAATATTTAGCCTCAATTACCTTTAATTAAATATATTGCGACTATCGGTACATCGAGGTGTTGAAGTGTTTGTACAAAAACGCCACCATGTCAGTCCGACTTCAGGACCAGACCTCGGAACCTATCCTTCTGCAGCGAGGTGTGAGACAGGGAGGCGTCATATCTCCGAAACTGTTCACCGCTGCTCCGGAGGATGTCTTCAAGGTTCTGGACTGCAGAGGGCTAGGCATCAGCGTCAATGGCGAGTACATCTCCCACCTTCGGTTTTCCGACGATCTAGTGGTCATGGCTGAGACCAGGGAGGACCTTAGTACAATGCTCAATGTTGAATGCCCATGTAACACCCACTCCTATCAAGATCGGAGACTCTACACTCGAAATTGTAGACGATTATGTCTACCTGGGACAAACGGTCCAGTTAGGTAGGTGTAACTTCGAGAAAGAGGTCAATCGTCGAATCCAACTCGGCTGGGCAGCGTTCGGGAAGTTGCGTGGTAGTAGTATCAACAAGACTGGCAGGACACGATATCAAGTGTCCCATCGTTTGTGGGGTACAAACGACATAGATGGCTCATAGATTCATAGATGGCTCTACCCTGTAGTGTAAATACACTCCAGGGCAGAGCCATCTATGAAACTCCACCTGAACAGGTTTTCCTTGCTTCGGCCAACCTGTGTCCAGAGTCTATTCAAAGACTTCTAGCTCAGCCATGGCAACTCGTGTCGAGGTGGGAGATTGTCTTCAAGTGGCACTAATGGGTCGGTTAAGGAAACAGTTTTGCACCACATCTTGAGGCTTTCTTTAGAGCGTTCGCCAGTGAGCAAGTACATCAGATGGGTCTCCTTTCTTTTACAAGAGTACTCTTCTGGACTGAGCCCATGTGGGCACATTCTGTTCTTCGAGGATTTTATTAAAAAAGAGTTGTGAGCGGGCTGGCCAGACTGAACTTCCCGAGCTTGAGAACTTCTTTTGGTATGTTTATTTATTTATTTATTTAAACTTCATGTACAATAGAGATATATAGGCGGACTTAATGCCACAAGGCATGGTGGTGGTTGGTATGTTGTCGTGTCCAAGGCATTTTCATGTTTAAGTCTGTCTATTTTTATGATTATTTCAGTTTCGTCGAAAGGTTTAACCGTGGCTTTGTGATTTCTTCTTGATTTTAAAGTATTTTTAGTATTTCATTTTGGCTTTGGTGGCTTTAGAGGTTCTTACCGGTGCAACCGAACTCATCGCTGATACAATGTAGGTACGCAAGTTCCTCTGGTCCAACCATGTTTCTTGAAGTGCGATGATGTCGTTATTGGAACACAGCTCCCTTACGCCCTCAATGGACCGTTTAACCCTTTTACAGTTATAAGTCACCAGCTTATATTTGTGTTTATCCATTTTTCTCAGGTGTAGGGCCGACACCGCCGTTATGTTGTGTAAGTTACAATGAGTTAGGTGATACTGATTGATGGCGTAGCATGGTGAAGCCAAATAAACAAAACCTAAATTGTAGCTCAAGAATCTATTAAAAATATCCAAAATTAATTACCGACTCAGGGGAACATTACCAGTTACAGCGGTCAGGAACTCAGGATACGAATAGGATTAATATTGCAACTTATAAGAGAAATCGAATCTGAATAAAAATGTAAAAGTAAATCGGGCAGGTGTTGTTCCCACAGCTCCGATGCACCACAAACGAATAAACACAGAAGGTACACGCACTCTAAATTTCAAAACGCAAAAGCAGCCAAAAACCTGAAAGATTATCAACCAGTGTAATCAAGGGTTATCATGTTTCCAAGTAGAAAATTGTGTGGTGTAGTTCAGCTGCATCCGGTTGGAATGGAAGCTGAACCTGAAATGTAGAGAAAAGGCTAGGCAGCGAACGCAGGATGTGAAAGAGACCACTGTTGAAATTAACGCTTTGAATGTGTAGTATCATAAATGCCGGCGAATTCGTGTCATGTAAAGCACCGTTTACAGTTTTACCGGTAGTTTAGAAGAGCCAATTCCTGCCGAATTCACAGTGAGATATTTGCATCACCATCTTTTTTCTGTCTTTTTGAAGTCTGTTTTCTTTCTTCATTGCAATTTAGAAATGTACCAACTACGATAATTGAGGTTTCGTCAATGCCGTATGTGGTCGGCAGAGATGGACCTTCTGTGGTCTTTATTTTTTGACGCTACTTACCGACAGTCGTAATTATTTTTATCCTCGCATTGTGGCTTGTTAACGATTGCAATAACAAAGACTTATCACATTTTATTACTACCTGGGTTTAAAATCGCAATGGTATTTTGACTAAAACGATGGGAATTGGAGTATGTTTGAAATAAGATGACATAGTATCCTCTACTTGACGTCTGAAAGTATCTCAATATATTCTATATGGGAAACGTAGGACTGATCGATTTATCAAGCCACGAGTCGCACAGTTAGAAATTCAACGCTAGGAGGTTTCAGATTAGTTTCTTCTAAAACGTGCATTGGAAATACTATCCACCTACCTTGTCAATTATATTGTTCACTACAAGATGAAAAAAGATACATATACCCATCCTCTCCACCATTTCCAACACCAACGAATACAAAAGTCCACTGGCCACTCCCCTTTACCCATAACATAATCAGCATATAGTGTTCTTACTATTGGGACACAGGCCTCCTCTCTTCGAGAGGAAGTGGACAACAATTTTATTTTTTTAAACGTTGCCTCACAGTGGGAATTTGTTCACATTCTGTAAAAAGTAGTAGGAGAAAAACACTTTTAAAATAAGTGTTTACATATTGGTGCTAGTGACTGTACCTACAAAAATTATAAGTTCCCACTACATGAGGACCACCGCTGCGAGGAGTTATGAGCCGCAGTGCTACGGATCTTCACGGACGGATCCAAATCAGGTAAAAAAAAATCAAAATCAAAATATTTTATTTCACATAGGCCTAGATGGGCACTTATAAAACGTCGACAAAAAGCTGCACGGTTCGGGTTGGTCGTTTCCTATGGAGAAGAACCGGCAAGAAACTCCATGGTTACTCTTTGCTTAGGTACTGGTACTGGAGCCGAAGTCTTCTCGGAGGATCTCAATATCCACGTAGCTACACCACTGGGGGTCCACAACACAGTGTTCCAGGCAAGCAACTGTAGCTAGACCATGGTGAGTGCAGGCAGACCAAGGAAGAACTTCCTACTATTGACGGCCGCTTCTATAAACAGGCGCTTCGGCTGACCAAACTGCAGCTGCGCACAGTTACAGCCGCCATTACTGGAAACGGCTCTTTTAATAATCACCTCTTTGCCATAGGAGTCACAGCTCACTGTGGCGAATCTGCATTGAGGAAGACGAGTCAGCAGCCCACGTGCTTCTGCACTACCCAGAGGTTGCATCATTTAGGGCATATTACTTCGGGCACCCAGGTACTCTCCGTAAGATCGTCAGTAACACCAAGGCGTTCCTGGTCTTTCTCGGGGACCTAGGGTGGATCGAATGATATTTCCATCCGTTCGCAAAATAAGCGCTTTGTACGTGGAATGGCGCACACCAGCGCGTTATACATTACAAGTATCAACATCAGCATTTTTAAGTCATTTTTTTTTCAGACGTGCCGCCACCAGCGCCGCATCTGGGCCTATCGCCGCGCCTCCGCATCCTGCACCGCACGAGCCATCCTCCGCACGGAAGGCCTTCGTAACTAATCATTCACTGATCAATTCTTCTTATCTTGTAACTGTACGTCATAGCATAGGATGACCACTTTAGTTAAGCAGTTTGAGCTAATATACTGGTAGGTATTTAATCTAACCGCACAACAGAAGAATATTTCCGGAAAAGCCAGATAAGTATCTGAGAACTTAAGTATTTATTTTTCTTCTTTTTATGCCGCCGCATCACGTAGGTGGCGTCAGAACCGTTGGGCTTTCGTACGGATTTTATTATCAACGTGTGCTATGAACGAGTTCATTCGGTCTTTAGAATTGTGCTATTGCTTTTAGAAAACCAAACATAAAATAGCACTCGAGAGAATGGTTTCGTGAAAACTCCGAGATTTCAGACTTCACAGAAGTTTAATAGAAAAGGGTAGGCTAGAATCTATACAAACCTAATAAAATCGTAGCGATGTAGATGTACTCGTATGTTCCGGGGAATTTATTTACAGAATGTGGAGGTCTGAGCGGGAGATATTAATTTTATTGCACAAGCCACGTTAAGATAGTTAGGTGGGGTTGCCGCCGCCAAGGCTGAAACTCGGTCAAGAGAATATTATTTTATTTCCTTTATTCATAACTCTGAAAGATAAGTTATATTTTTGAATAGTTGTTTTAAGTACCTACAAAAAAAATATAATTAAACTCAACTACAATGTGAACATTCTCTGTCCCACCTTATCGAAAAGAATGTTTTTCAGTAATAAACCTTTTACATCTATACAAATAAATAAAATTGAAGAGTCTATTTGTAATATCAAAATAACAGTTTTTAGGGTTCCGTAGCCGAACGGTAAAAAACTGAACCCTTATAGATTCGTCATGTCTGTCTGTCTGTCCGTCTGTATGTCAAAGATACTTTATTCCGAAACTATTAAGACTACACAGTTTATAGTAGAATAGCATTAAAAAAAAAAAAGATCGACTGTACTGGGCTCTCTTTATTTCAGAAGCGTTCATTAATAAAAATATGTACATTATATGAAGCAATTAAGGGGCTTTTCTTTCCATATAATATATATTTTTTTATTAAACTGAACCAAGTAAAAAAAGAAGAAACAAATGTATTACTAAGTCTGATCATCTAAACGCAATTATTTGCAATATCGAAACGAAGAAACAGTGACGGAGGCAATGAAGTTACCATATTTAATAGAATATGGAACTTCTATTTCTATAATAATACTAAATAGCAGGATTTTGCTCGTAGTACGAGTGAGTATCATGAGATATTTGCTACTAGGTAGTATTACAAAACAAGCCGTTTACATTGCTGCGATAGCTTATCCGTTTTGTCCTATCAAATCTAAGCGATTTTGAATAAGACTCCTCCTATCTTTGGAAACACAAATTAGTTCTTTGCTTTTAATCCAGCCTCTTATTCGATTCGCAACATGTTTTATGTTACTAAATAATCATGCTATTAAACAAATTAGTGACTGCTGTTATTAAAAACGTGAAGTACGTACGTAACGCTTTTTTGGAGAATTTAGCTTAAATGGCAACATTCAAAGCTATGTCATCTACTATGATCAAAACAGAAGATGTCATAATTGTCAATTCTCACTTCTCTGTCTTGATCAATAAAAATCTTGATGTGGGGTTTTGTTGTGAATAGTTGTGTATTTTATTTGTTTACCAGTCTTATTTGTTTTTTGGTGAAGTATACAACACGACAAATGTACAGTCAAAGTGTGCACAGATGATACGGGCCAGAACAATGCCATTGAGTACAGTTGCTGCTAGCATGTGTGAGGAGCATAAGCATAAGCATAATCAGCCTATTAATGTACCCACGGCTGGGATGCAGGCCTCCTCTCTGTGTGAGGAGCATTTAATGGTGAATATGGTAATGCCGATGATGATGGCATGCCTACGCCGCCGGCCGCTTAGTGATTTGAAGAGGTTCTTATAAGATAATGTTATGCTGCTTAAAATAAATGTTTTATTCAACTTCGTAAATAATGTTTCATTTTTGCCTAGACCATGGCGCAATTACACACATGGTCGTTCGCCCGAATTCGATTGCCTATTGCATTCGTCAAACCACCAAGTGTAAATGAACGCAGTCGAGTACGACCGTCTTTAAACTCGTCCAGCTTCATTCTTTGTTTTTCCACAATGTAAGCTTGTATGTATGCGATCGCTAGTATAATTGTGCCATTAAAGAAAAAGCCGGCTAAATCATAAGGCAATGTGATGGGTTGTGCAAGTGCGGGCTCCGCAAGCTAAATACAGATGTTGGATTTTCTAATAATTAAAATATTTTTGAATGACATTACGGCTGACGTAGTTGTCTATCCTATACAGTGTTATATGGATCTTTTGACGCTACATTGAAGTTGACAGGAGAGCGTTGTTGGTAAACACTTGTGAAATGTATTGAAAAATAAGATGGCGGCGTTAGTTCTGAGGTTGCTCGCGCGACAAGTGTGGTTATGAATTATGTAATTCTAGCCAAATCCAATATTATAAAAATATGCTGTGATTACTTTATCTTAATTTGATCGAGACCTATCTTTTGAGAGTATTTTTACGAATGTACGCGAGCTCTAAGTGTGGTCCCCAGATTGCCTGGTCAGCCGCCATTGTTCTTTGGTCAACTTTACTCGTTTTTATGGACAACTCACACTTGACCAAAAAATTAAATGTTATGGCAAAACTGTTTTAAATTAATTTTATTAAATAATTTAAAACAGTTTTGCCAAATTACAAATTATTAATAATAATAAAACGGTAAGGGAACCTATTTCACAAATAAAAAAAGGAGACGAAATAATTTCAAACCCTCATATAATAGCCGAATCTTTCAATAATTTCTTCATTGACCAGATTTCGGGTATACCAAAACATACGTCAGGTGACACAATTAACATAAATATCAACCCACATTCAATATTTATGACCCCAGTTATTCCTCAAGATGTCACGCGTGTAATAAAAAAATAAAAAGAGCTTTGGCTATGATGGCATTTCAACCACAGTTCTAAAATTTGTTTCTAATTGTATAGCTGCGCCCCTTGCTCATATCATTAACGTAAGCATATACTCTGGAGTATTTCCAAAAAGTCTAAAAACTGTAATAGTTAAACCACTATATAAAAAAAATGATAAAGACGAAATGGCAAATTATAGACCAATTGCTCTAATTCCCATCTTCTCAAAGATCATAGAAAAAATTATCTATGAATCTTTCTACAATTTTCTAACAAAATACCACATACTATGTGATGAACAAAAAGGATTTAGGAAAAATAAAAACATCAACATGGCTATTTTCGACTTTCTCCATAAAATAATGCCAAAAGTAGACTCTAAAACACCTGTATGCGCAATATATGCCGATATGTCGAGGGCTTTTGACTGTGTGGATCACGATATCCTCCTAACCAAACTTCACGCCTACGGTATTCGTGGCAATGCCCTTAATTTAATAAAAACGTACCTAAAAGGTCGTAAACAATGTACGGAGGTATCGAGCCTGTGTTTAAGATCTAGAAAGGAATTAAAATTTATATCGTCTTTTAGAGAAATAAAATATGGTGTCCCGCAGGGCAGTGTCCTCGGACCTTTATTATTTTTATTATATATTAATGACTTACCACTTCATATACTTCATCCTATGATATTATTTGCAGATGATAGCACGTCAATTGTTTCATGTATCGATAAAGAATCATATGTAAATGACATTAACAATACAATTAATAGTTTAATAAAATGGCTTGACAGTAATAATCTAGTTCTTAATCTCCAAAAAACTAAAATCATGCACTTCTACCAACGAATATCTGCTGGAGATATGGATATGGACTACAATGGTCAAACTATGGAAAAAGTAAACAGTACAAAATTTTTGGGAATCATAATTGACAGCCAGTTAACTTGGAAGCCGCAAGCAGAAGATATATGTAAACGTTTAAGCACCGCTGCGTTTATATTGCATAATCTTTCGAAAAAAGTAAATTTACCGACAGTATTAGTGGCTTACCATGGTCTAGTAATTTCCATCTTAAGATTTGGTATAATATTTTGGGGTCACTGTAGTGAACGAGAAAGCATTTTCAAAGCGCAAAAGCGTTGCCTGAGAGCTATATTTAGTCTTAAAATAACAGACAGTTGCGTACCTATATTTAAGTCTCATAAATTATTAACCTTCCCATGCCTATATATCCTTGAATTAGCAATATTTGTTATAACAAATCGATGTTTATTTGCAACTTTAGTAGAAACTAGAAAACGAAGTACAGCTATGAGATCTCAATACCAGAATCTATTATACACGGGCGCATTTAAAACTAGTTTATTAAAAAGAAATGTTATATGTATGGCTCCTGTAATATTTAATAAAATACCTGACCAAATGAAAAACCTACCGCTGTATAAATTTAAAAAACGTTTCACAGAGTTTCTTGTGGATAAATGCTATTATTCTGTGCAGGATTTCTTAAATGATAATTTTTTGTAATATCTTTAGTTTGTATCACATTTGCATGCTATATTAAGGCAGAATGTACTCGGATCCTATTATATAATTTAACAACTTATTTTTATGTACCTACATTCTAAGCAAATAAAGACCTATTCTATTCTATTCTATTCTATAATTGTAAGTTTCCGTGTATCTCTTGTAGATTCGGATTTCCGCAGACTGTCCCGGTTGAAAGAAACACTCCGAGTACCGGATTGGTGCAAAAACTGCTGCATAGATTCTATTTTAATTCAGTCAATTAATTATCACGTAATATTACATTGTGTCCATTTTATTTGATAGTTCGTTATAAGACGAGACAAACTGATATAATAATGTAGATATTATACAGATTTAAAAGCCAAAATAAACCCCAGCGAAACTTACCAACAGTTGTTGCGTTGTCGAAACTATGTAAATATGGCCAGATCTTAAAATTGATCACTCCGTGATATTGTGTTCGATCGTTTTATAAATGTTCTTTTTTGTTACTTGTTGCTGCAAAGTACTAGTAACAAATACTTTTCGTCAAAAGTTTCGAAAGCAAAAAAACTTTTTGAATTTCATCTTGTATCAGATATTAATGCGCATGGGGCCCCTGATCCTGATTTTAAATAAAGTTATTAGTATATTCTTTTCGTTATTATCAAATTCAAAACTACTCGCTAGTAACATCTAGTTTTATTTTTTTTACTTTTTTTTAATAACTCACAAAGTTTTGTGAGTTATTAAAAAAAACTATATCATACAACAGTCATCATCATCTGCCTAGCCTTTTCCCAACTATGTTGGGGTCGGCTTCCAGTCTAACCGGATGCAGCTGAATACCAGTATTTTACATGGAGCGACTGCCTATCTGACCTCCACAACCCAGTTAGTACTGGGTAATACGATACCCCTTGGTAAGACTGGTTGAACACAATATGTGTTCGATCGTTTTATAAATGTTCTTTTTTGTTACTTGTTGCTGCAAAGTACTAGTAACAAATACTTTTCGTCAAAAGTTTCGAAAGCAAAAAAACTTTTTGAATTTCATCTCGTATCAGATATTAATGCACATGGGGCCCCTGATTCAAGGGAGCTTCACGAAGCCGTCAACCAAGTATTCTGTACATCAAACTAAGTAACTCTGCGCAAAAATGATTGCTGGGAAACGACTTTTTTATAGATATAGAGTCATAGATACGATAGTGTCGATGGTAGCGTGACTACCAGTAATTTAAGTTTAAAAGGCATGAAATAAAAGCGTCGTTGCGTCAGGGGACCGCTAAGTAGACCGCTTAGTACAAGCAGATGAGATACGCACAGAAAGTGACAAACAAAACGGTCCCCTGACGACTGACTGACGCGACGACTCTTAGATTTAAATATTCTACTTACATTAAACGTAAAGGGACAATATTTGTTTTTTTTTTTCCTTTTTTTAGGTGTTGTGTCGGAGGCTTTTAATTTTTTAATAAAAAAAATATATATATACATGGTGTTTGGTGCATCGTTTGCCAAATTGATTCAGCCGAATGGAGAGGTCATTTGCTATCTCTTCAGGCTCAAAAACTCACTCTTGGTCATTTTCTAATTTTTATTTTGATAAAACTCAAACTTAACACGAAAGCTTAAATTTTAAATAAAGTTATTAGTATATTCTTTTCGTTATTATCAAATTCAAAACTACTCGCTAGTAACATCTAGTTTTATTTTTTTTACTTTTTTTTAATAACTCACAAAGTTTTGTGAGTTATTAAAAAAAACTAAAAAACTATATCATACAACAGTACGTATAAAAATTAAAATGTAATTTAAAGAATATACTAATAACTTTTTTTAAATTTTAGCTTTAATGTTAAGTTTGGGAATTTTTCAAAATAAAAATTTGAAAGTTGTAATAAAATTCCGGTGTGGCCAAGAGAGAGTTCTTGGGCCTGAAGAGATAGAAAATGACCTCTTCATTCGGTCTATTCAATTTAGCAAACGATGCACCAAACACCATGTATATAGCTATTTTTTTAAATTTAGTTTTAAATAAAATTAATTTACTTCTATTGTCTCTCTTCTTGTGACGACGACGACCCCTCGGCTTTCAACACAGTTCGCGGGAAATTGACATAATGCCCTACGGGCGCGGACAACAGTTAAAGGGCAAAATTTTAATATATAATTTTAGTGTAGGCGTTGTTACTAAGAATTTTAATAATAAGATTTCTAGTTCTATTTTGGGTTTGGACTATCTGTTACACAGGTGTCCTTAATGAATCTCGCCCACCTGTTTTTGGGATATCTAATTAAATAATTACTGTCAATTTGGATGCCCCAAATTAAAACCTAATATTTCCAAATTGGCATTCAGATTAAAGTTTTTCTCTGAAATCTATTTAATAAATAAACTAGGCAGATAGCCTCGCTATCTCTTTGTGAACTTTCTAAAGTTTTTACCGTGGCATGAGCTATACTTTTACTTGAAAAGAAGAATAGCTTCTCTTCTCCTTGGCGTGTCGATGGCAGTAAAATTTGTGTCGGCCCTGAATTGAGCTACTAGTTTGGCACTTTCGGTAGCGTCCATCAGTGCCCCATCGTTTGTGGAACAGCACCTCATTTACTCTCCTACTCCCACTCAGAAGAAAAATAGCTGGAAGCTGGAATAGATATGGCATTACACGCCTTATCTGACATGGCATGACATGGCACTAAATATAACTAAAAAAAATACGCTCGTTTGGCTTCACCCTAACTGCATTATTAAAAAACTAGTGCCACAATTTTATTGGATCAACAAAACCGACGATATACAGCGTGTGTCAGAAAGATGCGGTCATACCATCACCAATAAACTGAATAACTTTCTCTAACGGACCGAATGTGCGGTCTTGTCACATATACAAGTTTTTGATACACACTGTACTGGCCAAAGTACTGAATTGCATGAGAAACTCATGTCCGTAGTTGTAGGAAAATTGAAATTGTTGAATAACTATTCTGTGGTTTGATATTTCGGATTGCTGTCAGTGTGTAAGCTGTGCTTTTGAGCTATTAATTGTTTCTAAATGTATTGTTATATGGTATAATGTGTTGTGTTATTGTTATAATATTTGCCGTCTCTGAAAATTAGGTGTGTGTCTAGGTAGGCGATGATCGTTTTGCGATGCATATTTTCCGCCTCAGTAATTATTCTCCTTGTGTTTTTTTTTTATGTTATCCGTCATATTATAGTGTAAATATTTTTTTTTTACACTTAACTTCCTTAATCTGCAAAGACATTTCCAGAAGATGTTCCTACATTCAATTTTTGGCACGGTTTCAGGTACATGGTAACACAGAAAGATGATGACATCTTACTGTCTAAGGCTAGGCAGATGATGACATCTGCCTATCCTTTTCCCAACTATGTTTGGGTCGGCTTCCAGTGTAACCTGATGCAGCTGATAACCAGTATCTTACATGGACAAGCTTCTTACCTTCTAACCTAAAAAGGGCAGCATTGTTATTAAAATATTAAACGTATTGAAGACCAAGGTTGTAGCGACTGCCTCTCTGACCTCCACAACCCATTTAATACGTTACCCCTTGGTAACACTGGTAGTCAGACTTTCGGAGTACCTGTAACGACTGTTCAAGATCTACAAATGATAGCCGACCAACGGATTAACCTGGGGCGGAGGCAGCTCAGTGTGTAATGAATGGTCAACCATCCACGGATCGATCTTGGCAAACGCGGCTTAACCATAAGATCGACCCGTGCGGCTGTTATAGTTTAGCCACGAGCTTCTTCAAGATAACACAGAAAGAAATGTCCACAGGTATAAAACATGGAAAATCACAAGCAACATCCAGATAGCGTTTAGCACGTTACACCAATTTCTTACAAACACTACAAAGGCAAGGCTTTTGTCTAAGGAACTGTTATGTTATTATATTTGGCACAAAACAATGCCTCAGGCCTGACTTTAATAGCTCACATTAGATTGTCATACCCTTATTTCTTTATAATGTTTGTTTTGTGTTGCGGGTCTGAAGTGAGCGAGAATGCTTCTGAGAAACGTCAGCATACTTACCCCAAAACGTCACATGACCAGTTTAAAGTATTTTAGCTGAGAAAAAGAAGTGGCAGAACAAACTCTTGAGCATCTTTCCCAGAATTTTAAGTTAGGTTGATGGTAAATGAATTGAGATTAAGATTATTTAATATTTTAACAAAATAACTGTAATTTTGTATAAAATTCTTGACCAACTAATGAGCAAGCCATCTTTTTCAGCATTACATATATCCGGGAGTTGTTCAAATAGAGTACAGTGACTCAGCTACCAACTTTAGTATACCGCTGAACATAGAATGATGATATGATGGGTCCATTCTATTTCTTGAAGACCATATCGGCTAAACAGCTGCTCGTTTAACAGTTACACTAACGGCTTTCACTAAAGCCATAGCTGTTAAGCTATGGCTTTAGTGAAAATTTTTTCAGTATCAAAAAGTGAAAAAATTTACAGTGATTTTCGTTCTAAAAGGTAAAACCATCGTTGTTCTCCTAGCCCCACCGCAAAGGGTGAGTAGCTCAGAGAGGCCAAAGTTTATAACGTCACGTCCACTAATCTGCTTAGTCCCCAACGTAATCGTGTTGCAGTGACCCGTACGGGACGTCCTGCAAACAACATTACTGTTGGAACGTGTATTTATGTGCTTTACTTTACTGTGGTCACCGTTTGTGGTTGGTCGTGGATTTAGACAACTGCTGTAATTAACTGGGGTCAGAATGTGGATTGGCTGTGTGATTCTTGTTGTGGACAACCCGTGAAATTGGCAGTATTTTATTTCAGAGCTCCAGAAGCAGAGTTGCATTTTTTCCAATAAATACTCTTGGAGGATAGGCATTAGGATCCTATAAGCTCATCACGGAATCGGCGTCACCATGAGGCTGATTATGCGGCGTCACCACCCATCATTTTAAGTGATGATCCCGATCCAAGGCTACGGTGCATGCAAGTGTACGTTGCAGTATAGAGTTTTATACAAAGAATCTCGTTGAGGAAATTCGGATTTTGTGCAGTGATTTTATTTACACTATGACTTACCTACTCGAAATAAGAGCTTTCCATAAAGTAGTGAATCATCATCATCTGCCTAGCCTTTTCCCAACTATATTGGGGTCGGCTTCCAGACTAACCGGATGCAGCTGAATACCAGTATTTTACATGGAGCGACTGCCTATCTGACCTCCACAACCCAGTTCGTACTGGGTAATACGATACCCCTTGGTAAGACTGGTTGTCAGACTTTTTGGGCCACTGACTGCCTAACGACTGTCAAAGATCTACAAATGACAGCCGGGACCAACAGCTTAACGTGCTTTCCGAGGCACGGAGGAAACTCGGTATGTAATGGGCGGTCACCCATCCACAGACCAACCTAGACAAGCACGGCTTAACCTAAAGATCGACCCGAGCGGCTGTTATTATTTAGCCACGAGCTCCTCATAAAGTAGTGAATATTTTTTGTAAAAAGTTTTCTTATTACGTAGTTGGTATTATGGCGCTAATAGCTACTTTAGCACACCACCGACTCTAGTAACACAAAGCAACCAGTAAAATCGTCCCCTCAAAACTGGGGAAGGGTTTTTCAAAAAATCCAAAAACACGTATTTTCTTTTTTTTTTTTAATCACATTTATACATAAGAAGCGAAAAATTTATTGGTCTAACTTTAAGATTCTTTCATAGTTCAGAAACTTTATCACAATATAAATCACCATTGCGGTGAAGTTTAAAAAAAAAATTAAAAAAAAATGTCAAAAATATATTTAGTATTTATGTAACTCATCTCGAGTTATTTTTTTTTTAACTAGCGACCTTTCTTTATTACATCTAAGTTAATCCTTCTGGAATAAATTTGGTGAAGACTTCACGGAACCCGTTGCGCAGTTGAGAAGTACAGGGCGGACACACAAATAACCACGAAAAAAACTTATACATATGTATAGATTTAAAAGTCTATTTAACCACGCATATATTTGCCACGAATATAATAAGATAATAAGACGAACAAAATTCGAAAAAATCTGTATTTGTACGTAATATGTTAAGAAACTATAAACATATATGTATTTTACAAAAAAAAAAAGGTAAATTATCTTTGTCCTATCCATTTTTTTAATAAGGCTTTAATTTGTTTTCTAGCTTCCTTTATGTTGTCAGTATCACTTGGGTAAGGAACTAGATCATGGCAGTGAGACGAACCTTTGATGAATATAGCTGGCACATCAGCTGAGAGATCTTGCACTATGCTCAACCTATGCCATGGATCCATGTCTCCATTAACAAACACTACTTTCGTCACGTTAGGAGTCAGTCCTCCATACATTCTGTTAGTATTCATCACTCCTTGGTCTACTCTTTTCTCATCAAATTCTTCTCCAAAGAGGACTTTGCATAATTTGTTAGGGTAATCTTCACGATCAGTTTTTCCGAACATTTGTTTGCTAGAAGATGCATATTGGAAATACCCAAATTCTGTACACGTCTGATATATCCAAGACCGCGTATCCGAGGACCTATCATCTGACAAGGTATCTGGTTCTAATGACATATAAAAATCATACTGACTACAATTTTTGACAACATGACAAATTGAAGAAATGTTTGTAGGAGTACCATACTGAGCAGCAGACCTGTAAGTGCAGCTGATATCAAGATCTTTACAAGTATAAGGTTCCTCTTTTACCTCCGCGATCCTTTCAGGAATTCGAAATAATTCACGAAACGTATTAAATCTCTCAGTTATTTTATCGACGCATTCTTGAGACCCGTATGTTCTGAATGTATCAGTGACAGCCTCAAGATATTCGTAGAAATCTTTTTTGGCTAGTACAGGGGCACTGCTAGCTAGTGCTGCGTCAACTAACTCTGGGTACATCAGTTTCATCCAAGCTGCTAAGTTTCCAGCGTAGGAACAGCCAACGACTATCACTTTGGATTTCCGGAATCTTCGAGATTTTTTGATGGTTTCCAGTAGGTGGGCTGCGTCTGCCAGTGCTTGTCTCGAATGTAGGAAAGTCATATTTTCGGTTATCGGTTCATGAAATGGTTGACTTTCTCCGTAATATCTATGCTCGAGCATAAAAAAAGCAGCACTGGTTTCCATGGCTATTTGTTTTATCAGTGTCGTTGACTCACCTCCACTTCTGCCCGGGTACCACGCTTCTACCTCATCCCGGGTTATACCACCTTCACCACCAAGAAACAATAGAATCGGTCCTTCCGGTTTCCAAGAATCCATTACTTTGTAATACTTCTGTCTCCAGGTACGGTGATCTGTATCGTTGAAATGATCGACTAGCTGTTCAATCCAATGAGTCGGATCACTTCGGAGGATAGATTTGTTGAAAGACTGTTCATGTCTGAACAGAAAATCTTTGCGTCTGAATTGGAAAAAGCCATTGACGAGACTTAATCCACATAACAGGCTTACAGGTAGTGCTTCTAAATACATTGTTGTCACAGATACAATGTGCAAAAATCATGTTTAATGCTTTATACTAAATTTTTACGTACATTCAGTAGCCGTGCGATTACCATTATCTACTCAAGCGCATTTTTTAAATGTTTTTGTCGAATCAGAAGTTTGCAACCACGGGTCGAAACACTCGCCAACAGTTTAAAGTTGATGTTACTGTAGGTATATTTTTTTATCTTGGCCTAAGGAGCTCGTGGCTAAATATTAACAGCCGCTCGGGTCGATCTTTAGTTAAGCCGGTCGTTTTTTAGTTCATGGTTAAGAGTATGAACGCCAGTGGTAGTAAAGATTAAAAGATAACATAGTAACATAGACTTGGCGTTGGCGAGTTCATAGTTTGTGACTGGTTAAGCTGTCAATCGTTTTTCATGAACAAAGCAAGAAGGGATTTTCGAAACCAAAATACACGTGTTCCTTCCCTCAGATTTCGCAAAATCCATTTTCTTTCCAAATCAAACGTCAACGTCAATTCCTATATTTATGCATATTTAAGAATTGTGATTTTTGGAAAGCGTCCAAATTAACAGAGATTTTTAGTCTACTCAATGTAATCTGAAAGCATTGTATTTAATGTATAAGAATAAAAACATTTGTTATTTAAGTAGGTTGAGCATCTCTGTAACTAATACATAAAATATTTTGAAAAAAAACTGATAAAAACACTTAAATATTTCTAGTTTTACGATGACACGTGTAAGTAATAAATAACTATGTAGAATACGCATCAGCCGAAATGG
This sequence comes from Noctua janthe, assembly GCA_910589295.1. Taxonomy (NCBI): domain Eukaryota; kingdom Metazoa; phylum Arthropoda; class Insecta; order Lepidoptera; family Noctuidae; genus Noctua; species Noctua janthe. Next base: position 1,657,474 of record OU342565.1, on the reverse strand, counting down.
GTTTGATGGCTTCCTGCTACCCCGTTTAAGGGTCTTACGAAATTCGTTAAGATGTGGTTCACAATAATTAGACAGCAGTAAAGATATGTGCAGCGCAAGTACCTTAGACTGCGACCTGCACTCGTTGGCCTTCCAACTGCCGCTCCTGATGATGATGACGATAAATCTAAAGGCTCAATCAAAGTGCACTCGAGGTGCACGTTTGTCTGAAGTATGACACGAAGTGATAGAACAATGTTATCACGATAGCGGATTCGGTCGTTCTAACGGTCACGCGCTCCGTACCTTTTGAGTTCTTAAAATCGGTTAGTCAGGGTGACCAAAGACTACCGCGTGCTGTCACTCTAGGTTTTGATCAGTACGTACCTACGCGCATGACAACCGGAAATATCGGCGAACCTCGATTCTTTATAATACGTTTCGTTGCAAAACATCGTTGGAATGTTCCTTTTGATGAGGAATCTTTATAATCAAAGTAAATTACGAAAATCAAATTCCCGACTGTATAAAAAAATAACTGTAAAGATTGAAACGGCAATTTCGGGCGGTTGAGAGCTTGAAATCCTCTCCTGGTCGACGCCAGCAGTCAGCCTCGCTGTACCATATCCGACGCACTAGAGCAAACGCAGTGCCAGCTGCAACTCACTGGGGTACGACACAAACAGCTCCGACTCACCGTGTACTATGCGGCAACGGATTCCGACTCACTGGAACCTACCACTGGCCCTGCAAGCCTGGACAACTCATCCCACTATTGATCTCCGTCTCCGGTATCCGGGGGAGTGACGTAGTGGACATAATCAAGTCGACAAAAAGCACAGCAACATCTGTGTCGCAAATGAAGTGCTCAAATCAACACGTTCTGTCAGGCAGTAGCTCACCAGACACAACACCCGTCTGGTCGGAAAATCTAGTTAAAATTGGTAAAAGAAACGTGCTTTTTGCGTTTTTACGGAACCCTTCGTGTGCGAGTCGGACTCGCACTTGGCCAGTTCCCTTTTTTTGTTAAAGTACTTTGGAAAGTACTCTGAGCTGCTGATACCGGCTGTCGTTCTATTTTCTTTGAGAGTCGTAACGTGTAATCAGAAACCAGAAAGTATTAACAAACTTCACGCTAATTTCTCAAAAAAATCGCACCTAACAATGTACACCATTGTCGTCTGCCTAGCCTTTTCCCAACTAATAGTTTTAGGGGTCGGTTCAGGTTCCAGTCTAACCCAGAGCAACAAAACTGAAGTGTCTGTTTGTAATTTCAAACAGACACTTCTTCTTATCACCTTTTTAATAAATGAATATTTACGGTGCTTTTAACAAAAAACATTTTTTAATATTTTGGTTGTCTGTTTGTCTAATCTCCGAAACTGCTGGACTGATTTTGACGAAAGATGGCTAATGTTGTAAGGAGTAACCACTTGCTACTTTTATTTAAGAAAAAGGATTAGGGTTTCGTTCAAAAAAAATTAAACCCATGAAATTGTTAACAAAATCCGATTCAAATAAGGAAGTAATATTTTTATAATAATTCCACGCGAAAGAAGGTCGCGGGCAACAGGTAATCTGACCTAAAATGAAGAACAACATTGTTTTTAAAATATTTAAAGTAATAAAGACCCTGGTTCAGTCTGAGCATGCAATCTGAAACTTTTAACGACAGTCTCACCTACTTCAGTTTCATTAAAGTTTCCAACAAAAGATGGCGAACTTTGAAAAGTGACACGAGCTTTTTCAAACTTTTAGAGCTATGTTTTTATAAATGAATTTTTGACGAAAATGAATAATCATCTGATATGGTTTTCAGGATTTAATGTTTAATGAGCGCTGTTTGGCTTATATTTTTGTGAGGAAACGGATGTTTTAAAATTTCGTGTTTTACGTACAAAAGTGTAAGGAGAGCTGTTCGCCGCCATTTTATTAAACGAGTTTTCATCCAACCAACAGCGATCTGGTAAAGATCTCTTTTAGTAGTAAGACCGTCCTTTACATCAAGTCAGTCAATCAGTCTATACATATACAGGCGATCCATCAAGCTTTACATTTTCAGTATAACCTGACCTCGTTTTGTACGAGCTTCCCGAACAATGACAGATCAGCTTAATTTGGTTTTGCATAACTTTATTGGCCTCCGTGCAAACAAAGTGTTAGTGTTAGAACAAAGTGTGTGTGTTATAGTTGTAGTGTGTGTGTGTATGTGTGTGTGGTCTGTGTGTGTTGTGTGTTTGAGTGTAGGTTGTGTGTGTATGTGTGTGTTGTGTGATAAGGAGCTCACAAAGTTAGAAACTAACATTTTTTCACTTTTGTTTCCTTCAGACATAAATAGGTATGCTTTCTGACCATTTATCACCAATCATCATCTCCGAATTCACATCCATCTTTGGCGTAATCAACCTCTTAATCCAAACAGCTTTTTTCGCCCTAGGTTTTTTTCGATTGTTCCCAACGAGTCACACTGTTACATGTCACAGCGTGACTCGTTGGGAGCAATCCGTTTTTTTCATCCACATGCTACTTGTTGATAAGACTAGACAGATTATGACAGCTTTTTCACTCTTCATTTTATGTTCATACACACTGAACTTCTCGTAAAAGTATAATTTTCCTGTTCCCTTTCGACTCCAAAACATTTAGTAAAACAAGATGTCTATTAGCTACAATGCGAAGTTTTCTTTTGTCAACAGGAAACTTTGACGGCAACAATCCTCAACATCTTGGAGACTTTAACAGCAGTTTTCACAATTAATCACTTAGGAGAGTCTTACGAGGAAAATGGAAACCTGCTTATTTAATGAGCGTGAGTCAATTTGAGTATACTCGTACTTTTTAAAAGTTCTTTGTTTTATTTCTTTTTCTTTTGGTGCCTCTCAGATTTCTCGAGGTTGAATATGAATTCAGATATTTTTCAATGTATCTTCCATTGTATTTTAGCAAGAACGCTGGTCTGAACGGTACTGCTGTAAACAAAGAAGAATCAAATATTCGAAGACATGGAAAACCATCAGCCGTCGTCACTGCGCCCACATTATGGATGTCCACATCATCCCACAACGAGGAGACCTGTATGTAGTGGGAAAATTGTAGGCTGAGAGATGCTTCAATGTTGTAAGCATAGTAGTACATAACCTCCCGCTTTCAATACAGAAGGGTTAGGCAGAGGTGTATCAAATAGTGGACCCGCAGTTCGCCAGTTTTAGGGACGAGCCTGTTAACATCAACCAGGCACAAGTCCTACTGACTAAGTTGTTAGTGAGAAATTCCTGGTAGAATAACTCAATCAGACCTGGAAATCGAACCTCATGCCCAGCAGTCGCGCTTGCGACCAACGAGGCAGTATTGTAAGATAATTCACAAATCACTAATTATACCATTAAACCAAGTAACGCTCCAAGCATACACCAAGTTAAATGCAGACAACAATTAACGGCCTGGAGTAAGGCGAAGTCCGTAAATCCTGGGGAACGGATCAGCGCGCAAAATTCAATTATGTAGCAGCGAATCAATCTCTATCACGAAGGGCTGGCGCCAATCAATCTATGTTCAACTAGCTGTCCGACGTTTTACGAGGATTTTCCGGTTTCAAAGTATTGCCCATTGATGTCGTATAGCTAAATGTCATTTTATATTGTTTGATGTTAATTTAAAACTGTCCTTTTTGGTCGTGGACATCATAATCTACCTAGTCTTATCCCAACTATGTTGGGCTCGGCTCTCTTAGTCTTACCGGATTCAGCTGAATGCCAGTATTTTAAATGGAACGACCGCCTATCTGACCTCCAAACCCAGTTAGTGGTGGGTAATGGATACTATAATCATGATAAGAGTGGTTGTCAGACTTTCGGGCCACTAACCACCTGTAACGACTGACAAAGATCTACAAATGACAGCCAAAACCAACGGCTTAACGTGCTTTCCGAGGCACGGACGAAACTCTGTATGTAATGGGTGATCACCACGGACCAAACTAAGCAAGCGCGGCTTAACCTGACGATCGACCCGAGCGGCTGTTATTATTTAGCCACGAACTCCTCTAACTGGCCTTAATGGTGGTGTTCTTTAAAAAGTCCAGCTGTGTAGCATTCACACCTTGTGTGAAGAGACTTATGAATGTGGTCCAAGCAAAAGGAGTATGTAAGGATCAAAGCAGGTGGGGTTCTGTACTTTCAGTCTAAGAATCAGAAAAAAACTCACGCCGAGTTTCTGAATCGAAGCTATTTCGTATATGTGGGTTATAATTCCCATTATCTGTCACTTTTGCAAGTTACAACCAACTAAACGTGTTATAAAGGGTGTAAATAGACCCTTAACATAAACGAAAGGCACCTGTTCTCCCCGTCACTGCGATATTTTTTTTGTTCTAGACCATACCTGGGAACCTTCTAGTTATGGAGATATTTGGGGTCAAATTTCCAACTTTTTCACATGTATTTTTTTAATGTAAGATTTTTACTTTACACACCTCCACGACCCCCGTACTATTCAATCCATTCATCAGCACAATGCTCTGAGTGCTTTTCATCGAGTCCTACCGTAAAACGTGATTTTTCACCCCACAAAGTCGATTCCCAGCCATAATTTTTGCGTAAAGTTACTTAGTTTGATGTACAGAATGCTTGGTTGACGGCTATGTGAAGGGTCTGTTTACACCCGGTATATAAAGAAAAAAATATATTACAGCTGTCAAAGTGCTAAATGGTGCCAACCTATAAAAAAAACTCTCGAAACTTAGGAAAAATTCCTATATTTAAACAAAAATACGCCAACATTCTCAAAGTACTCTTGACCTCGTAAGATACGTGATAATTCGTCAGCTAGAACTGCGCAATAGGTTCCTTGACCACTCGCAATGGTTTTTTATTATTTTTATAAGCGGAGGGCCCACGAGCGTGCTCGATACGCGTTCAATGATTAATACGCGCGGACGTAGGATTAGAGAGAAAATATCGATGTTAGCAATAAGCAAACAAGGAGGTCGTGCGTACAGAACAGGACAACAACCAAGAAATGAATAAATTTTATTAGCACAAACTCGGTTACAAACATATTTTAAGCCCTTATTCCAGAGCTATGTGCGAATTCCTGTATTTAAGGAGATAATTTTTTTTATCCAACGGTGTTTTATCATAAAAGAAGAACAAAAATTCAGTTAAGAAATTGAGAGTGTTTAAGACGTGTGTCAGTAGCCAGATCTTGTACCTTTCTCTTTTTTCACGATTCTTAAGGGATTTATTATGTTAAAAAAAACTATATTATCTATGTACATCTTTTCCAAACAGACTGTCCAATCAAATTCTACAGTCTCAGTGATTTGAGAAGTTTTGGAACAAGAATTTGAATCATGATCTAATTATATTCGGGGTTTACAAGGTAAAATCGACTCCTCCTATTGTTGAACTCGGTTAAAATGTAGCCTATATTACCCGGGCCATAATAACGAATCGATTGACACTTTATTCATCAAAATCGGATGAACAGTTTAGGCGCTACGGAAGAACATACGTAAATACAAGCATACATACATACATAGACAACTAAAATCCCCTTTTGGCTTCGCCGTAGTCGGGTAAAAAGGTAGATTATTACCAATATTATTTCAATAACCTAAATCAATATCACAGTGTACATTTCCCAAGAGATAAACTTCACAGAAAACAATAAGACATTTTAGTGTTTCGATAAGATATGAATGTCTACATCGATATTTTATCATACAATCGATAACCGCTCTTCACTACGCCACCGATTGTTACGCGCGACTCGAGCGTATCGAATACACAAACGTGTGTTAAAAATGCTTTACGATTTAGTTATAGATGAATGGATCGGCTGCTTACATGTGAATGCTATAACGTTCCCTCATAGACTATTCAGATCACGAATATTTCAGAGAGAAATATTAAGTTTTGTTGTTATTCGCATCGCTGCCTGTCAAGAAAATATTTAAGGGACATTTGGTACTAGTCGAAAATATTAAACAGACGTTGTTGAAGTTATGAACGTGGCTATAAATTAGGCAAAAGTTGGAAGTAGTCTAGTAACAATGTAGGTACACGATGTTTCAGTTTATGTTGTAGGTATGTGAATTAATTAATTTCTGTTCACAGGTTAGGTTCTTGAATATATTATTCATAGTTAAGCACCACTGCTGGCCATGTCGTCAAATTTTGACAACACCCAGATCCGGATCTGTCGGGGGCATAAAGTTCTGGAGTATCGACCAAGCCTTAGCGTTGGAAGGTCTCCCACAAGATGGACTGATGATCTGGTGAACGCCACAGGAATCCGCTGGATCTGAGAAGTATAGGAGCGATATGGGGACTCTTGAAGGAGGTCCATGGCCAGAAAACGTATTTCGAGTGATATGATGATGATGATGATCATGCATGACCGAATTATTCGCCATCCAAGTTTTGTCCCCCAAACATTTTCAGGATCGTTGGTCCACAACTTAAAAAGTTAAAACTGTCTGAAAATAAATAAATTAAAAAAATATTCTTTTATTTGTCAGTATCTACGGTATTTCTACAACCGGTGTACCCTACACTTAACTATTCAACAGTCAAACAACAAGAACTAAATGTTTGATAGCTTCTGATTTAATGCGCGCACGCAGCTTGCATACGTATGGGGTGGAGACACGTGTTATCATCGTGCTCTAACCGTCACTGTGTAGATATTATCTGTGCTATTCTGTTATTGGTTGAAGTTCGGGTGTGGTTCTAATGTATGGAATTACTCTGTTTTGAAGATTGAACCCTCGTTTGAATAAAACTCCTTTCTGACTGATTTCAGAAATATCTTTTATGGCTGATTATGTTCATCAATATAGAAAATAGCATGTCAACAAACAAGTTTGTGGGCTCCTGCTAACTTAAGATAAATTTAAATACATATATTAAACGCTATCTGTTGCCCGCGATTTCTTTCGTGTGGAAATTTTGGTGTGTATGTGTGAGAAAAAAAGTATAAAGCCTATTTGCTATTCCAGACAATAATCTATCTCTGTGACAGATTTCATCCAGATCGGTACAGCCGTCCTGGCGAAATTGCATAACAATCATCCATCCTGTCATTCAAACTCTCGCATTCATAATATTTTATAGATCTTTATTATTGTGGTAGTTTACCAGTTCAAATTGTTTGGTAAATCAATCAAAACAGTACACTTCCGATTAACAAACTATACTGCTGCAGTACTGATATGGAATTCCAACAAGATAGAAGAAAGAAACTTGCGCAAGTTCTCAATAAACAGAAGTTAAGTTATAAGCCCGATGAACTTTGGGGTAGACGTGTTCGTGAGAGTAGACCGCGAATCGGCAAGCGTTAGGTGGGACGCCACCAGGCTCGGCTGAGCAACGATCTTCACAGGGTGGCTGGTAGCAACTGGATGAGTGTTGCTGAGAATCAAGTTGAGTGGCGTGGGACTGAAAAGTCCCTCTGTTCAGCAGTGGATTCCTGTAGGCTGATGATGATGATGAAGGTATAAGCTAAGTTTAATCCCAGTATACCCATATTTCTTAACCATCGTGTATTTTCATCACATAACTTAATAAAAAAAACCAGGAGATATTTGCCCATAACTTCGAGCTACTTCACTGTACGTTGGAAATAATATTATTGTTATCATAGAGAGGTTTACTTAAAACATCTCCCAAAGTAACGTAGGAGTACCTATAAGAACAAGATATTACACTTATTTTTCTAACGCCTACGTAAAACCGTATTATTTCTCCGTAGGACTTGCGTAGTTATCAACTTATAACATGAATTATGACGTCATATTTTTATTCCTTGAAAGCTAGATCGAGGTGTATATTTCGGATGATGTCATCTAGTCTGAAGTGTAATGGAAATGTTATTGATATGACTTGTGAAAGAGATGTGTATTTTTTTATGTATAACTAGCCGTGCCCCGCGACTTTCGTCCGCGTAATATTTTTATAAAATATTACTTTCCTATTTGAATCGGATTTTGTTAACAATTTGAAGGGTTATAATTTGTTTTGCACGGATCCCTAATCCTTTTTCTAAAATAATAGAAGCCTAAGTTACTCTTTGTAACATCTGCCAGTAAAAGTCTCGGACACACTCAAACAGACAAATGAGTAATAAGCACCGTTTATACTTTCATAATATGCATTCAGTAATAAACTGTCATTTGGAAATTACAAACAGACACTTCAATTTTATTTATTTGTATTGATATACGTAAGATAAAGTACTATTTTATTCTATCTTTTTTATGAAATTGGGAATAAGGGGTGTTGTAGAAAAAAAGATTTCGACTATCAAGGCACTTATACTCTAACTATGTATTATTAGACGTCCAAATAAAAATGATTTTCACAATATTATTAACCATCACAAAAAAAAACCCTTAAAGAATATCGGCCATCTTTTCTGGTCCTTCGAGCCGGAAAATAATCAGCATGCAACATGACAAGCATGAACAAAATGATCGATTCTACAAGACAGGCGAAAGTTATTGACCGATTGCATTAGCGGTACCTACTGAGAGGTAGGTACACATTCAGGCATGCCACCTCTCATGGCTGTCATCTCGTCGTGACGTAGGAGGAAGAATGCTATTTCAGCTTCTCGAAACGGACGAATAATTTATGAAGAGTTGGCGCGGTAGCTTGCATCTTGTTTGTTAGTAATTCAGTGTTGTATCTTGTAGTAGAATAATCTGCACAGATTGCATTGTTTTATTATTTTCATTTCGTTTATCTATCTATTGGGATCGGCTTCCAGTCTTAACGGATGCAGCTGAATACCAGTATTTTACATGGAGCAACTGCCTATCCGACCTCCACAACCTAGTTAGTACTGGGTAATACGATATCCCTTGGTAAGACTGGCTGTCAAACTTTTGGGTCACTGACTTCCTGTAACGACTGTCAAAGATCTACAAATGACAGCCAGGACCAACGGCTTAACGTGCTTTCGGAGGCACGGAGGAAACTCGGTATGTAATGAGTGGCCACCCATTCACGGTACAACCTAGGCAAGCAGGTTCAAGGTGTTAAAAGCTAAGTAACCAACACAAACAAACACTAATGTTTCTGAAAATACCGTGCATAAGTAAAAGTCTTAATTCAAAAAAATAAGAAAAATGGGTTCATACACCTTTATGCCAGGTACAGTTAAAAGCCAAAAAAAACTTCTTTATAAAAATCCCAAAATGTCTAAACGGCTTACACCATGACTAACGCGCGCATTTAAAAACACAGACACGTCAAAATGCAATCATTTCACCGTGAATTCGCGTCATTATGGGCGATTAGCAAATAAATGTCCTTTCCTCGCTAATCTTGCGTTTATCAAGCGATTTCGTTGTCGACGGGCGGGCCGGGAATATACACGGGTTTTTATTTTTGGGACGGACAGTTATTAGTGCTGCCACCTTACTTTTGTAATAAGGGCGGGAAATTTAGTATCTTAAACAAAATCTTGTTTAAATAAAACTACCAAATATGGTCTTGTTTCAGGCGTAGTAACCCCGTTAGATTATATTTTTTATGAACTAGTATTATTTCAACACTTGGCCATTATTAATTGTTGCACACTATTTTAAATCACTTTATACGAGGTCCGTCGTAGAGAGCCGATTTTTTGGTACTATATCAAGAGTTCTTTAAATAAATTGTATACAATGAAGTATTCTCCATCTAAATATGCCCTGCTTTCATGTTCATTGAAGATCTTTAAAGTGATGTACAGTGGCCTCCTTAAGTCAGTTGACATTTTTCACTTCAGGTGTAACCACTTCCATTTTCTTAAAAGCAGATTAGAAAACTAATTTACGAGGTCACATTGCCAGAAAAATCCCTAAGTAAACACATAGTCCAAAGGACGTACAGACGTGTTTTTGCACCCTCTTTTTTTAAAGTCGGTTAAAAAATAAAATACCTATAAATCTAATAATGATTCAATAAAAATCTTACCGTAGTACAGACATTAGAAACTAGAATATTTGAAGGGAAAAAAATTACCTAACTTCTGGTGGCCACTGTATATTTCTCGAAAAAATATAACCGACACAATTTTAATTTTGGAAATGATGTAACAAAATGAGTTTATCGAGTTTCACTGCCAAAAGTTCTTACCAAAACTCCAAATATTAGTTGAATATTTATGCATGAACGAAACTTTCCAGGACCTCTAAATTATACTAACGTCAAAGTAATCATACTAGCACAACATTATTTACGAGTTTCATGAATAAATCTAATCTATGAGAGCAGCCGTAGACGCCATATTTATTTTGTGTAAATTACGGCACTGAAGTATTCATTGGATGTAAATAAGTTTACTAAAATATTGATGAACTGAGAAACTGAAATAACAAGGAACTTCGAATTTGTGGTCTATACAGCGCGAGCGGCTAGAAGCAAAACTCTCAGGCAGAATTATCGTTATGACGGACATCATAATTGAAACTAGGTACCTAGATAGTAGCATACATAGTACCATTTGACATAATATAGAAGAGTTGGCTATAATATATAAATATGACTTCGCCCAGAACCTTAAACTACTACCTATTAGGGTTGTAACAAGACCCTTAACGAAGTCGAAAGGCACTTGTTTTCCCCGTCAGCGATATTTTTTTGTTCTAGACTATAACTGGACACCTTCTAGTTATGGAGATATTGGGGGTCAAAATTCAAACATTTTCACAAGTTTTTTTTTAAATACTTGTTTTTAATGTAAGATTCAATTCACCCATCAGCACTATGTTTTGAGTGCGTTACATTGAGTTGTACCGTAAAATGTGATTTTTCACCCCAAAAAAAGTCATTTCCCAGCAATAATTTCTGCGTAAAGTTACTTAGTTTGATGTAGGTACATAATGTTCCAGGGCCACGGTATCTCTTTCGAACAGTCCCGCAGCCCTGGCAGGCATCGGCCCATGCGGACCCCTACTTGATTGCTGACATCTCTTTGAGGCGCCCGTGGAACACGAACGCGCCGTCGACACGGCCTGTCGTCATAAGACGGCCGGACGGCGAGCTAGCCCATAACTCGCCGTCCACAGGCCCGCGCCTACGGTGGTCGGAAGCCACCACGTGACCCCCGACGCCCAGGGCGTCTCCCGCGGCGGCTGGGACGTGAGGTTTTTTCTCTCTCACGTCCTGCCACCTCCTTCACTAGCATGACTGCTTCGCAGAAGGAGGTGACGGCTTCCCATTCCCTCTCGCTCCGGACCATGGCTTGAACCAAGGCCGGACGCGAGAGATCGCCGCCGCCAATCGCCGCTATGAGGACACGGCGGTGCTCCGCCCAAGCGGGGCAGACCTCCACGGTGTGTTCCACCGTGTCCTCCGGACGATTCTCGCAGTGGAAACACCCGGGCGTTTCCTCCCGCCCGATTCGGTGCAGGAACCTCCCGAAACAACCGTGTCCGGTGAGGACCTGCGTCAGGCGGTAGGTGAGGGCGCCGTGGCGCCTCTCTAGCCACTCCTAAAAGAGGGGACTTATCGCCACTATGGTGGTGTGCCCTGCACGGTGCCTTGCGACAGTCGCTCTCTCCATGTCGCCATGAGATCACACCGGAGGTCTGTCCGCTGAGCAGCAATTTGTCGCGGCAGCGGAGTTTCCCCCCGACATAGTGCTTCCGCGCGCCATTCATGCAGGCGCGCGAGGACCATTGCCTCCAGATCCCATGGCGGCAATCCGGCAAGGAGGCTAGCCGCCTCGCCGGAGATCGTGCGGTACCCCCGGATTAGCCTTATGGCTATCACCTTTTGGGGCGCGTTCAGGTAGTGGGCGGCTTGCCGCCTCAAAGAACGCGCCCACACCGGGGCCCCGTAAAGGGCCATGGACCGCACGACCCCCGCGTAAAGCTTCCGGCAGGAGGCGTTTGGTCCCCTCAGGTTGGGCAAGAGCCGCTTGAAGGCAGCCCCTGTCCGTTCCAGTTTGGGAGCCAAACGTCGGAAGTGCTCCACGAAGTTCCACCGGCTGTCGAGGACGAGTCCTAGGTACTTCAACGTCGACCCGACGCCGATGGAAACCCCTCCTGCCATCAGTAGGGATCCCGTCGGTGGCGCATTCCGAGGCCCATGAAAACACATGGCCTCGGACATGTGCAATGCCACCTCGAGACCCAATTGCCGGATCCTCTCCACAACTATCGCAACCCCGCGTGTCATGTTTTCGGCCGCCGCCTCGTGCGACCTCCCTTGTGCTAGTACCAGCGTGTCGTCAGCGTAGCAAACTACACTGACGCCGGTAGGGAGGTCGGCGCGCAGCACCCAGTCGTAACCGATGTTCCACAAGGCCGGCCCCAATGTACATAATGCTTGGTTGACGGCTTCGTGAAGGGTCTGTTTACACCCTGTATATGCTTTTTTCGCATTGTGTAAAAATGATTTGGTATGCAGTATCCGAAAAGCCAAAACGTAGTGGAGAAAGCTAGTAAAAATATAACACTGCAATTTCAGCTACCAGCCATTTTACGCAAATAACAAAAGGTGAGCAGGTCACGGCCTTCTCATAAACTCCTAATCGATGGGGATCCCTGCCAAGGATACTATTAATACTACCCGGCGTAGCAGAATCAATTCCCCTGGCGATGCCCTTTTCCCCCCAGCTTCCCCTGAGGACCCGGGAGGTCCTATATCGTAAATAGAGGCACTAAATCTTGTCTCAACTTAATTATACTGTCTCAATTGAAGTTAGCTATCGTGTATCAATGCCTAAGTTGAGTGGTTTAGTTTGATAACGAATATGGAAACTGTTATGTCAGAAATTAGTGAGGTTGAGTGATTAATTTAGCCTATATTTGGTGTTTGAAACATGTTGGTATTAGATATATTAATATAAGTGGCTTGGTGAATGAAACATTATGGCATTATTTACTGAAATGTTTCTTACGGCCGCTTTCACCACAAATCTTTAAATAGTAATTAACGAATTTAAAACCTCATTATTTCATTCATTCATTAGGTTTCTGTTAATCGTTCTTCTTCTTTATCGTGTGGTTAGTGCCTAACCTGTCAGAGTTTTTATGCCGCCTATGGGCATTTGACTTAGTTTTACAAGCCGTCAAGAAATTTCTCATCGGGCATACCGATGTTTTCCTTCACCGAAGCAAGTTATACTTTATACACAACCGATGGATGGATCATGGATCCGAAAAATCAGAGGTGCGTGCCTTGGGTTTAAACTCAAGACTTGGCAGTCCGACGGTCACAACTAGGCTATTACTGCTACGTAATCGTTTAAAATAACAGAGAGAGAACGATGCTTTAAATATGTTTAGCGTTAAACGCATCTAGACCCGAGTGAGTTCTATTATAGAACTTCACTCAATACTCAAGCATTGTTTAAAACTACTTTCAAGCCTTATCATTAACACTAAAAACTGAATATTTACCATGTTTACTGTTTTCTTTGAATTCCCGATATTTCGGCGCTGTTGCAAGCACCATGATCACGGAAAAATCCGAAAGCGCCGAAATATAGGGAACTGAAAGAAATCAGTAAACATGGTAAATATCCCGTTTTCTGTGTTAATGATAATGAGAGTAACCATGATAGTTTCTCTATTAGTAATTCTTTTACTTTCAAGCCTTTTGATTGGTTGAAACGAATTTTAAGTAATCCTTGATTCTTGAGTGACGTTCTAGGAGTCTATGACTTGAGTTGCTAGTGGGTCTAATCTTAATTATAAAGTAAAATCATCTCTTTGAAATAAGAAAACGTTAACCTAAGTAATTCAAGAAGATGTTTTTAATTTCAGGTTTTTTTTTCTCAGACCGCACACAAACCAAGTCCAGGCCACCAATGACCTTCACTTATTTATCTTACGATCCTACCCTCATCTCTTTATTTAATTACCCACCAATCAAGTAACACAAATCCACATCGAGCCCCAACGGTTCAGTAACCAAGATACACATACATTAATCGTACAGTCCGATATTCATGTCACGGTCGTCTCACATAACCACTTGATTTAGTATCGGACAGCGTGGGTAAGTAGGATGGGTTGTTATCTTTAAATGTTGTGTATGTATGGATGTATTTTGTTGGGGAAATTGTTTATATGTGTTTGTGAAACCTAGGACCAAGATATGATGTTTACTGGAGTGATCTTCGTCGAATATTACCATCATCCACCTAGTCTTTGATGTCGGCTTCCAGTCTAAGCGGATGCAGCAAAATTCTACTATTTTCCATGCAGAAACTGCCTAATCTTACCACAGTAGCCTGGTAACTGGGTAACACGATATGCCTTGGTAAGTCTACTACGGATTAGTAGATTGGGTTAATGACTCCACCAGGGATATCAGAAATCTGAAATAATTTCTTAATTAATGAAGGGTGGCTGCCTGTCACTATTATAATGCTAATTGTATTGCTCTCTGCAATAAGACCGTCATTGTACTTACTATTTTGTTTTGTAATTTCGGTGTGCAATAAAGTGTTTTTTTTTCCTTAGGCTGTATTGTCCCACTGCTGGTCAAAGGCCTCCCCCTTCGCCTTCTACACTTCTCTCTGTGCAGTTTTCTCCGGCTAATCTGTCACAAACGCTTCTAAGTCGTCACGCCAGCGTTTTCTAAGTTTCCCTCGTCGACGACGCCCGTCTTCTGGCACCCACTGTGTGAAGACTCAGACAAACTTGGTCCCTGACCGAGTCCCAAAAGTCCAAATTCAAGGTTTGCCAAAGGGCGATGGAGCGTAGCGTATATATATTCTATCTACATAATTATCTATCTATAAAATAAAATGTGATATCGAACGAGCATTGTTCTTTATTGTAATACTCTTCCATATTAAGCTCAACAAAACAATTCCAAAGATAATCCTATTGTGTTTATATACTGCTACCCAATACATACATAATGTTCATACCTTCCCAGTACATATTATCGAGCGGGGTCAGTGACCCGGCCAGGTGTTTTCCACTCCGTCGCCTGCACATGATTGATGGGCGAGCCCCCAGGAATCCAACCGATTGGAGCTTTAGTTATATTTGAATATTCGCGATTGATTTGCGGGCAAGCTGTGGATTTTGCGTGGGAATGGAGAAAAAAGATATTGAGACAAAAAATGGCCTCTGTCATCCATAGTGAAAACACTCCACGACTCACTCCACTTGCAAATAGTGGAAGTATTTGATTATGCCTTTCGGCTTCGTAAAGGGTACTTTTACACTAATAAAAAAAATTAATACAAAAATTAAAATTAACGTAGATACGTTAATTCTAAATTAACGTATCTACGTTAATTTGTTTGCATAAGTATAAAACCTCAAACAGTTGAATAAAAATGTCATAATTTCCTTCCAAGTTACCTACGTACGCCGCATACCAGCACTGCGGAAGATTGGCACGAAGTTGAAGTCAATTTCCTCCATATGGTAATATATCCGTCGGCGAACACTTTACGACGGTTGCCAGTAAAACGTCATAATATACTGTTACGACTCGCCCTTGACCGGCAACCATGATATCCGCACACCGCGGGCTGCGGATAAAAGTTCTTGTTTAGGTTCTTTAGATATTAGACTGTAACATAATACATATAAGGTGTAAATGGACCCTTCACGAAGCCGTCAACCGAGCATTCTGTACATCAAACTAAGGACCTCTACGCAAAATATATTTCTAGGAAACGATTTTTTTTGGCGTGAAACATCACGCTTTACCGAAGAATCAATGTCACGCACTCAAAATATTAAAATAATCGGTGCATTGAATAGTACAGGGGTCATGGAGAACTTTGACCTCCAATATCTCCGTAATTAGAAGGTTGCCAGGTATGGTCCTAAACAAAAAAGTGATCGCAATGACGGGGAGAACAATTGCCTTTCGGATTCGTTAAGGATCTTTTTACACACACATTATAGCAAACGCTGAAGTTGCAAAAGGACCGACCAAATTAACCGTAGAACTGATGTTCGTTGGGGTCATAGGTTGGGGTAGACGTGTTCTTGAGATAACTGCAAATCGGCAAACGTAAGGTGGCCCTCAAGCTAGGCGATGATTTTCACAGGGCTAGGCTGGTAGCAGCTGGCTCAAAGCTAACGAGCAATTGGAGAGGCCTGTGTACCTAGGTGTCTCTATGCCTATGTCCAGATAGCTGTAGGCTGACGATGATGATGATGATGGGAGAGGCTGGACTACGATATGCTGAGTTGATTACACTAACGTACGTAACTAGATACCTTCTATAGCTAAGAGTTATTTTTCTCGCTGTCACCCAACCGACAAACTACAAGAGTGAGACGGAAACATGTTGAAGTCAAAACACATGCTAACTAACTTTATCTGGGCCTTAGAACTCTGTTTGTAAACTTCTGATTACAAGACTCCTTCGGTAACATTTTATTTGGTAGTCCAAAAGCAAAAATGTCCACTACAATTTCTGAATGCTCCCCAAAAGATAATTTTATTTTATGTAATAACATTTAACGATTTCCTCATCAAGGGAAACCGTAATCGTATTGAATCGGCAAGTATTCAACTTCACAAAAATACATAAACATGATTGATTTACACATTCATAAAGGAAACACATAATAATGATTTAAAAACCAGCTTCTTAAATAAAATAAGACCTAAAAAAGCGAGAATGATGAGGTACCTACCTACCTACCATAACACCTACTTATCATAACGCATCATCACGCCTGTAATCCTCGAAGAGTTAGGCAGAGGTGTACCTAATAGTACATCCACACTTTCGGGAATATATACAGACTCCGTGGCTGCTACTGAGAAATTCCGCACAGAAAAATCCGGTAACAGTTTGGCCGACCCAGGAATCGAACCCAGAACCTCATGCTCAGCAGTAGTACTTGCGATCACTAGATCAACGTAGCAGTCAAAATAAGGAAAGTTTCTCAAACAAAAGAAGACCTATAACATAATTCGGGAATGATGAGACCAGGCACAGTCACGAGCACCAATACGTAAACACTTAACAACTTTTAAAAGTGTTTTTCTCCTACTGTTCTGATTAAAATTTTATGTTGTTAGGAACATAGTATTCTGCAACTCATATTTTTATAAAAAAGATTCTATCTCCAAGTTACAATCGTTAGTTCTCGCGAAAATTGCTATTAAATTTAGGAAAGTGTATATGTTATACGGCTAAAAACCGAAGTGCGGCTCCACCTAGTTCTAGCCGGCTAAAACTGGGTGCGGCCGGTAAGAGTTGTGTATCCTTTTTATTGCTAGGACACAGTGACCAAACGGATTAGGTTAGGTTAGAACTGTGACTAAACGCACCTAGGTTTAGCCGGCTAAAACTAGGTGTAGCTGCAGTTCGGCTATTTGCCGTAACATATACATATTAGTGCTCGTGACTGTACCTCAAACCATGATGCCTGCTCATATTGATCCCCAATTACACCCCAGTGAACGTAGTACCTTAACCAGAAAAAAAGTATGTTTCTAGTTCATTACAGCTCCACTTCAGTCTGGAAGCGAGCCTACTGATTTATGTAGCTCGTAAAATTATTTTTATTGCCCAATGGTGTTGTATTGCTCTTTTTAGTTGCCCCACTCACGCTATGTGAAGGCTATTATTTTCATATTCTGTCTTTTGTAACATATTTTTGTTATAATTCTCCCAGGTAGTGGAGAATTGGTGATATATACTTCATATATAGGTCAAAATCAATGGTTATTTACTCATTGTAGGCTGAGAATTAGATATCCTTGACCGTCAAAAATAACATAAGACAGTCTAAGTTTCTAAACTGACATGGTCACTAAGATTCATTAACACCAAGTAAGTGGCTGCGTTCGCAAAGTAAATGTACGGTTGATGAGACCGTACATGTTAGCAAACCCACAAAGATGTAAAGAAAATTAATAAAAGATTGACAAGAGAAGAAACCCTATTACAAAAAAAAACAAATCATAAATTAAATTATTCGAAGTTGAATGCGATGTTGTCTGCGTGAATGTTTTCTTCTTGCTTTTGTGTTGTATCGGTTGCAGTTCAATCTCTTCAAGCTGATTGTTCGTAGCTGAATGGCTCTTTGTTTATCCAAGTAAATATAATAAGTCTTTCTCTTCTTTTCAATCAGCTAGAATTATAACCATGAGAATAGCTTATGTAATGGTAGAATTCTTTCCTATTCAACCTATCGCAAGACAATGGTTTTTGTTATTTTCTATTGGGTTCTGCTATTCGAGTCTATACGGCCTTCAGTAACAAAAAAACTGCCTTTAGATGGGTTGACAGCCCATTTGACAACATTTACATTAAACCTAACATAACATCACACCTGTAACCCTCGAAGCTTTAAGTGGAGGCGTACTTACAGTACACCATTTTGCCAGTTATGTTTTAGTCCCATGTAACAGGAGGCAGTCTATTGCCGTCAACCGAGTACAAATCTTGTCTCCGTGGCTGCTACTGAAAAAATCCTTAAGGAAAAGCCCAATATCATTTTGCCCGAGAATCGAACCCAGGATATCATGTTCTAGAATTCTTTACCATTCAGCTGACGGCTTTTGTTATTTTCTATTGGGATCTGCTACAGTATCTAATTTAAATGGAAATGCTTTGTTTCCGTAAACCCCTTGAGGTTACTTGTGTCTACCTTTCAACGGATGGGTTGACAGCCTATTTAGCAACAGTTTACATAAATAAACACAAAATACATCTTCCGCATATCACATCGGAATTGGGCAAAAGTAGACATAGGTTGGGTTCCGAACATCAGGTACCGTGGACAACGCAATAAAAAAAAGAAAAAGTATTTATTCGACTCGCACAAGACAAAACAATAAAACAAAATTATTAAAAATAAAAAAACCAAATAAATAAGACATACCAGGCCAAATGGCTACTTTCACACAGTCACAGTGCTGGTATTCTGATAGGCCAAGTGATGTCACGGTCAGATACGAATCCAAAAGGAGACGACGTGACAGGATTGGACTGTAATAGAAAGAGAGAAAAAAATGGAAAAGACGGAAAGGAGGTGTTTGCCTTGCAGAACTAGTACACAACACAAAAGCATTGGTAATCCAGTAGTAACAGCACTTTTTTTTTCGGATAGGAAATCATCAAATGACCTCCCCCCACTCTGGGCGGAGCGGATGGGAGTGTCAGACTTTTACTGACTAAAACCCATCCATGTTCCTTCTTAGCCCTTTGTGTTCATGGGCCACGGAATCTCTTTCGAACAGTCCCGCAGCCCTGGCAGGCATCGGCCCATGCGGACCCCTACTCGGTTGCTGACATCTCTTTGAGGCGCGCGTGGAACACGAACGCGCCGCCAACACGGCCTGTCGTCATAAGACGGCCGGACGGCGAGCTAGGTAGTAACAGCCCTAACGTACGTATTCTAGGTCGTGGCGGGTCCGAACCCAGACATGAAGTAGGCCACTTTCTTTGTGTAATTTATTTCATCACCACGGCTCTTAAAACGGTGAAGGAAAACATGGTAAAGAAACGGCGTGTTCTAGAAGCAAAAACTCGAACAGATGTGACATCCATTATCCCGTATTGGGCTGGTGTGGTTGATTATGGCCCACTCTCAGACCTGTCTCCCAGCAGTTGTAATGAACAACTGCTGGCTGCTAGCTGCTGGCTGGAGATTGACTAGCCCGAGACTTAATGCGAGTGGAATCATCAAAAGATCAATTACCCCGTTCTGTGTGGAGCGTAAGGGAGTGTCAGACTTGTACTGACTAAAACCCATCCATGTTCCTTCTTTGCCCTTTGTGTTCCAGGGCCACGGTATCTCTTTCGAACAGTCCCGCAGCTCTGGCAGGAATAGTGGCTTACATCAAAATCGGAAGATTTAAAGTCAAATTGCGTAAGTAAAAGCGGTGTTTCAACCGATTAGCGATTAGAATAACACACATAATAGTTACAAGATAAAGCCAATCTCAGTCATCCGGATTAATCGAGTTCGCCCTAACATCCTCGGCCGTTCCATTAACACGCTTCCAGTCCCATTAACTACGACGACGTCATAAGACCATTGTGTGGAGTATGTAAGTAATTAAGTTTGGCGCAGCGTTGCACGGCGATGTTAATAGCATGCAACGTGTTGCAAGTGTCAGGCTGACGTGTGATGTCGGGACGTCAGATTGGATTGGTCAAAGGTGGGTAGGGCATAATCGGATTTGAAAATCCGTGACGTGAAATGTTTTGGTCGGGATGTGTGATGCAACAGAATTCGATCACGATTCACGCCACAAGACTGCTTTCATGTTACAAATTTACATCTTTTAAGGCTCTGAGCAAATGAAGATAGAAACTTTTATAACCCTACTCTTTTGTCCGTCTATCACAGAGGTGCATATGGAAAAAATACTTATTTTTCTTTAGTCAATAATTAATTATATATTTGGTTCTAAAGCTGTAAGAATTGTGCCCTCTAATTATTAAATTAAGAGGAAGAAAATTCTGAAAAAATTAGGTTTGTAGAAAGTAAAAAGAACTTTCAACAAAAAGTGGGTGGAATAACATTTGATATTTAGTTTCTGAGAAATGTTGAACTTACAAAATAATAAAAACAGAAGAAAGATAAGTTCATTTATTAAGCAAATAGTTTAGTTTAATGAAACTGTCTTGAAAAATAATAGACGTTTTCAACCATTCCAATTGGTTCTATGATATAATATTAATAATGGAGAGAGAGGATTTTTGCTGAAACTAAACTGGAATGGCGATTTTTATTCTAGATGTATGAATTAACAAACCCAGGCTCTATAAATTCTAGCACTTGTGGTCGTAAATTATAAAATGTTTTCTACAAAAGTATTCTCATCTATAGTCATTAATTTTTCCCGTACAGACGACGAATAAATAAAATTATAGGCAATTAATTAGTGGGTTTATTGACACAGCACTATATGCTCGATATTAACATGGTCATGGAGTCGATCAGTACTAGTAGGGTAGGGTGCTTAGGGTAAAAAACAAAGTTACTGCTGCTAGTTTTACAAAAAAGTGTATTTACTTGCATAGTCCAAGTGGGGGGATTTTATTTACTGATTAGTGCAAGATAAATCGATCGATCGATCGATCTTTAGGTTAAGCCGTGTTTGCCTAGGTTGGTCTGTGGATGGGGACCCATTACATACTGAGTTTCCTCCGTGCCTCGGAAAGCACGTTAAGCCGTTGGTCCCGGGTGTCATTTGTAGATCTTTGACAGTCGTTAGGTAGTCAGTGGCCCAAAAAGTCTGACAACCAGTCTTACCAAGGGGTATCGTATTACCCAGCACTAACTGGGTTGTGGAGGTCATATAGGCAGTCGTTCCATGTAAAATACTGGTATTAAGCTGCAACCGGTTAGACTGGAAGCCGACCCCAATATAGTTGGGAAAAGGCTAGGCAGATGATGATTAGTGCAAGATAAAGTAGTTATTAAAATCCTTGAATATGAGTTTACACTTGACATGCCACCTTATTTGTAATTGTTTGTTTATGTCCACCAATTGTACGCCATACAGGGTGTAAGGGACAGCCCTCCACAAACTGATGGGTTGAATTCAGTATATCATACTAAGATGACCGGTACAAGAAATTATTTCAGGAATATTATGGGAATCCAATAAATTTGATTTGTTTTATTTCCTCATACGTAATGTATCTTTACCGTGGCAAAACGCTCGTAGCGAACGGCAAGCGCGAAGACGAGTTCGATGAACTCTGTAGCTAGGCAGAAAGTGAACAGCTGATTTCAAGCGTCGTTCGTTAGAGTATTTCAACATCCTTTGTTGGATTTTTATTTTAGCCGTATTATTTACATAAATGGAGTGCTGCGTAGAGGCAATATTATTTTATACTGAAATAAAGGAAAAAAAACTAAAAAAACAAATTTTCCGAAAAAAAAATTCGTTGGCATATGATTCAAAATAAGGAGCTGAATGCACCCTGTCAGTTTGTGGAGGGCTATCCCTTACACCCTGTATATTGCCAAAACATAGTGCACATATTTTAGACAATTATAACTGTAATCATACCTATGTTTAACAAAATAAATGATTGATTGATTGAAATGTTAACAATAAAATTTAATTTAAAATTAGAAAATGTGAACTATGGTACATAAAATCAATTCTAATTTCGCGTAAATGTAATTCAATCTTTACTTCATCATCGTAATCCATCGTCCACCTTCCTTTAGTGCTCTACTTCGCTGGATCTCGCGATGTTTACTTAACATACCAAAAAAACCAGCCAGTACCGAACTCTAAATAATACCAATAACCGTCAAAAATAAAAAGAAACGAAAACAAAAGACGCGCTTCAATCATTTGGCACATGGCTGGCACAAAAAATAAAAAAAAGAAGTTTATGCCAGGAAGCGTCGGAAGCTTTGACCTTGCGGGCGTGAATCCCTTTCATGTCACTGTACCATATGGGACCGACTGCACAAGGGAGGAACAGAAGATCAATTCTAAACAACAGCTTGGTAGGGTCATAAATGTAAAAACTGTTAGGGTGAATTCGGTAGAAAAAGACCACGGAAAATAGAAATGTTTCATAGGTTATTAAAATATCAGGTGGTTCATAAAATAGTCCTCGGTCAACGTGAATGAAACAATAGATTTTTTTACATCCTGTATTGTCAAATTAGACGCAACTTGGGTAGAAAACGAAGCATAACAAGCTAGTAACAAAAGCACGGATTTTTCTATTATTTGTTTTGTTGAAGGTTGATTTGGCAGAGGGATGAAATGTAGGTTAAAAAAGCATATTTTCATGACTGTAGCCATTTCGTGTGTGCATGCTTCTGAAAAAATGCCAGAAAAAGATAACGAGTACGAGTACTATCAGAGTCAACCTTCGTCATCATAATCATCATTTCAGCCGAAAGACGTCCACTGCTGGACATAGGCCTCCCCCAAGTATCGCCACATTGACCGGTCCCGTGTGACTCGCATCCAGCGAATCCCTGCAACCTTCACCAGGTCATCGGTCCACCTAGTGGGAGGCCTTCCAACGCAACATCTTCCGGTTCGCGGTCGCCCCATCGGCCACTTAAGTTTCTTATTCTTCGGGCTACGTCGGTAACCTTGGTTATCTTGCGGATGTCCTCATTTCATTATATTATTCCACCTAAGCCTTAATGGTTAATTTGTCGTATAGAAATACCAACTGGGATCTGTGCCTGTATTGTATTTGAAAAAGCGCGACACAGTTCAGGTCACATCGCATATGCATCATGTTTGACGTCGTGTATTGATCGATTTTTTGCCTTCTGCACCAAACTCTACAGTTTCCCCAACATGGATATTAAACACCAGCTGAGCTTCAATTCTGAACCTTAAGCTTTTCTACAAAGATCAGTTTTCAATCACCAACGAATGTTGATTTAGATTCCTCAAACTTGTCATATTTGGTATTCAACAAGCAATTCAGTTTTCGATCTATCGAGTTTCATAGAAATGTGATAAAATTGCTTGATTGTGTTCATGTTAATCTGAACCATAAAAATTTCTTTTTTATGTGTTGTTTTATTCTCATGGGAAAGGATATTGGTTGCCGACATATCGAACTATATACAACCAGTATAACTGGACCTCACTTTGCTCAGCTTTCGGCACAATGAGAGATCAGCTGATACTAATTTTGCATAGCTTGATTGGCCGTCGTGTGTACATTCTTGGCAATGGGCTTGTACACGTTGGGCCAGTAACTCGTGAAGGAGGTTGACAGTTTGACAGGCGCTCCTTGTAACGTGTCTGTAACATTGTAACCAGTAGAGGTATGAACTGCCTACGAAGCTATCACATAGTTTGTGAGGCAGAGAGAAGGGTTCACTGTAAACTAGGAAGTAGTTTGGAGATTCTGTTGATTGATCTCGTTCAAAGACAGTACGAAATAAATATGGGCACTTACTCTTCTCTTATACCGATTAAAGGGATCCGAGGGTTTAAATCTTACTTACGGTTACTCAGCTCAGTGGCAGAGCTCAGAATATCTTGCTTCGAGATTATTCTTTTTAGGTAATACCGAGCTCACTGACAGTCGACCACTTTTCAACCTTATAAGGTTGTAAAGTGGTGGTGGTCGTGGTCGACTTCGAGTGGTAGACTTAGGGCATAAAGGTCAAAAGGGGAGGACCCTCAGTGAAGTCGGTAGTAACTACATGTCGCATCCTGGTTCATAGGGTCCTGGCCAGGACATACTAAGTGACATACATAGTGTCATCCATGTGTTGCTCTGCTGCAACCGTTGCTAGCCTTATATTGTGATTAGCCAGCATTACTTCTAACTTAATTGAGCGTTAACTGAGGAGGAGATCATAGCTAAACAATAACAGTCACACGGGTGGATCCTCAAGGCTATGCCGCACCTGCCTAGGTCGGTCCATAAATGGGCGATCATCCATCATCCACCGAGCGTCCTCCCCGCCTCGGAAAGCACTTCAAGCCACTAGTCCCGGCTGCCACTCGTAGAACCCCGACCGCCGCCACCGGCAGTGGCCCAAAAGTCCGATATCCAGTCCCACCAAGGGGCAAGTGAGCTGCGGAAGTCAGTCAGGCAGTCGTCCCGTCCGGACCAGAAGTTGACCCTAACACAGTTGGTAAAAGGCTAGGCAGATGATAACTTCTACTTAATTGTTGCCCTCCGATTTTTCCACATCCGAAACACTTTAATTTCAATCATTTAGAAAACATTGACACCCATTTTGATATCTTGCAATCTCGCAATAACGTCGTGTTTGCATTGAGGAGTTTTTTAAAACAAATTACAATAAAACAAAACGGTTGCAATGCCTAAAGGGGCATACAATGGTGCTCAGTACACCCCTTTTTTACGAAAACCATCAAAACAGCATCCTGCTACCATAATTAACCTTATTAAATATAATTATGATCTATAATGTAAATACCACAAAAGAAATTTTACTATTTAAATTTAATATTTCTTAACTTTGTAAAAAAGCGCCTTCATCCTCTCTCCTATTACCAATTAATTTAACTTTGCTGTGCCCGACAGGGTCCATAATTGATTCAATGTTTTAACATACCAACTGTTTTATTTAACATTATGGAATGCAATAAAGTATTGAGTATTGAGTATTAACCGGAGTAATTCTAACGGTAAAGAGAATCTCAATTCCAGTTCAAGTATATTTCAAAGATTTCGCTGATTTAATTATTATATCAAAATCCTTTGATTTGATATGCTAAATTAACGCAAAACCTAATAAAATACTTACCAAGTAATCATTCCATAATTTTACATACATTGTTTTTTTAACAAAAATACCAAAGTTAGAACTTTAGATAAAATGTTTACAGTCACATACTAGCGGCATTGCATTTTCCTGCTTTCTAAAACTGTTATAGGCAAAATCCGATGAACTTTTAAAATAAAAATTCGAATTTTAAAAGTCGTTTATATTTCATTCCCACGGTTTAAACGGGCTGTAAAAACGTTAGCCATGTGTTTTAGCTACAAATAGTGGCACTATAACTTCCTATGAAGGTTCGAGGGGTGTTCAAGTGAATTTATTTTAAGCGGGAATTAGTATATACACGCTGTAAGCTCCTTATTTTGCCACCACCGGAATTTTTCTCCGGATTTTTTTTTTCAGTTTCTATTCCTTTATTTCAATGTAAAATTAAATTCCCTGTAAGCAGCACTTCATTTATGTAAATAATACGGCTAAAATCAAAAATCCAACAATGGATGTTGAAATAATCTAACGAACGACGGGTGAAATCAGCTGTTCACTTCCTGCTTAAGCAGTAGTAAGTAGTTAACTACAGAATTCATCGAACTCGTCGTTGCGCTTGCCGTTCGCTACGTGCGTTTTGCCACGGTAACGATACATTGCGTATGAGGAAATAAAACAAATCAAATTTATTGGATTCCCATAACATTCCTGAAATAATTTCTTGTACCGGTCATCTTAGTATGATATACTGAATTCACCCCATCAGTTTGTAAAGGGCTGTCCCATACACCCTGTTTTAGTACTTCTAAATGGTGAGAGGCATCTTCGAAAGACTATTTTAGACGGGCTGCGTTCTTAAATATAATTATGTAATTCTGTTATGTACAGGGATTGCCTCGTTTGGCTAGTGGGCGCAAGCGCAACTGCCAAGCATAAGGTCCTGGGTTGGATTCCCGTGACGGGCAACGAGTTGTTACAAAACCAGTGAAGGCTAGTGACAACACGCTGTAAGATTGAAGTTCATACAAAAAACGTCATTCGCCTTTATTACATTGACATAAAGTTCTCTCTGACCGACTCAAGGCAATTCCACGTCGATAAGTATCGTAAAAACTCCCTTATACCATTGAAACTCCGTACTATGCTCGGCCAGCTCAAATCAACGTGTTACCACAGATATGTGGTTGATCGTAGGTCATGTTGTCATAAAGAATCTGACTAGACTTTTATGAGATTTTGCGGAGAGGCAGCCAGACACATACGGGGTGGAAGGGACAGCGACACGAAAACGAATTTAAAAAAAAAAAAACTGTTTCCTACAATACCTACACGGTCAAAATGTATGGAACAGCTGATTTTCTTTTTTAAACCGTTGAAAAATTTATATGTGGGGGGGGGGGGGTTAGAATGATGTACCTATTGAATACGTGGTAACCGATTTCGCGTCGGCGTCCCTTAAACCCCGTATAGAATAAGAAATCGGGCACCTTTCATGAAGAAAAATAATCATATTCTTTCCCAGATGGAATCAAAAACAACTATCACTGATGAGTAAACAAGTTCATAGCATAGCAGCAGCCTATTATGTTCCCACTGCTGGGACACAGGCCTCCTCTCTATGAGAGGGAATGGGCTATAATCCACCACGCGGGCGCAGTGCGGGTTGGTAGATGTCACATGTCTTCGAATTTTAGGTTCTAGGACATGCCGGTTTCCTCACGATGTTTTCCTTCACCGTTTTGAGAGCAGTGGTGATGAAATAAATTACACAAAGTAATGCGCCTGCCTGAGTTCGAACCCACGACTTACTGCTCGTAAGTCGGGACCGCCAGCACTGGGCCACCGCTGCTCTAGTAAACAAGTTCACACTTTGAATATTCTAAATTTTTATTACAAAATTCTTTTAAAATTCCTAATTCATCGCTTCATCATCATTTGCCTCGTCTTTTCACAACCATGTCGGGGTCGGTTTTAAGTCTTACCAGATGCAGCTGATACCAATTTTTGATATGGCACTGCCTGTTATCCTAAACCATTGCTTCATAAGATTGAATAAATCATCTGAGCAACAAAGAAAATAACGACATTAATATTTTTCGCCTGTCAAAATGAAGAGCATTGCTATTGTAAAAGTGTAACGCAATCACCTCCAGGTTGTCCTCATTATTAAAAAGTTTTATATCGCATTCGAAAACCTCTGGCACAAAGTAAAAAAAAAAGTTAAATTAGTTCCAAATTCAATCTCAACTTTTTATGGACACCGATTCAGTCCTCAAAGTCTATGAGATGAAAATAACAATATTTTTTCTCTTTCATAGGAAATCAAATGAGAAGTTCTTAGTACAAAATAATTCGAAAAGTCGAAAATTCAATTTCCAAATTGGAATTGACTTAGTTTGATTGAAATCGGTTCAATTCGGGCATAAATAAATGACGTCTGATTATTTTTTTGGTGGCTAGACTCACGGAGGAAAATGAGGAGGAACAAAAGCACAAGAATGAGTCTGAAAGTGGCGCCTCGCGGTGGTAATCAGTTCTCGTGGTAGGAACATATGTGATGCGGAGGTGTCAGGAAAATGTTGAGTGTGAATGTAGATGACTATCAGAATAGAGGAAGAACAAAGAAACGATAGATGAACTGTGTGAAGGATGATATGGCTAGAAAGGAGGTGACTGCTGAGATGACGGCTTATAGAGAAACATGGAAAAAGAAGACATACTGCGCTGACTCGAAACAAATTGGGATAACGGCAGGAGGATGATGACATAGAAAGCAGGTCGATTTAATGAGGTCCTACGTGGATTGCTGTGCAATGGGACTATGAAATTCAATAAACAAAGAGTTCTTCTTGCTTTTTACACACATTTTATGCATTTAAATTATTTCTGCGTACTTGGCTATTCTTCGTTATGACTGGCCGCCACGCCGGGACTGAAATTCGGAAGATAATTATTATATTATGATTTCCACACAAACAAAAACGCACTATCCCATAAGTTTTAGATTTTCCTGACAAATAAAAATGATTCCAAAGAATTTTTCTCTAGAGAATCTCGACCTCAGTGAACTAACGAAGTCTCACAAAAGTTCAATTTATGCATTAAATCTTTTTGGAAGGCACGGAAGTGAATCTAAAACTATTTTTAGTTTTGAGTGACGTCAGAGGGGCAAAATGAGTCATGCCTGCGCAAGCGTCGATTAGTTGCACCTCACATACAAATCAGTTCATTTACTTTTTTTATATCGACTACTACGCTATAGGTACAATGGCTGTTGCATAATTTTATCGCTTCTTTAACTACGATATTGGGGGTCATTTTGATTCTCCGTGCTTTACCGGAGGCTTCCTTGGATCCCATATTAAGGTGCTAAAGACTTCCATCATGCGGTTGTAATGGATAGAACTCTTGCATCGTTATTTTGAATCAGGTTATTTTTAAGGAAAAAAGGAGGCCAACTTGTTGAATGCGATTACACTTTTCTGAATTTAAAACAGCCATTTAGACGACTAAATAGATTAAGTCTTTTAGAATTAATTTCAGTAATTTACAAAGGGCAATGAACATCTAACCTTTTCAACTAACTTAAATAGAGTCAAATAAAGATTTTTATTTTGAACAGTGGTAGAATTTTTTTATTCTTTTTATCTGTTTTTGTTTGTTCAGTTTTAGCTGTTTGTTGTTAATTCTTTTGTGTTCCATACGTGAAGATAATCTCGAAAAGTTATACATTCCTTTTTAAGCTTTTGTAACAAATAGAGCTTCAGTACCTTTCTTAGTTTTTTACGATTCAATCTAGATTAAAAGTGAAGTATGGGAAAAGGGTGTTTGTTACGCTTGAAGCACAGAGTGAACTTTACACTCGAGTATAACTTAAGGAAAATGAGCGCAAACACTTCATATTCACCAGACAAAGTTAACGGCTGACCCCATTAGACCCTTCTGTTCTAGTAATAAGATTGAAAGGTGATTAACTATGAACATTGGCAGCTGTAACTAGCTAATAGGTAAGATGCATTGATTTCGAAAAAAATATTATAAATAAATGAATAATAGTTACAAAGTTTGCCTCTTGGTTTACACTCTTTTTCTTTTAGCCGTTAGCCTATTTGAGTGTCCCACTGCTGGGCATAGGCCTTTCTCCTTCCATTCCTCTCTATCCTGTGCGATATCTGGTCATGTTCGCCCCGCAAACGAGATCAGATCGTCACACCACCTTCGCCGCCGGCCTACCTTGGCGGCGATGTCATCCGACAGGCGTCCAGTCAGTGACGATTGATGCTCGCCTCTCCGAGCAAATTCTTGCGACGTGGCCAGCCCACTCCCACTTCAGTTTGGCTGTTTTCTTCTCCAAAATCTGCAACTTGAGTAATGGAGCGCAGAGTAGTGAATATCAAAATAAATTAAAATAATGATTTGTAAAGCTTTTTTTTTGTATCAAATCATCAAATGACCCCTCCCGCTTTGGACGGAGTGGAAGGGAGTGTCAGACTTGTACTGACTAATACCCATCCATGTTCCTTCTTTGCCCTTTGTGTTTCAGGGCCATGGTATCTCTTTCGAACAGACCCGCAGCCACGGCAGGCATCGGCCCTTGCTCTGACATGGTTGCTGACATCTTTTTGAGGCACGCGTGGCACACGAACGCGCCGTCCAGATGGCATGATATGTAAAGCTTTACGCACAGTCGCACCCTCAACATTATTCCATAACCAAAATTATTTCATGCCATAGTATAGTCTAGTCTAGAACGTTCCTACTGCCACACAGGCCTCCTCTTTTTTTGAGGGAGTGTGGCATAATACACCACGCGGGCCCAGTGCTGGCAGTGTGGCATAATACACACGACGTTTTTCATCAGAGTTTTGAAAGCAGTGGTAATGAACGATTTAGACAAGGAAATGTGTCTGCCTGGGTTCGAACACACGACTTTCGAGTAGGTAGTAAGTTCGTCGAGGACCATTGCCACTGGGCCACCAAATAACAAATAAAATAATAATAAGACCGCTTCTCAGTAGTTCTCCAATTTTGTATCAAGTACAGTTATAATACCGCACGTTCAGTGTAATGACGTTTTACGCAGATATTAACAGTTCCGTAAACTGTGATTGATGACGATTTCTCGATAAGTATGGGTAGTAGAAACTACAACATCACGCGAATGAATGCGAAGGAAAAACTATCTCACACGCTCTACAGAACTGTTAGTAAAAGACGAGACTTTTTCCTTTTATCAATAACTAAACTCTACAGGGTGGAATCCCTCGACGCACAAACGATTACCACGATTACATCGGTATTTTTTTTAAAAACTGTTCCAAACATTTTGGCCGTGTAGGTATTACACTTCGGTAGGAAACATTATGTGGGGGTTCAAAATGATGTGCTGAACAATTGATAACCATTTGTACGTCGATGTCTCTTCCACCCTGTATATGATTATGCCTGTTTTTCCCCAAGGGTGAGACATAATTTCATCAGAAAAAATTGTGATCCAAAAACCCAATTACGTTTTACCTAATCGGAGATTCAAACCCAAAAACAACATGGTCAGCAGCAGCGCTGGCGACTGCTAAGACCAACGAGGCAACAACGCAATATTATTTTAAAAAACTTTTTTGTAAGCTGAGCACTCTATACCCAATCTCTTCCTGTCAACTGCCCACTGGGTCATATTTCCGTACTGAACAAAAAAAAATCAATGTCCGAAACACGAAAAAAGTTAAAACGGTTTTTATCCACGCTGTAACGCGTTTTGGTTCAATGTGCACTCAGGATATTCACATAGTGTAACGTCCGTCCGGAATAATAAAATTGTAGAAAAAAACGTAAAGGCTTGTTGGAGAAGCTTCTGTTTTGTTTTTAAAGTTGGAAACATGTGTCAAAACTTTGTTCTGAGATATTTTTTTTGAGTCCGGTAATGTGATAGTGTTTAGGTTGGTAACTGTCTTGTTTCTGTTCTATTAAATAGTTGTCAGTACTTAAATGACTAGAATATTATTGAGTATTTTTCTTGTTTTTATGTTGAATCGCACTTAATAGTTGAGTATCAACTTTGAACTCGCATCATCCGCATCATCAAAGTAGAAGAAGGTAAATGATTGGTAAAAAAATATTTATTGAAACAAGAATTGTCACTGATTGATACTAATTCATTTATCTATGTATATTTCCCAGCTTCTTTGCACTAGGACGAAAATTCAATACTTTGCTTAAGACTCCTCAAGTCTTAAGTACTGGCTACACACCTAATTGTTAACTGGCCATACAGTTACAAAAATCACAGAACTAAAAATCAAATTCAAAAATCGAAAACCAATCGAACCAATTTCTAGGAACGCTATATCGACGTGGAGTTCGAACCAGTAGGGATCGAGCGCGCGCAATACACGCACGCGTTCTCCGAAGCGCGCGCGCAGTGTCGTGATCTGAAAACTGATTGGTTGCGTACGCGTCAACGTGAGTGCTGTGTATGTGTGTGTTTTTATGTGGAAGTGCGTGTAGATTTTTTTTTCGGTGAGTTTGCAATTGGAATCTAGGATTTTTTGGATTGAACCTTTTTTCGGTACAGTAAGTTTTTCCTTTTGTTTAAGAACTTGCTTCTGCCCGTGACTTCGTTCGCGTGGATATGAACTATACCAAAAATAAATCCTGTGGCGAAAATCAGAAATAGCTGCGGCAATAGTTTTCAGTCACTGAACGAATTTTTGATATCGGATGAGCACCCAGTTTGGACTTTTTTCCTTGTGTGTTTTTATGTAAATTTTGGCAAGAATTCAAGTTTTATGAAATTCATTATAAATGTAAAAGCTTATTGAAGTAGCAATTATAATCAGCCAAAGGGATACTATAACGACAGTTGACACGCCCAGAAGACCCTATTATAATTTATATTCAAACTTTGTAGGTGTGGCCTTGGGATTAGCCTCCAACAGATTATATTAGAACAACTTATTTGGCTACGGAAAGGTTTAAAATTGGTTAGAAACTAGTAACGGTTTTTTGGAGCTAGGATCCAATGGAAAACATACCTTTTCAAACAGTACAAGTTTAAAACCTAAAAACTAGATCGCCCTTGATCAAGAAACGCTTCAAAATCATTTGTGTAATATTTTATACTAACAATGTATTATTAAACTATTAATTTTATTTGGGCTCCGTACCCGAAAGGTAACCAACGGGACCCTATTACTAAGCCTCCGCTGTCCGTCCGTCCGTCCATCCGTCCGTCTGGACCCCACCTACGACGGTACGGAACACTTCATGCGCGAGTCCGACTCGCCCTGGGCCCATTTTTTTTTAAATGTAGCTCCGGATCAGTTCCTTAGATATGAAAAAAGCGAATATGTGAAGTTTCAGTTGAAACCGGAATTCAGTTACTTTACGATTAGGGACACTGATAAAGTGATATTCGACCTATAAAAGACGATAACGATGAAATGTTTGAGAGTGATTGCTATTCGTCAGACCTCCTAAAAATAAACAACATTCAGTATTCATATTTTACATAAACAAAGCATTAATTTCTTCACAATGTTCCCAGCTCCATTATCTTAGGTTCTGCACATGTCCATTGTTTTAATTTTCATTCAAATTCTCGCCATTCATCTCGACCTTCGGCCACATTCATTCATCTCTTAAGCCACCTTGCGATGATCAATGCTTCACTTATGCCAGTTTTCACTAACGCTAAGCGATAATTAATGCCTAAATATGTCCTCTTGAAATTGGTGAGCGTTAAATACAAAATGCGCTTTTATTTGGGCACATAGAGGCAATGGGCATTAGGGGCATTTTAACTTCGTTTTGCTGATAGGATAACATCATGCCTGTGATCCCCGAAGGGTTAGGCAGAGGTGTACCTAATAGTACACCCACATTTCACCAGTTATGGTTAAGTACCATGTAATAGAGATCGAGCTTATTGCCATCAACTGGGCACAAACCGCAAAAAATTTGTAGCAGAGCCACGGAGTCACTCCGTGGCTCTGTTACTAAGAGATTCCTAATGGAAAAACTCAATAACACTTTGCCCAACCTGGGAATCGAATCCAGGACCGACGTTCAGCAGTTGCTTTTGCGACCAACGGGGCAGTTTGCTAATGTCTAGCAGTAAACCGACATAAGTTTGTTATTGATGACTTTGCATACCATTAAAAGAAATTGCTTTCTTAATATTTCAAAAACAACCTGTTAACAACTTAACAAATATTGGGATTTTTATAGAAATATTTGTTTTTCTCTAAACAGGTCTCCATTCAAGTGTTTGTGAACCCGAAGCAATAATTTGTGAACTTCCGTTCAAACTCGTTAGTGAAGTACACCATTAGAACTTTATGATGCCTTCCCGGACTGTGATGTTATTAACTATAATATTTAAATTAAAGCTGTTTTTTTGCTTATTCATTTAGTTTTTAAATCATGGCGCCAATTATATGTATCCTCTGTAGGCTTGTAACGTGAATTATGGCTTTTAAATAAGTCTACCTATAAGTATCAGGCCTGAAGGCACCTAAAAAGCCGATTCTTGCCGACTTCCCTTCTGGAACCAGGCCCTCTACATCTACTGTAGTGAGTATTATTTAAAGAAATTATTTTCTATTATACTCACGGAATTTTCCTTAATTCCCGATTTATAAGACATACTTACTTATCTATAAGGATGTTATTTGTAAGTTGAGCCAAACATTTTAATTTTTCGTCACTGATCAATTTCATCACAATCTGATTGTAATAAGTTACAGAAAGTATTTATATTTTGTCCGTATTTGTGCTCATTTCTCCGTACCGGATGCAGGTTCCATGGTGACGGGTCGTCAATTTAATGGCGTCTTGATCGCCTTTCCCCCCGATTACAATCTTTAATCGGTTCCTCGCCACATCCTTTACCGCGATTATGATCTTGTTCATAATTATGACATTTTCACTTCTGATGAGCGAAACTTTATGTAGTTTGGACGGGATGTGGGCTTAATATGTTAAGGTCTTTAGATTATTATTTTCTGTATTAGGCAAAAGGCATGTTACAGAGTGAAATTAAGAGTGAATTTAGAGTATTTGGTCGGAAGTTAAAAATAACTGATTTGATGACTTTAATTTGGTGGTAATGACCACTCGGAGTGTAGTTACTGAAACTAGTATGAGATTAGTAAATCTGTTGTTTTTGGTTTACCGCTCTAGATACCCATTTTCCTAGCTTATTTAACTTCATTTCTTACTACTTCAAATTAAATAGTTTTTTGTTTAAAAACTTTGAATTCTGCGACATGTCAAAAAGAAGTACTTAGTAATTTTGAAAATAAATGTAATAACGGACATAGGACCAAAATTTTAGATCAGAAAAGAGATTAAAATGCTATGAGCATGTCGTTGAGAATGTTAAAAACCTCTTAAAGATCTAAAAACCAGTGTTTTTGTAGCCAAAAGGCACCTTTAAAGTTAATGTATGCAGCTGGAAGTTATTGTAACTCAATGTAAACACGATCACAAATTATGCAGCGCAGATGAATGTTTGTTTTCAAATGAGTAAGCATAATATATGCATCCACATTACCTGGAGTGCTTTGAAGGAAATGCGTAGAAAGAATGTAGGAAAAACAGTAGATTTTTTGCTTTTTATTTTTTACATTGATGTTACAAATAGATTCTGATAGCGTCTCTATACGACGATCATCTATTTTTTTTTTCATATATACTGCTCGTTACTAAGTGCCACCTAATTTGCCAGCCCGTCCTGAGCGATTGACTGCTACGCTGTGTGTTGCGGGTTCGATTACTATACGGAACAAATATTTGTATGGCCTACAAGTAGTTGTTCCGGGTCTACTGTTTGTGTATAGTTTAAATGTTTGTAAACGCACCCACGATACGGGAGAAATTGCTAGTGTGGGGCAATGTTTTAAAAAAATGCCTGTCTAACCGAATGCAGCTGAATACCTGTATTTTACATGGAGCGACTGCTTATCTAACCTCCACAACCCATTTAGTACTGGGTAATAACATGCCCCTTCGTAAGACTAGTTGTCAGACTTTTGAGCCACTGACTACCTGTAACGACTGTCAAAGATCTACAAATGACAGCCGGGACCATCGGCTTAGTTTGCTTTCCGAGGCACGGAGGAAACTCGGCACGTAATGGGCGGTCACCCATCCACGGACCAACCTAAGCAAGCACGGCTTAGCCTGAAGATCGTCCCGAGCGGCTGTTATTATTTAGCCACGTGCTCCTCTAGGCTCTAACACACAGATTTCCTTCCAAAAAAGTATATCTGTAAAGTTAAAGTTCTCTCAATACTTATTAATACTACTTACACATTCTTCATATCTATTGCAAAAGCACACCAGTGGCTTATAGAGAAATCAAAAAAACAATAGCAAAAGTTCTGGTTTAAACCGCATTAAACCGGATCATAATGGTTATTCCCCGCCCTAATAACTCGCGCATCGCTGGAAAAGAATTAAAAATTGCATAAAAATTTTGTCCATAATGAGTAGTTGTTGGCGCACTGGGCGCTTTCGTTGTGTTGTCTACAAGAGTACAAGTGTACGTGCTAGTTCATTTTTTGTTTTTTTTTTCAATATTGTTCTTATCTTTACCGTCACGTACAGTGCCTGAGTTACCATGTATTTCTATTTTGTCCAAAATTGGTTATAGGTACATATAATTTGGAACACCAGAATAATATCTGACTGGATCTACTTACAGAAAAATAACTGCCACGTTTTGTGCTATTCCCTAAATGTTTCGTAATGGCCAAATTCAATAAATGACCATCTGCTACTTTGGTTAATCTATACAGCATAACCAAAATACCGAGGTTTGTAAACAAAAATCTAATTGCCTATAATAAGTATTCCGAAATCTTTTCAGCGTAAGAACCGTTTAGTTATCTACAAAAATCTTTCAGATAATTTCAAAAGCATTGCTACTCGCAACCATTGGTAAGCAGAACACTCGGTATTTAATAGTAAACGACCACAATACGTTCATTGACAGACACTTACACCACATACCTATACTTAACTTAATGAATACATGACTATGACAGGCGCCACTGGTCCTGATTAAGTCACTGATAACGGTCCTTTGTACAGTCACCAGTACCAATATGTATATTATTATTCCTTTTATTCATTTTATCACATATCTTTTACATTTTTAAATATTCCTATATGAAAACAGTATAAAAAAAAACATTTAAAAATATAAAAAATAGTATTCCACCAGCATCGGGAACAGGGTTCGAGCTACCGGTGGTCAGGGCTATTGAGAATATGCACCGTGTCCATAAGTACTGCTATCTGAATCAAGCCCTTGATCCAGCTTCCAAGCGAGGGCCCCTTCAGATGTTGGTGGAGGCTATTGGCTACTAAGCCATTGGCCGACACGACTGTTGGTATAATGACTCATGTCCCACATGTCGATAGCCTCATAAATAATTATGTACATTATTATGAGGCCGTAAAGCCCCACTGGTGGGCAAATTAATCCGTCCGTCCCTTCCACATTGGTCACCATTCAGCGCTTTGACTTTCGAAATCTAAATATGTATACACTTAGCTAAATTCACAATCGATTTTCTCTAGGAATTACAATAACAACTTTGATTTAAAGTCTATTTCACAATAGGTTACTAGAATTCCAAAATACAATTTTCGTAGCAACATGAAATCACAATCGACACAGTAGAAGAAAATCAGTTTTAAAAGTTGTTAAGTGTTTACATATCAGTGCTGGTGACTGTACTTGGCTACCTACTTACCTTACTATCACTACTTCCAGGACATTACCCGCATTTTAAAACGGTAGGAAGTTGAGACATTAAACAAAAATTAATGTGGGAACTTCCTTCGCTGTGTAGCACAAAATAATGAAGGAAGTGTTGAATTATTTTTAAGATTTTCGCAGTCTTGAAGCTGGAAGTGTAATGACTTTATTCATTTAGCACTAAGGTACACTATAGCATAGAATATAGGTGCAATTTATTGAAATATGCCATATTATACAAAGGTAGAAGATATATTATACGAAGGTAGAAGGCGGGACAAGCTAGACGTAACAAACGATCAGTGACCCACAATAGCCCTGGATCTAAAACACTGGAAGTCATTGGGAGAGGCCTTTTCCGAGCAGTGCGATGACGCAGGCTAACAGTATAAGTATACAATGGTGTGAAAGGGGAACTTACGAGTAACCAAAGTTTTAGATACTATGAAAACAAAAATCAATAAAAGAGTGACTAATCGATACAATAAGCTCAAAAAAAAGCGTAGATGATTCCAGAAAAATAAAAAAGTGTAGTAGATAATGGCGTGACTAGAGAATTTAATACGGAATCCAGTCCTAACCAATAAAGCTCATACGTGTTTAAAAATATTATACAAAATATTAATAACACATACTTAATAAAAGACACAAGAAACATCAGATAAAAATCTCAACGATGCACCTCAACTCGCCAAAGCTCACGTCGACGCATTACCAATGCCTATTGATACATTCTTAACTTCTTCTTATCTGTATATATTATATTTTATATCTTCTTGTCCTGTCGTACAATTATAGGCAAGAAAGCTGACTTGTTTGTGATTATGAATGATGGAAGGTAAAAAGCAGAAAACCTTCCACTATACGATTAAGGTCATGACAATTGTCCTGACCTTAATCGTATAGTGGAAGGTATGAAATCTAGGGGATAAGAAAAAGTAAAGGAGGAATTGATCTAAAATTTATTTTGCCTAGCGCTTTTCAATATTTGAAGTTGGCTTTCTGTGTAACTCCGTGTTGATGACAAATTTTCTTTAAGTAAATAAATTTGGCCCAAAATTCAGCTATGCGAACTCCGCTCGCTGATGCAGTCACTAGATCTTCAAGGTCACAGGAGGTCTCACAAGCAGCGCAAGATGGAAGGTGGAGACACGCCGCATACACACTGGAAAAAAGGGTTGAGACATACATTTTATCTGTTATACATAACAAATGCAGCTGAATACCAGTATTTTACATGGAGCGATGGCCTATCTGACGTCTACAACCCAGTTAGTACTAGGTAATACGGTATCCCTTGAAGATCGACCCGTGCGGCTGTTATTATTTCACAAGCCTTCCATACAAAGTCTCTTAACTTAAAGCACCTAAATAAATGCATTCCCTGATTACACCCTCAATAACTGCCTCGATGGTCTACTGGCAAGCGCAACTGTTGAGCAAGAGGTCCTGAGTTTGAATCCAAGGTCGGTCAAAGTATTATTGGGTTTTTTCATCAGGGGTCTCTCAGTAGAAGAGTCAAGGGTTGTGCCCGCTTGATGGCAATAGGCGCGCACTTGGTACTTAAACATAACTAGCGAAATGATGGTGTACTATAAGGTACAGCTCTGCCTAACTGATCTGGGATTACAGGCGTGATGTTATTTTATGTAAATAAATACCTGTTTTCAGTAATAGTGAGTGAAACCATAATAACATTAAAATAATTCATTCTGTTGGATTATCCCACTTCCAATACTGCAACAAATCTAAAGACTGATCTAAAAATCTAGTTCTATAGTTATGCCACAAAAATGTTTTCCTGTTACATTTATGAACGTGAGCGGCTCCATCCAAAGTTAAAAGGCCAACTTTGTAACTAGATTTCAGCCGTGTTGCCGAGACGTGACAATACAGTTTTACTAGCTTTTACATGAAACTTTCCCTGGGATTACTTAGAAAATATTGTTGAGGAACTGTATATAATATTCCTCACAAGTTTTATACATTGTTAACATAATTTTATCAGTAATGTTTAACAGGCTTTCCTTTAGCCCCCTTGTTTTACAAAGCAAAAAATTTATAATTTAGGTCTGGAACCTGTAAAACATGGCATATGTCCCATAATATTCGGGATGACAGAATCCCGATCAAACCCAATTCAATATTGAAATGCTGTCACATTTCGTTACGCTCAAAAACCCTCACATCAATGGCTGTGAAAGTAATTCATCATCATCCTACCCTGGTCTCATGTTATTTGGGGTCGGCACAACACATGTTTTTCTTCCATTCTCTTCTGTCAACCGTCACGCTATTTATTAACTCCTTTTTCATTCAAATCATTCCTCACACAATCCATCCATCATTTCCTTGGTCTTCCTCTCCCTTTTCATCCATCAACATTTATATTCATCACTATTTTAGTCATTAGATTCGTCCCTCCTCATCACATGCCCATACCAAGACTGTGAAAGTAACTACTACAGAAAAATATCGGTGACCTAACTTTTAAAAGCTTTCTTAAATATTCAAGCCTCTCTATTCACTAGAACTTTGAAACTGAACGATCGAACTTTAAACGGACCATAAAGATAATATTCATAGTGAAAACAGTCCAATCGAGCAAGTTTAAACGCTTAATTAACTCTACCTTAAATCTCAGTTCTCGCTACCGTTTTACTCAAAACGTTCTCTAAATCTTCAGTTAAACGTCCAGTGACGCCAGTAAATTATTTAAATGTGATTCAAAAGTCGTCTGTTATGGTAATCGGATGTCGGTTTAACATAGTGATTATTTTTTTATTGCAACTTAAGCTGTGGTTTTCATAAGAAAATGTGGAATTGAGTGACTGTCTTTCTTGTTTTTTCAGTGTTTTAGAGGGTAACAAAGATTTTATTATTATTAAAGTTGTACTATTCTGTAAAAGTTAAATTCATCATCAAAACTTTTTTCCTACCGTAGATTCAGCAGTATTTCAGGAGAATGGTCAGGTAGGCTTAACAATAACGGCTGCTCGGGTCGATCTTTATGGTAAGCTGTGCTTACCTAGGTTAGTCCGTGGATTGGTGACCACCCATTAGGTTAGCCGTTGATCCCGGCTGTCATTTGACAGTCTGGCCTGAATGTCTGACAACCAGTTTTACCAAAGGGTATCGTATTATCCAGTACTGGGTTGTGGAGGTCAGATAGGCAGTTGCTCCATGTAAAATACTGGTATTCAGCTGATTAGGATGGAAGCCGACCCAAAAATAGTTGGGAAAAGGCTAGGCAGATGGTCAGGTAGATTGCTTTTTAAAAAGGGTTTATTTCTTTACCAATTGTGGCTGATCTATTTCAACCTCTATTATGTCTTTTTCACAATTGGTTTGAATACGATACGTACATAATTACACATTACGTAGACACGAATTTAACAGTCGTAGTCCATACTCAATCTGCAATGGGTTATGGGCCCTGTCACGTCCCACATTCATTTAATTTAATATTTTCGAACTGTAACTAATTTTTTTCCAATAACCAGGCTTAATTACCAACTCACCCAAGTACCCGACACGAGCGAGATGTTACAAATAGTACCAAATCGTTACAGACACGATGATACAATTATCTCAGAGCACCCATTAAATTAAAAGTATGAACAAAACGGGTTCGTTCCGGCGCCCGGCTGTAGAGGAGTGTGCACACAAGGCTGACGTGACGTCAAGCGACGGTCGCCCGGGCTGACGTCTGTGGACGTTGATTGAAATACTGTGGAAATCTGAATTCTGTGTTCGGTTTTGTGTGGGTTTTGGCTGATGGAATACTGTGGGTGTAGGGTTTGTTTTGTGGGTACCGATTGAATACCTCTAAGTTGTGGTGTACGGTAGAAGGACCACCATAGGAGAAACATAAGAAAATAGATTTAAATTAATGTTTGTTTCGTTCGTAACTGATCGTGCGAAGCAAAAAAAGTGGACAGTTAGGATGGTAGCAGGTATTCTGTACTTTCTACCTAACCCCATGGGAAAAAAGCATTAGTTTATGTATTTATGTGGTCCAGAACTAAAACATAATCCTATATCATTAAATTGAGCGATATTTATTTCAATGAAAGTTGCATTGTAAGGGTTAATGGGGGCGAAAAATCGATCTATTGGACTCATATTTGGAAAAAATTGTTATCTCTATTTTTACCCGAGCAGAGCTCGATCGCCCAGATACGGAAGGTAATTAGTGTAATAACATGATCCTTTCCTTTTGATAGTGACTGGAAGATACTTATTTAATCTCATATAGATTACTAATTACTGGTCTCGGGATCATATCTATCCACCTAGTTATTAATCTTCTTTATGAACGTGTGAGTATTCTCATGCACTTTTTTAAACCCATAGTAGATAGCAATTTCATCAATATGGTGTAACAAAATTGAACTAACTAAATGAAAAGGAAGGAATTTAAAGGAAAAACCGTGACTATTTGCACGTAAGTACTGGACATAAAATCATTTATCATTTATTGTGTCTAGCTTATTCCCAACTATGCTGGGGTGGCTTCCAGTCTAACCGGATGCAACTGAATACCAGTATTTTACATGGAGCGACTGCCTATCTGACCTCCACAACCCAGTTAGTACTGGGTAATAACATACTGCTTGGTAAGACTGGTTGTTAGAATCATAATGCAAACAAAATTCATTTTTGTATTTTTAAAGCAGTGGATCCTCTCTTTTCTACTTTCAAAACAATCACAACAAAACCATTGTACAATGCCCTTTAAACACGAATTAAACTAATCTTAACCCGTAGCGTGGCCGAGGTAGTTTTGTGAATGGAATAGCCCCTAATTGGCCCTCCGGCTATTATACTAAAGGTAGATAACCCTTCAAACGCTGGTTATAAATCGGTTGATGAGTAAGGCATGAAATATTGATGGCTACAAATGTACCCGTTTAACGTAGGCTTGTAAAAATTGTAATAATCGTTAAATTGCTTTTTTGAAGCGTGCAATATCCGGCCGATACACTTACACACATATTTATTAACATAACATAACATCATGCCTGTGATCCCAGAAAGGTTAGGCAGAGGTGTACCTTATAGTCCACCGAAACTTCG
Organism: Noctua janthe; assembly: GCA_910589295.1. NCBI lineage: Eukaryota > Metazoa > Arthropoda > Insecta > Lepidoptera > Noctuidae > Noctua > Noctua janthe. The sequence continues at coordinate 1,615,514 of OU342565.1, read as the reverse complement.
CCAGTTATGGTTGAGTCCCATATAATGGAGGGCGATCCTATATATATAGGTAGATATACTACACCCAGACCATACCATTCAGCTGCAAGTGAAATAGTTTCAAAGTCGAAGTCAAACTTTAGGTTGACTGGTAGAGAATGCCTTGTGGCATTGAGTCCGCCTATGTATCACTATTGTACATGAAGTTTAAATAAATAAATAAATAAACTTCACTGTAATTAGACAACAAGGCATTTAATACCAAAGTTTGTAAGGAAATACTCTTGATTCTAGTAGGTGCCTAATCGTAAAATAGTTTCGTACGGAGAAGAATGGGCAAGAAACTCCATACAACTGTTTACGACTTGTGCGCGGATTTAAGGAGCGACCGCAATTGTGGGCATATAATCGATTTGAGCCGGTCAGAAAAAAACCCTTTTGTCCATGCAATAAAAGCAATAAAGACGTAATTTTTTTTGTTTCGTTTCCAACGACGTCACTGGACACCGCATTTGGAATAGCTCATCATCTGCCTAGCCTTTTCCCAACTATGTTATGGTCGGCTTCCAGTCTTACCGGATTCAGCTGAATACCAATATTTTACACGGAGAGACTGCCTATCTGACCTCCGCAACCCACTTAGTACTGGGTAATACGATACCCCTTGCTAAGACTTTTTATCAGACTTTCAGCGGCACACTGACTACCTGTAATGACTGTCAAAGATATATAAATGACAACCAGGACCAACGGCTTAACGTGCTTTCCGAGACACGGAGGAAACTCATCACAAAACTCATCCACGGACCAACCTAGGCAAGTGCGGTTTACCCTGAAGATTGACCCGAGTGGCTGGTATTATTTAGCCACAAGCTCCTCAGGAATATGTCTTCGATTTTTTTGCATCGACATCAAGCCGTTGTGACCAGCTCAAGCCGCTTCCATGTCGAGTGTAATCGCTCCCTTATACTGCTTTCATAAATCTTCGTGGACCTGTTGAAAAAGTAAAAACATATTTCAATAATTTTCCGAGATCAAGATAACGTTTCTACGATAAATCATAAACTATCAAAAACAGTGGTGCGAAAAAGAATAACGGTCAAACTTTCAGTCGTAATTTATAATATGTAAATAAAAAAAAAATTAAAACATTTGTTTTTAAGTTACATGAAGTTTCTGACAGGTTCTAAATAAATAAATAAATTATTGCTGGGAAACGACTTTTTATTTTGGGGTGAAAATTCACGTTTTACGGTAGGACTCAATATAACGCACTCAAAACATTGTGCTGATGGATTCATGGCATAGTACGGGGGTCGTGAAGGTATTTAAAGTAAAATTAAAAAAAAATATTGTGAAAAAGGAGGAACTTTAAGCCCCATATCTCCGTAACTAGCAGGCTCCCAGGTATGATCTAGAACAAAACAGTACACCTACATTTCGCAGTCATGTCCCAAAAAGTAGGGAGCGAATCTAATGCCATCAACCAAGCATAATTTCAGACTAGGGGGCTGTTACTAAGAAATTTCTGATGGAAAAACCCAATAACACTTTACACGGCCTGGGAATCGAACCTAGGACAATATTCTCTCTCAAATACCGATCCCAGTTAATTGTTGAAAGAGTTAATAACATATGACATAAGAATTTACCTTAGAGCTCACCTATTAAGTGCCCACAGCAATATACACAGCTACCCTGCTACCGATAGTTTTAATTAAATTATAACACCATCACTGTATATTGTTGGCACATCCTGTGTTGTTGGATCAACATTAGGCTCATCCGGTCTTGGTACCGTTAGGTTTACTCACCACATAAAAACTAATTAGGTAGTGATTAGAGGCGTGACTATGGTGTTAGGGCTTCGTAAGGATGTGCGTGAGACTCACTAGTATCGTCTATGAATTAATGTACTAACAATATTTGCTTACACTTCGATAGACATTTTAGAGCGGTAAGTGGCATGAGGTCTTTGGGTTCGATTCCCGGCTCGGTCAAATTGTTATTGCGTTTTGCCATCAGTAATTTCTCAATAGCATCCACAGAATCTGGATTTTTGCCTGGTTGATGGTACTACGCTCGCCCCCTATTACATAGGACTTAAAAAACATAAACGAAATGTGCGTGTACTATTAGGTACATCTCTGCCTAATTGTTCGGGGATTACAGGTGAGATGTTAGGTATGTACTTCTAAATGAAGTCTGAAATTCACTACTGCCTACCTACTGCCCACCTACTGCCTACCTACTGCCTACCTACTTCCTACCTACTGCCTACCTACTGCCTACCTACTGCCTACCTACTGCCTACCTACTGCCTACCTACTGCCTACCTACTGCCTACCTACTGCCTACCTACTGCCTACCTACTAACTACCTGCTACCTACCATTTCCGAGATCAAAAGTAACCTATGTGTTAATTCACAATATAAGCTATCTTAATACCAAATTTCACCCAAATCCGTTAAGCCGTTTGAGCGTAAAGGAGTAACAAACATACACACAACATACAAACTTTCGCCTTTATAATATTAGTGTGATGAGCATTAGAGAAGGATTATTGAATATTCATCAATTGAAAGAGTTAAATAGGGAATGAGTTTGTCAAATTTGCCAACGAGACAATTGGATCCACGGCATGGCTGTAAATAAATTCAATTCAAACCACCTTTCCCTCACCAAAATAGAAGCCATCTAATTATTTCAGATACGTGCGCCACAGGAGCGTCTGCCTATCACTATCGCCCATATCCAGTAACCAATTAATTAAATAAAGTCAACACTGAACTACACTGGGTGGAAAGTGCGTGGGAACACAAACGCGGAGCTGGTTGTACAAGTACACTTCCGTGGCGACACCGTTTTTGTATTAAAACCTTATTGGAATAATGTTATGTCATTAGGATTTCCTTTGAACACGGAATGTTGGATTGAGTTGTTGGTATCGAATTTTGACCTTTAAGTTTGTTTGAAATACTTCTCAGGTTCTCTTAATTAAAGAGCTGTCGTAAAGTTTAGAATTGCAGATCATATATCATCACCCCAACTATGTTAGGTTCGGCTTCCAGTCTATCCGGATACTGATGATTACCCGTATTTTACATGGAGCGACTGCCTACCTGACCTCAACAATCCAATTACTAAGTAATCCGGACCCCTTGGTAAGACTGGAATGATAGATTTAGAACGTTTGATATAAGAAAGTAGAATAACTTAGAATATTATTTATAATGTAGGTACAGCCACCATTATGTAAACACTTAGCTACTTTTAAAAGTGTTTTTCTCCTCCTGTTCTAATTAAAATTTCATGTCGTTACGAACATAGTATTCTGAAATTCCAAGTAACAATCGATAATTCTCGCAAAAATTGCTTTTAAATTTAGGAAAGTGTGTACATATTGGCGCTCGTGACTGTACACCATACAAGTAACATTCAACGTAGTTTGGCTTCAAGAAAACGATATTGTGCAGAGCAGTAAATAAAGACAATTAAGTTTTGCTGATTGTCACAGCCATGGCTCGGCCACGACATCCTATGATCCTACCTATAATTTTCATACTTTATAGCCTGGCTTAAGCAGTTTATTGATCATAAATATTAAAATAACAGTGTATTCATTGCTTATGGTAAATTATCTAACAACATGAGGAAACGAAACCAGCATGCCTAAGAGATATTTCCCGACGGCATGTAAAGCCTAGTCAGAGGCCTATAGGCGGCATAAAAACTCTGACATTAGGCTTAGCCAAGTTGACAATCTACAATAGTTAACACTAATATAAAACTAATCTGCATGGGAATGACATCAAAATAAACGATTAGAAAATTCGTAGACAAGTTTACAACTTATCTGAGCATTCAAAATGATAGAATGAAATATAATCATTTCTACATGTTAATCGCTAGATCCCATATATTTATAGCCGAGTTACAGTATTGACAAGCGCTAACGAAACGATGTCAAAGATTTTGAACGACCACTGAGCGATCGCCGAGACCCAAGAGTTAACGGTAACAATAGGCGTCTATATGATTCAGCTGTGTCGTGTACCACGTCATTGTTTATGTTTTAAACTTTCAAGAGTCCGAGTATGACAGATATTTACGAAATAACTAATAATTTTCGTACCTTTCTATGAATTTCAATAAAGCTGCGAACTTGCTCGAGATATATATTCGTATCAGTAACATATCATATCATTTTGAGTCACAGTAATGTTTAAAACATTCCGCACTGTGATATTTAAATAAACCAATTATAAGAAGAACTTGTTCCATAATTCGCTTACTTTTTTATCACTTAAAAGAATTATTCCTTTCTTAACAATTCAAAACAAAAATTTAGCCCGCGCACAAAGTAAACAACTGTGACTTTGACGTTAGTTTGACGTGGGTAGGAATAGGAACGCTCACCATAGACTAAAGTATAGATTTTTTCTAAAGACATTATCGACAGATCATTTGATCGACTCAGTCGTGTCAAGTTGGCTACCAACAGCGTTTTCTCAAATCGCTTACGTTGAGGCGATAACGATTGTAGAAAGAGATTCGATAAGAAACGTTTGTAACTTGGCTAGGCTAGGCACTAACCACACTAAAAAGAAAGAAAATCTGTTTCAGGAAATTACATCCAATCATTTTTATATATACTGATGGGATGTTGGTGATTCTCAATAAGGAGTGTAATCGATTTTCCATTTCGATCCCATTCCTCTTAAACCAAAAGATTATACCGTTTATGTATCCTCTCACTTTTCCTTTCATCCTCAACAGAAATAACCATATACGCAAATAAGAACCAGACCAAACTATAAACATTTATCTAACATTTACACTTAGACCTCTAGTCACGACTTACTCCATATAAAGGGTAGTATATAGGCACCTACGATTATGTGCAACAGAACGCATATAATGTATGTGCATTAATCTCTTCTGTGCGTCGGTTTCACTGAGTCCGAGTTAAATACTTGGTAATTGGTCACTGGTCTGGTTGGTGGTAATCTCTGCAGACTAGGGAGAATCGGCATATTGATTGAGTGAAATGGAATGTATTGGAAATCTAATCTCTGTGGAATATATCGGTCTACGGGTAGCCCGATTCCCAGATTCGCGTCCGTAACACGTATGTAGTTACAGAATTATAATCATTAAAATTATCAATATAACCCTCTAAGTTAATTTAACCCCAATGAATGATTTTTTCATGAAATAGGCATAGAATCATATTTTTACTTATAGAATTTATTTCGATGTCTAATGACACATTCTTTTATTTTGGATGCCCTTCATAATCTGCCTTGCCAACAATGCTAGAGTTCGTATGCTTCCAGTCTAACCAGATGCAGCTGAATACCAGTATTTTACGTCGAACGATTGCCTTGCCGACTCACACAACACAAATAGTAATGGGTACTCCTTGGTATGATTGGCTGTCAGACTTTTGGGCCACTGACTACCTGTCAAAGATCTAGAATTTACAGCCCCGGTACCACGCTCGGTATGTAATGGATGGTCACCCATCCACGGATCTTGGCAAGCGCTGCTTAACTTTAAAGATCGACACCGGCTCCAATTCATCATCATCATCTGCCTAGCCTTTTCCCAATTATGTTGGGTCGGTTTCCAGTCTAACCGGATGAAGCTGAATACCCGTATATTATATTACATGAGCGACCGCCTATCTGACCTCAACAATCCAGGAACTAATGGGTAATACGATACGCCTTGGTATGATTGCTTGTTAGGCTTTTGAGCCATATCACAAGCCTATATCAATAAATCACATCAGGCATTTTTGAAACGCTCGCGAAAAAGCGCGGTAGGTTTACTGACAACGTGTAGATATGTCATTCTGACGGATCCGTCCCGCTTTCTACATTATTATTTTGGCATGTTGTTGCTAAACTATCAATCACAAACACAATGTTTTGATAACAAAATTTTAGCTTATTGTTTATTTTTTTGTCATTTTGTATGATGCACGTCATGTCACGACGGGGACAAATAAATATTTTTTTCTTTCTTTCTTTGGTTAGTTTAAAAAGAAACACGTCATATGAACGCCGATTTTGTGCAAGATAATCAAAACCACGAATACCCACCAACCTATAACCTTAAAATACTCACCAAAATGTTCACAAAATAGCATTGCCACGGAAAACATAAGTGAAGCACACGAAGAAAACAAAAGTTCAACTTTGTTGCACTAACATCATTTCGTGTTAAGAAAGGACTTACAAAGTTGTTTTAACCGCAAAACAAACCAATACCGATCGGAAACACCATCTATACAAAACCTCCAATTGTACGATACTCTCGGGAATATTATACAGGATGTTGCGGTATTGAGGTTTATTGGAAGCGTCGATGATCCATTGTTATCGATGGTTTCCTATTGAATCAATGATTTGTTGCAACGGTTTGTCAATATTGGTGTCAGTGGTGACAGGTTCGTGAGTAGACTAGCTCTTGTCGCGACTTCGCTCGCATTGTGGTCGGAAATTATCCCTATAGATAGCCTATGACATTTGGGGACGATGCAGCTTCCGATTAGTGAATGATTTTTTGAATCGGATCAGCAGTTCCAAAGATTACCCCCTACGTACAAACATACAGTCATGTCATGTCCCTACAGTCATTACCTCTTTATAATATAAGTAAAGATAGTATAGATTACACTTTCAGTCTTACTAAGGGGTACCATATTACCCAGTACTAACTGGGTTGTGGAGGTCAGATAGGCAGTCGTTTCATTTAAAGTACTGATATTCAGCTGCGTTCGGTAAGACTGGAAGCCGACCCCTATAAAGTTGGGAAAAGGCTGGGCAGATGACGATGAGTACAGATTATGTACTATAGGTAGGCAACTAGTCTTTTCTGCTATACCTTCATAGTACAGCCTGTACTAGCCTCGAAGTGGCCTCGAAGTAGCCATCACAGATGTAAATCACCATGGAAATATAGTAGATCGTACTGGCGTAGTCTATATTTTCTAAAGACATTTTTCTTTGACGTTTCTCAGAAGATGAAGATTACATTGGATCATTTTCCCTAGGTCCCATTTCATTGATTGATCAATAGGTATTGTCTACTTACTCACTAAAAAATATGTTTTGGATCAGAATTTTTTTTAACAATCCATGTCCTCGAAAATAGGGTTGAAATCCAAATCTTACAATGGTTCCTACTTTAATTGCTTCATCAATGAAGCAATCTGACCCTTACAGGATGAATTTTAAAAATCACTTCTTATCTCTGGAAATGGACTATAAGCCGTCACGCTACCACGTCTTCCTATTTTAGTCTCCGTAATTTGTTACACCTGGAGACAAATATCACCAAAAACGTTATTAAAACACCTCTCGTATAGCCAACCGAACTGAAAATTCCTCTTCTGTTTGAGAGTGTTTTTACATTAAGAGATAAAATATAAATTTCCTACATTAAAGATATTAAAACGGGAGACTGGGAAAATATAAATCAGCCTCGGGATAGATAGAATACATTTATTATTTTTATGCCTGTTCTAATCTATCTATTGTAATAATTTTGGCGTATTTTTTTCTTTATCCTTGAGTTTTTTGGGCTCGTTACTAGGAGAGTAATACTTATTTGCTACACTCTATTAGACTGGCCTTTATTAAATGAGCTAATCCCATCATAACATCTCTTTAATTAAAATCTATGAAAGCTGTCTCAGACTTAAATCTATGGTTCACAGTTTTTCCTTGCTCCAATACTCCATCTTTACGAAATTAAAGTCTAGAGTGGAGCCTACGTTTTGCAGTCAATGGTAAAAGACCTAAAACAAAATACGTCATTAAGATCAAATGAACGAAACTCATAAAACTTTCATTTAAAAAAAATGTTACTTCAAAAGAACATTTTAAAAGTCAGTGACCTAAAGAAATGGATTTTCTTCAGAACAGTCCGAATAACATGAAACTTTTCTTTTTAATCACGGACCAAGGTTAAAATATCTTTGAATTCTCTCGTAAAACACAAAAGTTACTCAAAACTCCTCAAATATTACGATTGGACTTCTAACAAACGAGGGTTCAGAAGGCTCATTGGTCAGTACTATGTGCAAGAAAAAAAAAACAAAAAAAGTTGCCAAAACATTTGTGTCTCTTAGGAGAAAATGGCCTGCCTATTGAGAAGTACTTCACCAGACCTGATTTCTATTCTACATCAAAGAAGAGACATCAACTCTTCCACGTCCTTCCCGTTCCTTTCAGTGATTGTCATCTCATCTTTCTGTCTGCCTAGTCTCTTCCAATCTATGTTCCGGTGGGCTTTAAAATTAAGACCAGTAGTTTACATGGAGCTACTGCCTATCTGACCACCACAACTCGGATACTAGGTAACATGATGTCCATTCTTTTAATTTAAGATTAGTCGGCCCTGAACTCGGCTTGGCGCCTTCAGTGATGAACTAATGACAGGACACGCAGGATACGATACTCCTTCGTCGGATTAAGGTACTGCGAAACTGCCTTTCAATTTCCTTGGGTTGGTTAATTACCCCACGTGAATTTATTTGTAAGAAGTTTCCCTTCTGTAGCCACCCCTGTTTGGTGACAAGATGGCCGCAAAAAAGTCGTTACTTTCGTTTCGCAGTCCCTGTTTACTCATCTACCCTCACTTTGAAAGAAATACAAACTTTATATTGAACGGGTTCCAGTTTGCTTTCGTTATTTTAATATCTCTGACTTATTTAACTTTTACTTTGGCATTATAATTCCATATTGCGAGAGTGGACGTCTAAGTTGGTAAAACTTACTTCGTTGCTAAAATATTAATGGAAAAAATTCGCAGTTTCTTGTACATTCTTGATAGAATTTCTTATTTTAGTAACAGATATTTCGTTTGTAAAAGACGTTGACATTTAAACTTGAAAGTACGGTATTTGAGAGAAAATAATTCATAAATGAATAAAAACAATAAGAAGTTAAGTAGTGTGGGAATTGATAAATCGCCTAGTTAATACAAAACGCTAATAAGAAAGTATAATATGAAGACATTAAAAAAAATTCACAGGTGGGGCGCATAGCTCCGGATGGGAGAAAATGCAAACAAAAAACATCAACCTGAGCCAAGAACAAAGAAACCAAGACAATAGTGATATACAGGTAAATAAACAATTTTAATCTCCCATCTATTTGTAAGAAATTCGAACAATGGACTGTTATTAACGCACCTTTTAATTTTAATTAACGGTATAAATTATGTAATTCAACTTTCGTTACCAGTTTAGCCAACTCCACCCATTTTAAGAAACAACATGTAGCGACATCTAGCTTTAACAAATCCAACCAGTTCATCACTTCCTCATTAACTTGACGTCTAGCCCAGCTAGTACACGTCATCTTTTATAGATGGCGCTGTACTCAATCATGGAAGTATACAGAAAAATTCCATCCGTTTGTGTTTCCACAGAAAATGGGACGCCAAGAACCTCAGGGGCTGTCAATCGAAGGGTCAGTGCACGAACAGGCGGTATACTTGAACCAAGTCACGGCTCTGGCCATCGGTTCCACGTATTTCGGTCAGTATGCAATATGAAAATTAAATAACAAAGCACACTTCACACGCGAGCGGTTCTTTGAATTGTCTTTATTAGAACTTCGATTGATTTACATTAATTTCTGTTTGATGGGAGTGAAGTTTGTTTTGTTAACTATGTTTTATTTTTCAGCTCTATTAAGTGGTTTCATAATACGTGACATACATACCCTGCCTGTTTAATTGATAACGTTTTAAAAAGCTAAGCACTGTCCCTAATCAGTTTTCATCGATATCTTAAACAGCGTTTACCAACTACCGTTTGCGATCATTGACTTGCCAAAGAACCCGGGATCGATTCCCTGAAGATGTAAAAACTTGGAGTAACCCTAGTTGGCTTATGGTGTTAAGTTTTTTATTACTTTAGTTGATTTCTGACAATCCCTTGTAACGCAATGTTGGGCGGCGTACAAGTTGGCAACTTCCAAGTGCAAGCCAAATTAAACCTTAAAATCTAGTAACTATTGTGTAATATCACATGCAGTTCTACCCACCCCTAGAACAACCTTTTTTTACCTCACTGAACACGGGACTTCCACCGCATCCTATCATTTGAAACCGTCTAATTTTTTACTAATTCATGCATCCTTCAACAACAAAAAACGTGCAAGCAGGATGCACAGACCATACGTTCCTAATTTATGCGTGTTAGAGTGAGATGGCAATATCACAGTGCTTTGATGGTTTCCAGCTACGCATACGCAGTCGATTTTTGGAAGTTTGTAAGGTTGCTGTGTGAGGTAATAGGGGTATTATTTTGAAAATTAAGTATCTTTTGTAATACTGTAACTTGTAACAAAATGCTTGCCTAAGTCTAGTTCTTGCCTAAACCTGGAGCCCTGATTTGTACGAGTTTTTCCAAAGTCTGAATAACAAGAGAGGTGCAAAATTCCTAAAATTTATTTACCTCAAGAGAGGAAGGCTGTTTTGCTGCATTCTATTATTTCTGAGCTACGCACTTAAAACTACATTTTATTCACGTTTGAACCAAATGAAAAAATTACATCACTTTAAAAAAATAAACAAAAAATCATCAAATATTAGGCTTCTCGACACAGTGTAACACAGTGCCTGCGCAAGAGTCGACACTGAGCAGTCAGCGCCGACAGACGTACCGTGCGTGATCAGAAAACTTATCTCAGATCAAAATCACAGCCTCAATGGGCATACGTGTGTTCGCAGGAAAACGTTTATCTCATACTTACGTCAAGAAAAAATCCTAAATAATTCTGTAAGATGTTTTTTTAAGTGACCTTTGTGGTGATTTCCTTTTAGTGTGTGGAAAAATGTTTTTCTAAGTTAAAGTGTGTTAGTGCAGTGACTTTCAGTGTTTTATTTTTTGTGTTTTGTATATTAAAAGTTTGTCAAACTGGATCCTCGAAGAAGAGGGATTTTGGGCTCCCCATCCATCTACGAGTACTATGAAAGTAAGTTTTAGTAGAAGTAAGAAATTAAATTATAAGAAAAATAAGCTGTTCATAAAATACATAATAACATTAATACTGCTTCATTAGTATCACAAAGCTTTATTTTACCTACAGCAATACAGTTAAACTGTTAATCAAAGAAAGTCTCATCAAAATCCCGCTTCCAGTTTCCGAGATAAACATGACCATACAATCATAACAACTTGCAATTTCCTAACCTCAAAACGAAGTTAACTGCAGTACATTGGTGTCAAGAACAACTTACTTAGTAAACACTAGATCTCTGTCTATGCTCACGTGGATCACTTAAGTTGCATAGTTCGTGATCTATTTCATAGATGGCGCTACTCTAAGGATCAGGCTATGTGTGTAGTTTCGGATTTTTATTTATTTATAGAAGTGGGTTTATTGGGTAGGTAAATTGTTTTATTCTAGTTTTTTTTACCTACTTAAGAAATAAATATTGCTTATGTGATGCAACTATGTCTGTCCATAGGTCATCTGTATACAGATCGATTATGTACAAAAGTAGCGTTGTATTAGTAATACATAATGTACATTTGATTCGGTTTTCATAATAGGTACATCATATTTAATTTTAATATTGACTCTGATGATTTCGACAGACGTGATGCAGTATTGCGTATTGGCGAAGCCCAAAAAGAGGTTTATGTTTTTAAAGTTAATTGTTACCTCTACTCTACATGGGTATATTGGCATGAACAGTCCAAAAATCCATAAACAAAATTACTATTTTTCAAGAACATTAAACTTCCTAAAATACAAACAAAAAGGCTCTTGATCAAGAGGATGCTGCTGACCTCTTTTTCTTCTTCTTTTTTAGTTTTCTTCACACGAGTACTGTGTTTTGTGCTTATTATTCATCGACATGCTTTGGCAAAAATGATATGGAAAAAGAAAATACATACCTTAGCTAATTACCACAAACATCTTTCTCTCTTTTTAAAATATTTGAACCCTATTTATCCTCGTGCATTCGTAGTTAATTTAAGTTCTCTGTAAGTAAATTAAGTTCGAATTAAGTGAGCTCGCGTGTGCTTAAGTGAGGTCGGGCATGCCTCTTTGCCTCCTCGCCTCCTCGCCTCCTCCGCATGACGCATGCAATCCTTTGTTGTGCTTAAGTAGACCTCAGGTAACTTGGTGGGGTGTGGTCTAAGTTACTAGCTGAAGCGATGCTTCGGTTTCAGTATTGTTACTGTTCCATCTAATAGGGGTGATTTTATCTAGAACAGGCTGAAGTATTAAGGATACAGACACCCTGAAATGACCTGGCAACTTTAGGGTCTGCTATATTAAAAATCATTTACGATTTAAATCGTCAATCACTGCGAATTTGGCACCAATTGCTGATTATCAAAATGATAGAGAAACCTGCTAGATAAATGAAGCAGTTGTACCTAAATCATCAAAACTTCAATATTGTGAGTCTGTTCTTACTGTATTTTATTCTGCTTTCATTTTTTTACTCAGTCCTGACAACGATAGCGATTAATATCGTTGTCAGTACCGATTCTGCGATTGCGAGCGAGACTGCGACAGTAAAGAAATGAAAGCAGAAATAGAAACAAATTTATATATTTGTCGAATTTGTCAGGATTTATTCCATTGGCTCATACATCAAGTGGGCAGACGATGAGTTTCGTGCAATGAAAATACACTGGGTGCGACACACTGTTTATCATAAACTAACAAATTACTTGAGATTACAACTTAACACAGTAAAACGAGGCACAATGAATCGGGTACAGTTCCAAGACGTCTCAACTCCTCCGATCAGACATTCCCGTCTACCTCGCCTCGAGCTGTAACATCAGGGCTCTGTACAAGCACACCGTGTGGTGGGTAGACTGGTTAGTAAGTCGCGTAATGTCACCACTGCACATTGGCGCGCTTTCTAATTCATTTTATGTCCGTAGGTACTAATGACCGGTTCCCACAATTTTTTTTGTTATAGCAAAAAAGTTGAGTGTGAATTCGATCGCTCATCAATTAGACCCCACTCCAAATAAGGGATTTGTTTCAAAATAGCTCTCATTGAGTCTGTCTGTAACATGATGATTTTTATTTATTGCTCCATCATTATTGTATATGGACCTGAATTGTAGAAAAGTAATGATAGGCCTTACCTCCCGATTAGCGTAGTAAAATAACGTAAAAGAATGAATAAAATAACTTTTCGCCTGGAAACATAAGCATAATAATCACGCACCTAAATAACACAAGCATTCAGCCGTTCCTAATGCTAAGATAGAGGTCAGAATGCATCACGCGGGCCCAGTGCAGGTTGGTATTGTCACATGTTTTCGAATTTTAGGTTCTAGGTCATGTCCGTTTCTTTACGATGCTTTAATAAAACCATCATCAGTGTAGATAACCTATCCTTTCTAAAAAAGGTATTGTAAGACTCAAGTAAAAACAGACAGACAACCAGACACCAGACAGTCCAAAAATTTAATATGCCGTCAAAAAGAACGCAGGAAAAGAATACATGTTCACATAACATACATATTTCAAAACTATTTTGTAATTTCTGAATCAGAATATGCTTTACTTAGTACGAAATACAAATTCAGCTCAATTTCTACAATGAATGAATCTCATTCAGTACAAAATCGTATTCATTCAGTAAAGTAAAAATCGGTTTCGATACCATATCCTTTTAAAGAAACATGGCCGAAGCAAATGGTCATGTGCCCAAAAACGACCAGAAAGCGAATTCTCGCAAACGAAATCGTATTAAACACCCACTACACACAGCAAGAACGTTATAGTTTTGACCTTATTTAACTGACTCAAGTATGGGCAGGTAACTAATCTTATTGAGTACTTATTTCCTTAATTAGATTGGCTTCCTCATTCTTATGTACATGCTTTTTACTATAGTAAATTAATTATGGCTAAGTTGCTTCTTTGTTGCCGTAAGAAAATAAGCCAACATCTTTAACTATGACCAGTATTTACAACAGTAAATTGCTTAAGAAAAATTATGCTAATAAAGAGTTACCATAGGGTTTCTTGTCTGTTTTCTCCTTATTAACCTATTGCAGTAGATTCAAATTAGTACACTTTAATTGACATGAAAGTGTAGCGGCACTATAAAAGTATTACAGCAACATAGTACAAAAAGTACTACAGCGCCATCTATGACACAAATAAAGAACTAACATCAAAATTTTATTCTAAATCGTGCAGTTAATGTTATCCGAGACATAAGATTATTATTATTATCTCCTTTATTCATTTTTATACATATAATTTACATTTTTAAATATTTCTATACAAAGTAATATAAAAAACATTTAAAAATATAAAAAATAGTAGCCCACTGGTATCTATATCTTATTATTATTATTATTATTTAGAAAAAACCCGACCACTACGGCCGGCCAGTAGCCCACCAGACACATCGCCCGTCTGATGGGAGGATCCTCCCTTTTTAAGGGGGATGAAGAACTTATTACCCTTAATACCCTGTTCTTCACACTCCTATAAAAGCTTTGAGATTAGTTCTTAAAAGAAAACTGTCTTCGTTCTCCAAAGTCTGCGCATCGGATATCTTCTCTCTTTTTTTCACTCTACAGGGCGTAAGGGACAGCCGGAGGGCTGACAGACTGATGGGGAGAATTCAGTATATCATACTAAGATGACCGGTACAAGAAATTATTTCAGAAAGGTTAAGGGAATCCAATAAATTTTATTTATTTTTAATTTCCTCATACGCAATGTATCGTGCCAAAACGCACGTAGCGAACGGCAAGCGCGACGGCGAGTTCGATAAACTCTGCAGCTAGGCAGGAAGTGAACAGCTGATTTCACGCGTCGTTTGTGTATTGTATAGCCTTATAAACTCCCATATTATTTAGGTCATGAATTAAGTCTGGGAAATGCTAGAATTGAAAGTAAACCACAACAAGCTGTGTCATTGGGTCAAAGAAGTTAAATAAGTATGTTATATCTAATATAACATGTACATAGTTGTCTATTGTTAGTATGTTAATTGCAACGGTTATTAACTGCATGATTATTTTATGGTCCCATCATTATTATTTGCCAACTGCAGCGAATTTGAAAGGAGGGTAATGTGTTAGCACATTAGACAATTAACCGTCTTTAACACAATAGCTAACAGTTATAAAGTAGAAGTATAAATTATTATGTTCAATTACTTTATGTTCTTGCGTTGCGGATCTTAGAACCGTAATAGTGTAATAAAACGAGCGAATGTCAAGAGAGACACATGATAATGAAGTGTATAATTAAATGATTCAATCTTCTCAAGGACGGGTACTGAAAAGTGTATATCATCATTCTCCTGCCCTCATCCCAATTTATTTGGGGTCGGCGCAGCATGTCTTCGTCTTCCATACTTCTCTATTACTCGTCACCTCAACAGTCACCTCCTTTCTTGCCATATCATCGTTTCTTTGATCTTCCTCTACTCTTATATTCATCCACATTCATACTCAAAACTTTCCTCACGACATTTTCCTCATTCCTCCGCGTCACATGCCCATACCAGGCCAACCGATTATCACACAACTTGTCACAGTCACCGGCGCCACTTTCAGACTTCCCCTTCTGTACTCATTTCTTATTTTTTACTATAAAGTTCATCTATTCCAGGAAATTGTTAAGTTCATTTATTCGTTTATTTGCTGACAGACTACATATAGCTTGAACGACTGGGTCTACGAACATAGGTACCATTTTGTAAAAGAGTTTTTATTTCGTAGTAGTGTGCGTGATGGGTGACCACCCATTACATACCGAGTTTCCTCCGTGCCTCGGAAAGCACATAAGCCATTGGTCCGGCTGTCATTTATAGACCTTTGACAGCCGTTACAGGAAGTCAATGGCCCAAAAAGTCTGACAACCAGTCTTGCCTGGGGGTATCGTATTACCTAGTACTAACTGGGTTGTGCAGGTCAAAATAGGCAGTCGCTCCATGTAAAATACTGGTATTCAGCTGTATCCGGTTAGACTGGAAGCCGACCCTAACATAAAGGGTTTAAATAGACCCTTAACATAGCCGAAAGGCACTTGTTCTCCCCGTCTTTGCAATCATTTTTTTATTCTAGACCATACCTGGCAACCTTCTATTTACGGAGATATTGGGGGTCAAAGTTTCAACTTTTTCACAAGTTTTTTTTAAATACATGTTTTTAATGTAAGGTTTTTACTTTACACACCTCCACGACCCCCGTACTATTCAATCCATCCATCAGCACAATCCTTTGAGTGTTTTCCATCGAGTCCTACCGTAAAACGTGTTTTTACACCCCAAAAAAAAAAGTTGATTCCCAGCAATAATTTTTGCGTAAAGTTACTTAGTTTGATGTACAGAATGCTTGGTTGACGGCTGTGAAGGGTCTGTTTACACACTGTAGTTGGGAAAAGGCTAGGCAGATGATGAGTAGTGTAAGTGAGCACTAGGGTACCATTCTTGACAATTTATCTTGTTAAGTTGGAGTTGGGTTGAATGTTTGCAAGAAAATTCGTCATTTTCTCTGATAGAAATCTCACACGGCTTGTGTGTTAATAAATTCCATTGTCTTGATTAAAAATTATGACAGCATAGGTACACTCGTTTATTTATCGACAACACCTAAACAAAAGATCTTACACAAGCGAATTCCTGATTATCAAACAATAGATCTAACTTAATAACTATTTAATAACAGTACCGTACAGTTAACCTCTAACTACACGTGATATGTTATCATCTTAACTGCTAGTTAAAATAATTGATACTTGTTTACACCTTGAGATAATGCCATGATTAAGTGAACTGACATTTTAGAAGTAAATATCAGATAAAATGGGAGTGAGAGAAAAAAGTGGGCGAATTCCTGTTTTTGATAAAGTTTACGCCTTTGGGAAGAAAAGGTGTAAGCTTGGAACTAATTACTACATCTGTGTTTTAATTGATCTACATTATTATTAACTTTGCTAGCTTGACAAACGGAATAATGTGAAATTACCATTTAATTAAACTATTCACAGGCACTTTTGCACAGGTCTCAGCACACATATGGGATCGGAAAGGGATCGTAACCGTAACGCCTTTCGCCTCGCTGTCAACCAGGCGTCAACCTACCGTATGCACGTAACGAAAGCGTATCAGCAGCGCCTGTACGTCAACTCGGCTACGGCTAGGCGACACCGCGCTTACGCCTCGCCGCCCCCTGGCTGACCTGGTTGGCACCAGATCAGTTTGAATCCAAACGTTAAGGGTCTCAACACACATATGGGATCGGAAAGGGATCGTCACCGTATCGCCTCGAGCCGTTCAGAATGGTTTGTATTAGGGTCTCAGCACACATATGGGATCGGAAAGGGATCGTCACCGTATCGCCTCGAGCCGTTCAGAATGGTTTGTATTAAACTCCCTACTGCAACGCACACTAATCGGAATAATAACGTAATCGCCTCGCCTCGGAACAGGCTCCGAACTTGAATTCCCGCGCTTAAGGCTCATCGTCCCCGCGCTTACGTTTCTCCGTCCCCGCGCTTACGTCTCTCCGTACCCGAGCTCACATCTCTTCGTCCACCCTTTCCCCTTTCCCCTCCCGCGACTTGCCTGCTAAAGACGCCGCCATTCGCAAGGAGTATTTCATTCGTGTTGCGCGTATGTTTTATTTAAAATTTTAAGTTCGATTCGTTCATTCATTCATTCGTTTTTTTATAGTCCGAAATTCCCCTTCAGTACTCCCTTCAGTACCAGGTCAGCCAGGGGGCGGCGAGGCGTAAGCGCGGTGTCGCCTAGCCGTAGCCGAGTTGACGTACAGGCGCTGCTGATACGCTTTCGTTACGTGCATACGGTAGGTTGACGCCTGGTTGACAGCGAGGCGAAAGGCGTTACGGTTACGATCCCTTTCCGATCCCATATGTGTGCTGAGACCTTTAAACTCCCTACTGCAACGCACACTAATCGGAATAATAACGTAATCGCCTCGCCTCGGAACAGGCTCCGAACTTGAATTCCCGCGCTTACGGCTCATCGTCCCCGCGCTTACGTTTCTCCGTCCCCGCGCTTACGTCTCTCCGTACCCGAGCTCACATCTCTTCGTCCACCCTTTCCCCTTTCCCCTCCCGCGACTTGCCTGCTAAAGACGCCGCCATTCGCAAGGAGTATTTCATTCTGTTTTTCCTCTTCATCAAGTGCTATGGCTATGATAGCCAACTCACGTATTGTAAACCAAGACATAACCGTGCGCTACACTTAACGTTTGGATTCAAACTGATCTGGTGCCAACCAGGTCAGCCAGGGGGCGGCGAGGCGTAAGCGCGGTGTCGCCTAGCCGTAGCCGAGTTGACGTACAGGCGCTGCTGATACGCTTTCGTTACGTGCATACGGTAGGTTGACGCCTGGTTGACAGCGAGGCGAAAGGCGTTACGGTTACGATCCCTTTCCGATCCCATATGTGTGCTGAGACCTTTAGTGTAGCGCACGGTTATGTCTTGGTTTACAATACGTGAGTTGGCTATCATAGCCATAGCACTTGATGAAGAGGAAAAACAGAATGAAATACTCCTTGCGAATGGCGGCGTCTTTAGCAGGCAAGTCGCGGGAGGGGAAAGGGGAAAGGGTGGACGAAGAGATGTGAGCTCGGGTACGGAGAGACGTAAGCGCGGGGACGGAGAAACGTAAGCGCGGGGACGATGAGCCGTAAGCGCGGGAATTCAAGTTCGGAGCCTGTTCCGAGGCGAGGCGATTACGTTATTATTCCGATTAGTGTGCGTTGCAGTAGGGAGTTTAATACAAACCATTCTGAACGGCTCGAGGCGATACGGTGACGATCCCTTTCCGATCCCATATGTGTGCTGAGACCCTTAATCGCCAAGTAGTGCGTCAGTCAGATGAGAGGAGCTCGTGGCTAAATAATAACAACCGCTCGGGACGAACTTCAAGTTAAGCCACGCTGGCCGAGGTTGTTCCGTGAATGTGTTCCGTGCCTCAGAAAGCACGTTAAGCCGTTAGTCCCGGCTGTCATTTTTATATCTTTGACAGTCGTTACAAGTAAACAGTGGCCTGAAAGTCTGACAGCAAATTTCACCAAGGGTAAACATATTACCCAGTGCTAACTGGGTTGTGGAGGTCAGACAGGCAGTCGCTCCATGTAAAAGTAAGGGTATCGCTGCGTCCGGTTAGACTGGAAGCCGACCCTTGCATAGTTAGGAAAAGGCTAGGCAGATGATGATGATGGGTCAGTCAGATATTGAAGCAGAGGGTGATGGATAAGTTCGGGCGTTTCGTGTTTCTACTACGGGATGGACTTGAGCATTTCGGTGACTTGTGTTATATTTGACTTTTCCGTAGACTTTATAGCTGATAGACTGTCATTTTTTATAAGCCATTGCAAAGGGTTCCTATGAGAAAGATCAGGCTTACAAAATGATGTTGAGGAATTTACAAATGATTTGAATATCTTGTCTTGTTTTTATTGACCCGGCCAATACGGAAATCCTCGCCGACCAATAACATAATCTGCAAATTGAACCAGTATAATCGTCAACGTAATAAGCGGTAACTGTGGAGTTACCGTGTAGGTGTATCCAGATTAACTTGTTAAAAGATCAAAGACTCCGATGTGTAGGAAGTGCTATTTTTATACTGAACTAGTTTTTGGCCGCGGCTTCAGCTGTACGTATTTTGTATCACACCATTTTTAAATTGCCTTTAATAAGAAGAAAATACATTTATTTAGCACATGCCACAAGTGCACACAATATAAAACAAAAATACCTTTCTTCAAAACCCAGGCTACGTATTCATAGAGGTACGAGGTGCAATGGAAGGACAATGGAATACAGTATCTCATCCTCCACAAAAAGTGATAAGCCTTCGACCAGATGGATGTTGTATGTGGTAGGCTACTCTCGATGGTTGTTGTCAGGCTGTTGTAAATAACCTAATCCTGCGGAAATATCTTCATACATAAGGAATCCAAGATATTAGTGAGTTTTTGACGTCATGGCGAAGTGTAGTCCGTATGTGACTTTTTAGATGCTTACCTCCACAGTTTTGTGGTTTAGGTTAGAAACGGACAGACGATTAAAGCTACTTTGTTAATGATATATATTATAAGTATATAAGTAACATAAGGATTGATCAGTAAGCGGAGCATTTAATTTACATGACTTTAAATGTCCACCCACGGCTAAAATAAAGTAACGCAAGTGTTAAACGTGACAGGTCGTTAGATTGTAATCTATATTCGATAAGTATGTAATAAAAAATCTTTTTTTAGTGACACCAGTTGCCTTATTGGTTGACATGACAAATGTGTTTCTAGTGTCAATTTTTTGTTGGACAAAAGTAAAGGTGCTTTTTGGGTGCTGAAACAATTTTACCCACCTCGTTGGTCCTGGGTTTGATTCCCAGGTCGAGCAAAATGTTGAGTATTTTTTTTATTATTTCTCCCCAGCATTTGAATTTGTGCCCGGTTGATGGCGATAGGCTTCCTGTTACACGGGACGCACAAGTTTTCAACTAAGTAACCAAACCTTGTTTAAGTCATCATTCAATATGTCTTCGGGGCTTGCCACACTGCATTTAGCGTTTCAAGATCCCCACGCAGACGCGCCTTCTACAAAATCTAACCCTAAAATTAAAATTGCATTACCGACGATCATAATCATTTAAAACTGCACACAGCTCACAATTTTACCATAACACATAATTATGGTAACTGCCATAATGTATCTCTAACACTTAAACAATTAGGTCACATAACAATTATGTCGAAACGTTTTATAAATCTCGTTTAATCGTATGTTACGATCGTACCCTGTAACCTTCGGACTAAAGATTGTTAATCGTGAGTTTAAATATCGTGTGAGGTTGCATTTATATTTGTACTAAATGTTGCCCGCGAACTTCTTTCGTGTGAAATTATTATAAAAAAGAAATATTTCCCTTTTTGAATCGGACTTTGTTACCAATTTCAATGGTTTTCAACTTTTTTGCACGGAACCCTAATCGTTATCCTTAAATAAAATTTTGCCTTAGTTACTCCTTATAATATCAGCTTTCTGCCAGTAAAAGTCCCGTCAAAATCGGTCCAGCCGTTTCGGAGATTAGCCGTTTAAATTGGATTTTGTTTACAATGTCACGTGTATAATTTTGTTACCCTAATTATTTTTCTAAAATAAAAGTAGCCTGTGTTAATCCTTATAATCTAATAAAATCGGTGCAGCCATTTCAGGGGTTATCCGGAACAAACAGACACACAGACAGTCAAAATTGAAATAAATGTGTTTCTGTTATAAGTGCTGTATATATTTTCATTTGCATTCAGTAAAAAGCTGTTATTTTGATATTACAAACAAACACTTCAATTTTATTTATTTGTATAGATAAACATTGAGATACTTGTAGTACCGTGATGTCGCGATGTAAGCCGTTTTTCAGTAAGTAACTCGACTTAAAAAAGATTGCTGGGTAAGCGATTTTTTTTGGGGATTTTAAGACTCAATGTAACGCAAAACATTTTGCTGATGGATGCATTGAATAGTACAGGAGTCATGGTGGTAATTAAAGACAAGTGATGTAATGGTACATTAAAAACTGGTATGTAAAAAAAAAATACTTGTGAAAATGTTACAAGTTTGTATGTACCTCCAATATATCCGTAACTTGAATATAATATATGGTTCAGAACAAAAAAAAATGGCTCAAAAAGCAGATAATTAAATAAACCTCACCATTACTTAACCTATTGGAATTTATCATTAACGTGACTAACATTTATTTATATGCACATACCAACAGTCTATGTACATAAAGTGATGAACTTAAGAATTTCTCGCAAAAACCGCCCCGTCCAGACATTTAGTGTTCATTCAACTTTAACCGTCGCTCTATAATGAACTTTCTAATAATAGAGCCAGAGAACCAGCGGGGATCTTGAAGTTTCATTAAAAAACGCACACCCGCGTTTGATAATGTTATACTGAAAGGAAGAAAGAAAATACATTTATTTGGAACATGCCACAAGTAAACACAATTTAAAACAAAAACAATATAAGAAAAAAGGAAAAAATCTTAGATCTAAACCAAAAATTTAACACTGCGTGTGTGTAACTGCAGATCTTCATGGGATGGAACTGCCTCTTAATACTTACTCTTATCTTGTGGTCTTCGCCGCAATCGAATAAAAATAGCGCCTAACAATTTTAAGTGAATAATCCAAGACTTGCTGTATCTATCGTAATTTACCTTAATATCTTTATTTTATTCCAAAACTCACCAAGTTTTCATATTTTCAAGACATCTTCTGATCACATTGTAAGTTAATACATAGATAGAATAATATCTTAATATTAAAAGTTCAAACAGATGCCGTGTCATCTCATAATGCTTACTTACTTATTATTAACCGACTTCTTTTTATTTATTTTTATAAAGAACATCAAATTACAATAACAGCAAGCTTTTATATTCATAATCCAAAAAAGAACAAAACACAGTCAGCCCGCTTACCTCATAGCTTCAAGCGTAGGGTGTGTGCACAGGTGCTCAGTTTCCGTTCCCAGTCCTTGATATTTTGCACCCCTGTACATCCCTACCCCCCGGCGTCCCCTGCCACCCCCTGCCGCTGTCTGCCCACAATCGGCAGGTGTGCCTTCAACCGACGTTGGTCGACGTATTAGCGGTATGAAGACATTTGAGCTTCATGTGTTGTGGAAAAAAGCTTTGTTTCAGCTGCTTTTATAAGTATTTGTTGCGTTGCTAAAGTATTAATTTAGATTATGATGCAGTTTAAACACAAGTTTTTTTCAGTACATTATTATTTGTGAAATACCGAGGTTATCACAATCTTGTGGAAACCTAAAACAAAATTTATTTATAAAAAGAAATGTAGGTCCAAGAAGGCTAAACTAGTCCTATCCATAGACACGATACAAGAAGATTATAAATGCTATGTAAATCGATATTTCCTAAAGAAGACAGCTTCTACAAAACCCAAGCTACTGCGCTTTACGGCGAAAATGCTAGGAAAGGGCGCGAAATTCAAATCTTTAGATTTTTTTCAAATTTGCAGCTTCCCTTCCTACTCGGGGTCGGCACAACACGCCATCATTTACTCAGTATTATGTGTGGATCTAAATAGGATTTGCGACCCTAATTATCAAGAGCAATACTACTTTCTATCTCTCTCCCCCTTAATGCCAAAAAGACGAAATTCCTCAGCGGAATCGTACTTGGCCAAAATTCCATAGCCCACATTATTATGTAAGTTATCATAATAATTGTAATCCAATTTACTTGTAGAAAGTTTGTGAATGTTATAATCTAATAGACATTAAGTAACGTCTTAAGTTCAGCGAATAGCATAGTCACCACTTACACGGGAAAGTGGCACTAGAGGCAGGAACTGGTCATTCGATGTAATGAGTTAATTTTAAGTTACAAATATGATGTCATCCTAAACTGGTATACAATGTTAGTCTCATCAAATAATAAATCAGTTCTTCCCTGATCAATGAGTTTTCTGAATAATAGCCAAGAAGCTGTCCAAAACAAACAAAGGCAGCAATGGCGTCTTTCATACTTTTCCAGCTTAATTCAAAGATTAAAAATACATAATTGCCTAAAGGTAACAGAAATAGACCAGTTTTTGCTATACTTGTTCACTAAAGCGTAGCAAAAATTGGTCTATTAAAAAACAAAACTAAATAAGCTACCTATTTAAACTTTTTCTCACATACATCACGACTGTAATCCCCGAAGGGTCAGACAGAGGTGTACCTAATAGTACACCCACATTTCGCCAGTTATGTTTAAGTCCCATGTAATAGGAGGCGAGTCTATTACCATCAACCGGGCACAAATCCAGACTCCGTGGCCGCTACTTAGAAATTCCTGATGGAAAAACCCAATAACAATTTGCCCGACCCGGGGATTGAACCCAGGACCTCATAAACCAGCGAGGCAGTCCATCACCTTTCCTACAATTCCTCCTAAAACAGTTTCTCTTCTTTAGAACCCAAGTTGAAGACCCTTCTCGCCTTCCACGGTCTACATTCAACCGCATTCCTCAAGGCCATAAGATCCATAGGTCACGCAACCAAAGCCAGAGGCAACGACAAGTCGAGTATTAATACTAATAACAATTACAGTAATTGCGGTCGGAATAACGATTCAATTGGAACTCTTGCACAAGCCACAAACATTGCTGTGGTGCTAACTACTAATTTAAGTTGGAACGGTAAGCTTTGAGTGAGATTTAGTTTCGTAATATAAGTATGTAGGTGAATTTAAATGAGGAACTGGTCTGTAAAAGAATTGACATTAGGGTACCGTACTACAAGTCGAAGTATGTATGAAGGAAATGGGTTCCGTATCAATTGCCTCGTTTAAACTTCAAAACTTTTTAATTCGGGGATCATTTAAAATGTAAAGGATCTCCGAAGGAGTATTAAATTTGTGCCAGATTTTTTCTTGAATCTGGCATTCGAAAAAGTGTGTAATAAAAAAGAAGAATGCCATTTTCTGAAATACCATTAATAATCAACTTTTCTACGTGTGTTTTTACTCACAGAAATCTTGATATAACAATGAAAACCAAATCACGATTATGTAAACTTAATTGATCTGCTAGTCATCGTCTAATGACACTTCTACTATGACAATCGAAATGAAAAAAAAGCCTTGTCAATAGAAATGCTACACACTTACTCTAAGAAGTACGAACAGTATATTTATCTTCATTTGATTAGCATACAAGTATCAAGCCCGACTTCTAAAGATACTCCATAAAAACTGTTCTATTCATTTCTTCAGGCAGTTGCAGCAATTTTCCACAAATCATTTCTTTGCCCGATCTAGTTTCATTTTGAGCAAAAAAATCTTAACAAACATACATTACGCTATAAACAGGGTGCTCATAAAGTGTTATGTCTCTATTGATTTGGACAGTGGTGCTCAATCCATGGTGGACAATCTATGGGTGCTTTAGATATGATGGTTACTACAAGCTGCTTCTCGACCTTACGAGGTACCTAATTAGCCATTTCTAATGCCCGTTATCGTAGTGTTAGTAATAACAGGCGTATTAAGTCGTTCACCCAAGCTAAATACTTCCTCCCATAATCTTGTTACATCCAACCACCACCCCCTCTCTCTCCTCCTTTGTCAAATGTGAGTTACGGTTTTGAAAAAAAGCATGACTTCATTTTATTCTAAAATTACCAACGTTCCGTCCCCAAAAAATCACTTACTAAATGAAGCTAAGGTATCAAATATGTATATCAGAGACACCTACATTATTCTGTCAGTCTAGAAAACTTTGAGCACCACTGTATGGTGCCGGCAGGGGCTAGTTAACAAATTCGCACGTTCCAGATAATGTTGAGATACGCACACGGTGCAGCGGTGGTTTCTTGCGGCTCCTACACAAGTACAGTTGCCACGAGTGAGCGTCTTTGGTAGACTGTCCTGGTTTAAGTGATTCATGGGGTCATGCTGAGTACAGTGTTGGAGCAACCTTATTTAAACTATGGAAACATTGGATTTGTTTTCAATTTATCGCAGCTTGTTTTGTATTTAAATGAAGTGACGTAAATTTGAGTACTCGTCTCAATTCACATTCCTGCTGCACATGGGTCTCTCAATTGATGCCATCTTTCCAATTTCGGCCACAGCGACTGCTTTATTATTCCTTATTCTTATTCTTTATTGGACACAAAATTAAAACATATACACACAAAATTACAATATACAGCTTATGTACAACGGCGAGCTTAGCTTTCGGCGACTTTCTAGGGTAGTCATTGAGAGGTTTGATATTCTTCTCATTCATGTGCTCTCAAGTGACTAACTTCTATCGTTGTTGGTCGAAAAACTTCGAGCACAAAGCAGATATGACACACCATTGAAGACATTTTGTTGTAGCTTTAAGGTCGTCACGGTCTCTGAATTTTGCTTGATCTTCGACCACTTTAATCCAGCTGCTTTCAGCCATTATGGGTTACATAATCCAGCAAGACTTCCAAATTAGTCAAAAATGTTCATAGTAAAGTTCTGTCGTATTAGAAGAATGGATAGCTCTACTGTTTCTATTTCTGTAACCAGGAAACCTTCCCTTGTTAAGCTGAGACTTAGACTTGAGATACGACAAAGCTTTTTATGCGTTCTTGCAGATACCCATTATAAATATCAATAGCTAAAGATAAAATCAACAATCACGAAGAACCTTCCACATAATCTTCCACTCATCCACATCAACCTCAGAATCCTCTTCTCGGAAACCCTCACATTCTCGCAGACTATGCTAGGAAGGTATCGTTTTTGTCCTGCATTCTTACAAGCAAGGCGCAAGCGGAGCGACACGCGCCGCCGAGCGTGGCGTGGCGTAACGTGTGGAGTAATCACTTGCGTGCTAGTGTGCCGAGATTATCTTGCAGGTAGTATGGTGACGGGATATGTCGCTATCGTTATGGAAAGCAGTATTTTGCGTCCTTCTTCATCGCCGTATTAATGATTCTGTTCAAGTTAAATAAGAGAGCTTCGACCATAACATGTCCCTTAAGTTGTAGGTGGAGTTGCAAACTTAACAGGACAGTAAGTGGAGCTTTGTCTGTGATCCGCACCTCAGTAATTTTTTATTTCACCTGAATACTCACATTAGACGAAGTCCTGTCTGCCCGCTACGCGAGTTCTTCTCCTTCAGCTTGCCGTCATTTAGCAAACTCTCAAATCATTACGTCACCACAGACTTTTGGGGCACCAAAATACACTGAATATAGACGTTCCTGTCGTGTACAAATTCATCTTTTATAAGTCAGTATCTGCGTATCAGTAAACCGTCATTTTTATTACTTTGTAGTCCACGGAACCCTTTATGAAGGATTGCATTTAGCCAGTATCAAATTAAGTGACAAACCTGCTTAACCACGGTTACGACAAAGTCAGTACGACAACCAGTTCCATTTAATGAAGCACTAGTTTCAGGCTCCCTTATCCAACGCCGAAAAAACCTACTTCTACCAGTCTATCAAATAAACCAGCTTAACTCCAGACCAGACTATCTTCAAACATTGATAGAACCATAGTTTTTATGCGTATCCAACAATAAACAGAACGCAATGTTCAGCCGACTGTGAACAAACTAGAAATAGTGAAGACACGCTTCCTACCCATCCTAGTGACGTGAATAATTACAGAAAAACTTTACATTCACTTGATTATTACTGAGATTATATTGGTTGGGTAACTTGGCTCTTGTGTGTATACAATGGCCGATGTTGGCCCATTCGTTACTTCCTCGTTAAAGAAAGAGTTATATTTTTGACTTGTCATGCCTTTCATTAAGATGATATTAATGATGTTTCGGTAAGTTGTATAGCACAGACTAAAATGAAAGTCTTTCATTTGAATCAAAACCACTTTTTGGAATCTTCTAAGTCACTTTTATTTATTTCATGCATAAATACGTGTGGCACCCATTACCCATCATCTGCCTTGCCTTTTCCCAACAATGTTGGGGTGAGCTTCCAATCTAACCGGATGCGTCTAAATACTAGCATTTTACAGGGAGCGACTGCCTATCTGACCTCCACAACCCAGTCAGTACTGGGTAATACGACACCCCTTGGTAAGACTGGTTGTCAGACTTTCGTGCCACTGACTACCTGTAACGACGACGTGCGGCATCCACGTGTACAATATTTTATCTTGTCGGTACCTGCTCATCCAAACGTTCAGAATACTGTGAAACAAAGCCTTTTAGTTTTTACATTTTAAATTTACTATAGGAAAAAGCTATAGGAAGGTTTTTTCCGTTGTTGTTCTGTCTGCACAGAAGATAAGAACCTACAAATAAGCCATACAAGCGAAGCAGTCATGCTAGTGAAGGAGGTGGCGGGACGTGAGAGGGAAAGAACTTCACGTCCCAGCCGCCGCGGGAGACGCCCTGGGCGTCGGGGGTCACGTGGTGGCTCCCGGCCACCGTAGGCGCGGGCCTGTGGACGGCGAGTTATGGGCTAGCTCGCCGTCCGACCGTCTTATGACGACAGGCCGTGTCGACGGCGCGTTCGTGTTCCACGCGCGCCTCAAAGAGATGTCAGCAACCGAGTAGGGGTCCGCATGGGCCGATGCCTGCCAGAGCTGCGGGACTGTTCGAAAGCGACACCGTGGCCCTGGAACACAAAGGGCAAAGAAGGAACATGGATGGGTTTTAGTCAGTACAAGTCTGACACTCCCTTCCGCTCCGCCCAAGCCATACAAGCTGCAATTGTAGCTCACTGCCTAAGTTACTAGTCTACATATACAGCTTGAAATACATTTCAAATGACAATAGCGTCGAATATGGTGCAATGCCAAATGCTCTACACGCCTATTTGCTAACTTCACCAACTTGGAACATAAGTCACCACTTATCTTAACTTAGTTTAGTGCTATTAGCTTAAGAAATAATTGTTTAGTTTCAATGTTCCGAGTTGTGTTGTTGGAATTTAAGTTTAAGCGAAATTTTGAAGTAAACATGAGAATCAATCGGCGTGCTTTCATGGCCAAATGAACTGTTGAAAGTGTAAAACAATCTATAACAGCTCACACTCAAAAATTAAACATAGCAAGAAACTTAGCTTTATTGCCCGTCGTGCGTCCTATACACTTCTGGGCCTCAAGTCTGCTATTACAATTGTGTCAGAATGGTCTATCATTGATTTCATAATTGTTGATTTTGACAACTTTGGTAATCTACCTATATAATGGCGTCATTATGACTTTCCAATGGTCAACCACTGACACTCCATTGAAAGAAATGTCATAGAATGGTAATCTGATAAATAATAAAAATATGTAAAAATATATATAAATGAAATCTGGCATAAATAAATGTTCTTTAGTTGTTATTTTTCGAAAATCATTTCTACTAACGGGTTTTATAATAATGGTAATACGACAATGTCAATATAACACAATTCTATTACGAGACCATTGACCGACCAATGATCGATCATTATGAATTTAGCAGATTACGAACTTTAAGCAAAATGACAAAGGGATCGTGTTGGAATGACGAATTTATAAAAATAGCAGACTTGGGCCCATGCTCAACCTCTCGGGGAACACACTCGGGATGTTTATTTATGTATATACGCATAAACGGTCCGAGTCAAATTTCGACTACTGTTTTAAGCTTTCACGGTTTATAACTAAACTTATACTGTCACTTACGGGATATCATCCATGGCCATCCCGCGATCATGGTGCTTGTAACAGCGTCGAAATATCGGAAACTCAGAATAATGAATAATCACGGAAGATATCTCGTAAGTGACACTCTTACTAAGTGAAATCATCTTTAACACACTTCTTCAAAAAAGAATGAAAGAAAAATTGTTTATTCTGCACAAACAAAGCGCCCATTACAAAAACAAAACACTGTTTGTGTTTTGTTTGTTATACTAGAACTAAAAGTTCAGAGAAAAACCTAGTTGGCAATTGTTATATCACTAGGCAAAAAACAAAAAAAAATTAGACCTCGACTTCAAGCACGAAGCGCTAAACGCTAGCTATTGTTTTAGAAACTACATATATCGTTACATGCATGTATAAAATGATCGTTTTGATTTGAAAGATAGTATCACGTCTACCTATCATTACTAACAATTTGCCGGTTGAAAGATTAATATCTCTGCTAAGCTATTAAATAGTACCTGTTCAAGTAATTAAGTCATGATTGATTAATGATCTTTCAGATATAAGCTACATATTTCGACACAGCTGTAAAAATACAAGCTATCATCATTCTTCTGCGCTTATCACAATCTATTTGGTGTAATCATAGCACGGCTTCTTCTTTCATACTTCTCTATTAATACTCATCTACACATTTTAACGAAAAGCATGAAAGATGAAGGATTTTTTCTGTCATATCATCTTTCTCACAGTAGATCCATCGTTTCTTTGGTCTTTCCACACTTTTATAGCCATCCACCTCCATACATTTCTCACGACATTATCTTCATTCCTCCACTTGCCCAAAATACAAACACAACTGCTATCCAATCAACTTTTCAGACACCGGTGACACTATCAGACTTCTTCTTGGATATCTACTCATTCCTTATTGTTTACAAAATGCAACACCATTGAACGATTACTTTTCCCAATTGTTTGATATTTCTGAAAAGTTTATATGCGTTTGAAATCTATCGCTTTATCAAGATAGGTACCAACGTATACATAGTTGTTTCCTACTTTCGGAATGAAACTATTAATTAAAATCACATAGGTACTTTAACCCAACAATTTCCCAAGCCACACCATATTATTACTGCCTCAACAACAGACAATTTCTATTCCACCATGAGTAGGGTCCCATATACCACGGCAGGTTCATCAGCCTAAGTTTTTTCCCCTACCGTCTTGGGCTATGGTCCGCAGTAGACCATAGCACATTAGCTGGTGCGGCCATCTGTGACCCCCGGTAGCGCACCATTGTATGTAGACCTAGTATTGTTTAGACTAGGACAAGTGGTTGGTAAATGAAGATTCATCATCTGCCTAGCCTTTTCCCAACTATGTTGGGGTGGGCTTCCAATCTAACCGATGCTGCTGAATACGTATTTTACATGGAGCGACTACCTATGTGACCTCCACAACCAATTTCGTACTGGGTAATTCGATACCCCTTGGTAAGACTGGTTGTCAGAATTACATGCCACTGACCTGACTACCTGTAACGATTGTCAAAGATCCACAAATGACAGCCGGGACCTACGGCTTAACGTGCTTTCCGAGGCACGAAAATCGGTGTGTAATAGGTGGTCACCCATCCACGGACCAACCTGTGCAAGCGCGGCTTAACCTAAATCGACATTATTTTACTTAATATTATACTTCAACTTAGTTAAAAGGTATGAATGAGCTTATTATTGGAATCCATTTACTTAGTTTAATTTATCTCTGGGAGCCTGTTGAACCAACTCTCAGCTGATAAATTTTATCTAATGGCGTGTTATCAGTAACAGGCGTTATAAGATAACGGATAGGCGGCGTTCAGTTAATTAATATAATCCCCGTCGGTGTTGGAAGGGTTACCGTGTAGAACGTTTAGAACAAGACAGTTAGGACCCACTTACAAGAGCCAATTTAAATGCCTGGTAAATGAATTAAATTAAAAGCTAACTGCTGTAAATAGTGAGTCGTTTCTCAGAAATAGAACGTTTTTGTAAATATTGGAACAAGAGAAAATCAAAATCATTTACGGATGCGAATCATAATTATTTTCATCAACAACAACCTGATGCTGACCTGCAAGTTGCAAAAAACCTATAAAAAAAATTATTTCGTGGGCTACCCTTGTACTTCACCCTTTTTTTCGGATGGGAAATCATAAAATGACCCCTCCCACTCTGGCCGGAGCGGAAGGGAGAGTCAGACTTGTACTGACACCAAACAACCCATCCTTCTTTGTCCTTTGTGTTCCAGGGCCACGGTATCTCTTTCGAACAGTCTCGCAGCCCTGGCAGGCTCACCCTTAAGACTTGTTGTTAGTCAGTGATTGAAATTAAGGTAGAAATCATGGTTGGAAATTATAATAGATAGAGTTAATATCATGTATCATGTACATGGTATCTTGTACCCCAAATTCCTTAAATTTTTGGAATAATTTCGTTATTCCTAAAGCCTTTTATATGCGATATTGTATTAGATCTGTCCAATAAACTAAAATTTCTCCCCTGTAATATATTTCAGCCAGTACCTACTCTCTTCAAATTAATAAGTCTCAACGGGATATCTTCAGAAACCAAGAATTACGTCGCTTACGTCAAACTGGTTTCCGGCGTCGCTTTCAATTCATTTTCCAAGATGGCGGAGTGACATAGTGAGATGATTTTCTCGAATCATGCCTGTTTGAGTAACTGGCTTGTAATCTTACAGAGGCCAGTAAGGCCGCTTAGCAGCGAATAAAAAGAAATTGCTTGTTCATCATGGCTTTCGAATGTTGTGTTCGTCTCCGAATTTTATTGAATGGACAGATAAGTAGGTCTTGGATAAAATGTGTATAGATTTAACAAAGAGATACCTATAGGTTTCAACAAAATGTTTGTTTTGTCTAGAAACGTAAGAATGGATTTGAAAATTGTGCTTTAGCTGTAGCTCTGTCTCTTTGTTACTATACAACAAAGCTACAGAGGCGTAGTTATGTATACCTTTTTTGTATATCTCGAAAACGATCAACCACTCACGGCGATCACTTCATAACATAACATAACATCACGCCTGTAATCCCCGAAGGGCTACGCAGAGGTGTAGTACACCCACATTTTGCCAGTTATGTTAAAATCACTTTACAACGCAATAAATTACACTACTACACCTCCCACACATTTAACAAAACTACTGAAATAGCAATCAATTCTACAAATACCGAATTTTCACTTAACACCAACAAATTAGCACAATTCAAACCTTCGCGCAATATTTATCCAAAAAAGGCTATTTTTATGACTATGGTGGGTGTGGCCACGTCTATTTCTTCTCAAGTCTACATCACTTGAGGCTACGAAAGCGAATCTCGATCCCCCAATGTGCGCAAAGGCAACCGCAAGGCGTTCAGTGTAATTTGTGCGCCCGCGCGCCTCTGTGCTCTACTGTACTTGCGAATGGATTTTGTTCAAATAAAAGTTTTTTTAAGACTTTTTTTGTCAAGTGTATGTGTGTGATGTGACGTGAGACCAAGGTTTTTGTTGTGAAAAATATGCGAATTTTGTTTTGAGTCAGTGGGTTTTAATTTTGCGGTTTTTCAATAATTAATAATGTTAGATTCAAGCTTGGACGATAATGTCCAATAAAGCTGATATTAGCCTTAATTAAAAACTTTTTTACCATTTTGAATTCGGAAATCAAAACGCGAAAAAAGAAATCTAAAAAACAAAAACCAATTTCGAATATGGAACCAGTGTAAAAGAAAAAATACGGGAACCCATTTAAATAAAACCGCGCGAAACACAGCCTTTATTCAGCTTACTAAACTAAAACCAATTTCCCTCCATTTTATTGGTTTTAAACAAACAAAAGATATTCAAATAAGTGATTAAGTTCCCATACAAGTACTGGATCCCGTTCTTTCGTTCTGCTAGGCACTAGAGCAAACAAACATTGCGTTTAGTTTGGTTAAAGAATTGCGATATTTATTGCGTGAGGCTACCAATTGGATATTTTACCAAACGTGTGAATTTCCACGGTCTGTTAATTTCTAACGTTTACATAGAAAAGGATTTTTTTGGAGAAGATTTTGTTTTGGTGTGGGTTTAAGATTCCGGATGTTGGTAGGCATTAAGTTTAATGAGCCATAAAGTTTATTAATTTGCTTTTCAAATGGAACTAATCGCAGCCACTTAGCTAGCACGTGTAAATTGTCCCAATGGTGGACCCCTTTTGTCCTTGACTCTGTGTACTAAGAAATGGCAAATTGTTTCTTGAAAATCCAATCAAATTATATCTTTATTGTTAAACACTATTGCTGAACACTATCTACCTATAAATACATTTGCAAGATGTTAAGTGAATGCGCAGTTTAATATGTTCTACCAATTAAGGCATGCAAACATTTTAAATAGTCATTATGAACATTTTATGTATCACACAAGACAGTAATTTAGCGCATAGTTAATAAAAAGTTAACTTGATAAAACTTCATAATCACGTTGTTGTCAAGTTGTGAGAAGCCTTCGCCCAGCAGTGGACTACAGACTGAGTAGATTGTCTTCATAGTCATTTTAGAATGAAATATTCTCTGATAGATATAGCTGACTTTTTTGAAATGGTTTTTTTTTCGGTTAGACTGGAAGCCGACCCCAACATAGTTGGGAAAGCCTAGGCAGATGATGAATGACCACAACGATGACAATACTTTAAACAAATAATTAAACATAACACCACTCCTGTAATCCCCGAAGGGTTAGGCAGAGTTATCTACCCCCATTTCGCCAGTTTTGTTAAAGTCCCATATAATTTTGGGCAAGCTTATTGCCGTCAACCGACCAGCAATCCAGACTTTATGACTGATAAAGAAAAATTATTGTTAGAAAGACCAATTATAATCATTAAGACCCATGATTTTATCACAGTTATGCGTAGAAACAATTCTCCTAACTATTCATAAGCATTCGCGATCTCCACAATCTCGCTCAGGAAATCAGTTTTTGTTTAGACAATCTTCATTACAGCATCATTTTCATGTAACCACAATAGAAAAATTACATCTTACAGCTTCTTATGATACCGACAATTTTGTTTAATGCATAGCAATTTATTTTTATTCGTTTATTATAGAGTTAGGTTATTCATCTCATTTGTTTTTATTTGCTTTTTAATTGCAATCAATTTAGTGTCATTCGTTTTATTTAATCACAGATCTACTTTTATGGTCATGATTTTGAAACTATGCTTGCCAATTGACATTTGGTAAATTGGTGTTAATGAATAAAATTTACGAGTTATGCAGATTTAGCTCATTGTGTCAAGCTTGGCATAATTTCTGTAACATAACCAAAGCGATGTATAATTAAAGACGAGCCCGACAATCGTAATCAACCTGCCCACCACTTACCATCCCCTAGAATCGCCTCAACAACAAAATATAGACGATCATATAAATAATAATTAACAAGATCTAATAATCCATGGGAATCCAACTCTTTACCCAGAGAAAACTCTCTCAAAACAAAAAAAACATCAACATCTATTTTCGCCAACACATTTCTAATGCCGTTGACCACACAATAGGTTTGGAGACCGCTAAAGGAACCACACTCCGATGGCCACTAACAATAGACCAGTTAGAAGAGTTAATTAGTCACCTATACAATGCTGTAGATACCGTACGGATTAAGTGGCGTGAAGGTAATAATCTTGGGCAACGTGTCAAGGAAACTAGATGGTTGTGACCGATAAAAAGATTCCAATTGGTTGGTTCCTGTTGATGGCGTCAATGGCTTACTATTTTATGAAGGCGGCATTCAGCTTCAGTCGAACGGGTACGGACAAGATGTGGAGACGGCTCGGAGCACTGTATTCCGACTTTTGTCAGGGTCTAGACAAAACAGTAGTCGCCTTTGATATGTTTCTCATTTCTGCAACGACTGTCATCAAGATAAAATTAGCAATAGCAATGTTCTCTTTGTCCATTCATAACAGCGTACAACAGCAGAATCCAAAACACTGATTAATGTCGATCTACAGATTAAGTATCAGCCATGGCTAGGTCATCGACAAGTTTACGTGTTTCTTACAAGATTTGATCATTGACAGCCTTGTTCTACTCATATTAATATGATCTTGTATGCCAAGCTTTCCTGATCTTCTCTAGTCTCAACCAGGTCTTACCCACGATCTTCTGAATTTAGTACATCTGGCCGTTGGTCTACTTTACCTACCGACATTTTTGTATGCTTGCTTAAGTACTTCTTATTATTCAAACTAAGAAGAAGACTAAGGTACTAAATGAGTAGTAGCTGTTGTTAGAAAACAAGCAAAGCTGTGAAATAAATTCTAAAATACTTGGATAGTAGGAGTTGAATTTAAATTGTTAATCCAGTGAATCATAGGAGCTTAAGCTTAAGTTGGTAGATTACAATGCGGTGTTAAAAGCGACTGCTCAGGTTGACTGGTTAAACGATTGCTCTTAAGACGCGTCTAGCATTGAGAGAGCTTTACGGTTCATTTCAATGTTAGTTTTTGGATCTGAGTTCTTACAATATGCTGTGTAGTCTTTTAATTTTAAAAAACCTTTTGAAACCACATAAATCACTCGGTAAGCTTCAGATTAATTTTATTTTCTATATCTCATTTATTCCTGAAAACTTTGTTTGACAATCCAACTTAAAAATTGCATTACAAAAGGGTGTACAAATTGCGTAACATATCGCTCCGGATATGAGGGCCCTACTGCCGATCTGTTAAGACCTACAAATCGGGACATCCTGTATCCATAGAAAACTTGGAAACGACTCCGTACATGTAGATCCGGCAAATCCATGGGCAGTTGGCCAAAGACAAGTATCCGTTACACTATTATAACATGATGCCTGTTAGGCTTAAAGGTTATGCAGCCCTCTGCATAACCTTTAAGCCTAACAGGCAAACTAGTAGAATGAAGGTGTACTGTACCCTTACAGTACACCTTCATTCTACTAGTTTTGTTGGCCATGCACAAAAAACCAAAAATAATAATAATAATAATGCAATAAAAATTTGAGTATTGAGTAACCGGGAAAAAATCCAATCATTAGTCTGCTTCTGAAAAAATCCTGATGAAAAAACCCACACAACACAAACACACACACCCACAACACAACACAACACTTAGCCTAGCCCAGGTATGGAACTCAGGACTTCATACTCAGCGGTAGCGCTACCAATAAACCAATAAGACAGTAACACTATTCATCATCATTCTTCTTCCACACTTCTCTATTACTCGTCATCTCATCAGACACCTATCTTGCCATGACAGTTACACTATTATGTTTGATATAAGGAGTCTGGACGTCTGTATACACCTTTAATAACCCCAAGTCCAAACGTAGGCGTAAATTATTCAATAAAACTGCCAAGATGATATTATGAAGCTTATTAACCTTTTATATCTGGTTTATAGTAACTTTATATCATCCAACTCCTTCCACGTTGAGGTCACCAGCTCTCAGAATAGTTACAATATATTAAAGTACATAAACGGAAGTTCTACCAAAAGGTTGAAACTGAGTTATGCATTAAACGTCCAATAGAGAAGTGTGTATGTGTGATCTTGGCTGTCAACCACAATTTCCAACAATTGTTTTCGCTGACATCCTCACATCTTACAAGGTGGATAATGAATCATTCATCTTACGCTGTGCCTTTCAAAACCTAGCAGCGGTGACAGACAAATATTAAAATATTCAATGTCAGTTTGAAACTTTGTGAATTGAACGTCCACTACCTATATTACATAACAACAATACGCCTGTAATCCTCGAAGGATTAGGCAGCGATGTACCTAATAGTACATCCACATTAAGCCCGTTATATTAAGGTCCCATGTAATAGGAGTTAGTGCTATCAGCCAGGCACAGTTCCAGGC
This sequence comes from Noctua janthe, assembly GCA_910589295.1. Taxonomy (NCBI): domain Eukaryota; kingdom Metazoa; phylum Arthropoda; class Insecta; order Lepidoptera; family Noctuidae; genus Noctua; species Noctua janthe. Next base: position 1,578,426 of record OU342565.1, on the reverse strand, counting down.
TCCGCGACTGCTACCTTTTCTGATAGAAAAACCCAATAAACTTTTGCCTGACATGGGACTGAAACCCACGACCACAAGTTCGGTAGTAGCACTTGAGACTACTAGACCAAAGAGGCAGCTGATATTTGAATTGCATAATGATAAAGGTCCTTAAAACATGCGCCCATAAAATGACGAGTTTACTTCAGATCTGTACTGCAGAGAAAGCTGGTATAACCTCAGAGTGACTCACAGAGGGACATAAAATTGTGGCTTTTACACATACAGCATGTATTAGAATGGTGTGGTCTTATTCAAACGACACAAAGACCATCAAATTGAACGACTTTGTCCATCATCACCCAGTCCATATCAGCCTAGCCTTTTCCCAACTATATTGGGGTTGCCTTCCAGTCTAACTGGATGCAGCTGAATACCCGTATTTTACATGGAGCGACTGCCTATCTGACCTCCATAACCCAGTCAGTATTGGTAATACGATACTCCTTGGTAAGAATGGTTGTCAGATTTTCGAGCCACAGAGTACTTTTAACGACTGCTAAAGATCTACAAATGACAGAAAGAACCACTTTGTTCATGGGCCCAATATCGTAATCGGGAAAAAATAATCAACAGTCCCGTACAAACATTACTACAAACTCAACCCAAATGTATGGGGCAACTGGGAAAGTTGTTCAGTTCGCTGGTTTCTATCACATCTTTAAATATGACTACACGTTTTTGATACACGCTGTATACAGCTTTTCGTGTGATGTCGTTATTGGCAGACGGCCTGCCGTCAAGATTTCTGTTGAAGTGACTCATATTTTGAGACGTGTCTTTATAAAAAGCGACATATTTGGCATTGCTTACGCCACTTGCTTTGTGGATCGTGCAATGAGGCCACGGCCATAATGATGATGCGTATTCGGCAGTTTTAGCTCCCAAATGTGATTCAATCTCCAGAAATCATAAGTTTCAGACTACCGCGTTAGTCTAACCTGAGCATGAATTCCTGGATTCGAATCCCAGGTCAGGCAAAGTGTTGTTGCGTTTTTCCATAAGGAATTTCTCAGAAGCTACGGATTCTGGATTTGTGCAAACTTGATGGCAATTGGTTCGCCCCTTTTTACATGGGAGTTAAACAAAACTGACAAAATGTGGGCGTACTATTGGGGACCCTCTGCCTAACCCTTCGGGGATTAAATACGTAAAGATATGTTTATGTTAAATCATAAGTAAGTTAAACATTAAAATTTATTATCTAATTATATTTACATTATATACAGATTACAAATAGAACTAAACTAATGATAAAAATAAGACTTCTACTTTTAAGTAAGAAAATATAAACATCATAAGTTTGGCAGAACATATCCAACTTGCCCAAAATCTGCAACATCCATTATACTAATCGACCCTTACAATTTGCGAAATGATAAGACGATAAGAAATTAATGTCCATTGTTCTGACACAACAGGCAATAAAGCAAGGATCTAGCTTCAGATAAATAATTCAACAAGCTTGATGTTGCAGACGATAACACTTGGAATAAAGTTACGATATCAGATGCTTCACTTTTTTTTATGAATTTTGTCTTTTATTCGGCATATTTCACATGAAGGGGATTTTTGTTTCCTTAGCCCATATTGTCCCCCGGCTGGGCAAAGGATTCCCCCATCGCCTTCCACCCTTCTCTCCGTGAGGTTTTCTCCGGCCAATCTCTCACAAACACCTCTAAGTCGTCACGCCAGCGTACAACAGTACAACTTAGGAACACAAAACAAGTCAGAAGGAAAATTTAAATTCATTAGTTAAGTGATCCAACAATCTTAGATTTCCACATTTCACTCACCGATTTTTTTTTTTTTTTTTTTTATTTACCCCGTATTGTCCCACTCCTGAGCAATGGCCTTCCCCCATTCCTTCCACGATGGTGTGCTTCTTCTCGCCAATTCGCGAGGAAGCCATCCAAGACGCTCATCTTCGTCATCTTCTTATCATTGAAAAAAAAATGAAAGCATGAGATGAACGTTAATTTCTATATTATTTGGTCTGTTACTTGTGGACGTAGAATAAAATAAAAATGAACATCCCAACGTGATACTGGCAGAATAGTTGACAGAGGCGCTATTGCCAAAAAAACGGGAGGATCTGATATCAGTTTTAACAGACCTAATTTCCTATACTCTTCAAACAGATAATGTATAAGTTACTGTCTGCAAACCATTGTCATAAAGTTCAAAGTTACCATACTCGATGATTAGCATTTAGTTAACACTATATGCTAATAGGTTATCACTACGCCTATTGAAATATTGAAACATGAACATGTCTTTCGACGTACCTGTTTAGAAATGCAAATGGCTGTCCTGTGAGAAATGAAAATGCTTATTCATTTTACATTGCAAGACACGACTTTATTTAAACCTAAGGATATGGTGCCAGTGCTTGCTTTTAATGAAATGGTGGTGGTTGACTGGTAGAAAATGCCTATGGCATTAAGTCCGCCTCTGTACTTCTGTGCTTGAAGTGTTAAATAAATAAATAAATGGCTCAAAGCTTGCATCAGAATCAACTCTAGTTTTTGAGATAATCCCGATTTCGACAGACACTTTCAAATTACTTTTTGTGGAATCTGGAAACGGTAGGTATACTTGGTCGAAACTGTAATAGCTTTAATTAAAACGAAAAGGTACATTTGTCTGTTACAGTTACATAAATAGTTTCAACTTTGGAGAAGTTTCTATAGTTGTCCAAAATGGTATAGTGATAACAAGGCTAACGATACATGAAGAAGTAACAACTGAAGAAATCACTGCAGCACAATCAGAAATTACACTTAACAAAACTGTGCAATATAAAATTACTGCAGTACAAAACGATCAACATCTACTTCCCACATCTGACAACACAACGAAACTCTATGGAGTAGTTGACACAATTTACATTCCCATAACACCACGTAAAATAAAGGTACGAACAATACATATAGAAACACTATACATGGGAAGTGTAGTGGAATATTTCCCATCGGTAAACTATAACAAAAGGTTATGAAACTCGAAAGTATGCCAGCGTTGAACATGCAAACGCATTTGGCGAACCCGGGTCCTACGCAAGACTATATCAGTTAGTTTATTTTCTTGTCTTGTCGTAAACAAAATTAGGTGGAGCCGATTTGGTAGTGGTGCTGTGGTAGTCAAAGTTAGTTTCTCGAATTGCAAATACTGATAATTATTTGTTGAAAACAAGAAAAATCCCTTTTAAAATTACAAACATTTTTAGAACGGTGCTCAACTATTTATTAGGACTCCTACGTGGACCTTTTCGCGCTTAAATGGCGTAGACAGCGCCGACATCGTTCAAATGTATTGAAAAAGCAAGATGGTGGAGTTAGTTTTCCAATTTTGGCCACACGCCAAATGATCAGAAATTAAATCTGTTATTTTCGTATTGAAATTTTCAAACCATCACTCATCATCATCATTCATATTATCATTTTTTACTCATGGCGAATACACCGTATGGTGTAAAAGGTGAGGTTTAGATTTTGTGAAGATAATGTTGGCTCTTGCATTCATACATACAACATTGTTAGCCATTTGAGCTACATTTTCACCCACACGTTCAGATGTTACAAGATCTGTAACTACACAAGATCGATAACTGGAACAGGTTACATATCTCGAGAAGCATCTTGTTTAATATTTATTGTGATTACATTATGTTTAAAAACAACATCATCATCTATAGCCTGACTTCATTGCTATATTCATTCTTTGCTTGTTGGTCCAATCTCAACTTTCATGCCTCATCCCGGTTTTACCAGAAATGGTAGCCTAGGCAAAATTTAAAGAGTAAAGTTTCCCTACGTATTGAGTAACACAGTCTTAGACAAAAGATCTTATTGAATTTATCCTCAATTTGGTCTCCGTTACCTAAACGGAACAAATTATCACCTGCAGATTTCAGAACCATATCATAAATCGTTCCTACAATTTCTTCCGATAATCTGTTGCTCTAACAAATTTATACGTAGTTACAAATAAGAATTCGATTGTTTGGTTTTCAGTAGATGCTTTATCATAGCAGGCTTTCTGCGTTTGTGAAAAGTTATTCTGTTTACAGTTCATTAAAGATTATGTGATTAACTGCGCAACTTGAAGTCGTATTACGGATTTCATCTCTTTATCTTTCTGTTTACTGTTTTTCATAAGAATATTCATAAACGGAGTTTTTGGATACTTTCAGATATACCTACTTCATATATCACATTCAGTTAGCGGAACTGTTATTTTTTCTAAAATTATTATGATCATTGCAATTTTCAAGACAAAACTATCTTTAAGGATTGACAACCCAAACCCTGTACACGTAATTACACTTATTTGGCTGACACATACATGCAGGGCTGTGCGGGTAAGGAACATTTAAATGTTAGACTGATTGAATTTGTGTATTGAAAGAACACCCAAAACTGATAACTGATCGGCTCGCGGCGAATGAGTCTTTCGTTGTTAGCTCAAACGGTGCTATGCGACTATAACTGATCGTTGACTTAAAATTGTATATTTTACTCATTCGCTGCTCGTCGATGTCAGCATAAAATTGAAACATTTCTTATTGGACGGGTTTGCTCGTGCACGGCATTTAATTCTAACTTATCGGCGGAGAAACCCTGAAATGACAAGGTATTCATTAAAACCTTAATTGAACATACCGGAATGGTTTGAAATATCCATAAACACTTTTAAGTCTGTTAATTATAATCTTGCATACCAACACTGTTAACTATTCAATAAAGTTAATTAAATTATAAACCAGTGCATCGTAATCTCCTGTTATGTTTTAACTAAGTAAATACCGCAGATGTACATGTACATAAAGCTGTTATTTATAGAAATTATGTATTATGTATTTATACGTTACAAATTAACAATCCGATGAAACATTCTAAATTGGAAGCCTCACAACTAGATAGTGACAACCATATTAACGTTAATTTCTTTTAAGGTATACTTAAATCATTTTAAATTATTCCTCAAAACGAAATGTATGAAAAACCAATAAAAGCTCAAACAATTACAATTCAGTGTTTAACAATGTAATGGCAAGCAGAATTGTAAAGAAAGTGAAACGCGGAAAAAAGGAATCCAACTCGAAGGAACACATACCGACGATAGTGGTCACCCCACCTGATAATCGAGACATGAAAGTCAAAGCCAAGAGATCAGATAACGCTAAAGATAATGTTCGAGAAACCGCTGAAGCCTCGACCTCGCAGTCGCAAGTAATGACCAACAAAATGGCTGAATTCAACGTCAATCAACTGATAGCCGAGCTGTCGGAGAACTCGAAAGCGTCGAGATCCGAGATAGAAACGATACAGAGGCGACTACTGCAGCAGGCGAACGAAATATTGAAAGTAAACACTTTTGCCAATCCACCCAACATTGATAACTCGCAAAAGTACACAAACAAACCTGTTTATGGCAGAATACCGATCGCGATACCGAGAAATCCTAACGCAGTAGTAAACGGCGTTGCTAATCAAGTGGATCTGAAGGAATCACGGGTGACCACGAGCGTGGCGGCTGCGAATGAGCGTAGAATCGAGCACGACGCGCAGCTTGTGCCGGAGAGGTTGCGAGAAATACCCGGGGATAGTGGCGGTGCAGTGATGAATAGTGAACAGGGGAATATGCAAAGGGTCGCAATGATGGCGGCGGAGGCGGGAAGGAGCGCTTTTTTCTACGAAACGGGTTCTGTAGCCGGCCGCCAGCAGCGCTTGCCCGCCAGTGCGCGCGCGCCTCTGACAGGTGAATGTCTTGTTACTACATTCTGTATTAAATTTTAAGCAAAAACCATCTTATTTATACTCTAAAGTTTAAATTCCAAGTGAATCTTTTGTTTTGTACCTCATAAAATTTGTTATTGTGTTGTCGTGTGAATGGTTCGCGGTTGAATCGATGCCGTTGACTTGAAGTATTGTGTGTAACCGTTATATTTCATCAAGTGGTTCATTGTGCACTTCGGACGGTCCGGTATGTGTCCTTGCTTTATTCAGTAGTTACAAACGTATGTCCCCAGCTTAATTATGGCGGGGTTGATGCACGTGTTTACTGATTGACATTCCTAATTCTATTGTTTTCAGACCTTAATTTTATAGCATGTAAGTGGCACAAAATATTTCGTCAAGAAATAAGGTTCACAGACATCGTAAGCGTTCACAAGGTTCCCATAACTGTGGTGCTTTGTCTCTCATAGAGCAAAGCTCAAAGCTCTACCTGGAAAGGTATGAGAGAAAAAAGCTTCGCTTACTACTGCTGGCGAACAGGTTTAAGATATAACTCTAATACGGTAGGACTTCCAAATAAGTAACAAAATTCTTGTCGTTGTTGAGTATGTTATGTAAGAATTTATTATGCTCTGAAGATTTGGAAAAAGTCTTTTAAATAATGAAGAAAGCATGGTCAAATAACCAGTTGAACATGTGTTGCAATTCAACCAATTTAAATTATTATTTAACATGTAAAATATTAACATTCATAAAGATGTTTGCAACTTTCGTGCGAAAACAACTTTGTAGCGAAATGTAGCAAAATTCTTATAAGAACTTTCATTTAGAGAAATCATTCATTTTGAACACAATTTCTATAAATTTTTAACGGAAAATTAACGAGTGTTCACTTACTTCATATTCATCCTCTGCATGGCTGTCAAAAGCAGAATAAATTACGTTTGTAACCCCAAAAATCTTCGTCCCCGTGGGTTTAAAATACTTTAATTTTATAATGGAAATCAATCAGGTACCTACTAGAGTATCACTTTCCTGTTTTTCTTCTTTGCCTTCGTATTTCCCTGGCCCTTCTTCGAGCTTATCTTTGTCTAAATTAGGTGGTCTTTGTGACTTGGTGCGCTTGTTGTCTATGAGTATCGGTTTCTTGTGAAATCAGAATCAGTCTTTTCACAAGCAGATTCAACAGAAAAAGCAGACTTACCATACTAAATTTACCTAAATTACAAATACCTACATTACAACATTTTTGTTTAAAATTTCTCAGTCCTAAGTAAATATTGAGTTACAATGTCCGTTACATAATTTAATTTCAAACTACAACAATAATCTTCAGCCCAAAAAATATTCTGTTAAGTAATTTAGCATAAACGGCCAGTTTTATAATTAAAATTCACGTCACGGTCGGTATGCGAACGAATCTATGTCAAATCCTGCAAGAGCATCCTATTACATTATCTTTTACTAATACTGTTACAGACTTGTTTGAAGATAATGACTTCGTAGAAGAAGCCTTTGTAGAGGTTACACCATGTATATCATTAATCGTTAAGGACAATGCACCATGGCTTGTTGAATACTAATAGCAAAGTAATTTAAAACTTGTAGTAGATGAAACTGATGTTTCTAATGGTCAAATAATAACAGGCATGAAACTACACTTTGGTAACATCCTTGGCCATCATAGACAGATAATATTTCTGGCTAAAGAATATGAGCCTAATGAAGTCTTCTAGCCCCAATCAACACTCAATTAAGAACCTCTAGATAACCCAAGAAAGAATTAAAGCCGTGAAGATGATTATATCGTTAAAGCCATCCGAAGATCACCAAGCGAAACGGCACGCTAGCATAGTCACGGGAAATGACCACTGCATGCACATACTAGGAGCTTATTTCGTAACGAAAATGTGATTCTAAAATAACTACACCTTAATATTGCTAAACAACCAAGCAATCTTTAAATACCAACACCAGCCACCTGCAATATTTAAAGAGTTATAAAAAACAATCTGGAATATCTATCTAGAAAAGAAAAACAGGATTTTACCGACAGTTAATCTTTCCGCTCAGGTTGTAAGTGTCAATGATTATTGCAGTGTTGCGTGTAGGTTGATAACCTGTGGCTATTTCTATATCCATAACTGCAACGTGTCATACAGATTTTATGCAAAACCGCTAAGTATTGTTAACGTGGACACATTCTAAAGAAAATTCTGTTCATCGTGCAGTTGTATTAATAACGATATTAGTTGTCTGTTTTCTTATTCCTATTGTGTAATATTATAGTGTTCTCCCTCTCACAGAGAGGCTTGTGTCCCAACAGTGGGAACACTATATGCTGATTTAGTGCTATCCGTATTCAAGTGGATGATGTTGTTAGTACTTCAGCTATCATCGTCATCCACAGCAAGAATTCAACCACTACTGAGAAATCACTCTTCAGAGAGAGAAATCTCATTTAAAATGTTCAAAGCTTCCTCAACAACGCCAAAGTCATAGCATTTATTTCAATGAGATCATATTCGTAAGATGGTTTGAAAGTTACTTCCACTCCAAAGCATAGATTCTAGAAAAGAACTACTAAGAAAAGCTTTTCCTGAAAACTTTAAAATGTCGTCGCCATAAACAAACTCCCATGGAGACACAATGAGAGGTGCACAAATCCGGTGTGAGTGCACGTGACTAAATCCATTAATTCCTGTTAGTCTATTAGTGTTTATCTAAAGATACAATCGTGATATAATTTCTATCGACCGGAACTCTTACATCATAAAGACAGTTAATTACATCAAAACTCGTTTGAAAATTCTTTATAGCTTCTAGATTTTATGTAACTTTGAATTTTGTTTTAAAATCGTCATGTGTGAATCTTAGTCTAATATTTATTTTTATATGATCATCGTCTTATTTATCTTTGAGTGTTTTTATTAGACTTATAGCATTTAGTGTTAAAAATTTGGTGCTAATGGTTGTACTAGTATCTGTTATCTTGTATTCCAAGCTTTTAAAGTTTCTGCAAAGTAATTTAATTCATAAATCTACTATTAGTGAGTCCAAAACTTAATGCTCGTTAGAACCTACTAAATATCATGTTAGAATAAATTTGTTCAAATAAGTGGTCACGTAGTAGTTTGACAGGGAAATTTATGTCTCCTTAACAGTTTTATGTTTGTAACTAATTGGTATGAGCTATGAGGTTGTTGCGTTAGCAAACTTTAAAGTCTAGACTTTTGAATTATAGCATCTAAATAACACTGTGTATCAATGGAGTGAAGCTAATGTGTGTTAATTCAAATATTCACACAAATAAGACATGGCTGAAAGCAATCATTATGTAAGAAATAAAAAGTCAATCAAAGAGGAAGCTGTGTCTAAATTGAACTCCAAATATGAAGATTCAATGTATTTTTATTGTATTGAATCTAACGCATAACATGACGCCTGTTTTCCGAAGGGCAGAGATGTGCCTACAGTACATCCTCTTTCGCACGACCCATGGCTTATTAAATGTAATGAAAAAGCAGTCAAGCAAGTACTTTTCAAAAAATGATAGAGAAACAGTTTAGATACCGCATTAACGTAGTTGCTGAAATAAAGCTGAACTAAATTAAAGTAAATAAGAACAAAGCACTGAAACTTCAAATCAAGAAAAAGAACTAACACACTATCCAGTACATTTCAATAAAAACTTAGCAGCTTCCTATAACAATGTTAAAATAGCCTCAATATGACAAAGTAGTACTGTACAAGTAGACAATAATAAATTATTAATAACAATCGATAGAACCCGACCTGCTACATGAAGGTCACCTGTCAACCTGTCAGTTCTTTCCAGACAAGGTGGTCGGCACAATGGCGCCTATATGTGACGGTTGACAGAACACCTGACAATGGAAGTAGTTCCTGCAGAAATTGTTGAGAAACTTGTTCTTTATGGCTTGGTACTGGGAAAGATAGAGGTTGGAATACAAGGGACTATACAAGGTGTAAAGGTAAACGGACCCAATACGACGCCGTCAACCAATCATTCTGTACATCAAACGAAGTAACTCTACGCCTCTACGTAAAAAAAACTGGGAAAAGACTTTGAGGTGAATAATCATGCTTTACGGTAGGACTCGATGTCATCATCGTTCTTTTGCCCTTATCCCATTTCATTTGTGGTCGGCGCAGCATGTCTTCTTCTTCCATACTTCTGTATTACTCGTCAATCGTCATCTCATCAGACACCTTCGGTAGGACTCAATGTAACGCACTCAAAACATTTTGCTGATAAATGCATTGAATAGTACGGGGTCACGGAGGTATTGAAGTAAAGTTATGACATTAAAAACTTGTATTAAAAATAAAACTTGTCAAAAAGTTGGAACTTTGACCCCCAATATCTTCCTAACTAAAAGGTTCCCAAGTATGGTGCATACCAAAAAAAAATATAGCAATGACGGGGAGAACAAGTGGCTTTCGGCTTCGTTAAGGGTACTTTTAACTGTCTAGTAAGTCATTTAGTTAGGTTTGAAAAATATTGAGACTGCTTTGTAGTGTGATAGTCCCTGTATTGGTAGGTGCTAGTTGTAAGCCCACGTTCAAATTCACAATCAGCCCACAGTAGATGTTCAAGGATAGCCTTCACAACAAATATTATAAATCCTCATTCCCAGACCGCTTAGTCCTCTTTGACCTGAACTTTTCAGCCCTTATCATCAAAATCATGCTATCTATTTTATTTTTCGTTCACAGTTCTTTCTTAGTAATGTTCACCTCTACAGCGTACTTATATTAACTTTAGACTGAAAATTTTGTATTGTGAACTTCCATGTGTATTCCTTTTGAACCTGCACCTTTTAAGATTTTTCCTATTTGGTTTTTTGTTACATTTCATTTTTAGATTATTGATCTATCTGATGTAGTTGATAAATAAATGCATACACCCAATTAACTACGAACGTAACATACAAAGCAGAGAGTGATATATTTCAAACATTTACATGAGTTAACAGCCATTTAATACCAAACATGGGTACCAGTAACGAGGTTGTAACTAAATCTGACTGTAATTAATTCATGTCTCTCATGTATTTGTTGGATACACCCACCGTGCCATTCAAGTGTCCAAAATGGCATTATGTTGCGAAATTGTATACATTTGGATATATAAAACATTGTTCGTTACTATTTCTGTATCTCTTTTTATAGTCTTATTATTTATCGTTCTGCTATAAAGTCTTATGCAATATTAGAGATAGAGAGACTAGACATATAATTGATTGATTTGATAAATCTAAAGCTATCAATAGTGTCTTGAATAAACACACTTTAAAATCTTGAGATAAAATAAGGATGCACATTAAGATATCTCTTGACATCTTTCAAATCGTAAAGATTAAGGAAAATTAACATTTATTAATATAGCTAAATGTCATTTTGAGAACCAAATCGCCATCGCCATCACCTTTCAATGAATATCAAACATCCACACAAAACCACACCCTGAAGAACTTAAAGAATAGTGATAATATATTTTTTGATCTCTCCACCACATTTAAAATGTAACAGAAAGTTAACAAAAGCATGCTTTCCAAAAAACCGTTGAACTTAAAAACTTCCAAGCTTACTTACGATGAAACAAAACAGATGTGTAGCGAAAAGTCAAGTAGAAGCACCTGTCCATCGGAAAGACCCCTCATCAATTTTATACCCTATCGCTATAACTTTATGGGTTAAATTAGCATAACAACTAGCAACGTTTGTCCATTCCGTTAAATCTGCGATCGTGAGATGAGTTTTAAAAGTAAACTTAAGTAACTGTTAGTTCTATGAAATGCTTAACGATTTTTTCTCAAAATTTAGATAAAAATCTGGCCACATTATCTAGTGCTTATCTTCTTATGATACGAATAGGATTTTAAGCTTGAAGAATAGTTTAGGCTAAAATAAAAACTTGAATTTTGAATTGAGGAATCTATAATAAATTATTTAAAATACCATTAAAGCTACATACCTATTACAACTTTTAACATTTCTAGATAATATCAACGATAAAAATGTTATTAAAAACAACGAAAACATCTTCAGGTAAATAAAATAACAATTTGCGAAAACTCTTCCAGCTGTTATGATACCAACCGTAATGTCGTTTCTTATGCCGCCAAAATCTCCGCCATATTGTTTTTGCTACGTTCAGAAACACTGCACCATACGCTCTAAATACTTTTACTATTATTTTAAGTAAATAATTACATAACAATATTTAAAAATATAACGGAATAACTTCCGTTCCTTATCTACAATAAATTATTGTTATGAAGGTGGGTCAACTAGAACGTGATTAATTAAGTAATAGGTATAATCCGCCATGTTGATTTCATAATTGATTAAGACTTGATGTATTGATTTAATTTTTTACCAGCCTCGTTTATATAATATTTTGCTCTACTTTTAACTGGTTTTTTATGTATATTTTATGAACGAGAACGATTGACAACAACTTCTATAGGGAACCTCTTTTAGTACCTCAATATCTTCGAACAATTTAATTTAAAATATTTTGGGAATAGTGTTATTCTTCTGAGCAACTTAACAAGTTTAATTGTTTACTTACCTACCAAGAACTACCTCACCCAGAATGTCAAGCGAACAATAAATCATTCAGACACCAATTAATTTTACATCCAACATTACAACCAAGGGTCCACCAATCGGGTGCACAAAACACAATGTCGTCAATGTAAGTCAATACAAACGGTACCGTTCCGGCCGCGGACCGGTTCACAGCTGACTCCGAAACACCGGTCGTTGGCACCTCCAACATGTTTTTGTACATCTCATCTTAATTTAATGTCCGTCGCAAAAAATACTGGAGCATCGCTCATTTTGGTCGATCGACACAGAACTGATGATAACCGTGATCAATGTTTAACCATTAGTCGTTTTTTTTTCTTTTTTTTCGCTTCTGCTGTTTAATGGCTATTGGAGTGATAGATAATGTAAAAGGTTGAACCTAAAGCTTTTTATAATGGGGGGAAACTCCGCTGCCGCGACAAATTGCCGCTCAGCGGACAGACCTCCGGCGTGATCTCATGGCGACATGGAGAGAGCGACCGTCGCAACCCCGTGCAGGGCACGCCACCATAGTGGCGATAAGTCCCCTCTTTGAGGAGTGGCTAGAGAGGCGCCACGGCGCCCTCACCTACCGCCTGACGCAGGTCCTCACCGGACACGGTTGTTTCGGGAGGTTCCTGCACCGAATCGGGCGGGAGGAAACGCCCGGTTGTTTCCACTGCGAGGATCGTCCGGAGGACACGGTGGAGCACACCGTAGGGGTCTGCCCCGCTTGGGCGGAGCACCGCCGTGTCCTTGTAGCGGCGATTGGCGGCAGCGATCTCTCGCGTCAGGCCCTGGTTCAAGCCATGGTCCGAAGCGAGAGGGAATGGGAAGCCGTCACCACCTTCTGCGAAGCAGTCATGCTAGTGAAGGAGGTGGCGGGACGTGAGAGGGAAAGAACCTCACGTCCCAGCCGCCGCGGGAGACGCCCTGGGCGTCGGGGGTCACGTGGTGGCTCCCGGCCACCGTAGGCGGGGGCCAGTGGTCGGCGAGTTATGGGCTAGCTCGCCGCCCGGCCGTCGTATGACGACAGGCCGTGTCGACGGCGCGTTCGTGTTCCACGCGCGCCTCAAAGAGATGTCAGCAACCACGTAGGGGTCCGCATGGGCCGATGCCTGCCAGGGCTGCGGGACTGTTCGAAAGAGATACCGTGGCCCTGGAACACAAAGGGCAAAGAAGGAACATGGATGGGTTTTAGTCAGTACAAGTCTGACACTCCCTTCCGCTCCGCCCAGAGTGGGGGGGTCATTTGATGATTTCCCATCAAAAAAAAAAAAAGCTTTTTATAATCTCTACATTCAGCAGTCAGTTCTGAGATATCCAGTTTTGTGAACTCTTATTTTTCTTTTGTACGCCAAAGAGATCATCATAATGTAGAGCCTGACACTAATTCAAATATTAACGACTTTAGCCGGCAGCGTTTTACTCACATAATTAGATGTATTGAGGTAAAAACTAATAAATAGTAACTAATCTGTACTTGTCACTTTCTCGCCATATTTATTGTATGTTACGTAATTCTTATAAAGAATTACCAAAACTCAAAGTACTATTAACATAACACAAGGAAATGCAAACATGTTTATTTACTTCATCAGCTTGAGTACATTAATATACTGGCTTTAATCTAGGTTGAAGTACGTATTTCCTTTAAGAATTTCCAGTTAATCTTTAACCCAGTATTAGTATGTGAGGGCAATTTAATAAGATCTAGTTTCTCCCGCCGTTTCGCACTCACTCGCCCGTATCGGTCGATAGATCACTGCGGTTAACCTTCGATGCTGCTCACCACAACCCACTTTACCATCACATTAGCTGGGAGCACTTAAAAGTCATCATTGACATCCTGCCGAAGTACCAATACTCTCATATTATTAGTTACAGTTTTAATAGTTAACCAATTCAACTTTATAATCTACATCTTTTTTCTCACAGAAAATTGTTTCAATTCCGTAACGGCATGCATATGTAGTTGGATGCACTTTTAAACTTAGCAGCAATCAAAAGCTTTTTATTTTCAAAATCAGTGAAGTAAATCCAGGAGACACCTGAACCATCATTACACGATCTTAATGATCACAATTGAGTTACGGCTACACAATTTGATCCAATCAGGTCCATTCAATTGTCAGTGTGAATGCCATCGTCCCATCGCATCGGGCCTTGCAGGAAGTTAGTTATCACCGAGTCGTGTAGACTTTGGGGTAAGGTAGAAACTTTTAGGCTGTTTCAAATAAGATAAACTTAGGATTTTAATGTCCATGTGAAATTAAAATCTTCGTGTTATTAGCAAGTTGTTCAAGTATATTTTCATCTATAATTTATTCACGGATTAACATATGCACTAACTATGAGGATAATATTTATACAAAAAACGGCCAAATTAAATATTTTCTATGCTGTACTTGAGCCCATTTCTACTTAACGAATACAAAATCGCAAATATACAACAACATAAGAAATTCCCCTTCATATTCTTGTGACTTGGACCGCATCACATCATGAGAAAGACTTACTTAATATCAGCGATATTATTGTCATTATATAATGCATTAACTTAACGAGTTCAATCTTCGCAATTTTTTATGGTTTCCTTTGCAAAAGCACTCAGCTGTCGACAGCAGCTATATTTTCTCGTTATTATCTTCTCTTACTTCTTCATGTTGGAAATTATGTACATATGTGATTGTCTTGTACACTGCATCCAATATATAATGATTCTTTACTGTATCGACCATTCTTATGCTTTTGTAAAGTGAACTTTTTGTATGTATTTGTGCGCAGCATTATTATGAGGAAATAGTGAAGAATAGAGCTAAAAAGAAGAGAGCTTTTAACTGTTTCTAATTTAGTCCGTTTCAATTCCTCTTCAATCATATCACGCTTTTTAGTTATCTTCTACGATCCTTACATACTCCTGTTGCTTCGTCCATGTTCATACATCTGGCCATAATCAGTCAACGATTGCGATCACTACGCACCTTCCACCTACCACTTCTCTTATATAATTTGTTGTTTTACCTTCAGGTACAGTCGAAGGTGGGCCTCCGTACAGGATGCCGCCGGCGCCCGAGGCAGCGCTGCCCGGCGCACCCGCACCCTCGCTGCCGGCCGCGCTGCATACACATTCCAACAAGTTTCCTGTAAGTATTTGGATAATGATAGTATAGCTTTTGTGGTTATAAAGATCGTCATAAATTGAGCATAACCCCTTCAATAGTAGCATCCATCTTTCAATTAGTCCGATAATTTCCAATCAACCAGTTACAGTTGGTCTGACCTGAGAATCAAACCTAGGACCTCTTGCTCAGCAGTAGCTCTAGCGGCCCCTAGATCTAAGAGGCAGTCAACAAGACAATGTGCAATATTAATTATTTAAACCTTGATTAATAGTAGCAGAACCTACATAATATACGAAAACACCAGTACGACTAGCGGATATTAGTTGAGAGTAGAAGGTTGATTGGTGTCGTTTCAACAGACAGAATCTTCCAATTTTTGAGGCTCTTATCACTTGCCTTATTAATTTGCTTTTCCTTATCTAACGTTAACCGATCGATACGTTTACGTCCACAAGAGCTTTCTCAGCGACATCTACTTCGCATGCAAACAATTTATTCCTGTCCGTCCTTCCGTCATTCACGGCTGTCACAAGCGAGTCCGCTAGTTAAGTGGCTGGCCTGGCCCGAGTCGAGGCGACTCGGGTTACTGACATGCAAGTTATGTGTCGTATATTTAGATTTGCTCCCGTGTACAATAAATTGTCTATCGTAATGGCGACAGTGTTTTTTTATGCACAAGTGGTCGATAGTACAAAATATTGAGATAGAGTTCTTTTTCAATAAAATTTAAAGGAAAATGAGTTGCCGCC
Organism: Noctua janthe; assembly: GCA_910589295.1. Lineage (NCBI taxonomy): Eukaryota > Metazoa > Arthropoda > Insecta > Lepidoptera > Noctuidae > Noctua > Noctua janthe. The sequence goes on along the minus strand of OU342565.1, from coordinate 1,562,172 downwards.
TCTCTTTATTATTGCACACTTCCTATTTATAAATATTGGCAAATCATCTTATTCTTTACAAGCAGCGTGCCGGATGACATTCTCGCTCCATCACCAAAAATTACGAATTTTCATTCATCATCTTCCTGCCCTTGTCCCATGTTATTTGAGGTCGGCGCAACACGTTATCTTCTTCCATTCTACCCTGTCAATCGTCAGGCTATCATTTACTCCTTTTTCCTTCACATCATTCCTCACACAATCCATCCATCGTTTCCTTGTTCTTGCTCTCCCTCTCGATCCATCAACATCTTTAGTCACATGCGATTTTCATACAAACTCACAAATTCATCCTCTAAAGAAGTTAAATAGGAGATACTTACCTGCTAAACCCCTTTAGGGGAAAAAATCAAACATTCTTACCAAATTGTATAATCAACTCTTGTGCAAAATTTCGTGGTCCTCGACCCAGTGATTTATGCAGTACGTTGTCTGTTAGTATATGTAGATGGTACATCATCATCGTCACCCACAGCCTGACTGCATTCACTGCCTCTCTTTGCCTGTGCCAAGCTCCACGTTCTTGTGCCAGCCTCATCCAGGGTATCCCCGCGATGGCAACAATGTCGTCTGCCCATCTCGCCGCCGGACGACCAACACTTCTCTTTTCAGTCCTTGGACGCAACTCGGTCAGCTTTACTCCACCTCTTAGATGGGACAAAGCAAATTATTACGGTTATAACCTATTTACTCCTCAATAAGTTCTCAAACAGCAAACCTTATCCTGAACAAGCAATCATTCAATTTATTAGAAGCATGGTAGATCATAAAATAAATCATAACTATCAAAGATTACCTCCATTATTTATATTTAACTTAATAACAGTTTTACCATCAACAAAACACTCTTTCTTTTTCATGGAGCATAAAATTTTAGTACCATTCGCTCCATTTACATGCAATAAACAAATCGTGATTGGATCGCCGTATATCCGCGATTTCTCCGATACATGTGAATCTGTAGTTTTTGCTTCCCAGAGTCTGAGTGAAAGTGTTTCATTGTTACTACGCTTATCTGCAGGGGAGACGTGTGTGATTTAATCGAGAATCTTTAAATGTTGTTTGAATTTTGTTAAATTGAGTCTAAGTGCAGTGCTCTTTTGGATATTTGTGGCTTCAAGCGTAGTAGAATTGGTGAGATTTTCATGTTTTTATTAAACGGGTAGGTTTTCTAAAGCTATTTCAAGTTTCATGACAACTTATTGGACCAAGAGTACCTGATGGTGTTTTGGTTAAAAATACTCTAATAGATTTACGACGGACGTACGGTGACATGACAGCCAATTCTTATCTAGGCTTGCCTTTGTACAAAATAATATAAGATCAATATTTAATAAGAAGAGAATTTAAGAAGGAATAAGAAACACCGGTTTGAAAATAGATGATGCATTGAGATAACAAACTCATGTTAGAAGAGGAAAACGGTGGAGGCAAACACAAACTCCTCATGTTCTGCTGTTCATGGTTAACAGAAACATGACTGTTCCACATTTGTCAACACTAAGTACCTCGTGCATTCCTGGCAAATTGCCAAGGCCTTGTGTATAGGAAACAGTAGTGAGGTCATTAGCAAGTTCATGATCATTATCCTTATGTATATTCACTTATAGTAAGTTACTGCTGAACAACCTGCAATAAGCCTGCCTGGTGGGTTATGGCCCTCCCAGTAATTAGAAGGAGCTCCGTATCACAGGGAACGTTATTGCCTGAATATATTGAATTATTGACTGCCTCGTTGCTCGAGTGGTCGCAAGCGCGACTGCTGAGTATGATGTCCTGGGTTCGATTCACGGGTCGAAAAGTGTTATTGGGTTTTTCCATCAAAAAATTTTCTCATTTGCCACGGAGTCTGGTTTAGTGCCCGGTTGATGACAATAGGCTCGCCCCCTATTACATGGGATTTAAACATAACTGGCGAAATGTGTGTGTACTATAATTGGGTACACCTCTGCCTAACCATTCGGGGATTACAGGCGTGATGTTATGGTATGTTAAATTATTGATATGACAACGAGCTGTGAATGATCTTTACACAGCACTATCATAACGTTTAAAAAAGTAAAAGGTAGATTTTCTTATAAGACTAGGTTATCTGCAGCCTGATGATTTAGCATTAGCAGACAAACTGCGAAATGCTGCCAAATTGGTATTCTTATAAATAAAGGTGCGTTTGCTGGAGAAGAGTTTCTCCTCTGTTCAGAGGCAAGATTTTTCATACGAGACTAGACGTGCGAGAAAGTATGCTCATGTAGGCTAAGGGACTAAGAAAACAAAGAAAGAAAACATATTTATTTGGCCCATGCCACAAGTGCACACAACAAGCACAAAAAAACCACACTTATTTAGCTCTGTTCAGCTTTTGTCCATAGAAAACTACGATTTTGTAATTATTTCAATAGACGCGGAAAGCTGAACGGATGCCTACGCATCTCCATACAAAATCATTGTTTTTTATGGACAAAAGCTGAACAGAGCTGAATAAGTTTAGTTAGTCCCTAATTCTCGAAAAGAGACATCCAAATATTTGTCTTACGTACTTGAGCTTGCTTTAATTATAAAAACAGCAAACAAACTTGTTAATTATGTTTGTCATCTCGTTATCATAACTGCAGCTTCAAAGTAACGTGCCGCTCTATCTAAATATTTTCCCATTGCTTATTCTTGTGCTGATAATAGATGCTGACTTCTTAAAACAGCTGTTATAAGTAAAAATTAAATCGTTAGTCTGATCAAACATTTTTTTCCTATTAAAATCTTTATAGCAATGTTCTTCATTTTTCATGTTATAGAAATTAAATAGAAAGTCAATTCTATTCTTCTTATATAATGACGCCAAGTTCTGTCTTTATAAATCAGAAGTCTTCTTCATGAGCCTTCATCATGATGATCCAAAGCCCTACTTCACCTACTGCTGGGAATAAGCATCCTTGGCTCTCTTTACTTGTGGCAACCTCATCCAGGTTCTACCCGCGAAGGCAAAAATCATTCTCTTGCCCTTATCCCAAGTCATACCAAGTTCCATACTTCTCTATTACTCCTCATCTCATTAGACACCACCTTTCTTGCCATATCATCCCTTACACAGTCCACCCATCGTTTCTTTGGTCATCCTCTACTCTTATACCCATCCACATACATACTCAAAACTTTCCTTACAACATTTTCTTCATTCCTCCGCATCACATGCCCATACTACGACAACTGCGATAGCAAAAATGTCGTCCACAAAAAGAAAACTTAAAGACCCTAAGACCTTATGTCCTTTCCTAGCTAACTTTGACTACTTGACCTAGGGTGTAAAGTACCTCATCCTCATAGATAAGGGAGGATCCTCCGCCTGGTGGTCTACTGCCAACGGTTGTTGTTGGGTTCTGCCTGGCGCCAAGCGGGATGTCATGGCAGGCCACAAATATAATTCCTTCCGTAAAAATCCTACTAATACCACATTCTCCCAACAGATAGAACGTGAAGTGATTCTGTCTTCTGGCGACAAGAACTCCAAGGTGCCCATTCTTCAGGAGGCGAGGAAGAGAGGCAGGTTAGGTGCAGTCGCTCCTGACACTCCACCCAAACCACTGTCAGCTTGGACCCATGCAGAGGTAAGTAATCTTTGTAGTTTTCAATAGGGATTTTCTATTCATATTTTTTGCTGAAGTGTGGTTACTTTGGATGATGCGCTTTTCGAAATAGAGTAAGTTGTTTTAAACAACTGGCTGACCTTTTAGTGACATACCATCGGCTTTTGTTTGTCTAGTAATAATCTAAACAAAATGGATACATGGGGGTTGAATGTTTTTCCCATGGGGGAAAGTACTTGCTACATCCTGCTGATCCTGACATAATCCTTTCGTCTCGTCCACGTGCATACATAACGCACGCTGGTTGCGACACTTATTAATCATTTTACAAGATATAATAAATAGTGACATAAGAAGAAGGAAAAGAGAACTTCTGGACTTAATTCTTTCTTAAACTCATATTTTTTTCTTAAACTATTAAATATATCGTTTACCTACTCGTTAAGATTGATCGAATTGATGTCAATGGTCACAACTCCATTAAAACCATGTACCGTGTGCCACGAAACACTTTAAAATCCCGGATATCATAAACCACTTTCATATTCCGTAGATAACCATGACTAGCTGATTACAGACTCGAGACTCCTAGACATCAAAGCTCATTGATCTAAGTTGTCTAAAGTATAGTGTAGTCTATAGTACTCTATGGAGGCCGTAGGGTCGGCAACATAAGGTAGTTAAAATAAACATAACATAACATACATCACGCCCGTAATTCCTGAAGGTTTAGGCAGAGGTGTAGCTAATTGTGTTGTTAAGTTTGCAATCAAATCCAAAATCCATACCTGCTAAATTTATACAACACTATATCGCTCACGTTAATTTATAATTTGACAATTAATTCGGGTTGTACTCTGCTTGTAATAATATAATTCAATCATGATTCGAAAGACACGTGGCGCCATCCATTATAAGAATGTTATTGTTATTTTCCTCGCGAAACAGTACATTTTTTCGGTATGAAAGATACCCTATGTCCGTTTCTGTACACCTGACAACGTATAATGCAAAATTTCAGGATGATCGGTTCTGTGGTTTAGGCGTGAAAAGGTAACAAACAAACTTACTTTCGCATTTATAATATTAGTAAGGTATACTAATATTATAAATGCGAAAGTAAGAAGTAAGTACCCACCCATATTTCTTAATTATCTTTAAATTAGGATTTAAAGATAATTAAGAAATATGGGTGTGTCTATAAGTATCTACACCTCTTTAAACTGATGTTATTTTTATCAACTTTAGGATCACATAAAGGTGAAATTATTCAGTGTAGCCAACCTTGAAATTGTATTTTGTTATAATTTTCCGTCATTCGTCACGCATACCATGGGTAATGGGTTAAGCAGGTGTGACGATAATTGTCTTTTGCCCGGTACTTCTCGTGGTCTTTAGGAACCCTAAGAAACATTAACTTGGTTTGAAAATCCTATTTTAATACTATACTATCTATAGGCTATCTTGGATTCGAATTTCATGCAGTTTTTGCGGTTTTATGTAGTAATAATTATTAAATCAAAAATATCCAATTGGATGGTGCGAAATCTTGTTTAATTTAATTTGTTCAAAGCTATGCTCAAATGCAGTTTTTTACTTGAGAGCATCCAAAAGAAATTCCTCATACAAAACTCATTATGCAATATCATATATCTCATTTCTGTCCAACTTATGAGCGTTTACGACTTACAAAACTACAAGTCCTTTTTTTTTCGAAATTACTGAGCCGATTTTAATGAAACTTTATACGCATAAGCAGGATACATAGCTCTAAAAAATTATTAGAGAACATTTCCGAAAAATAGTGCTACAGCTAAATTAAACCGATTTTAAATTTTCTATAGCAACAAAAAATTCCAATTATCTTTTTTTTTAAAAGACATTTCGATAACGTTCTCTGATAACTTTTTAGACCTATGAATCCTTATGAAGTTTCATTAAAATCGATTCAGTCATTTCGAAAAAGAAGGAATTGAAAGTTTGTATGAAACGCCATAAGTCGTAAACGCTCTTAACCTCACACCCCTACAGAAACCTACTTCCATAATGACCGCCCATAACAATATCCATAAACATCGATAGCCTAACGGATTCCATCGATAAATTGTACACCACTATTGAGCCGAATAATGGCTCGAACTGTACTTTATTAATCCATGTAATAGAAGTGGACATAGACTGTTAGATTCGGCCTCAAAGCTTAAAGGAATTGGGTCAGCTCTAGAAATCAAATAAGAAGAGTAAGATTGAATGGTATGCCTAGTTAAGTATTTCTGAGTAAATGATGTCTTTGGTTAGCTTAAGTAGGGTAGTTAACTGATGATTAAAAAACCGTTGAGTACAGTATAGAGGCTGTTAAAATTCTGCTAAAGTTAAGCTTAACATGCATCGTGCGTAAGTCTATGAAAGTTTATTTACTTTTTAATGTACACACAAAACACTAAATAAAATAAATGACATAAAGGTATAAAAGCACAAAGATCTGCTTACTTCAGAATTTTGTCACTAAAGTGGCTGTCCGTTCTCAATGTTCAATTGATTCAACATTTACCATAGCCTTGTAATATCGTGATATGACCAACAAGAATTTAATCAACAATAGTCTGAATATCAACGACACTTAAAAAAACTTTCAAAAGACCGACTCGTGAAGGATTTGAACCTCCGCCCTCCGATGCTCTAGAGTTGAATTATATCGGCGCTCTTACCTACTGAGCTAACGAGTCTTGTTAATCATAGCTGAAAAGTGCAATCTGTAAAGTCAAGATGACGTCATGATTATTGATCAGTAACTCGCTGCGAACAACGAATTAAAAAGATAACAGCAGAACTAAAGAATTGAATACTCATATCAGGAAACTGCAATCACAATCATTAATGTGACGTCATAATTACTAAACACTTTCCTCATGATAATATTGGACATATTATCAAAGACCTGCTTGGAAATAACATTGATATGAATCCATTCAATTAATTGAGTTGGTATCTGACGCATCGGTAATTTCTTCAGATTATATCTGACTAAAATAAAACACAATAATTGCAAGCTACTTCTGCTGATGCAGGAGGTTTCACGCCTGTGGTAACAAAAGCAGAATAAACTGGTATTTTATTCTATTGAAAATATGAACTACGCTAGGCCATTTTGAAACTCAAAGTGTTACCACCACCTTGTAGCCGGCTCATCATCATCTGTCTACAGCAATCCACTGGACACAATTACGCGAAAATCACGCGAAATCTAACTCGATTTTCAACAACTCTCATCGAACCCTGCGAAGATTGTCGCTCCGAGAGCCTGAGTCCTACTTTACGGTTGCGTTTTGCGGTCTCCGCTAAAGAAAACATCTACACCAATAGTGATCGGTTCTATAACTTATACAGGATAGAAGAGAAACTGACGCTAAAACGTTTATCACTTTTTTTTTTTTTTCATTTTGACCGTGTAAGTACCTACTGCAGTTTTATAGGAAACATGTTTGTTTTTTTTTTCATAACCGTCGAAAATTTTCCATTTGGAAGGGTTCAAAATGATGTACTGAATACATGAAAATCGATTTAGCGTCCGTATCCTTTATACCCTGTAACCGATTATCATTGGCGTCGACAGTACAAACTAAACTATCTGAACCTCTTTGTCCATTACCTCAACACCATCAAGAGGCATCATTAAACCCATGAATTTCGAACGGTTCTGCCTCTTCCTCCTAACTAGCAAGCATGAAGCGATAGAGATAAAGTTCCATGCCCCTAAGTAACGTGTGTTGTAATCTGTAATCTTAGTGGTAATCGTAAGTGCCTGTGATGTAATTAGCATTCAGGTTTGTGATCTAAGTTCAAGATTTCCGTGTGCTTTAATTACGGCAGGTTACATTTATTTAAACGGAGATTTGTTACTTGCATTCGCAATGTTCCTGGACTACAATTTTCAAAACTTCATTTACAAAAGTACATAGGCGATCTCTCATCCATTATGCCACTTTGACTACTTGACCGGACGACCACGACAAAAATGTGTAGTTATTGACTAACGATAAGCTAATGCCAATCTTATTAAAAGCCACTGTAGAAATACGAACAGCTAAGAAAGCTTTTGCCACTTGTCTAGACCATCTGTGCTTATCTATGACCGAAAGAGATATAAAGTTAGTTCTCTCTTCTTTTCTCCGTTTTTTATGAGATCAGATTGAGTCTTTTTATAGGACAAACCCGCTACACTATTCCCAAACCAACTGCTGAAGCTAGAATCAACAGTGGCGACCACCAGAAAAGCGCCGAGACAATGAAGCTCGACGAAGACCCAGGGAGACAATTTAACTGTCTGGGATCCCGCAACGAAATTAATCAGAAAAGAATAGCGGAGGAGTTGGAAAAAAAATGTTTTGACTGCGACATATGTATTTACGATCTTCGGAACCTAAGGGTCCCTCGATAAATAAGTCAGTACCTGTATATAAGTATTCATAAGCTCGTCCTTCTCCTCTACTCTTAATAGCATTTTAATCACATAACTTCCCATTATTAACTACTATTGCATATTACAGAAGTAATAACAGCCACTCGGATCGATATGAGGAGCTCGTGGCTAAGTAATAACAGCCGCTCGGATCGATATTTAGGTTAAGCCGCGCTTGCCTAGGTTGGTCTGTGGATGGGTGACCACCCATTACATACCGAGTTTCCTCCGTGCCTCGGAAAGCACGTTAAGCCGTTGGTCCCGGGTGTCATTTGTAGATCTTTGACAGTCGTTATAGGTAGTCAGTGTCCCAAAAAGTCTGACAACCAGTCTTACCAAGGGGTATCGTATTACCCAGTACTAACTGGGTTGTGGAGGTCAGATAGGCAGTCGCTCTATGTAAAATACTGGTATTCAGCTGCATCCGGTTAGACTGGAAGCCGACCCCAACATAGTTGGGAAAAGGCTAGGCAGATGATGATGCATATTATAGAAAACCACAGACAATACCAAAACCTGTCTAAACCTTTTGCACTTCGTTGAAAGCCACAAATCAACGTCATCTATCACCATTACTCTTATAGCCCACCAAAGCGAATTACTTGCCTTTTTAGCCATCAGTTCTCCTCAATAATCTTAAAGATCATGTAAGAAAACACGATAAAAATTTAAGACCATACTATAATCGATTCCATCTAGGTAGATAAATACTCTAGGCTGTCACAAAATATATTTTTTCCTCATCCTCATCTTTATGCGAAAATGCCGCATCGGTCACTGCCACGGACCTGAGTAAAACAATCATATCTCATTTTCAATCCAAATTCAACCTTATTTGTTTAAAGGTAGAGTTGTGTGAAGACATGCAGGGATGCGTCATGCACTTGAAGAGCCAAGGTCGGGAGTGAGGTGATTACGTCACGAATCGTGATCTGATTATCAATTTTTTTGTTAAAAAAATTCGCTAGTAAAGTAGGTTAGATTATGGGAAAGGAGAGTAGCTAAGTTTGATTCTCCGACGAGAGAAGATTGAAACCCTTAAACTACTTTGCAAGAAAAGAAAGAAATAAAATTATGTTTATTGGCAGTATAAATAACAGAACCAATTTAAAATTAAACAAAATAAATAAACTTGGAAAGTCTAAAATGCCTAAATCAGCCTAGATTCAAATGCATTTCAGTGAAACTGTCTTTGATACAACTTAAATTATCTCAACCTGTAACTGATCCCTTGTACTACAGGACAAAATTTTCTTCTCCGATAGAAAACGAACGCGAATTGATCCACATTCACACAAACTTGCAATTAGGGGTGCATGAAAGGAGCCTTCCCGAACGACGGCCGGTGCACTAGGACAGCTAGCCCTCGTTAACGCAGAGTCTGTCTGACCAATCTCTTCACCACGATGATACACTCAAACAGCTCTGTTCAGAGGCATGACCAATGACCCCTGTCAGGGCCAAATAACGAAAATAATATTTCCAAGGGCTCCCACCACCATCTTTCCAAGCCCAGAATAGTAGGTACATACTTTTATTATTTTATTCAATGGCCACATTTTCTTTAACTTTACTAAACTTACACTTAAACTTTACTTAACGTTTATTCAAACAATAATACATTGTCGTATCATCGATACGAAAGAAAAAGTACGCAATTAGAGACCCAGAAAGACTAACGAAGCTCAATTCTTGCTCTAGTTCAACGTAAGGTACATTTAGATTGCTGTTGTCCGCCACCCTTCAAGACTATCGCCCACCCCTCATAATCAATATCCACCAAGCATTCAAACAGGTCTGTGACGTAATGATGACGTTATTTTCACGATAGTGGTGGCAATTTTCAGCGGGATGAAACTGGGCTCGTTAGCTCAGTAGGTCAGAGCACCGATATCATTTAATACATTTGATACATTGAACATCGGGGGGCGGAGGTTCAAATCCTCCACGAGTCAGTCTTTTAAAATTTTGCGTCTTTTGTTTCTGTTACCTTTTACTCATTAATTTTAGGAAAAAGCTGTTATAAAAACCCCGTTAATAGTAACTTTATTGAATATGTTAGAAATTCACCTATTACATAGGTACTCATCATAAATAGGTAAGAGGACATGGTGAGGAGGAATGCCGACGAGGCAAGTATGATTCTTGTAGTAAGGTCGCCTCTTAAATAGTTCGAAGTCGAAACAGTAGATGGCGCTCAGTGGCGGGCATTGGCTTTTGAACTAAGTAGGCAGATGGAGCACGTGAAAGCATTCGGAATTTGAAGATAAACACACACAGGCTGGTACAGGGGGCACAATTTTATAAAATTTGTTTTTTTTTGTTTTGTCACTTGTCACTTCAAGTAGGAGTTTTCAACACCCTCCCTTCCACCAGTTGCTTATCTTGGTGATCAGACGCTATGGTGTAAAAGTTTCGCCCAATCAACAACGACTAGGCGACTGTTCAAACTTGTAAACTGGAGGAAATAGATCACCTTATCAAAATGCTTTTGTAAACATTGACGAGTCTTATTCTTACCCTATTTACTTCCTTTCAAGTGTCCTTTTTGTCCTTTGTGATATTCAGTAATGGAAGTGCACTCTGACCACTGTTATTGGAAAATTAATCTCAGACCTAAAAAATGACAAAAACATAACCAAAAAAAAAAGCAAAGACCGACTCGTGAAGGATTTGAACCTCCGCCCTCCGATGGTCTAGTGTTGAATTATATCGGCGCTCTTACCTACTGAGCTAACGAGTCTTGTTACTTCCAGCCGAAAACATCGATCGCTTAGCTAGACGTGACGTCAGGATTACTCATGTACTCAAAATCATAAGTTGATATGGAGTAATATCAAAAACATTGATATAATTATTACGTCTACATAGTGCGTCTAAACTGCATTACAGTAAAATTTTGTGATTCAGTTCATAACATTCGTAACAAACGAATGTGATAAACTGAATCACAAAATGTTATCTCAGAAACCATCATATAAGAGTGTCCCACCTGGGCACATGTTATAGTGGCCGAGTTGCCTTTGCACCGACCTAGATCTCAAGTGAGGATGTGACGTCTCCCTACAGCACAGTCGCCCACCTATTCTAACGCCGCCTGGTCCTGTGAACTTGATGACTGAGTCAGTGAGCAAACTTCGTGAATAAGGATTTTGGGTCAAATTATTTGAAGTTTTTACCATCGATACGCTAAAACGAAAAGAGGAGTCTCTTTTTAGGAAGTTACATGTGGTGCACAATGATAACAAGAATTAAGCAGTAGTAACAATATTATTGCGCCACAACAGTAATTTTATCAAAACGAAACTGCAAAAAACCGACTCGTGAAGGATTTGAACCTCCGCCCTCCGATGCTCTAGACTTGAATTATATCGGCGCTCTTACCTACTGAGCCAACGAGTCTTGTTACTCATAGCTGAAAACTACGAACACAATCGTGAATGTGACGTCATAATTATACTATACACTTTCCTCATGATAGCATTGGAAATTCCCAATTTCTGCTTGAAGATAAGATTGATATAAATCCGGGCATTTCGTTTAATACCATCAAGAATTCGGCCAACCAAGCTACACTGGGCCAGTGGCTTGTGTCCCAGTCTTGAGAACATTATAGGCTGATAATACATCAGGAATGTTTTCAGACATCACGACTTGTACGAAACGCAAGGCTTTTCAGTTGGTACATCCAAATGACGGAACAGTAACGGTGAGCATCATCAGCGAGATGAGCCACTATGTAGAATAGTTTATTCCAACTTTTTCTTGATTGTAGGGAGGCACTGGAGGATGATCAAATTCGAATGATAGAAACTATATAACTATCCCTATTTTAACTGCACGAAGAACCTGTTCTGATGCCACTTCCCGGCACGTCTTAAAATGACGATATTATCACTAAGATGAAGAGTTACTGCTATACTTTTGGCGGCTGCAGCTGTTATGGTTGCAAATAACATGAAACCAGTAAGCACTATTCCTATAAAAACAAACAAAAAAGTTATAAAAAAATGGCAAAAGATTGACTCGTGAAGGATTTGAACCTCCGCCCTCCGATGGTCAAGTTTAGAATTATATCGGTGCTCTAACCTACTGAGCTAACGAGTCTTGTTGCTTTCAGCCGAAAACATCGACCGCTTAGCTAGACGTGACGTCAGGATTACTCATGTACTATCAAAAGCTAGCGTAGACTGATTGGCTCGTTACCAAAAATACTATCGATTAGTTTCATTGACAGTCGACTCCTTTTCAACCTTATTATTAAGGGCATAAGGGTGAATAGTAGCAAACCGTCAGTGAATTCAGTAGTACATACCAACTAATATAAAACATGCATGCATGCACTCGGCAAATGCAACTGATTGATGAGCATTTTATGATTCACTAAAAAGCTTCATTCAAATTTTTAGGTTCTGTTTTTACATCACTTCTCCCAGGAATTAAGAATTCCCCTTTAACTCTTTTGTTTAGAAATATCCTTAATCGCTGTGAAGGAAAACAAAGGGACATATTATAACCAGAAACCTTACCTAACCCTTAGTTAACCTTTGTTAACTTACCACAAATGTCCAAACTCCTGAAGAAATGTAAAACCAAAAAACAGTTTGTATGACCTGAGAATCTTACTCAGGGCCACACGAACAGCAGTCACGTTTGTGATTTCAAGACCAAAGGGACAATTGTACGTGGCAGTGGATTGCAAACTAGTCAAAATATTAAAAAAAAGATTGTCAAATAATTTGCAAAAGACCGACTCGTGAAGGATTTGAACCTCCGCCCTCCGATGTTCTAGAGTTGAATTATATCGGCGCTCTTACCTACTGAGCTAACGAGTCTTGTTACTCATAGCTGAAAACTACGAACACAATCGTGAATGTGACGTCATAATTATACTATACACTTTCCTCATGATAACATTGGAAATTCCCAATTTCTGCTTGAAGATAAGATAGATATAAATCCGCGCATTTCGTTTGATACCATCAAGAAGTCGGCCAACCAACCCACACTGGGCCCGTATGGTGGATTAAGACCTCCTCTGAGGAGGCTTGTGTCCCAGCCGTGGGAACATTATAGGCTGATTATACATCAGGAATATTTTCAGACATCACGGCTTGTACGAAACGCAAGGCTTTTCAGTTGGTACATCAAAATGACGGAACGGTAACGGTGAGCATCATCGGCGAGATGAGAGACTGTGGAGTGTATTTTAAAGTATTTCAACTTTTTCTTGGTTGTGGCGGAGGGGGCAGATGATCAAATTCCAATGATATAAGCAATAATCCCTATTTCAATTGCACGAAGAACCTGGTTATGATACCACTTCCCTGCACGTCTTAAAATTACGATATTATCACTAAGATGAAGAGTTATACGCTTAGCAGCTGCAGCTGTTTTGGTTGCAAATAACATGAAGCCGTAAGCACTATTGCTACAAAAACAAACAAAAAAAGTTTAAAAAAATTGCAAAGATCGACTCGTGAAGGCTTTGAACTTCCGCCCTCCGATGGTCAAGTTTAGAATTATATCGGTGCTCTAACCTACTGAGCTAACGAGTCTGGTTCTTCATGGCTGAAAACGCCGACCACTATCGGGAAAATGACGTAAATAACATTGATTACTCACCCTTTATTCACCCACAAAACAGAAACGTAGCAAAAGTATAATACCACATCATCATAAGCCGGATCCCCCCGTTAGGGCGACAGATGTGGGGTTAAAATCCATTTTTGTTTTATTAACCTGAACTGCTCCACTCCTGGGCAATCCGTCCATTCTTTCCACTTCTCCCAATGTTCCGCCTCTTCACGCTTTGTGAGGCAGCCATCCAAGGTGTCCCGCTATCTTTTCCTTGGCCTACCGTGACTAAGCTGTAACCCTTACTTTGTCAATTTATTTTTAAACTAAAATTTTTGGGAAGCCATCTCTGCTTCACCTTTTCCTATCTATATTAGGGTCGGCTTCCAGTGTAACTTTGATGAAGCGACTGCCTATCTGTCCTCCACAACCAATTACTGAGTAACCCAATATTTTTTAGTTAAACTGGTTTGACCGTACCTTGCTCGGTATTTATTATTAACTATATCTGTATGATGGTATAGTGGTGGCAAGCGCTATCGCTGAGGTCTTTGGTTATCTTCCCTGGTCGGGCAAAGTGTTATTGGTTTATTCCATTAGAAATTTCTCAGTAACAGTCAGGATTTGTGTCCCATTGATTACAATAGGCTCGCCCGCTATTTCGCGGGATTTGAAACATGACTGGCACAAGGTGAGTGTACTATTCGATACACCTCTGCCTAACCCTTCGGGGATTAGAGGCGTGATGTTATGTTATGCTGTAAATAGTTAACTTACAGTCAAAAAGGAAGTTGTCGACTCGTGAAGGATTTGAACCTCCGCCCTCCGATGGTCAAGTTTAGAATAATATCGGTGCTCTAACCTACTGAGCTAACGAGTCTTGTTGCTTTCAGCCGAAAACATCGACCGCTTAGCTAGACGTGACGTCAGGATTACTCAAGCACTAATAACAAAAACTAGCGTAGACCGATTGGCGTGTTACCAAAATTATTATCGATTTGTTATGTGCATACCAACTAATATAAAACAAACTCTTTTGTTTTGAAATATCCTTAATCACGGCAAAGGTAAACAATGGGACATATTATAAAACGTTTGTCATTGCACAACCTTGTACAATATTTTGTCCAATCGACGTTAGCTAGGTGACCATTTAAACTTGTACAAACACATTTGGACATTTCATAATAAATGACACTAAAGACACTATTATTGTAAGCCTATATTGTCTCACTGCAGGGCAAAGGCCTCCCACCCTCCTTCCAAATTTCGCGATCTAGTGCGATTGTAGGCCAATCCTTTGACAATGAGTCCAGCTAAAGAAGACACTGCTGGGTCTTAGTCCTGCCCCAGAATCTCAGAAGAGCATTTTGACTACTGCTCTTGCTTTTCTTCGCTGTCTCTTTCATTTTCAAATTCACAAAAAAAAACACGGAAAGATCTATCAAAATACATTTATCAAAATATGCATTTTTATCATATCTAAGCTGTAGATATCATTCAAATATCATTGATCAAATTTATGAGTAATAAGTTCAATATATCTTTAACACCTTGAACCAAGACTCCGATAAAGTATGTCTTAATTTCGACCATCGGAATTCAAGACCCCTAAAGGGTCAGAACGTTTTCTTTTATTAATTAACACTTCAAGAATCATCTAGATGAACTTCAGGTTGCTTCAGGACGAGATACCTCTCGCTCTTTTGGAGATGGTCTATTGATGCATTTTTTTATGAGGGTTAAGGAGCGTATCTGTGAACTAAGTTAGGTGCGTTTGAGTATTAAGGGGGGAGGAACGATACCCACCACTTTGTGTTATCGCTGAGTGAGTTGGTGACTAATGGTGACGTAATTTTCATGATAGTATTCGATATTTTCGACTATACGCAACAAGACTCGTTAGCTCAGTAGGTAAGAGCGCCGATATAATTCAATACTCGACCATCGGAGGGCGGAGGTTCAAATCCTTCACGAGTTGACAATTCTTTTTTTCTGTGATTTGTTTGTATTTTTAACAAATAACACACTTCATTCAAAGAACACTGAAGAACACATTATTACTCGTATTAATATTTACTGACTAAGACTTGCTTAGCGTTAAGGCTTTGTTCCTGCGTTAACTCAGTGCGAGACTCTTAGCTTCTTGCTGCTTTAGCTTCAAAGATTATAGTATTTTCTTTAAAAAATTTCAACTTTATCACTTAAATTCCTACTAAGCTAAGTGCAGTTAAGTTAAGAACTTAAGTTAATCGTGAAATCTAAATGGGCTTGGCAGTGTTCGAGAAGCTGCATAAATACCTTTTCGTCTCAGATACCGCCGTGTCTCAAGACGAAAGTTTTAGTCCAGTGATATCTTTGCACTAAAACGAGACTAAGGCAGAAAGTAACGCAAATGGCAATGGAGGTAGCTCGAAGTTTACCTGCGTGATCGATTCAGAAATGAGGAGATCCGCAGGAAAACCAAGGTAAGTTACATAAGCTGAAGAATTGTGGCAGTGAGCAGGGTACGTTGCTCGTCGGAATCCACGAGATGCGTCAGTCTGTATATATGGCGACACTTGGAGAATCCCTATGTTTAGCAATAGACATGCTTCTGTTGCTATGTAATATTTTGGGAAGTCCGACGCCTCTAATCAACTATGTAGCAGACTATCAGTATATCCAATTGTTAGTACTGCTGTTATCTTTTTAATTTATTGTTTTCAGCAAATGAGTAATCGATAATCCTGACGTCATGTTGACTATACTGGTCGTAGTTTTCAACTCTGAATTTAACAAGACTCGTTAGCTCAGTAGGTAAGAGCGCCGATATACTTCACAGCTCGAGCATCGGAGGGCGGAGGTTCAAATCCTTCACGAGTCGGTTTTTTACAAATTGTTTTGACAATGTTCTTTTATGTTTCTACGAGTTTACAATAAACTGGCCGCGTATAATTGTCCCTTTAGTGTCGTAGTCACAGACGTGACTGCTGGTCGTGTGGTCCTGAGTAAGATTCTCAGGTCATACACACTGTTTTAGGGTATTTCCTTTCTCCTAGAATTTGGACATTGGTGGATTGATAAACCCATACTTTCGTTGGCCTTGCTCTATCTTCCTAACCTCTATCTGTTCTGTCAGACTGCCGACCCATCGGATTACGAGGACAATGGAATAGACACTTGTTCACTGTAATAATTCCTTCGTCGATTGCTAGTCTCCACTGGCCACCCTGATTGAAAGGAGTCAGAAGGACCATACTCGTAACGGACCATCGGATCAGTAGGTAAAGTTTTATATCTACTCGTATTGATAGCGTGGTTTTTCTGACAACTATCTGTTTTGTTGCTGTTCAGAGGGTGAGTAATCATGACGTCACATGTACGATTGTGGTCGTAGTTTTCAGCTATGAGTAACAAGACTCGTTGGCTCAGTAGGTAAGAGCGCCGATATAATTCAAGTCTAGAGCATCGGAGGGCGGAGGTTCAAATCCTTCACGAGTCGGTCTTTTGAATTTTTTTCTGTTAATTTTTTTTCGTTTTAATAGTAAAAGAGCATTATTGTCATGGTTTCATCTGGTTTTGAGTGAAAGTGTTTCAGCCATCAAGCTTTCAAAATCAAAGCATTTCTTTATTTTAAGTAAGCCAGTTACACGCACTTTTGAACTGTCGAAACAAATACTATACAAGGCATAATAACTGTGAAAGTACTGTAGTTGCCCATTCCAAAGCGTAGATCTCTATGGAGAAGAACAGGCAAGAAACTCCATAGACACTCTTTAAAATCACAATATTTTTACAAAATCTTGGATATATCTTATCTTACTAATATTATAAATGCGAAAGTTTGTGAGGATGGATGAATGGATGTATGTTTGTTACTCTTTTACAAAAACTACTAAACGGATTTGGATGAAATTTAGCACACAGATAGTTTATCATCTGGATTAACACAAAGAATACTTTTTATCTAGGTAGTATGATCCCGTGGGACGATTATCGAAGTTCACGCGAGCGTAGCCGCGGGCATAAGCTAGTCATTTATATTGAGATGGTACATTATGTGAGAACGATGTAGCAAGATGTGCACAATAAAAGTGTATAAATAAAAACAAAAAAAAAATATCATTCTATTCTTTCTGTATCTTATGCATTTAGTCTTATTTTCATCTTTATTGACAGAAATAAGCGGCATAGTTATTGACAGAAGTAAGCGGCACAGGAAAGTCTTAAAGTTTTTCACTGCGTCTTCGCCTTAATGTGTCCATGGCAATATAAACTGAGTTGGCACAAAATTGGCCTAAGGGGTTATCATCTCAGTAAGCCGCTATTAGTTTTAGTAGGTGACAATATTGTTATTTAGAGTCATACTGGCAATTAAGGTTGAGGAGGCAGATCGATGTAGCAAGATGTGCACGTTAAAAGTGTATATGGCAAAAACAAAAAAAAAAACATTCTATTCTTTTTGTATCTTATGCATTTAGTCTTATTTTCATCTTTATTGACAGAATAAGAGTATGAGGCACAGGAAAATTTTCAAGTTTTTCACTGCGTCTCCGTCTTCGCGTGTCGATGGTAATCCAAACTGAGTTGACACTAAATTGAACTACGGAGATATCATCCTAGTTGTTGCCATTAGTTTTAGTAAGTGACAATATTGTTATTTAGATACGTAGTGGCTAGTAAGGAGGAAGAGGCGAATATTTCTTGCAGTCAAACACGTCCTTACAACCAACAAATAATTGAATGTAAGGGTACTTGAGAAACTTTTCTACCTAGTTTGGATAATGCTCACCGTTCACACCATTCTGTTGTACCAACTGAAAAGGCTTGCGCGTCGTACAAATCGTTAAGTCTAAAGACATTCCTGATGCGAATCAAATCAGCCTTTAATGTTCCCATGGCTGGGACACAGGCCTCCCCGAAATGAGAAGGAAGGGGCCGTAATCCACCATGCTGGCACAGGCCGGGTTGGTTAATCGAATCCTTTTTTGTATTCAACCAAATGCTCGGATTTATAATCAATTTAATTCAATTATTTTATTCTCTCTTTACAATAATGGTTTCCAATGATTTTTGCTAATGTTATATTCCACCATTGGAAGAGACTGATGCCTGAAGAAGCCCCACAGCTAAACAATATAGTAAAAGGTTTAAAGACTATTTTGTGTGAACATCATTCATATATGAAGAAAGAAGAACACAAGAAGATCACAAAGAGACAATCAGCTTAAAATAATAACAAATAGTATAAAAGCAAATGAAAAATGGAGAACTACGAAAGTGGAGGGTCGTGTATGAATGTATGTTGGAGTTTATGAATGTGTGTTGCAGTGATGAACAATGAAATGAATAATACATCAATACTTCAAGCAGAAATTAGGAAATTCCCACTGCAATCATGAGGAAAATGTTTGTTTAGTATAACTATGGCGTTACATTCACGATTGTGGCCGTAGTTTTCAGCTCTTAGTAACAAGACTCGTTGGCTCAGTTGGTAGAGCGCCGATATTTATCGCTAACTAAGCACAGTCGCATCGGAGGTCGGAGGTTCAAATCCTTCACGAGTCGATCTTTTACATTTTCGATTTTTTTTTAATGTTTCTAATATTTGGTAATCAATTGCCCGGTTCAATAGAACCGATGTTTTAGTGGCCACAAACGTGACTGCTGAGCGTGTGGTCCTAAGTTTCATTCCCGGGTCGGGTTTTTCCATTACAAATTTCTCCCGCAGTTTGGATACTGTTGGTGTGTCTCGGTGTGCACGTTCATTCGTGAGCCCTCTTGCGCCTCATGGCTCCCCGTTGTGCCAGTCTGCCGTCCTATTGGCTTATGAGGGTAAAGGAATAGAGAATACACCTATGTTTGCGCACACCTCATGCACTGTTACTGATAATATCTGGCCAGAAGACTCTTATTAGATGGTTCCTGAGATATCGTTTTGTGATTCAGATCATCACTTTCGTAATAAATATATTCTGGATGCTATGCACTATGAAGATGTAATATTTCAATGTTTTGGTATTGCGCCATATTATGTACTAACAGTATATGGTCGACATTTTCACTTCAATATAACAAGACTCGTTAGCTCAGTTGGTAGAGCGCCGATATCTATCCAAAACAAACCATCGGAGGTCGGAGGTTCAAATCCTTCACGAGTCGATCTTTTGCAGTTTAGTTTTTTATATTTGGTAATCAACTGCCCGGTAAAATAACCCCGATGTTCTTGTAAACAGAAACGTCTCTTTTGAGCTTGTGGTCCTGAGTTTCATTCCCTGGTCGGTTTTTTCATTTCCACTTTCTCCCGCAGTTTGGACACTGTCAAAATTAAAATCAAAGCATAAAAGCTTTGATTTTGAGTAGGCCAGTTACAGGCTCTTTTGAATTGTCGAAACAAAGACAACTATTAAATGTACTTTCAGTCCCAGTCACAAGGCATAATTAGATCTGTCTATGGGGAAGAACGGCAAGAAACTCCATGGACACTCTTTTAAATCAAAACGTTGTTACAATACCTTGGTTACATCATTCATGTTGAGAAGGTACATTGTGTGAGTTCGATGTAGCAAGATGTACAAGTTAACAGTGTTCATAGTGAAGACAGAAAAGACAATTCAAAAATAAAATAATTAATTCAAATAAGCCGTGACAAATAAGAGATGACTAGTCACAACCGACAGCGCCCGTTCACGCACATGACACTTGGATCAGCACCATTTAACTCAACCATTTTAAAGAGAACTAAATGATCCGACACAAGCGCCACCATCAGCGAGACATTTGAGTGAGCATGACATACTCTCAACCGCCAGGGAACATTCAAGTCAAGAAAAAACGTAGGTTTCCAGTGAATGTTAGCTTTTCAGTACATAGTGCTCACACAATATGGGCTATGCGTTGCTTACTGTAGGTGTGAGACACCCCTGTGTCTCGTTGTGCACGTTAAGTCACATAACATGTGCCCAGGTGGGAGACTCTTATTAGATGGTTCCTGAGATAACATTTTGTGATTCAGATCATGACGTTGGTAATAAATATAGTCCGAACTGGACGCTATCCACTATGTAGACGTAATATATCAATAGTTTTGTTATTGCGTCTTATATTACTTACGAGTTTGAGTGCATGAGAAATCCTGACGTCACATCTAGCTAAGCGTTCGAATTTTTCACGTCCTAACAATAAGACTCGTTAGCTCAGTTGGTAGAGCGCCGATATCAATCCAAAACAAACCATCGGAGGTCGGAGGTTCAAATCCTTCACGAGTCGATCTTTTTGCAGCTTCGTGTTGATAAAATATTTTTGTGGTCACCTTTTGATAATACCTCTGGCAACCTAAGTCTTGCTGTAATTTTATTCGGCATGAAAAGAATCTTGACTTCGTAAAGAGGGACTCGTCTGTTTTTATAAGCGTACCTATGGTAAAAAGTTCAAAATATATTTTACCCGAATTCTACTTTCGCTCAGTGACTCGGTCATAAAGTCGTCTAGTTCACAGGACCAGGCGGCGCAAGCCTAGGTGGGCCATTGTCTGTGGGGAGACGCCGCATACTCACTTGAGATCTGAGCTATGAACCTCCAACTGACGAGTTTGTCTTTGCACCGGCCAACTTGGTTCGAAGTCTATTTTTGTGAACAATATCATTATCTTTTTGTGATTCAGATCATCACTTTCGTAATAAATATATTCTGGATGCTATGCACTATGAAGATGTAATATTTCAATGTTTTGGTATTGCGCCATATTATGTACTAACAGTATATGGTCGACATTTTCACTTCAAAATAACAAGACTCGTTAGCTCAGTTGGTAGAGCGCCGATATCTACCCAAAACAAACCATCGGAGGTCGGAGGTTCAAATCCTTCACGAGTCGATCTTTTGCAGTTTAGTTTTTTATATTTAGTAATCAACTGCCCGGTAAAATAACGCCGATGTTCTTGTAAACAGAAACGTCACTTTTGAGCGTGTGGTCTTGAGTTTCATTCCCTGGTCGGTTTTTTCATTTCCAATTTCTCCCGCAGTTTGGACACTGTCAAAATTAAAACCAAAGCATAAAAGCTTTGATTTTAAGTAGGCCAGTTACAGGCTCTTTTGAATTGTCGAAACAAAGACAACTATTAAATGTAGTTTCAGTCCCAGTCACAAGGCATAAATAGATCTGTCTATTGGGAAGAACGGGCAAGAAACTCCATAGACACTCTTTTAAATCAAAACGTTGTTACAATACCTTGGTTACATCATTCATGTTGAGAAGGTACATTGTGTGAGAACGATGTAGCAAGATGTACAAGTTAACAGTGTTCATAGTGGAGACAAAAAAGATAATTAAAATAAAATAATTAATTCAAATAAGCCGTGACAAATAAGAGATGACTAGTCACAACCGACAGCGCCCGTTCACGCACATGACACTTGGATCAGCACCATTTAACTCAACCATTTTAAAGAGAACTAAATGATCCGACACAAGCGCCACCATCAGCGAGACATTTGAGTGAGCATGACATACTCTCAACCGCCAGGGAACATTCAAGTCAAGAAAAAACGTAGGTTTCCAGTGAATGTTAGCTTTTCAGTACATAGTGCTCACACAATATGGGCTATGCGTTGCGTACTGTAGGTGTGAGACACCCTTGTGTCTCGTTGTGCACGTTAAGTCACATAACATATGCCCAGGTGGGAGACTCTTATTAGATGGTTCCTGAGATAACATTTTGTGATTCAGATCATGACGTTGGTAATAAATATAGTCCGAACTGGACGCTAGCACTAAGTAGACGTAATATATCAATAGTTTTGTTATTGCGTCTTATATTATTTACGAGTAAGATTGCATGAGAAATCCTGACGTCACATCTAGCTAAGCGGTCGAATTTTTCGCGTCCTAACAATAAGACTCGTTAGCTCAGTTGGTAGAGCGCCGATATCAATCCAAAACAAACCATCGGAGGTCGGAGGTTCAAATCCTTCACGAGTCGATCTTTTTGCAGTTTCGTGTTGATAAAAATATTTTTGTGGTCACCTTATGATAATACCTCTGGCAACGTAATTCTTGCTGTAATTTTATTCGGCATGAAAAGAATCTTGACTTCGTAAAGAGGGACTCGTCTGTTTTTATAAGCGTACCTATGGTAAAAAGTTCAAAATATATTTTACCCGAATTCTACCTTCGCTCAGTGACTCGGTCATAAAGCCATCGAGTTCACAGGACCAGGCGGCGCAAGACTAGGTGGGCCCTTGTCTGTGGGGAGACGCCGCATACTCACTTGAGATCTGAGCTATGAACCTGCGACTGGCGAGTTTGTCTTTGCACCGGCCAACTTGGTTCGAAGTCTACTTGTGACCAACTCGGCCACGATAACCAGAAGGCTCTTATTAGATGGTTCCTGAGATATCGTTTTGTGATTCAGATCATCACTTTCGTAATAAATATATTCTAGATGCTATGCACTATGAAGATGTAATATTTCAATGTTTTGGTATTGCGCCATATTATGTACTAACAGTATACGGTCGACATTTTCACTTTAATATAACAAGACTCGTTAGCTCAGTTGGTAGAGCGCCGGTATCTATCCAAAACCAACCATCGGAGGTCGGAGGTTCAAATCCTTCACGAGTCGATCTTTTGCCGTTTAGTTTTTCTTTTATTTCTTATATTTAGCAATCAACTGCCCGTTACAAAAGCCTCGATGTTTTCGTGGTCACAAACGGTCTGCTGAGCGTTTGGTCCTGAGTTTCATTCCAAGGTCGGCTTTTTCATTTCCAATTTCTTCCGCAGTTTGGACACTCTCAAAATCAAAGCATTCAATTTATTTCAAGTAGGCCAGTTACAATTTTGAATTGTCGAAACAAAGACAAGTCGATTGCTAGTCTCCACTGGCTGCCATGGTTAAAGGTGACTGTATTTGTCGCTACAGCATTACCTGCTGGTGGTTCGTTTTCTGTAGGTAAAGTTTGGTATCTGTTGATAGCTACTTCTGATACCCCATTGTCAACAATGGGGTGTCTGAACAGCATCAATGCTGTTCAAAAAGTGACGGGTAATCATGACGTCGTATAAATAGTAGAAAAAATGCAAAAGACCGACTCGTGAAGGATTTGAACCTCTCCGCCCTCCGATGGTCGAGTATTGAATTATATCGGCGCTCTTACCTACTGAGCTAACAAGTCTTTTTGATGATAGTGGTCGTTGATTTCAGCAACGAGGTAAAAGACTCGTTAGCTCAGTAGGTCGAGTTTTTGCAGTTTCGATTTTTTTTTTATGTTTCTAATATTTGACAATCAACTACCCAATGCCCTGCACAATAGCCCCGATGTTTTTGTCACTACTAAGGATGTGGTCCTGAGTTCCATTTCCAAGTCTGATGTTTCCAATAAAAAATTCTCCCACAGTTAGGGCACTGTGGTTGTGAGACACCCCTGTGTCTCAGATTGTACTTTAAGTCGTTAGCCCTCCAGCGCCCGATGGCTCTCCGTTGTGCCAGTCTGCCGTCCCATGGGATTATGAGATGGAAATGTAATATTTCAATGTTTTGGTATTGCGCCATATTATGTACTAACAGTATATGGTCGACATTTTCACTTCAATATAACAAGACTCGTTAGCTCAGTTGGTAGAGCGCCGATATCTATCCAAAACAAACCATCGGAGGTCGGAGGTTCAAATCCTTCACGAGTCGATCTTTTGCCGTTTAGTTTTTCTTTTTTTTCTTATATTTGGCAATCAACTGCCCGGTACAAAAGCCTCGATGTTTTCGTGGTCACAAACGGTCTGCTGAGCGTTTGATCCTGAGTTTCATTCCAAGGTCGGTTTTTTCATTTCCAATTCTCCCGCAGTTTGGACACTGTCAAAATCAAAATCAAAAATAAATATTATTAATTCAAATAAGCCGTGTCAAATAAGAGATGACAACTGACAGCAAAAGCATCGCATCGGAAGTCGGAGGTACAAATCTTTCACGAGTCGATCTTTTTGCAGTTTTGTGTTGATAAAAATATTTTTGTGGTCACCACATGATAATATGCATAGAATAACAAAGGGCCGTACTTGTAAGCGTACCTGTGGTAAAAAGTTCAAAATATATTTTACCCGAATTGTACTTTCGCTCAGTGACTCGGTCATAAAGCCATCGAGTTCACAGGACCAGGCGGCGCAAGCCTAGGTGGGCCATTGTCTGTGGGGAGACGCCGCATACTCACTTGAGATCTGAGCTATGAACCTGCGACTGACGAGTTTGTCTTTGCACCGGCCGACTTGGTTCGAAGTCTATTTTTGTGACCAATATCGTTATCTTTTTGTGATTCAGATCATCACTTTCGTAATAAATATATTCTAGATGCTATGCACTATGAAGATGTAATATTTCAATGTTTTGGTATTGCGCCATATTATGTACTAACAGTATATGGTCGACATTTTAGCGTCAATATAACAGGACTCGTTAGCTCAGTTGGTAGAGCACCGATATCTATCCAAAACAAACCATCGGAGGTCGGAGGTTCAAACCCTTCACGAGTCGATCTTTTTCAATTTAGTTTTTCTTTTATTTCTTATATTTAGCAATCAACTGCCCGGTAAAATAACCCCGATGTTCTTGTCAACAGAAAAGTCACTTTTGAGCTTGTGGTCCTGAATTTCATTCCCTGGTCAGTTCTTTCATTTCCAATTTCTCCCGTAGTTTGGACACTGTCAAAATTAAAATCAAAGCATAAAAGCTTTGATTTTGAGTAGGCCAGTTACAGGCTCTTTTGAATTGTCGAAACAAAGACAACTATTAAATGTAGTTACAGACCCAGTCACAAGGCATAAATAGATCTGTCTATGGGGAAGAACGGGCCAGAAACTCCATGGACACTCTTTTAAATCAAAACGTTGTTACAATACCTTGGTTACATCATTCATGTTGAGAAGGTACATTGTGTGAGAACGATGTAGCAAGATGTACAAGTAGTGATGGGCGGAGGATAAATTCTCGGAAGATAATTACTCGAGTATTTATCCGAAATGGATAAATACTCGTTTTCAACCATATTTATCGGATATTTACTCAAAATGATGGATATTTATATTTTTTGCGAATCGGATGGATATATTTTTAAATTTAATGACTAGTATTGTTATTTGGGCTTTCCAAAATACTACACTATTACATTATTACTTTTGATGTCAAAACGAAGCAACATGGTTCTTACTATACCTTATCCCGGCCACCTTTTGTCCCGTTTCTTTTGTTTTGCTTATCTTGCCCTCCACCCCCGCGCCGCATAGTGCCCGTGCAGTGCCCAGGTTTCCGTTATAAAGAGCAAACGCGCGTGTAAGTTTTACAATAATATAATATCTACGAGCTTGTTTATTATTTTTGAAGTTGCGTTATAACGTTTCAAGGTAAGTTAACTAATTTTAATTGTGCTAATCCCAATGGTTACTTGGGTAGTGTTATAGTGATTGATTACCTATTTTTATTATATAATTAAAAATGCTTTTACAAACTCTTACCAATTTATAAGTTGCTTTCTTCTCGATGAGCTTGAAACTTGTAACTTCGAACATAGCTTAGATCTAGATAACAATACAATTTACAGTTGTGTCAATCAGTGTAGATTGTTGCATGTTTATTTTTCAGCTTTTTAACTTAATGTTTCGTTGTTTTAGGTATCATGGGAAGACCAAAAAATGAACGTGTTTGGAAACATTATCGCATTGTTGATTCAAAACCTGTACAATGCAATTATTGCGACAAAAAATATAAAATCGGAAACGTAAACAGGATGTGTACGCATTTAATAAAATGCTTTAAGTGCCCGGAATTTATTCGAGCAGAAATGAAGAAAAATAACTTGAGTTCAAAACAAATGCCGTTGCAAACAAGATCAGAAAATGTGCCACCAGCGGACAATCCGTCTTGTGATCTTACTAGCGAAACTCCAAGTAAAAATAGTAATAACTCAAATATGAGCGTCGAGAGCCAGAACGTGCCTTCCACGAGTTTTTCTTCAGGTGTTCATCAATCTACCCTCGCTGAAAACCTTGCCAGAGCTATAATTGTGTCAGGAGCCCCGCTGTCACTGATGAAACATCCTCTTTGGATAGAATTATTTGGTTATCTTCAGCCATAGCATAAGTTGCCTTCCAGAAAAGCCCTATCGACCAAATATTTGAATAAAAACTACAACGAAATAAAGAAAGAAGTGAAGGAAAAACTAGCTACCGTTAACTATATGCATCTCCAGTTGGACGGATAAACGAAGGTGTTATTAATTTTATTATTTCAAAACCAGAACCATTCTTTGTTGAGAGTTTAAACACTGAACAGAATCGCCACACAAGTGAATATCTCCGGGAAGAAATTTTAAAAGTCATGAGAACATACGGCGAAGAAAAGTTTGTAGTTGTTATTGGTGACAATGCTAGAAATATACAAAAGGCTTTTTAATTAGTCAAAGAAGTACAACCACATGTTGTGCCTCTAAATTGCGCAGCACACTCTATTAATTTGCTAGCTCATGACGCACTGAAATGTGAAGGTTTCAACAATTTCATTCAACTCTGCATAGATGTAATAAAATCTATAAAAAATCGCAAGTACTGGGACCAAAGCTAGAGCTAAGCAAATAGTAAAACTAAGAAATCAGGAGAAAAATTAAAGCTGCCGTGCTGCACAAGATGGTTACCTTACATCACTAAGGAGTTTGAAAAATACAAAAGCCGCTCTCTTAGCGTTAGCTATAGAAGAAAATACCGTCATGTCAAATGACACAAAAGCAGCTTTGCTTGATGATAATTTTTGGAATTACGTAGATCAATGCATATCTGTACTTGAACCAATAACAGAACCTATCTTTCAACTAGAGTCCAACAAATGCAATGCCCATACAGTGTTTATGATCTTCAAGGATATGAAATCTAAAATGAGCTTCATTTTACCTAGTATTACGATCCTTGAAAATGAAGCCAAGAATCAAAATCTCTCAGCAGTGGCAAAAAGGATGAAAGACTGCGTAAAGCCGTTACATTTATCCGCTTATCTGCTTGACCCAAAGACTCAAGGTAACGACTTAAATCAAGACGAAGAACTGGAAGCAATTCATTTTATTTACGAAATGGCAGGTTTGTTGAATGTGGAAATAATGCCAGAATTAGCAGCATATAAGGCCAAGGAAGGTTTTTGGCAAAAACCTTTTAATTGGCAGAACATTAACGAAATAAGCCCCTTAACCTGGTGGAAAGGAACATGTTCTTCGACAAAGTTAAATAAAATCGCAGTGCGTATTCTTTCAGCACCGTGTACTTCTGCCGCAACAGAACGGTCTTTTAGTATACACGCAAACATTCACAATAAAAAAAGAAATCGCCTGACCACAGAAAATGCGGCAAAAATTACATTCATCAAATATAATTGGAATATATTTAACAAAATCCAAGAGAGTGCAGACAGCGACGGTGACGACGAAGACTTTCCATCACCATGTCCAGTAAAGACAGATACTGATGAAGAATCAGTGAATTTGAGAGAATCGGGAAGTGAGTTCCAGTTTGTAAATTGCTTTTCTGATAATGATGAACAAGCGTCTAATAGTGATAGTGGTTAATTTAAGAAAATATCAGTAATTGGCAAAATATTTATAAGTGTAGTGAAGCCATTGTTATTATAATATTGTCTTATTGTTAAAGTGATTAAACTAACGCACTAATCTATATTTTCATATTATATTGACATCGTTTGACGAAAAAGATTATGATTGTATGAGTCTATTGTTATTTTAGTATTTTTCTCTACTTATTATGTCATTTTCTTAATATTACAATGATTTAAGTGAATAATTTTGTGATTAATACCTTTATCATAAATTGATAACTTTATCTAACTTTGACAGTGCCTGACGAAAATATTCATGATTGAGTATTACAGGCTTTTTGTTATTATTAAAGTGTAATAAAGCACGGTACAAATCTATATTTTCAAATTTTCATTTATTTCAATCCTTTAGCTTGTAAAATAACAAAATTTACGTTAAATAACGTAACTCAAACTGTAGGTAGTATTTATCTGCTTTTTGGATAAATACTCGAGTAAAAACGGACATTTATTGAGTATTTATCCATTTTGAGTATTTATCCGGATAAAATCCCAACACTATGTACAAGTTAACAGTGTTCATAGTGAAGACAAAAAAGACAATTCAAAAATAAAATAATAATTTCAAATAAGCCGTGACAAATAAGAGATGACTAGTCACAACCGACAGCGCCCGTTCACGCACATGACACTTGGATCAGCACCATTTAACTCAACCATTTTAAAGAGAACTAAATGATCCGACACAAGCGCCACCATCAGCGAGACATTTGAGTGAGCATGACATACTCTCAACCGCCAGGGAACATTCAAATCAAGAAAAAACGTAGGTTTCCAGTGAATGTTAGCTTTCAGTACATAGTGCTCACACAATATGGGCTATGCGTTGCGTACTGTAGGTGTGAGACACCCCTGTGTCTCGTTGTGCACGTTAAGTCACATAACATGTGCCCAGGTGGAAGACTCTTGTTAGATGGTTCCTGAGATAACATTTTGTGATTCAGGTCATTACGTTGGTAATAAATTTAGGCTTGGCGCTATGCACTATGTAGACGTAACATATCAATGTTTTTAGTATTGCCCCATATCATTATGTACTAACACTGTACAGGTATACGGTCGACATTTTCCCGTCCAAACAATAAGACTCGTTGGCTCAGTTGGTAGAGCGCCGATATTAATCGCTAACGAAGCACAATCGCATCGGAGGTCGGAGGTTCAAATCCTTCACGAGTCGATCTTTTGCAGTTTCGTATTTTTTTAATGGTTCTTATATTTGGCAATCACCTGCCCGGTACAATAGCCTTGGTGTTTTTGTGAACACAAACGTCACTGCTGAATGTGTGGTCCTGAGTTTCATTCCCAACACGCGTAGCATGACCACGGTAGAAGCGGGTTTGCGACGGAAGAATCGACAAAATGACAGATCAACCAAAGAAATCTGTCATTTTGTCGATTTTTTGATCCACTAAACCCGTTTCCACGGTGGTTAAATGCTTCGCGTGCAGGTCGGCTTTTTCATTTCCAATTTCTTTCGCAGTTTGGACACTCTCAAAATCAAAGCTTTCAATTTATTTCAAGTAGGCCAGTTACAATTTTGAATTGTCGAAACAAAGACAAGTCGATTGCTAGTCTCCACTGGCTGCCATGGTTAAAGGTGACTGTATTTGTCGCTACAGCATTACCTGCTGGTGGTTCGTTTTCTGTAGGTAAAGTTTGGTATCTGTTGATAGCTACTTCTGATAACCCATTGTCAACAATGGGGTGTCTGAACAGCATCAATGCTGTTCAAAAAGTGACGGGTAATCATGACGTCGTATAAATAGTAGAAAAAATGCAAAAGACCGACTCGTGAAGGATTTGAACCTCTCCGCCCTCCGATGGTCGAGTATTGAATTATATCAGCGCTCTTACCTACTGAGCTAACAAGTCTTTTTAATGATAGTGGTCGTTGATTTCAGCAACGAGGTAAAAGACTCGTTAGCTCAGTAGGTCGAGTTTTTGCAGTTTCGATTTTTTTATGTTTCTAATATTTGACAATCAACTACCCAGTGCCCTGCACAATAGCCCCGATGTTTTTGTCACTACTGAGGATGTGGTCCTGAGTTCCATTTCCAAGTCTGATGTTTTCAATAAAAAATTCTCCCACAGTTAGGGCACTGTGGTTGTGAGACATCCCTGTGTCTCAGATTGAACTTTAAGTCGTTAGCCCTCCAGCGCCCGATGGCTCTCCGTTGTGCCAGTCTGCCGTCCCATGGGATTATGAGATGGAAATGTAATATTTCAATGTTTTGGTATTGCGCCATATTATGTACTAACAGTGGTCGACATTTTCACTTCAATATAACAAGACTCGTTAGCTCAGTTGGTAGAGCGCCGATATCTATCCAAAACAAACCATCGGAGGTCGGAGGTTCAAATCCTTCACGAGTCGATCTTTTGCCGTTTAGTTTTTCTTTTTTTTCTTATATTTGGCAATCAACTGCCCGGTACAAAAGCCTCGATGTTTTCGTGGTCACAAACGGTCTGCTGAGCGTTTGGTCCTGAGTTTCATTCCAAGGTCGGTTTTTTCATTTCCAATTTCTCCCGCAGTTTGGACATTGTCAAAATCAAAATCAGAACATTTTTTTTCAAGTAGGCAAGGTACAGGCACTTTTGAATTGTTGAATCAAAAACAACAATGAAATGTAGCGACACTCCCAGTCACAAGACATAAATAGATCTCTTTGGGGAAGAACGGGCAAGAAACTCCATGGACACTCTTTTAAATCAGAATATTGTTACAATACCTTGGTTACATCATTCATGTTGAGATGGTACATTATGTGAGAACGATGTAACAAGATGTGTACAGAAGTTTACAGTGTCCATAATGAAAACAAAAAAGACAATTCAAAAATAAAAATAAATTATTCAAATAAGCCGTGACAAATAAGAGATGACTAGTCACAACCGACAGCGCCCGTTCACGCACATGACACTTGGATCAGCACCATTTAACTCAACTATTTTAAAGAGAACTAAATGATCCGACACAAGCGCCACCATCAGCGAGACATTTGAGTGAGCATGACATACTCTCAACCGCCAGGGAACATTCAAGTCAAGAAAAAACGTAGGTTTCCAGTGAATGTTAGCTTTTCAGTACATAGTGCTCACACAATATGGGCTATGCGTTGCTTACTGTAGGTGTGAGACACCCCTGTGTCTCGTTGTGCACGTTAAGTCACATAACATGTGCTCAGGTGGGAGACTCTTATTAGATGGTTCCTGAGATAACATTTTGTGATTCGTTGGGAATAAATATAGTCCGAACTGGACGCTTTGCACTATGTAGACGTAATATATCAATAGTTTTGTTATTGCGTCTTATATTACTTACGAGTTTGAGTGCATGAGAAATCCTGACGTCACATCTAGCTAAGCGTTTGAATTTTTCGCGTCCTAACAATAAGACTCGTTAGCTCAGTTGGCAGAGCACCGATATCTATCCAAAACAAACCATCGGAGGTCGGAGGTTCAAATCCTTCACGAGTCGATCTTTTGCAGTTTAGTTTTTCTTTTATTTCTTATATTTGGCAATCAACTGCCCGGTACAAAAGCCCCGATGTTATCGTGGTCACAAACGCGTCTGCTGAGCGTGTGGTCCTGAGTTTCATTCCCAGGTCGGGTTTTTTCATTTCCAATTTCTCCCGCAGTTTGGACATTGTCAAAATCAAAATCAGAACATTTTTTTTCAAGTAGGCAAGGTACAGGCACTTTTGAATTGTTGAATCAAAAACAACAATGAAATGTAGCGACACTCCCAGTCACAAGACATAAATAGATCTCTTTGGGGAAGAACGGGCAAGAAACTCCATGGACACTCTTTTAAATCAGAATATTGTTACAATACTTTGGTTACATCATTCATGTTGAGATGGTACATTATGTGAGAACGATGTAACAAGATGTGTACAGAAGTTTACAGTGTCCATAATGAAAACAAAAGAGACAATTCAAAAATAAAAATAATTAATTCAAATAAGCCGTGACAAGTAAGAGATGACAACTGACAGCAAAAGCATCGCATCGGAAGTCGGAGGTACAAATCTTTCACGAGTCGATCTTTTTGCAGTTTTGTGTTGATAAAAATATTTTTGTGGTCACCACATGATAATATGCATAGAATAACAAAGGGCCGTACTTGTAAGCGTACCTGTGGTAAAAAGTTCAAAATATATTTTACCCAAATTCTACTTTCGCTAACTGACTCGGTCATAAAGTCATCGAGTTCACAGGACCAGGCGGCGCAAGACTAGGTGGGCCCTTGTCTGTGGGGAGACGCCGCATACTCACTTAAAATCTGAGCTATGAACCTGCGACTGACGAGTTTGTCTTTGCACCGGCCGACTTGGTTCGAAGTCTATTTTTGTGACCAATATCGTTATCGTTTTGTGATTCAGATCATCACTTTCGTAATAAATATAATCTGGATGCTATGCACTATGAAGATGTAATATTTCAATGTTTTGGTATTGCGCCATATTATGTACTAACAGTATATGGTCGACATTTTAGCGTCAATATAACAGGACTCGTTAGCTCAGTTGGTAGAGCGCCGATATCTATCCAAAACAAACCATCGGAGGTCGGAGGTTCAAACCCTTCACGAGTCGATCTTTTGCAATTTAGTTTTTCTTTTATTTCTTATATTTAGCAATCAACTGCCCGGTAAAATAACCCCGATGTTCTTGTAAACAGAAACGTCACTTTTGAGCTTGTGGTCCTGAGTTTCATTCCCTGGTCAGTTCTTTCATTTCCAATTTCTCCCGCAGTTTGGACACTGTCAAAATTAAAATCAAAGCATAAAAGCTTTGATTTTGAGTAGGCCAGTTACAGGCTCTTTTGAATTGTCGAAACAAAGACAACTATTAAATGTAGTTACAGACCCAGTCACAAGGCATAAATAGATCTGTCTATGGGGAAGAACGGGCCAGAAACTCCATGGACACTCTTTTAAATCAAAACGTTGTTACAATACCTTGGTTATATCATTCATGTTGAGAAGGTACATTGTGTGAGAACGATGTAGCAAGATGTACAAGTTAACAGTGTTCATAGTGAAGACATAAAAGACAATTCAAAAATAAAATAATTAATTCAAATAAGCCGTGACAAATAAGAGATGACTAGTCACAACCGACAGCGCCCGTTCACGCACATGACACTTGGATCAGCACCATTTAACTCAACCATTTTAAAGCGAACTAAATGATCCGACACAAGCGCCACCATCAGCGAGACATTTGAGTGAGCATGACATACTCTCAACCGCCAGGGAACATTCAAGTCAAGAAAAAACGTAGGTTTCCAGTGAATGTTAGCTTTTCAGTACATAGTGCTCACACAATATGGGCTATGCGTTGCGTACTGTAGGTGTGAGACACCCTTGTGTCTCGTTGTGCACGTTAAGTCACATAACATGTGCCCAGGTGACTCTTAATAGATGGTTCCTGAGATAACATTTTGTGATTCAGATCATGACGTTGGTAATAAATATAGTCCGAACTGGACGCTAGCACTATGTAGACGTAATATATCAATAGTTTTGTTATTGCGTCTTATATTATTTACGAGTTAGATTGCATGAGAAATCCTGACGTCACATCTAGCTAAGCGATCGAATTTTTCGCGTCCTAACAATAAGACTCGTTAGCTCAGTTGGTAGAGCGCCGATATCAATCCAAAACAAACCATCGGAGGTCGGAGGTTCAAATCCTTCACGAGTCGATCTTTTTGCAGTTTCGTGTTGATAAAAATATTTTTGTGGTCACCTTATGATAATACCTCTGGCAATGTAATTCTTGCTGTAATTTTATTCGGCATGAAAAGAATCTTGACTTCGTAAAGAGGGTCTCGTCTGTTTTTATAAGCGTACCTATGGTAAAAAGTTCAAAATATATTTTACCCGAATTCTACCTTCGCTCAGTGACTCGGTCATAAAGTCATCGAGTTCACAGGACCAGGCGGCGCAAGACTAGGTGGGCCCTTGTCTGTGGGGAGACGCCGCATACTCACTTGAGATCTGAGCTATGAACCTGCGACTGGCGAGTTTGTCTTTGCACCGGCCAACTTCGTTCGAAGTCTACTTGTGACCAACTCGGCCACGATAACCAGAAGGCTCTTATTAGATGGTTCCTGAGATATCGTTTTGTGATTCAGATCATCACTTTCGTAATAAATATATTCTGGATGCTATGCACTATGAAGATGTAATATTTCAATGTTTTGGTATTGCGCCATATTATGTACTAACAGTATACGGTCGACATTTTCACTTCAATATAACAAGACTCGTTAGCTCAGTTGGTAGAGCGCCGGTATCTATCCAAAACAAACCATCGGAGGTCGGAGGTTCAAATCCTTCACGAGTCGATCTTTTGCCGTTTAGTTTTTCTTTTATTTCTTTTATTTAGCAATCAACTGCCCGTTACAAAAGCCTCGATGTTTTCGTGGTCACAAACGGTCTGCTGAGCGTTTGGTCCTGAGTTTCATTCCAAGGTCGTTTTTTTCATTTCCAATTTCTCCCGCAGTTTGGACATTGTCAAAATCAAAATCAAAACATTTTTTTTCAAGTAGGCAAGGTACAGGCACTTTTGAATTGTTGAAACAACAACAACAATGAAATGTAGCGACACTCTCAGTCACAAGGAATAAATAGATCTCTTTGGGGAAGAACGGGCAAGAAACTCCATGGACACTCTTTTAAATCAGAATATTGTTACAATACCTTGGTTACATCATTCATGTTGAGATGGTACAATGTGTAAGAACGATGTAACAAGATGTGTACAGAAGTTTACAGTGTCCATAATGAAAACAAAAAAGACAATTTAAAAATAAAAATAATTAATTCAATTAAGCCGTGACAAATAAGAGATGACAACTGACAGCGCCTGTTCACGAACATGACATTTGCATCAGTACCATTTAACTCAACCATTTTGAAGAGAACTAAATGATCCGACGCAAGCGCCACCATCAGCGAGACATTGGAGTGAGCATGTCTCTCAACCGCCAGCGCAGGTTCAAGTAAAGAAAAGACGCAGGTTTCTAGTCAATGATAGCTTTTTAGTACATAGTACTGACACAGTATGGGCTATGCGTTGCTTACTGTAGGTGTGAGACACCCCTGTGTCTCGTTGTGCACGTTAAGTCACATAACATGTGCCCAGGTGGAAGAATCTTGTTAGATGGTTCCTGAGACAACATTTTGTGATTCAGGTCATTACGTTGGTAATAAATTTAGGCTTGGCGCTATGCACTATGTAGACGTAACATATCAATGTTTTTAGTATTGCCCCATATCATTATGTACTAACACTGTACAGGTATACGGTCGACATTTTCCCGTCCAAACAATAAGACTCGTTGGCTCAGTTGGTAGAGCGCCGATATTAATCGCTAACGAAGCACAATCGCATCGGAGGTCGGAGGTTCAAATCCTTCACGAGTCGATCTTTTGCAGTTTCGTATTTTTTTAATGGTTCTTTTATTTGGCAATCACCTGCCCGGTACAATAGCCTTGGTGTTTTTGTGAACACAAACGTCACTGCTGAATGTGTGGTCCTGAGTTTCATTCCCAACACGCGTAGCATGACCACGGTAGAAGCGGGTTTGTGCGACGGAAGAATCGACAAAATGACAGATCAACCAAAGAAATCTGTCATTTTGTCGATTCTTTGATCCACTAAACCCGTTTCCACGGTGGTTAAATGCTTCGCGTGCAGGTCGGCTTTTTTATTTCCAATTTCTTCCGCAGTTTGGACACTCTCAAAATCAAAGCATTCAATTTATTTCAAGTAGGCCAGTTACAATTTTGAATTGTTGAAACAAAGACAAGTCGATTGCAAGTCTCCACTGGCTGCCATGTTTAAAGGTGACTGTATTTGTCGCTACAGCATTACCTGCTGGTGGTTCGTTTTCTGTAGGTAAAGTTTGGTATCTGTTGATAGCTACTTCTGATACCCCATTGTCAACAATGGGGTGTCTGAACAGCATCAGTGCTGTTCAAAAAGTGACGGGTAATCATGACGTCGTATAAATAGTAGAAAAAATGCAAAAGACCGACTTGTGAAGGATTTGAACCTCTCCGCCCTCCGATGGTCGAGTATTGAATTATATCGGCGCTCTTACCTACTGAGCTAACAAGTATTTTTGATGATAGTGGTCGTTGATTTCAGCAACGAGGTAAAAGACTCGTTAGCTCAGTATGTCGAAATTTTGCAGTTTCGATTTTTTTTTATGTTTCTAATATTTGACAATCAACTACCCAGTGTCCTGCACAATAGCCCCGATGTTTTTGTCACTACTGAGGATGTGGTCCTGAGTTCCATTTCCAAGTCTGATGTTTCCAATAAAAAATTCTCCCACAGTTAGGGCACTGTGGTTGTGAGACACCCCTGTGTCTCAGAGTGCACTTTAAGTCGTTAGCCCTCCTGCGCCCGATGGCTCTCCGTTGTGCCAGTCTGCCGTCCCATGGGATTATGAGATGGAAATGTAATATTTCAATGTTTTGGTATTGCGCCATATTATGTACTAACAGTATACGGTCGCAATTTCGCGTCAATATAACAAGACTCGTTAGCTCAGTTGGTAGAGCGACGATATCTATCCGAAACAAACCATCGGAGGACGAAGGTTCAAATCCTTCACGAGTCGATCTTTTGCCGTTTAGTTTTTCTTTTTATTCTTATATTTGGCAATCAACTGCCCGGTACAAAAGCCTCGATGTTTTCGTGGTCACAAACGGTCTGCTGAGCGTGTGGTCCTGAGTTTCATTTAAAGGTCGGTTTTTTCATTTCCAATTTCTCCCGCAGTTTGGACACTGTCAAAATCAAAATCAGAACATTTTTTTTCAAGTAGGCAAGGTACAGGCACTTTTGAATTGTTGAATCAAAAACAACAATGAAATGTAGCGACACTCCCAGTCACAAGACATAAATAGATCTCTTTGGGAAGAACGGGCAAGAAACTCCATGGACACTCTTTTAAATCAGAATATTGTTACAATACCTTGGTTACATCATTCATGTTGAGATGGTACATTATGTGAGAACGATGTAACAAGATGTGTACAGAAGTTTACAGTGTCCATAATGAAAACAAAAAAGACAATTCAAAAATAAAAATAATTAATTCAAATAAGCCGTGACAAGTAAGAGATGACAACTGACAGCAAAAGCATCGCATCGGAAGTCGGAGGTACAAATCTTTCACGAGTCGATCTTTTTGCAGTTTTGTGTTGATAAAAATATTTTTGTGGTCACCACATGATAATATGCATAGAATAACAAAGGGCCGTACTTGTAAGCGTACCTGTGGTAAAAAGTTCAAAATATATTTTACCCAAATTCTACTTTCGCTAACTGACTCGGTCATAAAGTCGTCTAGTTCACAGGACCAGGCGGCGCAAGACTAGGTGGGCCCTTGTCTGTGGGGAGACGCCGCATACTCACTTAAAATCTGAGCTATGAACCTGCGACTGACGAGTTTGTCTTTGCACCGGCCGACTTGGTTCGAAGTCTATTTTTGTGACCAATATCGTTATCTTTTTGTGATTCAGATCATCACTTTCGTAATAAATATATTCTGGATGCTATGCACTATGAAGATGTAATATTTCAATGTTTTGGTATTGCGCCATATTATGTACTAACAGTATATGACATTTCAGCGTCAATATAATAGGACTCGTTAGCTCAGTTGGTAGAGCGCCGATATCTATCCAAAACAAACCATCGGAGGTCGGAGGTTCAAACCCTTCACGAGTCGATCTTTTGCAATTTAGTTTTTCTTTTATTTCTTATATTTGCCCGGTACAAAAGCCCCGACGTTTTCGTGGTCACAAACGTGTCTGCTGAACGTGTGGTCCTGAGTTTCATTCCCAGGTCGGGATTTTTCATTTCCAATTTCTCCCGCAGTTTGGACACTGTCAGAATCAAAATCAAAGCTTTTATTTCAATAGGCTAGTTACTGGCACTTTTTAAATTTCGAAACAAAGACAACAATTAAATGTAGCTACAGTCCCAGTCACAAGGCATAAATAATCTCTATGGGGAAGAACGGACAAGAAACTCCATGGACACTCTTTTAAATCAGAATACTGTTACAATACCTTGGATAAATCATTCATGTTGAGATGGTACATTGTGTGAGACTGATGTAGCAAGATGTGGACGTTAACAGTGTCCATAGTGAAGACAAAAAAGACTACTCAAAAATAAAATAATTAATTCAAATAAGCCGTGTCAAATAAGAAATAACAACTGACAGCAAAAGCATCGCATCGGAAGTCGGAGGTACAAATCTTTCACGAGTCGATCTTTTTGCAGTTTTGTGTTGATATTTTTTTTTTTTTGTTTTCACCGCATGATAATATGCTTAGAAGAACAGTCCTCTATGGTAAAAAGTTCAAAAATATATTTTACCCGAATTCTACTTTCGCTCAGTGACTCGGTCAAAAAGTCATCGAGTTCACAGGACCAGGCGGCGCAAGACTAGGTGGGTCCTTATCTGTGGGGAGACGCCGCATACTCACTTGAGATCTGAGCTATGAACCTCCAACTGACGAGTTTGTCTTTGCACCGGAAAACTTGGTTCGAAGTCTACTTGTGACCAACTCGGATCATCACTTTCGTAATAAATATATTCTAGATGCTATGCACTATGAAGATGTAATATTTCAATGTTTTGGTATTGCGCCATATTATGTACTAACAGTATATGGCCGACATTTTCACTTCAATATAACAAGACTCGTTAGCTCAGTTGGTAGAGCGCCGATATCTATCCAAAACAAACCATCGGAGGTCGGAGGTTCAAATCCTTCACGAGTCGATCTTTTGCAGTTTAGTTTTTTTATGTGTCTTATATTTGGTAATCAACTGCCCGGTACAATAGCCCCGATGTTTTTGTGGACACAAACTGCTGAACGTGTGGTCCTGAGTTTCATTCCCTGGTCGGGATTATACATTTCCATTTTCTCACGCAGATTGGATAGTGTCAAAATCAAAGCTTTTATTTCAAGTAGGCAAGTTACAGGTACTTTTGAATTGTCAAAACAAAGACAACAATTAAATGTAGCTACTTTCCCAGTCACAAGGCGTAAATAGTTCTATGAGGAAGAACGGGCAAGAAACTTCATGGACACTCTATTAAATGAGAATACTGTTACAATACCTTGGTTACATCATTCATGTTGAGATGGTACATTGTGTGAGAACGATGTAGCAAGATGTACAAGTTAACAGTGTTCATAGTGAAGACAAAAAAGGTAATTCAAAAATAAAATAGTTAATTCAAATAAGCCGTGACAAATAAGAGATGACCAGTCACAACTGACAGCGCCCGTTCACGAACATGACACCATTTTGAAGAGAACTAAATTATCCGAAACACGTGTCACCATCAGCGAGACATTTGAGTGAGCATGACATACTCCCAACCGCCAGGGCACATTCAAGTCAAGAAAAGACGTAGGTTTCCAGTGAATGACAGCCTTTTAGTCACTCTCCATTCCTTTCCCTCGTAACCCGATGGGA
This sequence comes from Noctua janthe, assembly GCA_910589295.1. Classification (NCBI taxonomy): domain Eukaryota; kingdom Metazoa; phylum Arthropoda; class Insecta; order Lepidoptera; family Noctuidae; genus Noctua; species Noctua janthe. The sequence goes on along the minus strand of OU342565.1, from coordinate 1,522,370 downwards.
CGACAGTCTGACCCAACGGGGAAAGATCAGGCCCAGGACCAACCACAAGCTCTTCGAGACATTAGGGTACACCACCAACATCCAAATACTGGGGTAAGAAAAATTGGAAATGGAAAGATCGAGCTACACTTTGCATTACCTGAAAATCAAACACAGTACTCCAGGATTAGCAGTCACGTTTGCGACCACGAAAACATCGGGGATTCGGGGCTGTTGAATCGGGCAGTTCATTGCCAAACATTAGAACCATTTAAAAAAATACGAAACTGCAAAAGATCGACTCGTGAAGGATTTGAACCTCCGACCTCCGATGCGATTGTGCTTCGTTAGCGATTGATATCGGCGCTCTACCAACTGAGCCAACGAGTCTTATTGTTTGGACGGGAAAATGTCGACCGCTTAGCTAGATGTGACGTCAGGATTTTTGATGCACTCAATCTGGCCAACTGGCCGCCATGATTGAAAGTGTCACGACGACTATATTTGTCGCTCCAACATTACCTGCGGTCAGTTGTCCGTAGGTAAGGTTTGGTATCTGTTGATAACGTGTTACTTCTGACACCCCATTGTTGATGCTGTTCAGAGAGTGGCGGGTAATCATGACGTCATATTGATTATAGTGGTCGTTGATTTCAGCTACGAGTAACAAGACTCGTTAGCTCAGTAGGTAAGAGCGCCGATATAATTCAACACTAGACCATCGGAGGGCGGAGGTTCAAATCCTTCACGAGTCGGTCTTTGGCATTTTTTTCTGGTATTTTTTATTCGTTTTATTAGTAAGATAGCGTTATTGTCATGGTACGGTTAACATCACTTTGATATCCCAACCGAAAACAAGTCGTTATGTCTATAAATATTCCGGGTTCTTTAATAAGCATACAATGGTCGCTGCTGGGACGCAGGCATCCTCTCTGTGGGAGAGAGTGGTCTGGAATACCAGATATCGTTCAACAAATGTCCAGTGATTTAAATCAATCTTAACTTCAAACAGAAATTGGAAGCTCCCAATGTTATCAAGAGGAAAGTGATAAGCATAATTATGTCGTCACATTCACGATTGTGGTCATACCTATATTAACACATCATTTATTTCTACATCTACCTGTGGTCCATTCACGTATTTGTTCCGTACAGGAATCGAATCCGCAACACGCATTACAGCATTCGATCGCTCAGTCACTGCGCCCAACCTGCTGTAAATCATTGTATGCAGCATTTCGCAATAATATTATAACTCCGGCTACCTAATTATTGACGTTATTTTATTCCACATGAAGAAAAGCTGGACTTCCTAAAAAGTGTCTCTTCTGTTTTTCCTAGCGTATCGATGATGAAAACATCTTATTGTCGAGCATAAATATGGAAATTCCCAATGATTTCACGAGGAAAGTGTTAAGCATAATTATGACGTCGTATTCACGATTGTGGTCCTAGTTTTCAGCTCTGAGTACCAAGACTCGTTGACTCAGTTGGTAGAGCGCCGATATTAATCGCTAACGAAGCACAATCGCATCGGAGGTCGGAGGTTCAAATCCTTCACGAATCGACCTTTGGCAGTTTTGCATTTTTTATGTTTCTAATATTTGGCAATCAACTACCCAGTGCCCAGCATTACACCCTCGATGTTTTTGTCACTACTGAGGATGTGGTCAGGTCGGATTTTTACATTAACAATTTCTCCCGCAGTTTGGACACTGTTGGTGTGAGACACCCCCGTGTCTCAGAGTGCACTTTAAGTCGTAAGCCCTCCTGTGCCTGATGGCTCCCCGTTGTGCCAGTCTGCCGTCCCATTGGATTATGGGATGGAAATGTAGTATTTCAATAAAGAATAAGAAGAATAATTAAGAATAATTTATTTAAAAAGTATTACAAAAAGTGTACATTTAAGCGCAGTAGTATTATTTCTCATACTAATTATAAGTACTTATAAGTAATCTATAACTAAAATATATTTTACAGTCGCAAGTATTCAATAGTTCAATTTAGATGTCAGTGACCTGCCCGAACTAGGTTTATTTAAACCTGTGTTTCAGGCCAATGTTTTGGTATTGCGCCATATTATGTACTAACAGTATACGGTCGACATTTTCGCGTCAATATAACAAGACTCGTTAGCTCAGTTGGTAGAGCGCCGATATCTATCCGAAACAAACCATCGGAGGTCGGAGGTTCAAATCCTTCACGAGTCGATCTTTTGCAGTTAAGTTTTTCTTTTAATTCTTATATTTAGCAATCAACTGCCCGGTACAAAAGCCCCCATGTTTTCGTGGTCACAAACGTGTCTGCTAAGCGTGTGGTCCTGAGTTTCATTCGCAGGTCGGGATTTTTCATTTCCAATTTCTCCCGCAGTTTGGACACTGTCAGAATCAAAATCAAAGCTTTTATTTCAATAGGCTAGTAACAAGCACTTTTGAATTGTCGAAACAAAGACAACAATTAAATGTGGCTACAGTCCCAGTCACAAGGCGTAAATAGTTCTACGAGGAAAAACGGGCAAGAATCTCCATAGACGCTCTATTAAATGAGAATACTGTTACAATACCTTGGTTAAATCATTCATGTTGAGATGGTACATTGTGTGAGAACGATGTAGCAAGATGTGGAAGTTAACAGTGTCCATAGTGAAGACAAAAAAGACAATTCAAAAATAAAATAATTAATTCCAATAAGCCGTGACAAGTAAGAGATGACAACTGACTGCAAAAGCATCGCATCGGAAGTCGGAGGTACAAATCTTTCACGAGTCGATCTTTTTGCAGTTTTGTGTTGATCATTTTTTTTTTATGTTTTCACCGCATGATAATATGCATAGATGAACAAAGGACTGTTCTCCTAAGCGTACCTGTGGTAAAAAGTTCAAAATATATTTTACCCAAATTCTACTTTCGCTTACTGACTCGGTCAAAAAGTCATCGAGTTCACAGGACCAGGCGGCGCAAGACTAGATGTGTCTTGCGCCGCCTGGTCCTTATCTGTGGGGAGACGCCGCATACTCACTTGAGATCTGAGCTATGAACCTCCAACTGTGGAGTTTGTCTTTGCACCGGCCAACTTGGTTCGAAGTCTATTTGTGACCAACTCGGCCACGATAACATGTGGCCAGAAGACTCTTATTAGATGGTTCCTGAGATATCGTTTTGTGATTCAGATCATCACTTTCGTAATAAATATATTCTAGATGCTATGCACTATGAAGATGTAATATTTCAATGTTTTGGTATTGCGCCATATTATGTACTAACAGTATATGGTCGACATTTTCACTTCAATATAACAAGACTCGTTAGCTCAGTTGGTAGAGCGCCGATATCTACCCAAAACAAACCATCGGAGGTCGGAGGTTCAAATCCTTCACGAGTCGATCTTATGCATTTTAGTTTTTCTTTTATTTCTTATATTTGGTAATCAACTGCTCGGTACAATAACCCCGATGTTCTTGTGAACATAAACGTCACTGTTGAGCTTGTGGTCCTGAGTTTCATTCCCTGGTCGGTTTTTTCATTTCCATTTTCTCCCGCAGTTTGGACACTGTCAAAATTAAAATCAAAGCATAAAAGCTTTGATTTTAAGTAGGCCAGTTGCAGGCTCTTTTGAATTGTCGAAACAAAGACAACTATTAAATGTAGTTACAGACCCAGTCACAAGGCATAAATAGATCTGTCTATGGGGAAGAACGGGCAAGAAACTCCATGGACACTCTTTTAAATCAAAACGTTGTTACAATACCTTGGTTACATCATTCATGTTGAGAAGGTACATTGTGTGAGAACGATGTACCAAGATGTACAAGTTAACAGTGTTCATAGTGAAGACAAAAAAGACAATTCAAAAATAAAATAATTAATTCAAATAAGCCGTGACAAATAAGAGATGACTAGTCACAACCGACAGCGCCCGTTCACGCACATGACACTTGGATCAGCACCATTTAACTCAACCATTTTAAAGAGAACTGCCCGGTACAAAAGCCTCGATGTTTTCGTGGTCACAAACGGTCTGCTGAGCGTTTGATCCTGAGTTTCATTCCAAGGTCGGTTTTTTTATTTCCAATTCTCCCGCAGTTTGGACACTGTCAAAATCAAAATCAGAACATTTTTTTTCAAGTAGGCAAGGTACAGGCACTTTTGAATTGTTGAATCAAAAACAACAATAAAATGTAGCGACACTCCCAGTCACAAGACATAAATAGATCTCTTTGGGGAAGAACGGGCAAGAAACTCCATGGACACTCTTTTAAATCAGAATATTGTTACAATACCTTGGTTACATCATTCATGTTGAGATGGTACATTATGTGAGAACGATGTAACAAGATGTGTACAGAAGTTTACAATGTCCATAATGAAAACAAAAAAGAAAATTCAAAAATAAAAATAATTAATTCAAATAAGCCGTGACAAGTAAGAGATGACAACTGACAGCAAAAGCATCGCATCGGAAGTCGGAGGTACAAATCTTTCACGAGTCGATCTTTTTGCAGTTTTGTGTTGATAAAAATATTTTTGTGGTCACCACATGATAATATGCATAGAATAATAAAGGGCCGTTCTTGTAAGCGTACCTGTGGTAAAAAGTTCAAAATATATTTTACCCGAATTGTACTTTCGCTCAGTGACTCGGTCATAAAGCCATCGAGTTCACAGGACCAGGCGGCGCAAGCCTAGGTGGGCCATTGTCTGTGGGGAGACGCCGCATACTCACTTGAGATCTGAGCTATGAACCTCCAACTGACGAGTTTGTCTTTGCACCGGCCGACTTGGTTCGAAGTCTATTTTTGTGACCAATATCTTTTTGTGATTCAGATCATCACTTTCGTAATAAATATATACTAGATGCTATGCACTATGAAGATGTAATATTTCAATGTTTTGGTATTGCGCCATATTATGTACTAACAGTATATGGTCGACATTTTAGCGTCAATATAACAGGACTCGTTAGCTCAGTTGGTAGAGCGCCGATATCTATCCAAAACAAACCATCGGAGGTCGGAGGTTCAAACCCTTCACGAGTCGATCTTTTGCAATTTAGTTTTTCTTTTATTTCTTATATTTAGCAATCAACTGCCCGGCAAAAAAACAACCCCGATGTTCTTGTAAACAGAAACGTCACTTTTGAGCTTGTGGTCCTGAGTTTCATTCCCTGGTCAGTTCTTTCATTTCCAATTTCTCCCGCAGTTTGGACACTGTCAAAATTAAAATCAAAGCATAAAAGCTTTGATTTTGAGTAGGCCAGTTACAGGCTCTTTTGAATTGTCGAAACAAAGACAACTATTAAATGTAGTTACAGACCCAGTCACAAGGCATAAATAGATCTGTCTATGGGGAAGAACGGGCCAGAAACTCCATGGACACTCTTTTAAATCAAAACGTTGTTACAATACCTTGGTTACATCATTCATGTTGAGAAGGTACATTGTGTGAGAACGATGTAGCAAGATGTACAAGTTAACAGTGTTCATAGTGAAGACAAAAAAGACAATTCAAAAATAAAATAATAATTTCAAATAAGCCGTGACAAATAAGAGATGACTAGTCACAACCGACAGCGCCCGTTCACGCACATGACACTTGGATCAGCACCATTTAACTCAACCATTTTAAAGAGAACTAAATGATCCGACACAAGCGCCACCATCAGCGAGACATTTGAGTGAGCATGACATACTCTCAACCGCCAGGGAACATTCAAGTCAAGAAAAAACGTAGGTTTCCAGTGAATGTTAGCTTTTCAGTACATAGTGCTCACACAATATGGGCTATGCGTTGCGTACTGTAGGTGTGAGACACCCCTGTGTCTCGTTGTGCACGTTAAGTCACATAACATGTGCCCAGGTGGGAGACTCTGATTAGATGGTTCCTGAGATAACATTTTGTGATTCAGATCATGACGTTGGTAATAAATATAGTCCGAACTGGACGCTTTGCACTATGTAGACGTAATATATTAATAGTTTTGTTATTGCGTCTTATATTATTTACGAGTTAGATTGCATGAGAAATCCTGACGTCACATCTAGCTAAGCGGTCGAATTTTTCGCTTCCTAACAATAAGACTCGTTAGCTCAGTTGGTAGAGCGCCGATATCAATCCAAAACAAGCCATCGGAGGTCGGAGGTTCAAATCCTTTACGAGTCGATCTTTTTGCAGTTTCGTGTTGATAAAAATATTTTTGTGGTCACCTTATGATAAAACCTCTGGCAACGTAATTCTTGCTGTAATTTTATTCGGCATGAAAAGAATCTTGACTTCGTAAAGAGGGACTCGTCTGTTTTCATAAGCGTACCTATGGTAAGTTCAAAATATATTTTACCCGAATTCTACCTTCGCTCAGTGACTCGGTCATAAAGCCATCGAGTTCACAGGACCAGGCGGCGCAAGACTAGGTGGGCCCTTGTCTGTGGGGAGACGCCGCATACTCACTTGAGATCTGAGCTATGAACCTGCGACTGGCGAGTTTGTCTTTGCACCGGCCAACTTGGTTCGAAGTCTACTTGTGACCAACTCGGCCACGATAACCAGAAGGCTCTTATTAGATGGTTCCTGAGATATCGTTTTGTGATTCAGATCATCACTTTCGTAATAAATATATTCTGGATGCTATGCACTATGAAGATGTAATATTTCAATGTTTTGGTATTGCGCCATATTATGTACTAACAGTATACGGTCGACATTTTCACTTCAATAAAACAAGACTCGTTAGCTCAGTTGGTAGAGCGCCGATATCTATCCAAAACAAACCATCGGAGGTCGGAGGTTCAAATCCTTCACGAGTCGATCTTTTGCAGTTTAGTTTTTCTTTTCTTTCTTATATTTGGCAATCAACTGCCCGTTACAAAAGCCTCGATGTTTTCGTGGTCACAAACGGTCTGCTGAGCGTTTGGTCCTGAGTTTCATTCCAAGGTCGTTTTTTTCATTTCCAATTTCTCCCGCAGTTTGGACACTGTCAAAATCAAAATCAAAACATTTTTTTTCAAGTAGGCAAGGTACAGGCACTTTTGAATTGTTGAAACAACAACAACAATGAAATGTAGCGACACTCTCAGTCACAAGGAATAAATAGATCTCTTTCGGGAAGAACGGGCAAGAAACTCCATGGACACTCTTTTAAATCAGAATATTGTTACAACACCTTGGTTACATCATTCATGTTGAGATGGTACAATGTGTGAGAACGATGTAACAAGATGTGTACAGAAGTTTACAGTGTCCATAATGAAAACAAAAAAGACAATTCAAAAATAAAAATAATTAATTCAATTAAGCCGTGACAAATAAGAGATGACAACTGACAGCGCCTGTTCACGAACATGACATTTGCATCAGTACCATTTAACTCAACCATTTTGAAGAGAACTAAATGATCCGACACAAGCGCCACCATCAGCGAGACATTTGAGTGAGCATGACATACTAGCGCCACCATCAGCGAGACATTTGAGTGAGCATGACATTCATGGATATGACGAAGGCGTTCGATTTTGTAGATCACAGAATCCTACGCATAAAATTAAATAAGCTTGGAATCAGGGGCAATGTCCAAGATTTAATTAAGTCGTACCTAGTCAATAGAAAACAAATAACTAAAATAGCAAAAGTTTTCCCTAGAACCAAAACAGAAGAAACCTACCTATCAAATCAAAGACTCATAAACTACGGCGTGCCTCAGGGCAGTGTTCTAGGTCCGTTGTTATTCCTATGTTATATAAATGATATACCCTTAACTATAGAACATCCCATGACTCTTTTTGCTGATGACTGTACCACAATATTTACAGGAAAAAACTTACAAAAATATGAACAGGATATAAATAATAGCTTAAGTTTAATTATTAAATGGTTAACCGATAACAACCTACAAATTAATATTGGCAAAACACATGTCATGCACTTTAACCAGAGAACCAATCCTGTAAATCCAAATGTTAAATATGAGCATAACAACATTGTTAAAATTGACAACACAAAATTTCTAGGGCTTTGGTTAGATCGGCAGATGACATGGAAAACACATATTGAGCATTTAATAAAAAAGCTAAATCAATATTGCTATGCCCTACACAATTTAAATAAAGTCGCAAATCGCAGCACTGTTCTTACCGCATACCACGCATACGTCTCCACAACACTGCGATATGGAGTAATATTCTGGGGTAATTCTACGGATAGGGAAGCGGTCTTTAAAGCCCAAAAAAAATGCGTTCGTGCAATATGCATGATCCAAAACACTGACAGTTGCAAACCTTTTTTTATTAATCTAAAATTATTAACACTCCCGTCCCTTTACATTTATGAAGTTGCCATATTTATCAAAAATAACCCTAACCAATTCGAAACAGTATCCTCTAAACGCCACCAAGGTGCACTTAAGTCCAAATCCCATCAAACAGCCCTTTACTCAAAAAGTTTCCTAGGAATGGCGCCAAAAATATTCAATAAACTACCTAAGTCAGTAAAAACATCAAGAGATCCCAATACGTTCAAAAAAACACTCCATAACTTCTTAATTCACAAAGCATACTATTCTATAAATGAATACCTTGAAGAAAAATGACTGTTTTTATTTTATATTTTTAATACTTTTATTAGCTTTAGTTCATAAGATTGTGATTATTACTTACAACTCAATAATTTAATCAAAAAATCAAAATCAAAATCAAAGCATTTATTTCAAGTAGGCCAGTTACAGGCACTTTTGAATTGTCGAAACAAAGGCAACAGTAAAATAAAGCTACAGTCCCAGTCACAAGGCACAAAAACTGTGAAAGTACTGTAGATGCCCATTCCCTAACGTAGATCTCTATGGAGAAGAACGGGCAAGAAACTCCATGGACACTCTTTTAAATCAAAATACTTTAACAAAACCTTGGTTACATCATTCATTTTGAGATGGTACATTATGTGAGAACGGTGCAAAGTGTCCATAGTAAAAACAATTCAAAAATAAAATAATTAATTCAAATAAGCCGTGGCAAATAAGAGATGACCAGTCACAACTGACAGCGCCCGTTCACGAACATGACGCATGTATCAGCACCATTCAACTCAACCATTTTGAAGGGAACTAAATGATCCGACACACGTGCCACCATCAGCGAGACATTTGAGTGAGCATGACATACTCCTAACCGCCAGGGCACATTCAAGTCAAGAAAAGACGCAGGTTTCCAGCGAATGACAGCTTTCTAGTACATAGTACTCACACAATATGGGCTAGGCGGCTATATAATACAAAAGAGATTGAATCTATACAATGCAAAGATAGTTATACAATCTTCAGCAGCTCCAACAATACTATTTAATGCTATCAATTTAGGCACCCCTGTTCTTGTGGAGCAGGACCGGCATTGAGCCAAGCATTTTTATCAGTGATATAATCGTCCAACTTGTAATATGCTTTCTTACATAGTGTGCGTTTAATGCATGTTTTAAATTTCGTTTCATTCAGTTCAAGAATACTTTGTGGAATTTTATTATAGCATCTCAAACAGTACCCCATGAAAGATGAGTCTACTTTAGCGAGTCTGAAGCCTGGCTGAACTAATTGGTCTCTATTTCTAGTACTGTAACTGTGTCTGTCACCTCTTTTATTAAAAAGATGTAGATTTTTTCTGACATACATTATGTTTTCGTAGATGTATTGACAATGTAGCGTCATGATGTTAATTTCCTTAAACAGTTCCCTTAAAGAATCGCGCCTACAAAGATTATATATGGCTCTGATGGCTCTTTTTTGCAGAATAAATATAGACTCAATGTCTGCAGCCCGTCCCCACATTAAAATGCCATAAGACATAATACTATGAAAGTAACTAAAATAGACCAGTCTAGCGGTATCTACATCAGTATATTGACGGATTTTTCTTATAGCATACGCTGCTGAACTTAGCCGCCCCGCAAGAGATGTTAAATGAGAACCCCATTGTAACCTTGAATCAAGCGTAATCCCCAGGAAAACCGTTTTATCTACAAATTCAAGTTTCTCTTTATTCAATACTATATCACAATCGCTACTTTTAACATTCGGTAAAGCAAATCTTACGCATTTCGTTTTTTTTTCATTTAACACTAAATTGTTTGCTGTGAACCAATTATGAACCTGAAGTAGGGCATTATTCACGTCATCTAGATTTTGGGCCCGTCTATTTATCTTAAAAATTAGGGAAGTGTCATCAGCGAATAACACCATATTTTGAGGTTGGTTTTTCAATAAATAGGGGAGATCATTTATATATACTAGAAAGAGGAAAGGACCCAATATTGAGCCTTGCGGTACCCCCATTTTTACTTTTAAACCCTGTGAATTAACACCATTTATTTGCACATGTTGTTGTCTATCACTCAAATAAGATTTTACCAAACTAAGTGCAAGTTTCCCTAGTCCGTAATGCTCAAGTTTCAAAAGTAATGTGTCGTGATTTACGCAATCAAATGCTTTGGAGAGGTCACAAAAAATTCCAATGGCGTCTTGGGACTCTTCCCACGCAGTAAATATGTGCTTTAATAAGGTTACACCGGCGTCAGTTGTACAACGTCCCTTGGTGAAACCATACTGTTGATCGTGTAAGATTCTGTTGGTGTTAAAATGATTGAGCATTTGATTTAGCATTACCTTTTCAAACACTTTGCTAAAAACTGGCAACACGGATACAGGTCTATAATTATTTGTATCTTTACTATCTCCGGATTTAAACAGAGGTATGACTTTACTGCATTTCATTAAGTCCGGGAAAACTCCATGATCTACACACAAATTAAAAATTAAAGCTAAGTATGGTGCTATAGTCTCAACTATGGATGTACAAACTTTGATAGACATTCCCCAAAGATCTTCGGTCAGTTTGACTTTTATTTGCCGGAAAGCTTTCATAACTATCATAGGGTTTATGTGTTTAAATTTAAATTCAGCCGGGCAGTCAGACACATTCGCCTTTAATAAACCAATTGAGACTTAATTGTTTACTTACTTTGTATTGTTTATTTGTTTCTGTTTAACGTATATTTTATAAAAGATTTTATTAAAGATTTAATATTAGGTAATTAGCTGTAATGACAGTACCTAGTTTTAGTGTTTATTTAAGTTTCAGTTTTTATACATACCTATAAAAACTACCTGCACGATTTAATGTGTAGACATTATTTGTACGCCTTTGCAAGGCAGCACATAGTGAAACATAACTCTTTTTGATAACACCGTGTATTTAATTTACCTATGTGTCTCAAATAAATATATTTGAATTTTGAATTTTGAATACTCTCAACCGCCAGGGAACATTCAAGTCAAGAAAAAACGTAGGTTTCCAGTGAATGTTAGCTTTTCAGTACATATTGCTCACACAATATGCGTTGCTTACTGTAGGTGTGATACACCCCTGTGTCTCGTTGTGCACGTTAAGTCACATAACATATGCCCAGGTGGGAGACTCTTATTAGATGGTTCCTGAGATAACATTTTGTGATTCAGATCATGACGTTGGTAATAAATATAGTCCGAACTGGACGCAATGCACTATGTAGACGTAATATATCAATAGTTTTGTTATTGCGTCTTATATTACTTACGAGTTTGAGTGCATGAGAAATCCTGACGTCACATCTAGCTAAGCGGTCGAATTTTTCACGTCTTAACAATAAGACTCGTTAGCTCAGTTGGCAGAGCGCCGATATCAATCCAAAACAAACCATCGGAGGTCAATCAATCAATCAATCAAACTTTATTTGTGAACATAGGTATTACAATAAAGGTCTTAGGTATACAATTTAGTCGAGCTCTATGTCCTACCAATGAAATTGGTGTACAAATCTATTAATTTTTTTAGGAATAAGTCTGAATTTATATAACAAAAAGTCAAGTTCGAATAAATAATGTCAATTAATAATACTGTTATTAGGCAATTAATCAATTATAATTTATTGTTACAGGTGTTAGGTCGGAGGTTTAAATCCTTCACGAGTCGATCTTTTTGCAGTTTCGTGTTGATAAAAATATTTTTGTGGTCACCACATGATAATATGCATAGAATAACAAAGGGCCGTACTTGTAAGCGTACCTGTGGTAAAAAGTTCAAAATATATTTTACCCAAATTCTACTTTCGCTAACTGACTCGGTCAAAAAGTCATCGAGTTCACAGGACCAGGCGGCGCAAGACTAGGTGGGTCCTTATCTGTGGGGAGACGCCGCATACTCACTTGAGATCTGAGCTATGAACCTCCAACTGAGGAGTTTGTCTTTGCACCGGCCAACTTGGTTCGAAGTCTATTTGTGACCAACTCGGCCACGATAACATGTGGCCAGAAGACCCTTATTAGATGGTTCCTGAGATATCGTTTTGTGATTCAGATCATCACTTTCGTAATAAATGTATTCTAGATGCTATGCACTATGAAGATGTAATATTTCAATGTTTTGGTATTGCGCCATATTATGTACTAACAGTATATGGTCGACATTTTAGCGTCAATATAACAGGACTCGTTAGCTCAGTTGGTAGAGCGCCGATATCTATCCAAAACAAACCATCGGAGGTCGGAGGTTCAAATCCTTCACGAGTCGATCTTTTGCAGTTTAGTTTTTTATATTTGGTAATCAACTGCCCGGTAAAATAACCCCGATGTTCTTGTAAACAGAAACGTCACTTTTGAGCTTGTGGTCCTGAGTTTCATTCCCTGGTCGGTTTTTTCATTTCCATTTTCTCCCGCAGTTTGGACACTGTCAAAATTAAAATCAAAGCATGAAAGCTTTGATTTTAAGTAGGCCAGTTACAGGCTCTTTTGAATTGTCTAAACAAAGACAACTATTAAATGTAGTTTCAGTCCCAGTCACAAGGCATAAATAGATCTGTCTATTGGGAAGAACGGGCAAGAAACTCCATAGACACTCTTTTAAATCAAAACGTTGTTACAATACCTTGGTTACATCATTCATGTTGAGAAGGTACATTGTGTAAGAACGATGTAGCAAGATGTACAAGTTAACAGTGTTCATAGTGAAGACAAAAAAGACAAATTCTAGTGCGAGCAGGGTTTGAACCTGCGACCTTCCGATTCAGTACACCGGATGTCTTAACCAATTAGACAAAAGTTGACAATTGTTTTGGTTAAGACATCCGGTGTACTGAATCGGAAGCTCGCAGGTTCAAACCCTGCTCTCGCTAGAATTTTTCTTTCCATGTCAAAAACAGCAATAGTTCCCTACGCTGGGTTTGCGTATAAAAAATATTAAAAATTGTTTGGTTTGGCGACTTCTATACAACATTGATTTGGCTGCAATGTCAACGTGTTGGTTTAAGTTAGTTCGATTCTTTCTTAAATAGATGGCGCTAACGTCACCGTAAGACGTTATTAATGGAACAAAAAATTTCGAGAGCTGTGAGCAGGGTGCGATTGTCTAATTGGTTAAGACATCCGGTGTACTGAATCGGAAGGGCGCAGGTTCAAACCCTGCTCGCACTAGAATTTTTCTTTCCATGTCAAAAACAGCAATAGTTCCCTACGCTGGGTTTGCGTATAAAAAATATTAAAAACAAAAAAGACAATTAAAAAATTAAATAATTAATTCAAATAAGCCGTGACAAATAAGAGATGACTAGTCACAACCGACAGCGCCCGTTCACGCACATGACACTCGGATCAGCACCATTTAACTCAACCATTTTAAAGAGAACTAAATGATCCGACACAAGCGCCACCATCAGCGAGACATTTGAGTGAGCATGACATACTCTCAACCGCCAGGGAACATTCAAGTCAAGAAAAAACGTAGGTTTCCAGTGAATGTTAGCTTTTCAGTACATAGTGCTCACACAATATGGGCTATGCGTTGCTTACTGTAGGTGTGAGACACCCCTGTGTCTCGTTGTGCACGTTAAGTCACATAACATGTGCCCAGGTGGGAGACTCTTATTAGATGGTTCCTGAGATAACATTTTGTGATTCAGATCATGACGTTGGTAATAAATATAGTCCGAACTGGACGCAATGCACTATGTAGACGTAATATATCAATAGTTTTGTTATTGCGTCTTATATTACTTACGAGTTTGAGTGCATGAGAAATCCTGACGTCACATCTAGCTAAGCGGTCGAATTTTTCACGTCCTAACACTAAGACTCGTTAGCTCAGTTGGCAGAGCGCCGATATCAATCCAAAACAAACCATCGGAGGTCGGAGGTTTAAATCCTTCACGAGTCGATCTTTTTGCAGTTTCGTGTTGATAAAAATATTTTTGTGGTCACCACATGATAATATGCATAGAATAACAAAGGGCCGTTCTTCTAAGCGTACCTATGGTAAAAAGTTCAAAATATATTTTACCCGAATTCTACTTTCGCTCAGTGACTCGGTCATAAAGTCGTCTAGTTCACAGGACCAGGCGGCGCAAGCCTAGGTGGGCCATTGTCTGTGGGGAGACGCCGCATACTCACTTGAGATCTGAGCTATGAACCTCCAACTGACGAGTTTGTCTTTGCACCGGCCGACTTGGTTCGAAGTCTATTTTTGTGACCAATATCTTTTTGTGATTCAGATCATCACTTTCGTAATAAATATATTCTGGATGCTATGCACTATGAAGATGTAATATTTCAATGTTTTGGTATTGCGCCATATTATGTACTAACAGTATATGGTCGACATTTTAGCGTCAATATAACAGGACTCGTTAGCTCAGTTGGTAGAGCGCCGATATCTATCCAAAACAAACCACCGGAGGTCGGAGGTTCAAACCCTTCACGAGTCGATCTTTTGCAATTTAGTTTTTCTTTTATTTCTTATATTTGCCCGGTACAAAAGCCCCGACGTTTTCGTGGTCACAAATGTGTCTGCTGAGCGTGTGGTCCTGAGTTTCATTCCCTGGTCGGGATTTTTCATTTCCAATTTCTCCCGCAGTTTGGACACTGTCAAAATTAAAACCAAGGCATAAAAGCTTTGATTTTAAGTAGGCCAGTTACAGGCTCTTTTAAATTGTCGAAACAAAGACAACTATTAAATGTAGTTTCAGTCCCAGTCACAAGGCATAAATAGATCTGTCTATTGGGAAGAACGGGCAAGAAACTCCATAGACACTCTTTTAAATCAAAACGTTGTTACAATACCTTGGTTACATCATTCATGTTGAGAAGGCACATTGTGTGAGAACGATGTAGCAAGATGTACAAGTTAACAGTGTTCATAGTGAAGACAAAAAAGACAAATTCTAGTGCGAGCAGGGTTTGAACCTGCGACCTTCCGATTCAGTACACCGGATGTCTTAACCAATTAGACAAAAGTCAAAGACAATTGTTTTGGTTAAGACATCCGGTGTACTAAATCGGAAGGTCGCAGGTTCAAACCCTGCTCGCGCTAGAATTTTTCTTTCTATGTCAAAAACAGCAATAGTTCCCTACGCTGGGTTTGCGTATAAAAAATATTAAAAACAAAAAAAAACAATTAAAAAATTAAATAATTAATTCAAATAAGCCGTGACAAATAAGAGATGACTAGTCACAACCGACAGCGCCCGTTCACGCACATGACACTTGGATCAGCACCATTTAACTCAACCATTTTAAAGAGAACTAAATGATCCGACACAAGCGCCACCATCAGCGAGACATTTGAGTGAGCATGACATACTCTCAACCGCCAGGGAACATTCAAGTCAAGAAAAAACGTAGGTTTCCAGTGAATGTTAGCTTTTCAGTACATAGTGCTCACACAATATGGGCTATGCGTTGCGTACTGTAGGTGTGAGACACCCCTGTGTCTCGTTGTGCACGTTAAGTCACATAACATGTGCCCAGGTGGGAGACTCTTATTAGATGGTTCCTGAGATAACATTTTGTGATTCAGATCATGACGTTGGTAATAAATATAGTCCGAACTGGACGCAATGCACTATGTAGACGTAATATATCAATAGTTTTGTTATTGCGTCTTATATTACTCACGAGTTTGAGTGCATGAGAAATCCTGACGTCACATCTAGCTAAGCGGTCGAATTTTTCACGTCCTAACAATAAGACTCGTTAGCTCAGTTGGCAGAGCGCCGATATCAATCCAAAACAAACCATCGGAGGTCGGAGGTTCAAATCCTTCACGAGTCGATCTTTTTGCAGTTTCGTGTTGATAAAAATATTTTTGTGGTCACCACATGATAATATGCATAGAATAACAAAGGGCCGTTCTTCTAAGCGTAGGTACCTGTGGTAAAAAGTTCAAAATATATTTTACCCAAATTCTACTTTCGCTAACTGACTCGGTCATAAAGTCATCGAGTTCACAGGACCAGGCGGCGCAAGACTAGGTGGGCCCTTGTCTGTGGGGAGACGCCGCATACTCACTTGAGATCTGAGCTATGAACCTGCGACTGGCGAGTTTGTCTTTGCACCGGCCAACTTGGTTCGAAGTCTACTTGTGACCAACTCCGCCACGATAACCAGAAGGCTCTTATTAGATGGTTCCTGAGATATCGTTTTGTGATTCAGATCACCACTTTCGTAATAAATATATTCTAGATGCTATGCACTATGAAGATGTAATATTTCAATGTTTTGGTATTGCGCCATATTATGTACTAACAGTATATGGTCGACATTTTCACTTCAATATAACAAGACTCGTTAGCTCAGTTGGTAGAGCGCCGATATCTATCCAAAACAAACCATCGGAGGTCGGAGGTTCAAATCCTTCACGAGTCGATCTTTTGCAATTTAGTTTTTCTTTTATTTCTTATACAGGGTCCGCCAAATAACTTTTTTTTTTTTGAAAATGCTATAAAAAAAAGCTACTGAATATTTTCTCAAATTTCTTTTTTTATTTGAAAGTACAATCCTTCCGGTTAATAATGGAAAATAATTTCATTCAAATGGCTGCCTCGGCTGGCCATGCAGTAGCCTACACGATCGGTCCAATTTTTAAGCACATTATCGATTGTGTGCAGCTGTATTTCACCAATGGCTTCACGAATATTGTCCTTTAAAGCGTCAATTGTCTCTGGCTTGTCGGCGTAACACTTATCTTTGAGGGCACCCCACAAATAATAGTCCAACGGTGTCAAATCGCAGCTCCGAGGTGGCCAAACGACATCAGCTCTGCGGCTGATAATGCGATCTTCAAAAACAGGGCGCAAAACATCGAGTGTAGCTTCGACTGTGTGGCACGTAGCGCCGTCCTGTTGAAACCAAATGTTGCCAATATCCTCCTCTTCAATTTTTGTGAACAAAAATTCGTTCAACATGGCCCGATAACAATCGCCATTGACTGTAACGGCCACTCCTTGCTCATTTTCGAAGAAAAATGACCCAATTATGCCTCTGGACCAAAATCCGCACCAAACAGTGACTCGTTTTGGGTGTATCGGCTTTTCAATGTATGCGTGCGGATTTTCTGTGCCCCAAATGCGACAATTTTGCTTGTTTACATACCCGCCAAGATCAAAATGAGCTTCATCTGAAAAGATGATTTTTTTGGCAAAATCGGCATCTTCTGTAAGTCGATCGCAGGCCCACTCAGCGAAGCGAAAACGCATTGGATGGTCAGTTGGCTTCAACTCCTGAACCAATTGGACTTTGTATGGCGTCATACCAAGGTCTTTATGCAAAATTCGTCTCAATGATGTCTCCGAAATGTTCAATTGTTGAGAACGACGGTGAATTGATGTTGATGGCGCTTCACGCACACTTTCTGCCACACCAGCAATATTCTCGGGTGTACGCACTGTTTTTGGCTTTTCACGCTTTGGTTTATCGATGAGGATGCCAGTTTCTTTCACTTTTTTCACAAGATAACGAACATACGGAGCTGACGGTGCTTCTCTTCTTCCAAAATCCGTACGCAATTTTCGCACACATTCTGCAACATTACCATGATTTTCAAAGTAATGTCGCAATATTTCCCAGCGTTGTTCAAGCGTATACACAACCATATTCGTTCAGCGGAAGGATAAAACTAATTATCTGTCAAATCAGACATGAGCTAAGTGTTACCATTCACGAAATAAGCACTAGTTGAAAAAAAAAAACGTTAGATGGCGGACCCGTTATTTAGCAATCAACTGCCCGGTACAAAAGCCCCCATGTTTTTGTGGTCACAAACGTGTATGCTGAGCGTGTGGTCCTGAGTTTCATAATATTTTTTCTCGCAGTTTGGACACTGTTGGTGTGAGACACCCCCGTGTCTCGGTGTGCACGTTAAGTCGTTAGCCCTCCTGCGCCTGATGGGTCCCAGTTGTGCCAGTCTGTCGTCCCATTGAATTATGAGGGTAAAGGAATAGAGAGTACACCTGTGTTTGCGCACACCGCGTGCACTGTAATATTCCGTGCATCGATTGCTAGTCTCCACTGGCCACCATGATAGAAAGCGGCAGGACGACTATATTTGTCGCTGCAACATTACCTGCTGATAGCCCGTTGTTAAAGTTTAGTATCTGTTGATACCGTGTTACTTCTGACACTCCATTCTTGATGCTGTTCAGAGGGTGAATAATTATGATGTCATATTGACAATACTGGTCGTTATTTTAGAGTAAGTACAAACAAGACTCGTTAGCTCAGTTGGAAGAGCGCCGATATCTATCCAAAACTAACCATCGGAGGTCGGTGGTTCAAATCCTTCGCAAGTCGATCTTTTTGCAGTTTCGTGTTGATAAAAATATTTTTGTGGTCACCTTTTGATAATACCTCTGGCAACGTAATTTTTGCTGTAATTTTATTCGGCATGAAAAGAATCTTGACTTCGTAAAGAGGGACTCGTCTGTTTTTATAAGCGTACCTATGGTAAAAAGTTCAAAATATATTTTACCCGAATTCTACTTTCGCTCAGTGACTCGGTCATAAAGTCGTCTAGTTCACAGGACCAGGCGGCGCAAGACTAGGTGAGCCATTGTCTGTGGGGAGACGCCGCATACTCACTTGAGATCTAAGCTATGAACCTGCGACTGGCGAGTTTGTCTTTGCACCGGCCAACTTGGTTCGAAGTCTACTTGTGACCAACTCCGCCACGATAACCAGAAGGCTCTTATTAGATGGTTCCTGAGATATCGTTTTGTGATTCAGATCACCACTTTCGTAATAAATATATTCTAGATGCTATGCACTATGAAGATGTAATATTTCAATGTTTCGGTATTGCGCCATATTATGTACTAACAGTATATGGTCGACATTTTCACTTCAATATAACAAGACTCGTTAGCTCAGTTGGTAGAGCGCCGATATCTATCCAAAACAAACCATCGGAGGTCGGAGGTTCAAATCCTTCACGAGTCGATCTTTTGCCGTTTAGTTTTTCTTTTTTTTCTTATATTTGGCAATCAACGGCCCGGTACAAAAGCCTCGATGTTTTCGTGGTCACAAACGGTCTACTGAGCGTTTGGTCCTGAGTTTCATTCCAAGGTCGGTTTTTTCATTTCCAATTTCTCCCGCAGTTTGGACACTGCCAAAATCAAAATCAGAACATTTTTTTTCAAGTAGGCAAGGTACAGGCACTTTTGAATTGTTGAATCAAAAACAACAATAAAATGTAGCGACACTCCCAGTCACAAGACATAAATAGATCTCTTTGGGAAGAACGGGCAAGAAACTCCATGGACACTCTTTTAAATCAGAATATTGTTACAATACCTTGGTTACATCATTCATGTTGAGATGGTACATTGTGTGAGAACGATGTAACAAGATGTGTACAGAAGTTTACAGTGTCCATAATGAAAACAAAAAAGACAATTCAAAAATAAAAAATAATTAATTCAAATAAGCCGTGACAAATAAGAGATGACAACTGACAGCAAAAGCATCGCATCGGAAGTCGGAGGTACAAATCTTTCACGAGTCGATCTTTTTGCAGTTTTGTGTTGATAAAAATATTTTTGTGTTTACCACATGATAATATGCATAGAATAACAAAGGGCCGTACTTGTAAGCGTACCTGTGGTAAAAAGTTCAAAATATATTTTACCCAAATTCTACTTTCGCTAACTGACTCGGTCATAAAGTCATCGAGTTCACAGGACCAGGCGGCGCAAGACTAGGTGGGCCCTTGTCTGTGGGGAGACGCCGCAAACTCACTTAAAATCTGAGCTATGAACCTGCGACTGACGAGTTTGTCTTTGCACCGGCCGACTTGGTTCGAAGTCTATTTTTGTGACCAATATCGTTATCTTTTTGTGATTCAGATCATCACTTTCGTAATAAATATATTCTGGATGCTATGCACTATGAAGATGTAATATTTCAATGTTTTGGTATTGCGCCATATTATGTACTAACAGTATATGGTCGACATTTTAGCGTCAATATAACAGGACTCGTTAGCTCAGTTGGTAGAGCGCCGATATCTACCCAAAACAAACCATCGGAGGTCGGAGGTTCAAACCCTTCACGAGTCGATCTTTTGCAATTTAGTTTTTCTTTTATTTCTTATATTTAGCAATCAACTGCCCGGTAAAATAACCCCGATGTTCTTGTAAACAGAAACGTCACTTTTGAGCTTGTGGTCCTGAGTTTCATTCCCTGGTCAGTTCTTTCATTTCCAATTTCTCCCGCAGTTTGGACACTGTCAAAATTAAAATCAAAGCATAATAGCTTTGATTTTGAGTAGGCCAGTTACTGGCTCTTTTGAATTGTCGAAACAAAGACAACTATTAAATGTAGTTACAGACCCAGTCACAAGGCATAAATAGATCTGTCTATGGGGAAGAACGGGCCAGAAACTCCATGGACACTCTTTTAAATCAATACGTTGTTACAATACCTTGGTTACATCATTCATGTTGAGAAGGTACATTGTGTGAGAACGATGTAGCAAGATGTACAAGTTAACAGTGTTCATAGTGAAGACAAAAAAGACAATTCAAAAAGAAAATAATTAATTCAAATAAGCCGTGACAAATAAGAGATGACTAGTCACAACCGACAGCGCCCGTTCACGAACATGACTCTTGGATCAGCACCATTTAACTCATCCATTTTAAAGAGAACTAAATGATCCGACACAAGCGCCACCATCAGCGAGACATTTGAGTGAGCATGACATACTCTCAACCGCCAGGGAACATTCAAGTCAAGAAAAAACGTAGGTTTCCAGTGAATGTTAGCTTTTCAGTACATAGTGCTCACACAATATGGGCTATGCGTTGCGTACTGTAGGTGTGAGACACCCCTGTGTCTCGTTGTGCACGTTAAGTCACATAACATGTGCCCAGGTGGGAGACTCTTATTAGATGGTTCCTGAGATAACATTTTGTGATTCGTTGGGAATAAATATAGTCCGAACTGGACGCTTTGCACTATGTAGACGTAATATATCAATAGTTTTGTTATTGCGTCTTATATTACTTACGAGTTTGAGTGCATGAGAAATCCTGACGTCACATCTAGCTAAGCGTTTGAATTTTTCGCGTCCTAACAATAAGACTCGTTAGCTCAGTAGGGAGAGCGCCGATATCTATCCAAAACAAACCATCGGAGGTCGGAGGTTCAAATCCTTCACGAGTCGATCTTTTGCCGTTTAGTTTTTCTTTTTTTTCTTATATTTGGCAATCAACTGCCCGGTACAAAAGCCTCGATGTTTTCGTGGTCACAAACGTGTCTGCTGAGCGTGTGGTCGTGAGTTTCATTCCCAGGTCGGGTTTTTTCATTTCCAATTTCTCCCGCAGTTTGGACACTGTCAAAATCAAAAACAAAGCATTTATTTCAAGTAGGCCAGTTACAGGCACTTTTGAATTGTCGAAACAAAAACAAGTCGATTTCTAGTCTCCACTGGCCGCCATGATTGAAAGTGTCACGACGACTATATTTGTCGCTACAACATTACCTGCGGTCAGTTGTCCGTAGGTAAGGTTTGGTATCTGTTGATAACGTGTTACTTCTGACACCCCATTGTTGATGCTGTTCAGAGAGTGGCGGGTAATCATGACGTCATATTGATTATAGTGGTCGTTGATTTCAGCTACGAGTAACAAGACTCGTTAGCTCAGTAGGTAAGAGCGCCGATATAATTCAACACTAGACCATTGGAGGGCGGAGGTTCAAATCCTTCACGAGTCGGTCTTTTGCAATTTAGTTTTTCTTTTATTTCTTATATTTGCCCGGTACAAAAGCCCCGACGTTTTCGTGGTCACAAACGTGTCTGCTGAGCGTGTGGTCCTGAGTTCCATTCCCAGGTCGGGATATTTCATTTCCAATTTCTCCCGCAGTTTGGACACTGTCAGAATCAAAATCAAAGCTTTTATTTCAATAGGCTAGTTACAGGCACTATTGAAGTTTCGTATATGGCAAAAACAAAAAAAATATCATTCTATTCTTTTTGTATCTTATGCATTTAGTCTTATTTTCATCTTTATTGACAGAAGTATGAGGCACAGGAAAATTTTCAAGTTTTTCACTGCGTCTTCGTCTTCGCGTGTCGATAGTAATCCAAACTGAGTTGGCACTAAATTGAACTACGGAGATATCATCCTAGTTGTTGCCATTAGTTTTAGTAAGTGACAATATTGTTATCTAGACACGTAGTGGCTAGTAAGGAGGAAGAGGCGAATATTTCTTGCAGTCAAACACGTCCCTACAACCAACAAATAATTGAATGTAAGGGTACTTGAGAAACTTTTCTACCTAGTTTGGATAATACTCACCGTTCACACCTTTCTGTTGTACCAACTGAAAAGGCTTGCGCGTCGTACAAATCGTTAAGTCTAAAGATATTCCTGAAGCGAATCAAATCAGCATTTAATGTTCCCATGGCTGGGACACAGGCCTCCCCGAAATGAGAAGGAAGGGGCCGTAATCCACCATGCTGGCCCAGGCCGGGTTGGTTAATCGAATCCTTTGTGGTATTCAACCAATTGCTCGGATTTATAATCAATTTAATTCAATTATTTTATTCTCACTTCGCAATAATGGTTTCCAATGATTTTTGCTAATGTTATATTCCACCATTGGAAGAGACTGATGCCTGAAGAAGCCCCACAGCATAACAATATAGTAAAAGGTTTAAAGACTATTTAGTGTGAACATCATTCATATATAGTACCAAGAAGATCACAAAGAGACAATCAGTTAAAAATAATAACAAATAGTATAAAAGCAAATTAAAAATGGAGAACTACGAAAGTGGAGGGTCGTGTATGAATGTATGTTGGAGTTTATGAATGTGTGTCGCAGTGATGAACAATGAAATAAATAATACATCAATACTTCAAGCAGAAATTAGGAAATTCCCACTGCAATCATGAGGAAAATGTTTGTTTAGTATAACTATGGCGTTACATTCACGATTGTGGCCGTAGTTTTCAGCTCTTAGTAACAAGACTCGTTGGCTCAGTTGGTAGAGCGCCGATATTTATCGCTAACTAAGCACAGTCGCATCGGAGGTCGGAGGTTCAAATCCTTCACGAGTCGATCTTTTACATTTTCGATTTTTTTTTAATGTTTCTAATATTTGGTAATCAATTGCCCGGTTCAATAGAACCGATGTTTTAGTGGCCACAAACGTGACTGCTGAGCGTGTGGTCCTAAGTTTCATTCCCGGGTCGGGTTTTTCCATTACCAATTTCTCCCGCAGTTTGGATACTGTTGGTGTGTCTCGGTGTGCACGTTCATTCGTGAGCCCTCTTGCGCCTCATGGCTCCCCGTTGTGCCAGTCTGCCGTCCTATTGGCTTATGAGGGTAAAGGAATAGAGAATACACCTATGTTTGCGCACACCTCATGCACTGTTACTGATAATATCTGGCCAGAAGACTCTTATTAGATGGTTCCTGAGATATCGTTTTGTGATTCAGATCATCACTTTCGTAATAAATATATTCGGGATGCTATGCACTATGAAGATGTAATATTTCAATGTTTTGGTATTGCGCCATATTATGTACTAACAGTATATGGTCGACATTTTCACTTCAATATAACAAGACTCGTTAGCTCAGTTGGTAGAGCGCCGATATCTATCCAAAACAAACCATCGGAGGTCGGAGGTTCAAATCCTTCACGAGTCGATCTTTTGCAGTTTAGTTTTTTATATTTGGTAATCAACTGCCCGGTAAAATAACCCCGATGGTCTTGTAAACAGAAACGTCTCTTTTGAGCTTGTGGTCCTGAGTTTCATTCCCTGGTCGGTTTTTTCATTTCCAATTTCTCCCGCAGTTTGGACACTGTCAAAATTAAAATCAAAGCATTAAAGCTTTGATTTTAAGTAGGCCAGTTACAGGCTCTTTTGAATTGCCGAAACAAAGACAACTATTAAATGTAGTTTCAGTCCCAGTCACAAGGCATAATTAGATCTGTCTATGGGGAAGAACTGCAAGAAACTCCATGGACACTCTTTTAAATCAAAACGTTGTTACAATACCTTGGTTACATCATTCATGTTGAGAAGGTACATTGTGTGAGTTCGATGTAGCAAGATGTACAAGTTAACAGTGTTCATAGTGAAGACAAAAAAGACAAATTCTAGTGCGAGCAAGGTTTGAACCTGCGACCTTCCGATTCAGTACACCGGATGTCTTAACCAATTAGACAAAAGTTGACAATTGTTTTGGTTAAGACATCCGGTGTACTGAATCGGAAGGTCGCAGGTTCAAACCCTGCTCGCGCTAGAATTTTTCTTTCCATGTCAAAAACAGCAATAGTTCCCTACGCTGGGTTTGCGTATAAAAAATATTAAAAACAAAAAAGACAATTAAAAAATAAAATAATTAATTCAAATAAGCCGTGACAAATAAGAGATGACTAGTCACAACCGACAGCGCCCGTTCACGAACATGACACTTGGATCAGCACCATTTAACTCAACCATTTTAAAGAGAACTAAATGATCCGACACAAGCGCCACCATCAGCGAGACATTTGAGTGAGCATGACATACTCTCAACCGCCAGGGAACATTCAAGTCAAGAAAAAACGTAGGTTTCCAGTGAATGTTAGCTTTTCAGTACATAGTGCTCACACAATATGGGCTATGCGTTGCGTACTGTAGGTGTGAGACACCCCTGTGTCTCGTTGTGCACGTTAAGTCACATAACATGTGCCCAGGTGGGAGACTCTTATTAGATGGTTCCTGAGATAACATTTTGTGATTCAGATCATGACGTTGGTAATAAATATAGTCCGAACTGGACGCAATGCACTATGTAGACGTAATATATCAATAGTTTTGTTATTGCGTCTTATATTACTCACGAGTTTGAGTGCATGAGAAATCCTGACGTCACATCTAGCTAAGCGGTCGAATTTTTCACGTCCTAACAATAAGACTCGTTAGCTCAGTTGGCAGAGCGCCGATATCAATCCAAAACAAACCATCGGAGGTCGGAGGTTCAAATCCTTCACGAGTCGATCTTTTTGCAGTTTCGTGTTGATAAAAATATTTTTGTGGTCACCACATGATAATATGCATAGAATAACAAAGGGCCGTTCTTCTAAGCGTACCTGTGGTAAAAAGTTCAAAATATATTTTACCCAAATTCTACTTTCGCTAACTGACTCGGTCATAAAGTCATCGAGTTCACAGGACCAGGCGGCGCAAGACTAGGTGGGCCCTTGTCTGTGGGGAGACGCCGCATACTCACTTGAGATCTGAGCTATGAACCTGCGACTGGCGAGTTTGTCTTTGCACCGGCCAACTTGGTTCGAAGTCTACTTGTGACCAACTCCGCCACGATAACCAGAAGGCTCTTATTAGATGGTTCCTGAGATATCGTTTTGTGATTCAGATCACCACTTTCGTAATAAATATATTCTAGATGCTATGCACTATGAAGATGTAATATTTCAATGTTTTGGTATTGCGCCATATTATGTACTAACAGTATATGGTCGACATTTTCACTTCAATATAACAAGACTCGTTAGCTCAGTTGGTAGAGCGCCGATATCTATCCAAAACAAACCATCGGAGGTCGGAGGTTCAAATCCTTCACGAGTCGATCTTTTGCAGTTTAGTTTTTCTTTTATTTCTTATATTTAGCAATCAACTGCCCGGTACAAAAGCCCCCATGTTTTCGTGGTCACAAACGTGTATGCTGAGCGTGTGGTCCTGAGTTTCATAATAATTTTTCTCGCAGTTTGGACACTGTTGGTGTGAGACACCCCCGTGTCTCGGTGTGCACGTTAAGTCGTTAGCCCTCCTGCGCCTGATGGGTCCCAGTTGTGCCAGTCTGTCGTCCCATTGAATTATGAGGGTAAAGGAATAGAGAGTACACCTGTGTCTGCGCACACCGCGTGCACTGTAATATTCCGTGCATCGATTGCTAGTCTCCACTGGCCACCATGATAGAAAGCGGCAGGACGACTATATTTGTCGCTGCAACATTACCTGCTGATAGCCCGTTGTTAAAGTTTAGTATCTGTTGATACCGTGTTACTTCTGACACTCCATTCTTGATGCTGTTCAGAGGGTTAATAATTATGATGTCATATTGACAATACTGGTCGTTATTTTAGAGTAATATCAACAAGACTCGTTAGCTCAGTTGGTAGAGCGCCGATATCTATCCAAAACAAACCATCGGAGGTCGGAGGTTCAAATCCTTCACGAGTCGATCTTTTTGCAGTTTCGTGTTGATAAAAATATTTTTGTGGTCACCTTTTGATAATACCTCTGGCAACGTAATTTTTGCTGTAATTTTATTCGGCATGAAAAGAATCTTGACTTCGTAAAGGGGGACTCGTCTGTTTTTATAAGCGTACCTATGGTAAAAAGTTCAGAATATATTTTACCCGAATTCTACTTTCGCTCAGTGACTCGGTCATAAAGTCGTCTAGTTCACAGGACCAGGCGGCGCAAGACTAGGTGAGCCATTGTCTGTGGGGAGACGCCGCATACTCACTTGAGATCTGAGCTATGAACCTGCGACTGGCGAGTTTGTCTTTGCACCGGCCAACTTGGTTCGAAGTCTACTTGTGACCAACTCCGCCACGATAACCAGAAGGCTCTTATTAGATGGTTCCTGAGATATCGTTTTGTGATTCAGATCATCACTTTCGTAATAAATATATTCTGGATGCTATGCACTATGAAGATGTAATATTTCAATGTTTTGGTATTGCGCCATATTATGTACTAACAGTATATGGTCGACATTTTCGCGTCATTAAAACAAGACTCGTTAGCTCAGTTGGTAGAGCGCCGATATCTATTCAAAACAAACCATCGGAGGTCGGAGGTTCAAATCCTTCACGAGTCGATCTTTTGCCGTTTAGTTTTTCTTTTTTTTCTTATATTTGGCAATCAACTGCCCGGTACAAAAGCCTCGATGTTTTCGTGGTCACAAACGGTCTGCTGAGCGTTTGGTCCTGAGTTTCATTCCAAGGTCGGTTTGTTCATTTCCAATTTCTCCCGCAGTTTGGACACTGTCAAAATCAAAATCAAAACATTTTGTTTTCAAGTAGGCAAGGTACAGGCACTTTTGAATTGTTGAAACATAAACAACAATGAAATGTAGCGACACTCCCAGTCACAAGGAATAAATAGATCTCTTTGGGGAAGAACGGGCAAGAAACTCAATGGACACTCTTTTAAATCAGAATATTGTTACAATACCTTGGTTACATCATTCATGTTGAGATGGTACATTGTGTGAGAACGATGTAACAAGATGTGTACAGAAGTTTACAGTGTCCATAATGAAAACAAAAAAGACAATTCAAAAATAAAAATAATTAATTCAATTAAGCCGTGACAAATAAGAGATGACAACTGACAGCGCCTGTTCACGAACATGACATTTGCATCAGTACCATTTAACTCAACCATTTTGAAGAGAACTAAATGATCCGACGCAAGCGCCACCATCAGCGAGACATTGGAGTGAGCATGTCTCTCAACCGCCTGCGCAGATTCAAGTAAACAAAAGACGCAGGTTTCTAGTCAATGATAGCTTTTTAGTACATAGTACTGACACAGTATGGGCTATGCGTTGCTTACTGTAGGTGTGAGACACCCCTGTGTCTCGGTGTGCAGGTTAAGTCACATAACATGTGCCCAGGTGGAAGACTCTTGTTAGATGGTTCCTGAGATAACATTTTGTGATTCAGGTCATTACGTTGGTAATAAATTTAGGCTTGGTGCTATGCACTATGTAGACGTAACATATCAATGTTTTTAGTATTGCCCCATATCATTATGTACTAACACTGTACAGGTATACGGTCGACATTTTCCCGTCCAAACAATAAGACTCGTTGGCTCAGTTGGTAGAGCGCCGATATCAATCGCTAACGAAGCACAATCGCATCGGAGGTCGGAGGTTCAAATCCTTCACGAGTCGATCTTTTGCAGTTTCGTATTTTTTTAATGGTTCTTATATTTGGCAATCACCTGCCCGGTACAATAGCCTTGGTGTTTTTGTGAACACAAACGTCACTGCTGAATGTGTGGTCCTGAGTTTCATTCCCAACACGCGTAGCATGACCACGGTAGAAGCGGGTTTGCGACGGAAGAATCGACAAAATGACAGATCAACCAAAGAAATCTGTCATTTTGTCGATTTTTTGATCCACTAAAGCCGTTTCCACGGTGGTTAAATGCTTCGCGTGCAGGTCGGCTTTTTCATTTCCAATTTCTTCCGCAGTTTGGACACTCTCAAAATCAAAGCATTCAATTTATTTCAAGTAGGCCAGTTACAATTTTGAATTGTCGAAACAAAGACAAGTCGATTGCTAGTCTCCACTGGCTGCCATGGTTAAAGGTGACTGTATTTGTCGCTACAGCGCTGCTGGTGGTTCGTTTTTTGTAGGTAAAGTTTGGTATCTGTTGATAGCTACTTCTGATACCCCATTGTCAACAATGGGGTGTCTGAACAGCATCAATGCTGTTCAAAAAGTGACGGGTAATCATGACGTCGTATAAATAGTAGAAAAAATGCAAAAGACCGACTCGTGAAGGATTTGAACCTCTCCGCCCTCCGATGGTCGAGTATTGAATTATATCGGCGCTCTTACCTACTGAGCTAACAAGTCTTTTTGATGATAGTGGTCGTTGATTTCAGCAACGAGATAAAAGACTCGTTAGCAGCTCAGTAGGTCGAGTTTTTGCAGTTTCGATTTTTTTTTATGTTTCTAATATTTGACAATCAACTACCCAGTGCCCTGCACAATAGCCCCGATGTTTTTGTCACTACTGAGGATGTGGTCCTGAGTTCCATTTGCAAGTCTGATGTTTTCAATAAAAAATTCTCCCACAGTTAGGGCACTGTGGTTGTGAGACATCCCTGTGTCTCAGATTGCACTTTAAGTCGTTAGCCCTCCAGCGCCCGATGGCTCTCCGTTGTGCCAGTCTGCCGTCCCATGGGATTATGAGATGGAAATGTAATATTTCAATGTTTTGGTATTGCGCCATATTATGTACTAACAGTATATGGTCGACATTTTTACTTCAATATAACAAGACTCGTTAGCTCAGTTGGTAGAGCACCGATATCTATCCAAAACAAACCATCGGAGGTCGGAGGTTCAAATCCTTCACGAGTCGATCTTTTGCCGTTTAGTTTTTCTTTTTTTTCTTATATTTGGCAATCAACTGCCCGGTACAAAAGCCTCGATGTTTTCGTGGTCACAAACGGTCTGCTGAGCGTTTGGTCCTGAGTTTCATTCCAAGGTCGGTTTTTTCATTTCCAATTTCTCCCGCAGTTTGGACACTGTCAAAATCAAAATCAGAACATTTTTTTTCAAGTAGGCAAGGTACAGGCACTTTTGAATTGTTGAATCAAAAACAACAATAAAATGTAGCGACACTCCCAGTCACAAGACATAAATAGATCTCTTTGGGAAGAACGGGCAAGAAACTCCATGGACACTCTTTTAAATCAGAATATTGTTACAATACCTTGGTTACATCATTCATGTTGAGATGGTACATTGTGTGAGAACGATGTAACAAGATGTGTACAGAAGTTTACAGTGTCCATAATGAAAACAAAAAAGACAATTCAAAAATAAAATAATTAATTCAAATAAGCCGTGACAAATAAGAGATGACAACTGACAGCAAAAGCATCGCATCGGAAGTCGGAGGTACAAATCTTTCACGAGTCGATCTTTTTGCAGTTTTGTGTTGATAAAAATATTTTTGTGTTTACCACATGATAATATGCATAGAATAACAAAGGGCCGTACTTGTAAGCGTACCTGTGGTAAAAAGTTCAAAATATATTTTACCCAAATTCTACTTTCGCTAACTGACTCGGTCATAAAGTCATCGAGTTCACAGGACCAGGCGGCGCAAGACTAGGTGGGCCCTTGTCTGTGGGGAGACGCCGCATACTCACTTAAAATCTGAGCTATGAACCTGCGACTGACGAGTTTGTCTTTGCACCGGCCGACTTGGTTCGAAGTCTATTTTTGTGACCAATATCGTTATCTTTTTGTGATTCAGATCATCACTTTCGTAATAAATATATTCTGGAT
The DNA here is from genome assembly GCA_910589295.1 of Noctua janthe. Classification (NCBI taxonomy): domain Eukaryota; kingdom Metazoa; phylum Arthropoda; class Insecta; order Lepidoptera; family Noctuidae; genus Noctua; species Noctua janthe. Next base: position 1,491,991 of record OU342565.1, on the reverse strand, counting down.
GCTATGCACTATGAAGATGTAATATTTCAATGTTTTGGTATTGCGCCATATTATGTACTAACAGTATATGGTCGACATTTTAGCGTCAATATAACAGGACTCGTTAGCTCAGTTGGTAGAGCGCCGATATCTATCCAAAACAAACCATCGGAGGTCGGAGGTTCAAACCCTTCACTAGTCGATCTTTTGCAATTTAGTTTTTCTTTTATTTTTTATATTTAGCAATCAACTGCCCGGTAAAATAACCCCGATGTTCTTGTAAACAGAAACGTCACTTTTGAGCTTGTGGTCCTGAGTTTCATTCCCTGGTCAGTTCTTTCATTTCCAATTTCTCCCGCAGTTTGGACACTGTCAAAATTAAAATCAAAGCATAATAGCTTTGATTTTGAGTAGGCCAGTTACAGGCTCTTTTGAATTGTCGAAACAAAGACAACTATTAAATGTAGTTACAGACCCAGTCACAAGGCATAAATAGATCTGTCTATGGGGAAGAACGGGCCAGAAACTCCATGGACACTCTTTTAAATCAATACGTTGTTACAATACCTTGGTTACATCATTCATGTTGAGAAGGTACATTGTGTGAGAACGATGTAGCAAGATGTACAAGTTAACAGTGTTCATAGTGAAGACAAAAAAGACAATTCAAAAATAAAATAATTAATTCAAATAAGCCGTGACAAATAAGAGATGACTAGTCACAACCGAGAGCGCCCGTTCACGCACATGACACTTGGATCAGCACCATTTAACTCAACCATTTTAAAGAGAACTAAATGATCCGACACAAGCGCCACCATCAGCGAGACATTTGAGTGAGCATGACATACTCTCAACCGCCAGGGAACATTCAAGTCAAGAAAAAACGTAGGTTTCCAGTGAATGTTAGCTTTTCAGTACATAGTGCTCACACAATATGGGCTATGCGTTGCGTACTGTAGGTGTGAGACACCCCTGTGTCTCGTTGTGCACGTTAAGTCACATAACATGTGCCCAGGTGGGAGACTCTTATTAGATGGTTCCTGAGATAACATTTTGTGATTCAGATCATGACGTTGGTAATAAATATAGTCCGAACTGGACGCAATGCACTATGTAGACGTAATATATCAATAGTTTTGTTATTGCGTCTTATATTACTCACGAGTTTGAGTGCATGAGAAATCCTGACGTCACATCTAGCTAAGCGGTCGAATTTTTCACGTCCTAACAATAAGACTCGTTAGCTCAGTTGGCAGAGCGCCGATATCAATCCAAAACAAACCATCGGAGGTCGGAGGTTCAAATCCTTCACGAGTCGATCTTTTTGCAGTTTCGTGTTGATAAAAATATTTTTGTGGTCACCACATGATAATATGCATAGAATAACAAAGGGCCGTTCTTCTAAGCGTACCTGTGGTAAAAAGTTCAAAATATATTTTACCCAAATTCTACTTTCGCTAACTGACTCGGTCATAAAGTCATCGAGTTCACAGGACCAGGCGGCGCAAGACTAGGTGGGCCCTTGTCTGTGGGGAGACGCCGCATACTCACTTGAGATCTGAGCTATGAACCTGCGACTGGCGAGTTTGTCTTTGCACCGGCCAACTTGGTTCGAAGTCTACTTGTGACCAACTCCGCCACGATAACCAGAAGGCTCTTATTAGATGGTTCCTGAGATATCGTTTTGTGATTCAGATCACCACTTTCGTAATAAATATATTCTAGATGCTATGCACTATGAAGATGTAATATTTCAATGTTTTGGTATTGCGCCATATTATGTACTAACAGTATATGGTCGACATTTTCACTTCAATATAACAAGACTCGTTAGCTCAGTTGGTAGAGCGCCGATATCTATCCAAAACAAACCATCGGAGGTCGGAGGTTCAAATCCTTCACGAGTCGATCTTTTGCAGTTTAGTTTTTCTTTTATTTCTTATATTTAGCAATCAACTGCCCGGTACAAAAGCCCCCATGTTTTCGTGGTCACAAACGTGTATGCTGAGCGTGTGGTCCTGAGTTTCATAATAATTTTTCTCGCAGTTTGGACACTGTTGGTGTGAGACACCCCCGTGTCTCGGTGTGCACGTTAAGTCGTTAGCCCTCCTGCGCCTGATGGGTCCCAGTTGTGCCAGTCTGTCGTCCCATTGAATTATGAGGGTAAAGGAATAGAGAGTACACCTGTGTCTGCGCACACCGCGTGCACTGTAATATTCCGTGCATCGATTGCTAGTCTCCACTGGCCACCATGATAGAAAGCGGCAGGACGACTATATTTGTCGCTGCAACATTACCTGCTGATAGCCCGTTGTTAAAGTTTAGTATCTGTTGATACCGTGTTACTTCTGACACTCCATTCTTGATGCTGTTCAGAGGGTGAATAATTATGATGTCATATTGACAATACTGGTCGTTATTTTAGAGTAATATCAACAAGACTCGTTAGCTCAGTTGGTAGAGCGCCGATATCTATCCAAAACAAACCATCGGAGGTCGGAGGTTCAAATCCTTCGCAAGTCGATCATTTTGCAGTTTCGTGTTGATAAAAATATTTTTGTGGTCACCTTTTGATAATACCTCTGGCAACGTAATTTTTGCTGTAATTTTATTCGGCATGAAAAGAATCTTGACTTCGTAAAGAGGGACTCGTCTGTTTTTATAAGCGTACCTATGGTAAAAAGTTCAAAATATATTTTACCCGAATTCTACTTTCGCTCAGTGACTCGGTCATAAAGTCGTCTAGTTCACAGGACCAGGCGGCGCAAGACTAGGTGAGCCATTGTCTGTGGGGAGACGCCGCATACTCACTTGAGATCTGAGCTATGAACCTGCGACTGGCGAGTTTGTCTTTGCACCGGCCAACTTGGTTCGAAGTCTACTTGTGACCAACTCCGCCACGATAACCAGAAGGCTCTTATTAGATGGTTCCTGAGATATCGTTTTGTGATTCAGATCATCACTTTCGTAATAAATATATTCTGGATGCTATGCACTATGAAGATGTAATATTTCAATGTTTTGGTATTGCGCCATATTATGTACTAACAGTATATGGTCGACATTTTCACTTCAATATAACAAGACTCGTTAGCTCAGTTGGTAGAGCGCCGATATCTATCCAAAACAAACCATCGGAGGTTCAAATCCTTCACGAGTCGATCTTTTGCCGTTTAGTTTTTCTTTTTTTTCTTATATTTATCAATCAACTGCCCGATACAAAAGCCTCGATGTTTTCGTGGTCACAAACGGTCTGCTGAGCGTTTGGTCCTGAGTTTCATTCCAAGGTCGGTTTGTTCATTTCCAATTTCTCCCGCAGTTTGGACACTGTCAAAATCAAAATCAAAACATTTTGTTTTCAAGTAGGCAAGGTACAGGCACTTTTGAATTGTTGAAACATAAACAACAATGAAATGTAGCGACACTCCCAGTCACAAGGAATAAATAGATCTCTTTGGGGAAGAACGGGCAAGAAACTCCATGGACACTCTTTTAAATCAGAATATTGTTACAATACCTTGGTTACATCATTCATGTTGAGATGGTACATTGTGTGAGAACGATGTAACAAGATGTGTACAGAAGTTTACAGTGTCCATAATGAAAACAAAAAAGACAATTCAAAAATAAAAATAATTAATTCAATTAAGCCGTGACAAATAAGAGATGACAACTGACAGCGCCTGTTCACGAACATGACATTTGCATCAGTACCATTTAACTCAACCATTTTGAAGAGAACTAAATGATCCGACGCAAGCGCCACCATCAGCGAGACATTGGAGTGAGCATGTCTCTCAACCGCCAGCGCAGATTCAAGTAAACAAAAGACGCAGGTTTCTAGTCAATGATAGCTTTTTAGTACATAGTACTGACACAGTATGGGCTATGCGTTGCTTACTGTAGGTGTGAGACACCCCTGTGTCTCGGTGTGCACGTTAAGTCACATAACATGTGCCCAGGTGGAAGACTCTTGTTAGATGGTTCCTGAGATAACATTTTGTGATTCAGGTCATTACGTTGGTAATAAATTTAGGCTTGGTGCTATGCACTATATAGACGTAACATATCAATGTTTTTAGTATTGCCCCATATCATTATGTACTAACACTGTACAGGTATACGGTCGACATTTTCCCGTCCAAACAATAAGACTCGTTGGCTCAGTTGGTAGAGCGCCGATATCAATCGCTAACGAAGCACAATCGCATCGGAGGTCGGAGGTTCAAATCCTTCACGAGTCGATCTTTTGTAGTTTCGTATTTTTTTAATGGTTCTTATATTTGGCAATCACCTGCCCGGTACAATAGCCTTGGTGTTTTTGTGAACACAAACGTCACTGCTGAATGTGTGGTCCTGAGTTTCATTCCCAACACGCGTAGCATGACCACGGTAGAAGCGGGTTTGCGACGGAAGAATCGACAAAATGACAGATCAACCAAAGAAATCTGTCATTTTGTCGATTTTTTGATCCACTAAAGCCGTTTCCACGGTGGTTAAATGCTTCGCGTGCAAGTCGGCTTTTTCATTTCCAATTTCTTCCGCAGTTTGGACACTCTCAAAATCAAAGCATTCAATTTATTTCAAGTAGGCCAGTTACAATTTTGAATTGTCGAAACAAAGACAAGTCGATTGCTAGTCTCCACTGGCTGCCATGGTTAAAGGTGACTGTATTTGTCGCTACAGCGCTGCTGGTGGTTCGTTTTTTGTAGGTAAAGTTTGGTATCTGTTGATAGCTACTTCTGATACCCCATTGTCAACAATGGGGTGTCTGAACAGCATCAATGCTGTTCAAAAAGTGACGGGTAATCATGACGTCGTATAAATAGTAGAAAAAATGCAAAAGACCGACTCGTGAAGGATTTGAACCTCTCCGCCCTCCGATGGTCGAGTATTGAATTATATCGGCGCTCTTACCTACTGAGCTAACAAGTCTTTTTGATGATAGTGGTCGTTGATTTCAGCAACGAGATAAAAGACTCGTTAGCTCAGTAGGTCGAGTTTTTGCAGTTTCGATTTTTTTTTATGTTTCTAATATTTGACAATCAACTACCCAGTGCCCTGCACAATAGCCCCGATGTTTTTGTCACTACTGAGGATGTGGTCCTGAGTTCCATTTCCAAGTCTGATGTTTTCAATAAAAAATTCTCCCACAGTTAGGGCACTGTGGTTGTGAGACATCCCTGTGTCTCAGATTGCACTTTAAGTCGTTAGCCCTCCAGCGCCCGATGGCTCTCCGTTGTGCCAGTCTGCCGTCCCATGGGATTATGAGATGGAAATGTAATATTTCAATGTTTTGGTATTGCGCCATATTATGTACTAACAGTATATGGTCGACATTTTCACTTCAATATAACAAGACTCGTTAGCTCAGTTGGTAGAGCACCGATATCTATCCAAAACAAACCATCGGAGGTCGGAGGTTCAAATCCTTCACGAGTCGATCTTTTGCCGTTTAGTTTTTCTTTTTTTTCTTATATTTGGCAATCAACTGCCCGGTACAAAAGCCTCGATGTTTTCGTGGTCACAAACGGTCTGCTGAGCGTTTGGTCCTGAGTTTCATTCCAAGGTCGGTTTTTTCATTTCCAATTTCTCCCGCAGTTTGGACACTGTCAAAATCAAAATCAGAACATTTTTTTTCAAGTAGGCAAGGTACAGGCACTTTTGAATTGTTGAATCAAAAACAACAATAAAATGTAGCGACACTCCCAGTCACAAGACATAAATAGATCTCTTTGGGAAGAACGGGCAAGAAACTCCATGGACACTCTTTTAAATCAGAATATTGTTACAATACCTTGGTTACATCATTCATGTTGAGATGGTACATTGTGTGAGAACGATGTAACAAGATGTGTACAGAAGTTTACAGTGTCCATAATGAAAACAAAAAAGACAATTCAAAAATAAAATAATTAATTCAAATAAGCCGTGACAAATAAGAGATGACAACTGACAGCAAAAGCATCGCATCGGAAGTCGGAGGTACAAATCTTTCACGAGTCGATCTTTTTGCAGTTTTGTGTTGATAAAAATATTTTTGTGTATACCACATGATAATATGCATAGAATAACAAAGGGCCGTACTTGTAAGCGTACCTGTGGTAAAAAGTTCAAAATATATTTTACCCAAATTCTACTTTCGCTAACTGACTCGGTCATAAAGTCATCGAGTTCACAGGACCAGGCGGCGCAAGACTAGGTGGGCCCTTGTCTGTGGGGAGACGCCGCATACTCACTTAAAATCTGAGCTATGAACCTGCGACTGACGAGTTTGTCTTTGCACCGGCCGACTTGGTTCGAAGTCTATTTTTGTGACCAATATCGTTATCTTTTTGTGATTCAGATCATCACTTTCGTAATAAATATATTCTGGATGCTATGCACTATGAAGATGTAATATTTCAATGTTTTGGTATTGCGCCATATTATGTACTAACAGTATATGGTCGACATTTTAGCGTCAATATAACAGGACTCGTTAGCTCAGTTGGTAGAGCGCCGATATCTATCCAAAACAAACCATCGGAGGTCGGAGGTTCAAATCCTTCACGAGTCGATCTTTTGCAGTTTAGTTTTTCTTTTATTTCTTATATTTAGCAATCAACTGCCCGGTACAAAAGCCCCCATGTTTTCGTGGTCACAAACGTGTATGCTGAGCGTGTGGTCCTGAGTTTCATAATAATTTTTCTCGCAGTTTGGACACTGTTGGTGTGAGACACCCCCGTGTCTCGGTGTGCACGTTAAGTCGTTAGCCCTCCTGCGCCTGATGGGTCCCAGTTGTGCCAGTCTGTCGTCCCATTGAATTATGAGGGTAAAGGAATAGAGAGTACACCTGTGTCTGCGCACACCGCGTGCACTGTAATATTCCGTGCATCGATTGCTAGTCTCCACTGGCCACCATGATAGAAAGCGGCAGGACGACTATATTTGTCGCTGCAACATTACCTGCTGATAGCCCGTTGTTAAAGTTTAGTATCTGTTGATACCGTGTTACTTCTGACACTCCATTCTTGATGCTGTTCAGAGGGTGAATAATTATGATGTCATATTGACAATACTGGTCGTTATTTTAGAGTAATATCAACAAGACTCGTTAGCTCAGTTGGTAGAGCGCCGATATCTATCCAAAACAAACCATCGGAGGTCGGAGGTTCAAATCCTTCGCAAGTCGATCATTTTGCAGTTTCGTGTTGATAAAAATATTTTTGTGGTCACCTTTTGATAATACCTCTGGCAACGTAATTTTTGCTGTAATTTTATTCGGCATGAAAAGAATCTTGACTTCGTAAAGAGGGACTCGTCTGTTTTTATAAGCGTACCTATGGTAAAAAGTTCAAAATATATTTTACCCGAATTCTACTTTCGCTCAGTGACTCGGTCATAAAGTCGTCTAGTTCACAGGACCAGGCGGCGCAAGACTAGGTGAGCCATTGTCTGTGGGGAGACGCCGCATACTCACTTGAGATCTGAGCTATGAACCTGCGACTGGCGAGTTTGTCTTTGCACCGGCCAACTTGGTTCGAAGTCTACTTGTGACCAACTCCGCCACGATAACCAGAAGGCTCTTATTAGATGGTTCCTGAGATATCGTTTTGTGATTCAGATCATCACTTTCGTAATAAATATATTCTGGATGCTATGCACTATGAAGATGTAATATTTCAATGTTTTGGTATTGCGCCATATTATGTACTAACAGTATATGGTCGACATTTTCACTTCAATATAACAAGACTCGTTAGCTCAGTTGGTAGAGCGCCGATATCTATCCAAAACAAACCATCGGAGGTTCAAATCCTTCACGAGTCGATCTTTTGCCGTTTAGTTTTTCTTTTTTTTCTTATATTTATCAATCAACTGCCCGATACAAAAGCCTCGATGTTTTCGTGGTCACAAACGGTCTGCTGAGCGTTTGGTCCTGAGTTTCATTCCAAGGTCGGTTTGTTCATTTCCAATTTCTCCCGCAGTTTGGACACTGTCAAAATCAAAATCAAAACATTTTGTTTTCAAGTAGGCAAGGTACAGGCACTTTTGAATTGTTGAAACATAAACAACAATGAAATGTAGCGACACTCCCAGTCACAAGGAATAAATAGATCTCTTTGGGGAAGAACGGGCAAGAAACTCCATGGACACTCTTTTAAATCAGAATATTGTTACAATACCTTGGTTACATCATTCATGTTGAGATGGTACATTGTGTGAGAACGATGTAACAAGATGTGTACAGAAGTTTACAGTGTCCATAATGAAAACAAAAAAGACAATTCAAAAATAAAAATAATTAATTCAATTAAGCCGTGACAAATAAGAGATGACAACTGACAGCGCCTGTTCACGAACATGACATTTGCATCAGTACCATTTAACTCAACCATTTTGAAGAGAACTAAATGATCCGACGCAAGCGCCACCATCAGCGAGACATTGGAGTGAGCATGTCTCTCAACCGCCAGCGCAGATTCAAGTAAACAAAAGACGCAGGTTTCTAGTCAATGATAGCTTTTTAGTACATAGTACTGACACAGTATGGGCTATGCGTTGCTTACTGTAGGTGTGAGACACCCCTGTGTCTCGGTGTGCACGTTAAGTCACATAACATGTGCCCAGGTGGAAGACTCTTGTTAGATGGTTCCTGAGATAACATTTTGTGATTCAGGTCATTACGTTGGTAATAAATTTAGGCTTGGTGCTATGCACTATATAGACGTAACATATCAATGTTTTTAGTATTGCCCCATATCATTATGTACTAACACTGTACAGGTATACGGTCGACATTTTCCCGTCCAAACAATAAGACTCGTTGGCTCAGTTGGTAGAGCGCCGATATCAATCGCTAACGAAGCACAATCGCATCGGAGGTCGGAGGTTCAAATCCTTCACGAGTCGATCTTTTGTAGTTTCGTATTTTTTTAATGGTTCTTATATTTGGCAATCACCTGCCCGGTACAATAGCCTTGGTGTTTTTGTGAACACAAACGTCACTGCTGAATGTGTGGTCCTGAGTTTCATTCCCAACACGCGTAGCATGACCACGGTAGAAGCGGGTTTGCGACGGAAGAATCGACAAAATGACAGATCAACCAAAGAAATCTGTCATTTTGTCGATTTTTTGATCCACTAAAGCCGTTTCCACGGTGGTTAAATGCTTCGCGTGCAAGTCGGCTTTTTCATTTCCAATTTCTTCCGCAGTTTGGACACTCTCAAAATCAAAGCATTCAATTTATTTCAAGTAGGCCAGTTACAATTTTGAATTGTCGAAACAAAGACAAGTCGATTGCTAGTCTCCACTGGCTGCCATGGTTAAAGGTGACTGTATTTGTCGCTACAGCGCTGCTGGTGGTTCGTTTTTTGTAGGTAAAGTTTGGTATCTGTTGATAGCTACTTCTGATACCCCATTGTCAACAATGGGGTGTCTGAACAGCATCAATGCTGTTCAAAAAGTGACGGGTAATCATGACGTCGTATAAATAGTAGAAAAAATGCAAAAGACCGACTCGTGAAGGATTTGAACCTCTCCGCCCTCCGATGGTCGAGTATTGAATTATATCGGCGCTCTTACCTACTGAGCTAACAAGTCTTTTTGATGATAGTGGTCGTTGATTTCAGCAACGAGATAAAAGACTCGTTAGCTCAGTAGGTCGAGTTTTTGCAGTTTCGATTTTTTTTTATGTTTCTAATATTTGACAATCAACTACCCAGTGCCCTGCACAATAGCCCCGATGTTTTTGTCACTACTGAGGATGTGGTCCTGAGTTCCATTTCCAAGTCTGATGTTTTCAATAAAAAATTCTCCCACAGTTAGGGCACTGTGGTTGTGAGACATCCCTGTGTCTCAGATTGCACTTTAAGTCGTTAGCCCTCCAGCGCCCGATGGCTCTCCGTTGTGCCAGTCTGCCGTCCCATGGGATTATGAGATGGAAATGTAATATTTCAATGTTTTGGTATTGCGCCATATTATGTACTAACAGTATATGGTCGACATTTTCACTTCAATATAACAAGACTCGTTAGCTCAGTTGGTAGAGCACCGATATCTATCCAAAACAAACCATCGGAGGTCGGAGGTTCAAATCCTTCACGAGTCGATCTTTTGCCGTTTAGTTTTTCTTTTTTTTCTTATATTTGGCAATCAACTGCCCGGTACAAAAGCCTCGATGTTTTCGTGGTCACAAACGGTCTGCTGAGCGTTTGGTCCTGAGTTTCATTCCAAGGTCGGTTTTTTCATTTCCAATTTCTCCCGCAGTTTGGACACTGTCAAAATCAAAATCAGAACATTTTTTTTCAAGTAGGCAAGGTACAGGCACTTTTGAATTGTTGAATCAAAAACAACAATAAAATGTAGCGACACTCCCAGTCACAAGACATAAATAGATCTCTTTGGGAAGAACGGGCAAGAAACTCCATGGACACTCTTTTAAATCAGAATATTGTTACAATACCTTGGTTACATCATTCATGTTGAGATGGTACATTGTGTGAGAACGATGTAACAAGATGTGTACAGAAGTTTACAGTGTCCATAATGAAAACAAAAAAGACAATTCAAAAATAAAATAATTAATTCAAATAAGCCGTGACAAATAAGAGATGACAACTGACAGCAAAAGCATCGCATCGGAAGTCGGAGGTACAAATCTTTCACGAGTCGATCTTTTTGCAGTTTTGTGTTGATAAAAATATTTTTGTGTTTATCACATGATAATATGCATAGAATAACAAAGGGCCGTACTTGTAAGCGTACCTGTGGTAAAAAGTTCAAAATATATTTTACCCAAATTCTACTTTCGCTAACTGACTCGGTCATAAAGTCATCGAGTTCACAGGACCAGGCGGCGCAAGACTAGGTGGGCCCTTGTCTGTGGGGAGACGCCGCATACTCACTTAAAATCTGAGCTATGAACCTGCGACTGACGAGTTTGTCTTTGCACCGGCCGACTTGGTTCGAAGTCTATTTTTGTGACCAATATCGTTATCTTTTTGTGATTCAGATCATCACTTTCGTAATAAATATATTCTGGATGCTATGCACTATGAAGATGTAATATTTCAATGTTTTGGTATTGCGCCATATTATGTACTAACAGTATATGGTCGACATTTTAGCGTCAATATAACAGGACTCGTTAGCTCAGTTGGTAGAGCGCCGATATCTATCCAAAACAAACCATCGGAGGTCGGAGGTTCAAACCCTTCACGAGTCGATCTTTTGCAATTTAGTTTTTCTTTTATTTTTTATATTTAGCAATCAACTGCCCGGTAAAATAACCCCGATGTTCTTGTAAACAGAAACGTCACTTTTGAGCTTGTGGTCCTGAGTTTCATTCCCTGGTCAGTTCTTTCATTTCCAATTTCTCCCGCAGTTTGGACACTGTCAAAATTAAAATCAAAGCATAATAGCTTTGATTTTGAGTAGGCCAGTTACAGGCTCTTTTGAATTGTCGAAACAAAGACAACTATTAAATGTAGTTACAGACCCAGTCACAAGGCATAAATAGATCTGTCTATGGGGAAGAACGGGCCAGAAACTCCATGGACACTCTTTTAAATCAATGCGTTGTTACAATACCTTGGTTACATCATTCATGTTGAGAAGGTACATTGTGTGAGAACGATGTAGCAAGATGTACAAGTTAACAGTGTTCATAGTGAAGACAAAAAAGACAATTCAAAAATAAAATAATTAATTCAAATAAGCCGTGACAAATAAGAGATGACTAGTCACAACCGAGAGCGCCCGTTCACGCACATGACACTTGGATCAGCACCATTTAACTCAACCATTTTAAAGAGAACTAAATGATCCGACACAAGCGCCACCATCAGCGAGACATTTGAGTGAGCATGACATACTCTCAACCGCCAGGGAACATTCAAGTCAAGAAAAAACGTAGGTTTCCAGTGAATGTTAGCTTTTCAGTACATAGTGCTCACACAATATGGGCTATGCGTTGCTTACTGTAGGTGTGAGACACCCCTGTGTCTCGTTGTGCACGTTAAGTCACATAACATGTGCCCAGGTGGGAGACTCTTATTAGATGGTTCCTGAGATAACATTTTGTGATTCGTTGGGAATAAATATAGTCCGAACTGGACGCTTTGCACTATGTAGACGTAATATATCAATAGTTTTGTTATTGCGTCTTATATTACTTACGAGTTTGAGTGCATGAGAAATCCTGACGTCACATCTAGCTAAGCATTTGAATTTTTCGCGTCCTAACAATAAGACTCGTTAGCTCAGTAGGGAGAGCGCCGATATCTATCCAAAACAAACCATCGGAGGTCGGAGGTTCAAATCCTTCACGAGTCGATCTTTTGCCGTTTAGTTTTTCTTTTTTTTCTTATATTTGGCAATCAACTGCCCGGTACAAAAGCCTCGATGTTTTCGTGGTCACAAACGTGTCTGCTGAGCGTGTGGTCCTGAGTTTCATTCCCAGGTCGGGTTTTTTCATTTCCAATTTCTCCCGCAGTTTGGACACTGTCAAAATCAAAAACATAGCATTTATTTCAAGTAGGCCAGTTACAATTTTGAATTGTCGAAACAAAGACAAGTCGATTTCTAGTCTCCACTGGCCGCCATGATTGAAAGTGTCACGACGACTATATTTGTCGCTCCAACATTACCTGCGGTCAGTTGTCCGTAGGTAAGGTTTGGTATCTGTTGATAACGTGTTACTTCTGACACCCCATTGTTGATGCTGTTCAGAGAGTGGCGGGTAATCATGACGTCATATTGATTATAGTGGTCGTTGATTTCAGCTACGAGTAACAAGACTCGTTAGCTCAGTAGGTAAGAGCGCCGATATAATTCAACACTAGACCATCGGAGGGCGGAGGTTCAAATCCTTCACGAGTCGGTCTTTGGCATTTTTTTCTGGTATTTTTTATTCGTTTTATTAGTAAGATAGCATTATTGTCATGGTACGGTTAACATCACTTTGATATCCCAACCGAAAACAAGTCGTTATGTCTATAAATATTCCGGGTTCTTTAATAAGCATACAATGGTCGCTGCTGGGACGCAGGCATCCTCTCTGTGGGAGAGAGTGGTCTGATATACCAGATATCGTTCAACAAATGTCCAGTGATTTAAATCAATCTTAACTTCAAACAGAAATTGGAAGCTCCCAATGTTATCAAGAGGAAAGTGATAAGCATAATTATGTCGTCACATTCACGATTGTGGTCATATATTAACACATCATTTATTTCTACATCTACCTGTGGTCCATTCACGTATTTGTTCCGTACAGGAATCGAATCCGCAACACGCATTACAGCATTCGATCGCTCAGTCACTGCGCCCAACCTGCTGTAAATCATTGTATGCAGCATTTCGCAATAATATTATAACTCCGGCTACCTAATTATTGACGTTATTTTATTCCACATGAAGAAAAGCTGGACTCCCTAAAAAGTGTCTCTTCTGTTTTTCCTAGCGTATCGATGATGAAAACATCTTATTGTCGAGCAAAAATATGGAAATTCCCAATGATTTCACGAGGAAAGTGTTAAGCATAATTATGACGTCGTATTCACGATTGTGGTCCTAGTTTTCAGCTCTGAGTACCAAGACTCGTTGACTCAGTTGGTAGAGCGCCGATATTAATCGCTAACGAAGCACAATCGCATCGGAGGTCGGAGGTTCAAATCCTTCACGAATCGACCTTTGGCAGTTTTGCATTTTTTATGTTTCTAATATTTGGCAATCAACTACCCAGTGCCCAGCATAATACCCTCGATGTTTTTGTCACTACTGATGATGTGGTCAGGTCGGATTTTTACATTAACAATTTCTCCCGCAGTTTGGACACTGTTGGTGTGAGACACCCCCGTGTCTCAGAGTGCACTTTAAGTCGTAAGCCCTCCTGTGCCTGATGCCTCCCCGTTGTGCCAGTCTGCCGTCCCATTGGATTATGGGATGGAAATGTAGTATTTCAATAAAGAATAAGAAGAATAATTAAGAATAATTTATTTAAAAAGTATTACAAAAAGTGTACATTTAAGCGCAGTAGTATTATTTCTCATACTAATTATAAGTACTTATAAGTAATCTATAACTAAAATATATTTTACAGTCGCAAGTATTCAATAGTTCAATTTAGATGTCAGCGACCTGCCCGAACTAGGTTTATTTAAACCTGTGTTTCAGGCCAATGTTTTGGTATTGCGCCATATTATGTACTAACAGTATACGGTCGACATTTTCGCGTCAATATAACAAGACTCGTTAGCTCAGTTGGTAGAGCGCCGATATCTATCCGAAACAAACCATCGGAGGTCGGAGGTTCAAATCCTTCACGAGTCGATCTTTTGCAGTTAAGTTTTTCTTTTAATTCTTATATTTAGCAATCAACTGCCCGGTACAAAAGCCCCCATGTTTTCGTGGTCACAAACGTGTCTGCTAAGCGTGTGGTCCTGAGTTTCATTCGCAGGTCGGGATTTTTCATTTCCAATTTCTCCCGCAGTTTGGACACTGTCAGAATCAAAATCAAAGCTTTTATTTCAATAGGCTAGTAACAAGCACTTTTGAATTGTCGAAACAAAGACAACAATTAAATGTGGCTACAGTCCCAGTCACAAGGCGTAAATAGTTCTACGAGGAAAAACGGGCAAGAATCTCCATAGACGCTCTATTAAATGAGAATACTGTTACAATACCTTGGTTAAATCATTCATGTTGAGATGGTACATTGTGTGAGAACGATGTAGCAAGATGTGGAAGTTAACAGTGTCCATAGTGAAGACAAAAAAGACAATTCAAAAATAAAATAATTAATTCAAATAAGCCGTGACAAGTAAGAGATGACAACTGACTGCAAAAGCATCGCATCGGAAGTCGGAGGTACAAATCTTTCACGAGTCGATCTTTTTGCAGTTTTGTGTTGATAATTTTTTTTTAATGTTTTCACCGCATGATAATATGCATAGATGAACAAAGGACTGTTCTCCTAAGCGTACCTGTGGTAAAAAGTTCAAAATATATTTTACCCAAATTCTACTTTCGCTTACTGACTCGGTCAAAAAGTCATCGAGTTCACAGGACCAGGCGGCGCAAGACTAGATGTGTCTAGCGCCGCCTGGTCCTTATCTGTGGGGAGACGCCGCATACTCACTTGAAATCTGAGCTATGAACCTCCAACTGAGGAGTTTGTCTTTGCACCGGCCAACTTGGTTCGAAGTCTATTTGTGACCAACTCGGCCACGATAACATGTGGCCAGAAGGCTCTTATTAGATGGTTCCTGAGATATCGTTTTGTGATTCAGATCATCACTTTCGTAATAAATATATTCTAGATGCTATGCACTATGAAGATGTAATATTTCAATGTTTTGGTATTGCGCCATATTATGTACTAACAGTATATGGTCGACATTTTCACTTCAATATAACAAGACTCGTTAGCTCAGTTGGTAGAGCGCCGATATCTACCCAAAACAAACCATCGGAGGTCGGAGGTTCAAATCCTTCACGAGTCGATCTTATGCATTTTAGTTTTTCTTTTATTTCTTATATTTGGTAATCAACTGCTCGGTACAATAACCCCGATGTTCTTGTGAACATAAACGTCACTGTTGAGCTTGTGGTCCTGAGTTTCATTCCCTGGTCGGTTTTTTCATTTCCATTTTCTCCCGCAGTTTGGACACTGTCAAAATTAAAATCAAAGCATGAAAGCTTTGATTTTAAGTAGGCCAGTTACAGGCTCTTTTGAATTGTCGAAACAAAGACAACTATTAAATGTAGTTTCAGTCCCAGTCACAAGGCATAATTAGATCTGTCTATGGGGAAGAACGGGCAAGAAACTCCATGGACCCTCTTTTAAATCAAAACGTTGTTACAATACCTTGGTTACATCATTCATGTTGAGAAGGTACATTGTGTAAGAACGATGTACCAAGATGTACAAGTTAACAGTGTTCATAGTAAAGACAAAAAAGACAATTAAAAAATAAAATAATTAATTCAAATAAGCCGTGACAAATAAGAGATGACTAGTCACAACCGACAGCGCCCGTTCACGAACATGACACTTGGATCAGCACCATTTAACTCAACCATTTTAAAGAGAACTAAATGATCCGACACAAGCGCCACCATCAGCGAGACATTTGAGTGAGCATGACATACTCTCAACCGCCAGGGAACATTCAAGTCAAGAAAAAACGTAGGTTTCCAGTGAATGTTAGCTTTTCAGTACATAGTGCTCACACAATATGGGCTATGCGTTGCGTACTGTAGGTGTGAGACACCCCTGTGTCTCGTTGTGCACGTTAAGTCACATAACATGTGCCCAGGTGGGAGACTCTTATTAGATGGTTCCTGAGATAACATTTTGTGATTCAGATCATGACGTTGGTAATAAATATAGTCCGAACTGGACGCAATGCACTATGTAGACGTAATATATCAATAGTTTTGTTATTGCGTCTTATATTACTCACGAGTTTGAGTGCATGAGAAATCCTGACGTCACATCTAGCTAAGCGGTCGAATTTTTCACGTCCTAACAATAAGACTCGTTAGCTCAGTTGGCAGAGCGCCGATATCAATCCAAAACAAACCATCGGAGGTCGGAGGTTCAAATCCTTCACGAGTCGATCTTTTTGCAGTTTCGTGTTGATAAAAATATTTTTGTGGTCACCACATGATAATATGCATAGAATAACAAAGGGCCGTTCTTCTAAGCGTACCTGTGGTAAAAAGTTCAAAATATATTTTACCCAAATTCTACTTTCGCTAACTGACTCGGTCATAAAGTCATCGAGTTCACAGGACCAGGCGGCGCAAGACTAGGTGGGCCCTTGTCTGTGGGGAGACGCCGCATACTCACTTGAGATCTGAGCTATGAACCTGCGACTGGCGAGTTTGTCTTTGCACCGGCCAACTTGGTTCGAAGTCTACTTGTGACCAACTCCGCCACGATAACCAGAAGGCTCTTATTAGATGGTTCCTGAGATATCGTTTTGTGATTCAGATCACCACTTTCGTAATAAATATATTCTAGATGCTATGCACTATGAAGATGTAATATTTCAATGTTTTGGTATTGCGCCATATTATGTACTAACAGTATATGGTCGACATTTTCACTTCAATATAACAAGACTCGTTAGCTCAGTTGGTAGAGCGCCGATATCTATCCAAAACAAACCATCGGAGGTCGGAGGTTCAAATCCTTCACGAGTCGATCTTTTGCAGTTTAGTTTTTCTTTTATTTCTTATATTTAGCAATCAACTGCCCGGTACAAAAGCCCCCATGTTTTCGTGGTCACAAACGTGTATGCTGAGCGTGTGGTCCTGAGTTTCATAATAATTTTTCTCGCAGTTTGGACACTGTTGGTGTGAGACACCCCCGTGTCTCGGTGTGCACGTTAAGTCGTTAGCCCTCCTGCGCCTGATGGGTCCCAGTTGTGCCAGTCTGTCGTCCCATTGAATTATGAGGGTAAAGGAATAGAGAGTACACCTGTGTCTGCGCACACCGCGTGCACTGTAATATTCCGTGCATCGATTGCTAGTCTCCACTGGCCACCATGATAGAAAGCGGCAGGACGACTATATTTGTCGCTGCAACATTACCTGCTGATAGCCCGTTGTTAAAGTTTAGTATCTGTTGATACCGTGTTACTTCTGACACTCCATTCTTGATGCTGTTCAGAGGGTGAATAATTATGATGTCATATTGACAATACTGGTCGTTATTTTAGAGTAATATCAACAAGACTCGTTAGCTCAGTTGGTAGAGCGCCGATATCTATCCAAAACAAACCATCGGAGGTCGGAGGTTCAAATCCTTCGCAAGTCGATCATTTTGCAGTTTCGTGTTGATAAAAATATTTTTGTGGTCACCTTTTGATAATACCTCTGGCAACGTAATTTTTGCTGTAATTTTATTCGGCATGAAAAGAATCTTGACTTCGTAAAGAGGGACTCGTCTGTTTTTATAAGCGTACCTATGGTAAAAAGTTCAAAATATATTTTACCCGAATTCTACTTTCGCTCAGTGACTCGGTCATAAAGTCGTCTAGTTCACAGGACCAGGCGGCGCAAGACTAGGTGAGCCATTGTCTGTGGGGAGACGCCGCATACTCACTTGAGATCTGAGCTATGAACCTGCGACTGGCGAGTTTGTCTTTGCACCGGCCAACTTGGTTCGAAGTCTACTTGTGACCAACTCCGCCACGATAACCAGAAGGCTCTTATTAGATGGTTCCTGAGATATCGTTTTGTGATTCAGATCATCACTTTCGTAATAAATATATTCTGGATGCTATGCACTATGAAGATGTAATATTTCAATGTTTTGGTATTGCGCCATATTATGTACTAACAGTATATGGTCGACATTTTCACTTCAATATAACAAGACTCGTTAGCTCAGTTGGTAGAGCGCCGATATCTATCCAAAACAAACCATCGGAGGTTCAAATCCTTCACGAGTCGATCTTTTGCCGTTTAGTTTTTCTTTTTTTTCTTATATTTATCAATCAACTGCCCGATACAAAAGCCTCGATGTTTTCGTGGTCACAAACGGTCTGCTGAGCGTTTGGTCCTGAGTTTCATTCCAAGGTCGGTTTGTTCATTTCCAATTTCTCCCGCAGTTTGGACACTGTCAAAATCAAAATCAAAACATTTTGTTTTCAAGTAGGCAAGGTACAGGCACTTTTGAATTGTTGAAACATAAACAACAATGAAATGTAGCGACACTCCCAGTCACAAGGAATAAATAGATCTCTTTGGGGAAGAACGGGCAAGAAACTCCATGGACACTCTTTTAAATCAGAATATTGTTACAATACCTTGGTTACATCATTCATGTTGAGATGGTACATTGTGTGAGAACGATGTAACAAGATGTGTACAGAAGTTTACAGTGTCCATAATGAAAACAAAAAAGACAATTCAAAAATAAAAATAATTAATTCAATTAAGCCGTGACAAATAAGAGATGACAACTGACAGCGCCTGTTCACGAACATGACATTTGCATCAGTACCATTTAACTCAACCATTTTGAAGAGAACTAAATGATCCGACGCAAGCGCCACCATCAGCGAGACATTGGAGTGAGCATGTCTCTCAACCGCCAGCGCAGATTCAAGTAAACAAAAGACGCAGGTTTCTAGTCAATGATAGCTTTTTAGTACATAGTACTGACACAGTATGGGCTATGCGTTGCTTACTGTAGGTGTGAGACACCCCTGTGTCTCGGTGTGCACGTTAAGTCACATAACATGTGCCCAGGTGGAAGACTCTTGTTAGATGGTTCCTGAGATAACATTTTGTGATTCAGGTCATTACGTTGGTAATAAATTTAGGCTTGGTGCTATGCACTATATAGACGTAACATATCAATGTTTTTAGTATTGCCCCATATCATTATGTACTAACACTGTACAGGTATACGGTCGACATTTTCCCGTCCAAACAATAAGACTCGTTGGCTCAGTTGGTAGAGCGCCGATATCAATCGCTAACGAAGCACAATCGCATCGGAGGTCGGAGGTTCAAATCCTTCACGAGTCGATCTTTTGTAGTTTCGTATTTTTTTAATGGTTCTTATATTTGGCAATCACCTGCCCGGTACAATAGCCTTGGTGTTTTTGTGAACACAAACGTCACTGCTGAATGTGTGGTCCTGAGTTTCATTCCCAACACGCGTAGCATGACCACGGTAGAAGCGGGTTTGCGACGGAAGAATCGACAAAATGACAGATCAACCAAAGAAATCTGTCATTTTGTCGATTTTTTGATCCACTAAAGCCGTTTCCACGGTGGTTAAATGCTTCGCGTGCAAGTCGGCTTTTTCATTTCCAATTTCTTCCGCAGTTTGGACACTCTCAAAATCAAAGCATTCAATTTATTTCAAGTAGGCCAGTTACAATTTTGAATTGTCGAAACAAAGACAAGTCGATTGCTAGTCTCCACTGGCTGCCATGGTTAAAGGTGACTGTATTTGTCGCTACAGCGCTGCTGGTGGTTCGTTTTTTGTAGGTAAAGTTTGGTATCTGTTGATAGCTACTTCTGATACCCCATTGTCAACAATGGGGTGTCTGAACAGCATCAATGCTGTTCAAAAAGTGACGGGTAATCATGACGTCGTATAAATAGTAGAAAAAATGCAAAAGACCGACTCGTGAAGGATTTGAACCTCTCCGCCCTCCGATGGTCGAGTATTGAATTATATCGGCGCTCTTACCTACTGAGCTAACAAGTCTTTTTGATGATAGTGGTCGTTGATTTCAGCAACGAGATAAAAGACTCGTTAGCTCAGTAGGTCGAGTTTTTGCAGTTTCGATTTTTTTTTATGTTTCTAATATTTGACAATCAACTACCCAGTGCCCTGCACAATAGCCCCGATGTTTTTGTCACTACTGAGGATGTGGTCCTGAGTTCCATTTCCAAGTCTGATGTTTTCAATAAAAAATTCTCCCACAGTTAGGGCACTGTGGTTGTGAGACATCCCTGTGTCTCAGATTGCACTTTAAGTCGTTAGCCCTCCAGCGCCCGATGGCTCTCCGTTGTGCCAGTCTGCCGTCCCATGGGATTATGAGATGGAAATGTAATATTTCAATGTTTTGGTATTGCGCCATATTATGTACTAACAGTATATGGTCGACATTTTCACTTCAATATAACAAGACTCGTTAGCTCAGTTGGTAGAGCACCGATATCTATCCAAAACAAACCATCGGAGGTCGGAGGTTCAAATCCTTCACGAGTCGATCTTTTGCCGTTTAGTTTTTCTTTTTTTTCTTATATTTGGCAATCAACTGCCCGGTACAAAAGCCTCGATGTTTTCGTGGTCACAAACGGTCTGCTGAGCGTTTGGTCCTGAGTTTCATTCCAAGGTCGGTTTTTTCATTTCCAATTTCTCCCGCAGTTTGGACACTGTCAAAATCAAAATCAGAACATTTTTTTTCAAGTAGGCAAGGTACAGGCACTTTTGAATTGTTGAATCAAAAACAACAATAAAATGTAGCGACACTCCCAGTCACAAGACATAAATAGATCTCTTTGGGAAGAACGGGCAAGAAACTCCATGGACACTCTTTTAAATCAGAATATTGTTACAATACCTTGGTTACATCATTCATGTTGAGATGGTACATTGTGTGAGAACGATGTAACAAGATGTGTACAGAAGTTTACAGTGTCCATAATGAAAACAAAAAAGACAATTCAAAAATAAAATAATTAATTCAAATAAGCCGTGACAAATAAGAGATGACAACTGACAGCAAAAGCATCGCATCGGAAGTCGGAGGTACAAATCTTTCACGAGTCGATCTTTTTGCAGTTTTGTGTTGATAAAAATATTTTTGTGTATACCACATGATAATATGCATAGAATAACAAAGGGCCGTACTTGTAAGCGTACCTGTGGTAAAAAGTTCAAAATATATTTTACCCAAATTCTACTTTCGCTAACTGACTCGGTCATAAAGTCATCGAGTTCACAGGACCAGGCGGCGCAAGACTAGGTGGGCCCTTGTCTGTGGGGAGACGCCGCATACTCACTTAAAATCTGAGCTATGAACCTGCGACTGACGAGTTTGTCTTTGCACCGGCCGACTTGGTTCGAAGTCTATTTTTGTGACCAATATCGTTATCTTTTTGTGATTCAGATCATCACTTTCGTAATAAATATATTCTGGATGCTATGCACTATGAAGATGTAATATTTCAATGTTTTGGTATTGCGCCATATTATGTACTAACAGTATATGGTCGACATTTTAGCGTCAATATAACAGGACTCGTTAGCTCAGTTGGTAGAGCGCCGATATCTATCCAAAACAAACCATCGGAGGTCGGAGGTTCAAACCCTTCACGAGTCGATCTTTTGCAATTTAGTTTTTCTTTTATTTTTTATATTTAGCAATCAACTGCCCGGTAAAATAACCCCGATGTTCTTGTAAACAGAAACGTCACTTTTGAGCTTGTGGTCCTGAGTTTCATTCCCTGGTCAGTTCTTTCATTTCCAATTTCTCCCGCAGTTTGGACACTGTCAAAATTAAAATCAAAGCATAATAGCTTTGATTTTGAGTAGGCCAGTTACAGGCTCTTTTGAATTGTCGAAACAAAGACAACTATTAAATGTAGTTACAGACCCAGTCACAAGGCATAAATAGATCTGTCTATGGGGAAGAACGGGCCAGAAACTCCATGGACACTCTTTTAAATCAATACGTTGTTACAATACCTTGGTTACATCATTCATGTTGAGAAGGTACATTGTGTGAGAACGATGTAGCAAGATGTACAAGTTAACAGTGTTCATAGTAAAGACAAAAAAGACAATTAAAAAATAAAATAATTAATTCAAATAAGCCGTGACAAATAAGAGATGACTAGTCACAACCGACAGCGCCCGTTCACGCACATGACACTTGGATCAGCACCATTTAACTCAACCATTTTAAAGAGAACTAAATGATCCGACACAAGCGCCACCATCAGCGAGACATTTGAGTGAGCATGACATACTCTCAACCGCCAGGGAACATTCAAGTCAAGAAAAAACGTAGGTTTCCAGTGAATGTTAGCTTTTCAGTACATAGTGCTCACACAATATGGGCTATGCGTTGCTTACTGTAGGTGTGAGACACCCCTGTGTCTCGTTGTGCACGTTAAGTCACATAACATGTGCCCAGGTGGGAGACTCTTATTAGATGGTTCCTGAGATAACATTTTGTGATTCGTTGGGAATAAATATAGTCCGAACTGGACGCTTTGCACTATGTAGACGTAATATATCAATAGTTTTGTTATTGCGTCTTATATTACTTACGAGTTTGAGTGCATGAGAAATCCTGACGTCACATCTAGCTAAGCATTTGAATTTTTCGCGTCCTAACAATAAGACTCGTTAGCTCAGTAGGGAGAGCGCCGATATCTATCCAAAACAAACCATCGGAGGTCGGAGGTTCAAATCCTTCACGAGTCGATCTTTTGCCGTTTAGTTTTTCTTTTTTTTCTTATATTTGGCAATCAACTGCCCGGTACAAAAGCCTCGATGTTTTCGTGGTCACAAACGTGTCTGCTGAGCGTGTGGTCCTGAGTTTCATTCCCAGGTCGGGTTTTTTCATTTCCAATTTCTCCCGCAGTTTGGACACTGTCAAAATCAAAAACATAGCATTTATTTCAAGTAGGCCAGTTACAATTTTGAATTGTCGAAACAAAGACAAGTCGATTTCTAGTCTCCACTGGCCGCCATGATTGAAAGTGTCACGACGACTATATTTGTCGCTCCAACATTACCTGCGGTCAGTTGTCCGTACGTAAGGTTTGGTATCTGTTGATAACGTGTTACTTCTGACACCCCATTGTTGATGCTGTTCAGAGAGTGGCGGGTAATCATGACGTCATATTGATTATAGTGGTCGTTGATTTCAGCTACGAGTAACAAGACTCGTTAGCTCAGTAGGTAAGAGCGCCGATATAATTCAACACTAGACCATCGGAGGGCGGAGGTTCAAATCCTTCACGAGTCGGTCTTTGGCATTTTTTTCTGGTATTTTTTATTCGTTTTATTAGTAAGATAGCATTATTGTCATGGTACGGTTAACATCACTTTGATATCCCAACCGAAAACAAGTCGTTATGTCTATAAATATTCCGGGTTCTTTAATAAGCATACAATGGTCGCTGCTGGGACGCAGGCATCCTCTCTGTGGGAGAGAGTGGTCTGATATACCAGATATCGTTCAACAAATGTCCAGTGATTTAAATCAATCTTAACTTCAAACAGAAATTGGAAGCTCCCAATGTTATCAAGAGGAAAGTGATAAGCATAATTATGTCGTCACATTCACGATTGTGGTCATATATTAACACATCATTTATTTCTACATCTACCTGTGGTCCATTCACGTATTTGTTCCGTACAGGAATCGAATCCGCAACACGCATTACAGCATTCGATCGCTCAGTCACTGCGCCCAACCTGCTGTAAATCATTGTATGCAGCATTTCGCAATAATATTATAACTCCGGCTACCTAATTATTGACGTTATTTTATTCCACATGAAGAAAAGCTGGACTCCCTAAAAAGTGTCTCTTCTGTTTTTCCTAGCGTATCGATGATGAAAACATCTTATTGTCGAGCAAAAATATGGAAATTCCCAATGATTTCACGAGGAAAGTGTTAAGCATAATTATGACGTCGTATTCACGATTGTGGTCCTAGTTTTCAGCTCTGAGTACCAAGACTCGTTGACTCAGTTGGTAGAGCGCCGATATTAATCGCTAACGAAGCACAATCGCATCGGAGGTCGGAGGTTCAAATCCTTCACGAATCGACCTTTGGCAGTTTTGCATTTTTTATGTTTCTAATATTTGGCAATCAACTACCCAGTGCCCAGCATAATACCCTCGATGTTTTTGTCACTACTGATGATGTGGTCAGGTCGGATTTTTACATTAACAATTTCTCCCGCAGTTTGGACACTGTTGGTGTGAGACACCCCCGTGTCTCAGAGTGCACTTTAAGTCGTAAGCCCTCCTGTGCCTGATGCCTCCCCGTTGTGCCAGTCTGCCGTCCCATTGGATTATGGGATGGAAATGTAGTATTTCAATAAAGAATAAGAAGAATAATTAAGAATAATTTATTTAAAAAGTATTACAAAAAGTGTACATTTAAGCGCAGTAGTATTATTTCTCATACTAATTATAAGTACTTATAAGTAATCTATAACTAAAATATATTTTACAGTCGCAAGTATTCAATAGTTCAATTTAGATGTCAGCGACCTGCCCGAACTAGGTTTATTTAAACCTGTGTTTCAGGCCAATGTTTTGGTATTGCGCCATATTATGTACTAACAGTATACGGTCGACATTTTCGCGTCAATATAACAAGACTCGTTAGCTCAGTTGGTAGAGCGCCGATATCTATCCGAAACAAACCATCGGAGGTCGGAGGTTCAAATCCTTCACGAGTCGATCTTTTGCAGTTAAGTTTTTCTTTTAATTCTTATATTTAGCAATCAACTGCCCGGTACAAAAGCCCCCATGTTTTCGTGGTCACAAACGTGTCTGCTAAGCGTGTGGTCCTGAGTTTCATTCGCAGGTCGGGATTTTTCATTTCCAATTTCTCCCGCAGTTTGGACACTGTCAGAATCAAAATCAAAGCTTTTATTTCAATAGGCTAGTAACAAGCACTTTTGAATTGTCGAAACAAAGACAACAATTAAATGTGGCTACAGTCCCAGTCACAAGGCGTAAATAGTTCTACGAGGAAAAACGGGCAAGAATCTCCATAGACGCTCTATTAAATGAGAATACTGTTACAATACCTTGGTTAAATCATTCATGTTGAGATGGTACATTGTGTGAGAACGATGTAGCAAGATGTGGAAGTTAACAGTGTCCATAGTGAAGACAAAAAAGACAATTCAAAAATAAAATAATTAATTCAAATAAGCCGTGACAAGTAAGAGATGACAACTGACTGCAAAAGCATCGCATCGGAAGTCGGAGGTACAAATCTTTCACGAGTCGATCTTTTTGCAGTTTTGTGTTGATAATTTTTTTTTAATGTTTTCACCGCATGATAATATGCATAGATGAACAAAGGACTGTTCTCCTAAGCGTACCTGTGGTAAAAAGTTCAAAATATATTTTACCCAAATTCTACTTTCGCTTACTGACTCGGTCAAAAAGTCATCGAGTTCACAGGACCAGGCGGCGCAAGACTAGATGTGTCTAGCGCCGCCTGGTCCTTATCTGTGGGGAGACGCCGCATACTCACTTGAAATCTGAGCTATGAACCTCCAACTGAGGAGTTTGTCTTTGCACCGGCCAACTTGGTTCGAAGTCTATTTGTGACCAACTCGGCCACGATAACATGTGGCCAGAAGGCTCTTATTAGATGGTTCCTGAGACATCGTTTTGTGATTCAGATCATCACTTTCGTAATAAATATATTCTAGATGCTATGCACTATGAAGATGTAATATTTCAATGTTTTGGTATTGCGCCATATTATGTACTAACAGTATATGGTCGACATTTTCACTTCAATATAACAAGACTCGTTAGCTCAGTTGGTAGAGCGCCGATATCTACCCAAAACAAACCATCGGAGGTCGGAGGTTCAAATCCTTCACGAGTCGATCTTATGCATTTTAGTTTTTCTTTTATTTCTTATATTTGGTAATCAACTGCTCGGTACAATAACCCCGATGTTCTTGTGAACATAAACGTCACTGTTGAGCTTGTGGTCCTGAGTTTCATTCCCTGGTCGGTTTTTTCATTTCCATTTTCTCCCGCAGTTTGGACACTGTCAAAATTAAAATCAAAGCATGAAAGCTTTGATTTTAAGTAGGCCAGTTACAGGCTCTTTTGAATTGTCGAAACAAAGACAACTATTAAATGTAGTTTCAGTCCCAGTCACAAGGCATAATTAGATCTGTCTATGGGGAAGAACGGGCAAGAAACTCCATGGACCCTCTTTTAAATCAAAACGTTGTTACAATACCTTGGTTACATCATTCATGTTGAGAAGGTACATTGTGTAAGAACGATGTACCAAGATGTACAAGTTAACAGTGTTCATAGTAAAGACAAAAAAGACAATTAAAAAATAAAATAATTAATTCAAATAAGCCGTGACAAATAAGAGATGACTAGTCACAACCGACAGCGCCCGTTCACGAACATGACACTTGGATCAGCACCATTTAACTCAACCATTTTAAAGAGAACTAAATGATCCGACACAAGCGCCACCATCAGCGAGACATTTGAGTGAGCATGACATACTCTCAACCGCCAGGGAACATTCAAGTCAAGAAAAAACGTAGGTTTCCAGTGAATGTTAGCTTTTCAGTACATAGTGCTCACACAATATGGGCTATGCGTTGCGTACTGTAGGTGTGAGACACCCCTGTGTCTCGTTGTGCACGTTAAGTCACATAACATGTGCCCAGGTGGGAGACTCTTATTAGATGGTTCCTGAGATAACATTTTGTGATTCAGATCATGACGTTGGTAATAAATATAGTCCGAACTGGACGCAATGCACTATGTAGACGTAATATATCAATAGTTTTGTTATTGCGTCTTATATTACTCACGAGTTTGAGTGCATGAGAAATCCTGACGTCACATCTAGCTAAGCGGTCGAATTTTTCACGTCCTAACAATAAGACTCGTTAGCTCAGTTGGCAGAGCGCCGATATCAATCCAAAACAAACCATCGGAGGTCGGAGGTTCAAATCCTTCACGAGTCGATCTTTTTGCAGTTTCGTGTTGATAAAAATATTTTTGTGGTCACCACATGATAATATGCATAGAATAACAAAGGGCCGTTCTTCTAAGCGTACCTGTGGTAAAAAGTTCAAAATATATTTTACCCAAATTCTACTTTCGCTAACTGACTCGGTCATAAAGTCATCGAGTTCACAGGACCAGGCGGCGCAAGACTAGGTGGGCCCTTGTCTGTGGGGAGACGCCGCATACTCACTTGAGATCTGAGCTATGAACCTGCGACTGGCGAGTTTGTCTTTGCACCGGCCAACTTGGTTCGAAGTCTACTTGTGACCAACTCCGCCACGATAACCAGAAGGCTCTTATTAGATGGTTCCTGAGATATCGTTTTGTGATTCAGATCACCAATTTCGTAATAAATATATTCTAGATGCTATGCACTATGAAGATGTAATATTTCAATGTTTTGGTATTGCGCCATATTATGTACTAACAGTATATGGTCGACATTTTCACTTCAATATAACAAGACTCGTTAGCTCAGTTGGTAGAGCGCCGATATCTATCCAAAACAAACCATCGGAGGTCGGAGGTTCAAATCCTTCACGAGTCGATCTTTTGCAGTTTAGTTTTTCTTTTATTTCTTATATTTAGCAATCAACTGCCCGGTACAAAAGCCCCCATGTTTTCGTGGTCACAAACGTGTATGCTGAGCGTGTGGTCCTGAGTTTCATAATAATTTTTCTCGCAGTTTGGACACTGTTGGTGTGAGACACCCCCGTGTCTCGGTGTGCACGTTAAGTCGTTAGCCCTCCTGCGCCTGATGGGTCCCAGTTGTGCCAGTCTGTCGTCCCATTGAATTATGAGGGTAAAGGAATAGAGAGTACACCTGTGTCTGCGCACACCGCGTGCACTGTAATATTCCGTGCATCGATTGCTAGTCTCCACTGGCCACCATGATAGAAAGCGGCAGGACGACTATATTTGTCGCTGCAACATTACCTGCTGATAGCCCGTTGTTAAAGTTTAGTATCTGTTGATACCGTGTTACTTCTGACACTCCATTCTTGATGCTGTTCAGAGGGTGAATAATTATGATGTCATATTGACAATACTGGTCGTTATTTTAGAGTAATATCAACAAGACTCGTTAGCTCAGTTGGTAGAGCGCCGATATCTATCCAAAACAAACCATCGGAGGTCGGAGGTTCAAATCCTTCGCAAGTCGATCATTTTGCAGTTTCGTGTTGATAAAAATATTTTTGTGGTCACCTTTTGATAATACCTCTGGCAACGTAATTTTTGCTGTAATTTTATTCGGCATGAAAAGAATCTTGACTTCGTAAAGAGGGACTCGTCTGTTTTTATAAGCGTACCTATGGTAAAAAGTTCAAAATATATTTTACCCGAATTCTACTTTCGCTCAGTGACTCGGTCATAAAGTCGTCTAGTTCACAGGACCAGGCGGCGCAAGACTAGGTGAGCCATTGTCTGTGGGGAGACGCCGCATACTCACTTGAGATCTGAGCTATGAACCTGCGACTGGCGAGTTTGTCTTTGCACCGGCCAACTTGGTTCGAAGTCTACTTGTGACCAACTCCGCCACGATAACCAGAAGGCTCTTATTAGATGGTTCCTGAGATATCGTTTTGTGATTCAGATCATCACTTTCGTAATAAATATATTCTGGATGCTATGCACTATGAAGATGTAATATTTCAATGTTTTGGTATTGCGCCATATTATGTACTAACAGTATATGGTCGACATTTTCACTTCAATATAACAAGACTCGTTAGCTCAGTTGGTAGAGCGCCGATATCTATCCAAAACAAACCATCGGAGGTTCAAATCCTTCACGAGTCGATCTTTTGCCGTTTAGTTTTTCTTTTTTTTCTTATATTTATCAATCAACTGCCCGATACAAAAGCCTCGATGTTTTCGTGGTCACAAACGGTCTGCTGAGCGTTTGGTCCTGAGTTTCATTCCAAGGTCGGTTTGTTCATTTCCAATTTCTCCCGCAGTTTGGACACTGTCAAAATCAAAATCAAAACATTTTGTTTTCAAGTAGGCAAGGTACAGGCACTTTTGAATTGTTGAAACATAAACAACAATGAAATGTAGCGACACTCCCAGTCACAAGGAATAAATAGATCTCTTTGGGGAAGAACGGGCAAGAAACTCCATGGACACTCTTTTAAATCAGAATATTGTTACAATACCTTGGTTACATCATTCATGTTGAGATGGTACATTGTGTGAGAACGATGTAACAAGATGTGTACAGAAGTTTACAGTGTCCATAATGAAAACAAAAAAGACAATTCAAAAATAAAAATAATTAATTCAATTAAGCCGTGACAAATAAGAGATGACAACTGACAGCGCCTGTTCACGAACATGACATTTGCATCAGTACCATTTAACTCAACCATTTTGAAGAGAACTAAATGATCCGACGCAAGCGCCACCATCAGCGAGACATTGGAGTGAGCATGTCTCTCAACCGCCAGCGCAGATTCAAGTAAACAAAAGACGCAGGTTTCTAGTCAATGATAGCTTTTTAGTACATAGTACTGACACAGTATGGGCTATGCGTTGCTTACTGTAGGTGTGAGACACCCCTGTGTCTCGGTGTGCACGTTAAGTCACATAACATGTGCCCAGGTGGAAGACTCTTGTTAGATGGTTCCTGAGATAACATTTTGTGATTCAGGTCATTACGTTGGTAATAAATTTAGGCTTGGTGCTATGCACTATATAGACGTAACATATCAATGTTTTTAGTATTGCCCCATATCATTATGTACTAACACTGTACAGGTATACGGTCGACATTTTCCCGTCCAAACAATAAGACTCGTTGGCTCAGTTGGTAGAGCGCCGATATCAATCGCTAACGAAGCACAATCGCATCGGAGGTCGGAGGTTCAAATCCTTCACGAGTCGATCTTTTGTAGTTTCGTATTTTTTTAATGGTTCTTATATTTGGCAATCACCTGCCCGGTACAATAGCCTTGGTGTTTTTGTGAACACAAACGTCACTGCTGAATGTGTGGTCCTGAGTTTCATTCCCAACACGCGTAGCATGACCACGGTAGAAGCGGGTTTGCGACGGAAGAATCGACAAAATGACAGATCAACCAAAGAAATCTGTCATTTTGTCGATTTTTTGATCCACTAAAGCCGTTTCCACGGTGGTTAAATGCTTCGCGTGCAAGTCGGCTTTTTCATTTCCAATTTCTTCCGCAGTTTGGACACTCTCAAAATCAAAGCATTCAATTTATTTCAAGTAGGCCAGTTACAATTTTGAATTGTCGAAACAAAGACAAGTCGATTGCTAGTCTCCACTGGCTGCCATGGTTAAAGGTGACTGTATTTGTCGCTACAGCGCTGCTGGTGGTTCGTTTTTTGTAGGTAAAGTTTGGTATCTGTTGATAGCTACTTCTGATACCCCATTGTCAACAATGGGGTGTCTGAACAGCATCAATGCTGTTCAAAAAGTGACGGGTAATCATGACGTCGTATAAATAGTAGAAAAAATGCAAAAGACCGACTCGTGAAGGATTTGAACCTCTCCGCCCTCCGATGGTCGAGTATTGAATTATATCGGCGCTCTTACCTACTGAGCTAACAAGTCTTTTTGATGATAGTGGTCGTTGATTTCAGCAACGAGATAAAAGACTCGTTAGCTCAGTAGGTCGAGTTTTTGCAGTTTCGATTTTTTTTTATGTTTCTAATATTTGACAATCAACTACCCAGTGCCCTGCACAATAGCCCCGATGTTTTTGTCACTACTGAGGATGTGGTCCTGAGTTCCATTTCCAAGTCTGATGTTTTCAATAAAAAATTCTCCCACAGTTAGGGCACTGTGGTTGTGAGACATCCCTGTGTCTCAGATTGCACTTTAAGTCGTTAGCCCTCCAGCGCCCGATGGCTCTCCGTTGTGCCAGTCTGCCGTCCCATGGGATTATGAGATGGAAATGTAATATTTCAATGTTTTGGTATTGCGCCATATTATGTACTAACAGTATATGGTCGACATTTTCACTTCAATATAACAAGACTCGTTAGCTCAGTTGGTAGAGCACCGATATCTATCCAAAACAAACCATCGGAGGTCGGAGGTTCAAATCCTTCACGAGTCGATCTTTTGCCGTTTAGTTTTTCTTTTTTTTCTTATATTTGGCAATCAACTGCCCGGTACAAAAGCCTCGATGTTTTCGTGGTCACAAACGGTCTGCTGAGCGTTTGGTCCTGAGTTTCATTCCAAGGTCGGTTTTTTCATTTCCAATTTCTCCCGCAGTTTGGACACTGTCAAAATCAAAATCAGAACATTTTTTTTCAAGTAGGCAAGGTACAGGCACTTTTGAATTGTTGAATCAAAAACAACAATAAAATGTAGCGACACTCCCAGTCACAAGACATAAATAGATCTCTTTGGGAAGAACGGGCAAGAAACTCCATGGACACTCTTTTAAATCAGAATATTGTTACAATACCTTGGTTACATCATTCATGTTGAGATGGTACATTGTGTGAGAACGATGTAACAAGATGTGTACAGAAGTTTACAGTGTCCATAATGAAAACAAAAAAGACAATTCAAAAATAAAATAATTAATTCAAATAAGCCGTGACAAATAAGAGATGACAACTGACAGCAAAAGCATCGCATCGGAAGTCGGAGGTACAAATCTTTCACGAGTCGATCTTTTTGCAGTTTTGTGTTGATAAAAATATTTTTGTGTTTACCACATGATAATATGCATAGAATAACAAAGGGCCGTACTTGTAAGCGTACCTGTGGTAAAAAGTTCAAAATATATTTTACCCAAATTCTACTTTCGCTAACTGACTCGGTCATAAAGTCATCGAGTTCACAGGACCAGGCGGCGCAAGACTAGGTGGGCCCTTGTCTGTGGGGAGACGCCGCATACTCACTTAAAATCTGAGCTATGAACCTGCGACTGACGAGTTTGTCTTTGCACCGGCCGACTTGGTTCGAAGTCTATTTTTGTGACCAATATCGTTATCTTTTTGTGATTCAGATCATCACTTTCGTAATAAATATATTCTGGATGCTATGCACTATGAAGATGTAATATTTCAATGTTTTGGTATTGCGCCATATTATGTACTAACAGTATATGGTCGACATTTTAGCGTCAATATAACAGGACTCGTTAGCTCAGTTGGTAGAGCGCCGATATCTATCCAAAACAAACCATCGGAGGTCGGAGGTTCAAACCCTTCACGAGTCGATCTTTTGCAATTTAGTTTTTCTTTTATTTTTTATATTTAGCAATCAACTGCCCGGTAAAATAACCCCGATGTTCTTGTAAACAGAAACGTCACTTTTGAGCTTGTGGTCCTGAGTTTCATTCCCTGGTCAGTTCTTTCATTTCCAATTTCTCCCGCAGTTTGGACACTGTCAAAATTAAAATCAAAGCATAATAGCTTTGATTTTGAGTAGGCCAGTTACAGGCTCTTTTGAATTGTCGAAACAAAGACAACTATTAAATGTAGTTACAGACCCAGTCACAAGGCATAAATAGATCTGTCTATGGGGAAGAACGGGCCAGAAACTCCATGGACACTCTTTTAAATCAATACGTTGTTACAATACCTTGGTTACATCATTCATGTTGAGAAGGTACATTGTGTGAGAACGATGTAGCAAGATGTACAAGTTAACAGTGTTCATAGTGAAGACAAAAAAGACAATTCAAAAATAAAATAATTAATTCAAATAAGCCGTGACAAATAAGAGATGACTAGTCACAACCGAGAGCGCCCGTTCACGCACATGACACTTGGATCAGCACCATTTAACTCAACCATTTTAAAGAGAACTAAATGATCCGACACAAGCGCCACCATCAGCGAGACATTTGAGTGAGCATGACATACTCTCAACCGCCAGGGAACATTCAAGTCAAGAAAAAACGTAGGTTTCCAGTGAATGTTAGCTTTTCAGTACATAGTGCTCACACAATATGGGCTATGCGTTGCTTACTGTAGGTGTGAGACACCCCTGTGTCTCGTTGTGCACGTTAAGTCACATAACATGTGCCCAGGTGGGAGACTCTTATTAGATGGTTCCTGAGATAACATTTTGTGATTCGTTGGGAATAAATATAGTCCGAACTGGACGCTTTGCACTATGTAGACGTAATATATCAATAGTTTTGTTATTGCGTCTTATATTACTTACGAGTTTGAGTGCATGAGAAATCCTGACGTCACATCTAGCTAAGCATTTGAATTTTTCGCGTCCTAACAATAAGACTCGTTAGCTCAGTAGGGAGAGCGCCGATATCTATCCAAAACAAACCATCGGAGGTCGGAGGTTCAAATCCTTCACGAGTCGATCTTTTGCCGTTTAGTTTTTCTTTTTTTTCTTATATTTGGCAATCAACTGCCCGGTACAAAAGCCTCGATGTTTTCGTGGTCACAAACGTGTCTGCTGAGCGTGTGGTCCTGAGTTTCATTCCCAGGTCGGGTTTTTTCATTTCCAATTTCTCCCGCAGTTTGGACACTGTCAAAATCAAAAACATAGCATTTATTTCAAGTAGGCCAGTTACAATTTTGAATTGTCGAAACAAAGACAAGTCGATTTCTAGTCTCCACTGGCCGCCATGATTGAAAGTGTCACGACGACTATATTTGTCGCTCCAACATTACCTGCGGTCAGTTGTCCGTAGGTAAGGTTTGGTATCTGTTGATAACGTGTTACTTCTGACACCCCATTGTTGATGCTGTTCAGAGAGTGGCGGGTAATCATGACGTCATATTGATTATAGTGGTCGTTGATTTCAGCTACGAGTAACAAGACTCGTTAGCTCAGTAGGTAAGAGCGCCGATATAATTCAACACTAGACCATCGGAGGGCGGAGGTTCAAATCCTTCACGAGTCGGTCTTTGGCATTTTTTTCTGGTATTTTTTATTCGTTTTATTAGTAAGATAGCATTATTGTCATGGTACGGTTAACATCACTTTGATATCCCAACCGAAAACAAGTCGTTATGTCTATAAATATTCCGGGTTCTTTAATAAGCATACAATGGTCGCTGCTGGGACGCAGGCATCCTCTCTGTGGGAGAGAGTGGTCTGATATACCAGATATCGTTCAACAAATGTCCAGTGATTTAAATCAATCTTAACTTCAAACAGAAATTGGAAGCTCCCAATGTTATCAAGAGGAAAGTGATAAGCATAATTATGTCGTCACATTCACGATTGTGGTCATATATTAACACATCATTTATTTCTACATCTACCTGTGGTCCATTCACGTATTTGTTCCGTACAGGAATCGAATCCGCAACACGCATTACAGCATTCGATCGCTCAGTCACTGCGCCCAACCTGCTGTAAATCATTGTATGCAGCATTTCGCAATAATATTATAACTCCGGCTACCTAATTATTGACGTTATTTTATTCCACATGAAGAAAAGCTGGACTTCCTAAAAAGTGTCTCTTCTGTTTTTCCTAGCGTATCGATGATGAAAACATCTTATTGTCGAGCAAAAATATGGAAATTCCCAATGATTTCACGAGGAAAGTGTTAAGCATAATTATGACGTCGTATTCACGATTGTGGTCCTAGTTTTCAGCTCTGAGTACCAAGACTCGTTGACTCAGTTGGTAGAGCGCCGATATTAATCGCTAACGAAGCACAATCGCATCGGAGGTCGGAGGTTCAAATCCTTCACGAATCGACCTTTGGCAGTTTTGCATTTTTTATGTTTCTAATATTTGGCAATCAACTACCCAGTGCCCAGCATAATACCCTCGATGTTTTTGTCACTACTGATGATGTGGTCAGGTCGGATTTTTACATTAACAATTTCTCCCGCAGTTTGGACACTGTTGGTGTGAGACACCCCCGTGTCTCAGAGTGCACTTTAAGTCGTAAGCCCTCCTGTGCCTGATGGCTCCCCGTTGTGCCAGTCTGCCGTCCCATTGGATTATGGGATGGAAATGTAGTATTTCAATAAAGAATAAGAAGAATAATTAAGAATAATTTATTTAAAAAGTATTACAAAAAGTGTACATTTAAGCGCAGTAGTATTATTTCTCATACTAATTATAAGTACTTATAAGTAATCTATAACTAAAATATATTTTACAGTCGCAAGTAATCAATAGTTCAATTTAGATGTCAGCGACCTGCCCGAACTAGGTTTATTTAAACCTGTGTTTCAGGCCAATGTTTTGGTATTGCGCCATATTATGTACTAACAGTATACGGTCGACATTTTCGCGTCAATATAACAAGACTCGTTAGCTCAGTTGGTAGAGCGCCGATATCTATCCGAAACAAACCATCGGAGGTCGGAGGTTCAAATCCTTCACGAGTCGATCTTTTGCAGTTAAGTTTTTCTTTTAATTCATATATTTAGCAATCAACTGCCCGGTACAAAAGCCCCCATGTTTTCATGGTCACAAACGTGTCTGCTAAGCGTGTGGTCCTGAGTTTCATTCCCAGGTCGGGATTTTTCATTTCCAATTTCTCCCGCAGTTTGGACACTGTCAGAATCAAAATCAAAGCTTTTATTTCAATAGGCTAGTTACTGGCACTTTTGAAATTTCGAAACAAAGACAACAATTAAATGTGGCTACAGTCCCAGTCACAAGGCATAAATAGTTCTAGGAGGAAAAACGGGCAAGAATCTCCATAGACACTCTATTAAATGAGAATACTGTTACAATACCTTGGTTAAATCATTCATGTTGAGATGGTACATTGTGTGAGAACGATGTAGCAAGATGTGGAAGTTAACAGTGTCCATAGTGAAGACAAAAAAGACAATTCAAAAATAAAATAAATAATTCCAATAAGCCGTGACAAGTAAGAGATGACAACTGACTGCAAAAGCATCGCATCGGAAGTCGGAGGTACAAATCTTTCACGAGTCGATCTTTTTGCAGTTTTGTGTTGATAATTTTTTTTTTATGTTTTCACCGCATGATAATATGCATAGATGAACAAAGGACTGTTCTCCTAAGCGTACCTGTGGTAAAAAGTTCAAAATATATTTTACCCAAATTCTACTTTCGCTTACTGACTCGGTCAAAAAGTCATCGAGTTCACAGGACCAGGCGGCGCAAGACTAGATGTGTCTTGCGCCGCCTGGTCCTTATCTGTGGGGAGACGCCGCATACTCACTTGAGATCTGAGCTATGAACCTCCAACTGTGGAGTTTGTCTTTGCACCGGCCAACTTGGTTCGAAGTCTATTTGTGACCAACTCGGCCACGATAACATGTGGCCAGAAGGCTCTTATTAGATGGTTCCTGAGATATCGTTTTGTGATTCAGATCATCACTTTCGTAATAAATATATTCTAGATGCTATGCACTATGAAGATGTAATATTTCAATGTTTTGGTATTGCGCCATATTATGTACTAACAGTATATGGTCGACATTTTCACTTCAATATAACAAGACTCGTTAGCTCAGTTGGTAGAGCGCCGATATCTACCCAAAACAAACCATCGGAGGTCGGAGGTTCAAATCCTTCACGAGTCGATCTTATGCATTTTAGTTTTTCTTTTATTTCTTATATTTGGTAATCAACTGCTCGGTACAATAACCCCGATGTTCTTGTGAACATAAACGTCACTGTTGAGCTTGTGGTCCTGAGTTTCATTCCCTGGTCGGTTTTTTCATTTCCATTTTCTCCCGCAGTTTGGACACTGTCAAAATTAAAATCAAAGCATGAAAGCTTTGATTTTAAGTAGGCCAGTTACTGGCTCTTTTGAATTGTCGAAACAAAGACAACTATTAAATGTAGTTTCAGTCCCAGTCACAAGGCATAATTAGATCTGTCTATGGGGAAGAACGGGCAAGAAACTCCATGGACCCTCTTTTAAATCAAAACGTTGTTACAATACCTTGGTTACATCATTCATGTTGAGAAGGTACATTGTGTGAGAACGATGTACCAAGATGTACAAGTTAACAGTGTTCATAGTAAAGACAAAAAAGACAATTCAAAAATAAAATAATTAATTCAAATAAGCCGTGACAAATAAGAGATGACTAGTCACAACCGACAGCGCCCGTTCACGAACATGACACTTGGATCAGCACCATTTAACTCAACCATTTTAAAGAGAACTAAATGATCCGACACAAGCGCCACCATCAGCGAGACATTTGAGTGAGCATGACATACTCTCAACCGCCAGGGAACATTCAAGTCAAGAAAAAACGTAGGTTTCCAGTGAATGTTAGCTTTTCAGTACATAGTGCTCACACAATATGGGCTATGCGTTGCTTACTGTAGGTGTGAGACACCCCTGTGTCTCGTTGTGCACGTTAAGTCACATAACATGTGCCCAGGTGGGAGACTCTTATTAGATGGTTCCTGAGATAACATTTTGTGATTCAGATCATGACGTTGGTAATAAATATAGTCCGAACTGGACGCTATCCACTATGTAGACGTAATATATCAATAGTTTTGTTATTGCGTCTTATATTACTTACGAGTTTGAGTGCATGAGAAATCCTGACGTCACATCTAGCTAAGCGTTCGAATTTTTCACGTCCTAACAATAAGACTCGTTAGCTCAGTTGGTAGAGCGCCGATATCAATCCAAAACAAACCATCGGAGGTCGGAGGTTCAAATCCTTCACGAGTCGATCTTTTTGCAGCTTCGTGGTGATAAAATATTTTTGTGGTCACCTTTTGATAATACCTCGGGCAACCTAAGTCTTGCTGTAATTTTATTCGGCATGAAAAGAATCTTGACTTCGTAAAGAGGGACTCGTCTGTTTTTATAAGCGTACCTATGGTAAAAAGTTCAAAATATATTTTACCCGAATTCTACTTTCGCTCAGTGACTCGGTCATAAAGTCGTCTAGTTCACAGGACCAGGCGGCGCAAGCCTAGGTGGGCCATTGTCTGTGGGGAGACGCCGCATACTCACTTGAGATCTGAGCTATGAACCTCCAACTGACGAGTTTGTCTTTGCACCGGCCAACTTGGTTCGAAGTCTATTTTTGTGAACAATATCATTATCTTTTTGTGATTCAGATCATCACTTTCGTAATAAATATATTCTGGATGCTATGCACTATGAAGATGTAATATTTCAATGTTTTGGTATTGCGCCATATTATGTACTAACAGTATATGGTCGACATTTTCACTTCAAAATAACAAGACTCGTTAGCTCAGTTGGTAGAGCGCCGATATCTACCCAAAACAAACCATCGGAGGTCGGAGGTTCAAATCCTTCACGAGTCGATCTTTTGCAGTTTAGTTTTTTATATTTAGTAATCAACTGCCCGGTAAAATAACGCCGATGTTCTTGTAAACAGAAACGTCACTTTTGAGCGTGTGGTCTTGAGTTTCATTCCCTGGTCGGTTTTTTCATTTCCAATTTCTCCCGCAGTTTGGACACTGTCAAAATTAAAACCAAAGCATAAAAGCTTTGATTTTAAGTAGGCCAGTTACAGGCTCTTTTGAATTGTCGAAACAAAGACAACTATTAAATGTAGTTTCAGTCCCAGTCACAAGGCATAAATAGATCTGTCTATTGGGAAGAACGGGCAAGAAACTCCATAGACACTCTTTTAAATCAAAACGTTGTTACAATACCTTGGTTACATCATTCATGTTGAGAAGGTACATTGTGTGAGAACGATGTAGCAAGATGTACAAGTTAACAGTGTTCATAGTGGAGACAAAAAAGATAATTAAAATAAAATAATTAATTCAAATAAGCCGTGACAAATAAGAGATGACTAGTCACAACCGACAGCGCCCGTTCACGAACATGACTCTTGGATCAGCACCATTTAACTCAACCATTTTAAAGAGAACTAAATGATCCGACACAAGCGCCACCATCAGCGAGACATTTGAGTGAGCATGACATACTCTCAACCGCCAGGGAACATTCAAGTCAAGAAAAAACGTAGGTTTCCAGTGAATGTTAGCTTTTCAGTACATAGTGCTCACACAATATGGGCTATGCGTTGCGTACTGTAGGTGTGAGACACCCTTGTGTCTCGTTGTGCACGTTAAGTCACATAACATATGCCCAGGTGGGAGACTCTTATTAGATGGTTCCTGAGATAACATTTTGTGATTCAGATCATGACGTTGGTAATAAATATAGTCCGAACTGGACGCTAGCACTATGTAGACGTAATATATCAATAGTTTTGTTATTGCGTCTTATATTATTTACGAGTAAGATTGCATGAGAAATCCTGACGTCACATCTAGCTAAGCGGTCGAATTTTTCGCGTCCTAACAATAAGACTCGTTAGCTCAGTTGGTAGAGCGCCGATATCAATCCAAAACAAACCATCGGAGGTCGGAGGTTCAAATCCTTCACGAGTCGATCTTTTTGCAGTTTCGTGTTGATAAAAATATTTTTGTGGTCACCTTATGATAATACCTCTGGCAACGTAATTCTTGCTGTAATTTTATTCGGCATGAAAAGAATCTTGACTTCGTAAAGAGGGACTCGTCTGTTTTTATAAGCGTACCTATGGTAAAAAGTTCAAAATATATTTTACCCGAATTCTACCTTCGCTCAGTGACTCGGTCATAAAGCCATCGAGTTCACAGGACCAGGCGGCGCAAGACTAGGTGGGCCCTTGTCTGTGGGGAGACGCCGCATACTCACTTGAGATCTGAGCTATGAACCTGCGACTGGCGAGTTTGTCTTTGCACCGGCCAACTTGGTTCGAAGTCTACTTGTGACCAACTCGGCCACGATAACCAGAAGGCTCTTATTAGATGGTTCCTGAGATATCGTTTTGTGATTCAGATCATCACTTTCGTAATAAATATATTCTAGATGCTATGCACTATGAAGATGTAATATTTCAATGTTTTGGTATTGCGCCATATTATGTACTAACAGTATACGGTCGACATTTTCACTTCAATATAACAAGACTCGTTAGCTCAGTTGGTAGAGCGCCGGTATCTATCCAAAACCAACCATCGGAGGTCGGAGGTTCAAATCCTTCACGAGTCGATCTTTTGCCGTTTAGTTTTTCTTTTATTTCTTATATTTAGCAATCAACTGCCCGTTACAAAAGCCTCGATGTTTTCGTGGTCACAAACGGTCTGCTGAGCGTTTGGTCCTGAGTTTCATTCCAAGGTCGGCTTTTTCATTTCCAATTTCTTCCGCAGTTTGGACACTCTCAAAATCAAAGCATTCAATTTATTTCAAGTAGGCCAGTTACAATTTTGAATTGTCGAAACAAAGACAAGTCGATTGCTAGTCTCCACTGGCTGCCATGGTTAAAGGTGACTGTATTTGTCGCTACAGCATTACCTGCTGGTGGTTCGTTTTCTGTAGGTAAAGTTTGGTATCTGTTGATAGCTACTTCTGATACCCCATTGTCAACAATGGGGTATCAGAAGAGAGAAGAGAGAAGAGAGTGACGGGTAATCATGACGTCGTATAAATAGTAGAAAAAATGCAAAAGACCGACTCGTGAAGGATTTGAACCTCTCCGCCCTCCGATGGTCGAGTATTGAATTATATCGGCGCTCTTACCTACTGAGCTAACAAGTCTATTTGATGATAGTGGTCGTTGATTTCAGCAACGAGGTAAAAGACTCGTTAGCTCAGTAGGTCGAGTTTTTGCAGTTTCTTTTTTTTTTTATGTTTCTAATATTTGACAATCAACTACCCAGTGCCCTGCACAATAGCCCCGATGTTTTTGTCACTACTGAGGATGTGGTCCTGAGTTCAATTTCCAAGTCTGATGTTTCCAATAAAAAATTCTCCCACAGTTAGGGCACTGTGGTTGTGAGACACCCCTGTGTCTCAGATTGCACTTTAAGTCGTTAGCCCTCCAGCGCCCGATGGCTCTCCGTTGTGCCAGTCTGCCGTCCCATGGGATTATGAGATGGAAATGTAATATTTCAATGTTTTGGTATTGCGCCATATTATCTACTAACAGTATATGGTCGACATTTTCACTTCAATATAACAAGACTCGTTAGCTCAGTTGGTAGAGCGCCGATATCTATCCAAAACAAACCATCGGAGGTCGGAGGTTCAAATCCTTCACGAGTCGATCTTTTGCCGTTTAGTTTTTCTTTTTTTTCTTATATTTGGCAATCAACTGCCCGGTACAAAAGCCTCGATGTTTTCGTGGTCACAAACGGTCTGCTGAGCGTTTGATCCTGAGTTTCATTCCAAGGTCGGTTTTTTCATTTCCAATTCTCCCGCAGTTTGGACACTGTCAAAATCAAAATCAGAACATTTTTTTTCAAGTAGGCAAGGTACAGGCACTTTTGAATTGTTGAATCAAAAACAACAATAAAATGTAGCGACACTCCCAGTCACAAGACATAAATAGATCTCTTTGGGGAAGAACGGGCAAGAAACTCCATGGACACTCTTTTAAATCAGAATATTGTTACAATACCTTGGTTACATCATTCATGTTGAGATGGTACATTATGTGAGAACGATGTAACAAGATGTGTACAGAAGTTTACAGTGTCCATAATGAAAACAAAAAATACAATTCAAAAATAAAAATAATTAATTCAAATAAGCCGTGACAAATAAGAGATGACTAGTCACAACCGACAGCGCCCGTTCACGCACATGACACTTGGATCAGCACCATTTAACTCAACCATTTTAAAGAGAACTAAATGATCCGACACAAGCACCACCATCAGCGAGACATTTGAGTGAGCATGACATACTCTCAACCGCCAGGGAACATTCAAGTCAAGAAAAAACGTAGGTTTCCAGTGAATGTTAGCTTTTCAGTACATAGTGCTCACACAATATGGGCTATGCGTTGCTTACTGTAGGTGTGAGACACCCCTGTGTCTCGTTGTGCACGTTAAGTCACATAACATGTGCTCAGGTGGGAGACTCTTATTAGATGGTTCCTGAGATAACATTTTGTGATTCGTTGGAATAAATATAGTCCGAACTGGACGCTTTGCACTATGTAGACGTAATATATCAATAGTTTTGTTATTGCGTCTTATATTACTTACGAGTTTGAGTGCATGAGAAATCCTGACGTCACATCTAGCTAAGCGGTCGAATTTTTCACGTCCTAACAATAAGACTCGTTAGCTCAGTTGGCAGAGCGCCGATATCAATCCAAAACAAACCATCGGAGGTCGGAGGTTCAAATCCTTCACGAGTCGATCTTTTGCAGTTTCGTATTTTTTTAATGGTTCTTACATTTGGCAATCACCTGCCCGGTACAATAGCCTTGGTGTTTTTGTGAACACAAACGTCACTGCTGAATGTGTGGTCCTGAGTTTCATTCCCAACACGCGTAGCATGACCACGGTAGAAGCGGGTTTGTGCGACGGAAGAATCGACAAAATGACAGATCAACCAAAGAAATCTGTCATTTTGTCGATTCTTTGATCCACTAAACCCGTTTCCACGGTGGTTAAATGCTTCGCGTGCAGGTCGGCTTTTTCATTTTCAATTTCTTCCGCTGTTTGGACACTCTCAAAATCAAAGCATTCAATTTATTTCAAGTAGGCCAGTTACAATTTTGAATTGTCGAAACAAAGACAAGTCGATTGCTAGTCTCCACTGGCTGCCATGGTTAAAGGTGACTGTATTTGTCGCTACAGCATTACCTGCTGGTGGTTCGTTTTCTGTAGGTAAAGTTTGGTATCTGTTGATAGCTACTTCTGATACCCCATTGTCAACAATGGGGTGTCTGAACAGCATCAATGCTGTTCAAAAAGTGACGGGTAATCATGACGTCGTATAAATAGTAGAAAAAATGCAAAAGACCGACTCGTGAAGGATTTGAACCTCTCCGCCCTCCGATGGTCGAGTATTGAATTATATCAGCGCTCTTACCTACTGAGCTAACAAGTCTTTTTGATGATAGTGGTCGTTGATTTCAGCAACGAGGTAAAAGACTCGTTAGCTCAGTAGGTCGAGTTTTTGCAGTTTCGATTTTTTTTATGTTTCTAATATTTGACAATCAACTACCCAGTGCCCTGCACAATAGCCCCGATGTTTTTGTCACTACTGAAGATGTGGTCCTGAGTTCCATTTCCAAGTCTGATGTTTCCAACAAAAAAATCTCCCACAGTTAGGGCACTGTGGTTGTGAGACACCCCTGTGTCTCAGATTGCACTTTAAGTCGTTAGCCCTCCAGCGCCCGATGGCTCTCCGTTGTGCCAGTCTGCCGTCCCATGGGATTATGAGATGGAAATGTAATATTTCAATGTTTTGGTATTGCGCCATATTATGTACTAACAGTATATGGTCGACATTTTCACTTCAATATAACAAGACTCGTTAGCTCAGTTGGTAGAGCGCCGATATCTACCCAAAACAAACCATCGGAGGTCGGAGGTTCAAATCCTTCACGAGTCGATCTTTTGCCGTTTAGTTTTTCTTTTTTTTCTTATATTTGGCAATCAACTGCCCGGTACAAAAGCCTCGATGTTTTCGTGGTCACAAACGTGTCTACTGAGCGTGTGGTCCTGAGTTTCATTCCAAGGTCGGTTTTTTCATTTCCAATTTCT
This sequence comes from Noctua janthe, assembly GCA_910589295.1. Classification (NCBI taxonomy): domain Eukaryota; kingdom Metazoa; phylum Arthropoda; class Insecta; order Lepidoptera; family Noctuidae; genus Noctua; species Noctua janthe. The sequence continues at coordinate 1,448,254 of OU342565.1, read as the reverse complement.
CCCGTAGTTTGGACATTGTCAAAATCAAAATCAGAACATTTTTTTTCAAGTAGGCAAGGTACAGGCACTTTTGAATTGTTGAATCAAAAACAACAATAAAATGTAGCGACACTCCCAGTCACAAGACATAAATAGATCTCTTTGGGGAAGAACGGGCAAGAAACTCCATGGACACTCTTTTAAATCAGAATATTGTTACAATACCTTGGTTACATCATTCATGTTGAGATGGTACATTATGTGAGAACGATGTAACAAGATGTGTACAGAAGTTTACAGTGTCCATAATGAAAACAAAAAAGACAATTCAAAAATAAAAATAATTAATTCAAATAAGCCGTGACAAATAAGAGATGACTAGTCACAACCGAGAGCGCCCGTTCACGAACATGACACTTGGATCAGCACCATTTAACTCAACCATTTTAAAGAGAACTAAATGATCCGACACAAGCGCCACCATCAGCGAGACATTTGAGTGAGCATGACATACTCTCAACCGCCAGGGAACATTCAAGTCAAGAAAAAACGTAGGTTTCCAGTGAATGTTAGCTTTTCAGTACATAGTGCTCACACAATATGGGCTATGCGTTGCTTACTGTAGGTGTGAGACACCCCTGTGTGTCGTTGTGCACGTTAAGTCACATAACATGTGCTCAGGTGGGAGACTCTTATTAGATGGTTCCTGAGATAACATTTTGTGATTCGTTGGGAATAAATATAGTCCGAACTGGACGCTTTGCACTATGTAGACGTAATATATCAATAGTTTTGTTATTGCGTCTTATATTACATACGAGTTTGAGTGCATGAGAAATCCTGACGTCACATCTAGCTAAGCGTTTGAATTTTTCGCGTCCTAACAATAAGACTCGTTAGCTCAGTTGGCAGAGCACCGATATCTATCCAAAACAAACCATCGGAGGTCGGAGGTTCAAATCCTTCACGAGTCGATCTTTTGCAGTTTAGTTTTTCTTTTATTTCTTATATTTGGCAATCAACTGCCCGGTACAAAAGCCCCGATGTTATCGTGGTCACAAACGCGTCTGCTGAGCGTGTGGTCCTGAGTTTCATTCCCAGGTCGGGTTTTTTCATTTCCAATTTCTCCCGCAGTTTGGACACTGTCAAAATCAAAAACAAAGCATTTATTTCAAGTAGGCCAGTTACAGGCACTTTTGAATTGTCGAAACAAAGACAACAATTAAATGTAGCTACAGTCCCAGTCACAAGGCGTAAATAGTTCTAGGAGGAAAAACGGGCAAGAATCTCCATGGACACTCTATTAAATGAGAATACTGTTACAATACCTTGGTTAAATCATTCATGTTGAGATGGTACATTGTGTGAGAACGATGTAACAAGATGTGGAAGTTAACAGTGTCCATAGTGAAGACAAAAAAGACAATTCAAAAATAAAATAATTAATTCAAATAAGCCGTGTCAAATAAGAGATAACAACTGACAGCAAAAGCATCGCATCGGAAGTCGGAGGTACAAATCTTTCACGAGTCGATCTTTTTGCAGTTTTGTGTTGATAATTTTTTTTTTTATGTTTCCACCGCATGATAATATGCATAGATGAACAAAGGACTGTTCTCCCAAGCGTACCTGTGGTAAAAAGTTCAAAATATATTTTACCCGAATTCTACTTTCGCTCAGTGACTCGTTCATAAAGAAATCGAGTTCACAGGACCAGGCGGCGCAAGACTAGATGTGTCTTGCGCCGCCTGGTCCTTATCTGTGGGGAGACGCCGCATACTCACTTGAGATCTGAGCTATGAACCTCCAACTGAGGAGTTTGTCTTTGCACCGGCCGACTTGGTTCGAAGTCTATTTTTGTGACCAATATCATTATCTTTTTGTGATTCAGATCATCACTTTCGTAATAAATATATTCTGGATGCTATGCACTATGAAGATGTAATATTTCAATGTTTTGGTATTGCGCCATATTATGTACTAACAGTATATGGTCGACATTTTAGCGTCAATATAACAGGACTCGTTAGCTCAGTTGGTAGAGCGCCGATATCTATCCAAAACAAACCATCGGAGGTCGGAGGTTCAAACCCTTCACGAGTCGATCTTTTGCAATTTAGTTTTTCTTTTATTTCTTATATTTGCCCGGTACAAAAGCCCCGACGTTTTCGTGGTCACAAACGTGTCTGCTGAGCGTGTGGTCCTGAGTTTCATTCCCTGGTCAGGATTTTTCATTTCCAATTTCTCCCGCAGTTTGGACACTGTCAAAATAAAAACCAAGGCATAAAAGCTTTGATTTTAAGTAGGCCAGTTACAGGCTCTTTTAAATTGTCGAAACAAAGACAACTATTAAATGTAGTTTCAGTCCCAGTCACAAGGCATAAATAGATCTGTCTATTGGGAAGAACGGGCAAGAAACTCCATAGACACTCTTTTAAATCAAAACGTTGTTACAATACCTTGGTTACATCATTCATGTTGAGAAGGTACATTGTGTGAGAACGATGTAGCAAGATGTACAAGTTAACAGTGTTCATAGTGAAGACAAAAAAGACAATTCAAAAATAAAATAATTAATTCAAATAAGCCGTGACAAATAAGAGATGACTAGTCACAACCGACAGCGCCCGTTCACGAACATGACACTTGGATCAGCACCATTTAACTCAACCATTTTGAAGAGAACTAAATGATCCGACGCAAGCGCCACCATCAGCGAGACATTGGAGTGAGCATGTCTCTCAACCGCCAGCGCAGATTCAAGTAAAGAAAAGACGCAGGTTTCTAGTCAATGATAGCTTTTTAGTACATAGTACTGACACAGTATGGGCTATGCGTTGCTTACTGTAGGTGTGAGACACCCCTGTGTCTCGGTGTGCACGTTAAGTCACATAACATGTGCCCAGGTGGAAGACTCTTGGTGGATGGTTCCTGAGATAACATTTTGTGATTCAGGTCATTACGTTGGTAATAAATTTAGGCTTGGCGCTATGCAATATGTAGACGTAACATATCAATGTTTTTAGTATTGCCCCATATCATTATGTACTAACACTGTACAGGTATACGGTCGACATTTTCCCGTCCAAACAATAAGACTCGTTGGCTCAGTTGGTAGAGCGCCGATATTAATCGCTAACGAAGCACAATCACATCGGAGGTCGGAGGTTCAAATCCTTCACGAGTCGATCTTTTGCAGTTTCGTATTTTTTTAATGGTTCTTATATTTGGCAATCACCTGCCCGGTACAATAGCCTTGGTGTTTTTGTGAACACAAACGTCACTGCTGAATATGTGGTCCTGAGTTTCATTCCCAACACGCGTAGCATGACCACGGTAGAAGCGGGTTTGTGCGACGGAAGAATCGACAAAATGACAGATCAACCAAAGAAATCTGTCATTTTGTCGATTCTTTGATCCACTAAACCCGTTTCCACGGTGGTTAAATGCTTCGCGTGCAGGTCGGCTTTTTCATTTCCAATTTCTTCCGCTGTTTGGACACTCTCAAAATCAAAGCATTCAATTTATTTCAAGTAGGCCAGTTACAATTTTGAATTGTCGAAACAAAGACAAGTCGATTGCTAGTCTCCACTGGCTGCCATGGTTAAAGGTGACTGTATTTGTCGCTACAGCATTACCTGCTGGTGGTTCGTTTTCTGTAGGTAAAGTTTGCTATCTGTTGATAGCTACTTCTGATACCCCATTGTCATCAATGGGGTGTCTGAACAGCATCAATGCTGTTCAAAAAGTGACGGGTAATCATGACGTCGTATAAATAGTAGAAAAAATGCAAAAGACCGACTCGTGAAGGATTTGAACCTCTCCGCCCTCCGATGGTCGAGTATTGAATTATATCAGCGCTCTTACCTACTGAGCTAACAAGTCTTTTTGATGATAGTGGTCGTTGATTTCAGCAACGAGGTAAAAGACTCGTTAGCTCAGTAGGCCGAGTTTTTGCAGTTTCGATTTTTTTTTATGTTTCTAATATTTGACAATCAACTACCCAGTGCCCTGCACAATAGCCCCGATGTTTTTGTCACTACTGAGGATGTGGTCCTGAGTTCCATTTCCAAGTCTGATGTTTCCAATAAAAAATTCTCCCACAGTTAGGGCACTGTGGTTGTGAGACATCCCTGTGTCTCAGATTGCACTTTAAGTCGTTAGCCCTCCAGCGCCCGATGGCTCCCCGTTGTGCCAGTCTGCCGTCCCATGGGATTATGAGATGGAAATGTAATATTTTAATGTTTTGGTATTGCGCCATATTATGTACTAACAGTATATGGTCGACATTTTCGCGTCATTAAAACAAGACTCGTTAGCTCAGTTGGTAGAGCGCCGATATCTATTCAAAACAAACCATCGGAGGTCGGAGGTTCAAATCCTTCACGAGTCGATCTTATGCAGTTTAGTTTTTCTTTTATTTCTTATATTTGGTAATCAACTGCCCGGTAAAATAACCCCGATGTTCTTGTAAACAGAAACGTCACTTTTGAGCTTGTGGTCCTGAGTTTCATTCCCTGGTCGGTTTTTTCATTTCCAATTTCTCCCGCAGTTTGGAGACTGTTGGTGTGAAACACCGCGTGTCTCGGTGTGCACGTTCATTCGTGAGCCCTCTTGCGCCTCATGGCTCCCCGTTGTGCCAGTCTGCCGTCCCATTGGCTTATGAGGGTAAAGCAATAGAGAATACACCTATGTTTTCGCACACCTCATGCACTGTTACTGATAATATCTGGCCAGAAGACTCTTATTAGATGGTTCCTGAGATATCGTTTTGTTATTCAGATCATCACTTTCGTAATAAATATATTCTGGATGCTATGCACTATGAAGATGTAATATTTCAATGTTTTGGTATTGCGCCATATTATGTCATCATCTGCCTAGCCTTTTCCCAACTATATTGGGGTCGGCTTCCAGTCTAACCGGATGCAGCTGAATACCAGTATTTTACATGGAGCGACTGCCTATCTGACCTCCACAACCCAGTCAGTACTGGGTAATACGATACTCCTTGGTAAGACTGGTTGTCAGACTTTTTGGGCCACTGACTACCTAACGACTGTCAAAGATCTACAAATGACATCCGGGACCAACGGCGTAACGTGCTTTCCGAAGCACGGAGGAAACTCGGTATGTAATGGGCGGTCACCCATCCACAGACCAACCTAGGCAAGTACGGCTTAACCTAAAGATCGACCCGAGCGGCTGTTATTATTTAGCCACGAGCTCCTCTTGCGCCATATTATGTACTAACAGTATATGGTCGACATTTTCACTTCAATATAACAGGACTCGTTAGCTCAGTTGGTAGAGCGCCGATATCTATCCAAAACAAACCATCGGAGGTCGGAGGTTCAAACCCTTCACGAGTCGATCTTTTGCAGTTTAGTTTTTTTATGTGTCTTATATTTGGTAATCAACTGCCCGGTACAATAGCCCCGATGTTTTTGTGAATATAAACTGCTGAACGTGTGGTCCTGAGTTTTATTCCCAGGTCGGGATTATACATTTCCATTTTCTCACGCAGATTGGATAGTGTCAAAATCAAAGCTTTTATTTCAAGTAGGCAAGCTACAGGTACTTTTGAATTGTCAAAACAAAGACAACAATTAAATGTAGCTACTTTCCCAGTCACAAGGCGTAAATAGTTCTATGAGGAAGAACGGGCAAGAAACTTCATGGACACTCTATTAAATGAGAATACTGTTACAATACCTTGGTTACATCAGTCATGTTGAGATGGTACATTGTGTGAGAACGATGTAGCGAGATGTGGAAGTTAACAGTGTTCATAGTGAAGACAAAAATGGTAATTCAAAAATAAAATAGTTAATTCAAATAAGCCGTGACAAATAAGAGATGACCAGTCACAACTGACAGCGCCCGTTCACGAACATGACACCATTTTGAAGAGAACTAAATGATCCGACACACGTGCCACCATCAGCGAGACATTTGAGTGAGCATGACATACTCCCAACCGCCAGGGCACATTCAAGTCAAGAAAAGACGTAGGTTTCCAGTGAATGACAGCCTTTTAGTCACTCTCCATTCCTTTCCCTCGTAACCCGATGGGACGACAGTCTGACCCAACGGGGAAAGATCAGGCCCAGGACCAACCACGAGCTCTTCGAGACATTAGGGTACACCACCAACATCCAAATACTGGGGTAAGAAAAATTGGAAATGGAAAGATCGAGCTACACTTTGCATTACCTGAAAATCAAACACAGTACTCCAGGATTAGCAGTCACGTTTGCGACCACGAAAACATCGGGGATTCGGGGCTGTTGAATCGGGCAGTTCATTGCCAAACATTAGAACCATTTAAAAAAATACGAAACTGCAAAAGATCGACTCGTGAAGGATTTGAACCTCCGACCTCCGATGCGATTGTGCTTCGTTAGCGATTGATATCGGCGCTCTACCAACTGAGCCAACGAGTCTTATTGTTTGGACGGGAAAATGTCGACCGCTTAGCTAGATGTGACGTCAGGATTTTTGATGCACTCAATCTCGTAAATAATATATGGCGCAATAACAAAACTATTGATATATTACGTCTACATAGTGCTAGCGTCCAGTTCGGACTATATTTATTACCAACGTCATGATCTGAATCACAAAATGTTATCTCAGGAACCATCTAATAAGAGTCTCCCACCTGGGCACATGTTATGTGACTTAACGTGCACAACGAGACACAGGGGTGTCTCACACCTACAGTAAGCAACGCATAGCTCATATTGTGTGAGCACTATGTACTAGAAAGCTGTAATTCACTGGAAACCTACGTCTTTTCGTGACTTGCGTGTCCCCTGGCTGCACTCAAATGTCTCGCTGATGGTGGCGCTTGTGTCGGATCATTTAGTTCTCTTCAAAATGGTTGAGTTAAATGGTGCTGATCCAAGTGTCATGTTCGTGAACGGGCGCTGTCGGTTGTGACTAGTCATCTCTTATTTGTCACGGCTTATTTGAATTAATTATTTTATTTTTGAATTGTCTTTTTTGTTTTTACTATGAACACTGTTAACTTGTACATCTTGCTACATCGTTCTCACACAATGTACCTTCTCAACATGAATGATGTAACCAAGGTATTGTAACAACGTTTTGATTTAAAAGAGTGTCCATGGAGTTTCTTGCCCGTTCTTCCCCATAGACAGATCTATTTATGCCTTGTGACTGGGACTGAAACTACATTTAATAATTGTCTTTGTTTCGACAATTCAAAAGAGCCTGTAACTGGCCTACTTAAAATCAAAGCTTTTATGCTTTGATTTTAATTTTGACAGTGTCCAAACTGCGGGAGAAATTGGAAATGAAAAAACCGACCAGGGAATGAAACTCAGGACCACAAGCTCAAAAGAGACGTTTCTGTTTACAAGAACATCGGGGTTATTTTACCGGGCAGTTGATTACCAAATATAAGAAATAAAAGAAAAACTAAACTGCATAAGATCGACTCGTGAAGGATTTGAACCTCCGACCTCCGATGGTTTGTTTTGGATAGATATCGGCGCTCTACCAACTGAGCTAACGAGTCTTGTTATATTGAAGTGAAGATGTCGACCATATACTGTTAGTACATAATATGGCGCAATACCAAAACATTGAAATATTACATCTTCATAGTGCATAGCATCCAGAATATATTTATTACGAAGTTATCTCAGGAACCATCTAATAAGAGTCTCCCACCTGGGCACATGTTATGTGACTTAACGTGCACAACGAGACACAGGGGTGTCTCACACCTACAGTAAGCAACGCATATTGTGTGAGTACTATGTACTAGATTGACTAGTCGAAGACTAATATCCGCTGAGATTGACCGCTATGGTCGAAAACTGTCAGAAGGACTATATTCGCCGTGAACTTTCTTTTTACTTCTGACTCATTATTGTTTTGTTTCTGATTAGGGGGTGAGTATTCATGTCGTCATATTGATGATAGTGGTCGTCCTTTTCAGCTTTGAGTTACAAGACTCGTTGGCTCAGTAGGTAAGAGCGCCGATATAATTCAAGTCTAGAGCATCGGAGGGCGGAGGTTCAAATCCTTCACGAGTCGACTTTATGTCGTTTTCTTTGGTTATGTTTTTTGTTAATGTTTTGATATTTTATATCAATGTTGTAACATGAGTAGTATTAATTTTGTTACTTCATGTAAGTTTTTCATAAGACTGGTTGGTTAGGGTCATCAGTCCAACCGAATTTGGTTTTTTTGTGGTCCTTGACAATAGACCAAGTGGTATGGTATCAGAAACATCGTTGTTTTGTATCAGTTACTTTTTTCCATTATTTGAACCATACCTAATGCTGTGCCACTCGCGTGTCAGCTTTGCTTACGAGTTAGGCTCACTCATGGAAGTTTTTGTTAGCTCCAACTTAGCTACCAAAGGGTATCGTAAATTCGTAACCCAGTACCTGGCCAAGACCATATAGCCAGTCGTGCCATTTAAATTATGCTTTTTTGCCATATCCTCTTAGACTGGGAGCTGACCCCAACATAGTTCAGAAAAGGCTCGTCGGATGATGATTGTGAACTTGATAATTTCTCGATATAGAACAAAATATGTAACTCGGCACTTATATCAATTAACTCAAGCTTGTATTCACACGATTTGTGAGTTTTGCACCGCTTTAAGTTATGCTATGTAAAAGCGAACAAAAAATTTAAAGAATTCCAACTTTCCAAGCTACGTAAATACACGATGACCTGGCCTTCAAACAGGTCCCTACAAGTTAGCAGAAATGGCACAAGCGTGACTAGAATTCAGCCTGGAATTCCAATTAGTCTGACTAGACTGAAGCGACTACCTGAATGTTATTAGCAAAAATATGTGCCTCTAGATTCCCATGGGGCTGACGAAGATGCGCAGGTTTTTTTTCAAAAATGCGCCATCGTGGCTATAGTCGTCCACGTCCGTCAACTTGATGCAGAATTATCTATATCAAGATCTTGCACCGTTTTTTGAGACTTTAATCTATATCACACAACACAATCTAATTGATGTCGCTTTTCGGGTCCTCTGTACGAGGGTACAGAGGGCACTGAAGCTGAGTGGTCACCTTCACCGGATTTTGATGCGGTTTTCAATACCATTTACAAAATTTATAATATAAGGTTCAGAACACCCATAGTTATTACACATAAATATATTTAGCACAGAAACCTTCCTTCCTTTTTCGATTTTTTTGTATATTTTTCGCTTTTCGACAATGGGTTGTCTGCCAGCACAAGAGATATTTGACCGCTTCCTGATCACAGTTGCTATAAACGGTGTGTATCAAAAATATCCAAGTCATATCTATGTATTGAAGTTTTGTATACGACAGCTGTTTATTTTTCCGCGATTACGATTGGTCCCAGAAAGTTATTTAGTTTGATGGACTTAAATATGACCACATATCTGATACATGCTGTATTGTTAAACCGTCATTTCCGCTGAACAGGAAGTATTAGGGAGGTCTTAACACACCGTCTGTATTAGAACAGTAAAAAAAACACACACAGCAGTGTCAGTAAATGTTATGAAACCCAATAGGAGGCGGTGTACAAAATAACCCATAAAAATTCATGGTGCGCGCGCGCCGGCGACGTGCGTACGGAGAAACAACGGTTGTGTGCCGAGCAGTACTCGACAAGTGCCGCCGCGCTATGACGAACCTAGATGTGATGGATACAGTAGCTAGATGACATAGAAGAAACATGATTCTCTGAACTCTTCTACTCGACTTTTCCTTCGCAGACCCGTAACGAAGCCGAAAGGCACTTGTTTTTCCGGTCATTGCGATATTTTTTTTGTTCTCGACCATACTTTTACCTTCTTGTTACGGTCAAAGTTCCAACTTTTTTCAAAAGTTTTTTTTTAAATAGGTACAAGTTTTGTAGATTAGTATTAACTTTACTTTGTATACCTTCATGACCCGTTTACTATACGAGTGCGTTACGTTGAGTTTTACCATAAAACGTGCGTTATTCACCCCAAAAAAGTCGTTTCTCAGCAATAATTTTTGCGTAGGGTTACTTGGTTTGATGTACAGAATGCTTGGTTTACGTCTTCGTGAAGGGTCTGTTTGCACCTTGTATAAGCTTACTTCATCTAAAAACATTCCATCTAGTTGTTGTGTTCTGTTTAGTTGAAACTAGAGACGTGAACCAGTCGGCAGTCATTCAATACAGCGAGCCGTTCAAGGATAATAATTATTAATACTGGGATATTATTTTTTTTTTTTTTATATTTGTTTAATAAGATAGCTGTAAAAAATGTAACACACAAAACATAATTATGTGGTGTACCTATTACATCATTGTTCTTGTACCTCCGCCGAACCCTTCGGGGATTACAAGCGTGATGTCACGAAGAGAAGAGTGCGTATGTAGGAATTACCTCTTGTATCTAATCGGCGATAGTTATTACAAGGTCTATTCTATAACAGGAAAATATGAAAACAAATATTTAGTGACAGAAATTAACAAGAAAATATAAAGACAACTATTTATTTTAATTATTAAAAAAAACCAATAACACAAAGTATTAACCTTAAAAGTTACCTTGTTACTAGGGCCATGCTGTCCGAGTGCCCACCTAGTATTTCGGGAAATCGCTAAGCAGTTGGACGACTCTTCACGTGACCAGAAGGCGGATATTTTTGACAGCGATGTGGCCGAATTTTTAGACGCCCTGTAACCCTATAGTTACTTGTACATATTTTTATTACTATTATAGATTTCTAGTTTGTAAATAATGTAAAGTGGCCTTATCAGTAAAATTCATCGATACCTTACACCCAAAAGCTTTTAAAACATCTTCCAAAACAAAATAAAAGGTGTTAAGGAAGTACCACAAGAGTCTCGGACCATTACATCGATGGTTATACATGACGGTGTAAGCGTCACGGCTATGAATTATTGCCCACGAGCCGGTGTTATGAGCTAGAAAATGTGAAAGTTAAGAAACATTAACGGGTATTGATCGAAAAATAGTTGTAAGGTAGCTATTTGTAAACAAGTAGTAGAAACCATTTGAGTTTATTTTTGTCATTGTAATTAAAGAATCAAAGTATATTTGAAAAATGACAAATGACAAATGATTTGAAAAGAGTAACCATTGAGTTTCTTGCCGGTTCTTCTCCATAGGAAACGACCAACCCGAACCGTGCATTTTTTTGTCGACGTTTTATAAGTCTATCTAGGCCTATGTGAAATCAAATACTTTGTTTTTTTTTTTATTTTTGATTTTTCTTAATTATTAAAAGAATAACTACCACATACAACAATGAACTTGTCAAAAAAATGTATCTTTTGTCGTAATTTTGTTCACGTTTTGCCAAGTTTTGTATACAACTTGTTTTAGGCGTAAACAAAAACATTAGACACAACATGAAGAATTCATGTTTTAGACCTTATTTATGTAAACGCAGGGAAATCTAAGCATGTGTGTTCTAAGTAAGATAAACCAAGCTGCCATAAACGAATTCGTCTGAAGCAATCGGCATGTGCTAGCGACTCCCAGTTAAACATTGGCAAGATGAAATAAAAAATCTGCTCCAGCCATGTTTAGTGCCCTCTGGAGCAAAAAATCTTGGGCAAATGCAGCTGTTATCCATTTTTGTCGATGTTTATGTATGAAACAGTTTTTTTTTTACCACGTATTAACCGATATACACAGTTTAACCTGATAATATTGTTCTCATTTCTTCAAAATTTTATCAAAACTATTACTAAGTATTTCACGTATACGGATGATAGCATAGCAAAATCAGCCTATAAAGTTTCCAAAGTCATAGGCCTCCTATCTGCGAAAGGGAGTTCCACAATCCCCCACATCAGCCAAGCCAGGTAGGAATAATAAACGGGTTAAAGGATGTCTGCGCAACTGGGTGGGATGATATACCCAATAATATACTTAAAAGATTTAAATACCTTCTGGCCCCTCCGCTGACCCACATTTTTCAGCTATGTTTATCTAAAGGGATATTTCCAAAATTGCTAAAAAAGTCTGTCGTCACACCAATTTTCAAGTCTGGAGACAAAATGAGTGTGAATAACTACAGACCCATTTCAGTGCTAACGGGCCTTTCAAAAATTTTAGAAAAAATCATTAACAGTAGATTGATAAAATATCTGGAAGATAATAAACTACTTTCTGACAATCAGTTTGGGTTTAGGCCTAAAAAATCAACAAGCCAAGCAGTAAACAAATTGACCAACTACATTGCTACAAATCTGGATAGTGGAATGCATACAGTTGGGATCTTTCTAGACCTTGCCAAGGCCTTCGACACTATTTCTTGCACTACTCTTTTGCAAAAGCTTGAAACACTTGGAGTAAGAGGAGCACAGCTTCTACTATTGTCAGATTATCTAAGGGATCGACAGCAAACTGTAAAAATTGGCTCGCATACAAGTTCTGACCTTTCTAATACTTGTTTCGGAATTCCTCAAGGCAGTATTCTAGGCCCTACATTATTTTTGATCTATATTAATGACCTTTGCTGCCTGCCACTCCAAAATGGTGTTATTATGTCTTATGCAGATGATACTGCTTTGTTGTTTGCAGCTAAAACTAGAGCTGAGGCCTATGAACATGCTCAGAATGGCTTCAACTTTGTGTCTAATTGGCTCCAGAATAATCTACTTACATTAAATGCTGAAAAAACAAAATACATTTTATTTACAATGAGAAATACTAACACACCGCTTACTAATCTAAACATTTACGCACATAACTGTAGCACGTTCGCTGACACTGTATGTTCTTGCCCTACTTTAGATAAAGCTGACCACTTGAAATATCTAGGTGTCACTATTGACTCCAATCTAAATTTCCGTAAACATATCGAGTTACTGTGTACTAGAGTGCGAAAATTAATATATGTTTTTAAGAATTTACGTAATGTAGCTAACTATAATTTGATAAAACAGGTTTATTTAGCGTTGTGTCAATCTATTCTAACATATTGTATAATATCCTGGGGTGGCGCGGGAAATTCAATTCTTCTCCCTCTAGAACGTGCTCAAAGAGCAATTCTAAAAGTTGCTACCTTCCGTCCTTTTAGATTCCCTACACACCAGCTCTACAAAACATGTAATGTACTTACAGTACGGCAATTATTTATTCTTCACATAATACTGCACCAGCACTCTACACTTCCCTATCACCCAGTTCCTTCCGATAGGAGAAGGAAGGACCTAGTTTGCACAAAACCTCAAACTAGACATGCGTTTGCGAATTGATTTTATGTGTTTTTAGGACCTTTTCTTTACAATAGACTCAACAAGATACTAAACTTCTACAGTTTAAGTAATAAAAAATGTAGTTTGGTAATGTCAGATTATTTAGCGGTACTTAATTACACAGACACAGAAAAACTTCTAGAAGTTGTGGTTTGATTATGTTATCGTATCTATTTGTACATATTTACTTAAGCTAGTTTTAGTGTTTTTCTTTTATACCAACTTGATGCATAGTTATAATTGTTAATAGATTAATTTAATTTTATAATTTTATTGTCCTTATTGAATTGTGCTAGGTAAAGTGATGGCCTGAAACACAGGTTTAAATAAACCTAGATCGGGCAGGTCGCTGACATCTAAATTGAACTATTGAATACTTGCGACTGTAGGATATATTTTAGTTATAGTTTACTTATAAGTACTTATAATTAGTATGAGAAATAATACTACTGCGCTTAAATGTACACTTTTTGTAATACTTTTTAAATAAATTATTCTTAAATTAATTATTCTTAAATTAATGTCTCATGTCATCGATTCTCCGGCTTTTGCACCGGTCGGTTTCCTCGCGATGTTCTTCACCGTTTTGAGAGCAGTAGTGATGGTGTAATTTCAAGTGTATAGGTTTTAACTTACGACTTAAAACACGTAAGTCGCGGCCTTTTCCACAGGGCTACTACATTAAAACACGTAACATACTTTAACAAGAACAATAGACTGTCTCAATCACAATGTAAAAAATTCTCACCGAACCTACCATTACACATCAGCTCCCTCAAGCCCCGCACATCACATTCGTCATAGGTAGCCCGCACGTCTTGTCGGCAGCACGGTCGGATCCGACCGCACGCACATCCGGTGCGCCGGCGCACGACTCCAGTATTATTTAGAGCTTTAAGAACCAAAGTCGTGTTGTCATGTGAAGTGTGTGGAGTGAAAATGGTTGAATTCGCGCTGGAAAATGTTAGTATTGAAAGTTTTTCTAGTGAGAAATATGAGATTAATGGTGTGAATTTTGATTGAGTTGAGGTTTTGTTGTGTCAGCTGTATCCGCTGGAAACGAGGGTAGGCTGTAGTGTTGGGTTGAGTTTGAATGTCTGCCTGGTCTATAGTTTTAAGATATTAATTAAGTTTATTTTTTCTTAAGTCTATTATGTAAGGTAATATCTTTGTTACTATTCTTGTACATATTTTATCTGAGACTTCTGTCCTCAAATGCAAAGGAAATATCTTAAAGTGTTGTTTGTCGGAGGAAGCATAGTTTCTGATATTAAATAAACGTTAAAGAAAAAAAAATGCTTTTACAAGCTTTACTTACTGTCAGAATAAAAATATAGGCACCTAGGTATACGAGATGATTCAATTACATGAATTAAAAAGATGGATGCTATTTATAACTTGATCATTAATTGTATATTCTAACCAAGTTACACGAAAATGATGATAAACGAGCACAGAACAATTAATTACAAAACTTTCGATAGCATTAAGGCCACTTATTTTCTTAATTTCCATCTTTAATAATGCGCCTTTCACCAAAGTTACCACATTTACAGCTACACCAAACACGGCTCCCAACAATCCGAGCCCCTAACAGCCCATTGTGTGCGCTTCCCATGGCACGACTAACAATAACACACGATACTTAATACACACTGTTTCTCACGCAGAACCAGCAGGCTGGCACGTCTGGGGACGGCTTCAGGCAGTACCACGAACAGTACGGCTACATGAACCAGAACCAAGGAGCTGTGGCCAGGAACATGCAGAACTACGACTCACCAAAACCTCCCATACCGGCTAAAACGTACGGCAAAGTTGACACACCGAACAATTCACAACTCATAACAGTTACAGTCGAAACAGGGAAAGACAATACAAGAGACGCCCCGAAAAGTGCGAAGTCTGTCAGCAAAACTTACCACACGCTCAAAGATATGATCTCAAGCAGGTTTAAGAGTAAAGATGCGAATGATGGCGAGAAGAACAATGAACAGGAACCTAGTTTGAATAATAGTGAAGAGAGGAAAAGACCAGAGAGGCCAGAGCCTGAACAAGTGACGCCAAGAGAGAGTGGCCCGAGGAAGGTCGAGCAGGGGATCTATGGGAGGCCGATGACGCAGACGAGGCCGGAAATGCAGTACAGTCATGGCATCGCAAATAACATGGCGTATCCTAGTCCGTCGCCACACAGGTAAGAACCGACACCTTTTAATAGAGCCATAGTCCTTACTTTAATGTGTAACGAAATCCCGTTAGCTTATGACATAATGTTTAATTTATTTTACCACTTCCGCTGAATGCATTTTAAATGCAGACATAATTGAGTTGCATCGTGGTGTTGACTATTAATAGGACCACCATAAAGCTTATTTCAGCTGTCGTTAATTCAGGGATGCACCCATTCAAGTAAAAGTATATTAACCTGCTTCAAATAATAGTATAACGTGGGGAACATATTATGTAGTTAGAAGTGATAATTGCGAAGGTATTCTGCAGCTATCTGTGTGAGAACCTTACTTTTACCAGGCATTTTCAATCAGATATGGAATCAATTAAAGCTGAATGAAAAACCATTTATCAATTTCAATCAGCACATGAATCTTACACACTGGCAACATAGTTTCGCCTTCGACACAAGCTAAGATTTGATTAATGACCTAAGAACATCATTAACTCCACATTCCATTCCTCCTCAGGCAACTGATGCAGCAGCAGATGGTCCAGTCTCACATGATGATGAGTCCTCAGGCCAGGTCTCAGGAGATGCTGGCCAGTACACCCCACCGGCAGCCTCAAGCCTTAGGTGCTGATGCCTTGTACCAGCAGTATGGTCCGCCTGGGCGGAGGAGTGCGCTGTACCAGAGAGATATGGATGTCAGGTCTATGGCGAACTTCACTTCATTGAAGACAGGGCCGCAGTCACAGGTAAGGCCTTCTCTTATAAAGGGTATATGATACCAAAATCATAATTTAATTAATATGACTATTGCCCGTTTTTGTTATGGTGCAACTCTAGGTGTTAAACCGAGCATTGGAAATCCAACAACACGTTTTGATTTAGGAATTATTTTAGTTATTGCCAAGTGTTCGTGAAAATGGGCATTAGTGAAAAGGATGTTCCTAAGGATGATATGGCTAGAAACGAGGTGACTGCTGAGTTGACGAGAATAGAGAAGTATGGAAGAAGAAACATGTTGCGCCGACCCCAAATAAATAGGGATGAGGTCATCAGCAGGAGAATGATGATGTTGTTCCTAAGGATGTATCTCAAAGGACATAATAATAGAAAAGTTATCAATCAATCTTATGATATTTTAAAAAGACAATATGAAAATTCGATTTCAGAAATCATAGACCCTCGTCATCCATCATTACGTCGTAAATCAGACACCTACAATTAAGATGCTACTAATAGATTAACATGTAGATAAGAAAGTGTTTGTATCAAGGAGTACAATAAACTCATTTGCAACAATACTACTACTATTTGAAACAATAGGCCTTTACAACGATAAAAACATCGGCGGAGGTTTTTCTGACATAATGGATGTTTGGAAAGCTGATATGAATGATTAATTAGCTAAGGTCGAAGTGGAAATTGATACAAGAGTTGATTTATAGATTTCTTAACGTCTTAATAAACTTGGGAAAGAATTGGCAAATAATAAAAACGATTAACTGTCGGTTATAACAATGGATGGTAAAGATTTGACCTTTACTTTTGCACCTAGTAATAATTTTTGAACCATGTTTTGAAACCAACACTGAAATCAAAGCACCAATTTCAAAATCGAAACCCAAAAAATTAGCAAGCAGTCAATTTACTTTCACACCAATGCCAAATCCGCCAATTACAATAAAAAAATCGTTTCTAATAGATTCCAAATTGGGTACATTCATCAAACAGTAAGTCCAACTGTCGTAACACTTGCTCCACCTAGTCCCATGTTCTGTTCTCTGTCGGAACAATGGTTCCCAACAATTAACGGCTTGTTCCCACGAGTACACGCCAATTATAACCTGTGTATAGGCGCCTGTGCCGACACGATGCAGCAAAAGATTTTAACAAGAAAATAGCTTTATTGGAGCATTGTTCTCTTTGTCATAGTACTTGTAGTCGTCAAGTGTTTCTTTATTTACATTGTTAATTGTATTAGGCCTTGTTGTGAATTTTGCAACATCGAGAGGGTTGGTGTCCGTTTTGTTTGTACTCTAGCGTCTTCCTTCAGTGGTCTTTTATCCGTCTCGGCGTCTCTTTTTTTTATTAGATAGACGTATGAATTGAAAAGTTAGGTTAGGTTAAAGTATTTTTGATTAAAACGTTGACAGTCTTTTTAAACACAGGAAGCTGTATGTATTGTCGCAATCACGCCAAGCAAGGGAATATCATCGTGGTCATTAACCTTACACAAAACGATATAGTCATTCTCCCGTACCAGTAACTTATAAAATCAAAGCAACTTTTAATTATGTAGTCATAATATTTTATAGACATCTTCACATCTGCAACCGTTGAGGAAACCGAACAACTTCGCACTTCCTTTAGCGCTTATAAAATAACAAGTTTTACAACGCATCAACTGTCAGGAATATCGTCTTCTTTTACAACCATTTCCTTTCAAGAGAATATGTATTTACATTTATTATTATTTATTGTAGTTCAATGGTTTTAATAACGGCCAACGACTTTTTCCTTCATGTTATTCATACTTTATTGACAATTTACTAGATACTTTAACTGTTATTAGTTAAAATCAAATAGTTTAATAACTCTCAACATATTTCATTCCAGTTTGACAACTCACATTCAAGACCAGATCTCAGAAGCCCCCAGCAATTAGAAAGAGAAATAGTGCGACAGAGAGGCTTTGTGGAAGGGAGACGGGCAACCTCACACCCTCACCTGTTGGATGAACCACAGCACAGACCAGAGGTCACAACTCCGCAGATACATGATCCTGGGAGAAGGAATTCACATGGAAATCTCCTAGATCATATACCCAATGAGCATCCTCGAAATGGAGAAGAACGGGAATCAGACGATGGCGGTTTCCGAGCAAGACTGGCAGCTCAAGGCAGATCCAGTTACGAAGAACGAATCCGGACCAGTGGACGCTCAGTCGAATCTCAAAGACAGGAAAGAGTGCAAGAAAACATATACAGAAGAACGCCAGATAGTCATAAGGAACGTAGAACTCCTGACAGCCATAAGGAAAGAAGAACACCTGATAGCCATAAAGAACGCAGAACTCCAGACATTCACAAAGAACGTAGAACTCCAGATTCTATTGGACATAAGAAGGACAGAGAAGAGCCTTCGACGTCGCAAGAAAGGAATGATGAGAGTGCCAGCCAGAAATCAGCTGATAGTGTTTATAACTCCAGTGGGAAGGCCGAGGCTTATAATCCGCAGCCTTCTTCGTCGAGACAAACCCCGAATAGAATAGAAGATCTCAAGGCACATGGGAAGAAGGGGGCGGGTTCGGGAGCTAGTTCAGGTACGTAGTCTATGAATGTTTAGTAGTAGAAGTGTAGTAGTAATATAGCAGTTTACGATTTTCCGTGTCACCCTTTGTATGTCTGCCGAAATTCGTACGAGTACCCAGCCAGAATTTCACCAAAACCACACACTGCCTATTTAATACTAATATGTTATAGTCCAATGACTGTATCATATTACAACATTTGTTTTTCCGCTCTCTTTCTTTATCTAAAAATCTTTGATACCTCATTAAGATTTATGCCTCTCATAAATCTTTTAAAGCGATTCCTAATTTGACAAAAATAGAGAGAAACAAATTATACAGTCGTTATAAACACATATGTTTCTTTAATTGGCTACAAGGTGGCGCAATAAATTCAGTCTTCTATGGCACTATTGACATTAAAGCTTTGGTATCGATAGAAGTTGGTACCTACTTAGTTTAATAAAAATGATAAAAAAGTAGTCTTTAATCTTTTGCTTCCGCATTTACACAAAAGGTAAATACGATTAAGATAGCTGAGTTTAACTTCGAATGTTATTTATTCCGTAAGATTTCTATTATAGTCTCTGTGAACTGATCAGCTTAGTAGTTACTACCTTCTCTACCATCGTAATATTCCGTCAATCCATATTCTTTACCTTCGTAACCTAGTCCACTATAATCCTCTTCTTCAGGTCGTCGGTCCACTTCGATACTTCATGCGCCTGTATAAATACAGATTACATTTCGACTGCATTCTTCTGTGCTAATTAATAAATCAATCAACTCGGCCCATCGTGGTCCACTGCTGGACACATGTCTTCCGCCTGCCACATCTATCCTGACCCAGCCACCTACTAAGGTCGTCGAACCATCTGTGCTAATAATGTTTTCGCAAACATTCCAGACTACGACAAGAACGGCGGTCAGTCGTCTAACGTGGACTCGGGGCGAGGCAGCGTGGCGTACTCGAGTGGCCGGCGACCGGAGCCCCTGCATGACACCTCGGCTGACTCCGATGCGCTGAGAGACGACAGAACCAGACAGCCTCAACCAGGAACCAGCCAGCAGCCTGCTGGACAAAGTAGGACCTTATTTAGACTACAGAGGCTTCAAATTAGCACTTTGTACATCTCTCGAAAATTTTACAACAAAGCTTGCGATTTGTTGCCATACATTAATATTATAAGTAGCTAGGTTGGTCATAGCAGCTAATAGGTTGGCTATTATATATTTAGAGAAAAATATAGCATTATATTTAAAAAGGATAAACAGGCATTAAACATCAAAATTTTACGGCAATGATTCCTAAAATAACAGGAATTTCAACCTGACATTAACGAGTTCCTTCTTTATCGTTCTAGGTGTAGAAAACGACTGGGTGGAATGCGAGCTCCGCCACATCTTAGAACCAAAGCTAGCCAGCATGCGTCTGGACTCGTCGGCTACATCAGACACTTCCGTCACACCGCCGCTTCCGCCACTGTCACCATCTTCAGACATGCACAAGAGAAACAGGTAAATATTAATCAATAACCATGTATGCAGCAGTTGCATGGTGCTGTCTTTCGTGATATTTAACTATATTTCAGTTAACACTTATTCTTAATCATTTTATTATGCTGCTCAAAGTGTGCCGATCCTCTCGTTCCGTCAATAAAGGGTATAAAATACCCTTCACGAAGCCGAGTGGCACTTGTTCTTGCCTTTTAGTTACGGAGTTTTTAAATGTTACCTATAAGTTATAGTTATATACTTTAAATACCTCAATGACTCCTTTACTATTCAATGTATCGATCACCAAACTTTTTTACATTGAGCGCTACAGTAAACCGCGATTTTTCACATCAAAATAAGAAAGTAGTTTCCCAGCAATAATTTTTGCGCAGTGTTACATAGTTTGATGAACAAAATGCTTGGTTGATGGCTTCGTGAAGGGTCCGTTTACATTCTGTATAGCAAGGCTGACACCTGCCAGTTATCCTCAAGATGGTGATTATTGTCTGTTTGCCAGACGAGAGACTTGTTCCGCATAGCTTAACTAAGTTATTATTTGTTCTGATTCCAGTCTACCGGGGCGCTCGTCGGAGTACCCAGAGGAACGTCGTCGTGGTCGGGAGTCCCCGCGGTGGCACTCACATAAGAAACACTCTTCGAAGCGAGAACACCATTATAAGAAACACTGTAAGCTGTCAGATTTGATATTCCAACAGAACCATTTGATATTCCAACAGCTCATATTTATAAAAGAATCAAAGGAAGAATGGCAACTTAGCATTCTGGAATTGCTTCCAGGAAAACAAATATTCATGGAGGAAGGAAACAACAGAGCACCGCCTTCGACGATTCCTTATTTATTAATTTATTTAAACTTCATGTACAATAGTGAAACATAGACGGACTTAATGCCATAAGGCATTCTCTACCAGTCAACCTCTGGGTTAAATAAGAAAACATTGATTTCTTCATAAGTATTTTTGCTTCGAATACGTTCATCATACGTCTATGTAGTTACCAGGAACATCACTGATAACACTATCAGTGCATGTCCGTCTCGTGACACTGGTGTTTCTATTTAGATATGCTTTGCAAATAATTTATTATAGTCTCCTTTAATTCAACATCTCAACGTGACCAAACCATCTAAGCATAGCCTTTTCAATTATCTCATTAATACAACACAAACTGATATCTCAGTCACAAAACCTAATCAAAACATTCTATCGTTCCAGTGTTCGGTCTAGACACAACGGACATGACATCAACCACGACCCGCAGCCTGGACCTGTCGTCCCTGCTGGAGGGCAGGTCGGACAGCTCGTCCTCCGGCGACGCGCGCGCCATCCGCCGCCAGCTGCGCGGCCTGGAGAACATGTACGCGGAGGTGCTGCAGCTGTTGGGCGTGAGGAAGCCCACCAGTCTGGCGAAGCAGCCTACTTGGGAGTCTAGGTGAGTGAAGCTCAACGCTCACGTATAAGCATTGCATACGATCCGTATCGGCGTAACTTTCAGCAGTTCAATATCTTAATTTGCTCATCGCTTCAGCCATCTAGTAAAAATGAGCTGTTATTAAATGCCGTACGTAGATAACGCACAACAATTTTTTTTTTATTCTTTTTTTTATCCTTATTAAGGGAGTTAATGTTTATGCATAATCCAACTGTTAGAATACTTATGTAACAACGAAATGCCGGTTATAATTATTCGAATAATGACTTTCTCTTTGGTAGTCATTCTTTCTTCTCGTAATGCCTATACTAAAACATGCATTGATAATATTCCAGGTTATCGTCGAAGCGTCGTTATGGCAGTATGTCGTCTTTACCTTCAAGTTCCGTAAGCAGTCGGCCAGTCAGAGACAAGAGACGAAGCTCCAATGAACACAGAAAGAAACATGACCTGAAGGTTGTCTTTGTGTTATTGAGTCTTGTATAATAATTATTGCAGACGGTAGTACCATGACCAAAATAGAAAGGTTGTGATTTATGAAGAAATGGTTCAGGAAAATGGTTAGGAATGGTTGGTGGTTGGTTATATCCTGGGTCGATGAATGTCGCACTTTAAAATGTGCATGCATGCAAACAAAAATTTTACTAAGATGACCTCAAAAAATTCTTCAGAATGTCATTAATTACATCAAAGTAAGGCATTGCTTTGTAGCTTACACTGGGGTCTACACCATGATTTAATTCTGGTAACCTGAATCTACCAGTTCTACCACGACTAAATCGTAAAATGAATTCTTTCTCTCCTTCAGGGTATTAACAAGCGGTTCCAGCGGTTGGAGTCCCACGTGGTGACGCTAGCGCGGTCGGTAGCTCACCTGTCCAGCGAGATGAGGACCCAGCATCTCGTCATGCAGGAGATGGACAACATCAGAGCCGAGATAGCGGCACTCAGGCATATGTACAAGTACGTGACTTGGCAATATTCCTTAATAAGACCCGGTTTCCACCAATACGGAAACGAGTGGAGCAGTTCGGAGAAGTACAAGAAAAGATAATTTGCAGATGAAACAGAACAAGCCATGTGTATTTCATCCAATGTGATTTGTTGATTCCCGCACGTGTCCTCTCCGCTCCGCTCGTTTCAGCTTTGATGGTTACCAGGCCTAAGTTAAGTTTCAAGAAGCACTACTACCAAGAGAATTTGCACTTCTGTGGAAATTTTACCACCGTGCCTAATTCTGCCAAATAGTTTTGTTATTTTATTTATTTATTTTATTTTATTGTGTTTGGGCGGCGGTTTGTTATGTTCTGAATTGAAGGGGTGTCAATGCTGGTATAACTGGGCTTATGAGATATTTTAGCGTTACATCTGGGATGGCAACACTTCTAGGATGTATTCGTCATTGCAGTTTTCCAAAGGCAAGTGGACCACTCGCTATCAGGTGGGCCGCTTATGTGTTCGCCATCATCATCATTCTTATCCCAATTTATTTGAGGTGGGCACAACATGTTTTCTTCCTATATGTTTGCCATGCCATAAAAAATATGATCAAAGATGTCATGAATAAAAACATAGCAAAATAGTTCACCTTTAACAAGAATTCTTTTATTTCCAGATCCCAGCAGTACATTCGTTCAGGCAGCCACGGCCGGCACCTGGACCCGTACTCCTTCAGCAACCCTGACCGCGTGAAGAGGCTCACCAAGTTCTTCGGAGACGAGCCCCCGCTCATGAGGCTGTTCCTCAAGAAACTTGGATATGAGGTAAGTTACCTAATTAATTTTAAACGAAAGTCAATAGTTTGTTTGCTAGATCCAACGCCAATGTGACAAGAAGAAGCTACTATTGAACGTTACTTGTTGGTATAGTCGTCGCAAGTAGTACTGCTAAGCGCTGTGGAGTTCGATTCTCAAGTTTAGCAAATTGTTTTGTCATTAGTTTTGGAGGCTAGAAATTAAGCAATGGAGAAAAAGTTGACGAAGCTGCTATTTAAGTAACTGTCTTGTTGGTATAGACGTCTCGTGTTTCAAACCACGACTGCAGAACATGGGGTCCTGCCTCCGATTCCCTGGTAGGGCCAAGTGTTATTTGGCTTTTTTGTCAAGAACTTTTCAGGAGCAGTCTGGAGTGCAAATTTGAAAGTAGTTAAAATGAATTAAGGTATGCCTGTTTAGGGTGCTTACATAAACAAACAGGTTTCCGGTACTAGTGGGCGATAACGATTGGTGCAGGTATTAATTTCTATGTTATCTTATGAGCTCATGGGACTTAAACATAACGGGCGACATGTGGGTGAACAACTCACACACTGTTGACTGATCCTCTGGGAAATACAAGCGTGTCATTGTATTTGCTAATCCTTACCAATTTCTTCCACAGAAATACGCAGGTCTTCTAGAAAAAGAAAAAGTTGGTGCTGCAGAACTGCCTTACGTCGGTGAAGACAAGCTAAGAGCCCTGGGAGTCCCTCTAGGGCCCAGGATGAGGATACTGAAGGAAGCCGGCATCCACCAGGACCTACATCACATGTCCAGAGACGATCAACATAACACAACCACCACGCTAGCTATCGTTTGAAATTGAACTTTATTTAGTTGTTTTAAGGACTTTGCGTGTTGAGAAGACTGAATTATATGGGAGTAGCTCAATAAGGCATGTACTTATTACAAGTATTATTTCGATGTAATGTTAGGATACAATTTTTTAGAACAGTTTGTTTATGTTAGCGAAAATTGTTGAAGATATCATAAAAATATTGTTTAATAGCTACGCTATTTGGTTGCGCCTGTTTGTTATGCGTCCCTGGCGTTATCTCTTCCATCTTTACAAACAGTTTCACATATATTTTCTCTCTGGCAGCAGCTATCCAATAAGCAACCATAATGCAACGCAAATAAAGATCAAATTGCCTTTAACAGTGCAGTAAAACCATAGATATGTAATGACAGTTGCTACCATACAGGTTGCTTAAAAGTTATGCGTTCCTTAAATACTACTTTGCACGAAAAACTGTAATGAATAAAGGAGGTTATCCAAACTTTAACATTTAAACTTTTAATATTATTTTTTACGGGTAATTCATAATAAATATTGTGCAAAAAATAAGAATACTCAAAACAACGAAACATGACATTCCGAGAAGACTTTATCTTTTACTGATAGTTTCTATGATTCATGTATTTATAAGGAAAAAAGCACATTTACTTACTATACAAGAGGTCAATTTTATTATTTAGTACTAATCTATACATCCCAATAATAATGTAGGTAGTTGCTGTGTCCGCCACCCGGACAGTCCCCATAGTGTACCCGTTATTCTGATGTATAAGCTATATTAATGTAAAGTTTCAGCAAAATCCGTTCAGTAGTTTTTGCGCGATGGAGTAACAAACTTACATCCTCACAAACTTTCACAAATATTATTACTAAAAAAGGAAGATGTTTTTGCAGCAAAAAAAACTAGGAGGTTTACAGATATCTTCAGATACTTAATAATAATCTGATCTGTTTAGAGGTTATCAAAAATAACTTAAGTTTAAAAAAGGTTAAAGGCGAAATTCGTTTGCAGGCATTCAAAAAAAATGTGCTCATAACGGTAACCCGAACTATCTCTTGTTGTTATGTAAACTCATTCACGTATTATCTAAATGTTAAGTTGTTGCTAAAGTATTGAAAATATGTATTTCACAGTTTTCGAATAAGAGGCTTTTAAAACTGTACCATACTTCAGATTGTAGGTCCAAGAAGGGAATATTATAAACTACCAATTGCGGAGCCTTTCTCGAAGGAATCTTGGTAGTGAACAAAATGGTAGGAAGAAAACAAAATAGAAACTAGAAAAACACTGTCCTTATTTACCCATTGTCCTTTTCCTGGTCAGTTATTACGTAAAGTTTCGGTCAAACTAATACGGATATTGGAGACCGACAGGTACCGCCCCTAAGGCGATAATCTGACGTACTTTTGTAAAAAATCTGTCAGAATCCGCTTTTATCTCTCATCTTATGCACATTCATAGCCCGTCCCTTAATTCCATGACAGCATTGACCAAGACTATGAATATGACAACTCTGAATAATGTCTAAAATCTTAGATTATTATCGATCGTTTTTTTTTGTAGAAATGAGATTGTACCTATAAAAATATAGCTTAAATATTAAGTTAAATAATCTATGCACTCAGAAATGGTATGCCAAAGAGTTTACTCGGCGTATGTAAAAATATGTATTAAATTGTATATAAATAGCTTTTAAATAGAAATTAATTACCTAAGTTTTGAATAGGAATTCTATGCACGAAGACAACGAAATTGAACAACGTACTCGGTTTATTGTATTTTTATGCCCTTCGCGTATTTGAGGGAATTTTGTGTAAATAAATGTAGAATAAATATTTTTTACTTAACAATTGGTTTTGGTTGATCCCTCTCCTTTGTCGAAACTCTTCGTTAATAACAAAATTAAGCGACTTATTATTAAAATACAGTTTGTTGTAATGTCACACTCTATTTACTAGTAACTTAACCGAAGCACGACAATAATGCTTGACTGTAGAAAAAATATTATCGTTTATAGCTGTGGGGTACCTAAATCCCCGAATATCAGTTTCATAAGGGCATCGCTATTAAAACAAATAGTAATTAATTAACAAATCATACAGTCCATTAAATCTAATTAAATAACTGCATCCACCCAAACAAAACATTACCACTTAACTAATTACCCACAATTACAGATCATAACGAACATTGACCGCAACACAAACACGTCATCACTAGACACAATAAACAATGTCGTTATTCACCGTTTATCTGTGGTATGGCCGAGGGTCGCAATGTCACAGATAATATGATTATAATAAACCCGAGAGAGGCGCAGTTGCTGTTAGTCGGTTTCAAGATGGGTCTGGTAAAAATTGTGCTGTTCGCTGCCTTGTTCGCTGTTGGTTATGCCGAAATTGTGGAATATTCGGTTTGTCAAGAATGTGAGTATTCTCCTTTATGTTTCTTAGGATTTTTTTTGTGTAGTTTCTTCTTTGGGAAGTAATGATACTGGGACGTAATTGGTGTGAGAGAAAAATTTGAGGGCTTTGTGCAGGCAAGATCTCTTTGCGTTACGTTTGCCATGCCTGTAGGGCTACCTAAAACGAGCGTACCAAAATCTGAATGAGTGTGGAAAAGCTGTTTTATTTCTTTTTGACGGTCTATTACTTTCTCAATTGCTAAAAATTTCGGAACTTACTAGGTACTAAGTAGGTTGTCTTTAGATAAGAGACCCTTGTGACGACACCATTTTTCTTGTTAGTTTCTTCATTTATGTTATTATTGGGGCTTTTACATTCCCTCTGATGAGCATGAGACCTTAGGATCAATTCAATTTCATTCGACATTCAAAAATTCAAAACCTACCGATATAAAATGTTCACCTTAGTTGGCTATACCTCCTATTAGCAGATGATAGATCCCGTGGTATTACCATTAAATCTGTAAAAAAACTCCGGGCAATATTACCAACTTTGTTTATTCATGAAATCAATCCATTCCAGAATCATGCAGATTTTTCCTGATCATTGTAGTTTTGTTATCGGGTGTTTGTGACTTGACGATCACGTACGCTATGTACATATGTTTAGTAGTATAGTTTAGTTTATTTATTAATAATTATCGAGAATTACAGGTCAAATTTTGAAAAAAGTAAAAACACAAATCACTATATTAAAAAAAATTAAGAACACAATAAACAGAATAATAAAAACACATACATAATAATCACATCAAACTGCCTAAAACCATTCTTTTAGGTCATATAATGCCTGGTCGGTTAGCCAGCCTTTGAGTTTAGCATTAAAAACATTGTCGGACGGGGTATGGTGTCCGATACAGACCATAGTCCCGTGGATCGACGAAGATCGTTCGGGCGTGGTCGCGACATACTGGCTTAGAAACTACTCCGTGTTCCCTTTAATAATAATATAATAATAAACTGTGTTCAAGGAACTATTTTCTTCGTTTACCCGTATCCCGTTCTCCTCGAAGCCACACCCACAACTCTGTCACATTTGGGGTCAGTCGCCTCGTTGGAAGCCAGTATTCGTTAACCTGGTCTAAATTGACGATCATTCAGATGTACCTAACCCACAAATGGGTGGTAAATAATAAGAGTTGGTACCGCGGTGATGTAGTGATACGACATCTAACCCTGAAAGGGCGGTAAAATTCTGAGCAGTTGAATTGATTAAACCGATTAAACCCATACATTGTGATGACCTTTACATTATCTCTGCACCTCGTTCGATGACGTCACATCGTCGACGCAACAAAGATGCTAACCATACTGACGCGATCGGGGCGAGCGCGGCGTGGTGAAGGCGGAAGCTGGAGGGGGCATCGCATTCCAGCGAGGTGCAGAGAAATTGTGACCACGTTATATATTATGTATGTCACTAAGTTCGTCCTGGTGGTCACTGAGGAGACGTTAGGTATACTTATACAAGTGTTTTCTTATTCTTCGCGTCGCAGGCACGACTAACTTCATTGTTGACCCCATAGATATCCCCTCGCGATGATGCGTATCTCATGACACGAAAAGTAAATTTTGGGCGAATCTACGATTGGCCCGAAACTTCGCCACCGGTGGTAGTGCAGAGGTCACATTGACTGCATGTTTGGGGTATGGAGGTAACGGAGGGCAGCATAAGCATTATCATTATCAGCCTATTATGTTCCCACTGGGACGCACGGCCTCCTCTCTATGAGAGGGCATGGGCTATAATCCACCACGCGGGCCCAGTGCGGGTTGGTAGATGTCACATGTCTTCGAATTTTTGGTTCTAAGGCATGCCGGTTTCCTCACGATGTTTTCCTTCATCGTTTTGAGAGCAGTGGTGATGAAATAAATTGCACAAAGTAATACGCCTGCCTGGGTTCGAATCCACGACTTACTGTTCGTAAACCGGAGCCGCCACCACCGGGCCACCGCTGCTCACAGAGGGCAGGATGTATAGCAATTGAAACATAGTTGGCGACGCAGCTCCACATCCCGACCCTGCTACCGTCACGTGTCATAATTAGATAAAACTACAAGATTTTTTTAAACTGTACCGTTTCTTCCAGCAAATGAAGACGCGTGCAAGGTCGGCGAGGTACGCATCGTCCCCTGCCACGGGGGCAAAACATGCACCTTCAAGAAAGGCAACAATGTTTCCATTGACTTTGACTTCACCCCAAGTAAGTTGAAAATATACACGTTACACGTCATATTCAGCAACATGTCCTTTTCTTAGCGAGTAAATGCCAGTTCAATTCAACTTATATTCAATTCATTTGTTGGTACCTTCGAGTATTTACGAGAAAAGTAAAAATACAAGTTTCTTGGCCCGACATCTATAAACGTTACCTAACAATTCGCCGGTGTGGTATTCCTGTCACTGATGCAAAACTCTCAAACTGAAAGCGTTAGTTTAAGACAGGAACTTGTCTAATTAAGTTATCGGCCTTAAGTCTACTGCTTCCTGTTGTGTTATTGTTTTTCCAAAACCAAAAAGGTCACTTTTAGTTTTTTTAAACCGTTAAAGTTGTATATTTCACTAGCGATCCGCCCCGGGTTCGCACGAGTGCAATACATATATACATATATATAAACCTTCCCCTTGAATCACTCTATGTATTACCGAAAACTGCATCAAAATCCGTTGCGTAGTTTTAAAGATCTAAGTATACATAGGGACAGACAGACAGCGGGAAGCGACTTTGTTTTATACTATGTAGTGAAGATTAGCTCGGTCAAGTAATTTCATAATCTTTCATGAACTCCACAGACTTTGCCACAAGCAACCTGAAGACTATGGTATACTGGGATCAAGGCTCACTAGATGTTTCTTTCCAAGACCATGGTTTCGGTTCAGACGATGCCTGTAATTACGCTTCATGCCCTACGGTGCCCGGCCAGACCCAAGCCTTGACCTACAACCTTCACGTGGGCACAAAACTCCCAAAGGTTTATATTTTTTTAAATGTACTATTATATCCTAGTTCCTAATGGTCAGAAGTCCGAAAAGCCTGCCAATCAATCTTATAATTCTGTTCAAACTTTATAGTCATAGTTCATCGTAGCTGGTGTCCTTAGCTACAGACCCAATCTGACTAATATGGTGAAGCTATTTTTGAAATATAAAAAAAAATCAGGAAAAAGTGGGAAATCCGACCTAAAAACACCAATCCCGAAAGTTACAAGATACTATCATGACTTCTCCATAGACTAACGCACTGATTACTTCTTCATTATACCTACTAACATGTTTTTATAATCTTTTCAGGGTAATTTCAATTTGAAGTGGAAGGTGTGGAACGCAGACAACCTCAGCGAACTGTGCTGCTTCAAGTTTGCCATCAGACTGCTTAAAAATAAGAATTAACTATTTTAATAAAGAATAGATAAAATTATTATATGTTTTCGTTTTATTCCATTCTATGAAGAAATACACAGGGACTTAAAATGTACAAAAAAAATAATAAAGCTTTAGCCAAACTGAGGCGAATCCCGCTCGAGATAATAATAATGGAAAAAATTATCCCGCAATTAACACAAAACAAAGGGAAATTTGCGTGCCTCGGAAAGCACGTAAGCCGTAGGTCCCAACTGTCATTTGTAGATCTTTGGCAGTCGTTACAGGTAGTCAGTGGCCCGAAATTCTGACAACCAGTCTTACCAAGGGGTATCGTATTACCCAGTAGTAACTGGGTCGTGGAGGTCAGATAGGCAGTCGCTCCATGTAAAATACTGGTGCTCAGCGGCATCCAGTTAGACTGGAAGCTGACCCCAGCACCGTTGGGAAAGGGCTGGGCATATGATGAAAATGAAAGGGAATTTCGCGTAGATGTAAACTTGTAAAAGCAAGAAAAAGGCAAAGCTTAGAATCATAATTATGAGCAACAAGAGGCTGCAAAAAATCTAAATTAGTTCCATGTCCAACATGATGACCATGATCAGCCTACAACGAGGGCCAGAGCCTAAGGCCCGGACTCCACCAACGCGGAGACGAGCGGAGCGGAGAGGAGAGGAGAAGTGCGGAAACCGACCAATCACAATTGTTGAAATCCACATTGCGTCATTCGTCTCTCCTGTGATTGATCGAATCTTGCACATCTCCGCTTTGGTGAAGTCCGGGTCTTACGATAGAATCATTTGACAAGAATTTATCAAATTACTTTTTTTTGGGAGGCCTTTGCCCAACAGTAGGGGGCGCGCTCATGACTATTAATAACACTTTTTTCGACGATCGTCTGAACTAAGATCAGGAACATTAGCTATTATTTTACGACTGTTTTACGCAAATTATCTTGAATGTCAATGTCAAAGTTCAACACTAAAGGTTATGCCTAAACATATGATAAGTTTCGAGTCAATGTACTCGATCAAGGAGCTAAGGAATGTTATCAATATCTCGCAACTATAATTTTACTCGAGTAACAGACAGGCATATTAAGGCATTAGTGGGTTTCATCATACTCCTGGCCTTATGCCAACTTTTCCCCTTTATAAGAACATCATCTTTCACACAGTCGTTTCTTTCTCACCATGAACAGAATGTCAGTTCCCGTCATTTTTCTCATACCTCCACAAGTAGGTATCTTACTTCTTACCTACTAATATTATATAATAATAGTAATATTATATTTATGCGAGCATATAATATTAGTAATATTATATCAAGCGAAAACTACTGAACGGATTTGGGTGAAATTTGGCACATACATAGTTTATAACCTGGATTAACATATAGAACACATTTTATCCCGGTAATATGATCCCGTGGGGCATTTACCGAACTTCATGCGGGTGATGCCGCGGGCGATGTCGCGGGCATAAGCTAGTAATGTTTAATTTTTATGATCCCGTGGGGCATTTACCGAACTTCATGCGGGTGATGCCGCGGGCGATGTCGCGGGCATAAGCTAGTAATGTTTAATTTTATGGAGGTTACTGCCTCGTTGGTTTAGTGGTCGCAAGTGCGACTGCTGAGCTTGAGGTTCTGGGTTCGATTCTCGGGTCAGGCAAAATGTTATTGGGTTTTTCCACTAGGAATTTATCAGTAGCAGCCACGGAGTCTGGATTTGTGCCCGTTTAATAGCAATAGGTGTCCAGTATTACATTGAACTTAAACATAACTGGCGAAATGTGGGTGTACTTAGGTACACCATCGCCTCACCCAGGGTGATACACAACACGCCTGTAATCCCCGAAGGGTTGTTGTTATGTTAGGGTAGTCGACTTCAGTTGCCACCTCTGGCGATCTGGTTCCTAGCCTAGTCGTCGTCATCATCATAGGCAGCCTTGGTCCATGCACTGCTGAGTATACTGCCTCCTTTTGTGCAATGCTGGGTCTGCGTGTATGAAAGGAGCCTGTCCGAGCGTTGTGTACCCTTCAAGCTCCTGTTATGTCCAGCGCACCCTGAACATGCAACTTCTGTTGGTTAGGTGAATACATCCACCAGAATATCAAATGTAAGTTTCCCAGAAGTCGGATTCCCTGCATTCTTCTCTGCTTCGTTTTTCTTCTTAAAAAGCGTTAATCACTTTCTCACTACTAAGTACTGCCGGATCGTGGTAGATGCCAGCTAAATGCAGTAGGTACCTAGGTTCAATAGACTTAAAAAGGATGGAAACTGGAGATTGAAAATCTAACACAAAATGATGTAGATTATGTTCCAAGTAAATAGTATCCATCCATTCTACAAAAATACTCTTTCACGTTTCTTAACACAATTGGCTCCTTGTAAATCGTAAAACGACTCAGTATGATCACTTGTACATACAACGCATATGCGTAGTAATGAACAAACAGACCATTAAACACAAAAGACAGCATTCCCATTTGTTATCTGCTCTGCCATTAGTAGCCAATATCTACATACAAGCAAATACAGAATGCCAACCGAAGACGGAATAATGGGACCATTTTTTAATTCTTTTACTTTAAAACTAAATGATGAGGAGCAGGAGGAATCGAACTCCTCTGCAAGCCCGTTGAGCTATCATTCGATCCATGCAGTTGTAGATCTTTGACAGCTGATACCAGTAAGAGTCTGAATTCTGAAATTATATTCATAACCAGTCTTACCCAGTAACTGGCTTGTTTAGATAAGATAGGTAGTCGCTAAATGTAAGCTGCAGCCGGTGAGACTGCAGAATCGTTGCTAAACGACCTCAACCTCCTTGTAATTAAACTTATACTTACGTGATATGTTCCGTGATTGTTCATTATTTTGAGCTGCCGAAAAGCTTTTATTCAATCACGGAAGATATCCCGTAAGTGACAGTATAAGTTTAGTTGTAAACCGTGAAAGCTCAGTAAACAGTTCAAACAGTGCTCCTTAAAATTACCATAAACCTGACCTCTACTCCTAAATAACTGGGAAACTCCGAAATTTTGTGGTTAACAAGATGGTTTAACATGTTGTCCAAAGCACGGAGGAAAAGGAAATCAAATACATAGACAAACACTTACAAAACCAGTGAATGCCTAACTTTTTTCCAACTATATTTGAAAATTGTATGGTTAGCTTAACCACGATTTATATGAGAATAAATGTATTTGAAATGAAAAAAAATGCCTAGTTAAGTTGACAGTTTATTCTACACATGACCCCCAACTAGCGTGCCACCAACGAGTGTAATGAAGGAAGACAGCCATCACAGGCACTTGAAACGCTCCTGGGTGCATTCATACTGCAATATTTTCCATCTGGAATTTTCTGGATCCCGATTGCAATGCAATGGACCTAGACCCGTAGCCTAGACTATAATAAGGACGTGACCTACATAGACTACATAAGAAAAATGAGTACAAAATGCGATAGACAAGGCAAGTAAATAAACATAGGTCATCGTATAACATTAAGCGAACCACATACCGGTTCTGTACGCTCAAGTAAAAAAAAAGTTGTAGAAAACTACTGGCTATCTAAAATGAGTATATGCGCAATATTTCTGTCTCTCACCGCCTCTATATGGGTTATGCGCGTGAGTTTGTAACAGCGAGTCAAGTTGTCCTTCTACTCCAATCTATTTTGCGGTCAATAGGACCATTATATTATCACAATAATAAGTCAGTGTAGATCGGGTGATAGCTGCGAGAAGTTGCGAACATGAGGGGACTCGTGGTGGCTTTGTTTTTTGGTTTGGTGGCTGCTGAGTCCGAATATGTGACGAGGAAACTTTGTAGAGATGGTGAGTGAGCTTTTTAAATTTATTTAGCAAAATTCTATGCAGTTTTAGATTTTTTTTTGAGAAGACATTTTTGACGAGCCTAAATAGAATAACCAAATTTAGAATACGATCTTTGGGAGATGGCACACGCATTATCTACGCATCTGATAAAATCCAGTTCAACAATTATTTCAACACGTTGTGGCCGGTTACTGCGCTGAGATCTTAAGAACTTGCTCTCACATTTGCAATATTGAATTATTTTTTTCTTCTAGAGTTCGTGTAATGTGTGTGTTCTTATTCATTTGTATGTTCTACTATCATACGATATAAACATTAATTTTTGTTTTCCAGTGGATGCCACCCAATGCAGTATACACAGTGTGATCGTAGACCCCTGTCCTCAGGGTCCAGCATTCTGCACCCTGAAGAAGAACAAGGGCTATGGCATCACACTGGATATGACACCACGTAAGTATTCTGTGGTGATCACTAGTCACCATCTCATTCAGGCCATCACTACGACATATTTACGGCACCATGTCCTCATGAGTTCTTTATACACTGTTTTCCAGTTTGGCTAGATTAATTTTTTTCAGCTATATGTACATCTATAGGGAAAGTTACCGCATGCATTACACCAATAAATGTTCAATTCTGACATCACTGCGCGAAAATATATCGGTTGATAGTTAAAGGCGAATTTCTCTAGAGAAACTGAACGCGCTCAAAACCTTTCAAATCAAATCAAATCAAACTTAAACTGCATTCAAGAGCTATACAACATTAGTTTTTAGTATATGCGAAACCTGATACACGTGTCTAGTATTTTTATGTAAAGAATGTATGTACAAAATTTCAAAACTGTATCATGAATAATAACAAAGTTATAAGCCTGTTCTGTTACTTGGTTGTCCGCATAAAAACGTGGTAAACACCCGGCGCGCCCGCGTGCGTGCCTCCAGTGTCGTCTTGAGCTCATTGATAATAATAATTTGGCAGTAGGTACCTAAATAATTGCGATAGGTACTTAGTGTTGCTCGGTGTTCAACTTGTAGCCGTTTTTAAATATTTTTGGGAAAAAACATAACATGGTTTAAAAATTATTGGAATCGATTCAGTTACTTACTTAGTTACTTATTCTGAACAAACTATATTCAAGTTTCGCATTTACTAAAAATAATTTTGTATTTGCGGCATCACTGCTTAGGAATATTGGCAAAAACACCTCTTAAACGCGGTTTAGTTTCATTGGTGGTATTTGCCCTAAGAAGTTATGGTAACCTTGTTCTGCACTCCTACAGTTAAACAAGATAGAATATAGAAAATCAACTTTCCATCTTCATTTTTCAGACTTCGCCGCAGAATCTTTGAGGCTGTCCATCACCAGCGATGTGGATAACAGTGGAAACTTCACAACAGTCATCAAGGCTGAAAGCGATGCTTGCAGAATGCTGTTCTGTCCCCTTGAAGCCGATCAGAGGAGGATCTTCGACGTGGAACTGATGGTGGATAAGAGGGCTACCGTAAGTATTTTAAATACCAGCAGGGAGATTTACATAATCAGGCTATAGTATTCCCACTGCTGGGACAGAGGCCTCCTCTTTACGAGAGGGAGCAGGGCGTACACATCGCGGCCTTTATGCGGGTTGGTGGTAGATGGACTTATTGCAAGGTTATCTAGGGTCGTTGTAACCTGAAAGTCTGACAACCAGTCTTTCCAAGGAGTATCTTGTTAACCTGTTACTGCGTTGTGGATGTCAGAAAGGCAGTAACTCCATCCTTTTGGATTGCGAGTAGAGAGATGATCATCAATTAATCAGCATCATCATCTACCATTTTCCGACTGTAGGTGTTGGCTTCCATCTAACCGGATGCCACTGAATACCAGTATTAAAATACTGGTATTCAGTGTCATCTGGAAAATGGCAGATGATGATGCTGATTATTTGATGATCCTCTCTCTTCTCGCAATGCAAAAGAACAAGCTTCAACTCTGTGCTAACATACTGTTTGTTGGTATATAATTAACAATGTTTTTTAAGATTGTGTATTTGAAAAAGGACTCATAATAATAATGCTCAAATACCGGTTTGTAAACTTTTATTAGAGAGAAATATAATATTTCTTTTAATTAACATACTATGCCACTGGTCTGTGACTGGCTGGCTGGTGTTGAAAAGGTCAAGTAAAAACTCGTAAAAGTTGTAACATTTCAGACATTTTAAGATAGGTAAATATTTGGTAATAGGGAAGTACTGGGATCTATTTATTTTTAATAATTGTTTATTATACAGATGAATGATGAAATGAGCAAAGAAAAATATCATGAATAATTTCTGAAATCGTTACAGGTAGTCAGTGACCCGAAAGTCTGACAACCAGTCTTACCAAGAGGTATCATATTACCCAGTACTAACTGGGTTGTGGATGTCAGATAGGCATTCGCTTCATATAAAATACTGGTATCCAGTTAGACTGGAAGCCGACCCCAACATAGTTGGGAAAATGCTAAGCAGATGATGATGATGGGTCAGTCAGATACTGAAGCAGGGGGCGGGTATAGATATCGTATTTCTACAACAGGATGGGATTCGAAATTCGAGCATGATCCTTTAAGTTATTAAAAACCTATTTTAATTTTAAATAAATGCCATTTGTTTTGTTCCAGGGCAAATTCCCAGTCAAAATAAAATTGTGGAATGAAGATAAGGAGGACGAAGCTTGCTGTGTCACCTTCACCGTTAAAGTTAAATAGATTTAATTTAAGAATAGAATAGTAATAAAAGCACACTTCTGCAGACCCCTCGGGAGAGGTAGACGTGCTGCTATGTTATGTGATGTTATTAGAATTAGTCTTTCTCAATGTTTCTATTCAACATTTTCATTACTTTGATTAATTAAGAAATAAAAATCTTGCCGTTTGTTTATTTTTCCTAAGCATAGAATGGTTTTGCTTCAAGATATTTTTCCGAGCTTTAAAGTGTCTGGCAGAAATTTCCGTCAACGAGAAGTGTCAGGCAGTATTGATTATATTTTTTTAACAATATTCTGTGCAACTTATTTAAAAATAAGCACTCAGGCTTTAAAAAAAATATTATTATTTTTACGCACTTTAGCTACTGGGTTCTAAAAATTGGCCGTCGACCCAAGTTAGCAGATATGCATTCGTCACAGTACATATAACACTACTCGATGCCACAAATTTTATTAATCAGAAAATTAGTAAGGTCTGGCGA
The DNA here is from genome assembly GCA_910589295.1 of Noctua janthe. NCBI lineage: Eukaryota > Metazoa > Arthropoda > Insecta > Lepidoptera > Noctuidae > Noctua > Noctua janthe. The sequence continues at coordinate 1,411,171 of OU342565.1, read as the reverse complement.
CCCTGGGCTCTTGAACCCTTTATGTTGATCACACCATAAAATATTTAAGCGACATGCTCCCATGTTTCGGGCTACCAAATTGTAGTTAAAAGTTAAAGATCTTACTTTTCCAGTTTGCTCTTAACTAGACCAACGAGTAAGATGACAGGTAGGAATATACAGTAGGTACATTCTGCCCGACGCTGCAGCTAGTGTTCAACTGGACCTTAGATAGTGATGTGATGAACGTAAAACAGTTGATAACCGCCTTTTTATAAAAGGGAGTGTGCTGTCATCCACCGCGCGGGCGCAGTGCGGTTGGATGTCACCATATCTTCGATTTTTTGGTTCCATGACCTGCAGGTTCTCTCATGTTTTATCGAAAGCGAACAGTGAAGCGATAGTAACAAACCCGATTCTGCCTAAAGAAGCGATTTCTATCAGCAGTCTAGTGATCTGACAGACTGACTGCCAAGTCAAAGGTCTCGAGTTCTAACTCAAGACCTCGTATTTTTCGGATTCAGGTGCGTATTGCATAATTATCACTTGCTTCGGTGAAGGAAAATATCGTGAGGAACCTAAACCATCATGGCTGAGCGATATTTCTCGACGCCCATGGCATAAGCATAAGCATAATCAGTCTATTAATGTTCCCACTGCTGGGACGCAGGCCTCCTCTCTATGAGAGGGAATGGGCTATAATCCACCACGCGGGCCCAGTGCGGGGTGGTAGATGTCACATGTCTTCGAATTTTTGGTTCTAGAACATGCCGGTTTCCTCACGATGTTTTCCTTCACCGTTTTTGAGAGCAGTGGTGATGAAATAACTTACACAAAGTAATGCGCCTGGCTGGGTTCGAACCCACGACTTACTGCTCGTAAGCCGGAGTCTCCACCACTGGGCCACCGCTGCTCTCACTGGGCCACCGCTGCTCTCAACTGGGCCACCGCTGCTCTCATTGGGCTACCGCTGCTCTCACGCCCATGGGCGGCATAAAAACTCTAACACCAAGGTAGGCACTAATCTCTCGATGAAAAAAGAAGCGTTCGAAAAAAACGTTTGGTCTTTCAAATTTTTTGTTGTAATTCATATAACAACAGTACTTTCAAATACCAGCACTGCACACGATCACAAAGGTAACAGGAAGGCGTGCGGTCACAGTTTTACTTTCTCAGAGGTCACGGTATCGGCACCCGAGCCACTGAGGTGAACGCACCCACACAATAAGGTTCATTCTTATTAGATCTGCCAGCCACCGGGGACCGTGAGATTCTTGGTAAAGTGTCGAACGGTTTAGAACTTTTTAGAATTTTCTAAATAAATCCATGACGATCGTTTGAAGGAGTGTGTAGTTTTGATTCGATGCGTGCAGTTAGGTGTTGTATCGGACGATGTTGTACGCTTTTACTTTGCAAACAACATAAGTGCAAGTTTCCTTTTTTTTGAAAAGAGATTCTTAAATGTAGTCAGTTGTGGCATCGATGGTCATATCTTTGGTATTTAATAAATATTGATATTTTCATGATTTAAAAGGGAAAAGCGATAAAAAATACTCCTTTTCCTGTTAGGTGTGCACACACAGTAACAACTAAATTTTTTGGGATCTTTGGACGCTTATTATTTCTCCTAAGGCAATTTTAGCCACTTCGCTGACAGCACTTGTTGTCTAACTTTCGTAAGCTTAAAGCTTGTCAGCTGATTGGGATCATGTCGTATGTCTCACATAAGTGACAACGGATCACGTTTCAATAACTCTCCAATTGCCACGAGTTTGTGAGTGAGAGCTTTCGCTGATTTTCATATATATTTTAAAGTATATTAAAAATGTACCTCTTGTAGTGCATTAGCTTACTACACCCATTTACGTCCTGTTCTTTGAGCTACTCGATAGATTAATTTAATTTCAGATGTTAAATATGCTTCAGGGCTTAAAGTTTCAACTCGTATTAACTAAGTATAGTTAATTGAAAAAAAATACATTTATATCCATACTCTCACGTCTTTTTTTCCATGGGCAGAAACGCACAGAACGCCACCAGCTACGATCCTTACATACTTCTTTTGCCTCATCCACGTTCATACATCTGCTCATGCACGCCGGTTGCGAGTACTACGCACCTGACATTTCTGAAGAACCTCACCAATAAGGTCAGTCCTTCTAGGACGTCCCCAACTGACATTTATATTATCTGGGTAATACATTGGCAGGTACACAGGTTAAACTAGTTTACATAGATAGAATTAGTTGCCAATGAGGCCTAAACTAGACAAAATTCTATTTCTAGGAGCTTAGACCATTCAATTGGAGGTAAATCAATCATCAGACTATTACTGGAACTCCTGCTCTGATTGATAACGTTTTTGGTTCTCAAGCATTTTAGAGTATAGTTTTATATGTACCTACATTGGTACACACATTTTATAGGTATGTCACGATTCCCACCCAATTCTGATTACCTTTCAAATCAAACAAGCGCCAGAGAAAGCGGCCCTCTTCATTCAAATATCATAGAGATAGGAAATCTAATAGTTTTTATGAGAATCTGATATTATTGTTGGACTTTCATTTCTGTTTGAGATCTGTAACAATGCTGTGTTCAATACGATATCGTGGCATCAGCTGTTATGCCAGAGGCTGTAAAGGTGAGAACACATAATATGAACAGCGAATAAGAAGACAATTCGAATTGGTACAATTCATTTCCGTGTTTGATTCTGATAAAATAAACAGTTGACAGCTCGACTTTTGCCAATCTAACTGAATGCAATTATGTTTATAGTTTTTGATGTTACAGTTCACAAAATTACATGAACGACTGTTTATTTGACCCCCAGCAACTGAGATGCTGGTCTGGTTGGTTGGTGATAAGCAGTGTGAAATACCGTCTTCCGTATGAAATGAGAATATGATGAGCAGTATCATTTCTTCTACTGGAATAAAATAAAATGTGAAAAAAAGTTATCAAAGCTTTCGGAAATTGTTTCATCTGCATTTACCATACGTTTTCAAATCAACTATCAACAAATTGCTACCTTCCTTAATTCAAGAAATTCCCAGAAATCCATACCATAATTTTAATTTATACAAAGACTATTGAAAAAGTACAATCATAAGACACCGATGAAATTGAGCGGAAATGAGCGAAACCGCGAAATGGGATCGTGTGTCCGCAGCTTTACTTAATCAAACTACCGATCTGAAGGGGCGATAATTAAAAATGTCTTTACATCTAACGATGGTCATAAAAGAACATTGACTGCTAATTTATATTGAAACAATCACTGTTTATTCACTATCAATATAATTCATTTGTTACATAACATCACGCCTGTAATCCCCGAAGAGTTATGCAGAGGCGTAACTTATGTATAATAAATAAAACAGTACACCCTCATTTCGCTAGTTAGAGTCCCACGTGATAGGGGGCGAGCCTATTGCCATCAGCCGGTCTTGCGACTACTAGACCAACTAGGCAGTATTTGTTACACAATATAAAAATGGTTGTTATTAGTTGAACTTTTCTTTCGAAGTGTTTTAGACTTGAAATCACATTTGTTTCACAATGTTAGATAGCTGCTATAATATTAAAAATAATATATATCTTTTAATATTTGTACGCTGTTGTCGGCAAAGCATAGCGATCTCTTTACATTTATTTACATCTTTTACACCTATGTTTAACAAATAAAAACTTTGACTTTGACTTTGAATGTACGAGTATGCCGTTGATATTATATTGCAGTTTTTGTTTATATGAATCCACGAATTCATTCTAGTTGGTGGTTGCTTATTAAATGTTACTTGACAAAATGAAACAGTGTGTTTTAAAAGACTTAATTACCGTGCTAGCTCCTTACGTTTCAAGTTTTGGAACCGTAACCAAAGGTGAAGACGTAGTCACCGCATAAAGTCATAATCCGCCTATGAAGACTCCACTAAAGGTTACTTACTCTGTGGACCCCACTGCTGGGATAAAGGTATCCACTCTGTGAGAGGGCGAGGATCCACGACGCTGGCCAAAGGGCATGGTGGATTTGAAAAAACTTCGGACGACCGCAAGATAGCCACTATCGCGGAGCGCCTGTGATGTTGAAATTGCATTGACATGAAGTTCTTATAAACAATGATTGTTTGCTCATGCAATTCACACCAAAAAACATATGTGTTAAAAAAATAAAGCGAGACAGGTTTTATTTCGGTTTTCGTTTTTTTCATGAACTTTAAAACGGGGAATATATCCTCACCCTCACCCCTTAGTTTGTTATTTCTTAAAGACAAGGTCACGAAGTAGGAAATACGCAAATCCAATTTTGTCTATCTAGGTACTAAAAAAGCCATAACCGAAGCTAGTACTGATAATATTAAGTTGGTGTTACTTTCTAGGGTGGCAGTAACTTGCAAGTTATGAACCTGTGTGCGACAGGTGCGGGGCGTGGCGACCATTGACGCCGACTGCACCAACTGCACTCGACTACATGGATCTGTTGACCACAGGCACAGCAGTTTCCATTGACTAATCACTTTTAACGCTGTAGATTTATCACTTTCTGCCAATGAATTTGTAGGTATTTGAATTGGTAATTTACAGAACAACAGAAGTCCAAACTCAAGATTTTCCAGCGGGCAATGGAGCGCTGCATAATATCGCGTTAGAAACACTACCCTGCGCTCGGTTACTCAGGTTACAGATGTTGGAGAAAAAACACCCATGCTGAAGTGGGACTGGATGGGCCTCGTAGTACGAAAGCGCCTGGAGAGATGGGAACGATCGTCATCGTCACTCACTGGGCGCCTGTCGGAGGAAATCGCCGTCAAGGTAGACCGGGGCGATGATGGCCAGAGATTGCACGGGATAGAGAGGTTTGGATGGACAAAGGGTAAGCCATTGTCCAGCAGTGGGACAATCAAGAGGCTAACAAAAAAAAGGGCTCCTAACAAAAGCTTAGTGTACATAATCGTTCTGTAACGTTCTGACTGCTGGCCTTCTCTGTGTGAGAGGGAGTGACACAGTCTATAATCCACCACGCAGGCCCAGTGCGAGTTTGGTGGATGTCGCATGTCTGCAAATTTTCTGTTATAGGTCTAGCATATGATTACGATGATTGTCTTCATCGTTTAAAACCAGCGATAACGAAATAATTCAGTACTTGCACTGCTAGGTGATTGCTGAGATGACGAGTAATAGGGAAGTATGGAAGAAGAAGTTATGCTGCACTGACGCAACCGACCCCAAATAAAGTGGGCAGGAGAATGATAATGACTGCCTGCCTACTTCTCGTACTTGCCTGGATTCGACTTCACGACCAACGACACCTACGTCGTTACCGCGACCTCTTTGCCACCGTTTGTCTTAGTTCCTTCAGCTCATTACAACTGAACTTAAAGGTAACAACAATCAAAGATTCTGATCTGAAACACATACCCGCTGATCTCAAAAAGGTAAAAGACCTTCCTGTAATGTCGAGCTAATTGCTAAGCATCTCAGTAGCCGCGACAGTTGCGACACTTGATTGCCAAGTGGACAGGCAAGGCGCCGCATCCGCTGTTATCTTCAGCAACAATCTCGACGTTGGTCAAGGCTCTTGTTGAGTGCTGTATCCTGTACGTGACTATGCCCATTTTTATTCTCGTTTCGTTCAAGTCTCAACTAGATCTCTCCGTGCCTCGGAAATCACGTCGTTACAGGTAGTTAAGAAACGTGAAAATCTGATAAATCGTACACCCAAAAGGTATCGTTTATACCCAGTAGTGTGGAGTTAGATAACACAAAAATTGGCTTTCAAAGCTGTTGAATATTCAGCTGAAAAGCGGTTGTCAATGATGTCAATCCTGTTGCAGAAATACAAAATGTTTTGAAAGTGGTAGAGGTGAAAGTAGTAAGCACACTAGCAGCACGCCAACGATAATATTAAAATGATAGAATTTGACGTGGTACATTGGACACCCGCCATATCACCGGATGCGGTTACAGCATGAAGTTTTTGCGCAGGTAAACACAGCCAGCCCCTTATCAGCGAAAACATTACACCTTAACATGGTCTTACCGAGAAATATAATCATTTTTCTTTAGAAATTTACCTTTTTGTTAACAGTTATCATTTTATTAAGTTGAAGTGAAATTGATTGCTAAACTTGGATCCATTTTCTCTGCAGAATTGACTGTCTTTATTTTTATCTTGCCAGTTTTTATATGGTTGAGCATGGTTTAACATGATTTAGAAGGTATATTATAAGTTTGTTTGTTTGTTTGGTTAGACTGGAAGCCCTCCCCAACATAGTTGGGAAAAGGCTAAGAGATGATGATGATTGTATACCATGGTCAGTTTCTAAGTTTAAAACGGAATGTGACCTCCGAGTTTGTTTCGGTGTTTCTTCTCATAGAAGTCTCCCTGGAGAATCTATGATAAAACATTGTTCGACGGCACAAATTCTATCGCTACAACAACTTTAGCCTGCAACCTCGTTTATCCTCCTTCCTATCTTTCATCATTGGTTTCATAAAGATTCTCACAAGTAAAGGCACCTCCACAATGTTTGTCATCCTTGTACGAGTAATTACCTACCCTGTTCATCCTTACATCTACCCGACACTTGATAGACCGGATTGAATCTAGCCAAGGACCACACACCAAGAGCTTAGCAAGCTATGCACTTATAAGTTAAATCAAGTGTCTGTCACCGACGTAATTGATTACCAGCGACATCCGTGGCGTCGGTTCCTAAGTGCTCTTATGTGATCATACAGTTTCCTTATTGCATTCGCGATAGCTGTAGAGTGTAGAAAAGAATGTGTGTATGTCCCTGTCGCTTCCCTGTCCACGCAAACTTAGTGATATACGCAAGGACGGGGCGAATCTGGTCCTTGGTAGTCGTAGGCCTTGTTTATGGTCCCACAATGGGACGGAAAAAGTTTATAATACAACATGAAAAATATCCTACTCACGGAACCAAAAAAAGGAGAACGAGACCGTGTTCCACAATACAGTGCTGTGTGTTCCTTGTGGTGCATGGCTTTAAGTCGGTCGCCCATCAAATTTTTTTCAATACAATTTCCCTAAACAATAAGCCCTGTCAATGTCATTCAAGCGCCAAATTAATCAAATCTCCAACTTTTCCAAGTCAAATTATCAATTTGTAAACAGTTGTGGCTGTTGTTCTTACTACTACTAATTAACCAGGTAATTTCACCCATCGATTTCCACTAGGACCTCCGCCAACATCTTCACTTACTATAAAACTATAGCTGTCACATTGTGAATATTTGGCGAGAGAAATGTGAAAGCCCTAGTGGACGCAGGGCAGTCGCGGTCGTTAGCCTGGCGGTCCGCATTCCTCAGATATCTTGGGCCGGTCTTGGACCACTCTGCCGGGTTTAGCACCATAGGGTAGGTAGGTATTGTGGTTAGCGGATTTTTGTATTAGGATGCTGTGATCCATAGATCATTTTGGATTTCAACTTGTAAATTGATAAGATAAAGGCCAAGACAAAAAAAAAATATAATTCCTGCTGAAAAAGCTTTGAAAACGATTGCTACTTGAACACTGAGGGTGTGTGCGTCTTCGGCTACAATAAACAGTTCAAAGAAGGAGTCACCTGTCAGCAAATAACTTGGCGTAGGATGCCGATGAAACCATTCTTTTCTGTCACGAACGTATGGTGTCCTCAGTGACTGCGTGACAGGTGACAAAGGCATCTTCTTTTTAGCGTAACGATGGCAAACTACATCAATTGAGTCGTCCCCGAACTTGTCTACAAGTTTGGTGCCATCAGTACCGTGCACCAGCTCCTATTATAAGCAAACGACCATAAGTACACGTAGGAGACGATTACACGACGATTTCGATATTACAGAACTACAAACGATGGAGACCTTAATATCGTCTCCACCACATGTGCACTCCAGGGCAGAGTCATCTCCACCTGAGCTGGTTTTGGGGCTGGTAATAATATTAGATGCATAAGCAAATTCCAATTTATTTACTATTCAAACAAAACAACAAACAAACCCAGGCAACAATACTTGTTTACTAGAAACATCTGGCACAAACAACATGCAATTAAATGTTTACCGACAGTCAACTACAATTAGATCTCTTGTAGTTTGTTTAATTAACCGTACACCTTTATTCGCGTGTTTCTTGAATATTTGCCTGCTGATTCGCCAATTGCATGTTTGAGAAGTTTTCACATAAATCTTTGTGATTCATAAATGTCATATAGACTAGCTTTAAGTTTATGACTTTATAATTTGATTCCTAAATTGTTTGGTAAAGGTGCCTTGGTTTGTCAAGGTCGAAGTATGTTCTACCCACTGACCCCTAACATGCAACCGAGGCGACCTCTGCAGTGCTACCAGTGTAGCAGAAGAAGCCGCTTTTTCATCGGATTAAAAAAACCGATAAAAAATTTATATTTCTATGGTTCAGAATGATGTATTGAATACGTGGTAATCGTTTGTGCGTCGATGTCCCATCCACCCTGTATATGACGTACTAGCGACTCGAAGACCTTGACTCTATGAATGACTTCCATGACATTTTACAACCTATAAATCTCAGGTTTCTGTATTTGTGGTCCAGAGGTCCCAGACAGACTGACTATCGATAACGGTGAGGGAAAAGGCCAAAGGTACTGGATCGACATGACTTACTGTAAAGCTTGTGTCAAGCTTATTAAAAGTCGCTGTTGATATGTCAAAGGCTTTGAAAACGATAGTCAATTGTCTAGATCCTCAGGTTTCTATTCTAACTTAAGTCAACTTATGATCCGTTCTATTTTTAAAACTACTACACTTAGGTAACTGAAAAGTGGACTTCATCAGCTCACGGATATGTCCAAACACAAATGCACATGTGAATAAAGACATTGCTTAATACGAGTACGAATGTGCGGTCACGCATGGCCCTTAAACCTCGAAGTCTTGGACATTAATACTAAGTGCCGTTATGGCTCCATCGGTACTCAACCGACCATAAAGTGTGCATAGTAATTTTGTTTCTCATCGATGCATTTTATTATCCAGGACATAAGCTCGATAAAACGTAAGGTTTTTCTGTATCTCCAAGGTAGGTACGTCACGAGTGAAATGTATCGATGAGGTACACATCAAATACACTTGCATCCCACTCAGATGAGATAAGAGTTTGTTTCCGTTTACTGCTTCAAAGAAATCACATTATTTAGTACTGAATCCATAGAAACTATCCCTTTTTCATCCTTATCATACACAGTGGAAGGACATAGACACACAAACGAGTCACGTATTCAGTACATCCATTTTCCAGTTCCATGCTTTTTGACCGTGTAAGTATTGCACTTTTGTAGGGAAAAGCTGTTTTACAAATTATCCATGAAAATTATTTATAACAGGGTTTAAACAGACTCTTCACGAAGTCGTCAACCAAGTATTATGTACATCTTGGGCGGAGCACCGCCGTGTCCTCGTAGCGGTGACGATCTCTCGCCTCCGGCCTTGGTTCAAGCCATGGTCCGGAGCGAGAGGGAATGGGAAACCGTAACCTCCTTCTGCGAAGCAGTCATGCTAGTGAAGGAGGTAGCGGAATGTGAGAGGGAAAGAACCTCAAGTCCCAGCCGCCGCGGGAGACGCCCTGGGCGTCGGGGGTCACGTGGTGGCTTCCGGCCACCGTAGGCGCGGGCCTGTGGACGGCGAGTTATGAGCTAGCTCGCCGTCCGGCCGTCATATAACGACAGGTCGTGTCGACGGCGAGTTCGTGCTCCCCGCGCGCCTCAAAGAGATGCCAGCAACCAAGTAGGGGTCCGCATGGGCCGATGCCTGCCAGGGCTGCGGGACTGTTCGAAAGAGATACCGTAGGCCTGGAACACAAAGGGCAAAGAAGGAACATGGATGGATTTTAGTCAGTACAAGTCTGACAGTCGCAAAAACTATTGCTAGCTAACGACTTTGTTTTAGAGTGGAAAATCACGTTTTACGGTAGGAATCAATGTAACGCTCTCAAAACATTATACTGATGGATGGATTGAATAGTACGGAGGTCGTGGAGGTGTTTAAAGTGAAAATCTTACATTAAAAACATGTATTTAAAAAAAAAACTTGTGAAAAGTTGGAACTTTGACCCCAATATCTCCGTAATTAGAAGGTTCCCAGGTATGGTCTAAAACAAAAAAAAAGGCAATGACGGGGAGAACAGGTGCCTCCGGCTTCGTTAAGAGTCTTGTTACACCCTTTATAATAATAGTACTGAATACGTGGTAACCTTTTGTGAGCCGAATGTCCCTTCCACAGTGTGTAATGGCACAGCTAATACCATAAACAAAGTGATAATTTTGGGACCGCAATGATATAACGACTAAGCGGATGAAATCGCAAGTGATAGTTGACCATTAACAAAAAGTTCAAGTACTTCTAAGTTATTATTATCTATTTGAGACAGAATGCCCTGCAGCGCTCTCCCACAGACAGACATTATTATACGTTGCCGCACTTTCTTTTCTATTAATTGACTTTACACTGTTTTTTGTTCATGCTTAGTGACCACGGTTTTGGGCAGAGAGTGTTATTAAAGAGAGTGCTCTCTGTTAGTTTTACATAAAGGCTATTATTTACTGGAAGCCCTTCTTGATTATTACTTTCTTTAGTAAACTTGGCAAAGTTGGCATTGTCAGCCTGGACGAAGGAATTCTTCGGTGTCACCAATTTCTACATCTTCTTATAAACTGTCGTCCTTTCTGATGCCTACCTTAATGCAACTGAATTTCATTTTCAAATGAAGGCTACTTGATCTCCCGTTCACTTTTGGAAAAGTAATTATGTTATTTGTGATTTTACTAACTTGATCATCCATTTTTTTTTTTATTATACATTTTCACAGCATTTACCGTGTTTTGAAAAAGGCCTTAAACTTAGTTCAGGACATAACACGATTAGACTACACGTCTCAGAGAAATCTCGAAACAATAACCCCTCAAAGTACATCCGCTAATCAAACGTGTTGTTTCTCGGATCATTAGCAAGTATAAGGTGTACTACACATATTCGCGTCGGCATGGTTCGCCACAGCCGGGCGGCAAGATATTATACTAAATTTAGACTTGGGAAAATGTCGCTAGGCTTAGCTCAAGTAGAGTGAACATGATTTAGTGACGGCAGATGCTGAAGAGAGTTTTCTGATCGTCACATATAGCAGTATGTGTAGTGATAGCTTCAGGTCAGTTTTTTTGTTCAACAAATATTGTCGAATCGAATGTGACAAAGTTACATTGTCTCATCAATAACGATTGCGGAAAAATTAGAAAATCTATGGGACTGACATAAGCTATCGAAAAGCTTAATTCCAATCCCGGTGATAGCTACTCTACAAATACGAAACTCCTTTAAACTGATTGTCACCAATCTCTGAACCTCTGATGATTCAGTCTCGGTAGAAGCTGAACAGAGTTTGCCTGTCGAAAGAAAGATTGTTTCAGGTCGATTTTGTAATTCAACAAATACTGCCCCATCGAAAGTTCAGCACGAAGTGTGTACTACACCTACCAAACACTTCCCACAAAGTATCGTATCTAACGCGAACTCTTTGCAGAAGACAGACAGTTACACGAACCATATCACTTTCACACACATCAACACATGGCCGTTTGTTTGGCAGACGATTCTCCGCACTCTCACTGACTCGGATTACACTTGATCATGTTATACTGACCATGACGTGGACGTGGGAGTTAGCAGACATTTCTTTTCTACTATGTTTTCTTAGAATTTTACATAATTTATTGGTGGTATAATTATGATAATTAATTTTGGAGATTTAGATTTGTCTGAGATTGTGTTAGGCAGGTCTCGACCTCTCCATGAATCACTTTCTGAGATGATGCCCGGTGTTTTAAACAGATGGAACGTTAGCGGTACTCGGTAGTTTTCGTTTTCAACGAGGTGAAATACGACGGTGATTACAACATTAGTGGTAACACTTACACTACGAAACCGTACCATACTGCTCAAAGCTGTCAATATAGTTCGGATTCCGATTATAGCCTGACGTGCAGATCAGTGTCCAGTTGTATGTTGATTATAATATGATTCGCGACCGTAACAAATATGTATGGCTTTCCAGTGTTATAATCATTAAAATCATCAGTACTACCCTCTAAGTTCATTTAATCCCATTAAATGTTTTTTTCATTAAATGATTTTTTTCATTAAATGATTTTTTCATAATAAATGATTTTTTCATTAAATGATTTTTTCATTTAATGGTCATTGTAAATAAGTACCATTACCCATTTCCGCAAACATACCAACTCCAGAAAACAGATCACTGAGTCTCAAATCAACAAATGCCGATAATTTCCCCGATCCGCTGATTGTCCAATCGTGCGCCGCAGCCCGTCCAATCAGGAGCATTACCGGCGTCCAATCAATTCGTCTATAATCGTATAATGGTCTTACGATCGATTGCTATGAATGAGTATCAGATTAACCGATGATTGGACTTTCTAACAGGTGTTTGTGTGGAGACGAACTAAGTGAAGCGATTCGTGATTAGAGATTAAATGTTTGTTGAAACAGTTTTTGAAGATAGTAATTTCACATAGCAAAATATCACGCTTGTAATCTCCGAACCGTTAGGTAGAGATCTATCTATGTATATTGCACGCCGAAATTAACGGCAGAATAAGAGATCTATATACTCATCTCAAAGGACTTTATGTGTGTAAATGATTTATGACTTGATTTTATAGTACCTACACCTAAATGGGTAGACGACATTGCCACCGCGGGAATATCCTGGATGTGGCTGGCACAAGAACGTGGAGCTTGGCACAAGCAAAGAGAGGACCCAGCTGTGGGTGAAGTCGGGCTGTGGATGATGATGATGACACCTATGTGACGCACACAGTTATGTTTCAGTTCCATGCTATAGGAGGCAAGGTCATCAACGTGCTTGAAAGACAGACTCCAGGCTTCTAGATACTGAAAAAAATCCTGATGGTACCTATTTAACGCTTTACCCTATCTAGGAATAAACTTAAAACCATCTTGTTTAGCAGTAGCTCTTGTGACGCTTAAGGTGCCTGCAGACCAAAGCTCCGATCCAGCGATACTGGCCTGACCAACAAGTTAGGAGAAAGGGGATTAATATTAATTCAATAACAGTATATTTGATTGAATGAAGCATCATCAAAATATTTGAAGAAATGTGTGACTAAAATTCCAACAAATGATTGGTCGGACGACGCGTCATTGGGTTTCCTCATGGTTTCCTGTTCGTATCAAATGCGTATTCGTTTTTGAGTTCCGTAGTGTTTGTTGTTTTTTTTAATTCGTGTTCCGACTGTTCAAAGGGTCATGTTAACAGGACAATGTTTGTCGTCAAACAGACATACGGTGTTCCAAAAGGATTGCCAGCTTTTATTTCAATATTTACTAAATATTGAAATTCCTGTTTTCGAAATTACGGGGAAATTATTCACCTGTTTCCTGTACCACAACTGATACCGAGTCTTGCATCGCAAACGCTAACTACCAAAATATTCTCTCTACTCTAGTTTCCAGATACCAATCATGTTTGCAAACATGTACAAACACGATTTCTTTTGCAAAGTCATCTCGCTTCAATTGCTTCAGATACCAATCGATCAAGATCCGCTTTGTCTGACTAGTTTAGATCAAAACGTGTTCTTATGAAACAAAAGCGGTCCACTGAGTCAGCCATACATTCCTCTTAGGGTTAGTGGGTGCATTAAATTCTCTATACAAGGTACTTAAAGGCCGTCTTGTAAGCTTAGATGGCATTTTTCATTCAGTTTGTCAAACAGGATTGTTATGGCAAAGTTGATTGGCGCTAAGCGTAAAGTGTGAATTGATAGATATTTTAGTGTAGCAGGTTTGGCGATAATGATAAAATATGACTATAGATAGAAACTTGTTTTAGTATTTAATATACCGAATATACATTTTTTTTATGCTTGGCGGTAAAGTTCCTACATTCCGAATACACACATCCAAAGTAAAATCTTACATCCGTCCGTAGTAATATTATAAAAACGAAAGCATCTCTGTCTGTCTGTCAGTTTCACGCCTCAATGACTGAACTGATTTTTTTAGCACTTGGCATACAGCTAGACAAAGACCTGGGTTACGATACTTTTTATCCCGATAGTACGTTAGGTCCCGTGAGATAATTTCCGACCGTTGTGCGGGCAAAATGGAGGGCTGAGGTTTATCTTAAATCAATAAATATAGGCAAAGATAAAGTGTTAAGAGACACGAAACGACGAACTTTTAAACGAAGGAGGTTAAGAGCTTGTTGGAAGGTTTAAAGAATTTAATTAACACTATTCTAGGTGCCAGTACCTAGAATACCTCTTTTACTCGCCGATAAGAAACTACAATTTCACGGACACAACACTACCCGCATCGGTCCAGTTTTGGTCGCGGACTCGCGGCGACCTAGCCAGCAGGCCCCAGGGTCGCCAGGGTCGCCATATGGTGCACATATGACCATTGTACTTGCTCTGTAATCCTCTGTCGAAGTGACCATGCCTCTTCTGGAACGAATCGAATTGAATGTTTCTTACGAGTATATCATGCATGATCGTTGAAAATAATTTTATATTGGGCTTAAACAAGTTATTGGTTACTGATATTAAGCTGCAGCCGGTTAGCCTGGAAGCCGAAGCCAACATAGTTGGGAAAAGGCTAGGCAGATAAATTCAGTTATTGGTTCCGGCTGACATTCGTAGATCTTTTACAGTCGTTACGGGCCGTTATAAGCCCTAAAGTTTAACAACCATGCTTGGTTACCTTTAGCAAGAACGGTTCTAATGTTATCCAGTAACTGGTTTGTGGAAGCAGTCGCTCCATAAAATACAATGTATGTATTCAACTGCATCCAATTAGACAGAAAGCCGACCCAGCATCGTTGCGAAAAGGCAAAAACATTAATTGTAAAGAATGAAGAGTATCGCTTCAGTTTCAGTGGTTCCTCAAACGTCGTGGGTAGGTTAATTATAGCTGATACGGTATCATCGCATTTCTTCACCATTGAATTCAAGATACCACCCACAGACTCGTCAAAATTCTTACCCAGAACAAGTTTCAATCAGATAAGCAACTCTGCCTCTGACATTAGATAAAGTACGAACTACGAACAAAATTTGTGAATGCTTGTAAAGCCTATCTATAAATAGTGTCTTGTAAAATGTCAACGTGACATACCTAGGGCCAAGGTGAGCTACAGTTGGTAACAGTGATCAGCGATACGGAGCAGTCGATCTAACTGGAACACAAGGTGAGGTGAAAGATGTGTCGTGATTTACTGCAGTTGATTACAAAGGAATGAAATCGAACTGCAGTATTTAAGATGGAGAAACCAAAAAAATTGAGATTTTTTTAATTTTAGCTTTTATGAAAAGGTTTGCTGAAAAGTTGTGTTAAAAGCTATTAGAAAAATGCATATAGGTAAAGATGCAATAAGGTTCGTTATTTATGGCTTTTGAGAGGCCACACGAAACTAAGGAGATAAGGAGAATCGCTAAGGAGATCTTTTAGAAACATAGGCAAAGATCTTGCCTATGTTTCTAAGAGATCTCCTTAGCGTTTCAATGACAAAAGTTTAAATACGCTTTGTCATTTACATGAAGTTAAACACTGACGCCGTCATAAGGTCGTAAGTGCACAGGAGACAAGGCATGCGGCCAAGATGGAAGGTGGTCCATTGTCTATTGAGTGTCGCATACTCTTGAATTCTGAGCTGACCATAAACTTCTGTGGAGATGTTACTAAGTGATGAAGATTATCATGATAAAAATGAACACTGCCCTCGCGTTCTTAACTGTAGCAACCCTAACAGAAAGTGCTACTTAACCGTGTCGTTTAAACATAAAGCTACATGTATGATAATGGCAGGTCAGAGATCACGATGCGTAGTGGCAAGTGGAAACTGGTTCTTAACTTCCAACCTACAAGTACCATTAACGACATGTTTCCTCCATTTCTCCTTAAAGCTATGCAGACAGGTGACAAGTGATTAAATATAGGTTTACGTTCTTGCTATACCTAGCGTTCTTTTTAATAGAGGTACAGTGGAATGCCTGGTGTAGTTCAATATTATAATGCTTAAGTTTTACTTAAAGCTTATTTATTCTTTATTTTTTTTTATATATCTCATCATCATCTTCCTACTCTTGTCCCATGTTACTTGGGGTCGGAGCATCATATCATTCTTAACACAATCCATTCAGCGAACGATTTTCTTTGGTCAGAAAATCATTTTAGAAACGCGAGAAGGTCTGGAAAGCGATTGTCTCTGTCTAGACTTCTTAGAGTCTAGATTAAGAGTTTACCGATATGGCCACCAAACCACGATATCTTGACTTAAAATGTGATTACTTCAACTCTTTAGACATCGACAGAGTGTAATTGTGGTAATCATGTGGAAAGTAAAATGGCGTACCTTAGCGCATATCTATCGGTGACCAGCCCGAGGCATGGCCGTTGTTATTATCTTTTATTTTATAAACAATTGTGCAAGATATTGGAGTGGCCTGTCTTGGATGGTCATCGGCTTAAAATAGTTTAGGCGTGATGTCATGTCAGATTTGCCGCCAGATTAGCCGCTCCATGTTTTTAATCTGAATCAAACTTTGAACGGGATTGCTTAATGTAATGACACTTATTTATTTCTGCTATTCACCCTTAAATAATGGTCCTGTGCCCTTAATGTCCTCTCTCCTCGTAAACGAGCTATCAATGGAAGACTTTCATTCGGAGGGCACATTTTGTGAGCTTTAAGCATTGGTACAACACTGATCGGAGACATTTCAGTTTTTTTGCTGTACCATACATTCATTAATTTACCTTTAACTCTTCTTCTCCTCCTTCTTTTTCGTATGGTTAGTGCCTAACCTGGTATTCTAACACCAGACCTCTGACTTGGCTTTTCATGACGTCAAGAAATATGTCTAAGGCATGTTTGGTTTCCTCACGACGTTTTTCCTTCACCAAAGCTAGTGAAATAATTAAACAATACGCACATGAATCCTACAAATTTGAGCTTTTAACTTAATTTATTAAACATCTATTTAACACAAGACTTGGTGCATGCTCACTTACCTCTACCATGCTTCTACCTACCTTTATCTTCACTTGCCATAGATTACAACTTTCTATGCCCTGAAGCTTTATTTACCCCATTAGCGTCACTTGAAAAACGCTAACTCATCTAAATATATTGTCATACAGAGAAAATGTTATGCAGTCTCTTCCAATTACAGATAAACGACCAGTGTATCTTGAAACACGGTGGAACGAGGAACTAAAATGAAATGTACTGAGTTTGACAGATTTCTATGCTCTTCCCTTGGCAAGCGTAGTTGTGGTGGAATGCCAAGGCTTTCAGCCAAGAGGAAGTACTAATTATGTGATGAGAAAGTTCACATCAAACTATACCTATACTGTATCTTTGATTATTATTAAAGCGTTTTTATTAATTGTTATTCATTTTGATAGATCATCTTTACACTCTCGTTAGACATTCTAGTTTTAGCCTTACAGATATACGAGTATGTAGGTATGGCTGTGTAGTTATCAATATTCAATCTGGAAGCTTTTCTCAACTTTTTTCATGTGATAAGTTTTATGATGTTTTTCCTTACACATTCTTTCCTCCATCGAGCAAAACTTCTACGCTTCCGACAGTCTATTTCTGGCAAAAAATACATTGTTGCATTATACATAATAATTTGAAATGAGTCACAAGCACGTTATTAATAATATTCGCTGTAGATCACGACACATGACATCACACCTTGCAATTCCAAATCAAAAGAGCATCCATTTAAAGCCACACCTAAAAGTTAAGGCGCGAAATTTTGGCACCGTCAAGTCCGCCATTTTGAAACTAATTAGAAAAAGTATAGCTGTACCATAATGTTCTCTGTTTTCTATAGAACAATCAGGTGTTCGGCTTTCGTTTGACTCATAGAAAGTACAATGTGTGATGATACCATGAGACATGTAGACAATGGGACAGTGTGTCGTGTTGTGAATAGTTACGATACGAGTGAATGCATTTCATAGAATGTTTTTATAGGAATTTGATGGCGTTTCGTAATGATCGTCATCCGGCATGGAAAACTGTGAAACAATTTATTGTATCGAAACGTATTGGATTTGGTAGACGCCGCAGTACGAACATGGATCCTAGAGGGACTAGTCAAGTAGCATGTATTTCTATTACAATTTTCAACAGGATCACATCATAAGATTTAAAATAATTTTTTTTAGAAATTTTTTCGATAACTAATGGCAACGTCATTTTTAACTTTTCCACAAGTAAACTTTACCTTACACTAGGAATTTCTCCTGTATCTACCTGTGTGGGTGCCTTTTCAAACATTTAAACTCATAAACCACAGAGTACTTTTATATATAGGTATAGAGGCTTTACTCAACGGGTTCAGAAGGAAAGTGATTGGTGGCGCCATCTGTAACCACAAACATACAACTTTCCTGATATATGTATATAATTGTGTAGATGTATACGTCTACCATCATTCTTGCTTCCAGGCAGGTTTTTACTTTAAAATTAGGTAATTTATGTTTATTAACCCCGTAATTTACTCATAGACTAACGTATATGAATAAATTAAGGAATTACTTGGCTGCAGAAAATTAAACCCATATTATTATAATCATAGTCATTTATTTTGGCCTAAGCATTGACTGTTGCACCAACAGTCGTCGTAGTAGGTCATACATAATAGAATCAAATCTTTTCTTTTATTGTTAGTAATGTTAGCTTTTAGCGACATTTCGTCAAACAATAATAATAATATGCCGAGTTTGTCGTTAACACATTTGTTGTTGTTGTTGAATAACACATTGAATGCCTTCAAGAACAGACTGGATGATATCTAAAATCTTAAGGGTAACAAATATTGTCTTCCATTCAAAATTCCAATTCCAATTTCTTGAAAAATAACAAAAACGACCGGCAGATTGATTGTTTGACAGCTTGCTTCATTGATGCAAGTAAAAAGTACAAAATAACTACTACGACACCAATTTAGCAGGTTTTATTTAGAGTATCACTTACATTAAAATGTATGCCAGTAGTAATGTTTTATTTTTTTTTAAACATATTTTATGATTTTATTTGATATATTACGCGTATTTCAAATTGACTTAAAAACTTTGGTAGTTTATTTAGTTCAATTATAATAAAATAAACTACTAAACAGAATATTTATTTTATTAATGGTAACATTTGGCGTTCATTTGATGGAGTATAATGAAACAAGAATAAAATAGTCACTTCGTCAGTGGAGCTGTAGTATATTGCAATCTATTTTCAATTTAGTCGGTTAGCGTCAGCAAACGCCATCTATATTCACAAACCAGCGATACATGATTTTATAATACGACAAAATTAAAAATGCATTAGGAGAAGGACCTGTTACTAGATTACGGTAGTCTTTCAATTTGGTAACATTATTTTCTCCTAGTTGCATGGTAAAATGTTCTAAGATTGTACAGCCTGCTCATAAACTGCGAGATCCGGAACAACTGTAGTAGATCAAGACCATACGTTCCGTGCGGGAATCGATCCCGCGACTCGGAGCGCAGCAGCCAATCGTACAGCTACTGTTACACAACAACCGTTCTGTCAAAATTTTCCTGAAGGAATGTCTATCTATCTAGGCCCTCACGACATGACCGAGATGTCAATAGGTATGTCAGTGGAATTTTAAACGATATTGTTATGATGTTGTACCACAAACACGTTTCGTTGTGTGCGGTATTCATATTCAGTCCCATGCCTAATAGCACAGTAAAAGTAATGCTGTGCTAATAGGTAGACAGTCTTTTGTCATTAAATGTAGACAACACAACAAAATAGGCAAAACTAACGCAACGTAGGGGCGGCCCTGAAATAACCAGTAGGTACAGGCGTGGCAACTGTATGTAGTTATTTCCATATTCATATAAATTAACAAAAGAGGAGGATCTAGTGGCTAAATAATAACTGCCGCTCGGGTCGATCTTCAGGTTAAGCCGCGCTTGTCTGGATTGCTCTATGGATGAGTAACTAGCCATTACATACCAAGTATCCCATGTGCCTCGGAAAACACGTTAAGCTCTTGGTCTCGGCTATCAATTGTAGACCTTTGATAGTTGTTACAGGTAGTCAGTGGCCCGAAACTCTGACAACCAGTCTTTATCAAGAGGTATTGTATTACCTAGTACTAACTGGACTGTGGAGGTCAGATAGGCAGTAGCTTCATGTAAAAAACTGGTATTCAGCTGCATCCGGTTAGTCTGGAAGCCGACCCCAACATAGTTGTGAAAACGCTAGGCAGATGATGAGATAAATTAACAAAAGGTCTGATGGCAAAGAGTGCTAAAAATAACGATACTTCATCCGTGTAATAGCATAAACATAATCAGGATTATCCACTTCCGCCCGACCATTGAACAACGCAACGGTTTTTATTTAGGTACAAAAATTATTTTCATGGTGGTTTTAAAATATTCAAAGAAAGGAAACAGCTTTATGACCTAGGATATCTCGTAATCTTTGTGAATAATTTAACAGTTTTATGGTTATTAGTGATTGCTGAAATAAATCGTCTGGAAACAGATTTTGGACCCTGAGCTGCAATGAGAAGGTAGTTAGGATAAAGTAGATAAGGCTTCCATAAACAATGAGACACCAACGTCTCCTGTTGTTTGCTCGTTACAGGAACTGATGGACGCAACTGGAGGCGCCAATCGTAGCCTATAATTCTGGGTAAACTCAATTTAGTGCCGTCAGCATACTTAGAAGGAGGAGTAGGTAAAGCTATCATCATTCTCTTGCCCTTATCCCAATATATTTGGGGTAGGCGCAGCATGTCTTCTTCTTCCATTATTCTCTATTACTCGGCTCCTCATCAGACGCAGGAGGCGTCTTCTTGCCATATATTCCTTCACACAGTCCATTCATTGTTTCTTTGGTCTTCCTCTACTCTTATACCCATACACATTCATACTACAAAAAAAATAGCACAACAGGTAGAACATAATTATGTAGATAGACTGACGAATTAAATTAAATAAAGAGTCGTGTACTAAGTATAATCCCTAATTCGACACGCTACCCACAACTGCAGTGCACTTTGCCAAATTGAATGTGCTAAATCACATTTGGTCGAACATGACCTTTAACTTGAGAACATGGATCAAGGTCCTAGGTTAAGCCGCTCATCATCCTTTACAAAGGTTAGGTTAAGCAAATTGTAATCCTAGATCAGCCACACAACCTGGCCACCTCAAGCCTTTATTATCCAGTGTCAAGTGCGAACAATACTGCGTCCATATCGGCAAGACTGCGCATACGCAACCCGGTCACGATCCGAGTGCCTTCGTGTCCACTCGTGAATGCTCGGTGATTATTCGTGAACGTCATTGCTGGCGATTCGTTTCACTTTTGAAACGTGCTGATGACTTTATTATGATTTTATGACAATAATAAATGTGTTGTGGGTTTAGAACTAACGTGTGCTAGTCTGGGTTATCGCTCGATATTTTTGCTACGTTACTTAGCCGCTTTAATCACGAATTGGCGAAGCGGATTGTTTTCTTTCACCAATGATGTAGCAAGAAAGGAGGTCCTGTGTTTGATGAGATGACGAGTAATAGAGAAGTATGAAAGAACAAGACATGCTGCGCCCACCCCAAATAAATTGGAATAATTGTAGAATAATGATGATGATGAAGTCTAAGATAAACTTATGCCCGTTTTCACCAAATGTGTGTCTACTTCACCTAAAGCAGCCTAAGTAGGTATAGGTCTTAACACTACTTCCAACATAGCTCTTTTGTGAAGGCATTAATTTGGGTGCAAGTCACCTTCGTCTTAGTAAAAACAACCATTAAACTCTCTCAGTAGGTACCTACTTCTACTTACAGGTTAAAAAATGGTTGTCTAGACGTTGCGACGAACGTTCACTAAGGGTTGAACACAAGGGCTATTGAATCGAATCGACCAAGAGCCTGTATCTCTCTTATTAATAGGTTACCTACTAGTATGTGTAGAATGACACCATTGACCATCTCAACAGGTTAGAGCAGTGGTGGCCCATGGTAAAGTGGCGGACAGTACAATACAAACTAAAAAACCCAGCTGAAAAGCGGCCAGCAGCCAGGCCCATTCCATGTTTTAATTTTATATCCTAGTCCTAGTTAGTAATATTATAAATGAGATAGTTTGTGAGGACTGATGGATGTTTCTTACTTATTCAGTCTTTCACGTAAAAACTATGGACCAGATTTGAATGAAATTTAGCACACAGATAGTTTATAACCTGGATTAACAAATAGCATACTTTTTATCCCAGTAGTAACTATGATCGAACTCCACGCGGGCGAAGCCGCGGGCATAAGATGGTAAATTTATATTTTTTTTATTTCAATGGGTCCCACGTGCTTACTAATTCGCATGTTTTTTGCTTTTCAGTCGGGTTTTTTTATTTTTTAAATTTTCTTACTTTGTTTAGTATATTTCCATAAGTACCATGTTCCTATGTAGACAGGTATAATCAAACACCTTGCTATTGCCACCCAGGAGCAACTAACTATAAATAAATTGTGAATGAAAATTGCGTTTTTGTTGAAAACAGGTAACGACACCTGCTGTCCGAAGGATTCCTCTACCACATCATACAATAAAACGGGAATAATATTCTATTCGTCACACATTGCTGCACAAATTCACTGTTCTCATCTCAATGTGCAAGCAGACTACGTAATGGGTGGCGTACAGTAAGGAGATTTCGTTTGTTGTTTTTGTTTTTATTGTCTCTGGTCTCTAATTGTATTTGCCATATGCCGATCAGCTGTTGCAGACCAGTCCGTTTTTATTATCATCAAGGTATAGTTGATGGAATACCAGCTGCGTGTTTTTTATGGGGCGAAATTACACACCATCTGACGTTTCCATTATTTTTGTTAGGGAGTGCTATAAATATACGAAATTGGACTTAGCAGGTACCTACTTGTCATTCCAATAATATTTGAAATTACTTAAATGTATAGTTAGCCCCCTGCTAGTGCTAGTTTAAGTAAGTAGGTAGGTACACACCAGATTTACCTGATCCGAACAGGAATTTTTAAGTATCTGTCTGTTCGATTTAACGGTTCTAACTGTAATATTACCTAATGATAACTTAAGTCCTGGATTTACCTCTTACAAAATAGTCAACCTAATCCATACTTGCTAAAAGCAATTTCCTGTTTTAGCGAACACAGCCAACGTCGACCCGTGACCAAACACTAGTATTATGTGTCCCTCACCATTTCATTCATGGAATCTTAGAGGCGTGGTTTAGAAGCTACGAAGATGCGCAGCGACGCCACCGGGCAACGGCGTCGCATCGATATGCCCAAAGAGGACAGAGAGTGCGTCACGCTCGCACAACGTGAATTAGTTGCGCTGTGTTCACCACGCGACGTACACGCTCGATCGACGTATAAAATAACGTGAATGTAATTTTCAATCCTACTACATAATAAATCAAATAATGTTTACCTATGTGATTTGTGATTCAATAACGGAACCTTGGGGTCTAAAATGGCCGCTTTAACAGAATCATAATAGGATAATAATGAATCACGGTAAATATCGAGACGCAGTTAATATTATGAATTGTCACTTTGCAACCATTTGATTTATTGTAACGTAATTCTGTAATTCATATTATTAGCCAATTATGATTCTGCTAAAGCGGCCATTGTAGACCTCCTGGTCTGCTAAATAAAGTCATTTCTATCATTTCCAACAGCCGCCATTTTGTTTGCAGTTTTGACTGAAAATGCCTTGTTGTGCTGTGCAAATCTGTGGAAATAGGAGCAGCCAAGCAAACTTTAAGACTTGTGGTGTGACTTATCATATGTAAGTGTCGTCGTAGCACTCGTCGTGTCTTCAGTCAATACCGTAGGTACATCAGTGGTACTTGTAAGGGTCCTACAGCAAGTGGAAAAATCCTTGCGCAATTATTTGATGTATAATTGCGCAAGGATATAAAATACTGTACCTATCAGTATTACCTTTTGGGGCGCTCGCGCATCCTCGAGAATGCGCGAGGAGGCGTCGAATTTTGCCCTTCCCTGTACCTACTACGAAAATTACCCTTACTGCTACGACCTAAAGGTGCTTTTCAATGTCTAATGTCTATCTCTACCCACCTTCTACCTTTTTTGTGATGAAAAATATGTGTGCCTACTTTAAAGTTAACTTAATATTTCCTTGATTACAGTTTCCCAAAAGCCAACCCAACATTGAAAGAGAAATGGATCGAAGCTTGCGGCCGAAAAGACGACTGGTTTCCTACCCGGCATGCCGCCATCTGCAGCTCACATTTTGAGGAGAAGTGCTACCAGCCCTACACTAAGACCCGCAGATTGATCCCGGAATCAGTGCCTACCCTCAAGCTGCGACTAGTTTTTGAAACTGTAAGCTTTTCTCAACATCTCTAACATAACATTACGCCTGTAATCTTTACATTTCCGAAAGATTAAGCAGAGGTATGTTATCAAGAATCATTCCCGCTATATCAATTCCCGTTACGTCGACTCGTGATTTTTCTTGATTTTGATGCATTGTCTTTTGTTTCACCTTGATATGACTGTCACAGAGACAGTCACATTAAAAAGGAAATACGGCTGTGCTTTTAATTATTAAAGTAATAATTTCGCTCATCCGGTGTTATCGTGTTTTACTAGCGACCCGCCCTTGCTTCGCACAGCGCCACCTATCGGGTCCAAAACTCTATGTAATGTAGCCTTTAACCCTCAGGTGTCGATTCGCAGTGTTAAGATGGGTCCTTCTTTCTAATTTATATGGGTGCATCAGTATCGAAAATATGAAACAACACGAGCGATTCTTACACGATAACGCTCGTGTGCGCGGTCGGGCGGAGGCGGCAAAAATTTAGAGTCGGTGAGCGCCGCTCCTGACTGAATTGATCACTCTTATTCTGTTACAATCCTTGAACTGTTATTTTAATTACCTTTGATAGATTAGCAGCACAGTGACCTTTATTTTAGATGCAATAAGGTTTAAATAAAATATCTGTGAAAAACTGGTGTTACTATTAGCAATTTATTCTGTACTATTATTATCTCTAAAAATAATGTTTTTTTTTTTCTTTTCCAGCCAGCAATAACCTCAAAACACAGAATCAAAACCAAGAAAACTGTCATAAAACCAAGTCAAAAAATGTCGACTCTAGAACGATATAAAGTACAAATCGAGAAGTATAAAAAAATGCTGCACCACCATAGGCAGCACATAAGAAGACTTCAGCAGATGGTCCATAGATATCGCAATAAAGCCGATGGGATTAAGAATGTGTTGACAGCATTGAAAAATGAAAATGCTATCAGTGAGGATCACCTTTGGTTGTTGGAAAGTGATGGTGAAGCGTTCTTAATAAGTGAGACGTAAATACAATGTGAGAATCTTTATAGTTGACTTTTAATCAGCCGCTAAAATTCCAACTGGACAGGGATTTGGGACGCTGGTCGCCACTTTATGAGAAGGAGTGGGCCATTACCCACCACGCTGGCTCATTCCGGATAGGTACATGGATGTCACAATGTGTCAGATTTTGTTTTACTACGAATAAAAAAATATTAATTGTAAATCTAGCATTTTTAATTTGTGATTAAAAGCGGTGCCTGTATACAGATGGATACTTTCAGCGGGGCATAGTTCCCCTTACCGCCCCAGTGCCCCGATGAAAGTTTCCACCCTGTATACTAATTGAAAAATAAAGGTTGAATAAGAATATTTTGAGTGTGTAATTCTTCAACGCCATTTATTTCATTAGATCGTGATAGACGAGCAAGCCAGAACTAGGCAGGTAAGTACTAAGTACATTAAAAGAAGGATATTTACACAGAATCAAAAAGAAAAATTAACAAGTTGTTCGTTATAATATCCATGAATGAGAGAAAGAATATTTCTCATAGCTATCGCTACGCAACGTATCGCTCGAATACGTAGCGTAGCCTTGCCTTGCGTTCGTCGAGTCAGCTCAACAAACTAGTTCCCGCGACGGCTTCTCCGCGCGCCGCGACCAGCGCTAGTAGCAACAGTGTCACCGGCTTGAAAAGACGCGTATCGTGCCTTATCAGTTCAAAACTCTTTACGTAAAAGTATCGATGTTTTTGACTAAATTACACCTCACACGTAATCCGTGATAGTGAAAACTGTGTTCAAGTGCGACAAAACAAGTGTTTCAACCATTAAAAGTGTGAATAGTTCAGTTTTAACGTGATTTTCAAACAAAAATCGCGGGTAAAACTTTGTATTAACGGAACTGAATCGTATCGGATTTTGCTGCTGATAGTATTGGGTTATTCGGTGAGTAGCGTTTTGTTATGGTGTTTAATGTTTCATGGTGAAATAGCGGTAAAACTACGATTGTAATTTGTAACTGAGCAAAAATAGTTCGTTGATTTTAAAGTTTTGGCTGTGATTGGGCGCAGACGGCCGAAACAAATACCTATCGTTGTTTGTCTCTGGCAGTTTATTTGAAATTGGAATTCGGTGACTGACCTTGTGAAATTGATAGGATTTTATTTCCCAGAACCCAATGTATTTAGTAAGTAGGATCATAACTACGCTGTGTTATTTTGATTTTATAATAGTTTAAAAGTCAACCGAACATCCAAAGATGCAAGAAAGTTATCTTTGTATTAATTAACGTGTACAACCTTACCAATTGATAACTGGTAAGCGGCACCTTCTATTTATTTTTAATCACATCGCATTAGTTACCGACCTAGGCAGGTGAAATTCCATACTTCATCGATATCGGTATTTAGTATCTAGCGTACACTCATTTATCTGGCAGATGTTTAGACTAGCCTATGTAGGTAAGTTTCTACCTAGGTTGGTACCTAGTTAATAACCGCACGCATTTTTGCTACATAGTACAGATTTATTCATTAAAATGTAATTTATAGAAAGCAGCTTACGGTTTTTTGGAGGGCTTGTTCATCAGTTTATCACCTACCATTAATTCACCAAACAGCAAATAAAAGTGAAGTTTCGGTTTTATTCACTAAATTCCTAATTCAAAATGAAAACGGTACCTACCTACCGATGGTAAGTACCTAACTGGCCACAAACAACCATAGACAACTATTCGACCTAAACATTTACATGCAATGAGGTCTAGGACTAAGCAGTTCCATTATTCATTACAATAAATGAAGCAGGATCTTTCTAAGCTAAGTGGCGAAGGTCAGAAGGCTGTGGAAAGTTCCAAGGTGAACTTGATGTGCGCCTTGCGGGTTGAGGGAGTGCGGGGCGTGCGCCCTTACACGATCAGAATATGAAAAAGCCGGTTTTGTGACCATTGACCACTGACGTCATAGGTATTTCAAATTCCGTGCTAGCAGGGTTCCTCTTGTAGGTATTTTATTCTTGTTAAAATTTATTCAAACCTGTATGGACTAATTGCGAACTCTAACACCGCACCCCAGCGGCCTAGCAAACTCTGACCTCTTACACGCCTGTACCCACCTCCTGAAAAAAACTGAGTCGAAGTCCGTTTCCGCTACTTGTCCATATCGGTGGGACAAAAATATAAACCATAATAAATAATATTGTTCTTTAATGATTTTTTAAATGTAACGAAAAGAAAATACCTACTAAGCTACGCGTAGTAGGTTCAGTTCCGTTCCACAAAACATCTGAATCATCAATCAAATAATTCTACTGACGCAAATTGACATCTGCCTACATAAACATTGTAATTAAAATATATTGTTTCTTACGATATTCTACGTCCGATACAACAATAGAAAATAGTTAGATACCTCTGTAGGTGCTTTGCCAATTAGTCGCCTAGAGATGGGACCTCCCGAAAGTAGGTAGGTAGTACGCGTATGACTCATCTCATGGTTTCTGAGTATCGATTTGGATTAGATTCTTTAAAGGGCAACCAACGTCAATGTTAAGTCCCATCTACTCGTCTCGTTGGTCTGCTAAGCTATTAATTGGTTGACGTAGGTTACATCGGTAATGAGCGATTAATTTTCAAAGGTATTCGATTAATTTACCCATGTTTAGTTCAGCAACCATTGAAAAGAGCTATAATATATAGAGATCTGGAAGACGTTGCGTTGGAAGGCCTCCCACTAGGTAGACCGATGACCTGGTAAAGGTTGCAGGGATTCGCTGGATGCGAGATGCACGGGACCGGTCAATGTGGCGACACTTGGGGGAGGCCTATGTCCAGCAGTGGACGTCTTTCGGCTGAAATGATGATGATGATGATATAGAGATCTGGTATCTGAATTCTAATTTCACGCCTCAATTAGTAATTTAAATTAAATTGCACACCCACTTGATATACCTAGCTTCATTTGGACAAAACTTACCTGAACTTTAACACTAGGCTAGCTAGGTTGATCATTTACCACATCATCATCATCCACAGCCCGACTTCACCCACTGCTGGGAATAGGCCTCTCTTTGCTTGTGGCAAGCTCCACGATCATTTACCTACCTACATTAAAGTGCAAATCAAAACGAAATTATTTACCAAGATGAGTTAATTCAAAAATAACTTTGTAATCCTGCGTCATGGCTTTTTATCGTAGGGATTATCATACTTACTAAACTTCTATTCCGATGAAAAATATTTAAAGAAAAAACACTTGAGACGGAGAGAATAA
The DNA here is from genome assembly GCA_910589295.1 of Noctua janthe. NCBI lineage: Eukaryota > Metazoa > Arthropoda > Insecta > Lepidoptera > Noctuidae > Noctua > Noctua janthe. The sequence goes on along the minus strand of OU342565.1, from coordinate 1,382,478 downwards.
CAACCGTTTTTTTTATTTACTGCGACTTGCGGCTCGACTATTATCCGTAATCGGTAAAGTCGCATCACTAACCATACCTGTTTCCGGAGGTCACCGGCCGTGCCCGCACCATAGCGCGCAGATAAAAAACGTTAAAACTAAGTAAATTAAGATAACAATGTTTAGCGACCCCGTTATTTCTAAACTAGAGATATTTGTCATGGTGCTGTAATTTTTATGAAACACTAGCTTTTGCCCGCGGCTTCTCTCGCGTTAATTTAGAATTTGACAATCAATTCGGGTTGCACTTGTACTCTGCTTGTAAAATTATTTAATTCAGTCATGATTCGAAAGACATGTGGCGCCATCTATAAAAAGGTACCGTATGTCCTTTTATGTACACCTGACAACAATGCAAAATTTCAGGATGATCGGTTCAGTGGTTTAGGCGTGAAAAGTTAACAAACAAACTTAGTTTCACCTTTATAATTAGGATACCTACCTAGTTTACATACGCTATGGTAATCGTCGTTGTCGTTGGTTGTCTTGTCGTGGTAAGTGTGGGCATGTGGTGAGGAAGACTGAGGAAAATGTCGTGAGGAAAGTTTTGAGTGTGAATGTGGATGCCTATTAGAAAAGTGTAGGGAAAGACCAAAAAAACAATGTATGGACACTAGTAGCGAAGGGACAATTTTTGTAATAAGTAAGCCGGAGTACATATATTATGTCTTTAATCTGATTATATTATTTGTCTATACAATACTGACTGTGCCATTTCAAAGGCCTTTTTCAAAAGAAATCCGGTAGGAATCGAGTTGTATGAAACCTTCGCCACTGACTGTTTTATGCGGAAAATATCCCGTAAGTTACAGTATAAGTTTTTAACAATGGATGGGCTGACTCATAAGAAGGGTAGGGTTGAAAGGGTATGAAAAAAGTAGGCATGGTGCGCTGAACAAATTGGGATAAAGGCAGGAGAATGCTGATGCATACCAACAAATGACTGGGCATCCCTCGCAGTCGAGCGTCCAGTCCAGCGACAAAACTATTCGAACTACACACTCTTTCCTTGCAAACTCGTGTCTAGTTGCTAGCTCACCTTTCCACTAATGCACGATGAGACAGGTACCTTACGGTGTTGTAATTTTAAAACAAAGCATGTTGGGCAACTGAAGAGATAAGAAACGGGGTAATAAGTCTTATTATCTCATCATAATTACCGTTGGTAAACATTCTCGGAAGGACACAATAGACCACCTCTGTAAATAGTCCTAATGTTTTCATAATCACCAATCTAATAGACTAAACAGATTGGTGATCGTACTTATTTATTAAGCGGTAATCTCTTTGCAGTTACCTCACTAATCCCACGATTAGAACCATACGAAGATGCTTTAGAAGCAATCAATGATTTGAGCTTATCAAATTTGATCATATTTAAGTAAGGTGTTTACTGCCTTCGCTAAAGTGATAGTGCTAGTGTTTCTATTCCACGTTATAGCTACAATTACTAAACCTTCGTCTATGCTCTGTTTAGTAGCAGAGTTAGTAGCCACTAGCTAGCCGACTAGGCAGCAGGAATGTTTGTCGGAAATCTGCGATCACTATGAAAACCTGTTGGTTGTGGACTTGTGGTAAAGGTTTCACTTAGAACTGAATGCGGATCTAGTATTCTTCATTTTGTATGCTTGATTATTAAATTACTAAGTTTTATTATATTGCCACCGAATTACTTACTAAAATCATTTTTACTGAAAGACTACTACTGGACAGAGGTCTTCCAAAAAACACAATATGGTATGGTCTTAATTTATGTTATGATATTATGTATTATTTAAATTCCGAACAAAATTGGATATGCAGCCTTTTATTTTTTCTCTTTTTTTTCGGATGAAATAAATTTGTAAATGCATTTAGTTTCGTAAATTTTCGATTTTAGTTTTGCTATGTTAGTTTTGACAATTAAATTAAAATTTTAAACTACCAATGATCTTTCTAAAGCAGCCAGCATTACAGAAAACATGACAAAATCAAATAAAGCACTTAAAAAAACCTCCAAAAACCCGTCCTAAAAAATAACTAATAAGTACATTCTCTTTTAGTGATAGTAACCTATCGTCAATTCACACGCTTAACTTTGTATGCGCAAACGCAGACGTACGAATAGGACCGAGGTTGCTGACCGCTCTCCTTACACGTTCATAGCGTAACCTGAAATTATTGAAAGGACTGCCTGCACATTGTGAATGTTTCGAATTCCTGCCTGTACCGCTATGTAATAGATATGTTAAAAAAATGTAGAATGGTATTAAGCGGGCTAAGGTTCTTGATTACCGTTCCTTATTTACTGCATGTAGCTTCAAGTGTTGAAACAGTGTGGTTTGCCGTCTCTCCGGATGTCATATAGCCAGTTTATTCAAAGGCTACCTGCACTATGCCAGTAAAAATTGGAAAAATGACGTTTATGTTTATCAGTCCACTGGGTCCACATATCTCTGGTAAACAATGGTGCGTAAAAAGTAAATATTGTAACATTTGGTAAGATGACGAGTAATAGAGAAAGAAGAAGACATGCTGTGCCTACCCTAAATAAATTGGGATTAGGAAAAGAGAATGAAATAATTCGGTGATCTAAAGGAGAAAAAAAAAAAAAATATTGCCACTGAAAATTCTTTTTGACTTAATTTATAATTCGCAATTGTTATCAGTTATCACAGTGATAAGAGCATGTATTTTTAACTAGGAAGTGACGCAAATCAACGACTTGCTATATCAGGGCCCAAGTGATCTTATCGTGAGTGTCGATAAATATTCAGCCACGACAAATCATATCGTGTGAAGAATATTTTAATCAAATAAATAGATGAACAAATCTAAGGTAAAACCCAAACAATCGGTTCAAGTCCACAGCTAGCCGTAGACCTCTCTGAAATTGAATCACAATACCATTATGGTACTTCTGAAACACTGACAATCGCAAAGCCTTTCATCTTTACGCTGCTGCAGGCGGTTTTTTCGAACCTATGAAGCGTGGAGTATGAATTTCCATCAACATCCTTCGGATTGAGATCGAAATCGTGTTACGCAATTGAAGTGCAGGTTTTCTGCATCCAACATGAAAAGAAAAGCTGGTATTCAATCAAATTCGAATAGTCTAGATAGACACCTACAAAATGATGAAGAGATCGCCTAGATTTTGACGAAGGAATCAAAACTGCAAAATCAAAATGAAAAACTGGTCTCCTCCTCCGTCTCCTTTTCTCCGCTTCCCAGAACTTAATTCATCATACAGAGTATAACTTTCCAAGCAATGGCATGCTTACCGGCTAAAAATAGTCACAATGCAAAAACCTGGTTTACTTAAAGGTCGCAGAGGCCAGACGGCAGCCATTATGACATTATTGTGATGGATGATGTAGGGCTTGGGGCGGCTAGTTCTTTGTAGCATAATACCGTAATGGATAATACCTGTTCAAATAAGCCGAGCCATGGAAATAGGCGGCTTAGGTTACGTAACATAAAACCCAAAATAACTTCTAATCGCTGTATCCAAATTCTTGATGTTTTTTGCGCCACAATCGTCTTTGGATACACCAAAATCTCTTTTAGATTCCAAACTACTTAATAGTCTTTTGTTAGCCGAGTCTTAACAAAAACATCACAATAATCCTCCCGTTACAGGTAGTCTTTCTAGGACTGCCTGTTCGACAGGTAATCGAAATGGGTAATGTCAAGCTGCACCTAGCGTTGGGCGTAGGCAGACATGGGCGCCTTCTTTGGCATCCTCGTCTTGGCAAAAATGACCTTTATGATAATAGGACTTGTGCTACTAATATGACTGTCCATATCATGTATATAATGGGTGTAGTTGAACGTACATCGCTTTCAGGGAGGTAATGGTTTTTTGATCTTTAGGCTAGCGGGGCTTTGACATGACTTGAACCCATTACAATTATACATTAGAAACTTTTTTGAATGTGGCAATTTCAACTGTTGTGATCTGAAATGGATGACCAATTCTTATTCAAAGTTAATCGGATCAAACTTTTTTGCAATACTTACTGCAGATTATATTCTTTTATTCAGCAACTTTTTCCTGCTTACAGTTTAACTGTTTCAGTTTCCTCAAGTACTTGTACTCAGTTTTGTTGGCTGAACCCAACCCGTCTGGATGTCATTTCCTGAATCGATCAAAAACTTGTTTCAGTACTCGATATCAACAATTTACAAGGTGTAACTGAAGGTCGTACAGGCCAAAAATGTACCGAGAGAAAATATTTAGTACTTATTGTACTAAATATTTTCTCTGATTAACAAATTCCGTATTCTGATCTCCATTTTCCACAAAAAGATGAAGAACGGGATGCAGTTTTCTGTACCCTCCAGCTAAAACAGCGACGGATTTTACTCCACACAATAAAATATTGCCCACATTCAAATCTATAAGATTTCGAGCTATCAGTTGTCATAAAGATTCTCACTTCTCCAAAGTGTAGGTACATATGATAAAATTGATAATGTTCCGGAGTTAAGTAAGAGCCGTTCACTCACAAGGTCGCCGCGCATTGCATCTGGCTACATTTATCGGCGAAAAAACCGGTCAGCTACCGACACTTACACTTTACTGTATCCTTTTACGTACTGCGAGACGGTAACCTAGGTTTAATGGCAGGCAGCTGAGGTGTACTTATAGTTCCAAGAAAAAAAGGACCTCCCCGCAAATACTTAAGACGATTAAACTAGGAATGTTGCAGGAGCAGCATCTTTTTGTGCGCTAAAAGTAAGATGATATGACTCGAGGCTTTCCAGTTAGCCACGAAACACAGTATCCTAAGGGATCTTCACTCGAACTTTACACATACGACACTGCCTGGTAAAACCAAACTTTTGGACGCTACCCAGAAAACCGCTAATTGGGCTGTATATGTCTGCCACATTTCAAATGACAAACGAGTTTAAAAAGTACCACCGCATGGAACCCATTGAACGATAAACGTCGTCATGGTAAATCAAAGAGAAGATAGCTAATCCTCCTATCAAAGGGACCCCACATTAACAGAAAACAGAATGTTTTGCAAAAGGAAGGGGCAATATGAACCGGTAAGTAGTTTTATTTAGACAGATTGGAAAAAAATCTAGACTTATCTGGTGAAAATTATAACGTGAGCTAAGCCAATAATTGCAGCATTCAGCAACTGCATCTTATACTTTCTTTTGAAATGATGTGCAATTCGATGTCTGGTGCTAAATGTCGATGCTCCGTATGTTATGTCAGTCTAATGAAACTGTAGGTCAGTCGGTCAAAGAAGGTTAGATGTGAACTGTTTAGAACGCCTGTTAATTAACTAAATTAACCTGTCTATGTGTCTGTGCCATCGCTTATGCAGGTGATTGCACCAGCTTTGCCTTGCAAAACATAGCAAGGAGGTTTTAGTAGGAAGTAGATAAGCTTACTATCTACTTAGTTCAGGCATACTTTGTTGTAAAGCTATCAACCACAAAATGGTGAGCACACACATCATCATCTACCTAGCCTTTTTCCAACTACGGGGTCCGCTCGGCGGCTGCATATCTGACCACTGATACGCATTGGTAAGACTGATTGTCAGCTTTCTACCTTCTGACTACCCGTAGCGACTGTCAAAAGTCAACAAATGCCAGACGCTGATCTACAATGAGCATACCACTTCAAACAAAATTGTTTGAACTTTCCTTTTTCGGTTTTCATAAGACCAAATATTTGGAAGCGTAGCTTACAGAGCATTCACAAATATCTGGCCTATGACGCCACGTAAAATAACTAAAGACTTGACAATCAGTTCGCCAAGAAAAAAGAAGCAAATTAGAAAAAAAAACCTATGATCTTTGTTACACACTGCGTAGGTTCATATGCAAAGAATTAGCTTCCTCATCATTCTAACAAAGGACCAGTATAGGCGGTTGTGTAGGTTTAATAGTCCAGTCTTTTGGTAATACCAAGGAGGTCAGACTTCGTAACAATCGGCACGATAAGTGATTAACAAACCTAAGAATGGTATTAAGGAAGGAAACTTACACCACAGCAACATTGTTATCTTAGGTATATTTCCTAAAACACTTGAAATATAACAGCAGAACCAATTGAAATACAATCTACGGATATTACTAATCCGGCCGAAGTTTTTGAAAGAGATGTTACAAAATTTCTCAATCTGGAATTTGTAAGCCAAGGTCTTGAGAACTATTAGGGTTATTTTAAATCTAGTGCTTCTATTATATAAAAATTGCAGATTTGAAGCTCTATTATAAGCAGAAACACTAAATTATATACTTTAGCGGACATTCATAAGGAGGCCTAGCGTTATATCGCTGATCTAGAATTCCTCTTGGTCTAGGCTCTCAAAAGGTCAATAATGATATAGTCTAGGCTTCTCTAGGCAAGATTGCTAGTTGATTGATAGTTAACCACATGGGGTGTGAGATAGATTAAATCGTGCGTTGTCATACAAATTGTAACAAACTTACCAATTTCCAAAATAAATTCTGAAAACTGTAAACACACACCTGTAATACATGTAGCAACAACTTAAAGCATGTAATTGCCGTTACATAAACATTACGGCTCTGTTTCATGTGTCAACTTACTTTCGTTTCACTTTCGACATCACTTAGATACCTGCCTACCTATTTAATTATGTAAAGATTGATTGCTTTGTTTGTGGGCAAAGCGGCTAGATGTGTAACTCAACAATCACTTGCTGTAGTGACCTATAGAACTTTAAGTTGAAGTTATGTAAGGTGAAGTTGACTGATTTTGATATGTCGCGCGTGACTAAATGGACATGTTTGGAAAGTCATCTGGTATTCTCTGTCGTAGCCCTTTCATTAGTAAATAGAGGGCAGAGGGGGGACGCTAGAAGGACATACACTGACCTTATTGGTGAGGTTCTTCAGAAAGGTCAGGTGCGTAGTACTCGCAACCGGCGTGCGTGTATGAGCAGATGTATGAACGTGGACGAGGCGAACGACGTGTGTAAAGATCGTAGCAGGAGGCGTTCTGTTTATATGTATGTAGACATAAACAATGTTTAATGAGGTACCCCTTAGGTACTGACATTTTGAAAATACTACGATTGGTTTCATAATTGGCCCCTTCGACTTATTATCTAGAATTGCTTAAAAATGTTAACCAGTTAGCAAAATAGTAGCGGAGCTGAGCTGACTGCCCAGGATGCACTGCATCACGTCGTGGAGGCATTTCAATGCAACCAACTTTTGCAATTTCATGCTTGCAAATTCAGATCATGTAGGAATTACGTCTTCTCAAAAGTGGCTCGTACTTACGCAATTAGTGGTCTACTGAACTGGGACACTTTCGGTATGTGCTACATGCCACCGTAATCGATACCATATTGTTTAAAAATCCAGTTTCCAAAAATCCACCTGCTGTTTCCTTGTAATTTTCGAAGAAATGTAGTTACGTAAATAAAACGCATAACGTGCTGAAGTTCGTGTGAAATGCGATTAAAATTCGCACACCATCACGTGTTTTATGTTTAAAACAATTTCATATTTGTATGCAAGTAGGGTCGTTAGTTACCACACAGTGCACCAAAACGAAAGGCTTGCCGGTTCGATTCCCGCGCCGGCACGCCGAGGGGATCTACTTTCGCCATCTGTCACATCTGCATACAATGAGCGACTATATTTTCGGTGGGGCCATGAAAATCGCGATTCGAACAGCCTGTGTTCTATACAGTTTCGAAAGACTCGAAATAACATTACGAATCAATTAGTTTAGGTGGTTATTGTTAAATTGTTTAAGTGTTTTTCTAATAGTACAATTGCCTACTTACTGTAATAGCACTTTCGAAGGTAGCTGTTTGTTAAGTGTTTGTGTCTGTTTAATGATAATTATTCAAGAATGTAACTTACGGTGGAAGTTCGTGCACGTAGATAATAATTTTGTTGACACTTTGACTGGTAATCGTATATTTTGTAGCCAATGACCTCGGATATCTTATTTTTTTTATTAGTCTCTTGTACCGTGTGATAGACATAGTTGTTTGTCTACATGACATGCTTCTAGTAAAACGAAGTAGAAATCGAGTAAAATTGAAAAGAAAGGGCAGCGATCTTCGAACAGCGTGTTCAAAACGCTCTATCTCCTCTTTTCTCGTCGCCCCAATCTCATAACGTTTCACATAGCAGTGAAACTGTGCCACCGGTGGATGTAACAACTAACAACCATTCACACAGCAGGTTGTGAATGGAGATCACTTGATTGATTAATTGTGGCCAATTGGAGCCATCTGATAGCCGAGACAGACGGCTTACGATCGATTTGTATGTCTTTTAGATTGCCCTGTTGACCAAGTTGGTCAGGGTTTTTGTCCTATAGTCAGAATGCGATTCAAAGGTGAATTAAGAGCGTTAACGTCTTACGGCATTTCATACAAACTATCAAGTGATTTTTTTCGAAATGACAACCGATTTTAATGAAACTTCATACGCCTATGCAGGATTATACATAAGTCTAAAAACTTAACAGGTTCTCTGTTAAGTTTTTAGACTTATGTATCCTGCATAAGTGTACGAAGTTCGCTAAGTACGGAACAGAAATTTCCAATTATCTTTTTTTTAAAGACATTTCGAAAAGTTCTCTGTCAAGTTTTTAGACTTATGTATCCTGCATAAACGTACGAAATTCGCTAAGTACGCTCTTAAGAGAAGAATAAAGAGTGCCCTCTTTATATCACGTTGTTTTTCAGTAGGTCACTCATACACGGTGTTAGGTTACCATCATCAGTATCATCACACACAAACCGAAGAAAATTTTCACTAGTAGTAAGGCGTAACAAATAGGTACAGAATCCACGGTTAAAGTTTTTGACACCATGTAGTATCTAGATTTTTCAAGGTCTGGACTTGACCCACCGTGTTGTAATAAAACGAACAGCTGTTTAATCTATATAAAAATGGTAAAATGACTGACTGACTGACTGACTGGGTGATATATCAACACACAGCCCAAACCACTGGTCCTAGAGACATGAAACTTGGAGGCTGTGTTCTTTGTGAAGAGTAAGTATCCACTAAGGATTTTTGGAAATTCCACCCCTAAAAAGGTAAAATAGGGGATGGAAGTTTATATGAAAGTCCGTCAGTTTTGAAGTTAGGATCTTCAAATTTTGTGTTTAGGTTGACGATTGAAAATTAATTTATACGTGTTACAGCGTTTTTGATAATTCTATCCCCGAAGGGTTAAAAGGGGTATGAAGGTAAGTAATCGGATATTTTTCGACATCCACGCGGGTGAAGAGCCGCGGGCAAAAGCTAGTTACTGAAATAAACTGTAAACAACATGACAAAATTCCAATCATTGTGTGGGATGTGAATGGCAATTAGTATGTTCAGAGTGCGGTGATAAAATGTTGTCCATCACCCACGTATAGTTCATGGGTATTACAAAATGCGGGGTAATTACATAGTGATATAATCCCTTCTAGGTTATCAGGTTATCACGGAAACGCGTTGACGGGAGATATACGTTACAAACACGTTGATATATCCTGTCTGTTTTTACTCTATATCCTAACCTAGTGTTATCATACCAGCCCTGAAACGTCTAATGGGATACTAATGGTACCAAACTCGGTTCAAGACGCTAGTCAAAAGCCACATTGTCAATATTACTTACTACAGTAGGAAGACGCTAATGCTGGATGTATTGGTTGGCCCAATCTTTGCTTAAAAAACACAGGTCTTTGTGCAACTCCACCTGCACCTATAGAATTCTCCGCCTTGCCCCATCAAAGCCACATAAAGCGTCCACAAATTCCTAACAATATCCCATAGGTTATTTGCTTTAAAATAACCATAATCCACATAGGTATTATGAAACTAATTGAATATAATATCCATTCCATTCATATATCCATTTAAATTGATACCTTCGCGAGGACTCATTAAAGCGGTCGGTCTATAGTTAGTGGGACCTGTCTAAGGCCACTGCTAACGCTGTCGATGTGGTAGGGAACTGGTCGTAACTAATTTTACTTATAAGAGTCATCGAAACGATGACAGGTCACACAGATCTTCATGTTTTTACAACATAACAAAATCTCGAGTTCTCTCAGATCTGAAGAGTTGGAATGTCCTTCAAGTAGCACTTGAACAAAAAGAAAGCGTGATTGTATGATGTTTTGATCAGAAATGCGTTTCATAAACTTCATTTATCATTCACTAAGTAGTATTGATTGACACTTGTACAGTTCCTACTTTCGTTATCATTTTATCGTCCTGCACGTCGATAGTATTCGACCTTTAGATTTTAGTACCTGATAGTATTATCCTTCGATGACCACGTGGTCAACGGACGATAAACATAGAGTAATCATAATCACGCTACAACTTTCCCACTTCTGGGAGGCGCAGGCCTACTCTCTGAGAGGAATTGGTCCATATTCCAGCACGCGGGCCTAACCCAAGAGTGTAGAACTTCTTTTAGATTTATTTTTGGCGGTATTTTTAAATGGTTCTAATAGTTGAATAGATTATGTCATATTGCTAATTGCACCAGTTATGAAGATGATTTTCATAAATGGTTGGTAATTAAGTAGTTTTGTCTGGCAGACAAACTTGTGTCGTTAAATAATAATTTAAGAGTCATTATGGTAGAAGCGCCAGGGTAGCCCACAAAATTCAAATTAGAATTAATTCTTAGGTTTTTTTGCACTTTGCAGGTCAGTTTCAGGCTATATGTGAAACAAAATATGATTTGCGACCGTAACACGTATGTAGTTACAGAATTATAATCATTAAAATCATCAATATAACCCTAAGTTCAGTTAATCCCATATAATTAGTCATTACGTCATGAATTTTTCATGAAAATCATTCAATGGGAACTCAGAGGCTTGTATTGATGAGTTTAATGACTATAACTCTGTAAAGCCATATTTGTTACGGTCGCGAATCATATCTTAATCAACATACAACCTGACACTGACCTGTAAATTGAAAAAAAGTAAGAAAACTTAAATTTCGCGGACTACCCTGGTGCTTACTTTAACTGCACTAGGAAGTCTCCTACAGCTCCAATTCAGGAAACGGAAGAAGGCCTGAAACGCAGACTATGATTGTATTTGAAATGGCTCTTCGAAAGTTCACGAACTATTCACAAAAGACCACGATTTTTGAAACTCAATAAAATGTTTCGTAACGATTGTACCATAACTTTTTATTACATAAAATCCTCTTGATTGTGCCGAGGTTTACGTACGAACATAATAATTTAAATTATGATGTAGGTATATTGTACATTTAACAACCTGTAACTACGTACCTACCTACTTACTGCATTAATCTTAACAAGTTGATGTCATCCTAATAAATTAGATGGAAAATTCTACACTGCAATCGATCATTCACTACTTTATTTACCTTCCTTGCTACCTTTAATACAAACACATCCATTATCCAAGTTACAAAATATATTTACACACAGCTCAGGTCACCGCCCTCTAGGGCTTCCTGTTTGGCTTCTAAGCTCCGTAGCAAGCTTATCAACTGGGAGCTAGGAATAGGAACAAAACGTTAAACACGGTTGCGTCACGACCGCCCCCGAATGCGTGCGCCTGAGTCGAAGTGACGCGGTGACGAGAGTAGGGTTGACACTAAATCAGTTGTTTTTTTTTTCAAATCTATGCAATAAATATGTTGAATTCATTCAGTGACAGACAGCGCACAGCCTTATCGACGTAATAAATAATAAATTTGATTACATATGCATCGTTAAAATTGCACACGATTGTATGCAAAACAATGGCTCGGAAACTAGGATATATGAGATGTGCAATTTTTCTGATTTACCTATTAAAAATCTTAAATTAATACATTATTATTATTAATTCTTTAAATTCACTGAGAGGCAACGCATAGCTAGTTAATCTGAACTAGTAGGTCAAGCTTGAAGTTTACAAAAAAAACTCTTGTGCAGACACAAGAAATTTTTTGCAACGTAAAAGTGAGCAGTTAAGCACTAAGGAAGAATTTTTAGAAAGTCATCTCCCAAGGGGTTCAAATAGGGGATGAAAGCTTGTAAAGTCAGAAGCTTGGTAATTGGCTTATATGCCTCATGAGTAAAAGTTAGTATTACCATCTTTTTTTGAAAAAGTGAAGTTATTATGGGAATCCCAACGTGAACACGGCGTGCTGAACACAAATAAAATTGTGATTTCTTTTTTCGTGTGTAGTCATGTCAGTGATAAACTGATAACATTATCAAACGTGTGACGTATTGTTTTTGAAGATTCGGATTACATTAGCGGGTCACATTGTTTAATGTTTATTATAGACACGTTATTAGACGATAAAAAAACACATACAATATCGTTAACTTTAAATTACTGATAATATTATTAATAATTCCCCGAAATACCCATAATTTAATATCAAAAGATTGATAAACTACAATACTCACAGATATTAAATTAAAGTTTTAATTTTAAATATTGATTTTGTGTGTAATCGTGTGATATAAATATGTATAATCTTTATTTACACATTCCACAATCTTGCCCATTAGTCATTCAGTTCCTGTTCCATAATTATGTTAATAATACTTAAACTCGCCGCGGCTTGGTTTTTTTTGTGGGATAATTTCCGATCCTCACGCAAGCTATGGATAAAATTTAATTAATACATTTATAATAGCCCAAATCAACAATTGATGTGATTAACTTTAATTCTAGCCAAAATGTACGTCACTTTTGTACTGAAATAAAATAATATAAAGGGTGTAACAAGACCGTTAACGAAGCCGAAAGGCACTTTTTTTGTTCTAGACCATATCTGGGAACCTTCTAGTTACGGAGAGATTGGGGGTCAAAGTTCCAACTTTTTCACAAGTTTTTTATGAAATACATGTTTTAAATTAAACTCCTCCACGACCCCCGTACTATTCAATTTATCCATCAGCACAATGTTTTGAGTGCGTTACATTCAGTCCTACCGAAAAACGTGACTTTTTTAACGGAAAAAAAAAGTTGTTTCCCAGCAATAATTTTTGCGTAGAGTTACATAGTTTGATGTACAGAATGCTTGGTTGACGGCTCTACGCTCTCTGCCACAATGCCCAAGTATTCGGTACGAATCTTCAAGTTTTTAACAAAAACAGTAATTGAGGAAGTAAAATACAGCCGAAGAATATTAGAATTTCATTTTCAGTCGTTTCGATCGCAAAAGCAAGAACGTGTGTTTTAAGTGAAGTGCAAAATGGTCGCTTATCAAAACATTGACATTGGACACGATTTGTTTTATCAATAATATAATAAATGTATGATTTGTTGCGCATATTATGTCATACATGTTTTTAAAAATGAATAGTTTTGGCCATTGTGATAATAACGATGCGTGGACTATGTATATGTAAAGTATGATTAGGCTAGAAAGGGGGTGACTAATGAGTTGATCTCAAATAGAGAAGAATGGAAATAAAGCGTATCTTGTCTTATTCTTCCATACTTCTCTATTACTCGTCATCTCATGAGTTAATAGAACAAGGCTGCCAATGCTGATGATGAATATTAAGCAGCCGAGGCAATCTTATCAACAAGCTTCTAATAGCCATGCCGTTAGATTCTACAAGATTAAATTATGTATTAGAATGCAATTTGATTCTGTCACTCGTCTTATGGCCCGTTAGCAATAATGTGTCTTTTTATTAAATTAACTGTAAAGTACGGTTATTTGTGTAGTTTAAATTCTCATATCACGTAACATGGGGCCTGCGAATTATCGAGAGTTGAAACTCTGGCTACTTAATTAATCTGGCCATTAATTATCATTTCTTTTAGCATATTGTGAGATTTCTGTGAGCTTTTAAACTAGAATTTGATATTTGTTTGACATTATGAAACAAAGGAAATGATACAAAAATACTCGTATAACGTTCTACACAGCCTATCGCAGACCATTGCTGGACACAGGCCTCTCCTAAGCTGCACCTTCCTTCTTCTTCCCAGCCTAACGCATTCAGTCTTTCCAAAGCTATGGGGTTTCTCACAGTACGTGTACCATGCCTTCTCCACTCCTGCTACTTTGATGCAATAATAAACCTTATGCAATCCGTGGGCTTCATTCCAATACATAGGATAGAAATATATTCTAAGCCATTTTTTGCCTTGTGATAACCCTACTGCCTGCACAGGTAGACGTAGGCGTGCGTTGGCGCAGTGCATTGAGCCAGGAATTAGAAAAAAGCAAACAATGATGGCGCCATGTTTTTGTTTCGCGCCAAATTCGTAAGCATACAAAAAGCTATATTGATTGCAACATTTAACTTGCGTAATTACGGTTCTGAAATTCTGTGATGGGTAATTTAATTTAATCATTTTATGACATGTTAATAAACGATCGGATCACTGCAGATCCACCTGCTATTTCTTTGGCGTCTTGGCGATCTGCGAATGTCCGCGATGTGTCTTTTCAAGACATTCAGGGAATCGCAGGATCGCTCGTTGTGGCGAAGCTTAGGACATCTTTCAGATTTGATTGCTCTGTCTCTCAAAATTTATGTATCTAGGTAAAACACCCGAAAAACTAATAAAAAGCTCTTGCTTTATGGTGAGTACTTTACCGTAGATCATCATTCTCCTGCCCTTATCCCAATTTATTTGGGGTCGGTCGGTGCAACATGTCTTCTTACATACTTCTCTGTTACTCGTCATCTCAGCAGTCACTTCCTTTCTTGCCATATGCGGCTTGATTTTTCACACAGTCTATCCATTGCTTCTTTGGTCTTCCTCTACTCTTTTAGCCACACACATATACTCAACACATTCTACATTCATACTCAACATTTTCCTCCCTACATCTGGAAAAAATCAACACTCCCAACAGTTTGCCTAAAACGTTCTCAAACGATTCCCACAAAAACCTGATTTGAGCTTTTGACATTCATTTAGGCTTCTATAATTTACTTAATTCATAGAAAAACCTGACAGACCAGTTAGCTGTTTACGTTTTTATTTACCAGTAACTTCACGGTCACGATCCAAGTTACGTGTCTACTATTGTGTAATATTGACACTGGTTAGTGTTAGGCAGACGTGCTTCGCTCATTAAAGTAAAAAAACCAAGACATCTTACTATTAGTCCAGCAGCTTCATGAAAATTTTTTCAGTGTCACTCTTGCATAGATAGGTAACCCAGGTACTCTCCGTTAGACCAGCAAGGCGTTGCTGGCCTTCCTTGAGGATCTGGGGTAAATCGAATGACAAATTTTCCCACCCGTATCCAAAATATACGTGCGTGGACGTGGAGTTGCAGACAGCAGACAGTAGCCCGTTATACAATCCTTCACGTAAAATAAGTAGCTAGATGACTGAAAAGACGTGGAATGTCTTGAACTTTTGTCTCACTACTCTACAAAAGTCAACAAGAAATAAAAATAGCACAACCTCTGTCGACAAATTGCTCTCCCATGAAGATAACATATGTATGATGTAACCAACTAAATCGGTGTAATAAACTTTAAACACCTTCCTTTATTACTAGGAAGTTCACTTCCAACTCCCATTTTTCAATTGCTGACGGAAGCATCAGATACATCTTTGGCATCCTTCAAGCGACGAATTTGGCCACAATTACCTCCAGCTAATCATGTTCTTTATTGTCAAGGTTACTCACCAACCAAAACGAACCTAGAATCAAGTCAATTGAACATAATTGTGTCATCTGTACGAAGACTGTGATCTGATAGTACCCAATACCATCACCATAATCACTTCGTTCAAATACCCACATCTTGCCATGTGTTAGTCCTGTGGTTAGTCCTATATAGGGGACGAGCCTAATGCTTTGTATTTTTGAAATGTGTCCCTTAGTTTTGGACTTTGTTTTTCTTTTATTTGCTGTGAACCGGGCTTAAGTTCAAGTAAATAAATTTTCTTATCCAGATTAGGACCCAATGCTTAGCAACCGCGCTTGCGACTGTAGCTGTCTAGTCTGCCGTCATGAATGGCTGAAAATATCAAAACTTTTCACATAATTTCACAAAATACCGCACATTTTATCTCTCGTACAAAAACGAGGTTGATTTCATCTCGGCACAATGCTCCAATTACTGAGTAATAAGAGCACCTACCGCAGAAATGGTCATTTTAATTTAATAGTGCTATCAAAAACAGTATTGTTTTGACCAAATCTAGGTTGACTGTGATTGCTAATGTAAAAGTGGATAAAAAACGTTTGGTCGATTTGGGTCGAGCGTGGTATTGTTTTCTAACTTTCGTGTTTTATTCATATTTTCCATGATAATGATGAAGTTATCCGTTCTTCTTCTTTTTCGTGTGGTTAGTGCCCCTGGTGAAGGATCACCAGCACCACCACCTACCACCGCCACCTTGGGCGGCATAAAAACTCTGACACCAGGAGGCGTCAGAGTTTTTATGCCGCCCAAGGGCCTCTGACTTGGTTTTACATGACGTCGAGAAATATCTCTCAGGCATGCTGGTTTCCTCACGATATTTTTCTTCACCGAAGCAAGTGATAATTTTACAATACGCACTGTATCCGAAAAATCAGAAGTGCGTGTCTTGGGTTCGAACTCAAGACCTATGACTTGGCAGTCCGACGGTCACACCACTAGACTATCACTGCTATAGTTATCCGTTGGATCAGCATTAATCCAAATGATTTAGAAATCAATAGTACCTATTAAGGATTAAAATCTGGTATTTTAAATTGAATGATTAATTTTATGATAATTCCATTTCAATATTTTCTAATGGTCTACTTTTTATTGCTATTTAAGAATCATTTACTTACATGAACTTTATAATTAGACATCGTGCGAAACGCGATACTAAGCTAGAACATGCTCTAAATAAACTAACAATTCTGAATGTTCAGCTAATTTACTCACGTTTTAGTCTAGTTCAGACTTATTAAAATGATGAATGTAGCGCTCATTAGCCTGTAGATTAGACACGAATCATGTAGTTCAATTTGTTTTTTCTTATAATTGAAACCTCGGTAAATGTGATTTAATTTGCCGTTAATCTTCTTATTGAGTATTAATAACACTTTTGTTTGTATGATTTTGAAACTGAACACTTACATAAAATTAACCACTTCCAACTCTTTTTTCAGAAACCAAGTGTAAATGCTTTAAAAATATGTTAAGTGTTGAGTTACAACACCTACTTAAATGGTTACAAATTTAAATTATTCTCTTCTGGGAATTACAAGTTTATGTTTAAAAAACACAAATATTAAACTTGTGACATAAATACTTCACATTTCTCTCCAACACACCCACTTGTATAACATCATGAGTAATACCAAAAACCATAAATCCCAGGGTCATTAAATTACTTAAAAAGCAAACAATAAAAGCACAATCACATCAATTGAATTGCCCAATTACAGTCGGTCAACAACCTAAGTTAGGCAACGAACGTTTTTTGCAACCCACTCTTACCAACTTATCTGACATTTCGAAATTATTTACAAATCCTTATCAGAGTGGGTGTGGTAGCTAATTGAATTACTGAACTTGACGATTGTGTTGTGTTTTCAACGGATTGTTTGTTTAGAAGTGTGAAGTAGCTGCTGAAGATGTTGATATTTTACCGCTCGGCCACGAAATACGCGCTCAAGCAACACGCGTGTTGCGACAGCAATTGCTGAAAAAGTAAACGATAGAAATTATTGCTTAGTTTAATAGTGGCTGTACACTCTCGACCGAGAGCTCTCTCTGTCTCTTCGTGGCGTCTCGCAAGAAACCGACACGTGTCGGGGAGCAAGCGTTTAATACCGACACTACATGAGTGCTGCCATATACACTCTCGCTCACCTTGCTTCGGCGAGAGTGTACAGCTACTATAATGGTGGCTGACCCTTGTGTCGGTTTTTCGTGAGACGTCTCGGGAGAGATATAGACGGAGCTCTCGGTCGAGAGTGTTCAGTCAGAGCATGCCGCGATTATCGACAGGCTGCCGAAAACAAAGGACGCGCGCGAGTCGCACCACCCGAAGCCATGATCGGGGCCTTAGCAGTTGTTGACATTACTGTCTATACTGTTTTATAATACAACACTGCCATCTACGCATTTGGATTCAATAAGGCTTTGCAATGTGAAGCGTGTTTGAATAACCATATATTTATGTAGCCTTGACATACAAAATATGATGTGTTCATGTTTAGAAATTATTGACACTCTTTCGTGTGGTCTAGTTTTTGGCTAACTTTGCGGTCATATCGAAAACTGCCCTCATTTCGGTGTATATTATTAAACAAGGATAATCTGGCGCACGGTGAATATCGGAACACACGTCGCCATCTTACAATTTCGCATATATTTACCAACAACATCACCCTGATAAAGTTCAAGCGCTAAAAGATCACATTCCTGTATTTCCTTTAAGGATTCTTACCTCAATCTTTCAAGTCTGAACAAATTATTTCTTGTTACGTTTATATTCAGTTTTCATGACATCTCCAATCTAATCTGTGATCTCCTTGTTCCAGCATGATCGTTATGTCGTGGTGAGCACGGCGTGATGATGAGGCTCGACGCGCCCGAGAAGCAGCACAGATACCACAATCTGTTGCACGACGACCATGCCAGTGAGTACCAACAACTTTTGTTTTTAATTTTATTCATGCACGTAGGTATGAATCTTTTCACACGGAACTGTGCACGGAACACTGGTGATGTAGTCCGTCTGCTATCTCTGGTTTTATGGACTGAAAGTGAAATTGTGGAATATAAATGCAATTAGTCAAATTACAGTAGATCATACAGGGTGGAAGGGACACCGACGCGAAAACGGTTACCATGTATTCATCAGCTGCATATTAATCAGCTGTTCCAAACACTCTGTATAATTAATTAAACCCATCCCATAGACAGGCTTAAAGTAGGGCCAGCCACATTCTTCTAAAAACGGTGGCACTAACGTAAAGATGAGAATATACTGGGCTAGATTCCCTATGCTCCATAGTCCAAATGCATTCTCTGAAACTCCAAATCTCGCAGACATATTTAACTATCTATCCAATATCTGATGATCAATAACAAAGTTCTTACTGATCAACATCAGCTTCCTGCCCTTGTCCCATGTTACTTGGGATCGGTGCAACACGTTTTTTTTTTCCATTCTTCTCTGTCAACCGTCACGCAATCATTTACTCTTTTGTCTTTTAAATCATTCGTCACACAATCCATCCATCATTTCCTTGGTCTTCTTCTCCCTCTCCATCCATCAACATTTATTTCATCACTCTTTTGCGTCAATGCGTCCCTCCTCATCACATGCCCAACAACAAACTTCTTACTGGTACTAACATTGAATCCAATGACTAATCCTTGTGCAAATCACAATCCTAATAAGTTTACCTTTCAAAGATCAGTGCAACAATGTTCGCTTACCGACTAACAAGATGATGACGATAATCACCCCAAGTCATCATTACCACGTTCAGCGTTCAAACAATCCTCAATTCAAGTTCATTCAACAAAAACTGTTGGCATTATAAATTACATAGCGTTGACGTTTATCAGGCAAAACGCAAAGGTCTCGTATTGTCATTCAAGAAGACATAAAAATCATATTTAATTGTTCTCGTTTCCCATGACTGTTTTTGTAATTAGCTTTGCATGCAACTTTGTACTGTCGGTAACAAAAGTAGGTTGTGTATTTCAGGTTTGTAGTTCCACTCCCTCGACTTTATTAGCTTAACCTCGAGTTGTACATAACTAGCGAAATGTGGGTGTTCTCCTTTTTTTCTTGTGGATATTCTCGATGGATGTCCTCCGTCGTGGGGCCGGCGGAGGGGTCTGTCAGACTCCTACTGACTAATACACACGGTGTTCAACCTCGTAACTTCTGGCTGGGGTGCAGGGACACAATTGCATTCTCCACAATCACCCCATCAATGGGTGTTCTCCTCTGCTAAACCTTCGGCTGTGTGGTTATGTGGTGTCGACTTTCTTGAATATAATTTAAAGTTCATAACTCCGCTTTACCCACAATGGTGTCAAAAACATTCTTTTCCGAAGGGACGTTTGCAGCTTCCGAAGAATATAATATTTCCTTACGAAAACGTCTTCATGTCTCTAGATTGTGCGTTGGCATACATTACTAAGTTACATCTTGTAGCATTGTCCGTCTCTAAAGCAGAGCACCAAACTCAGCAGATTGCTTAATATCTGGAGTGGAGAAGACATAGAGTAGAGTAGATTTTTCACCTCGGAAAACAAAAACAGTACGAACAGGCAGAACCGCCGAGTATTAAGAAAATATGAAAGTAATTGCAGTAACAGTAGCGGCTTTAAGCCAAATTCACGTGAACTTGATACGTAGCCATTATTTTTTTGTCCTTTCCGTACCTTAATTACGGCTCATTACTACCACATGTGTTAAGATATTTTTATTAAAAGTAAATACGAAAATGCCGTAATTACACCGTGTATGAGTAATTACAGTAGCTTGAATTTGTCACTTAAAGCGATTTAAATCGTATTTACATAAAGTTTATTTCTTTTCATTAGTGGCCTTGCTCTTTCGAAAAGGTTCACTTACCTCTAATTCACAATTTTATGCACTTTTCTTTCCTCAACATTGAACCTGTTAATTTTATTCTTTGTGTTTAAATTTCACTGCTAGCAATACTTGTATTCTTCGAAACTCAACGTCACAAATTCTGTGTTATAATTCAAAAACTGTGTATAATAGTCTAGGTCCTACGTTTAGACCCTGATTGAATTCAAGTTCTAACACCCAAGGCAATACAATCTACAATGCGTTAGTGTATCACCTTGCATACCGTCTTTCACATCAAAAAAAATCGGAATACTTTATAATTATGTAAGCTTGAGTTATCGTCTGTACATAAACTTAATACAATGTCATAGGGCAAGGGAACCTGCAGCAAAATGCGTGTTCGTGGGAATATCGGCATATAATCTGATGCTGATTATGCGAAATTTGAATATGGCAAGAAGTGTCGGAACCTTATATGTATAGATAGATTGCAATTATAATGCGAATGTGTATAGGGAAGGTGGGACTTGGTGGGTCTTGTGGGAAAATATTGTGGTCTTTTTTCTAGGGAGGAGCTCGTGGTTAAATACTAACAGCTCTGGTCGATCTTTAGGCTAAGCCGCGCTTACTTGGATGGGTGACCCCATTACATACCTAGTTTCCTCCGTGCCTCGGAAAGCAAATTAAGCTGTTGGTCCCAGCTGTCATTTTTGATTTCTATAGACGTTACAGGTAGTCAGTGGCCTGAAAGTCTGACAACCAGTCTCAGTACTAACTGGATTGTGGAGGTCAGATAGGCAGTCGCTCCGTGTAAAATACTGGTATTCAGCTGCATCCGGTTAGACTGGAAGCCGACCCCAACATAGTTGGGAAAAGGCGAGGCATATGATGATGGAAAAGCTCGGCTTAGTACGTGACCACATTAACAGCATTATATTGGCGCCATTAGGTCCTCCGACGCGCAGTTGTATGGACAACAGAACAGATTCCGAGAAGTAAACAATAAAGTAACGGTAGGGTCTTGTTCCTAGATAGTACTTTTCTTGATAAAGGCTTTCAATTCGCTGCCATAAGTCTCCATAGTGGTTGGGCACACAATCTCTCTTCCCGATTTCCTATTCCTTTCTTTCTTTCTCCAGCTTCCAACATACCTAACATTTTGCCTTGTGGTCTTGTTTTACCACTACCTAGAATTCTATCTTCCACTGAATCTGGCTCTCAATACAAAGAAGTCACGTCCAGATTATATTAAGACAATACATATAGGTAACGTGATTTCCGTAATGACTCCATTAGTCGCCGTTCAATGCAACGTAAATATGCACGAGTGGAGAATTTTCACCAAGTTTTCCACCACGTACAATGAATACAATATGTTTGTAAATACTTGTATGTATGTATGTATGTGTATAGTTAATTGTATACACGTGAGAAAACACATTAGCATTTGTTTAGTTCTCTCCACGCCCAGGAGGCTGCACGAAGTCTCTTTTCTTATAATATAATAGCATACCAATAGGCTTAGTACTTTCTAAAAGAGTAGGCAGAACTGAAAAGTCAAGATAGATCTATATTGCTCCTGGGGAAGTGTTGAGGCTGTCCACCAACTTGCGCTGGGACCGCGCGGTCCACAATTTATCTAGTTATTTTAGAAATCTTTTTCAGCCTTTTGCCTTTAAAAACTATTGTGATACCCCTTGATGTTCCATAGATGATAGATGATGTTTTTTTTTTTAATATTTGTTACTTCATAACTCCGTGATTACTGGTCTCATTGACGTGATTCTTTTTTCAATTCGTAGAAGAAGCCTGCGTGGCTGTCCCTTATAAATTTTATTTACAATCTTCTATGCTACATATTTTTTCTTCTGTTTATTTTGGAAGTCGGCAATTTTTTTTGCAAAGCCGATTTTTCTCTAACACCTAAATGAATGCCGATTTATTGTTACACTTTTATTTTGGTGTTACCTTCTGCTAGTGAACACGGGCATCAGTTTAAACTGAATGTCCTCGTAGCCCACATAATACTGGGGTCGTGTTCATAGACAAGCAAAAAGCATGATTAACGCAAACCATTAGGTCAGACAATAACCCCGCATGTGCGCCGCACCTGACTTCCGGTGGCGGTTTCCTGCGTTTTGTTGCGCAGGAAACGAACCTGTGACGTTCCGCGTGGTTGCTTACAACCACTCGGCTAATGAGACCAGGCGAGCGTATTTTGTTTTTCTTTTTTGAGCGGGATCGATTCCTGGTATTTTATGGTGTTTTGGCAGCGACTATCACATTCACGCCATATACCTACAACACTTCTTATTATGATGTTATGCAAAATCCGACAGGACTAGGATAGTTACAAACACCCCGACAAAAACGGTAGCAAACCAGACGCAAAGCTCGGTCTGGTAGCAGGATCCTCCCTTTCCTATCGAGAATGAGTATTTTATTACATCCTAGTTCTCATCCGTCTGTAGTGTAACCTCAGTCTGAAGCATACAAAAATGATCCAAATTATTAATCAAAGCAATATTTCTCACAGTGAAATTGATCCAGACTAACTATCAATATCAATAATAGTACATAGGTTACTGCATGATAACGTTTTGATCTTTGACTTAAACCTTTACTTTACATCGCAATACGGAAGTCTTCAAAGTCAACTACAAAACAATTCAGTAATATACTGCTTGCTTCACATGCAGTCCTTCCAATCTAATCCGTAAAGTAAAAATTATTTATTGACCTATTTATCTATCTGTTTTCCTATATATTTTTGTTTCGCACCTTCGTTAAGTCGCTCTAGTTTATTTTATTGTTTGTTTATTTTATTTTATTATTATTATTTTTTGTGTGCAGATCCATTTTTCATATTTAAGTACCTATTCACTACCACCATTGACACAAAATATAAAGCTGCTTCACATCCGGGACCTCACTAATTTCAGGTCCAGTTGAAAACCAGCGTCGGGCACTAGTTGTCCGGCATTTTTGCTGAACTGGGCCTATTTGGCGCAGCCGTGAGGCACACAGTGTCACACTATTTTATTTTTTTTTTATTTTTTTTTGTTTAGATTTTAAGTTTTTTAATTTTTTGTTTTTTATTTGTTATATTTTTATTTTTTTTATACTGTGTGCACTTGTGGCATGTGCCAAATAAATGTATTTTCTTTCTTTCTTTCTTTCTTTCTAAAGTATCCCCAATAAGATAATTACAATCCATAAGGTAAAAGCAAAGGCCCAAAAAGGTCACAAAACTCACAATGCCTTCATTTCGGTCCGGTCAAGCCGGTTATTGACCGACTGATCATTTGAATGCAACCGTCTAATCCAATGCCCATTGACCTTTACAGATTGCATCCAATCGCAAGTTAGCACAGGTTGTTACCCTACATCCTTTACAGTCCAGATTTACAAAATCGACCACAATTTCAGCAATTTAAAAGCACTAACAATTGAATTAACGACTCATTGTGATTGTGCAACTGGTTGTCATCGGATATTGCTGTTGTCGTGTGTAATTATGAGTGTCGACCCTGGCCCGGTAGCCATGTTGCCAATATGGCCGCCTACGTGACGCGTGCGCCTTTACTCTGCACATAGATTCTAGATCAGATATGGCAATTCATTGTTCTGTCTTTTTAAGTCTGATTTAAGTTACCTCTCAAGTGAATTGGCATTGCACTTAAATTATGTCAAGTTTAAATTTTTGATTTGCCCGTACAGTCAACAGCAGGTACGGTAACAATTTGACGTTGACAGCAACTTTATGTCGTAGCGCAAATGTTGTCAATGATGTGTGGTTCACTTTACTAAAAGAATCTAATCTATAAACCAATACTTGATGAGATGAGTACACGTATGATTATTAGTCAATCTTATGTAAACTCTTATAAATCCCGCAAATCATTCTACAAAGCGCTATCGCTGAGCTTAAAAGACAGTAGTCCTCACTTGTAATCAACCAGAGAAATATTAGAATGTCTAACCTATTAAACCAGAGTACAAGTTTCCAGTTTCCATCCGGAAATAGGCGCTTACAAAAACACATGTCAATAAAAATATGAGCAATCAGTGGTAATGATTTCCTCAAATCCCCAGCTTATGAAGCTTATGCAAGACACAATCAACGGAAAACGTCTCGGAATGGATGTCAAAAAGTAACCATGGTAACATCTATAAGATTTCTCGATGACGCAACAGTAACTGCAACTTCTGCTAAACTGTTTTTTTTTACCGCACTTTGAACTTTGAGTAATCGTGGTTCGAGGTGCTATTTTCCGAGACATTGAATACCGTTAGTCTTGGAAAGGAGTAGGCAATACTATAACATTACTGGTTTTTTAAGAACGACTTGAGAGATAGCAATGATGCATAATCAGAATAGAAATGGAAGTTGCAAATGCACATGTATGGGGTACGATGGATTTCTCGGCAGATAGCCCACCCAAATCCAATGGCAATGCTCCGGATCAATCATGATACATTCACAACCCTACAGTTGATTAAGTTCAGCAAAGAGTTACAAAAGTGTATTGTTGATTAGATCTCCAAATTATTGTTCTCGAGCCTAGAGGGCCCAGGTAGTTTAAATTAACGAATCTTTCTATAAACATTCAAGAGAAATGATGAAAATTATGCTGTCGAGGGCATTGAAGACTAGACCTCTTTGCCGTTTACCGACAGTTCCCAAGAACACGCAAGAGGTGTTTATTGAAGCGCTCCAAAGCGTGCGTGCGTGACTGATCGTGTAATTACTTATTCATCGCTGATCTATGGCCGCAGACGCCGGCGTTAACCCACCACAGCATTGTTTACTATGCTAATTTAATTATTGCCTACACTTTATTGTCTACCTTTACTTTAATTGCACCACCAAATTCTTTGCCAAAGACTCCAATTTGAATCCTAATCCACTATCATATAGTTCAATAATGCTAAGCACTAGTAAGGTTGATACGTATAATTACGTGAGATGGCCATGTAGATCATTGACTTTACGAGACATTGAATGATAATAATACTATTTTAATATTAGAGGTCGTATAGCAACTAGGTGCATCTGATCATCATTCTATTCCTAGAATCAATAAAATTGTTCAGGAGTAACAACCAATTGTGCCAATTAGAAGAATCTAGGTTGGTTAATTGTAAGTTATCATTATTGATGATGACTAGATCATTATTTAAATTATACGAGTGAGGAGAGCTCAAAGCATAAATGAGGTATTATTAAAGACAACGTTGGAAACATTGAGAAAGGCAAAGATAAACTCAAAAGACTATTATGGATTATGGATATTGCAACACTCATTTATTACAGACCTACTGTTCTACTACTTGTAATCGGATTGTTAAGTGATCCATATCACTCACAACCACGCGATAACATTGCATCGAAAGCAAGCAGCAGCAAAGCGAGCATATAAGTCTTGAATGAAGGGAATTCAATACAAAGAACCTAGTAGACAAAGACTTTATCAGCGATAAGGATATTGGAGAACTCAAAAATGTATGGGACTAACATAAGCTACCGGTAAGTATTTGTCAATCCTGTTGAAAGTCATCGATAGAAACAGTAATTTATGCTAAGATCTGCCACTCATTGCTCTGGTGTTAAAGCCCAACTTTGGAGAGGCCTCCACTACGATAGACGGAATAGATTGGAGAGAAAAAGCGATTAGCAAATAAATTACTGCGTAAACTTTTCAGTTACGTCAGACATCGGTCAATGCCGAGTGGATCTGATTATACTTCAATTAGCGCTATCCGATTAGTTTACCGACTGCAATCGCAGCAAAAAGCAGGTAATCGTGCCTTGATTGCTTTGCAGCGAAAAAAGTGCTTAACATTCGTGTTTATTGATTTCGGTGCTCACAATTATGTTGAACATAGAATTAATGGACTAATGTTATAATTATTTTTATTCATGACCATCAGGAATATAATCTGCACCCATTTGCGTAACACTATCCGAAGGATTTTGAAGTAAATACCCAACTAGCTTCTTTTAAAAAAAAAAATCTGCTAGAAAACCCAAATCACGCAATAAATATTGTTGAATTGTCATAATAAATAGCACTTTGGGATTAAGAGGGTCTTGTGCAATTACCCTGCAGTTTCCATTATCGCCAACATATCGGAGTGTAGTTTTATCAGCAATCACAACTTACCTAAAGTATCTTTAGTACTAAAGTCACAATGTAACACAACCTAAGCACCAGTGTCCAGTGTCTACAATGTCAATCATTCACGGATGTCCTAAGAATGCGCAACACGAACTAAATGCACGTAATGTTGCTTAGATTATGCGATTTCCTTCCTAAGAATAAGTCTCGTAGTAGTCTAGGTCTCTAGGAACAGTGTGTGGAATGCCGGACACTGTTCTCAAAACCTTGATTACTTTTATATATAAAACAAATGGAATCGAAGAATTTGTTGTTTGTACAACAAATTCTTCGCTTTCTTTATAAAGTAAGTTTGATTAATCTAGAAATAAAGAGGTGTGGAAAAGTTTTTGGAGTAGGTTCTATTTTATTTTGTATTTGGGTTTAGTCTGTTGCCAGGCCTCCTGTACAATGGTTCAAGGATTTTTTGGCATTCGAATGACTTTATCAGGGGTATCATTGTTTTGTGAAATGTGTTATAAATCAAGATGACAAAGTTAGTTTTCATTTTGGTCACACTCAAAATGATCCATATAAATATTATTCACTGGCGAGCGGTCTACGGAAAGACTAAGGCTGTGGCGAGGTAGTGCATCCTTACCTAACCCATTCGTTCCACCTGCTGAAAAACTCCCACCTGGACATGAGTTGCCATGGCTGACCTGGAAGTCTTAGACTCCGGACCCAGGTTGGTCACAGCAAGGAAAACCTGCTCAAGTGGAGATTCATTAATGACTCTGCCCTGCAGTGTAAATGTGGTGCTGTTCCACAAACGATGGGGCACTTAATATCGTGTCCTGCGTGTCCTGTTGTTTGTTCACTTCAGGAACTGATGGACGCTACCGAAAGCGCCAAACTAGTAGCTCAGTTCTGGGCTGACAAAATTTAGATTGCCATCGACACGCTAAGAAGAAGAATATTATTAATATACTTGATCTACTAGTGAAAATATGTAGCTTCTTAAAATGTAGATATTTGGATCAGGATCAGGCTTTCAGAAATCGGTGGCCAGGAATGCTGTGGAAATTCATGATTCTGCTCGCACGGTACAATTCATTTTTGCATTGAAATACTTGCATGTGCTGCAGATATTTATTTTGAATATCCATGTTCGTGATCTGACTTTGTAAGGGCAGCTACAGGGAATCTTTAGCCAGGAGATGTTGCCTTTGTAAAGCTTATTCCAACGCGAGCCTTAACTCACTCCATTCAAACTCATATTGTTGTTGCATTACGCATGCAGAAAATGCCCTTTAAGGTATATTCTTATTCGATGCTTAAGGTAGTAAACAGACAAATGCATGGTTTATTTGCATGCGAATATGGTGATTAGTATTTTAAAATACTGTCATGCATGTCTTTGGTGATCGATTAGTTCAAGCATGGAATTGTCAGCATGTTAGTCATACAAACCAGTCTCTAAATATGGGAGAATTGTAATCTGATTAATGATTGATTACTCCATTACCAATTATAGGAGACTAGCTTATGCCTGCGGCTTCGCCCGCGTGGAGTTCAATAATTGTCCCACGGGATCATACTAACGAGATAAAAGTATTTTGTGTTAATACAGGTTATAAACTGTCTGTGCTAAATTTCGTCCAAATCCGTTCAGTAGTTTTTACGTGAAAGTGTAACAAAGTTCCATCCATCCATCCTCACAAAATTTCGCATTTATAATATTAGTAAAGAAGTAAGATATTTCCACAGTCATCACTATTGGGGACCGATGGGAAGTAAGGCATCACTTGTTGTATTGCCGAGAAGGCTAAGACGAAGTGACATTGTAACGGAGAAAACTATGATATAAAAGTTACAAACGTACGGGTATTGGATTGACATAAGCCAGCAAAAAGTTTATGACAAGCCTATTGAAATACTGTTTATTGTAGAAATACAAAAAGATCTAGAAGCGATTGCCATTAGTCTACCAGCTACCTAGACCCTCTGGTGGAGAAATCTGATACGTCTAATTCTACTTCGATAGTAACACATGGTGTGGTCTAATCTAATCAGAGATCTCACGCAGTATCTATAAAATTCCTAAGAACAAAGTCCCATATGGGTGGCTGAACAAGCCTTCATCAACAAACAGTAATTTCTCTGTATCATTCTCAGAATCCTTGATAACTATCTAGAAAGTGGTACAGAAGATAACGTTTATTAACATAATAAATATTCGCCTACATAGATAGTGCATAAGAGTTCATTGTCGTAAAACGATTCTGAGATAACATAAAGATGGTACATATTGTTATGAATGGAATATTGTCGAATGTAATGGGCTGTGACAATGGATTGACGTTTATATGACTTGTATGTTGGCCATAAAAACCATTGAAGAGTTGTTTGGGACGTAAAGTTTTGATTGGCAGTGTTGTGATGACTTGGGACAAAACATGGGTGCAATGAACGACAGTAAATGATCGGATAATGCAAAAACAAGTTTACAAGAAAGGGTTTTTTAAATCGATGTCCATAATGCCTAAATGATGCGTGAAGTAAAACAATATACAAACGATAAGATGGTTTCCATTTTAAGTGCCGAAGACGAAGTGGCCATGGATAAAAACAATCCTGATATTGTGCTTGAAAGTAACCAAAATGTGGCATGAAGTGGTATAGATTCCAAGAGGCTGTCCGGCGGGCCAAGAACTTGGCCCGCGAGGAGATGCTGGAGTCTCTGAACGGAGATCCGTGGGGGCGCCCTTACAAGATGGTGCGGGACAAACTCCGCACCCGGGCCCCCCCGTTGACGCAGAGTCTCCGGCCTGAGCTCGTGGAGGACGTGGTGAGCGCTCTGTTCCCTTCGCGAGGGGAGCATCCTCCCCCGCCTATGGCTCCGCCGCCGCGTGCGATGCCGGAAGCGGACCACACCGATGACGATGACGACGTTCCGGAGGTGACTGGGGTAGACCTGAGAGTGGCGGTACGCAGGCTGAAAACCAGAAACACCGCCCCGGGACCCGATGGCTTGCCTGGCAAAGCCTGGGTCCTGGCCTCTGAGGCTCTCGGGCCCCGACTGGAAGGGCTCCTAAGCGCATGCTTGGAGAGAGGCCAGTTTCCGCTTCGATGGAAGACGGGGAAGCTGGTCCTCATCCGGAAACCAGGGCGCCCTGCGGACTCTCCGTCCGCATACCGGCCCATCGTGCTGCTCGACGAGGTGGGCAAGCTCTTTGAAAGAGTCATTGCCAACCGCCTCGCCGGGCACCTTGCGGGGATGGGACCGGATCTTGCGGAACACCAGTTTGGTTTCCGCAAGGGGCGCTCGACGGTGGACGCCATCATGCGCGTGAGAGCCCTCACGACGGGGGACACGGTGTCCAGGGGCGGGGTTGTCTTGGCGGTGTCTCTTGACATCGCCAACGCCTTCAACTCCATGCCCTGGAGCTGCATTAGGGAGGCACTCCGGTATCACCGGGTGCCGACCTACCTTCGTCGTGTGGTCGGGGACTACCTGACGGATAGGGCCGTCATCTACCCCGGTCGGAGCGGAGAATGGAACCGGCGAGAGATGTCGTGCGGTGTTCCACAGGGATCGGTTCTGGGGCCGGCCTTGTGGAACATCGGTTACGACTGGGTGCTGCGCGCCGACCTCCCTACCGGCGTCAGTGTAGTTTGCTACGCTGACGACACGCTGGTACTGGCACAAGGGAGATCGCACGAGGCGGCGGCCGAAAACATGACACGCGGGGTTGCGATAGTCGTGGAGAGGATCCGGCAATTGGGTCTCGAGGTGGCACTGCACAAGTCCGAGGCCATGTGTTTTCATGGGCCTCGGAATGCGCCACCGTCGGGATCCCTACTGACGGCAGGAGGGGTTTCCATCGGCGTCGGGTCGACGTTGAAGTACCTAGGACTCGTCCTCGACAGCCGGTGGAACTTCGTGGAGCACTTCCGACGTTTGGCTCCTAAACTGGAACGGACAGGGGCTGCCTTCAAGCGGCTCTTGCCCAACCTGAGGGGTCCAAACGCCTCCTGCCGGAGGCTATACGCCGGGGTCGTGCGGTCCATGGCCCTTTACGGGGCCCCGGTGTGGGCGCGTTCTTTGAGGCGGCAAGCCGCCCACTACCTGAACGCGCCCCAAAAAGTAATAGCCATAAGGCTAATCCGGGGGTACCGCACGATCTCCGGCGAAGCGGCTAGCCTCCTTGCCGGATTGCCGCCATGGGATCTGGAGGCGATAGTCCTCGCACGCCTGCACGAATGGCGCGCGGAGGCACTACGTCGGGAGGAAACTCCGCTGCCGCGGCAAATTGCTGCTCAGCGGACAGACCTCCGGCGTGATCTCATGGCGACATGGAGAGAGCGACTGTCGCAACCCCGTGCAGGGCACGCCACCATAGTGGCGATAAGTCCCCTCTTTGAGGAGTGGCTAGAGAGGCGCCACGGCGCCCTCACCTACCGCCTGACGCAGGTCCTCACCGGACACGGTTGTTTCGGGAGGTTCCTGCACCGAATCGGGCGGGAGGAAACGCCCGGGTGTTTCCACTGCGAGGATCGTCCGGAGGACACGGTGGAGCACACCGTGGAGGTCTGCCCCGCTTGGGCGGAGCACCGCCGTGTCCTCGTAGCGGCGATTGGCGGCGGCGATCTCTCGCGTCCGGCCTTGGTTCAAGCCATGGTCCGGAGCGAGAGGGAATGGGAAGCCGTCACCTCCTTCTCCGAAGCAGTCATGCTAGTGAAGGAGGTGGCGGGACGTGAGAGGGAAAGAACCTCACGTCCCAGTCGCCGCGGGAGACGCCCTGGGCGTCGGGGGTCACGTGGTGGCTCCCGGCCACCGTAGGCGCGTGCCTGTGGACGGCGAGTTATGGGCCAGCTCGCCGTCCGGCCGTCTTATGACGACAGGCCGTGTCGACGGCGCGTTCGTGTTCCACGTGCGCCTCAAAGAGATGTCAGCAAATAAGTAGGGGTCCGCAAGGGCCGATGCCTGCCAGGGCTGCGGGACTGTTCGAAAGAGATACCGTGGCCCTGGAACACAAAGGGCAAAGAAGGAACATGGATGGGTTTTAGTCAGTACAAGTCTGACACTCCCTTCCGCTCCGCCCAGAGTGGGGGGGGTCATTTGATGATTTCCCATCCGGAAAAAAAAAAAAAAAAAAAAAAGGTATAGATTATCATTAAAAAAGTGATGACCGAATTCTGAAAGACAGAATAAATATTGCTGTGTATTTTTAAATATTTGTCAAAATACACAACTTGATTTTTGTGTGTAATGTCGTCAGCAAGAATGTAATTAAAATTCTTCTGTTGCTTATGGAATTCCCCACTAATTATGCGTAACCTTAGAAGCGTTTGCTTGTAAGAAAAACTTGATGTTTACTTTGAATATTTAGCAAAGCGTCCTTCTGCAGTAAAATTAGTAACTGCTGCTACTGTTGGTAATTTTAATTTTGCTGCATGTGAGTCGATATCGAGTTCGATTCCTTCCAAGTCGCGGGAGGTATCAACAGGGTATAGTTTTTTCAAAGCATATCGTATTTTTAAAACGAGTGCTTATATGTCGATCCAATAAATTTATTGATTTTTCATCAAACGCTGATAAAATTACACTATGTCTAAGCCCTTATGATGAGGGACGCACTCAACCGTTAAGTATACTAACAGAGAGGAATGCGGCCCATACAAACCCACCAATGGATGACTCCTGGACTGAGTTTATGATAATGATTTAATCTAAACTACCAATGAAATACGACTAAAGTACAAAAACACTGTCTTAAAAAGATTCATCATTCTCTCGACAGGATATATTGACAAGGCAGACAATAAAATCATTACTATAGGATCAGCCAATCAATGTGACAACGAAGGTCAAACTAGACTTGTACATGTGCCATCCTTTGAATTGAATGGTACGAATGATGTCAATGTTACATCATCACTAACCTTGTTGACCGATGAGAATACTGGTTTAGGTTATTATTTACTTAATCAATGGTAAACTATTTAATGATAAAATGGCGAGTTCTATAAAGTAAGACTTTTAAATAATATTAAAAACTGCACAATTACCTTTACCAGTCGATTTGGCTAACAGACAAAAATCAGCGTAGAACAAATCTAAAGGGCTTACATAGCGTTTTTATAATCTAGACCGAATATATTTATTTTCTTTATATTAAAAAGGACCACCTGTCCTCTGGGACTTTCACATTGTTGGAACAATGCTGTTTAACCCTTGAGCATCCTCGGATGTTTGGTTTCACTTTCCTATTCGAATTCATTTGACCTTTCCAAGCCATTTGCAATCCTTTTACCACTGGCTTTAGGCTTTGGATTTATACGATAACTTTATTCAATTCGATTTAATGATTGCTATTATATTATTTCTTTGAACCGGATTCTTATAATTCCAAGGAATTTTCCATTTCATAAATCATTTTACCTGTCTCTACATTGTTCTCCGTTTCGGTTGTAAGTTCCAAGTAAATCAACCGTATTATGTACACAACTGCCTCACATTTCCTTGGTTACTGTTTGTAAATCATCAAACAAAATATTTCAAATATTTACTACTCTACAACAGCTACACGCAGGCGCGATATGCCTCCTTATCGATTATCCACCTTTTCACTTGGTAATAAGACTTGAATTCAAAAACTCGCAGTATTTTCGATGGTCCATTGTGATAGCACACGCATGCGCGTCGACCTACCCCACTTACAACGACAGGGTTCCTAATATTTCCATTTCTACCACTTTCTACTTTTCCTCTATATGAATAAGGTTCTATTTCAGATCTGGTTTCATTTAGAACCATTTCATCTTGTGTTTAATCAGCTGTGTGTCCCCAATTGATAATTCAGTTAGTGCTGAGGCTGCCGGCTCAAAACCTGGGCCACGTTTTGTTAAAAATAAAATACGAAAAATATTAAAAGTGAAGTGTGAATTTGGTGCTATTGTCTGTGATTGAGAGTTTTAAAAATAGAACTGCGTATTATTGAGGTTATGATAAAGACTGAGGTTATCTTTCGTTGCCCGAGCAACGTAATTTGGGAGTGTGCATTTTTTTCTGCATTTGTTTTGCTAAACGATACAGCATGTTTTTAAAAGTGAAGTAGTTCATAGTGGAAGCCATTTTTCGCGTGTGCCAATCACTAATCGAGTTTGTGTGCGCCCCGTGACCGGTCAATATGGATAAGATAATAGGGGAACGGCTTTTATTTATGTCGAAATGATCGAAGCGGAAATGAGGCCAATTTTTTTTATTTTATATCAAAATTTTCTACGCTGGAATCAAAATGTATTTATAAAAATACAGATTTTATAACAATTTTCATGTTTCTAACTGTCTAACATTTCCTGAATTATCTTTCGTATTTCTCCAGTTCTTCTAAAACGTTGTGTACAATTTTTAGCTCCTCTTTTTCTCAAGTAATTATCAGATATCTGCTAAACGACTGGTCATTTCGGTTCACAATCCTCGCCTAATTATAATACCGTGGCCTCGATTTACCTGCTGTGAGGCTTGGCTTGGTTTTGGCCATATTCACTAACGTCAACCTTAATTATGCCATGGACCTTGGGTTTGCAGATTT
This sequence comes from Noctua janthe, assembly GCA_910589295.1. Taxonomy (NCBI): domain Eukaryota; kingdom Metazoa; phylum Arthropoda; class Insecta; order Lepidoptera; family Noctuidae; genus Noctua; species Noctua janthe. Next base: position 1,348,263 of record OU342565.1, on the reverse strand, counting down.
ACGGGTTATCCTCATACACATCGTTTTGGTCAAGGTTTCTGTTTCTGGAAACAATTAATTTTCTACTGGTTTTGATGTAATCCTATTCTCGTCTAAAAAAAGAGGATTTGATAAAATCTGCGTTTGACGTTTTTCTTGTCATTATATTTGTTAGAAAGGATGCACATGACGTTATGAACTAGAAGTAGAAAGGTGTGATAAGACAGAAAATATGGTAAAAACCTTGGGTAAAACCCGTGACCATTGGTGCCAATTCAAATGACGGTAATAAGGAAACGACTAGGGGAGTTCTGGGAAAGTTAACACATGCCAGGGAACATTTTACAACCCATGGCAAAAGTAATGCAATAATCCAAAGTGTTGTCCCTGTAGGTAATAAAACAAGTAATCCAGATAATCTTGTTGAAGATAAAGATACGAAGCAGTTTATTTAAAAGCAATCGAAACAAGCAGTGGAATCCCAAGTTATTGTAAACTATTCATTCTACTGCGCGGTTGTTTTACAAACTTGCAAATGTCATCTGACAATATTTGATTTAATCAAATATTGTGACTACCCGACCTGCCTGGCGTCATAACTATGTAAACATGATGGCTTGTAAGGTTAGAATAATGTTTGTATGTGACTGTAGTTCACGTTTTTAACAAAAGTATCTTGTTTCTTATGATTGTTTGCTTCAGTTCACGTCTTTGGGTAGCACATTAATGCAATATTACCAGCTTGTGTCATAACTTGAGAATGTGTTAAGGAAAACTAAACATGTCTTGATGTAAGCCTTAAGGTACCTTGCCTTTGTTGTGTGTAAGCAACGATGTAACGATTTTTCAATCGTCTTATGCTACCTAGCGTTGACCAGATCCTTCATCTGCCTGTTTCTTTTCACATATTTCTAGTACCTCGACTAGGAGTGGGTCTCCATCATCCACGTGCACCTTTGTCTACAATTCTAAAAATAGACAATTCAATTATTTAATCTCCATAATTAAATATTGGTTCTTTAAATAATGTTTGCTCAATAAGTCATGTATGCTCTCAAAATTATAGATGATCTAAACTTTATTTTCATCATTGGTACTTAGATTTGACCACATTTCTATTTTAAATCACCGATTCGTGTTTACATGATCGTAGACGTGTTTGAATATGAATACAAAACATCTCTATTTTACTCGTGATGCAGACATTTTGTAGATTATACTTACATGCAGGTTTCATAAAACAATACAATTTTGTGTTTCCAAACGTGACTGTAATTAAAGTGTAAAAAGGATGTAGCAGATAACATATAAGTACTTCCTGCGGATAGCACGATTGGACAATAATATTGAAATTGATACAGAATCTCTATTAAAACTATTTCCAATGAGCGATGTTCCCCCGTTACCGGGATATTGATCGAGTCGTCCGTATTCCCTAGTATTCCGTAACTTATTAATCCCAATGCATTTCAAAGTGGAGCAGACAGGCAGGCTTCCAACAGTTTATGGAACAGCTTTTGAAACTTGAAAGGGGAGTCGTGTCCTATTTCCTCACTCCTGGCAACGTTCATGTTTTTATAATGCTAGCATTTGTATTGCTCCTTTAATATGTATACGTAGCCTTTTGATACTACTCGTATAATATCAGGGGTAGGCTCAATAAAGATTAGGCATCCAAGCTTCTAACAACAACTTATCTTAGATGCGTTTGGTATGATTCAGAACGATGATCTAACATTATGTTTATACTTCCTCTACCACTCTTATAAAACCACGGTCATCTATGTGTACAAAGTCGTCACCAGTTTATCCTAAGACTAGTTTCCGCCCGCGGCTTCGCCCGCGTTATGTTCGGAAATTATCTCACGAGGACATTTTAAATATAAGCTATTACACTCCGAGATAACGTAGCTTCCCATTAGTGAACGAATTTTCGGAATCGGATCAGTGGTTCCGAAGATTATCCAAAGTTTACCTCTCTATAATATTAGTGTAGATCCAAGTCAACATTTTCCGAAGTGTCACGTTCAGTTGGGAGTCCCGCTGTCCGTATCTCATTGACAAGCATCGTTTTCAATACCAGCGGAGCGAGACGTTGCGTCGTCGTGTTGTCGACTGTGTACCTCGCATTTATCATCTGCTGGTTAAATGTCATGTATTACGAGTTGTTCGTCTGTCTTGGAAGATTTATTGTTGTTGGTCGTTGAGAAAGGTGGAGTTGGGTTTTGAAGTGCCATTTTCAGATTATTTTATCATCATTTGGGATCATGTTCGTTGAAGGGGTGACTAAGGTCTTAATAATGTCACGCTGCCGCTCCACAGACACGAATGTGGGACCGTGGTAGAACCAAAATTATTTTAAACTGAATCGAATTGATTATGCCGACTGAAGGTAAATAGCGATCATGATATACTTATGTCATTTATACAAGTCGTATTCCCTTTTAATTCTGACAATGAACTCATAATAAATAAGCCTCAATATATGTCTCCAAAACATACTCAAACGGTATAAAGTCGTCAGAAACGCGACAGGCTGACAGAATTACAGCGATTTACATCATTTCGTTCCGTATTAAAATTCATGACGTGTTTAGCATGGTTGTAGCGGTCGCACGCGCAGCATTACAATGAGATATCTGATGTTAGGAAGTGTTCTCACCAGTGAAACGTCCTGGGTACATGGGGCAATCGCTTTCAGAACGTTTCGTATTGCTACGACAGAATTGACGTCAGTTTTCCGTAACTTATATTTAGGGGTCGTCCATTAATCACGTGAGGCTGGAAAGGGGGGGAGGGGGTTCGGAAAAAATCACGAAATATCACTAGGGGGAGGGGCAGGTGTAGTGAGATATCACGTGTATTTATTTTTTCTTTGAACGCGCGATTTCTAAACCGAAAAGCGGTGCGTGACCTTGACATTTTTATCGCGGTGCTTATTTTTCCAGAATTAAATTAGATTATACCTGTTAACCTGTATTTAAAGATAATATTCAGATTGTTTTTTAAGATACTTTGTACCAAAAAAAAATACACGTGATTTTGGGTGGGAGGAGGGAGGGGTAGTCTAAAACTTCACCACGAATCACCATGGGGGAGGGGGGTGTTAAAAATTTGCTAAAAAACATCACGTGATTAATGGACGACCCCTTAGCATAGCATAACCAGCCTATTAATGTTCCCACTGCTGGGACGCAGGCCTCCTTTCTATGAGAGGGAATGGGCTATAATCCACCACGCGGGCCCAGTGCGGGTTGGTAACTTATATTTATCCGATATATATTTGACTGTTTCTTCATCATCATCGCCGCTACCGATCGTCACTTTTTCTAGGCTTTCTGGACGAACGATTTTCGCTTCCATAACTACTTGGAACCCACAGTAGAACTGATTTAGTACTTTTAGTGGCCACAACATAGCTAGAGTTTTGAAGAGAGGTTTTTCTACAAGCTTTGCTGATTCTGTCAGCTATGCGGTTGTTTCCATGTTTTCGAAGGCGTAAAATAGAGAGTACGAACAGTCTAATTGCGTAGCTTATCCGTTCACTGGTGTGTCGTAACCCTTAGAAATGGAAACGATGGCTAGTTGCCGTCATATCCGGTTGTTCGCCGTCAACCATGGGATTAGTGGTCTATCATGCCGTGATTTGATTGGCAATGCTGCTCCTACTTTGACGGATGTATCGTCAGCCTAAGCGCATGCTTAGTCTTGATTTTCCATTGCGAAGTGAGGGGAATACCAAACTGGTACTTTAGTATGATTAAAAGCGTTGTGTAGTCGTAAAATATTAGATTTACAAGCCAATCGGTGGAGTTTATTTGCGGATTACGATAGTAATGGCGCATTCGATGTTTTGCTTTAGAACATAAACTTAGTTTCAATACTACCTGTTGTCATTCGATCCTCACGGGGCTCCTGTGATATAATAATTTGTTCGTTTTACTATTTGATATTTGTCAACATAGGCTCGGAATCGTAACTGTTCCTTTCCTGAATTAATTTGTTCATCATCGTCCACAGTTTTTTTGTCTTTAAGCAACCGCAAGCTCCGCTGGTATCATGACCCATCATGTACAATTCTTTCCTATAAGCTTCATAATTTCATTGACCCAGATTGCACTGGTCTTCCAAAGCTCCTTGTACCGACTCTCAGCCGTCATCGATATTTTTACTTCATACAATCTATCTCCCTTGGAGTCTTTTACGACAAATTCTCTAGAAATCATGTTGAGTATTGGTATTTCCTTGTTTCATCGATTGAAGACAATCACAATAAAACTTAGTTTCCTCACTGAACTTAGACGTAGTAAACATCGACGTTTCCGGCCACAGCTCGCAGGCGCCCCGAGATTCGTGCCAAGCTATGAAACAGAACGTTAGTTCTAGACTCAGCGTCGCCGACAGACGAGATAACATTTATATCTATCAGATAAATATTAAATACTAAATACACAACGGGATTATTCCCGTTACCTTTGACGTAAATGAACATTTTACATTCAAATGCTGTAACACTTTGGTTAACATAGATGTTTGTATGAATGCTGTAAATTAAATGGAATTTTAAACGCGTGACCTCAGCTGAGTAAATATGTGAGAAGATAAATGTTAATTTATTAAATTACACTTGATATTGAATAATTGATGAATTTATTACAGATTTATTCATAGGTTTCTGTGGATGTCTACTGCTTTACATGAGCTACAAGACACTTTATCGAGCTACGTTTGATACATCATCGAATAAATGACAAGACGGTGTAGTTCAAAATTCTGGAAGAATATCGCTATATTATTGTTTTAATTTGATGAATGAGACAATGCTGATACATGTTTCATTAGTTTATCATTATTCATCATCGGTATTTATTATCATCATTGGCCGCCTCGTTCTTCTCTTCAGTGACATTCTTCCCCTGGTCTGTGCTAGTCTCGTCCAGGTCTTTCCTACAATCTTCTCTAAGACATTCACCCTTTCCAATTTGGTCTACCATCACTCCTCCCATCTCTTGCTAACCATTCCTCTTGATTGGGGTAGGTTCTCTTGATAAACTCTAGTAACTCATCCGCGGCGCGGGAACTATTGAAATGGACTTTTCGCAGGCTTTGGTTGGCGTTATCTATATAATTTAAAATAAATTACAATCATTCCTTTTCCGCCATCTTAACGAGACTGTAAGGAAGGCTATAAATATGTTAAGTAAGTTTATGACCAAATAATTATAGGAATATGGATTAAGCTATAAATGTGTATAAACTAGTATAGTTTAAGAAGCTACTAAAACTATATTCCACTTCCTAGATACATGCATAAATATTTACTACCGTAGTAGTAACAGTACCTTGGTGTACGTAGCATGCTCATCGCTACGTCGAAGTACGTAGGAGCGATGAGCATGGTTTTAATGGAGGTGTGTGCGTGAGCGTGTATATATGGTATATACTTGCAAGAGCACGGTTTCTGTGGCTTCACTTTTGATGTTCGTGGCGCGCCGTCTTCCTTTTTTTTGTTGGCCTGAGTATATGGGGTTCAGAATGCTGATTAATACGTGGTTACCGTTTGTGCGTCGGTCTCCCTGCCACCGTGTATAGTTTACTTTTCGTGAGAGATATCCCACTCAAGCAGGAAGGAAGCACTAGTAATGTGTTACTATAAAACAAATACAAGAATGATTAGTAACATAAAACACTATGATTATTTCATAGTCTTTAAAACCTAATAACAACAATATTGTTTAAACAATCTAAGCGCCATTAAAAGTGATACAGTATTAATTCTAATCATTCTAACGTTCCACTTATCTATAATAGAGCAATTTAAATCTATGTTCGACCAGCGACCTTATTTCGAAGCAGTTAAGATCGTAATGAGCCATCAAAACATTGCGTTTACTTTTAGTTTTTGTTCGGATCTTCTCACGTAACTTTCTCGGTCGTGAGAAATATCAACACTTTGTTGTTGTGCGAATATCTTAAGTGTGGTGGTACACGGGACTGTTGTGTACCGAAATCGTTATTGGTTTTCAGAGGTCTTTTATAAATACCTTAACTTGTGATGCTGATGGTGGTGTGGTGCCGGTGGAGGAAGTCTGAAAGTGGCGCCAGTGACTGAAAAGTTGTGGGCTAGTCGGTTGTCTTGTTTAGGCATGTGATGCGGAGAAATGAGGAATACGTCGTGAGGAAAGTTTTGAGCATGAATGTTGATGGCTACAAGAGTAGAGAAGGACCAAAGAAACGATGGATGGACTGTGTGAACGATGATATGGCTAGAAAAGAGGCGTCTAACGAGATGACGAGTAATAGAGAAGTATGGAAGAAGAAGACATGCTGCGCAACCGCAAATACATTGGGATAAGGGCAAGAGAATGATGACGAACTTGTAATGCTGATGAGTGGTAAGTTTTATTGAACCATTTTAAGATTCCTTTGTTTTAAAAGCAATAAAAGAAATTATTTTGGTTGGCGAACCTAAATAAATGAGTGGTACGATCGTGTATTCTCGCTCCCGATCACATTGGTTAGGAAGCGGGCATATGCCTGCAAGCAATGTTAGGGCCAAGTGTGACAATCGCTTAAAAAACGCCTAAATGTTTTTGCTGCTTTCATAAGCTCGTGTATTACGGCACTAACTTGCTCCATCCCATGTTGATTGTCGTCCAATAAACGGTGACTTCCTACTTTCGTGATCTACCGTCCTCTTACATAAAGTGAGTGCTGAGTGCGTTGCCCTCCCACTGATGCTCTTGCAAGCATAAATAATGTACCATATTGTACCTAACAAATTTGCATGTTCGTTCGTTAGTTTTTGACTTTGTCACATTTAAGTTTTGGTGGAATACGTCACAGTTTTGACGAAGCCATTTGCACCTTACAATAAGCTGCACGTCACTTAAACAAAACCAGTATAACCGGGCCGCTGATTCTATTGTAACTTCGTACTACGCTAGGCCAGCTCGAGGTAAAAGAGTTACCTACAAACGTGCGGTTTTGTGTACTTTAATTATAACAAGGTTCGAAGTATAGTTCAGGTTTTCATAACTAGACCGCATATTACGAAATTAGATAGTTTTATTTTATTGTTACGGAATCGTGGGAATTGATAGCGATCGAGTATTTCGAAAGGCAGAAATCAGCAATTGGTGTTAGTCATATTGTGCTGTTTGAATTGTCTTTTTCGCACTGTCAGATGGTTTTCCTCGGAAATTCGTCTGATGGGAAGTTTTCTAGTACACCCATTTTAAATAGGTGTGTCCGTAGATTGTTCTGAATTTCGTATCAGCTGCTCAGAGCTTCGTTCTAAGATATAGATAAGGAAATGGTTTAAAATCCCATCTAACCATTGATGACCGGTATAACGGGCCACCATAAAGATTGTAAACAAAAAGGTCAGCGCGGCCGGCGAGATGAGCTCAGTTACAGTTACCGATAGAATGCACATGTTTATGCAAACGGCCACACCTGTACATTTACCGTTACCCGAATTCCTCAAAATGTGGGAAAGTGTATTTGGACGTGACTGTTCATTGTTACACGCATTTTTGCATTTATTTGGTGACACTTAGGTACTTGAGATGAGAATCCAAACATTGAGTGTGGGAGCATTTCTGAACTAAATAACACTGTGAATGTTAAAGATGATAAGTTTGATATCTCTAAAAATAATCTGTAAAATATTTGTGAAATCATTCTGCCATTTGAGTCGTAAAGCACAGTCGTCAAAAAATCATCTATCATTGACCAATAAAACAATCTAATTTATTTTACTTTTCAAACGAAACTTCCTTAATATTGCAACTAAACTATTGCATTCAGAAAGTAATAAAACAAAACAGCTTTAGCAAAACAAATGCAGAACTGCGGGTAGACAAGTGACAATCGAGTTCAAATGGTTTCTTATTTCTGCAGGAGTGACATATAAGCATTTCGATAGCTTATGTCAGTCTAATACATTCTCGAACTTATATAGGAGGTTGAAGGAAGCCCGCGAAATTTAAACGACCGCGACCGTAACACTAATGTATTTACAGAATTACAATCATTACAATTATTAATACAACCCTCAAAGTTCATTTAATCCCTTTGAATTACCTTTTTTTTATTACAAAATGGGCCTCCTTTTGACCTCGATCACGCCTGATGGAAAGCGATAGATGAGGTCTTTGATGGGACGAGCGTGCCCAGAAGATGCCTGTTCACTCTTGCTTTGAAGGCTGACGAGTTAAATGTTAACTTTTTCATGAAATAGGATTCAACATAAAGCCTGACACTGCAAATTGCAAAAAACGTAAGAAAGTTTGAATTTCGCAGGCTACCCTATGTCACTATGTCTCTAAACCCTCGAAACACCTAAATCTCTTAAAAAAAAACAGAAGTCCGCTAGGCGTAAGGAAACCAAGTACCAAAGTATGAACTGAACGAACTGTATAGTAACCTAATATGTGCCAAATGGTCCACTAAGTGCCACTGAAGATGGACAGCCATGGGGACCGTGACTCCAGGAGTTCCAGGGCTAGTGACTCCCCTGGGGACACCATGAACGATGTCTATGCAGCCTGGCGTGAGTGGATTGGAATAAATCTAGTTTTGGCACCTTTGTAGTTTTAGCTTTAGCACTGTTTTTTTGGAGCTGTTTCTTTGTTTCGTGTCTTTTGTTTCTTGTGTTATGCCTTTGTTTCCTGGGTTAAGTATTAAGTGGCTGTCTGGCACTTTCATCTAAACCATACTTATTTACACTTACAAGTTTTTGGAAGACTTAAAAACTTATCAATGTTTAAATAAACTTTTGGTGTAATTCATCATTTATTTTTATTTGTGAGCAAGCACTGTTGAAATGATTAAAAATCTTATAAATGTTTCATTTATATTCCGAAGAATGAATACAACAGAAAACAATCTGACTTCGTCCTATTATCGACCTAGACCCACATTTGCTACAAATTATGTAATCTCTTACAATACCACTAACAATACGATCGATCACATTGAAAACAAAGCAGCTACAAATATAAATAAAGTAAACACAACTAGTCCTTCAACAACCCGATAGCTCTCTACCGTGACAATACAATCACATATAGCACACTGTTTACTTCACACCAATTAACCTAACCATCTAAAACATAAAGTCCAAATTCCCTTACACCTGAATATGCAATTTTTCTTGCACACTCGTGCTCGTGTATACTATTGTTTGGGACACAATGGTGTGTCAACTAAGGAGCTGACTTTGCAAACCAATTCTGTTGTACTGTTGATCGCTTGCTACATAATGTGGTGATTGGTCAGCGTTGCCAAACAATCAGGAGTAATGATAAAGTCATCAAGGCTCGCCTCCTTGTCTTTGCGTAAGCAGATTTTTGCTGCGGTCTCTAATACCTATATCGGGCACCTTATTACCTTCCATTTTCATATCTTGCTCTTTAACTGTTACAAAATTAATATGGTATATTTATATCATTTCCTTTCGTTTCTCTGGATAAGATTCATCAATTGTTTCTTCACAAATATCTTATTCAATACTTCCTATTGACGTAAGATCATTTGTAACATTATTAGCCTTGGTATCGTCGCAATCATCATTAAGAAACTCCTCAAATTCATCACGAATAACATGACTTCATGAGTTACGGCTGTGATTACGGTAATGTGTGAAAGCAAAATTAATTGCTTATAGCATTCTATTAATGAATTTACCACCGATGAAGCTATAAAAACACGTAAGAAATAATTAAATTTCCGTGATTCGTCAATATAATGTTCATTGCAACTATTATCAGACCGCATTTGGTGATAGTTGAAAGAGATAAAACTTATGACTGCAACATATTTTATAATAAAGAAATTATTACTACTATCTCTCGCTCTAGGGCAGGCGGAGAGTCTGTCAGACTCTCAGGCCCTCTTCTACAACAGGTTACTAAATACGTTTACTGTTAAACCTACTTAAAACATTTGGGGTTGGAACAGAGAATGACGTTTTTAATACATTTAACATTGTGATAGAAGCGGGCCTTACATACTAAAACCTTTAGTTAAAAAAAATCTAAAGTTATCTTTCTCATTTCCAGATGAAATGCTAGAAGGCGAAGGCGCGGGTCTTGCAGCCCGCGTGGCCGAGCTCGAGGTGCGGTGTGCCCGCCAGGCTGAGGAGCTGCTGTGTCTCCGGTCCACCCTCGCGGATGCCCTGCGGAGACTGAACGCGCTGGAGGGCAGAGCACCCACAGCTCCAGCCACGGGACAGAGAAATGGTGCTTATACTGGTAAATATTATTTTTATTAGAACACTAGAATTTTTAAATGTTGGAACTCCTAGCTCTATGTGGGTAACTTATAGAGGGCTCAAACTGATGAAAGAATCTCAGCCAGAGTAATAAATGGTGTTTGAGGTACAGTCAGTGCCTAACATAAGAAGAATATGGTAAGAGGGGACAGGTGACGCCAGGTAACAGACTGTATACAGTAAACCCTTCTAATAATATTGTCTATTGAGTACCTCCATCATTGATGCAATAACTAAAAGATAAACAAAACAACGAACAAAATAACGTCGCAAGTTTAAAAACGGTTATCGCCATAAAAGACAATAATAAAATGCCGTATACCTACGTGTAATAAATATTTGTTTGAAACTACTTGCTTAACGTTATTAGTAGTAACAACCGTTATTAATTTGAAATAAATAACGCTTATTTATCTGAAATTACGGATACAGACACACTGAAAAAAATATCATTCAGCTATTTTTATTATTGGTTTTAGAAACTTACGTGCAGGAAATAAATGATATTGACAAATAGCTAAATGCAGCAAGCATTTTATTTTTAACGTGGTTCTTTCAAGTCAAGTCAGTGGTGGCTTATTAATTGTTTTATAACATTTACTTGTAGAAACTACTTAAAAGTTCAGTAACTTTTCTCGGTGATCGAAAATTTTTAGCAAACACTTCTTCTTATAGCGGAATTGGCGGGATCATGTTTTCACCTTTTTGGACTGTTATAAAATTGCATAATTTTTAGGAACATACTTCCTAAAAATTATGCAGTTATAGCCAATTCGACATTAGAGGTAGAGGTAAGACTTACTCTAAAAACCTCCCTTACTGCTACTAGGTAATTATAAAAGCGCTGTCAAATTTTACCACTGATGTGCAGTTGACTATGCGATACGAGACTGTACGAAAATTACAAATATATGTGCAAGTACCGCCAGTCTGTAGAATTCACTGGGGGCTTCTTTTTTTCCCGAACATTATAATGTGGATCTCAAAGTTCGAGTGAATCGGTTACTTCAAGGCAAGCATGCTCCATCCACTCTACGCCGCATCATCGCTTCACATCAGGCAAGTTGCGACCAAACGAAAGCCTAATTAATACGTGTAAATAATTAAATTCTCCCAAAGATGTTAACCGTTTTCATACTTCGACTGTACCTCACGGTTATAACATTTATTTTAAATGTTTCCGTTATTTAAAGTTCCGCAATTTATTACAGCATACAACTTACAAGTCAATATAATACGAAACCATGTCCTTTCACTGTCCACTATAGTTTTTGTATTAAATGTAATAAATTAATACTTACATGAACAGGCACGGCTGGTGGCCCAGTTTAGTTAAGCCTTTCATATATCATTCGGTTGAATGTATTAGAAGGTTCGTAATGTTGCAATCAATTTGGCTTAATACAATTTCAGAGGTGGCTTAACACCCACATTATTCCAGTTATTTTAATTCCTTGGGATTTCATGAAATTTGGGGTTATCCTAACTTTCATGCCATCACCTGGACGCAGGACAAAACCTCAGAATTCTACTGAGAAATTCCTGATGGGAAAACACGAGAACAGTGCTTTTTTCGGCCTCGATCTCGCCCGATGGAAAGCGATGATGCATTTAACATGCCCAAAATATGCTTCTTCACTCTTGATTTGAAGGCTGACTGTCCCTGTGGTCAAACGTCGAGCTTCTACACTAGAAACCAAAGAGGCACTCTTGTCTTTAATATCCGTTAAAATGTTGCCTAAGCCAGTCTTTCAAGCTAGACGTCAAAGTATCATGAGAATACACTGTCCCACGGATGCTATCAATCTCGATGATTTGTACATCCAATAACTTAGTTAACGATGGGAAATATTAAATTATGATGGAGTTAATTTCCTCTATGATGAGCGTGCGAAGATTTCTTTGCACAATAAATGCACATAGCGTTATTTTAAAAGGACGGTAACAGTGTTTTAGAAGGGGGGTAAATCGTAAGCAATAAAATAGAAAACAAATTCTAATAGTATCTGCCAACAAGTTATGGTTACTTTATTTGGCATTTTCTATATCACAATAAACAGAAAAACCGGCCACAGTTTTCAAAATGAACCTGCATCCCGAATTGCGCTTTTTTATTATTATGGAAATTGGCCGCTGTAGACATAATCTGGCCCAATGGGGTATCCTCGATCCATTACAAACGGAATGCCAATGTGGCCTTTGCAGAATATGCCCCACCTACTGTCCTGCTCATCCTGCGCAACCACCGGCAATCTTTCGGGATTTAATCGGAGCAAATTTTAGAGCTGTGCATGTGGCTACATACTGGTCTAACACCATATTTTGAGTTTCATCGAGACGTAAAGAAGAAGAAGAATTATGGAAATTTGTAATACATTGCTTTGTATATTCATCTTCATATGCATTAGCTTTGTGTTTGAAAAAATCGTCTCCGTTCTTGACACGCAAATAATTCTATGAATGTGGTTGAATATTGACAATACGACTAGAATTGAGATAGTAAATTTGTGCCGCGGCTTTAACCAAAAGCTGATTATATTTTTCTCTATATATATATTATTTTTAAATGTTTTTCTTTTGTTTCCAGGTTCTACGGGTACTCCGACGAGGGAGCTCCGACTGAGGCAGCCGTCCTACCGGGAGACTGCCAAGAGGACCTCTAGCTACGGCTCCAGCACATCCTCATTACCACAAAGGTGATTATTTTTCATGAATGTAAATATCTTAATATTGTATGTGCTTTGGTAGCATTATGGTTGAGCCTCATCTATTGGCATACAATCGTATTTTTCCAAGCTCTTATCCTTTTTCGTCTGAAATTACAAGCTTGAGTCTCTATGTCTGCCTGCTATCAACATTGCTCTGTAAACTAACGCATCATCATCTCGTTGGTTCCAGACGCGGGCCGCAGCACCAGTCCACGGGCTCGCTGCAGTCGGACTCGCCCGCGTCGTCGTCGTCGCTGTCGCCGGCGCCGTCCCCGTCCCCGCGCGCCACGCCCGCGCCACACGCGCCACACGCGCCGCACGCGCCCGCACACGCCGCGTACAGGTACGCAAGGAAGGAACCAGCCTAGTCCTGTTGTGCACCGACTGAACTAGATTGACCTCTAAGGCTGAAATCTACAGAGCGAACGAGTTCAAAGTTAGCTCAGTCACGCTTCATCCGAAAATGAATCCTATTTGCATAAAGTTAATGTGCATATTCTTACAAGCGACTGTGATCTAGCGAACACGAATAAAAACATGCATGTCTATAGATTTAAGCCTAAGGGCCAAGGGGGAAGGTTGCGGAAAGTCGAATTTTAGTTAAATCAGATCCATAATATATCAGACCGCCACCTCATGATGTAATATTACTTTACTCTTAATTTAGTGTAAGATTATAAATAATACTGCTTTAAGAGATGGCGGTAGGACCTCAGATCACATCTGTTCATATCAACGGATGTCTCTTCACCATAGAAGGGTACGGTAGTCTTTATCTTGCAGTTTTTGGCTAGTTGATCAGTTTCACTAAAATATGACTTATGGCCTTTTACACTAGCAACACATTACTTGTGGCAATTTTATTAGTTTAGTCGGTGCACGACAGTGCTATCAGCAGTTTGCTGAGAGTACAGTATATAAAGTAGTTTGGTGAGGTAAACTGGACGGGCCTTGGTCGTATAGTCACGTCCTAAGTGCCAAAATTTGCATTAAAAGTGATTCTTCATTGGAAGTTAAAGTTCGGTGGTGTGGTACTGCATCGATATTTTTACGTGATTGTCGAGCTTTTATAAAGGTCCTCGCGCACTACGCGGCCACGACTTGTCGCATGACCGGCCGCTATCTTGAACAAAACTGGTCGAACGCCCGGTTGTGCGACCAAACTTTCTTCCTGGTCGAAGTTTCTGCGGCCAGAAGTCGTAGTCGTGGCCGCGTAGTGCGCGAGGTCCCTTAGGCTATCAAGTAGAATAGTAGAATATACGGGTTGGAAGGGACAACGAAAACGGTTACCACGTATTTAGTACATAATTCTGAGCCCCACATAGGAATTTTTCATCGGTTATTTAAAAAAAAAAAAAAATCAGCTGTTCCATACATTCTGACCTGACCGTGTAGGTATTGCAGTTTTGTAGGAAACAGCTGCAATTTTTTTTTTCAATAACCGATGAAATGAAAAATTTCATCGGTTCTGAATACGCGGTAACCGTTTTCGCGTCGCTGTCCATTCCACCCTGTATTATTTTAAAGTTAAGTAGAAATTGAAATGGTGGTGGACAGAGAAGAAAGTAAGCAGTTATGATATAGCTTCTTTTGCTGCATTGTATGTTAGCACGCTGCATTAATGCATGCTGCTACCCCTGGCAGTGCTAAAATGCAAAGTTACCTATCTTCCTATTGTTGCCATAAACAACGATTTAAAGATATTTTAAGAGCGTTTGTCGCACGATCATTCTGTCATGCAATATTGTGATCATAAATGCCTGAACGCCCATTATAATTACTCCCAAAGTTAAAGAAACTGCGAACAGATTAGCTTGAGATTACAAAGTGACATTGTGGTTATGTTTGGCCTCTGTCTGGCAGTGGAAATCTTTCCGCTGAACGCCGATGCCGAAGACAATATAATAGCAAAGAAAATTCCATATCAGCTAAGAGCCAAGTTGCCGCTTGCTTAGCCCAGTAGCTTCATAGTCTAGTAGCTAAGCGCCAGTATCGTAGTGATATCGTCTACATCTAGATCACGAAACAACTCTACGTCCAGCAACCAGAGCGTCTCGCCCGGCGTCAACAACCTCACCAAGCGGTGGAACTCCACGGGAGACTTTAATGCTGGAGGACTGCTGCCCAACAGCAGGTATGTGGAGGATGCTACCGTACCCTTACTGTCGAGGAGTTAGCGGGGTTTGGAAAATGTAGGAAAGTGTAAAATAGTTTTGTAGCGACATCTGTCGGGGGCAATAAGTGCTGTCTGGCTATACAGCTTTGACACACAGTAACAGATGGCACTAAAGCTAGGAGTCCTAGATCGCGCAAGCAAAGTTCGCCAAGCATACAATTTATGTCTTGGCCTCAAATTAGCCTTGCATGCAATGCAATAAACCATGCAGAGCTTACTCTCCGATCTATCGTTTTCGACAAAAAACCTGTCGGTGGCAAATATATGTAGAAAGAAATTACCAAATAATTTAAGCGCAGTATTGAACCTATCACTATTAAAAGAGTAGATTGTACCTTGCTACGCTAAAAGCCAAAAATCAAAAAAATAAATATCTAGGATTATCAAAACCGAAATATTAGCACCGCTAACTCCAAAGCCTACACACACACAAACATCAAAAGCTTCTATCATTCTAGTAATTCTTTACTTTGCACACAAGCGCTATTTATAGCAATCCATGCTCTTGGCCGCAATTCATTTGTTATTTTCTCGCTATTTCATATCCCTCTATATTTTCCTGTAATGTCTAATTGTTATTTGTGCTCTCTTTAGATTTACAACTACAAAGTCGTTGTTAAACTTATATTCTAAGCAGCCGTCACAAACTGGACCGATTCTGAAACACGGGTAAGTTCGTACAAATGTTTGTACAAATGTTGGTGTTGGTTGGTGAAGGGAAAATAACAATTTTGGGAACTAATGTGAATGTGTTTGGAATTGAGTTTACTTATTTGTACATATTACTTTATTTATTTTAAGGTTTTTAGGTGTGGTGGTGTGATTAAATATAATTTTTAATTGCCATTAACAGTAACTAGTACAAGTACTAATCATTAAACTATGATGTCTATTTCATGGAGCAAAATTTGTATTTTTTGGGCGTTATTCTGCAAAAACTGTACCGCAATAAGCATTTGTAAACTATTGAAATGGCCAATCCTTAGGACCAGCGAGCACGCCAAAATGACATTCGGCTTAGCTAGAGTTGTGCCGAGCCAACTGGTGAGGATGCATTCTGAAAGTTGGCAACATCGCACATAGCTTTCAAATATTCCACTGTTTTGATAAGTAAATCAACAATGCTGAATAAAATTATGAAATGTCGCTCTGTGTTGCATTAAATTATTGACTAAGACTGGATTAGGTGTTGAAACAGTTCTAAACGTACAAAAGCATTTGAAAGGTTCTCAAGTGCTTTTTTGCACCTGAAACTAAATATCTAGTGCCACGATAATCAAAACTGAAATATTTGAAAGCTATGTGCGACGTTGCCATGGTGGTACCCCCTTAGTAGACACCGAACGACATTTTGTCGATCAGCACGAGCCGAATGTAAGCCGAACAATTGTATAGATACAAGGAGTCACCATGATTATATCTTTTTCGTCACATTGAACGAAAAATAACATATTTTTGGACAGTAAACTACATACAATCAAATAAACATAAAAAGACACCACAAATCATTAGCAGGTTATAAAAACCGACAATTACAGGTAATTTAGAGTTGACGCAACACAGTAGTCTTGAAGATGCTCCTTAAGTCGAGATAAATGATCGTATGTGACCTTCAACACAATTGGCCTTAACAATATACGATGTATATACCTACCTATATGGACATTGACAAGATGTGTGTTGAATAAAAATTGTCACCTTCTCTGTACCAAAATTTGAACGACAAATTGAAGAATTTCTTTAAACATAAGAAAATAAAATGGATTTGTTGAAGTATTTCTCTACAAATATGACAAAAATAAATGAATTGTTGTAGTATTTCTGTGCAAATATATAAAAAAAAACAAATGAATGAATTCGTTGGAATTTTTCTCGACAAATAAGAGAAAACAAATTAATTTGTTGGAGACTTTCTATGCAAATACCTATAAGAAAAACAAAAGATGTATTTGTTTGGTTGTACTCTAAAAATAAAACAAAGATATTTTTGGGATTCTTTTTACTTTCTCTGTAAATAAATGTTGTGTACCTTAGTTCTTGTATGACTTGCTTTAGGGTAGCTAAAAAGTTGCAAAATATACCAATTCTCAATCTTTGTAGAGAAGTGTCCAATAATCATAATGGGTATAAACATAGATTAAAATTAACATGGAGAATTCAAAAGCTTCTATAATAATGAATAGGCTTTTTAATCTAGCATGCATCGTTGGTTTAGTGGTCGCAAGCGCGACTGTTGAACGTTGAGCAAGTGGTCTTGGGTTCGATTCCCACGTCGGGCATAGTTTTATTGAGGTGTTCTATCAGGAATTGCTCAGTGGCAACCACAGAGTCTAGAACTGTGCCCGGTTAGTGGCAATAGGCTCGCCCCGTGTTACACGGGACATAAAACAATTGGCAAAACGTGGGTGTACCTACTATTAGGTAGGCCTCTGCCTAACCCTTCGAGGATTACAGGCGAAATGATATGTAATGCATCAGAACCGTTCAGTCTCATTGTAATTCATCACTGAAGAACACTGCCATGTAAATAAACCACTTGCATCGTTTAGCTTGGCATCAATTATAATCGTAATTCTGTCGTGTATTGATTACCTACTGTACATATTTATTTTTACGTCCACCGATTTATTGCAATTACTGAGTACATACTCGCAATAGAAAGTTATCTAGTCCTAATATTTGCACAAACTGAACACATAATTATTTAATTTAAACATTCAACTGTGTAAGGAGTGTAAATATGCACCACTCTCTAGAAAAATAAACTCAGTAAATATTTCACAATTTAAATTAGCCTTTAAAAACAGCTCTTCATACAAATTATCTCTATCTATTACAAATTATGATAATTTTTGAGTCTGTGTACCCGCATTGTTGGATTAACTGCGCAACAGATTTTGATGCAGTTTTCACTATCATTTACAGGATTTATCCCGGAAGGTTAATTTATCTCGTGGCTAGATAATAACAGCCGCTCGGATTAATCTTCAGGTTAAGCCGCGCTTGCCTAGGTTGGTCTGTGGATGGGTGACCGCCCATTACTTACCGAGTTTCCTCCGTGCCTCGGAAAACACGTTAAGCCGTTAGTCCCGGCTGTCATTTGTAGATCTGACAGTCGTAAGAGGTAGTCAGTGACCCGAAAGTCTGACAACCAGTCTTACCAAGGGGTATCGTATTACCCAGTGCTAACTGGGTTGTGTAGTCGCTCCATGTAAAATACTGAAACTCAGCTGCATCCGGTTAGACTGAAAGCCTTGAAAAGGCTAGGCAAATGATGATTCCGGAAGGTTTATGTGTTAAACTTTCATCCTATTGAATGCGTAGTAGGTAATCTAAATATTTTCTCAAGTTGTAAAAACCGTGCGAAGCAGGGGGCGGATCGCTACTTATCTCAAAATAAACTGTTGTTCAATCTCCACATATTTGCGTACATTGGCAGTCGTTGAGGTTCGCATGGCAATTTGTCTGCACAGTCGGTTGAGGACAAAAAGCGTGTATTGTGTAACTTTGCCCACGCTAGCGCATCTGATTACACTGTAATGGACGTCGGCCGTCACACCACATTACTAGTGTGGGGACTTGCTATGGCTTCGGTGATACGTTCGGCTGTATGTTATAAAAGATGTAGCAATATATTGACGCTTGCCGATGGTAATCTAGTATGAGTCAGCCCTGAACTAAGCCTTGAATTTGGCGCTTTCGCTAGCGTTCATCAACCCCTGTAGCGTGCAGGCATCAGGCAGGCAGGACACGATAGCAGGTGACCCAATTACCATTGCTTGTGAAACAGCATCACATTTGCACTCCAGCAAGATATTATTACTGCTGCAGCATAGGTTCCAGAATGCTGGTACAACATGAAGAAAGAAAAAATACCATAAGCCCGGGAAATGGACTTCGGCATTTCCCGGGCGTTATTTACCATAACTGTAGAAAGGCAGCAGTAACAGCTAAGAAGCAGCTATTAAAAAATAAATTGATTGGTCTTCAGCATCTCGTAAATCTCCAACTACTTATAGGGATTTAGATTATTGTTTATTTTCAGGGCAAAGTTTTAATAGGGCTTATAGTCATGTATCCACCTATGCCATCATTGGGTGTGCCCTATAGCGTAAAATGTGGTCCTGTTCCACAAACGATGGGGTACTTTAATGTTGTGTTTTTCGTGTCCTGTTGTTTGATCGTTACAGGAACGTTATTGTTGGCGCGAAACTCTAAACAAGTTCGGAGCCGCTTCAATGGCATATAAAGAACAAGATCTGAAGTGCAGGAACAAAGCCAAACAGATTTCGGCCTTAAATAAACTTAGGTCCAGGTCCAACACTAGTCGTTTAACTAGAAGAATGTATTGAATAGAACTTATAGCATAATAGCGGCACTTATTTGTCACGCGTGGGTGGCTCAAATATATCATTTTGTCGCAGGAAGCCGTCAGATCGTGAGAAATTAATTCTCATTTATCTTAAAAATAATTCCAGCCACCGTGGAGTTTGACTTATCGTGGATTTAGCGAGGGCTACTTTATTGCTGAACTGTTTAGCTGTAATGGCGGCTGTACGCTCTCGCCGAGGCACTCCGGCAGGGTGAATGCAAGAATGTATATATATTAACCCTCGTCTAGCCTCGGTGTCCCCACTCAGATCCACCCTGTCTCTTTGCTGTCCTCCCCCAGCGACGCCCTGAGCCGAAGCCCGTAACCCTCAGGGGGTGCCCTTAGCGAGAAGTTGCTTAGTTTATAAGTTGTTGCCCTGGCTGGAGGCCTTTCTCTCAAGGCACCCACAGGATAGTCCGGCTAAGCAGAAGCTAACCTCATAAGTTGACCTGCGAGATGCCATTACCAAAAAAAAACCTCTATGTTCCTCTTTCCGCTTGCTTTCAGTCCCATATTGGGTTTGTGCTAGAGGTCTCGGGAGAGACAGAGAGAGCTCTCTGCTGAGAGTGTACAGGATATGATTATGTGCTGTTTCCATTTCAAAAATACATATGTATATGCAAATGGATCCATTGGCTATTTTCCTTATTTCTTCAAGGAAGTTTTAGAGGAAAAACATATTTTGGTCTTCTTCTTTATCGTGTGGTTAGTGCTTAACCTGGTGTCAGATTTTTTATGCCGCCCATGGGCCTCTGACTTGGTTTTAAATAACTCTCAGGCATGCTGTTTTCCATACTTTGGTACCTACCTAGGCGTGACAATCTCCCTCTCAGTATTATATATACTCTCCTAAAATCTAATCTCATTTATTAAATTGAAAAAACCGGGTTTTGAATAGTTAGCCGACGATACCTACATTACCTACACATAAAAATCTAATGCTGACTTCAATCAACAATCCTGTGAAGTCCCAACAAAAATTAAAAATAACGGTGACATACATACCTAGGTATTTCTAATCTGTGAGCATCTCTGACCTTGATCTGACCGCGGTAACAAAGTGCATTATCTAGTCAACAATAACACAGGTAAAATGGTAATTTCCTTAAATCCAGGGTATACGTCATCGAGCATTGAAATCATGAGAATGATTCACTAGAACAGAGACAACAACGCTTAAATCATTACGAAGAATACTCATTACTAGAACTACATTGCTCTTTTTCCTTCAACAACTCATTCTAGCGGTTTATCCAAAGCAGCAATGTCATTCGAACAATTCGAATAGCGCGCATTCTAAAGTTGAAATTAACTTCATGGTCCGTTAATTCCTCACCGCACGCAGTCTGGCAAAGGTATTCTCGGCAGCCGGCTGCATGATTCGCGTCCGCGCCTCGAATACCGGTTTTAAAAAGTTCGCGTTCGTATACTCGGTGCCTTTGCCTTATTTGGAAGAATAAAAAAAAGTATTTGGTAACCTTTTGGCGCCATGGAAGACGGGTAAAAAAAACTATTCCATGTATTTATAACCTATGTTTTTTATCTGTTGTTGCTAGTAGATTCACCTTTCGTAATACACAACAATTAAAACAGTCGTGAAATGAATTACATTAAATTGGAATACATTATCTACACATTAGATCGCCGGCACAATTAATAGATTGACATAACAATTTATTAAAGTTGTTTGTAAATATTATAGCTACACACTTGTTCAGAAACTATAGAAATAACGTATATTCAATGCCTATTGTACAAACATAGATGTTATCAGTAATGATATTTTGTATAAAAGCATAACACATGTGTATTTTATTTTAGATTATTTTCTATCGCCTAGTCGGACATTGGTGCTTACTGCGCGGGTGGTTAATATTGTTTTTATAGTGGGCAGATGCTAAACGCATCTTAGCAGTAACAATGTCATTCACCTCGATGTAAGTCGCTTTGAGGATTTTTTTTGCGAATTCAGGCTTTTGAATGTGCCTTGGTCTTTGCTTTTTTTTAATGCTTGCAGTTTTGAGCTAATTTTACTTGGGTGGAGGTGTGTGATGTCTGCCAGCATCATTCTTAAATCGTATTTAATTGGATAATTTTATTAATGGTCTTGTTATGTACATAAACGTGTGTATTTTTTCTGAATACTTACCTCTTATTAAGTCTTGTACATACATGGGTAAAGCTATTGAAGTAATTATGTAACAAAGCCTAGTAATGTTATTAGTTAAAGTACTTATGACCTCATAAAATTAGCAGGTTAACGGGGAAAATGGGAGCACCATGGGAGTAATAAAATTATAGAAAGTGTCTGTTCATCAAAAATGTAATAAATTATGTACTTAACTAATTTATTTAATAAACAGATACAAGTATCAGGAATAAACATTGAAATAAATAAATACGTATTTTATGGATTATTCCATACTGCCCCATAAAATTTTCTCACAAATTGTTTTTCGTGGTAATTTATACTAGGGCTGATAGTGTTGTATTTTGGAATATTTTTAAAATAAATTAATTCTTTGAACTAAAATAATTTGATTGTGAAAAAAGTGGAATATTCCAATTTTTTTGCTGACCAGACACTTCTAATTATTTTAATTAACTCAGATTATGGCAAGCTGTGTGACGTCATCTAACCGTGCAACTAATTACGGGAGTGCAGGTGCATCGTTACATACTAACTAGCATTAAACTTAACATGCCGTCTGTACTATTATTGCTATTGATTCACTAACCACTACTATTGACTAACCAATTGACTGTTTGTTTACGTCTTAGTTTTAAGAATTTACGATTCATTGGTTTGTGTGAATTATACCTCATAATAAAATTTTGATTTCTTTTCCTTAAAATACACGTCACTTGAGTCTTTCTGGTAAAAAAACATTTATAAATTCTGAAAAGTTGTATTATATCAGAATTTTTATCTTGCAAAAAGTGTTATCACATCTGTAAACACTCAGACCGGCTTATTTACCTTGACACCTATCACCGGGTGTGGCCAGTTGGTTTCTTTCGGAATTAAGTTCTCTAGAAGACATGAAACGAGTTTGAAACCGGTACAGACTAATTGTGGACACGGCCGGACACCGGACTGACAGATAATACACTGTCTCTGTCAGTGTCCGGCCGGTGTCCCCAGGTGGCCTTACAATCTGTCCGTACACGTTTGACTTAACTTTAAAAAGATATCCTGAAAAAAGCTAGTAAAATCCAAAATTCACAACAGTTTGACTTAGCTCATTAATCTTACCCATATTCCCTTACAGCACCCACACATGTCAATACAATGAAGAAGACGGCACCATGCGTATGTACCTCCGGGGTAGACCGGTGGTGCTATACGGCCCCAGCGAGCATGAGGGTCTGGATCCCGCGAAAGTGGCTCCCCCGCCACAGAATAAGCTGAAGCTGGAGTGGGCGTATGGATACAGGTGAGGTTTTATTGTGAAGATTTTTAGTTTTTAATAACGTTACAAACCAACGTTACATTACGGTCAGCAAATAAAATCCTACCAGAGGCCTACTAATGGTTTGTCTAAGTTTTATTTGTCATATTCATTCAAAGAGGAAGCTTGCACTCACAGTTAATACCAGGGGGAGTACGTAGGTTCCTAGGGATACTGAGTGTGTTAGTAACAAAATGGATAAAAAAATCAGCTGTTTCATACATTTTGACCGTGTTGGTATAGCACTTTTGTAAGGAACAGCTGTGTTTTTTTTAATCACCCATGAACATTTTCTATGTGGGGGGGGTCAGAAGTACTGAATACGTGGTAATCGATTGTGCGTCGGTGTTCTTTCCACCCTGTATACAGAAGTATAGGAGAATTTCTGGCCAGACTAAAATTATTATTTCAGTTCATTAGAATAATTTCGAAGAGCTCGTGGCTAAATAATAACAGCCGCTCGGGTCGATCTTTAGATTAAGCCGTGCTTACCTAGGTTGGTCTGTGGATGGGTGACCGCCCATTACATACCGCATGAGCTGCATCCGGTTAGACTGGAAGCCGACCCCAACATAGTTGGGAAAATGCTAGGCAGATGATGAGTAGAATAATTAATTAATTTCCATATTGTAGCGTCCTAGTCTGCTGGCATTGTGACGTCAATCACATGGGACATAGGTAGCTTTGCCCTAGTAATTGTTGTGTGTGACCTAGGTACGAGCAATCTAGGTTTAATGTATGTAAAATAACAAAGTAAAGTATACCACTTGTCAATTGAATATTATTTATGAGCACGTGTTAGTACAACTTGTTATTTCAGTCTTGCATGTATGTTTTTCTATTAAAAGTGTCTCATAATCTCGCATGTCAGATTTTGAACCAGCCTTTACATATTTTACTAGCACTTCGCCCGCGACTTTATGCATGATATAAAAATAATGCCCGTAGCACCCACGATTAATATAGCCATCAACCAGTGAAAAAATTAGAATTGGATCATTCGTTCCGGAGATTATCCCCTGTATACAATCTTACTAATAAATTTTACCTCTTTTTGATATTAGTATATACATGGTGTAACAGAAAGGGTATAGTCGTATGAAAGGATATGCTGCAGATCATCAAACTGAACAACTTTCTCCTTGGGTCCAATATCGTAAATGCGAAAAAAATATCAGCTGTCCCATACATTTGGGTCGAGTAGGTATTGAAATTTTGTATGGCCCTTTTTGTTACACCCTGTATATATAGATGCCACCATTTTGTAACACCATATTAAAACGCCCATGTTATCTACAACATCTAAATAATACATAATCCAACGGAAAAAAACATTCCCCGAACCGTGAAAGCTTTCCTGTTGAATAATAAACGAACCCACTTATATCAAACGCTATCGACCGCTCTCACCAAGGTCACAGACATGGTGATAACAACTCCATTCTCCATTATTTATTTAGGTATATTAATTAAGTTGTATTTGTAATGGACTGGGATAACACGCCCTGTTGTCAAGGTAGATAGTCTAGACAAATAAATTATACAAATATTGAGTCATCATTTTAAAATAAATAGATATTAATAGTGACAGGTGACCCATAAAATTGATAGGCAGGAAAACATATTATGGTATTGAGGGAAAACATCGATGTTATTTAAACATCGATAACTACGTGACTGTTTGTGTTCGATAACGTTATAAGTAACAGATTATTTCAAAATTTAGCTTTTTCCTATGTCAAACGGTTTTGGTATAGGTAAAAACTAAACATGTCATAGCATATCTTATCTCCCAAAAGGGCAACGATGTCGTAGGTCCCATGTTAAGAGGGTCGAGATTTGCCCCAGTGTTTACTGGCAACATGACCTATGGAGACTGAATTTTTGCCCAAAACCCAGAACGATCTGGGAATCGAAGCGAAAGACTTCAGCACACTGAAGTTGCGCTGGTGGCCAATAGACCGAAAAGCAAAAGATCAAACTAAAAGGTTACACTCATTTCTCTATCTTGCTAAAAAAAACTACAGAATCTTGACTACACTCTAGCATCATTTTCATCGGTGAAATTAAGATTACCATATGAAATTATGAGAATCTAACAGTTTTCGGTTGGTTAGCCAAGCTGAACGTGCCAATTATGGAGATATGAATCTTTGATAATAGAGGAAGAGGAAACCGATCAAACTCATTAAACTCAATACTTAGATCTGATAAAACTACGTTAGTACGGTTGGAAAAATTCTGCATAATATTTCAATACAAAAGTAACTCTGTCGTTTCCTTTTTACCCTGAATGGCTGAACGGATTTGGATGATCTTTGGCACAGGGATAGATCATGACTACGATATGGACATAGGGTTCTTTTTTAACACTTTAGTATGCTTCCAAGGCATAATTTCCGGCCTCTTTGTAAGCACAAAAGCTAGTTTATGAGTACCTAATCATTTTGTACCTCATCAACATAATACCTGCGTTATGTAATTTATTCATGAAAACGAAATTAAAGGGTTACTTTGGGGAAATAAACACGTCATTGTTGCTTTGTTGTTATTTTTATGTAACGCAGAAACGCTGTAATTGTGTCATTAATTTTCTGTAGACATTTCATTACATTATGTCTCAAGTTTGCCTTCACAATACATTACAATAATATACCTACAAAAGACGAAGGTATAAGAAACAGACATAACTCGTTTCATATACTGCAGATTCGGCGATGTTACCCAAAACGGGCAAACTTGCACTGCACGAGTTGTACCAGATGGCGCGATAATTATCGTTCAAAGGTTACCTTTCATATTTATTTCTGTTGCAGAACAACAGATGTTTATCTGATACATTTTATGATGCCTACTTATTGTTACAACAGCTGAAACTCATTGCTTTTTATCAATCCTTATTTACTTGGTTACAACGTAAACACCGCCGTAACCAAAGCGATCGATCGCGCGTTTACTCAATCGTCGCGTTTATATGTCACGCATTTGTTCGAAAAGGCGAGGCGCCCATCTGATGCTGATGGCACGACCACGCTTTCTTGTTCGGCGTAGGTACGTGTTCACGTGACGATTGTTTTGATTAGGATGCAGCCTTACGTAGATCCTTATACATTTTTCTGCTACCATTACTACCTCCCATTCTATTAACTCAATCGCCATAAGCTCTATATTGAGTGAAATTCATTGGCCAATTTATCAATTGTTCCCCATGCAGGAGTAATTTGCGCCTACACGCGAACCAAACTCGGAAACACTTGGAATTATTCCAAAACATGACACCGTTTCCGTAATCATCCCTTTTAATGTTAGTAATTATGGGAATGTCGCACGATTTAACGTGCAAACGTTTATCCAATTTGTTTTAAGAGACAGGCTATTAAGGAATACTTTTAAAGTCCAAATAGAGTAGTTTTTTTGTGAAATTTTAACTGTGCCGCTGCAATCATATACCCGCATAACGAAACTGTAATAAATGGCTACAGAATACATGGAAAACCAAAACTACTTTCTAAATACATTATCGGTCTGATTTTCTAAACATGTAAATTATAAGGGCATGTAGAAAGATCACATCAGTCAGTATTAACAGCCCCTATATCCCTCATCTTAACAAGAAGGGTTCAATTCAAGTAAAGCAGGCCACTGCCTGTATATTAAGATATGTAACCAACCACATGGAACCGCGAAAGACCATCATTATGATTTGTCAAATAAAAAGAATCCAATTTCATGAGTGTGCAACCTCGTAGCGATACTAACCGATCTCCGGGAAAACCCAACTTATTACCAGACTTTGTCAGCAGAAAATTGCGCCTTTGTCTTAGCAATACTGCAATCTTTACTGCTGATCCAAGGTTGCTGACGCTTGGTCACCCAACCTTTTCGAGGAGTTGAGTAATGGCTTCTGTCACCATAGTTTGTTAGCTGACTCTCATTGGTAGTCATTTGTCGGTATCACTGCTCTCAAAACGGTACACCGGTAAACGTGGTGAGGAAACAATATAAAAATTCGAAGACTCGTCATCCATTAAACCGCACTGGGTCCGCGTGGTGGATTACGGCTTACTCCCTCGAGTCCCTCATATAGACTTGAAACATGGATCCCAACAGTAGAAAACTTTATAAGCACCTCGATTTTTTTAACACAATTATTCACATTGCGTTCCATTGCGGTAGAGATTTATTTTCGTTGGATCCCAGTTTAGGATAGATTTGTAGTCCATAGATAGTCGTCTCCCAATTTCTGTCTTCCGCTGCCCGTATGTATTAATAGTATCGCTTTTTTTCCAAAAAGCCTTGAATTTTAGAGGCGTAAATTTTTGCCTAGACGTCAACACTCCGGTAGCATTTAGAATTTTAGATTATACATAATATTTCATAGGAACGCTTATCGGTCTTTGAACTCTATACCTAAATACTTTTTAGGTACCGCAGAGTCGTTGTACGAGAACTAAACGAGTATTACATTGAACTAGTTACGAGTATGAAACACGCAACTTATAAGTAGCACATTCTGGTTAAACACACACGAATTTAAAACCTGTTCCAGTTTCGTTACAAGGCTCTACCGCAAACCACAATCCACAAGTGAGATTTAAAACAAAAACCTTGATAGAATCTAGATAACTTAGCTGTTAATATGAGCCCTTCTTTAACATGTTCCTCAAATTTACGGAAGCGGATGCATTAAAATGTCCCTTCTTCTCTCAGGCAAAGGCGTTTTCGTTTACTACCCTTGTCGACTTCGACAGTCCCCGATTAACTCCTTACACTTATCATTATCTGTAACATACAATGGTCCTCATTCCGTACTCAAAATACACGTTTGGACATGCAATTGCGGATACCAACCTGATGTACATTAATGTACAAAAGGCTCTCTAGGCCCTGGACTGAAATACATAACGGATGTAGTAAGAGGTCTTAACATGATTAAAAACAAAACAATTCAAGTTCACCGAGCCCATCATTTCAAGTTCTTACTACATCTTTGAAGAAAAAAGAAGTAAGAAGACGCTACAGAAAGCGTGTCAGCTTTACTAAACCTGTAGTGTTACTACAAACACGTCCCGTTCCGGCAGAGTGACCACAAGCCAAGCCAGTTCCATTCAAGGCCATGAACTCAACAATCACAGCTTGGCTTGAAACAAAAACTGACATTACAATGATGTTTATTGTTGTAATTATAAGTTACCTACTGAGTCATTAGTTTTTTAGTATCTGATGCTGATAAATGATCTCTGTTTGTGATCTGAACAGTTTTTTATGCCCATGATTAGCACGGTAGGACTACTACGCATAAACTGAGTACATTCATGTTTGTTACGGGAATCCCTAATAGAAGCTCTACTGTATTCATTCATACATGCTCTTGACCCATGAGGGTTAACGGAACTCCTACGCCGGCTGCTACGATTCTTATACCTATATATAATCTGCTCCTTTTATCTACTCCGGGGATCTCACGGTGAGAGATGTGTGGGAGCGTTGGGAACATTATGTGCTCATTGATTATGCTATGCTTCCATTTGATACCTCAACGCACCAGGATCTGATCAAACATGTGCCTTTTTGGATCTGGGACCTAAATATTAAATGTCTCCAAAAACATTGTATGTGGGCTTTTATAGTCTTGTCAATCATTTTATTTTCTAAGACAGTCACCGGTCGATAGTCCTTCGACAAAATATCAATACCCATTATCTAGATACTGAATCATTGATCAGTCTTACTTTCAGCGGTGACCGGTGACTTGCTCTATCCAATCGATGGCTTGTTGTGACTCATCAATCGTTACAGTTGACCACTCAAGCGAAACGACCTTGGCTAGCTAACTGGGAGTTTTGAATGCGCTTTCCTATGACTAAGATTTGAGGCTGTGATGCAATTAAGCTTGTCTCAACATGTATTCTATTTGAATCATTGACCTATCTATGACTCTTTATGTTGTAAATGATTCTTTCTTAAATGCAATATTTGAGAGGTGACCCCAAAATTGCTGGAAGCACTGGATAGGTTTTTCGTCTAGTAATTGAGACAATTGAAACCGACAAAGTGACGTGTGTGGTTGTTTCATCTTAATAAAATTTGTAGAGCAAACATGTCTAAAGTAGCCACTAGGAACATACATAATATATCTGATAACAAGTATTGTTTTGTGGAGGAAATATTTGTAATACCAAGTGTTTCACCGAGACAAAGTTCAAATGCTTCATTTGCTTAGTTTTCATGCAACAAAAATGGCAATGCTTTTGCAATGACACATTTTTAGAAAATCAAGAGACTGTCTTACCAAGGGGTGTCGTGTTTACTTAGTAATTGGATTGTAGAAGTCAGATAAGCAGTTACTCCAAGTCAAATACTGATACTCAGCTGCGTCCGGTTAGACTGGAAGCAAACACCAACTTAGTTGAGAAAAGGCTAGGCAGATGATGACATTTGAGAGACTTGGTTTCAAATATTTGCAGGTCAGGCATTACCTATACCGCCACATACGAACAACACTGGCGTATCCTACTTTGCGATATCAGAGTTATCCGGTCGGTTAACTTATTTACAGAAATCCGATAACAACCGTCGGGCAGTAGCCCACCAGATGCCTTTTTACAGAGGAATGGGTTCCACCCTGTTCCTCATACCTCTCTAAACTTTAACCTGACTTTTTCCCACTTGTTCCAGGGGTAAGGACTGTCGCAGCAACCTCTACCTCCTCCCCACCGGTGAGATAGTGTACTTCGTGGCAGCTGTAGTCGTGCTGTTCAACGTTGAGGAACAGTGCCAGCGGCACTACACGGGCCACACGGACGACGTCAAGTGCCTGGCCATCCACCCCAACAAGATGGTGATAGCCAGTGGCCAGTGCGCGGGTCATGACCGGCTTGACGCCAGGGTGAGTGAATCCTCTTTCCGAAGTTGTGAAAAGTTATGTGCCGTGTTATTTTTTGGGTGCATTACCTCCGTAATATTGAATACTTTACTTATTCGAGGTAACAGCTGTAATTGTCTTCGTACACCAACAATTCGAGTATATTCGTTTTTTAACTTATCTCCATTTGCCCACAGCCTCACGTCCGTGTATGGAATTCAGTCTCCCTCGCCACACTCGCAGTGATCGGCGCGGGTCACATGGAGCGCGCGGTCTCCTGCATTACCTTCTCCCGCGCTGATGGCGGCTCCCTACTGGCTGCTGTGGATGATGGACCAGACCATACCATCTCCGTCTGGGAGTGGCAGCGGCCAGATAAGGGACATTGTCTGGCTGAGACTAAGGTAAGAATGAAAACCAAGAAACCGTAAAAAAATGGCAAAAGAACTTTAAAAGAGAATTTCTGGCCAGTTCTTTTGTAGTTAACTCTTTGTTAAAGTACTTCTAAGGCTGCTTTAGGCGCGTATTATTGCATACACTTTATGCATGCACAATCAGCGGCGGACTGACTATGCGTATAGCGTGAACACAGCATCAGCAGCCAGCTGGCAGTAATTAAAGACCACCACTTGTTAAGTTGCTATTCATATCGATGGACTTAGTTAAGTACACAATTTCCGAAACTCATTTTACTCTAAACAAATGCTTTAGGTCATTTATATGCAGATAAATTGCAATAATCGTGGAAAATTTAAGCAGAGATGTGCCATAGGGTCCTCTGATTTCAAGTCCCTTTTATAAACTCAAGTACTCCCTCCACCTTCCAGTGCTCAGTGGACACCGTGGTAGCAGCCGAGTTCCACCCGCTAGACCGCAACCAGATCGTAACGTGCGGCAAGAACCACATCGCGTTCTGGACGCTCGACCAGACCAACATGCTGTACAAGAGGATGGGCGTCTTTGAGACCAGAGACAAGCCTAAATACGTCACCTGCCTTGGGTTTAATCATAATGGTGAGTTTTGTTTCCTGAACCTACTGTTGTTTGATCGATAATATTTTGGAAAATGTGAATTTTCGCACGCATCGTGATAGACTATCTTTTAGTGTTTTATTTTGTTTGAAACAATAATTCCCTATCCCGTTTATCCAATTTATTTCAAAACTTTCTAATTGAATCACATAATATCATCGTATCCTATGATGTTATAAAATAACTATGTACAGCCGGAAACACGTCTACATAAGCTGTAGGCAATCTCTATAATGCCGAAAAGTGTTTCATTGTTTCTCTTATTATCACAATAACTGTCGAAATGTCCGAATTGTGTAAACACCTCTGACTGCCCCCCAGGCGACGTCCTGTCGGGCGACTCCAGCGGCAACATCATAGTGTGGGCCCGCGGCACCAACACGGTGCACAAGCTGGTGCGCGGCGTGCACGACGGCTCCGTGTTCTCGCTGCTCGTGCTCAAGGAGGGGAACGTCGTCAGCGGAGGGGGGAAGGACGGCAGGATCGTCATGTTCGATCCCGACATGAACGCGGCTGGCGTTGAGAATGTCGTGAGTATTCATTATCCGAAACGTATGGAGACATTTATCATTATCAGATCATTTTTTTTTTCTTCCAGTAAAACACCATAGTGTTTCCAAATTTTTTGGCTGGTGGACTGCTAAAAATTTGTGCACAAGTTCCGCAGCCCTCAATCCATTTTAGTTTTCGTTTTGGTCTCTCAAAAATCATGCTGAATATCAAAATTATATCAGGTTATTTCGAATACTTTAAGTAATTCAACGGAACCTCTTCTATAACAAACACCAACACCATCGCGTCGCGACGACACGCTCGAAGCAACTTTTTTGAACCCGCGAGTAGCTCGTGGCGACGCGGTAGTAAGGGAGCTGTCCAGTACAGCTAGCCAGTAGGCAGTAGCCAGCCACAGTGACGCTCTCACACCTCACAGATCGAGGGCCACTACGGCGGCGTGCGCGTGCTGGCGGAGGGTCGCGGCTCGCAGCTGTTCGTGGGCTCCACCAGGAACTGCATCCTGCACGGGGACCTGCAGCTCGGCTTCTCGCCCGCTGTACTTGGTAAATTACTTTTATTTTCAAATTTCACTTGCAAGCATAGCTTAAGCATATATCTGTTTATTTTCTTACGATATAAATCAGAAACTAAAGAAAATTAACCTGGCTTGCTGTGGGTAAATGAAGTTTCATTGGTTAACATAATTTCATTAGGATTACGGATGACGACAGCCCATCTAAGACCCATTAAGACTGTTAAATATTATCTCAGATGAGGTAGATATATTTCACTGCAGTCTGATGAAGTTCACAGGAGTAGCACTGAAGTGCATTGGAAATATTTAGAGGTGTTCCTATTGTAGGTATTTTAATAGTGGTTTTCTTTTTTGATATGTATTCTGATTGTGTTTTAATTGTATTTTTGTTAGCTTATGTAAGTTATTGTATCTTGGTGGTGGTAACATCGAATTGGCGTTATAGCTGTAAAGGTGTTTATTACATAATTTTAAATAAATAAATCTACCATAATATGGGGAACACAGGTGTGATGTGATTATCATCACCTGGGGCTCGTGATGTTTATTATCAATACCACTTATTATTATTCGGCAGAAACAAGCAGTGGTTCGACAGCTCTAAAGCACTTTCTCCTTCTGCATTCTACATATAGGTACTGCAGAATCTGGAAATTAATCAGCTAAAATCACTGTCTTAACACAGAATTATTAGGAGTCAAATTAATTGTAAAAAATTAAATTCACAACACATTCGATGACATTTCAAAGAAATGTACATGAAGATAGTGGAGCAGTGTGACATGAAGCAATATGTAAGGCATTGTTTGTGTCTGCAGGCCACGTGGATGAGCTGTGGGGTCTGGCCACGCACCCCACGCTGGCGCAGTTCGCGACGGCCGGCTGGGACAAGCTGCTGCAGCTGTGGGACGGCCTGAGCCACTGCACCGTGTGGAGCAAGGACATCGAGGTTAGCGACCATAGCCGTATTTTTACGCCCGTTTTATGAGTATAACATCCATGACTAAGCTTCTATTCCCACATCGACGGCCTCTTTGTGCAAGAGAGCGGGCTGTAATCCACCAAGCAGATCTAGTGCTGGTTAATCTCATGTGAGATCTTCCAATTTATCGTTTTAGTACATGTCTAATTTAGTTCGATTAATGCAGAATATTTCTTCTATACCCCGCTTATATTGTCGGTATCTCAGTAGTAATCCTTTTTTTTTTTTTTTTTTCCGGATGGGAAATCATCAAATGATTTCCCCCCCCACTCTGGGCGGAAATCATCAAATGATTTCCCCCCCCACTCTGGGCGGAGCGGAAGGGAGTGTCAGACTTGTACTGACTAAAACCCATCCATGTTCCCTCTTTGCCCTTTGTGTTCCAGGGCCACGGTATCTCTTTCGAACAGTCCCGCAGCCCTGGCAGGCATCGGCCCATGCGGACCCCTACTTATTTGCTGACATCTCTTTGAGGCGCACGTGGAACTCAAACGCGCCGTCGACACGGCCTGTCGTCATAAGACGGCCGGACGGCGAGCTAGCCCATAACTCGCCGTCCACAGGCCCGCGCCTACGGTGGCCGGGAGCCACCACGTGACCCCCGACGCCCAGGGCGTCTCCCGCGGCGGCTGGGACGTGAGGTTCTTTCCCTCACACGTCCCGCCACCTCCTTCACTAGCATGACTGCTTCGCAGAAGGAGGTGACGGCTTCCCATTCCCTCTCGCTCCGGACCATGGCTTGAACCAAGGCCGGACGCGAGAGATCGCCGCCGCCAATCGCCGTCAGTAGTATCCCTTTTATAGACTTTATCAAATGAATTGGATTATCATAAACGCATGAAACGGGATATTTACCATGTTTATTCTCTATATTTCGGCACTATTGTAAGCGATCACGGATAAACTATCCCTGATAAACTGAACTTAATAGGAACTGAACTCTCTCAAGCTGTGCAATTTAATATAACACATATCGACCTCCGCCGCTTTAATACCAAGCGTATTAAAGACGCTATTGAACGGAATAAAAGCTCCAAGGTATTTTTCAAGAGATCTGGCTATTGGGCAGATCCAGCTCACGAAACTGAAGACCAACGATGGCAGGATCGTATCAGCCAAACCGGAGTTGCTGAGGGAGATGAGAGTTTTTATGGTTTCGATCGAGACTTGTGCTGTACTGCAGTCTCACCAACGGTGCACAAATCGACTATCGGTACATCGAGGTGTTGAAGTGTTTGTACAAAAACGCAACCATGTCAGTCTGACTTGAAGACCAGACCTCGGAACTTATTCTTTCGCAGCGAGGTGTGAGACGTCATATCTCTGAAACTATTCACCGCTGCCCTGGAGGATTTCTTCAAGGTTCTGGACTGGAGAGGGCTAGGCATCAACGTCAATAGCGAGTACATTTGTCACCTTCGGTTTGCCGACGATATAGGGGTCATGGCTGAGACCATGGAGGACCTAAGTATAATGCTCGATGACTGCAGTAGAGCTTCCGAAAGATTGGGTCTTAAAATGAACATGGACAAAACCAAAGTCATGTTGAATGCCCATGTAACACTCACTCCTATCAAGATCGGAGACTCTACACGCGATGTTGTAGACGATTATGTCTACCTGGGACAAACGATCCAGTTAGGTAGGTCTAACTTCGAGAAAGAGGTCAATCGTCGAATCCGACTCGGCTGGGCAGCGTTCAAGAAGTTGCGTGGTATCTTCTCGTCCAACTTACCGCAGTGTCTCAAGACAAAAGTCTATGACCAGTGTGTGTTGCCAGTGATTACATACGGGACCGAAACGTGGTCGCTCACAATGGGCCTCATCAGAAGGCTTAAAGTCACCCAAAGGGCAATGGAGAGGGCTATGCTCAGAGTTTCCTTGCGTGATCAAATCGAGGACGGATGTCCTCATTTCCGCAAGAGAACCCCGAAAAATCGCCAAACTTAAGTGGCAGTGGGCAGGGCACATTGCTCCCAGAACGGATGGCGGATGGGGCCGAAAAGTTCTGGAGTGGCGACCGCGAACCGGAATATGTTGCATTGGAAGGCCTTCCACTAGGTGGACCGATGACCTGGTGAAGGTTGCGGGGATCCGCTAGATACGAGTCACACAGGCCCGGTCAATGTGGCGACACTAGGGGGAGTCCTATGTCCAGCAAAGAAATGATGATAAACACATATCATGTCGTTGTAGCATAACATATAGTTTTGGTCCAGGAGCGCGCGCAGTGCGTGGCGTGGTCGCGCGACGGCGGCGTGCTGGCCGTGGGCTGCCTGACGGGCAAGTGGCGCGTGTACGACCCGCACTCCAGGGACCTGCTGGCAGACCATCAGGACGGGTGAGTTACCACTACTTAAGTATTTTGTCATGCAACAAATGCTCCTCCCACTAGGTTCCTTTAGATCTTCAAAAACGTCATGAACTATGATAACAAGTTTGGTACTGATCTACAGACCAACACCAACCAATGGACTTTGACGGCATCCATTTTTATTTGCTAGAGAAAATTCGTTTCAACAATTGTTCAACTTTTCTACTATAAACTTACAGGTTCTGACATACATAACAAAAACTTCGACGGAAGAAGCACTAGCTAGGTACGTAAATGTTTTAATTAAGTCTTAATTTGTGAACTTTAATCATCGTCCGCCAGCTGCGAGCCGATCCAGACGATCCAGTACTCGCCGGACAACAAGCTGGTGGCGCTGGGCTCGCGCGACAACTTCATCTACGTGTACCGCGTGGACGACGCGGGCGCCAGCTACAGCCGGCTCGGGAAGTGCCTGGTGAGGATACTACTAGATTGGGCTTCTGCTTTTGTACACGGTGATAGATATTATTCAGATCACTGGGGGCCAGTTGGTGGTTATCTTAAGGGCAGATGTATGTACCTAATTACAGGGTGGAAGTGACACCGATACACTAACGCTTACCACGTATTCAGTACATTACACATAGACATTTACAATCGGTAATTTAAAAAACTGTATGAAACGGCTGATTTTATTTAATTACCGATGAAAAACATTCTATGTGGCCGGTTCGAAATGATGTAATGAATACGTGGTAAGCGTTTGTGCGTCGGTGTCCCTTTCACCCCGTATAACATCACGCCAGTAATCCCCGAAGCGTCAGGCAGAGGTGTACTTATAGTAAGTACACCCAATTCATTGTTTTGCCAATTAAGTTCCCAGTTGTCTATGTTGTCTTGTGTATGAGTTTCACTACGAAAGTAATGCGTACCATGAGAAGTTAAACCACCATGTCATTCAAATAGATTCTACGTGTGACAAGTGCTGTTAATCCATCTCATTACATTGCCTCACGATTTTTAGATAGAAATAAGATATACCGATTGATATTAGTAGTTGAATTGATATGAGAATCTTTCCAAATATCTCTAGAATAATAACTTCTTTTAGTGTAGTGAAAAAAATGTTAGAAACTTTGTATCTTTGCATTTGTAAGAATTAATTCCTAAAGTATTTTATTGTTACAAACTCCCTAAATGTTATATTGTTACAAACGTCTGTTGTAATAACTACCCTGTACCAACAGTAATCTTTATTTATAAATGAGTAATGTTTTAACTTGTACAATTTCACGCGACTTAGTGCACGGAGAAAAAACGTAGAAGGGTAACATTGACTACATTCATATTGCATGTTTAATATAACCGCCCTAGATCGCTTTTAGGAATGAGACCCCTCCCCATGTAGACCCCTATTGTTTCAAGTACTGAAGAATTAAGATATCCTTATGCAAATACTGAAATTAATAAAATATAACCTATGCTTGAAAAATATGACTGTCATCCTACCTATTACTCCGCAACCTAACGAAAGCGATTGTTTTGGCAAATTCGCATTCATGTGCCATTCGACATCATGCCTGTAGTCCCCGAAGGATTAGGAAGAGGTATACCTATACTACACCACCATTCCACCAGTTATATTGAAGTGTCATGTAATAATGGGTGAGCCGATGGCCTACAGAACCAGCCGGGTATCAATCAAGCTTTACACTGAGAAATTCCTAATGGAAAGTACCAATAATGCTTTCCTGACCTGGGAATCGAACCCAAAACCTCAAGCTCACTTGTTGAGTTGGATATGTCTTTCATTTGTTTGGAAAGATGTAAGTTGTCTGTCGGCGACACCACGCGTTCGGGCGCCAAATAAAATGAACACGACGGTCGCGTATTTCTACGACGATCGCTTTGGTTAGAACGCGGCTTTATGCAAATACTGAGATAATTTAAACACCTCTACAAACATACGCTTCAAAAGTGTGAGTGTCAGTATAACTATTATTATATCCATTTACTTATTATTTTCGTTTTGAAAATACAAAACTATGCTTGTTTTTAGATCCCAAATCCCTGCTAATCTATTTAAACACTGGCAATCCTTTATTCGAAACAAGAACTTCACGAATTATTGTATATACAGTAGTGCAGGTAGTGCTATACATGTCTATATACTGACTTCTACATCTAAGATATTTTCATAATATTCACAGGGCCACTCCAGCTATATCACGCATTTGGATTGGTCGGAGGACAGTCAGTACATAAGGAGCAATTCTGGAGATTATGAGCTGCTTTACTGTAAGTATATGAAGGGCTTTACCTATTTAGCTTTGTATGTCAAGTTCCACCAAGCCCGACCAACTTGGTGGAACTTGGACTAAGGCTTAGTGGTTGAAGAGACTTGGTCAGATTGAAGAATGCAGAAATTTCTTAAGAAATAAGCAGTACCTATGTACTCTTATATTATAATGTTATTTTCCTGTGTTGCTACTGTGTGTACATAAATAGTAAAATAAATAAATAATGTTTACCGCAAACGTGTAACTTTCGCCATAATACCTACCCAGTTACTTGACCCTGAAAGAACTGGCCGGAACCGCTGGGAATCATGGAGACACACTTGAAAACCAAATGCATGTGCATTTTATTTTTTATTTGGACTATGTCTGAAATAAATGATTAATAATAATTATTACTATTTTGGCCTCGAATGAGGTTGACACTCGCCAAAAGATTATCGTATGGTGATACCTGTGTTTAACAAATTAATTAATTTCATAAATATTGTAGGGAACGCGACGACCTGTCGCCAGATCCCGGCGCCGACGTCGATGCGCGACGTGGTGTGGGCGTCGCAGTCGTGTCCCATCACCTTCCAGACCATCGGCGTGTGGCCCGAGAACGCCGACGGGACCGACATCAACTCTTGTACCAGGTACCATCTTGCATCTCACTACTCTTACAGCTTATTGAGAGAAGTATCAGGTAGCGCGACAACTTGCCTTAAGCAACACATGCAAGCGTCTCCCGTCGCTATCAGTTGCTTTGCAAGTCTCGTCCAAGTGACTCGTGGTGTCGTCACCTCGTAGTCGCTATCTCAAGACGCTTGGAATGTAGTTTGTTGCCACGGCGTCAGATGATTTCTAAAAATGTCTGAAACATCGGTTTTTCTTACCGAGTGTCCTTATATTATAAAAAAGTCACGATAACTTGTTCCGGAAAGCCACTTGCGCCCCCTGACAGCGCGATGACGTGTTCGTGTTTTACGAACAATGACTTACGTACGTAAATAGTCACGATACGAAGATCGATTGTACTACGACACTGCCTCGTACGTCGAAATAAGGACCTCCTTTAAAAACCAATTTTGATTTTTCTTGAACTAGTTACACTAGAAAATTAATATATTATTCACTCTATAGATAGATACACAAGTGAATTCTAAATCTAAAGTATCATTGTGTGTTTGCAGGTCTAACGACAGTCGCCTGGTGGCTACGGGTGATGACTTCGGCAAAGTGAAGCTGTTTGCTTACCCTGTAACCCAGCCCAAAGTAAGTCATACCTTACAACAATGCCACCCCATCTGGGGAGGGCTCTATAAATACAACAAACGCTTACGCAGATGATATGGCATCAATGCAACGAATGTTCAAAACGATTTGTAGGTATTTACGCAGCGTCTACGCGGCTTCAACGTGACGT
Organism: Noctua janthe; assembly: GCA_910589295.1. Classification (NCBI taxonomy): domain Eukaryota; kingdom Metazoa; phylum Arthropoda; class Insecta; order Lepidoptera; family Noctuidae; genus Noctua; species Noctua janthe. The sequence continues at coordinate 1,309,369 of OU342565.1, read as the reverse complement.
AGGTATAATTTCTAGGCATTTTTGCATTTACATAGCGTCTACGTAGACGCTGCTTCAACCTCAAGCTAGCCAGGACATATCAATCAATCAATAGTCTTTATTTGTAAACATAGGTTATAACAGTGTGCAAGATGTTACAATAATTGTTATACATTATATAGTTTCTCTATGTTGTGCCATTTGGCGTACAAATATACATTTAAAGGAGGCTATCGAGGAGGATATCTTGTGTATGCTACAATTATTTTTTAAATATTTACCTTGGAGAAATGTACTTACATATGGGTGGACTAAGTGAAGAAAAGGGGGTGAATAGTAGTGACTATAGACAAGAATAGAAGAGGAAAACGTGTTGCGCCGACACCAAGTAACATAGGTCAAGACCGGATGGCGAGAACTCACCTAAGACAAACATTTAGAACATCAATCATTATATGAATCTGTTGCAGTCGCTGTGCCACCAGTACGGCGGGCACTCGTCGCACGTGACGTGCGTGCGCTTCCTGCCCGACGACTCGCGCCTCATCACTACCGGCGGCCTCGACACCAGCGTACTGCAGTGGGTGCTCGACTAACTCACGTCTCCAAGGCAGATGTCTCCAAAGCGGGGTTTGTACAAAGGGGTTGGCCGAAACACCTGGAAAGAGCCTAAAGGAATCGGGTTGAGCAGTCAGGAAGAGCTTTATGACGAAGTGCCCAGTTCTTTTGGGGAAAAATTCAGAAGAATGACTCCCAGCTTGAGTGTTAAAGAAAAAAAAGTTAAGGTAATATCCTGTCAGAGATTCTCTATTGTTTTCTACATCGCCTCTTTGTATAAATCCGGCTTGAAAATCATGAAAAAGTTTTTAAGACCAATTTTTGAGAATTTGAAACACAAATCAAGATATTCAATCACCTTTTGACTTATTAGTCGGAACACAATACACTTATCGAAGAAATCATTCATTGCTTTTGTTTTAATGAGCACGAAGTTAAGAATAAGTTAACCTTCACTTAATCTTACAATCGTTTTTTTGCAAAAATCACTGAAGTTAACACACTTGTGATCTGCGATGCCTATTTCAAAAGCCTATTTGATGATTATATTGATGTAATTTCAATTTGTATGCAAATTCTACTGTATTCTAATATTTATAATTAATTTTAAAAGATTGTACACTTACCTAGCGTTGCATAGATGCACGGTTGTGATCAAAACGAGCTAAGTAGAGAAAGGTAAGTTTATTTGTAAACATTTGTTTAAATAAGAACTTGGAATAATCTAATAAAGGACTAGAGGACTGCAAATGTTTACTTATAAACAAAATATTAAGAGAATCCGTCGATTTTAAATCTAAGTGTAGAGCGTGTATGGCAACACTACTAACGTTTTTAAGCGAATTTTACACACTTGCAACACTGTGTAGTTAATTATTATGTGATTGAGCTTTTTGGCGCGTAATTATAATAATTTAGGCATAATATAATTATGTACACATATTTTACATAATTTTAAGTCATGATAAGAAATTTAATACAAATTAGACTATTTTTTTATTTTAAGATCTGCGTTTTGTGAAATTGAACTGTCTGATCGAAAGATGAGTAAAATTCTTAAGATTGACAGCCATTATAAGGTTTATTAATTTTGTTTTATTGTTTGAATGACAACAAAGTTATTTAGTTATTTCTGTATAGTTTTTATACCAACATGCTATGTTGATGCAGCTTACAGTACAAAGAAAAGCTAACAGTTATTATTATCTAGCGCCTTCTGATACAGTAAGCTTTAGATTTCATTTTAGATCACAGAAAGTGCTTGACAGAAATAATTTTTCTGTACTCTCAAGAGGTTTCCCATTTAAATAATTATATTCTTTGCCACTAACCATCTTGCATTCATTAAGTAGACTTTACTAAACACTAATTTCCGTTTTCACTAACAACTGAATGAAAGTCTAAATATAAACTATAGTTTGATTTTCAACATTGGGCTAAGCGCACCAAGCTGAAATATCAACAGCTCAATTTACTTGTTAGTGAAAGTTGGCATAAAACCACATAAAAATGATTCCAACTATACATTCCACGACCATCAAGCCTAAATTAGATTTTATTTAAGTATTTCATTAGGAACGTTAAGGTTTAGTAGCCTAGTCACTACGTCATCCGCATCGGTGTTCTCACGAGTAATGTAGCACTAATGTTATTGTATTTGTAAATATATTGTACTGTACGACGGCACCACCGTCTGTTCATTGTGCCTCCAATATAATTGAGTATTTAAAATTATTGCTGTTTTTTTTCCTTATCTTTACTAACCTATACCTCATCATCATCTTTATACCCAGCCTTCCAGTCTAAACGACTGCAGCTGAGTACTATTCGACCTCCACAACCATGTTACTGGTCTGACTGGAGAAGACTGCTTGTCAGACTATCGTACTTCTACGTGTAACGACTGATGCAGACTTAGAGCTACAAACTATTGGTAGAGGAGCCCAGAGAGTTTTCAGCGAAGATATTCAGCATGCAATCTTGATAGCCTGAGTAGGTAGGACGTAAAATTAGAATTTTCAGTTTGTATTGAATACTAGCTGTGCCCCGCGACCTTCGTCCGCGTGAAATAAAGCCCCGGATACCCTAGAGGAGATTTCGTCCCGCAACATGACGCTGAACACTCAACAATATGCCCTGTAACATATTTCCCAGGTATGGTGTTGTACAAAAAAATGATCGCAATGACGGGGAGAACAAGTGATTTTCGGCTTCGTTAAGGGTCTTGTTACACCCTTTAGATGCTTGCTGAAAAACCCTCTGGGCTTCCATACCTTACTATATACAGTGTTTGGCTACTGGTTACCGATACTTTAAGGGCATATTATGTACTAAATTTTTATCGACAAATACACGTTTATAAATACAGGGTGACTGGTGGCAGATTTATGTTTTTAAATACGCTTATTTCAAAAAGTAATAAACGGTGCGGGGGGAGGGTGGTATCGTTGGAATTAGTGATCGTGCGGATTTCTTAGCCGCGATGTCAGTGGTCGAGTGAGCATCGCGCGTTCGCCATCGAGACATTTTTCAAGAGTAACGATTCGTACGTAATTGCTCGTGGACAATTTTGTTCAAACTTCGGTATTCGACGGATAAGTGATGGACCGAGTGTGAATTTAATTCGTTCCTGGGTGCAGAGGTTCCGCGCAACTGCTTCGGCTATGTACGCCTCACGGCCAGGGTCCAGTCGATCTTCAAGGACCACCGATAACATCGAACTGGTTGAAGAGAGTTTACGTGAAAATCCAAGACTTTCGATACGGAAAAGGGCAGCCCAACTGGGACTTCCAAGAGCGATTATCCATGAAATTTTAAAAAAGAATCTAAAGTTACATGCATTCAAAATTCAAATCGTTCAAGAACAGAAAGAAAATGACTATGTTTTACGCAAAAAAATTTGTGAAATGATGCTGGAGCGTTTTCGAACTGTAAATTCCATTTTTTGAAGCGACGAGGCTCATTTCCATTTAAACGGGCACGTTAACAAGCAAAACTACTGGTCTCCAAGATCCCATAACCCTCGACTGAAACACCAAAAACCATTGCATTACCCCAGGGTAACTGTTTGGTGCGCCTTATCCACGAATGGAATAATTGGACAATTTTTTTTTCGAAAATACTCGGGGCCAGGCGACAAATGTCAATAGTGAGAAATTATCAACGCATGATTACCGATTTCTTTTTACCGAACCTGCGAGCTCACCCATCGTTCTCATCGCACATGTGGTTCCAACAGGATGGTGCGACCGCACACACGGCCAGAGCTTCGATGACTTTGCTTCGGGAAGCTTTCCCTCAAAAACTGATCAGTCGCTTTGGGGACATCCCGTGGCCCCCGAAGTCTCCCGATTTAACCCCAATGGATTTTATGGGGTTACCTCAAAGAGAGAGTTTACATTAACAATCCCCAAACTCTCGTGAACTTAAAAGAAAACATTCGTCGAGAAATCTGCACAATTGACAAAGTTTACTGCAGCGTGTGGCGCGGAACACGAGGCTCCGTTTTGAACAGTGTGTGCCACTCGACGGAAGACATTTGGATGATGTAATCTTTAAAATATGAAATCCGCATTATTATTCTGTCGTTCAATATTTTAATTAAAACAATATGTCAAATAGTTTGTTTTATTTAATTTTGAGAACATAAATCTGCCACCAGACACCCTGTACTTAGGAGTATAAGGACCCCATACCAAGTGAATGGCAGCCATTTTGTTTTTTTTATCGGCTGACCTAGGGTATGTTCAACGAAATGCTAATATCTTTAGTCTTACGAGACCTAGAGACATGAAAATGATAAAAATAAAACAATTTATTTACGGCAAGGGTAAACGCCGAGGCTATTGAATTAGTAATAAGTATCGGTAACCAGTAGCCAAACATACTGTTTATGCAAATGCAAAGTAACTTCATGTTTTTCTGTTAGTTACCTTTTCAAGCCTTTTTTTAGGATGGGAAGTCATCAAATGAAGTCCCGCTCTGGGCGGAGCGGAAGGGAGTGTCAAACTTGTACTGACTAAAACCCATTCATTCCTTCTTTGCCCTTTTTGTTCCAGGGCCGCGGTATCTCTTTCAAACAGTACCGCAGTCCTGGCAGGCATCGGCCCTTGCGGACGCCTTCCTTGTTGCTGACATCTCTTGAGGAGCGCGTAGAACACGAATGCGTCGTCGACACGGCACTTTTTAAGCCTTAACCCGTTTGTGAATTGCATAACGATCGGTATCGTTATGAAATTCACAGATGGGTAGTTCGCCGTTCGTAAGCTACGTGTCTACGTGTGCGTGATTGCGTGCGCATATTTTCACTCGGTGTATGTAAACGTCATTCTACTGTAAGTCACTCCTTTGAGAATATTAACAAACAAAAAATTTAAAAGAAACAATTAAAAATAAAACAATTTATTAAAATAAATAATAAATCGTTAGAAACGTAACTAATAGTGATACAAATAATTATAAATTATTATTCAAAACATAATGCTACTCGAAAACTTTTCCTTACAATGCGCTGTTATCTATTATTATTTAAAGTTTTATTTTATTCACTAAATACCGGAGAACTACTATTTCATTGGATAACAAGATAATTGGCCAATATTTTGTAGTTTTAAACGGAAATTAAAACTAATTTGTAATGTTAAACCTATGCATGAAAAGTTTTCAGAGTATTAAAAAAACTTAAAAGTAAATTATCGACTGAACACAGCTCTAACCCGATTGCTAACGAAACTATCTGTAACTTCTGGGATAACTTAAACATGCTACATTATACACAATGGCTGGTTATACCGCTTTGGTAATATATTACATAATAATATGACTGTTTATGTAAGCGATTCTAGACTTACTATCATCGTTCAAGTCTCCAATATATTTAATAGACTTTCGTATCGCAATTTAAGCCTCAAATAATTATATTTCATAGACTTTTTAATATAGTTTTAGTCTGAAATATATTTCATAGACCTCCGTATCATAATTTAAGTCTCAATATTTCATTAACTTTATATATTCGTTTTAGTCTCATAAGTATTTGATAAGACTATCGAAACATCATTTGAGTCGTACCTAACTAATAAGCTCGCTACAGTTCACACAACAGTCAGAGTGCGGGTCGCGACACGAACTACGCTATTTCGCACCGCGTCCGGTCGAGAGAGGTAATTCGTCTGATGTTGCGTCCTTTTAGGAAATTGGACAGGCTTATGGAAACCATACAGAAAAATGTCAACGATTTAATTAAAGACTACAATAATTCACCTATATTAACTGTTCCACGCTACTCGCGGACAGCTCGAGCAGTCGCCAGGCCGCCTTCGGGTTGAGCTCCTGCGGGTCGCGACACAGGACCCACACGTAGTTGACGCGCATCACCTTGTCGGGGTCGCCCTCTATCACTTTGTCCTTACTATCTCTCACGCACATGATCTGCTGAGACTGGAATGTTATCACTAGAACAGGTCCCTGATCCATCATTTTGCCCATGACGAGTTCAATCTGTTCGATGTCCAGTATCTTAGAGTCTAGGTGATAGCCGAGCTGTTTGCACTGTTTGATGGGTGTCGCTAGGATGTTGAACACTCCTTCGTAGCACCAGTCTTTCAATATATCTAAGTCTCCGCGTACCATCGCTTCGAGAATGTTCGGTATGATATCGTTCGCGCAGTCTTCGAGGAAGCTCTGAGACGTGAAGTTAGGGTCGATCTTGCAGATTTCGGTGAGGGTTTTGGATAGTTCGGTCTTCTCGAATATATTTCCAAACAAGCTGCTTACCTTCTCGGTGAGGAAACGTGAGGCTTTTACCACGGAGTTATCCGATTCTTCGTATTTTATTTTCCAATCTAGTACCTGTAAAACATTTAGTTATGAAAATGACTACATACTAGAGAAGGGAAATCACTGAGGAGCAATCTTTTTGCCAGCCTCCTTGACAAAGGCTCCACTTCTTCCATCTATAACGATTTGGTACGTCCTATTTCGTAATCTTCAGCAACCCCATTATATAACGTAACTTATTTATAATTATTAAGTTACGTTTATACATCTGGTCGCACTGGTACGCACGTTGGTTAAGAGTACTACACACATGACCTTTTAGAGATCATACCAATAAGGTATATTTCCTCCGTCGACCAGATGTACTAACGTAGACAAAACAAAACGAATACGTAAGGATCGCAGCAGGTTCGCTTTCCGTGCGAGTTCATGTGTGTACGTGTATAAATTACCTTATTAAAATACTGGTTGTTGTTCTTGAAGTCCTCCCACTGCTGGTAGAACTTGGAATCCTTGTGTAGCTCCACGCCCGTCGTCTCCGTGTCCGGTGCGAATGTCCGTTCGTCTGTAGCAACCTGCTCAAAATGAGAAACTTCAATAAAACAGAAGTTTTTATTTCTCATTTATAATTGATATAGTGTCAATTGAAATAGTTTCAAAAATATCGGCGAGACTTAAGTATAGTGTCGTCATTTTTTGTGTTTAATTCTAATCACTGAGTAAAGTTTTTACGGTCAGCCGATAGATAGAGCTAGTTGATTATGAAAAGGGCAAAAAAAAACCTTTTTGGTGATAAAAACCCCTGACAGAGCCTTTTTATTGCAGTGAGGGCGGGTTTTGGTCAGTGATTCGTTTTAGGCCCTGAATTCATCGAAGCCGAGACGAGACGAGACGATAGGAGAGTAGATGTGTTGTAATCCACCAATAGAATTTCGTTATTTACACTTCTCGTCTCCGCTTAGCTGAGTGGAAACGGTTGGGCAGAGTGGAAAGGAGATGTCTCATATTTGTTTAGGCCAGCCACCGTACTCGGCAGCGGCACACAGCGGAGAAGAGACGTAAGCGGTGAGCGGTGTGCAGCCTGAACACACATCTCTACTCCAGTCTAACCAGTACGCATCTACGCACAGCTACGGTAGATACACCCTAGCTGCGAAGCAACTCCTCTCCTCTCCGCACGGCTCTGCTATGATAGTCCTTAGGCCTTAGGGGCAGATTATTTGTTTAGTGCTAATTATACTAAAGAGCAGTAGTTTCTGGGAAACTAACATACTCCTCACCTTTTACACCTTTAACTAAGAAGCATGCAAATTAATATTGACCTCGACACGTTTCCGTAGCGCGGAAGGCGCCATGTACACGCGGCCCTCCAGCCCTCGCGGTGATATCTCTTCCTTCACCACTGCGGTTGCCTGCAAACAAATTGTTACTCAATTAGAATTACAACCACATCTTAATTTACGATGCTAGCAGCTAAGTCGCGAGGTGGTACACGTACATTATTTGGCAAAGCTCATGAAACCATTGTTTGTTGTCGTTGTTGCAACTACTACAAAGAATTTTGTGATGGAAAGAGCAATTACATTTTCCGGTCCCAAGGACAAAACTAGAGATCCCATGGCGTTCAGCAATTAGTCAGACCAACATGTCCATGATCATCAGATGTGTGAACTTTTGGCTTCAAAATGGGAAAAAATCAACATCCACTTAGGAGAAAACTGTCACACAGGAGGACAATGAGCTGGGATAGGAATTAGGATACTTTTTGTCCCGACAGTATGTTCTTGTGGCATGAATTACGGCCTTCATGAAGCCAGCGAAGTCGCAGGTAAAAGCTAGCAGTATAAATCAGTGAGTCTTACTTGTGAAATAGTTCTAAAAGCTGAAGTCTGTCCAAGTTTGGAGCCCCTGTCAGCTATGCTTTCTGCTGCGTCCTTCGCGCTTTTAGAAAAATCTTCCTTAAATTGTCCTGTAAGAGAAAGAAATTGATATCTGTATTTGAATTCCATGGCGAGATTATTATTTTGTCAGGATACAATGTTTAGCTTGAATTTTTATGTTTCAGGTGGAATGGACATAATTATGGAGAATTGGAACCAAATGTAACCATATGGTACCCATGATACGGTTGTTTTTTCTAAGTAGGGGTTTGTAGAGGAGAAAAAAATCCAGCCAACTGCGAGTCGGCCTCGAACACAACGTGTTTCATAGCCTCAAAAAATGCAATAACAATATTTTTAATACTCATTCATGGGTCAATTTACACTTAACAGCAAACCTAAACATGGTATGTTGATGAAAAACAAAGTTCCTGTTTTTTTTTTATACTAAATGGGCTTACTCTTGACCTCAATCTAAATAGATGAGGTCAACGATGGAACGAGCTAACCCAAAAGAAGCCTATTACCTCGCGACTTAAATATCATATGAACTTGGGAACATCGACGCAGGCTCCCTGCCTGCGTCGATGTTGGCTGTGCGCATAATAAATGATTTGTAGCGAAGCGCTTCGTGCGAATATGTGGAACATCGACAAGGTCTGGGTGATAACCTGCAGTACGTCTGGACTCCTGATGGAAGAAAGGAGATAGTGGAGCTCTTGGGCACACTCACCGAAGTACAATCTGTAAAAGACCGACAAACATGCAACTTTGCGCCAGTGGGCCAGGCTATGAAGCCTGGTACCAACCAGCTTATCGTCACCAATGAGCCTCTTGGCTCTGCACTCAACAGACTCGAGTGTGGCTAATTGGTATTTGGCTGAACCATCCCAAAGGTGACAGCAATACTCCATGCCGGACCGAACTTGAACTTTATATAAGACTAAAAGCTGTCCAGGCTTCAAGTAACGCTTAACCTTACTTAGGATACCCAGCTTTTTTGCCGCAGTTTGAGCTTTCGACACAATTTAGGCACCGACGTTCAGATTCGCACTCAACTTCGCGCTAAGAAGCTCGAGGCTGTCGGTGACTGGTACAGATGTACCCCGGAAAATAGGAGCCAGTTTGAACGGACTCCTTTTGGCGGGGAACAGGCACACGTGTTTTTCTGGCGTTAAAAACAACCAGATTCTCATCACCCCACTTGGAGACTAGACTTAAGGTTGAATTCGTTCGCTCTACCATGGACTCTCTCAATGAACGCTCTTCTTCACCGTTGGCTTTTTAACTGGATGCATAACTCTCCATGACAGTACTGTCGTGTGCGTACCCAACAATACCAGGAACTAGAAGGTCATTGATGTGCAGCAGGAAAAGTGTCGCGGAGAGAACAGACCCCTAAGGAACTCCGGCATCAATAGCGATAAGGTCAGAGGAGCAGCCATTAATGACCACTCGGATCGACCGTTCACTCAAGAAGTCAGATCTCCCGCGGCAAAATTCAACGGAGATGCCGTATGCAGGAAGTTTGCTCAGCAGACTTGCGTGCCATACCCTGTCGAAAGCCTACGAGATGTCGAGCGAAATGGCAAGGGCTTCGCCGTGTTTCTCGATGGCATCGCCCCAGCAGTGCGTAGTTGATCCTCCTCGGCGAAAGCCATACTGACGGTCACTAAGTAGATCGTTTGCTTCTAGGTACGCCAGCAGCTTCGCATTGAGGTGATGGCGATTGGTCGATAGTTACTGGGGTCGGCACGACTACCTTTCTTGGGTACTGGTTGTACATTGGCAACCTTCCATGCCTTCGGTACCGTTCTGGTTTTAAGAAAGAGGCGGTACAAGCGTGTCAATACAGGAGACAACTCAGGCGCACGGTTCCTCAAGACTCTTGCTGGTATGCCGTCAGGACCGCTGGCCTTGTTCACGTCTAGGCTATAGAAAGAAAGAAAAAAAGAAAGTAAATACATTTATTTGGCACATGCCACAAGTGCACACAGTATAAAAAAAGAGAGTACTGTACGAACCTCTTTCATGTGTATTGTGATCTCCGGCATCGAAGAATCACAGTGAGGAATCGTTGGTGGCTGTTTTGAGTCAGTATCTAGACGTAAATTGCTCGCAATAGAGATGCAAACAGGTTTGCCTTCTCGGTAGCGGAGTGAGCTAGCGACCCATCCGGTTTTTGCAGGGGAGGTAATGTGGGCCGGCAGAAGTTGGTTTCGACCGATTTGGAAAGGGACCAAAACTGTTTACCACCAGAGGGGTAGGACGCAAGTTTAGCCCCTATACAGCTCACGTGGTCGAAACGCGCCTTTCGGATCACCCGCTTACAGGACTTTGCAACTAAATTAAAAGCTCTTTTCTTCGCGCGCACCCGTCGAGCTCGAACTTTGCGGTCACGGGCTTGCACCCAGGCTTGGTATGCAAACTGCATTCGAGCCTCAGCACTAGTGCAGTCCACGTTGAACCAAGGACGGGCTTTGTGACCGAGCGGTATGTCGGAGAATAGAATATAGTATTCCATTTCTGCCGTATCACATCCGTAACCGTTTCAGCTGAACAAGTGGGGTCGCCCGAAGAAAAGCACACTGGATGCCAAGGGAAGGACGCAAAGAAGTGCCGCATCTCGTCCCAGTCTGCTGACTCGTATCGCCAAACTCGCCTCTCGCCCCTAGGGCTATCATTTGGAGGAGAGCTGATAGACACGGATTTCACCAGACAGTGGTCAGATGTTCCGAGTGGGGCTGATACCGATACTGAGTGCCTGTCTGGGTCAGTTGTCAGCAGCAAGTCCAAGCAGTTGGGTGTGTGTCCGTCAACATCTGTCACCCGCGTAGCTTCAGTCACCAGCTGGGTGAGATCTAGCGGCAATGCAAATCTGCGCGCCTCTCTCCCAGCGTGGTCAGTTTTCTAGAACGGGAACAACCCCTCATCGTGATGGGCATTAAAGTCCCCCAGAAAAAGAAACTCCGCTGTCGGGTACCGTTGCTGGGCACAATCCGCCTTCTCCATCAGGTGCTCAAACAGCCTGGTCGTCTCCTGGTCACCGCTTTGCGACCGGTAGACACAGACGTAGAGTGTTTCTCTACCCCGGTACCAGTATCCAGATAGTAGATAACCCGGAATCCTCAAAGCAACGGAGAGGCGGAAAGCATATATCATCGCGGACGTACACACAGACCCCAGCTCGTTTTACGAACTTATGTTCAAGCGAGTAACCTGGGTAGTTGAGGTACGCCACGTCTGACGGAGTCGCAATCTGCGTCTCCATTAAAAAGAATAGGTGCGGCTTCTCGTTTTCGAGGTGGTGGTGGACCGGATCGAGATTAGAGTGCAACCCCCTGATATTGGTGAGGTGCACTTTAAGTGGGAGGAAGTTCCGTCGCTTCAAAACCGTTTTCTTTTTTTTTGTGCTTTTTCATGTGTAGTGGGGAAACAGAAGGTTGGTCGAGACGCGGCTCGGTTCGATTTAAAAACATTTATTTCTCATAAGAACATACAGTCCGCTTATAATGAGATACAAAGTAATAAGTTTTAAAAACAGTACAATACAATTTCCTCCAGAGTATTAGAAGTTATAATCGGTTACCCAACGGGACTCTTCAGCTCATCCGACCTAAGGGAGACTCATCTGGCGACTGCGGGAACGCGACTGCGGGGACGCCCGAGCTCCTCCGAAATGGCCACCGAGTCCTCCCGCCCAGTCGCCAACTGGCACAGTGGAGCATTTCGGGATTTTTCGCGAATTGGCGGGGCAGCCTTTCCCACGTGGCTGGTGCAGTACTTGCGCCCCCTACTAACTGCGGTCGGCCAACGGCAGAGACCGTGCCTCGGATCCCGCTACCCTCCAGTATCAGTCACCCGGTACAGAGTTACACAGAAACCCAGACTGGTCCGAAACCGCGCAACTGACCATCCCCCAATAGCAGTGGTACTCCCGCACACCGACGGAACACATACAAGCTGTTTGGCGCCGGACTCCGGCAGAAGGGTGGTCGCGTCCGGGGTGGACCGCTAGGAGGTAGATACCAACCACCCCAAAAAATGCTGCAGCTTCAGGAAACTCCCATAACTCAAAACCTTGTAATTAAATCTTATTTAAATCAATTTTCGTTGAAAGTTTTTTTTAAGTTCCAAAAACCCTTTCAAAATTTTCCTCCTCTTACTTTAGAAATTAGAGGAGGCTTAATTGTTACAGCTCTAGAAACGAATATCTTATCAACCAGTGACTTAAAAATAAATATCGACCCCACACAGCAGTATATGTTAAATAAGGTACTTTCCCTCTTGAAGTATTTTTATCTTTATTAGTATTTCTAACGCTTACGCACAGAATTAACTCAGGATGGATGAAATGGCGAAAGGTCACTGAAACAACTTGCGACCCACGGATGCCCCTCAAGTTAAAGAGGAAAATATAGAAGTCCGTGATTAGACCTGTTGTACTGTATGGGTCCGATTGCTGGGCTGTGAATAAGGTGAATGAAAAACGACTGCATGTAGAGGAGATGAGAATGTTGAGATGGATGTGTGGAGTGACAAGAATAGATAAAGTAAGGAATGAGTATAGAGGAAGTTTGAAAGTGGTGCCTGTTGCAGAAAAATTGAAAGGAAGTTGTTTGTCTTGGTATCAACGTGTAATGAGGAGGGATGAAATGCATGTGACTAAAACAGTGATGGAGATGAATGTTGATGGATGGAGAGGGAGAGGAAGGCCAAAGAAAAGATGGATGGATTGTGTGAAAGTCTGATATGAAAGAGAAAGGAGTAAATGATGTCGTGACATGTGACAGGGGAGAATGGAAGAAGAAAACGTGTTGCACCAACCCCAAGTAGAATGGGACAAGCGCGGGAAGATGATGATGATTAGTATTTCTAACCAATCAAGTACATTTACAATTCATTCATTCTTACCAGCTTTCTTGGCAATATCAGATTTACTAGCTTCCTCAATAACATGTTCCATCTTTCCCTTGATGCCTTCAAGGGTTTCTTTCAGTACTTCCGAGCTCTTGGAAGCTTCTGATTCAACCGCATGGAACTTTCTTCTGGCAGCCTGAAAGTTACAAAACAAAATGTTTAAGTATTGAGTACCAAGACAAACAAAATATTTACTCTTTTTTCATTAAAATGTGTATTTGCCATCAACACACTAAGAAGTGTTGAGACCGGCTAATTCTTTACTAACATTTTGAGTAACTCCATGAGACAGTTTTACTTCTTTGTAAAAGTACAATCTAGTAATTTTATAATAGCCTGCAAATCTCTCAGACTTTGAACCATGGATATTTTTTAGTATTTCTTTATTTTTTCTTTTAACTTAGCAGATATTTTGAGAGACTGTCTTGTGTAATTTTTTAGAAAGAATGGTTGGATTGTGAAGAATGATATGAAAGAAAAAATAATAAATGAAGGTGTGTGTGTGTGTGTGTGTGTGTGAAAAAAACTAGTTGTGCCAACTCAAACTCAAAGCATTTATTTCAAATAGACATGAGTCTATTACAGGCACTTTTGTATATTTATTGGTGGCCATTGTAGTAAGGGCTGGATGAAGATGATTTAAGTTTATATGTTTCAATTGATAAAAAATTAATGTTTTTAGTAAAATTATTTTCCTGCATCATAGTGAAGAAGGGTCAAGTTTATATTACTGCATAGTAACAACCATTAATGCATCCGAGTTTTCCAACTTCTGGGCCTCTTCCCTGAATTTCTTGATGTTTTCCTTCATCTCCTTGTTCTTGGCCATGTCTTCCTTGATATTCTCGATGATGGAGGAGAAGAATCCTTTCCGTGCTGAGTACTGGCGACATTCTGGCACGTTGTACTGAAAGGGCTAAAGGCAAAGTTTGTCTGAGACACTTTTATTGACAAGTGAGATGACCCTCTGATCCAGATTAAAATAGATAGTTTAGCTGCCCAACTAATATTTTGGCAATGTCTACGAGTTCAAATAAGGTTCTTGTTGGATCTTATAAGATAACCAATTGATTTCAATGACTTTCACAGTTTTTGTAACATAAACATCAACTGATTTTATGATTTTCCGGATGGTCAGTCTTGGGAACCTCGACTTATATGAGGATGAAATTCTTTCGGCTTTATTATTAAAATTTCATCATTGTAATGCGCAAAATGAATACTATATTATCCTTTACCTGCACTGGTTTGCTGATTGGTACTGGCTGTCGAAAACTGGTGGGTAAAACAAATTTCCACCGTGCTGGACTGTATAAAAACTGTCGACATGCATGCTAAAAAAAATTAAAAATATTGAAAATAGTGGCACGAATCAAGTGTACCAAGGACATTGAACATAACCTAACCTAAAAATCATCCATCTATTCTCACCATTTTTTGTAAATACTTTAAGCAATAGCACGGAGTATATGAAAAAACTGTTTTCTACAATATTTCTCAATGAAAAATCTGATATGAAAATAAATAATCGAATTTTAGGACTTCGACGAAAACTTATTCATAATCCGTGCAAACTTCTGTCAAAAAGACCTGTCGTTTGTTTTCGCTGCAGTGTAATAAAAGTTTAAGTGTCTATGTTTTACCAAGACCATTCTATTGACCAATCACAATAATCATTAATATTCCGTAGCGAATCAGAATACAACTTTGTTCACTGAAGAATAGTGACTCTACGTTCTCATCGACATGGACCATAAAGATAAAATTAAAAGAAAAAAGAAAACAAAATAGGGGGCTTGATTTGTGACTAAAATACCAAATACGATCATGTTAAATTTTACTGAAGTTTTTGAAGGTTAGCTACTACAAAGAAATTATTTGAAGTTTTCGTTCAAAGACTTTAAATTACAAACTTGATTGAAACCTTGAAAACAAAGTGTAAAACTGTCAAGCGAAGAGCATAGACAAAAGACAGCAAATGTTTAAAAGTTTTTGTATTTCCTGTTGCCAATTTTATTTTGGGGTGAATTTTTCGCTTGTTTGTAACAATTAAAGAATTATAAAATTTTCTGTTACTACAAAAAACTAGAGATGAAATATTTCTCCAGCATAAAATCGTACATTCTAAATTATGAGATAGTTGTTGTATCAAGTTTTAAAAAAATGCCCGTTTCCGGTGTGAAGGCAGTTCAAGAAACATAAGAAAGTGTACAATTTTCATTTATTTTCTGTCGTCATATTTAGACACGGAAACGTGTTGCGTTTGATGAAATCTCATTTATTTTATATTCGTTAGTAGTCGATCGTGATCCTTGTTATATTACGCGTTCCGAGTGCACGACGAGGGTGGAATAGCGAGGTGCTTCGTCATAGACAGTGGAAGGTAGCTAGCGACGTAATATCGAATATCTTTAGTCCATATTTACGTACCTATAGTATAGTAGGTATCGCGGACCGTGGTCACCACGTTTTCGCCAGCTGGTGCGTACATTGCTGCAGTAGAAATTGGTTAGAATAGTTGGAAATGTTGCGTTGGGATAGTGTGTGTGTATTTATAGCTGATTGTGGTGTTACTGATTGCGGCAGGTAGTGCGCCCGGCGTGTGCGAGGCAGTTCATCTGAAGCCAGCTTCCTCGAAGCCAGTATCAACAATTGATCCCGTTCGTCAGCTCTCGTCCATTGGGGCGTTACCGTTTTATATGACTTTAGCAAGATATAAAGGTGAGTGATATTGTGTTTCTTACTAATTACTATAACCCGCGACGCCCGCGTGGACATGGAAACTTATTTCGAGATTTTCAAAAACCCCAAGTGGAGCTAACCTTCATCAAAACTGTCAAGAATCATCATCAGAGCCGCAGTGTCTACGAAAATCTAAGTTTTACACCAATAATGATGATAAACGAATGTTATATTACTTACTTGCATGATTATGCAAAAAAATCTGAATGTACTTGTGGCAAAAAATAAAAACTGCAAAAATATCCTGCAAAAACTTATGGCTTCCTTTAGTTATAGGGAGTTGGTTAGTAATACTCATTAGGCATTTGCAATTGCTTAACTTTTAACAAAATTCAATGAATTCTCTTAGTAATTTATTATAGGTTTGGTATAAAAAATTTCTGATTTTGCACAAGTATATGTTCACACAAGCATTAATACTAATAACTTGACATTTTATTTTGACATTTAAATTACAGTAAAGAATTAATGTGGGATTTTGTAATACTGCTTTTTGCAACAATGCATAAAATATAATCTAAAAACATCAATTTTTTAAAATTTTCCTAATTTAAACTACAGTTCTTCAAACATACAAACATAATCTTTAAAAGAACTTATCATTTTTATCACTATTATTGATTGTTATAAAAAAAAAAACAAGTCAGTCAATGCTATCCGGACTTTTGGAAAGTCATCCAAGACAATCAATAAATTTAAGATAACAGAAGTTAAAAAAGAGACTACATTTGATTTTAACACCATCAAATGAAAAAGTAACCTATTGACATTTACACACAAAGATATTATCATTATCTGTAGAATAATATAGACATCTGACATTTCTAATGTAGATTTTGTTTTCCTAGCCTACTCTGTCCCACTCCTGGGCAAAGGCTTCCCTCCACTCTTGGAAATATTGGAAAAAAAAACAAAATATAATCATGGGATAAGACTTAGGTCTTACTTCCATATCACAAAATGAATGATTCTTTAAGCTTGATTCAACCAATCAAATGGCTTTAAATCGATGCTCAAGGTGAGATCAGTGCTTATTGAAACCACTCTATGAAATCGCCAGGATAACTATACCAAAGGCAAGCTTATTACAAATGAAGCAAAAATATAAAATAAATTATTACAGTTTATTTATTAATATCTGTCTTATCTCTCGGTTAATTAACTTAGCTAGTAGTAACTGCTACAAATAAAATTTTATGAAATTACTGATCACGGGATAGTTGTTATTGTAACTTTCAACATGTTTTTTAATACAATTTGACCAACCACATACTCCTGTCAACTTAATTTATAATTGATTGACTGACAGCTATAACAACAGTTGTAACAAAACTATAAAGTAAACACAGTATATCTTCTATTGAAACTCCGTTCTATGGTAGGCCAGGTCACTGCAAAAATGTTCCACCGATGCGTGGTCAACTATACATTGAATATGACACGACATTGCCAAGTGTTCTTAGATACTGATGTTTATGAACTTTGACAATGTGCTTTGCCATAACTTGGCTAAGAGCCGCCTCATTGTGCTTGTTGTCTTTGATTTTCAGTAAGAGAACAAGCAGTTTAAAAATACTATGTTATCCAATGCATGACCATAAATCTTCTAGTTTTTCATGAGGCCAAGTAATTCTTATGATTTCTTAATTCTCCTAAAGTATTCTCACCTGCTGATCGAAACAAGTTGACAAATTTGAACAGAGCTGGTAGCCCCTGCTGTGAATGCACTTAGTGCATTTCCTTTGTCACCTGATTTTCTTATCAATTACTGACCCAGCTCTATGGACTTGACTCGAAAACACGTCGGTACTTTCTAAAGTTCCTGTGTCTGCCTACGTCTTGTGAATATCGATGAGCAACTACCCTCAGATAGCTGCATCAAATGTGTCACTTGTTATCAATACAGCTATTTTAATTGCCGCCACCCATTATCGCCATGTCGTTAAGGTTGGGTGGAATTTCAAAACTGTCAGAAGAATGTTTTGTTATCGTCGTAATTGCTGTTATTGTTATAATATGACGACTGAATAAATGAAGTGGTTTTCTGATCACATCAAATTGCTTGGGCGACGCCTCTCGTTAGTCATGACAAGTTTCTACGCAGCATCGACACTTTTTTTTTTTTTTTTTTTCGGTTGGTAAATCATTAAATGACCCCACTCACACTCATTTAATGAAATCATTAAATGAGTGTGAGTGGGGACTCACACTTGTACTGACTAAAACCCATCCATGTTCCTTCTTTGCCCTTTGTGTTCCAGGGCCACGGTATCTCTTTCGAACAGTCCCGCAGCCCTCGACCCTTCTATTATCCGTCCTTTTTAAGAAAGATTTATTTCTTCTACTAATTTTCCAGTCAGCATTATTTAGCATCGATGGCTAATATCGCTCCTATACAGAGTAATAAAAACCCTGGCAACAATTACAAATCTGCTAAAAAGTCTCGCTCCCTAATAACGGGTAACCTAACGATATTGTATCTTCTAAACAATACTGCCCACAGTGCCCACCCCTTCATATAATACAGGCTTTAAGATAAAGCCTAAAACTCATAATAGTAGAACAATCAATATTAACGTGTCAATTCGTATGACATAAAGTTGCGAATTAATTTTCCTGTTTATGTAGTCTTGGACCCACGATAAACTTTGACATTAGATCCGATCTTCTAATGAAGATCCGCTTCTTAGTTGAAACCGACTAAACCCCACACGACCCGCAATTTACCAGTAAATTTTCATCGTAATTCAATGGTATCCTTTATTTGGATTTTTACTTCAAATGAGCGCTTGCAGAATACCAGGTCTATGAAAGCACAAGCGAAAGCGATATCTATGATTCCAGATGTCGAACCAGTCACACTCTCGACCCAAATTTCGTGCGTCCTGCGTACTTACTGAAATAATTCCAGTCGCGTACCTCACATACATTCCCTCGATTACACATCTTATTTGACGAAGAACGAACCTCACGTCATAAAAGCTTAGACTCTGAATACACAATTCTGATGTAAATCCTAGCAGCGTGATTTTCATGCAAATGCCGTAGAGATTGAGTGAGATCCAATAACGATTTACATGACGTGTGTGTACCTCGCGCGACTGGGCCTTTTAGACATGTAAATGCTGATAGCATTCTGGATCTAGAGATCTATTACTATAATACAGTTCTTTAGAACTTATAAATGTAAAACTTTTCCATTTCAATAGTCCAAAAACTATAAAACATAGATTAGTCCACCCACAAAACTAATTTGAGTGCGCACTAAAACTAGCTCACGTGTAACGTACTAAAGATTTATTGAGTAGAATTTAAAACTCCGATGTAAGCATAGCTAACAGCCGACCACGTGCCAGCGGCTGCAACCCCACCCTCCCTGACATCTCGCAGGCGATCGATATACATTTTGCACAGAATTATATTGGGTTACATATACCATTACGGTTCGCGAGTACCTCATCTACTGGAAACTCGATATTACGTCCTATAATAGAGTGCGTGGGTTTCGGTCTTTCAAGCTTGATTGGAAAATATGATAGCATATCCGTCGGCTCATAATAATTCTTCATTATAACATGGTCGCCCTGAAATTCTATGCCTTTTCAGATACGCACAATATCTTTGGCCCTTAACCTTTAAAAAGGAAGGGTCTACTTTTACAGAAAATCTTCGATTTGTTTTTTCGGGACATTGAAAGATGTTTTCCGGAAATTGGATTTTTGTAGACTGAAAAGGTAGAAAAGAATACCTTTATCCATTGTGAGTTACGAAAAGGAAGATGATGTCAATGTCCTAAAGGCAGTGAGACGAAAAATTCTAAAGTTTGCTGAATGCAGATGTGCGTTGCACAGTCGCATTTGATTTCCCGCATGGCTGGCTTTTCACTCGACGATATTGAGAATACCGGACGCCTGGCCCTGCACCACGAGGTTCAGATTCTAGTTGAAAATGCGAAATGTAATTTCAACACAGCGTATCTTTAGAATACTGATTAGGTGGAAAACATATTCCAATATAAGTGCTTGCATGAATTTTTCACAATGTATTAAGGATTTTGCTTGCTGGCCGCCGTTGTTTGTATCATGAGATCATTTTATCCCATCTGTGCATCGTCTAGTATTCTATTAGCAATATTATAAAAACTACGACAATTGGCGATTTTTCCGTAATCCATATTCCCCTGTCCATCCATCATTCCATCTTGTCATCCAAGGCATTAGTGGCGATAGGGCTTCGTCTAGGTCCGACTTGTGTAGTTTCGTTACTTCGTTAGTGCCTACAGAGGTAAAAGTGTTGAACTAGCGACTATTAATTAAAAGTAGTTTCGTACTAACGCAGCAGCTGCATCCAATTGCTGTAACAATCGTGCCTAGTTTCAACTGTTATCGCTGTTTTCAATTATTTCTTTACTGTTCCATTTCGTGCATAAGTTTTACGTAGCTCTTTACTGTGTTTACGGATGCGTCAGTTTGACTAAACCTGCGTGCTTCTTGGTGTTAAGAGTTAAAAAAAAACTATCATGCCTTTGTTTTATACCTACGGGTTTATAGGCTATAGCTTCTTTCCAATCAGTCATTCCATCCTCAACATTCTTCGTCAAAATTTTCGAACAAAATTGTAATTTGTTGAATTTGCGTGGCAACGTGAAAAGGCTCCCCAAAAACGTGCCTGCTCTACAATTCGCTAATAACACATGCATATTTGTCTCAAGATATGCTTATACTCGACGGTCTAAACACTTCCATCTATTCATCATTTGTCGCTGCACACTATAGCCTTATGAATAGGGAAGCCGTTGACAAGGTTCGATTTCATGCGACAAGGCCGACCACATATCGCGAACCCCTGTATTTACCTTACCTTGCTGGGCCCCTGTATTCGTGCGAGAAAACATTTGCCGGTTGTTTAATAAACAAGTTGATTACTCGATAGTAATCAACTTGTTTATTAATAACTCCGCTATATTTTTTTCAACACTCCTTTCTACATTCACAGAACTGTCAACCGCCCGTTAAAAAAAAAAACAACCGGGCAAATGTTTACTCGCACGAATACAGGGGCCCAGCAAGGTAAGGTAAATGCAGGAGTTCTATCAATGGCTTCAATTCCGATGAATTGAAGCCATTGATAGAAGCAGTATGATCTTTGGTACTTGTATCATTTTGCCATCGCAAATTAACTTGCTAGGCTTGTTGGCACTGCAGTTGATCTTTACTGTTATGTCTGTAATCTTGCAAACTACGGCCATTCTTCAAGACCTAAACCACCCTTTCTTCCGATTGGAAATCATCAAATGAGTCCCGCTCTGGGTGGAGCGGAAGGGAGTGTCAGACTTGTACGGACAAAAACCCATCTATGTTCCTTTTTAGCCCTTTGTGTTCCAGGGCCGCCGTATCTCTTTCGAACAGTCCCGCAGCCCCGGCAGTCATCGGCCGTTGCGGACGGACCCCTTCCGGTGTGCTGACATCTCTTTGAGGCGCGCGTGGACCACCCTTGAGTAGTTCTCGTAAAAGAGAAGTCGACTACTGGTAAAACACGTGCTAAGAACAACTTCCATCCCTCATGCCGTTTAAAAAATGAGGTTACTTCCAAAAGAGGTTGACAAATCATTAGAAGGCCAGCTTGTTTTCTTTGCCTTCTAAGAAATGTTTACAACATTTTTTGCGCGGTGTCGTACGCGCTTCGAGTGATTCGACTCATTCCGTACGTATTGCCAATGCCGTACCTAGTGGGGGTAAGCGTAAGTTAGTAGATGATTAGTATGTGTTTTTTTGTGACTAATGGAACAGTCCTTTCAAGTTTCTACTTCTGACAAAAATGACGACCGTATTGCGTGGTGTGACGAATATGGTGTAATTGCCTAATATTGCTCAGTTTTCTCTGGTCAAAGAAAGTTATCTTCCCAATTCTCAACTTCAGTTTTATCCGGAAGGAAAAATAAGTCTACTCTTGCGGCACTATGGAGAAAATATTCAAACATTTGTATCAAATACTATTACTAGTTGATACCGCGTCGGCTCTAAATCATGACGTAACTTCGACGCATTATTTAAAAACACATTTGACAGATTACTGATCTTTCATCTATGGCCACACTAACACGGTGCCCTCAATTTGTTCTTACGGACTACATTCACATTTTGTACTATAGATAGATACATATTTCTTATACGAACAGTATTATATTCAGGTGTTATTATCCCTGTAACAACAACTAAAAGCCGTCTTCCTTGTCTCCTCCTGTATCCGTATGTTTAACGTATCTTTGAGAAATTGCGGCAGTGGTACAGTCCTTAGTCCAAATTGACACGAAGCTCAACCTATGTACCTTCACTTCCCTTTTACACATTTACATATCCACAAAGCCCATGTAAATTTCATGAATAATATTCTTCCCATGTAAGATCCTCCCCTTCCTGTATCTACGTATCTACAGTACAATTTTAGTGAATATTTTGCACAGGCATGCAAATTCTTCGCATGTTTAGATGTATCCGTTTTGTTTTTGGTATCCAAATAATTATACGTATAAAGGAGTATTTTCTTCGAATATTGCAATATGCTTGAATAGTAAGTAGACTATTGCATAAGTTGGCGCAAGTTGCTTAGTCATTGGGCGTGTTTAACAATTATAAAAGAACTTTCAGAGAATGAATGTACACTTCCCTATATTACCGCATTCACTTAGCTTATGCTACGATCTGACCTAATGTAATTTGTTAAAAACATTATAGAAATTAGGCCAGGAGTCTACGACCTGTCTGCAATAAATAAAGATACATTTATAACACGCAATATATTATTTCATGGTGAACAGTAAAATTTCACGCACGGCCAAATAAACATGTAGAATAATCGTAAAGTCGTGAGTGAAATACATAGCACCTACACTTTCCTTTTAATGGCTCTGGTCTAGCGGATCCCTTAGCGAATGTTACGAGTGTTGCCGAAACGTGGTTATGTCACGCGGGGTCAACGACCGCCTTTCACGTTTATTACGCGACGTCGGCTCTCGGTCTAGCGGGAGATCGGCGTGTTCTCAAGAGATTTTGTGCGAAAGAGTTAGGCTAAGGCGAAGGAAGACCGATTGGCCAGGAATTTTAAATAATTGGGCTTTATTGAAGTAAGCTGTAAAGAGTCTGCATAGGTACGTGAACGTCGAAAGCTTCGTCTCTTATAGGTGTTGTTAACTAATTGAAAAAGTTATTCTACAAACCAGATTATCTCCAATATATAAGGAAGATGTGAGACTATTGGCCACATGTGGAAAATCGACCCACTTACCAAAAGAAAACGTGCTGCAGCAAAGAATTGCAGTGTGACCAACTAATAGGACCAGCGAACCGTAAAGTACGCTTGAAGCGATCCTATTGACTTCGGCTTTTCTCGCAGCTGCTTCAATCCTTTTGTCAGCACACTGAAGAGCTTATTGTTTCCAAAGAATACTGGATTGAACTGGAACATTCAACTTTTCCGTTTGCTTCTCCGTCTAGTTTTTGTCTTGCCATTGTCACGTCATTTGAACAAACTGTATACTATATTAGTTTTGTCTATTCTTTCGCTATTGCCATCGTCGACTCTGCTGTCTTTTTCTTTTTCTCTATGTATCTCGCTAGAATATACGTAATTTAATGTTACCAACACAAGTCACATAAGAAATAGTTAATCCTCATGACTGATGGAAAGGTTGAGTCATACCTAAACCGATATTTCAATTCGCTCTAGAAATCTAGATTAAAACCAGTTGATAGTCCATTTTAAAAATACCGTCATGGCGAAATAGTGCGGTCTCTAATCGAATAGCTAGTGGCGCCTAGCTCAAGTATTCTAGCCAAACTGATATGTACTAGACTACTAGTATCATATTGAAATGGGACAGGGCGTGACGTAAAGGCCTAGAGTTACCAGCCGATGTTGTGTTAATTAAATAGCAGGGATTATCATCATTAGTGGACGTCCCTCCCGTCTCTTTGTTCCTATTATATCGAAGATCTGCGATAATGAGATTTAGGTCATTTATGTAACGCGTGGAACATTTCCTATTGTAATGAAGCAGATACAAATCACGTTTCTCTCCATTGTCATTGTTTCGGTTTGCTTACTGATTTAAAATCAGAAGTGATTCAATCAGGATTCTGGTTCACAATGGGACAGTGCAGTAATTTGCCAAAAGTTATTACTTCAATGTTTGTCAAAATTATGTTGTGACTATCATATTGGTTAATGTTTATCTGCCTGCTGTGGTGTAACCCGGAACCCTTGACACAGATGATCGATAGTACTCAAGCGGGACGGAAGTGACCTTCCCTCTCAACTCGACCGACCGCGGTGTACCAGATTATCTAGTATAAAAGAATACAGTAATGTATTGGACAGGAAGAATCAACTTGTCACTCGGGTTAGCCAAATAAACTTACTTTGGGCAAATCCATTTAGCAATACAACGAAATGTAATCACGGCTATAATCCTCGAAAGTAGAAAGAAGTAATATTACACCCAAGTTTCGCCAGTTATATTGTGTCATGTTACAGAGCTTACTGCTGCGTCAAAACGCTGCTCGCCACTAAATTTTACCAGAAAAAAAACCACAAGCAGTTTCTGCTCGATCTCTCTCGAAGGTATTCTAAAACTTGCTCATCAAACATGACCCAACAGTAAAACACAGCAATTCAAACAGGCATTCGCATTGTTTACCATAGGATGTGCGGTTGTTTGCGATGCCATGTCCGCGTAAACTATTGAAACGCGGGTACACAGAGCTTGTGTCCACAACCCATATTGCCTACACGATGTTTGCCGTCATAACGGATCAGAGCGGCAATTTTATTGTTCTGAAATGCAAATTCTAAACGGAACCACCGATTCAGAAACAAATGACGTGACCTGCCTTCATAATTAGGTCAGATAGTTTATGGATGGGTCTGAACCTTAATGAAGTTGCTCCATGTAAAATACTGGTATTCAGCGGTTTTTAGTTAGACAGGAAATCGAGCTCAACATAATTGGGAAAGAGCTAGTTAGACTACAGTTACTCATAGCCATAACTCTAGAAGAAAACCGACCAAGTGCGAGTCGGACTCGCGCATGAAGGGTTCCGTACCATCGTAGTATTATAGTTATAGCGGCAACCGAAATACACATTCTCTGAAAATTTCAACTGTCTACCTATTACGGATCATGAGATACAGCCTGCTGACAG
The DNA here is from genome assembly GCA_910589295.1 of Noctua janthe. Lineage (NCBI taxonomy): Eukaryota > Metazoa > Arthropoda > Insecta > Lepidoptera > Noctuidae > Noctua > Noctua janthe. Next base: position 1,284,312 of record OU342565.1, on the reverse strand, counting down.
ACAGACGGACGGACAGCGGAGGCTTAGTAATAAGGTCCCGTTGGTTACCCTTCGGGTACGGAACCCTAAAAAACTATCTATCTCGAATGTCTCAAAAGAGCAAACGGCTATGAGGCCATGGCAGGATGTAAAGAGGTATAATTAATTTGGCGTTTTCCAGTCGGACATGTATGTATGCAGCATACATAAGTGCCTTTAGGTCAACAGTCTGTTGAGGGGCGACATTAATATCTGTAGGTAAACATCGAAACCTTGAATGCAGTAATTGTTTTGATTGAATACAGATAACTGACTATCGTGTATCAGTGGAAACGGGCGTGCCAGACCATTGTTTACCGTTTTCGATTCAATTGCTTCGAGTACTGCAAACAAATAATCGATCGACTTCATAAAGATCTTTGAACACAGATCATAGTTTCACATTAGCTAATAATACAAATCCATTATTTTTAATGATTGGTTGATGTCAATAGACATTCCCGTTATTTTTTCTTCGTAAATAAATGTACTTCTTTCTTTCTAATATTATTGCTTCTTTCACGCCGCAACGTGAAATTCCAAATTCCCATAAATATGCAAATAATTGTATGTACATGTAATATATGCTTACCACCAAAACCATTTTTAGAAAGTGGTTTTTATGCTTTGGCAGTAACATTGATGACAGTCCCTGGCAGTCTGTTTCCGCCGCAACCTCAAAACTCAATGAACCACCTAATTAGCCCAACACTAAAATTAAATCGTCTATCCAATGTGACAACACAAATTACAAATGCGCACAAAACCTAAGGTCGTTTCACACAGTTCGTTGGCCCAAGATCTTGCAACTGAAGTGCGCAGGCGACGGCCGTTGCTTTAATGATGCGGCTTATCGATCAATCGAATAGATGCTATCGTTGACAATCGATGGCTCCTTTGAGTGATGTGGGAACATTCTGGCTCGTGTCTTGTGAGTCGTGAGGGTGTAGTCTCATAAAATAATATCTTATGGTAAAGACTGGCAGATAAGACTGGATTTAATACCCGCAGTTCATATAAATGGGGGACTTGTGGCTAGATAATAACAAAAACGAAATGCGAGGTCGAGGTCTCACCGTCCATTATCCACTGAGACCCGTCCGTGCCTCAAAAAGCACGTTAAACAGTTGGTCCCGGCTGTCATTGGTAGTTCTCTAGCAGCCGTTACCGAGTACTCGGAAGCCTGACAACCAGTCTTGCCAAGCGTTATCGAGTCAGTAACTTGGTTGGTTAGAGTGGGCTGTCGCTTCAAACGCAAACTACTGTTGGACCTGATGATTTAGTGGAAAAAGGCTAGGCGGGTTATTATTGGGCGATAACAAATATCTCATTCTGCTGACACACTAAAATACGGAGCTCAAAAAAGACACATTTCATTTTCCAATTATATCTCTTTATCCTTTATATCCCTCAGTCAGCATTCCCATCAATAATGTGGTTTGTTTGGAAAAAAGCTTCAGATTTTTATTAATATTTAAGCTGGGTACAGTCTCCATAAAGTAGAAATGCTTTCCATTTATTTGTTTTCATGTCAGACGAATATTGCTTATTTTCCCGCAATTGTATTCTGTAGAAGAATTCATTCTGCGTGTTGGAATGCCCGGTAATAGATTATTTCGGGGTCCCTGTAGTCTGAAAATATTCATGCTTTTACCGAACACAGAAACTTCCGCGGTCTGATAAAACCGCCGAATTTAAAAGGTTTCCCCAAAATTATTCTAGCGATCAACAAAGCGACTCACAATTTTTATTCTTCCTTTGTACCCAGACTTCACGGTCTAAATAATGACCATTGTCTTTGGTTAACAAAACCTTGGCGTTTCATGCTCCCGAAAATTGTCCTCGTATCATGTTTCCACTATTTGTATGGGTTATACAAACTTAACTAAGCATTGAATTTTTGAAAGAAACGAATCAAATGGAATACAAATCGATATGGCAGAAATATAGAAAGTCACTGTGATTTCTTATGAAATAAGCAGTATCTTTGTGGTCTTCTATCTTAATGTAATATCCTGTTAAGTATTTTGTGTGTACATAAAAGTCATTCGTGCATTTGATACAAGTTGGGCTTCACAAGAGCGTGTACGTCACAAGTTCATAAAATTTTACAAAAGTTTGAAAGGTGTACTTCCAGGTTAATGGTCACCTCGGTTGTCATAATTATAAGCCAGTCTTGTGATTAGGCTTTTTTAGACCACAATAACTGTGTTTGAGTCGCAATAAGTGGTTTGTGGAGGCAGAAGCCATACACCACGTTCATTTTCTTTGCAAAACATTAGTTTTTCGTCAAATAATTTTTAGGGGAGGTACCAGACATAATATTCCGAGACTGTGTGACAGTGACGATATCAAGTGACATTTTCGTTTTTCCTAATTCATGTAAGTATTAGTATTAATGTCGGTTTCCCCCGAATGAGCAGTGTTGCTCAGCAACAGAATCTTTTATCTAATCTCAACAGTCCACACCGTTGTTCTAGTATAATACTGCTTACGTAACGTCTGCAAAACATTTGGGTAAGCGGTGACGCGCGGCGTGTATGACGCGTAGGCGTTACATTAGTCCTTATCTACGTCACAGTACACTGCTGACAGCCCTGATAACTGGACCAGTTTAGCCTCGGCTCACTTAAGATTTATTATATGAATATCGGCCTTTTACTCGAGAATTTTGCCTTAAATCTTGTTGTAACGAGCTTTGGTTTCCTCAAAATATGTTACGCAAAAAGTTATTTAATTTCATACTTATCTCGTCATCCATTGCTAGACGGACTTCGATCACAGCAGTGGTTGAAGTCGGGCTTTTCATGACAAAAATCGCTGTATGCTTTGTGCCAATATCCTTGCTCCTGCGTCAGACTTGCTAGGTTCGACCCCTCGCGTCATATATTCCTCCATCCCTATTCAACTTTGACCAAAGAGAAAAAATTCAATCGTGGCCGCTCAATATAACTCTCAGTTTATTTACCTTTAATTTCAGTAGGCCCTCTTTTCCTCATCTATAATTAGAAAACACCCTCGGCCCACGGCCCTCATTATCACGAAATAAAATCCACTTTCCTCTTGTATACTATTAGCATTTATTTCCCTTTCAGCCTGTTATCAGATTGCTTCTCAGTAAAATACGTATATTTATGTAAAAATATTGCGAAAGCCGCTTCTATTAAAGTCGAGTAGGGGAGTGATCCATGAAACAGGGTTTTATCTTCCATTCATTTAATTTATCTAAATAATCCATCGATCCTGCAAATACCCAAAACGGATTCTTTCACTGTTCATGTAATTTTAATTACGAAGCAAATGTACGCTTTTCACCCTCGGAAATAATCCCTGCCTGTTCTTGTTTCACTCGCGGAAAACGTCGGTAAAACGGTACAGAAGCACTAGGTTCCATTCGCAAACAGGTGCCTCCCCAATCAGTGTTGGATTGTCCATAGAACCGTAAACAAACATTGTCAGCTGTATAACAGAGCGACTAAAGAAAAGTTTATGGGAACTTCGAATCGTGAGTAAAACCAGTTAATGTCGTCATTGTTTTAATATTTTTTTTTTACGAAAAACAGATCTCTGTGTTCTCTGATATTATTAAAAAACATAATAGAATTAGGAACGTTTAGATTGGGTTGTAAGTTAAACAACGATGTTCCTTAATTTTTCATACAAAAAAGCTAAAGCTTCTAAACAAAGTAACTTATTTGCCACAAAACATTCTAATACAAAAGCGGGCTATTAAATAACAAGGTCTCGGAACTATTTTAAACTAAACCGACACGCACACATCATGTTTCGTTATTCAGTAGCCCAGAAATGTTGGGAGCACGCTAAACGCGAAAGATCCCTACGGACCGCACCGGTTTCCCTTGACCTCGCAACTTCACGACCCATCAGAGGCCCAAAACAATTTCAGAACAATGTAATACTATAATATTTCAAACTTTTCCTTTAGCTGAAAGCCTTCGAAACAAATTTTAAGGACCTCTTAACCGAAAATTGCTTCTCGATATTTCTGTCGAAGTACATTGACCCGGCTTCAGGATCATTTTCCACGCTCCATTTCCAATTTACTTTTCCTCTATTACATAGCCTGTCAAGATGGCTTTTGTTGTCATTTTCTTTTTATATTATTGTGTTTCCTGCCAGTTTTAATAACCTAGTTGGAGGGCTGGGTGCGGGGCGTCGCGTGCTGATTTGATGCCACGTGTTTTCAAAGTTCGAATAGCGCCGAGTTCATAATTTTCCGTTCTTTTCAACTGAATGTAATATGCTATGGGAAAAGTACTTCCTGACTTGTTTTCAGAACTTTCTACGAGTTCACCGAGTCCATTTTGTTTTTCGCTAGTTTTAAAACTATATTCCAACTAAATCGTTGGTTAGAAAAAATATTACAATACGCTCCACAATTTGAAACTAACATCTGGTATTCAAACTAGATTTTCCACTAACTAACCTCTATCACAGCTATAAGCTGTGATAAAGGATTCAATCAAATTTTATTACATAGATGCAATTTTTTTAACTACTTTAGACTAGAAACTGGAGGCAGCTGGGCTCATAATCGATATGGAGGCGCAGCGCATGCGTTTCATCCCTCCCCCGCGCCCCTTCGGGCAACGAGCCCCGGGCCTAGCTGCGTCCTGCAAAGCCTTCGGGCACTCGTAAATAGCTTCAGAAGTTTCACATGAAACGTCGAAACATACTGAACACAATTTAGCCGTTTCATATTACCCCTGAAGTGTGGTTTAAAGGCTTTGCCGAAAATATGACCGAGTTCCATGCCACGCATTGTACCTTGTGCCTTCTGCTACTTTTTTTTCCTTTCGTAAACCCTCGGGAGAACCACAATGATTAATGAGGAATGTTGTTGTAACGCCGATTACGCTGAATTAATTATGAAACGAGACGGGATACGTTATTATTGGACTGGAAATTATAGGATTTTGACTTGCACGAATTACACTGCATAAACGTTGGATAAGGACTTTAGATGACATTGAAACCAATTTAGGGAAACACGTTGTAATAATTCCTCTCTAACTTGTGCTAACACAATTTCAGCACCATTTGCCTCAATTTCAGGTGTATCATTCACTTCGCTGGAGACTTACTGTCTGCATATTACGTGCACATCCTTTTTAACAAGCTCTTCGTAGCATTTTAGATATAGAATTCGTAGGTAGAATCAGATTTCTTGCCATGTAGTTATTACCAAGTCAGCCTGGATAAGTCATTAGCACCTGGCAAATGGATTCAGCCTTGTATTTGTCACCTTCCTAACTACGTCACTCAACTGACGTGCCAAACTCTCTGACAGTGCCTGATACGGTATTCAACTAGGTCGAGCCCCGTGTAAGTTTCTTGACGAGTTCTATTACCATGTTAGTGTAGAAATGGCAAAAACTGCAGAAATAGCGTCCAAAAGGTATTTATGAGACTTTCTATACAGTTTCCACCAAATTCCAAAAGCTCCAAAGATGGAATGAATAGCAAATCCAATAAAAACTTCAGTTTTCATATTCTAAAATGGTTCCATTTCCCCTCTTCGTGATTTGTCGCCTATTAAACACAAGACTCCGTCGCGACAATTATTTTCCACCCTCTTGGGATTATTTAAATTGTAGCAAGTTCGGTGACGTCACTATGCTGGTGATTCAGCGCTATTCTTGTAGGTATGTCGTATGTGCCGTACCAGTGTATTTGCTGCTCGTCAAAGGTTTGACACGGAGGCAGAGAAGATGCAAATATTTTGTAAAAGAGACTTATGTTATCACTAACAATGCTACAACTAAATGGATGCCAAATTAAAAACGTTTTGGATATTCAACAATCTGTTATCGTGGTATAGACATGTGATGCGAAGGAATGAGCAAAATGTATGAAATGTAGATGGCTATAAGATTAGAGGAAGACCAAAACCAAAGAAACGATGAATGGACTGTATGAAGGATGATATGGCTAGAAAGGAGGTGACTTCTGAGATGACGAGTAATAGAGAAGTATGGAAGAAGAAGACCCCAAGTAAATTGGGAACAGCGCAGGAGAATGATAATGATATTCAATGCTCGGCTCAGTTCCGGGATTGAAAGTCCAACAACGCAAAAACTTTTAAGTAGCTTAGTGTTACTGAAAACGGGCATTAGTGCGGATCGCTCTGCTGTAGTTAAATGGTTACTGCGAACAATTTTACGAATGAAGAAACCAATGAGATAATACTATCGACTCCCACACAATAATACTGACCTATGTCGAGATCGGGTCACTTGTTATAAAGTAGACGGGACTAATCGTTGGTTGTGGCCATGCTTAGGATCATGTCGAGCAATCTACTGCTATAGCTAAATCATCCTAAAAAGTTCTTCTGGACGCAGTCCTCCTCTCTTTGCATGCCGTACGTAATCCACCACGCAGGCCCATTGCGTGTTGGTGGATAGGCTGGTGATAATGTAAGTGGTCTCGCTGTACACTGTATAAGGATGATTTTAACCAGAATAGACTAAAGTACAGTTTCATTTCTTAAACAGTAGTCAAAAGAGTCTCTATAACTCTACCGCCCCTCCAAAATGTCATCCTAACATAATAATTCCTCAGTCTAACGGTGACGCTGTAATTACGTCACAATAAATCTTGCAGTTGCGCGCCGGCTGGCACCGGTGTACTAATAATAATTTGATTTGTTTGAACGACACTCTGATTGGAAGGGGAGATGGCTAATAACATTAGGGGTCGCAAAAGAATCTATCTGACTTGGGTGCTGAACGTAGTCAATACAATTTGTGCCAATTGATGTTAAAGGACTCGGTGCCCTTAAGTTTTGTGTATTAAAGGGTTTGGATGCGTTACAAGCATTAGTTATATTTCACCTTGAGCTATGGGATTTAAGCTGAGATTCTTTAACCGTTTTTGTAATGACTAACGTTCATACTGTCTGCTCTTAACTATTCTTATGCTTATCTTCCATTAAAGTGTTCAATCTTTAAGTATAAGAGTAGTTATTTATTTTGCCAAATCGTTAGCTTTAGATAATTTAGATAAGTGTATTAATAATTAAGTCACACTGAAAATAAGTGACTTAATATAAAACAATCATATTTTGAAGATAAGGCGAACGCAACCGTTTTGTGAGAATAATTTAGTAATCAATTAAAATACTGTTGAAAGAATTGATATAACAACTGATAAAGAAAGTCTTTCTAGTATTTTAAACAGTTTTGAGTTATCACATTTTGTACTCGGTTTATTTCACTAACACCAATAAATAAATATAAAGATACTTCTGTAACTACCCTGGTTACAGGAATTCGTCTATGATATCGATACTAAAACTCAATTTACGAGAAGGTGGGCTGAGCCTGATCCTTAGAAATAATTCTATTGTGCGAAAAGCAATTCCTCGTATTACGGGAAAAGCTCACAATTCTGCCCGAAGCAACAAACGACTTATACCAGTCCTTGTAACCAGCTCAAATTAAATGGAGGTTCTCATTTTGATGATTATGTTGTATGTTCGCGGATGGATATCTCGAGAACTATCATTATTCTCCTAAAATTAATTTGGGATCGACGCAATGTCGCCTTATCAGTTATAAACTTATTGTTCAGCCTATTTCTAGCAATATCTCCTTTCACACATTCGTCCAACAGCTTCCTTGTTCTTCTCATCAAACTTTCTTCATTTTCTTTGTTTAAAAGTTTCGTCGTCTTAAAAGCCTTCGTCTCACAACTAAGAAATGTTTAACCTCAAATAAGCGTTGCTATAAATTCTATTTTAAAGCATTTCGACTAAATAAGCCACGGATCTTGTAACCAGTTATTTTCATGTCGACAAATCGACTCTAACTGTATTCAAATCGTTCTGCTAATATGACGCCCCCAGCACCTTGCGTGGTCGAAGATACAGGCTGGAGAGATTTGTAGCTTCCACTGACTGTTTCATTTACATACTTATGCTCATAAATATGTACTTACGTATCATAACGACCGACGCTAATTTATTGTTTGGCAGTGGCACTGAAGCACGTTCTTTCTCAGGTCCCACACGAATTAGTAGGGCTAAGATTAATACATTACTAATTTACTAGAAACTCGTCTTGCTCGATGCTACATTTATTCCAAGGAATTATCTCCGCTCAAAGAAGCTAACTTGCGATGCGGCAATCAAAACATTGCAATCGGCCGTAGAAGGGTGAAATGTGTCCCTCACACGCTCCCGTGAAGCGTCGCCGGTCGTTATCACCGCTCGTCGCCGATCCACCCCTGCCCTTGCAGCCCTCCCTCACCCCCTCGTTCGTGCTGTGGTCACGACGCCTCATTTATGGGCCTCCGCTGTAACTCCCGAGCTTTATAGCCTCATTCAAAGGGTACAGCTGTCTTGCTCAACTTTGTACATATTCACTCCTTTGATATTGACCATAAACGAACTGCACGTCTCCACCGCTTACATGTGCCTTTGCAGTTTATGATTGCTACAATCTTTGTAAGTGATATGCAATTTGGGTTCATGTGCTATTTGAATACGAATGCATTGTCATGACGTTCAGTGGCGACTCAATGATGCATAGAACATTGAATGAATGAATTGCTATATTTTGAATTAATCGTCTTATTTTTAGTAAATGATGTTGCAAGTCCATATTCTGCGTAATTTCCCAAATTACAGTGCTTTGCCAAGAATTCTAAATGTCATGAATCTATCTGATCAAGCAATCCTGAATTCTGTTTACTTCAGCTCTCGAAACTTTTATTTTCATCTCAAAAGCCTCTCCAACGATAAAGCTAAAGTTTTAGACGATCAAGAACTTTGAAACAGGAATATTAATTTCTGCCATAAATCAATATGTCTGCCAGGCAATTTATAATAGTCATGTTTTGTATATAGCAACGTCAACATGTCTGATGCGTGCGTCAGGGTGGTAGCTAGCTAGGGGGTTCGCCGGAAGCAGCCATGCTTGCCATCGATGTGTACCCACCTAGCTATCTATGGTGTAGTGTAGTCGGTCGGATGTAGCGTGCATTGTCTATTGCAGAGACCCGTAGTCGGGTGTGTGGAACAATCGGTGATGTGTAATGTGAGTTGCGTTGTGTAGAGTCTGGCGTAGGTTTGCTGAAATTATAACAAGAGTCGCCAATTTGCCGTACTTATTAAATGTGCCTTGTTTCGATTTATTCAGGTTCACTTTCGTTCAATCAAAAGTATAAATATATAGACGTGAGTCTCGCTATCCTCCTGGTCTCAAATCATCCCCTCCCTTAGTTTCATCTGGTTCCTTTTACACATATTTACGATTAAGACTGTTTCTAAATCTCGGGAACTGACAGGTAGACAAACTGATAGTCATTGCACTTCACGAGGTCAAGTCTTATCATTTTCTAGCCTTGTCTACTGGTCAACCGTTATCTGACTTAATAGGGTACTCTTCTTTATCTTACCCTCCGTGTCTGGCAGCTAATTCAATTAGTAATAGACATTTTATTAATTATGTCTGTTGTTTCCACAACAGCTAACATGAGATTTTACATCTAATCTTAAATAATATTAATCTTCCAGAGCAACTGTGTGTTAATCCTTATATTAATTGGCAGATTAAAGTTTACATGGAATATTATAACAATGTGTTTATTTTATGTAACGCGTGATAAATGCAGGCCTTAGCCTTTGCAGCTCAAGAGCTATCGAGTTGCGCCCGCGCGCGTATCGCCTTACAGCATCGGATCTACCCGCATTTGAAACCGATTGCATGTGGTGCAAGTGATGGCCTCTCCGAGTACAAAGTAGGTTTCTTTTGTCGATTCCCTTTCGGTATTGATTAGTTTGATTTCTTGACAATTTTAAATTCTATAATATTCATTCTATTTAACTTTACCTATTTATTCTATTTCGTAAACTGGTTAACAGGAAAGAAACGATGGATGGATTGTGCGAGGAATGATATGTAAGAGAAAGGAGTAAATAATATCGTCACAACAGGGGAGAATGGAAGAAGAAATCTTGTAGCGCCAACCCCAAGTAAAATGGAACAGGTAGATGATGATGTACACTGGTTAACAAGTACCCATTTTTTGTCCAGAACTGTCAAGGCTGAGCTGAGCTGAAAAGAGAAAATTCCTCTACCCCATTTCACAGATAATATTATTCTAATAAAAAAAATAACATAGTCAACAGTTACATATTCGCTATCGCTTATAATCGACGCCGCACGTACTCTAGACACACAGTCAATGAATGTGTCGATGGTAGTACAAACAGCATTGTCTTTTGTTTAGAAGAGCTCGAGTACTATCCGGCCACCGTCTGCGTATCCGGTCACTGTGCGAATTCCCCGGCGCACACCGCATGTAATGCAAGCTACTCGTCTCCTGTTATTGTGGGTATTTCACAAACACATTGTAACAAGACACTGAGTTGTGAACAATTATGTCGTATGAGTTTTGGCCCTGGTTTAAACCGTAAAGTTAAAACTACTGTGATTTACACGGAAGGTTCTTATGTAGCTCCTACTATGTAGTCTACATAGTAGCTATGTCTACATTGTAGACGTAGACTTAATAAGACCATTGTTCGTGTAGACCGTCCATGCATGTTTATTCAATATTGGCCTTCTGTTATCTTGTTCGTTCCAGACTTGCAGATATTCTGCTACTTTTAGTAAACGCGAGATACCGATGTTATGGCAATCAAGCGCTGTCGCCGTTTTGTCAAAAGCGCATTTGATTCTATATGGCCCATTGGTTCACCGGAAATTTTCAACTAGAAAATGTTCTCTAATCGTGTTACGGCGCTTGCCAGAAATGTTCGTCTTAATGGGCTGCACCGTCTCGGCCTGGAGAAATATTGGCTACTTACTTAGTTATTGAGTTAGTTTATAACCTAACGGCTAACAGTTGAGAATTCTACCAAAGCGGAATGAACACGTATTTGGCATTCCACCGGGTGTATTTTACAGAAAATACGAATAATATATTGCAGAGAGTAAATAAAATGAACTAGAAATATTCGCCCTGACATTCTTGCTACAGGTTGATCCGCCATTGCCCCCGGTAGATGTACCTTAGGACTTTCCTGTTCACGTGGAAAATATAATATCACGGGCATAACTTAACCCTGATTGCAGAAAACCATATTATAAATGTACTGCAGTCCTATTTCGCTTTCCATTTAAAAGAGTGGCTCGTCTGGTGGGACGGATGTTAGTCCTAGTATGTAAGTACTATCCTAGAAACTTACATTCATGTGCATAATAAAATAACAATCCATATCTTCACCCCGAGCGCCAGAAAACCAGATTATAAATGTATTGTAGTCCTATTTCGCGTTTCATTTAAAAGAACGGCCCGTCTGGTGTGGTGTAAGGCGCGGCTAGCGTGGCGCATTGCGGGCCCGGCACGGTGTAATTGGAGGACGCCGGCACGACTTTATACACAGCCCAGTTACAGCAGTGGGACAAGAATATAAAAATGAATTTTATGGCCGTTCTGAAACTTCCTGCGCGCGAAGGCTCGAACGAAATATTTGCCAGGAATTGTTGAAGTGTTTCGTTGCGGCAGTTGCTTTGCAATAACAAGATGAATTATCTGTATCTTGGCATAACTGCCATCTGCTCACAGCATATTTTCAATTGAATGCAAGTTTTGCATTACCTAATTCTTGGAGCCTCCGTCAGTGTGCGGCCTGTCTGACAAAACCACGTACCATGTGGCCAAGGGGGTTCGTGTACTTATGGATAATCAGAAATCTTGAGTTGTTTCTCTCCTCTAAAGTGAATGAGTCTGGCAGTCCCAAATACTGGAGGATCAGGTCGATGTTCGTCGGCCCTTTGTTAGAGCATAGAGAATATTTTTACTGGTTGTACGGTTATTTTTGCTCTGTGACGCTGAAGTGTGCTCGGCAAATGTGTTGTCTCGGAGCAACTCTCCCCACTGAAGTGGCTACAGTCTTCGGAACTCTTTAATTAATTGCATCTAGTATCGAACCAACACACTAGTCCAATTACGCTGGTTCCTGCGCCAATGAAAGCGGGGCTTGCTGGCTATCTAACTTTATTACGAGTAACTTCGTAATTTATTAGTTTATGTTATATTCATCGCAAGGGTTTTTGTATGTTTGGGGTATGGGAGAGAAATGTGTCTTGCGTGGGGTTGGATACACATGTGTAAGGTCTCACATGTTCCTAATGCATTGTCGAATTTTCGTTTTCTTGGGATTACAGTAATCAAGAAAATGATAAAAGAAACGAGACAAAGTTGTCCTTGAATTGGTAAGGTAAAATTCAATGCCGCTTGAAACATTCAATATCAGAGTGCTTATCACATTGTAGCAATAAAGTGGCCACATCCGAAACCACATTAAACACACAACACGATGGTTCGAGCGAGCAACCGTGTCGAAACGAGCATGATTGGCGAGCGATTGCCGTGACCGCACACTCCTATTCAATAACATTCTGCGACTGCGTACATTTCTCTGACGCCGCAGGCAGCCGTAATGTCGAGCAAGTTCAACACCAATGTACACAGTACCCAAAATATAACTAAAACAGACTAGTCCTATGCGTGTGTGTGCCGCGAACCTTTCCACCAATCAGAATGGACCATTTCAAGGACGTTCTGAAGTTAAATGCCCGAGTGTTCAGGTATTGTTTTGAATCCGCTACGTGTCAACATTGCAGTTATAATAGGATCACCTTGTACCTCTAGCTTGACGGACCCACGCCGGGGAATGGAGATAGCTCATGATTATGTGAGTTTATTTATCACTCTCCTGACGTCACTACGCTTTTTATCTATGTAACTTTGAATGGCAATCGGACGTGTCAATGTTTGCTTACTTACTCGCGTTATTCTTAATGAAACATTACTTTGTGTTAAATTGATTCGTTTGCGTAAATTAAAGTAATGGGTGGCTTTTATCTGTGTAGTCTTAATTGCTGCAGAAAAAAAACATTATCAGTTTTATGAACTCTACTTGGAGTACCTACCTATGTGATGATGAAACCACATCATCATAACGTGAATCATGTAGGTAGCCGTGAACTTCGGAATATATTCTGTACCTTGCCAACGTATACAGACTACTAATACATTAACAATAATGATTTTGTAGTCTTTTATCAGGCGGCAATAAGGTGCGTGCCTTCAACGGTTGGGTCATGCCGGTTCTGATGTACTCTTTCGGCATACTCAAATGGACTCAGACAGAACTAGACGCCCTGGATAGGAGGGTCCGTACATTGTTGACGGCATATCGAATGCATCACCCGCGTTCTTCTGTTATGAGACTGTATATCCCGCGGAGGTGTGGGGGTCGAGGCTTTTTAAACGCTAAGACTCTTCACAATCGCGAGATATGCAGTCTCAGGGAATATTTCCTTGAAACCGACGTGGGGATGCATCGAGATGTGGTCGCAGTGGACAAGGGGCTCACCCCGCTCTCCTTGGCTAAAGAGAACTGGCGCAAACCTGTAGTGCTTGACACTAACGACCGCATGGAAGTATGGCAGAGTAAGGAGCTTCACGGACGCTTTTTCCGGGCCCTGCACGGGCCCGATGTAGACCTACCAGCGTCCGTAGCCTGGCTACGTTCCGGGGACCTCTTTGGAGAAACCGAAGGTTTTGTCTGTGCAATTATGGATGAAGTTATGATGACGAATAACTACCGGAGATTTATTGTGAAGGACGGTACGGTTGACATATGTCGGGCATGCCACCGTCCAGGCGAATCAATCCGTCACATTATCTCCGGGTGTTCTCGTCTGGCTAACGGAGAGTACTTGCATAGACACAACCTTGTAGCCAGGATTATCCATCAGCAACTTGCTCTAAAATACAACCTTGTGGAATCGGAAGTACCGTACTATAAGTATGTGCCCGACCCAGTTCTCGAAAATGGCAGTATCACATTGTACTGGGATCGATCCATCGTAACTGACAGGACTATTGTAGCCAATAAGCCTGATATAGTGGTGGTGGATCGATCAGAGCGGCGTGCAATGATTGTTGACATAACGGTCCCGCATGATGGGAACCTCGTGAAAGCCGAGAAAGATAAGCAAATCAAGTATCTTGACTTGGCTCACGAGGTTGTCGACATGTGGGATGTGGACTCAGCGATCATTGTGCCGATAGTTGTATCAGCCCATGGCTTAATTGCCAAGAGCCTCGACCAATACCTGAGGAGGCTCTCGTTAGGCAGCTGGATCAAGGGTTTGATTCAGAAAGCGGTACTCCTGGACACGGCTCGTATTGTCAGGAGGTTCCTCTCTCTGGAGCCCTGACCGCCGGTAGCTTGGACCCTGTTCCCGATACCGGTGGGCTACAATTTTTTATATTTTTAAATGTTTTTTATATTGTTTTTAGTTTAAGAAATATTTAAAAATGTATAAGATTTGTGTAAAGATAAATAAAGGAAATAATAATGATTTTGTAACATTGTAATTTAATTTTGTAACGTGTCCACATTATTTTACGTGGAAAGCGTTTAGTTCATTCCGGAATAGTTTCTATAAAATCAACGCATATATAGCAAAATACATTGTATGAAGTCTTGTAGCTATTTGCACAGTTTTCATGCAGCCCAAAAGACAGTGGATCACACCATGCATTACCACCAATGAAGGGAATCACTTTCTTAAATAAATAAATAAACCCAAACTTCTGCTCACAGCCCTAGTTTATTTTTCCCTGTGGCTCAAATACTCAGAAACCACTAGCTGCGATGTTAAGCCGACATAAAACTAGAGTAAGCGCCACTTTGTTTCTTGTAACAACCACTCAATATAAAAGGTTTCCTATTCCAAACTAACGTAGGCTACACGGGGCAAAGCCCTTCAGTACTCAATTTCGGCTACATTCAGAATAGAGGAAAGTAACAGATGTCTTATTGAATGTGCCCGATTCGTTTCGTGCGCATAATTTTAATCCCATTTTACTCTACGCTTCACGGCTCGATTCGACTATAAATTCACCTCGCGTATCTTAAACATAAAAGGATTTTTATGGCTTACAGTGACGCAATGGCTGTTTTTTTTTGTTGCGTCTTTTATCCGTGTCACAGGACGTCTAAAACTGCGCGTACATCAATTAGCCAGGCTTTGCGACGGACGCAATGATTGTTTTTATTTTGCGTCTTTTATCCGTGTCACAGGACGTCTAAAATTGCGCTTACATCAGCCAGGCTTTGCGTAACCGTAAATTAATGTGAATCTGATTGATGTCTTTCACACGGTCGGAAATAAGAGTAGACTCCATCATGAGTTTGTAGTCAATAAAAAATCATGACAAAATAAAATTGTGATAGAAAAGGGGGTCTTGACGCAGATCGTCACTTTCACAAAATGTCATCGTGAAAAATTTGGTCACTTTCGCATAATGTCATAGCAAAACGTCATTTTCGCACAAAGTCATTTTCATACAATGTCTCTTGCGCAAAACACCGTTTTCGCAGAATGCCTTCAAGCCATTTTTTCTCAGGAGAGACCTAATACTAACACTATAGAATCGGGTAAGTAATTAATTAGTTCACCTTACCTGAATTAATGGGTAAAATATTTTTTTTGCAACTTTTTAACAACTTAACTTCTATAGTGTTAGTATAAGGTCTCTTCTGAGAAAAAATGGATTGAATGACATTCTGATAAAATGGCGTTTTGAAAAAGTTACTTTGTGCGAAAATGACGTTGTGCGAAAATGGCGTTTTGCGAAAGTGACATTATGCGAAACTGACCAAATTTTTCACGATGACATTTTGCGAACGTGACGTTCTGTGTAGAGACCGAAAAGGCAGCTGAAATAAAATAAGGTTACCAAATAACATGGATTTATTATGATGTAAATGTCCTTATTTATCCAAAGGCTTGATTCCACTAACTCACAGACACTGAAAATTTGAAACGTTTACATTAGTGCGATCAGGACCCTTCTTCTTCCCAGCTAAAAGACTAGGAAGTGGTGAAGGATGGGCCTTTTGAGGATACTGTCTTATGTAATTGCTTATATGACTGCCTCGTTGGTCTACTGGTCGCAAACGCGACTGCTGACCATGAGGTCCTGGGTTCGATTCCCAGGTCCCGCAAAGTGTTATTGGTTTTTTCCCTCAGGAATTTCTCAGTAGCAACCACGGAGTCTGGATTTGCGCCCGGTTGATGGCAATAATCTCGCACCCTATTACTTGGGATTTAAACATACAACATAACTAGCGAAATGCGGGTGTACTATTAGGTACACCTCTGCCTAACCCTTTTGGGGATTAGAGGCGTTATGTTATGTCTTATGTAACTTTTGACGTTCAGAAAGCTGATTCTTTGACTAAATTGAATAAATAACTTGATTTTGAAACGTTTGTAAATGAGAAGAATCCAGGCCCCCTTTGACAACCTATCGGTTCAAATTCATGGCCTATTTTTGTATAAAACCTTAGTAGTCTGTCACCAATCAATATTAACGTAGTTGTGATATTGTATTGCAGAGACATCAGTACAGTGCGAGGAGAGTAGTCGGTGTGTCTCGAGCAGGAGACGGGCCCGCAGCCGTCGAGCGTGCATGACGCATACACCTAGATATACTGCCCGCAGGTATGGACTAACAACGTTGGTACTCGAGAACAGTCAGCGTTGAAACAATAGGGATGAACAGACTAATAATAACCCTGCCTTTTGCTTGATGGCTTTGCCGTAGTCAGCTAAAAAACTTTTTAAAATTAAACATGAATGCACCAACATCCTGTGTGCTACAAGAGTCATTTGGTACTCGAATGCCGTTAACAGGGGGCGCTGTTGCTAAATATTTGTTTTGCGAAATGTAAATAAAAACAAAATGGCGGGCGGGTGTTAGTTTAGATTTTAACCACGCGTCTAAGCTATAACCACAGCACCCATTTCCTTTTCGAAATAAATATAGCCTATAGTTCGCTCTTCAGCTCATAAACTAACTCTATTTAAAAAAAAAAATGTCGACCCGTTGCTTGCTTGCTGCGTAAAGGAAGAACAAACCAACAAACGAGCTACCGCATTTATATTTGACGCTGACTTTATCTTGTACCCTATGCCTGCATCCAACACATGGTCAAGCGTATTCGCAAATCAAATAGCCTTCAAGATTTCTCAGTTTTGTAGTAGTGGTCAAGGCATAGGCATTTAAAAGAAATAGCCATAATCTAAACGTGGTCCGGCGGGGAGATCCACTGAAAGATCCCGCAAAAAACTTATAAATGGGTAGAAATCCAATGAAACCCAGGTTCTCATGCAACTCAATTCTTCAGAAAGAGAGAGAGGACAGGTGACAGCATGAGGACCAGTTAAAGTTGACTTTGAACTCGAAACTAATCATAAAACTGTGTTTCAATTTAAATATTGAGTTTATTTATCTCTCAATCTTCTGAATTCTCAAATCAACCTATATATATAAGAATTATGTCGATTTATTCGTTCACAACTTCTACAGATCGCTAATATTCAAACTTTGCTCAAATCCAACACCGGATTAAAGTCAATATTTCTGTATCTAAAGTTTTGATGCTAAAACAAGAATTTTCCTCATTTCTCCAACTCGTTATAGAATACTCTTTTATGATAATCCAAACTGGAAGCCTAAATTACTGGATGATCTTATAAATCTCTTCTACTCTTTTAAACATTATTTCTGAAAATAAATCAGAAAGCTCCTTAAACTTAAATCATTTTATGTCACAAACTGTGATTTGAATTTATTACGTGGACATCCGAACTACGGAACTAATATACAGATTCAGAACGATGAGACGGTAAGACTGGGAGTCTTCTTTCGTATTGACATGAAGTATAAATGAATAACTTAACTCATGCCGTAGTCCGCCAGCAGGACGGTAGGTGAAGGCCAACTAAAGCAGTGACCCCACTTATCTCCTCAAAATCGTTTTGAGCTGGTCAGTTTCATGTCCCTACGAAAACGTCGACACGACGGCGACGCTTTGGTCACTTTCTGAATGTGAGGGGTGCCGCCGGCTTGCTAGCCACAGATACAAATATCAGAGAGTTACGTAGCGCCGTGTAGTATTAAGTCAGCATATCACCACCGCTCTGTTTGCAGACCATCAAAATTTTGCAGTAACAGGCACCGCAAGCTGCTGCCCCTGCGGCAGACGTGACTGGCGCGCCCGGCGGCCCGCGCGCATGCCGCCCCGCTAGCTGTCGCCGCGACCCGACCCTAGGCACACTCACACGCACACTACACTCATACAGGACCGCTTTACTTAATCCGGTGAGTTCCACTTTATTACTGGGTTCCTCAGCGATACTGCTTGAATTAAAGTCGTTTCCCAATATTATGCCATGAAGTAATCTTTAAACCGTCACCTGTTCCAGAAGGCACATTGCCGCTAATTCCCATCGCAGCTCGCTTCGCCCGCCGCCACCATGGGGTCGGTGAACGTGAACCGCAACGTTGCGGATGCCTTCTACCGGTACAAGATGCCGCGCATCTGTGCCAAGGTCGAGGGCAAAGGCAACGGCATCAAGACCGTCATCGTCAACATGCCTGAAGTGGCTAAGGCCATTGGCAGACCTCCCACTTGTAAGTGTTGCTTGTTCTTCCATATTATTAGTTAGTGCTGAGCATGAGATACTGGGTTCGATATTATTTTATGGACCTAGTCTGAAATAAACGTTTATTATTATTAAAAAAAAGTCTAAAGTTTTTCCGTTAGTAATTTCTTATTACGAGCGTGGATGGCAATGGGCTCTGTTCATGATATTAAAACATAACTAACTAAGCGTGCGAGAACCTTTGGAGAAATATGCTCATATTGTAATTAAATAATACACAGTGATGTTCAAAAATCACGTACAAAAGATATAAAACAACCACTAGAAAGAAAAAGGAAATAATGAACTGGTTGTGCCTCAGAATAATATGGCCCATATTGAGAGAGTATTTGGTACACTTACAGATCCTACGAAGTACTTTGGTTGCGAGTTGGGCGCACAGACTCAGTTCGACTTCAAGAACGAGCGGTTCATCGTCAACGGCAGCCACGACTCCGCCAAGCTGCAGGACCTGCTAGACGGGTAACTTACTCACGCATTAGCTATTACAGCAAGATAAAAATCACGCAGACATTTCCATAGACTGAACTCTTTACCCCATTGGGACTCTCCCAATGAGGCAACCTAACGGCTTCGCCGTACTCGGATAAAAATAAAACAATCCTGCAGTGAGATTTATAAACTCCTTTTTTGTAGGTTCATCCGCAAGTTCGTGCTGTGTCCTGAATGCGACAACCCGGAGACGGAGCTGATCGTGTCCACGAAGCGTAACACCATCTCGCAGGGATGCAAAGCGTGCGGCTACCACGGCGTGTTGGACTTCAACCATAAGCTCAACACCTTCATCCTCAAGAACCCGCCCGCACTCGACCCTAGCTTACAGGCTTACCAGCAGGTAACGAGCAGAGAAACGAAATTTGTTGTTAATCCTGACAGTCCGACACCCACAGGAGGTTAAGCCCATAATTAAGATTCATTACCATCATTATCTGCCTAGTCTTTTCCTTTTCTTAATCAGATGGGGCTGGTTTAAAGTTGATTGGTCACAGAACCCACCTCACACTTCTTTATGGACGAAGGAGGTATTTAATACGTTATGCCTTTACTCGTCATTGTGTTCACAAGTCGCAGCCAGCAAGATTATCTCCTTTTTATCTAGATTTTACAAGACTACGTTTTATCTCATCAAATTATTATGAGAGCATTGTGAAGTATGTATGCACATACTGTTTGAGTGAGTTGTTCTGGTCGTGCAGGGCTCCTCGGTGACGGAGGGCAGTCGCGGCAAGCGCTCCAAGCGCTCCGGACCTGGCGCCGCCAACGGGAACCACGACGCGCATGACGACGCCAAGGTACACGAGTTAAAACTTTCTTTAATACCAACATAATAAGTTTAGTTTAACGTCATTTTTAACACCAAGAGCACTGATACTGAGCCTAATCTGTCGTTTTTTTTGTCTTCGAAACACGCTGAACAACTCTACAGACATTCTTCTGCAAGATGATAAATGTATTGGTGACAATTCAATTTAATATCGTATACGTTTACCCAATTCTTGTAGTTACTAAATTAATGCTGTAATAGAAACAGACAGTGCCCATTGAGTTTCATACTATATTGAAATGAGCACTAACTTCAACTTTTTGACAAACTGACTGGTTTCTTGATAGTTCAAAAGTGCCCATAAAAACGGTTTAATTGTAATGTTTGAGTTTGAGCTTCATAAACCGTGAAAAATGACACAGGAGGGCGAAGCTCCCGTGACTCCGACTACTCCCAACCCCAAGAGCAGCAAGAAGGACAAGGACAAGTCCGCTGAGGACGACGACGAAGACTGCTGGACCGTCGATGTCAGCGAGGCAGCCGTGCGAGCGCGCATGCAAGGTATACATGTCCTACATGACAACTTGTACTTCTGTTTTAACTTGGATATTAGTAGAAAAGCGTCCTGAGGAAATTTGAACATGAAATAAATATAAAGTCTGCAATAACCAATCGACCATGAACCAGCATGGTCATCATTACATTCTAATTCTATTTTTAAAGATAAAAACTTTGTCCTGTATTTGATTTGTTGACGAAATGCCTCACCCCGAGATAAACATCTTGGTTAGTCAAGGTTTAATTAGCTAATGACAATGGATAGTAGTGATTCCCGTATGAGTAGTGACTTCGAGAGTTCAAGGAGATATTGTATATGTTACAGACTTGACGGAGGGCGCCAAGAGCATGACGGTGTCGGAGGACAGCGAGAAGAACGAGAAGCAGCGCATGGACCTGTTCTACGCCTACCTCAAGCAGCGCGCCAGCTCCGGAGACGTCGACACCAACCGCGCCGTCACCGAGATCCTGCACGAGGCTGACAGGTCACACACAGCATCATCTGCTTTACTTGCTTTTCTCAACGGTTCTGGGATGGGTTTCCAGTGGACATTTTTGAGTATTTTACATGTAGCAACTGTCTATCTGACCTTCACAACACCATGTAAAACAATGTCTATCGGGAAGGGTTACTAGATTTTGTGGCTTTTGATTACCTAATCATTCTAAAAGATGATGGACTATTGATAGTGTATTTCAATAATTAAGCCCGATTAGGTAATTTTTTTTTTTTTTGTTATACATATGTGGATATTTTTATTCTTTTCTTTTTATGTTGTGTGCTGTTAACCTAATACTTAACGGCTATTATCATAATAATTATCGTGTTCTGAGGCCAGTCGTGGCTAGTCTGGAATTTAATTAATTCGATAATAGAAAAACGTGATTAGTCCAAAATAAGTCGTTTACCCACGCGGGCATGAAGGGGTTGGCGCAAATCACAGCTGGAAAGACGATCTCCGCAGGCTGGCCGGTAGCAATCGGACGAGAGTTGCTGAGAATCGAGCTAAGAGGCGTGCAATCGAAGAGGCCTATGATCAACAGTGTATTGCTGTGGGTCTGATGATTATGACGACAGGCGGGCATCGTTCTGTAGCGATGCGCTTATCGCTATCGACCGGGCACAACCGGGCGCTCGGCAGTGCTCGCTCGCACTAGAGGGGCAGAGTAGTTATAGTGAGGTGTGCTCTGCGCAGGCTGGAGGTGAAGTCCAAGGCGCCGCTGGTGATGCTGGAGGTGCTGGTGCGGCCCGCCAGCCTGGCGGCCGACGTGCGCAAGCACCGCGCGCTGCTGCTGCGCTGCACGCACGCCGACGGCCGCGCGCAGCGCGCCGTGCTGCACGCGCTCACCGCGCTGTGCGCGCACAACGCCGAGCTGCTGCCCAAAGTGCCCGCCATACTCAAGGTACGGCACACGGGATACTATACAGGGTGTAAACAGACCCTTCATATAGCCAAGCACCGAGCATTCTGTACATAAAACTAAGTAACTTTAAAAATAGACTTTTTTTTTTGGGGTGAAAAATCACGTTTTACGGTAGGACTCGATGGAAAGCACTCAAAGCTGATGAATGGTGTGTAAATTAAAAACTTGTGAAAAAGTTGGAACTTTGACCCTTAGCATCTCCGTAACTAGAAGGTTCACAGTCTAGAACAAAAAAATGATCGCAAAGACGGGAAAGTCAAGTGCCTTTCGGCTATGTTAAGGGTGTATTTATACCCTTTATACCTACAGGAATCACACCGCGGCACACATAACGAACATCGGCTTGTTCCGACCCCAAACATACTATATGCTCGCACTGCGCATCGGTTCATTATTACGTGCGCCGCGGATTACGCATCCGCTATGCATCGTCACTCGACCACAGGACGAACGCTTGCGAATCACCTTAGAATGTTATTATTGAAAAAAATTGGATTTGTTTAAAGATTTGTGGTTATTAAGAGTTAACGTTTAAACCAGGAAACTACCTTTTATTATTCTTTAAATTAAAAATAATAAAAGGTTTAGTCTAAAAAATAAAATCTAGATATTATTTTATTACATAGTAACAACACTTCTGTAACTAAACCTTACTGCTAACAATCCCACAGCTGCTGTACGACGAAGACATCGTGGAAGAGAAGGCGATCTTGGAGTGGTCGGCCAAGCCGTCGCGCAAGTACGCCAGCAAGGAGCTCATCGCCGACGTGCGCCGTCGGGCTGCGCCCTTCCTGGAGTGGCTGCAGCATGCAGAGGAGGACTCCAGCGACGGAGACGACTCCGAGCATGACATCGAGGTAAGCTACTAGCAAACATACAAATATTAGATTATACAACAAGTCAATATTAGTTCGAGGGACTAAGTTGGATCCCGAGAGCAGCAAACGATTCTAGAGTAGAATCCCGAGCGTAGCAAGGGATTCGAGATTAGAATCCTGAGCGTAGCGAGGGATAAAAGGACCGAGATGATTTATTGTTTCACGAGTTGTGTACTCGACTTTTTACCATTGACTGCAGAAATTAATTTATTGAACGCACAATAAAAGACATCAAATTCTGTAAAATAAACACATAGAACAAGGAAAAATAGGCCTAGCTCATTATAAATGCTAGACAACTGATGCCTGATGCTCCTTTTGAATTTGCCTTGACAACTGTTCCTGTAAATCATAATTATTACAATCAGATGATTCTTATCCCTTCCCATGCTACGCACACAGGACTCCTCTGTGGAAAGCAGTAGGCAGTGCGGTCACAGCACCTGGCCTGTGACGGCTGGGTTTACGATTGACTTAACACACTGTTGCAGGTAGCTTTGTAAATAAAGTGAGACTGCACAGTAACCCGTCTGTATCGTTTCAGATCGAGTACGACGACCGCGCGAAGGCGACGCCCATCAAGGCCGTGTCTGCCGTGCCCGCCAAGCCCAAGCCGCAGGACGACGACGACGAGAACGACGTCGACATCGACGCCATCTAGACGTCGCGCCTCACGTCACCTCACGTCACGCCACGTCATCAAGCGGGACTGTTTCGCGACTCGACGATGCTACTATCATTCCTCACAAGTCTTCACCGTGGAATACTCTGGAGTTATCTCATAACAAGGCGTAACTTTAAATATCACCTATCGGTATGTCGTATACTTGCGATCTCTACTGTTTTAACCAACACTTCATTTATTTCTGCTCTGAAATTTTCAAACATCTATTGATTTTCACTGTTCGGATAACCGTAAATCATGAAATTTTGGTATCCGAGTAAAAACCTATGCATTTATTGGTCTTACTGCCTATCCACCCTTCCGTGATTCTTATTTATTAGTCGCTTTCGTGTCTCGAATGAAAATCAAATGTAAAACTTTTAATCTTTATTTTCATAGATATCGTCACTTGTTGCGAAACACAGACTCGGGACCCGTTTACATAGCGCAGACATTTAATATGTAGTTCACCCTATCTAAAGTACCCTTCCAAAGTAATTAGAATAGGTATAGATGGATCCCTTTGTCCCTTACGGGAGGTGTCAAGTTTGTTTACTCCACTAGATGTAATCCAAATTATTTCGAAATAATAAAGAAACATCGTTCGTTTAACGCTTGCAGTCGCTGGGACGCTTACGGAGACAGTGGTCGTCTGCCCACGTACATGTAATGTTTACTATTTTAAAACTAAATGTTTAGTCATCTAGAAGTTAACGTCTAACAATTGCACCGTGCTTGTCGCGGTTCTATCGGAGATGTTTTAAGGTAATCATATCTAATTCAATTATAAGATTATTGATATATGTGTCTAGCGTAAGGGCAGCTCGACTTTCAATTACAGCATTCACTATTGAAACTGCTAATAAATAAATTAATACTTCGTCAGATTTTAGGTCACTCATGAAAGCACTGACGGTTAAAACTAAATGAACGATGTTTCTAAAATCACTATATTCAAAGCTTAATACTAGGGTGACTGTTTATAGGAAACTGTTTTTTTTTTCTTACTTCCACAACTTTGTTCCAATATATAGAATTTTTTAGTATGGTTTTAATCAATTTTTTCCGATATATATTTTGGGACACAGTTTTATATACATTGGTGTAACATCATGCGGTATTAGGATGAGGAGACGCCGTGAAGCCGCTACTGCTTGCGTAGCACACGATGAACTAGTTGAGAAATCAAATAACTAATGTATATCTGGTCTCTCACGGTAGCGTCACAAATGTGAATGAGAGCCTCCACATGTCGCCTCGATAGTCACAAACAGAGATGTGTTATAAAACGTATCGGCAACATGACGCCACGTCGACGTGTTGCAACTATGGCAATATGAGTTTGTACGATGTTAAACATTTAATAGAAATTGATTATTTTAGTATTACAATTAAAAAATCGGCGGACGTTCGGGTTGAGTAACCGACGACGAACAGCTGCGGTTATGCGGTTACTCGGCACTGCGTATTTTATATGTGTATGTAATTTAAGTTAGTTTATTTGTGATGAGGCCCCTCCAGGCGCGCGCAGTTCTCATGTAATATATAGGGATACGATCGGCCGCCTCGCCGCCTCGCCGCGCGACCGACTGGCAATGTTTCCTCTTACTATTAACTATTATTAAAATAGAATATTTTGAAATTGCCATCTGACAATTTTATTAGATTGTTTTGTATTCAATACATTTTGGATTCTGAATTTCTTTGTTTTATTTACGACTATTCCTATTATCACCCCTACAAAAGTGCACAGGAGTTTTGTGGCGCAATTCAAGACTCGCTTATTTGGCTTAGTCGCAAAACGTCTCTTTCACAAAAATTTTACTGCTCGTAAAATCTCTTTCTCATAATGTCGCTTTCGTAAAATGTCGCTTTTATAGAATGACTCTCTCATAAGGTCGCTTTCTCACAATGCCTCTTTCGCAAAATGTCGCGTTAGTAACTTAGAATAAAATTTTGCCAGATTAAAAAAAAAGTTGTTTTTCCAATTTCTTATGAAATGTTAGTAAAAAAAAGATACTAACGCGACATTTTGCGAAAGAGACATTGTGAGAAAGCGACCTTATGAGAAAGAGTCATTCTGCGAAAGCGACATTTTGCGACTAAGCCGCTTTGACTAAAGGACTAGACTGTAACCAGCCAAAAGAACGAGCGGGATTGCGCTCTGATTATTCGACAATCGATCACATTCACGTCGTCAATCAAATAATTCAAAAATGTAATATGAATACGACCGCCCGTTCTATTTGGCGTTCGTGGACTATAACAAGGCGTTTGATTCTTTAAAGCATCGTTACATTTGGAAGTCATTAAAGAATCAGGGAGTGGAAAACAAATATATTAGCATAATCCAACAAATATATGCCAACAGCACTGCAAAAAACAGCTCCAAAGAATTTCAGAACATTTTGAAATTCAGAGGACTGCAGACAAAGGAGACCCGTTGTCACCAAAAATGTTCAATGCTGTCTTAGAAAACATCTTTAGACAATTAAACTGGGATGAATTTGGCATTTATTTTTGGCACGAGTAAAATTTAAACCACCTTGAGATTCACAGACGATCTCATTCTTTTTGCAGAAGAGCCTACCAACTAGCATCGGAAAGCAAAAAAAAGCAGGGCTATCAATGAATACGTGCAAGACCAAATTGATCTGTACTAATATTATAAAGAGGAAAGATTTTTTTGTTTGTTTGTACCGAATAGGCTCCGAAACTACGGGGCCGATTTGAACTATTTTTTCACCAATAGAAAGCTAAATTATCAGGAAGTAACATAGGCTATAATTTATTTGCAAAAAAATTAGAGATCCGAAAATTGCAATAATGTAACCCAAAGTGCAACATTTTGCCTATAAAATTCATTATTTGGCGTGCGCTGAGAAAACTATTGATGATACTTAAAAATGATGTACTACATGATTAAAATACTCATTATTACTTACAAAAAAAGTCCGCGAGAGCATATATCTGACTATCATAGTTAAGTCACATTAGCAGCTATTGTGTTCTGAAATTTAATTAGGTCGCCCAGGTAGAAACAAAAGTTGGTTACATTCATATCGTAATATTAATTCTTATTCAAATAAATAGTTTATTATTTCCTTTATTTATCTTTACACAAATCTTATACATTTTTAAATATTTCTTACTAAAAACAATATAAAAAACAGGTAGTAAATAGTTTTATTATTAAGGGTATTTATGTAGCAGTAAAGCGCAGGCCATACCGCCAGCTGGCGGGCGGGCGAGCGAGGCGAACGAGTCCTTTTTCATACTTCGTGCGACTCTTTCGATAGTTCGCGGTGTGAACCAAAGTATGAAAAGAGGTGAAACGATGTCTTGTTCGCCTTACTCGTCCGCCCGCCAGCTGATGGTGTGGCCTGCGCTTAATATACTGAGCGTTAAAGAAGAACTTGTCATCAATATGTAAGATACAAGCAGCGACATCTATTCACCCAAACTTGTAGTAATGAATAAAAATGTGCTCACAAGATAACTTTAAAATTGACTGACCGGCTTTGTTAAAAAGTAATGATAGCGTACTTTAGATTAGTCTACATGACACTGCTTTGAAAATCGAATTAGCCTATACCCTGTAGAGTGTGTGTTCGATCGCTTTTCATGCGCTTTGCATACGGAAGGCAGTTGCAGGAGTCGTGATTGGGCTCATTTCATGCACCTTGATGAGAACATTAAACCTAGAGTATGGCTTTCATCGACGGTCTAACGATGGAAGCGGAAGGCAGTTGCAAGAGGTCCTCAAAAGTTACAGCAGCTTTATCGTGTCTCGGCTCATTTCATGCACCTTTTTTTTTTTTTTTTTTTTTTTTTTCCGGATGGGAAATCATCAAATGACCCCCCCCACTCTGGGCGGAGCGGAAGGGAGTGTCAGACTTGTACTGACTAAAACCCATCCATGTTCCTTCTTTGCCCTTTGTGTTCCAGGGCCACGGTATCTCTTTCGAACAGTCCCGCAGCATTTCATGCACCTTGATGAGAACTTTCGACCTAGCTGGAGTATGACTGTCATCGAGTGTCTAAGGGTGAAGACTTAAGGCTATCGAGGGAAGCCCTTATTTGGAAAAACATAAGTAGAATATTTTTGCGATTAATGCAAATATTTTCGAGAAATTAAATTGTTACCTACTTGAATCTTTACCAATATTATAAAGATGAAGAGTTTCTTTGTTTGATTGGTTGAACGAGCTAATTTCAGGAACTCCTGGTTCGAATTGAAAAATTTTTTTAGTGTTGGATAGCCCATTTTAGGTTGTTGTGCATCACGTACAACCGATAGGAACGGAGCATCAATGAAAAATATTGCAAAAACAGGGAAAATGTATTCCTTATGAGAGCTTCCGTTGCGTGCGCTGTGTAAACGGTTAAAGTTACGCAACAATCATGAGTCCGCGATAAGATATGTCTATCTTTTAAGGTTGACTCACACTCTCTCTAAGCCTCTTATGTCTCTCTCTTATGTGGCGCAGACGAAGTTGCGCGGGTCAGCTAGTGCCAAATATAGAGATAGAAGAGGAAGAAGAAGAGATTGAATTTGTAGACGAGTATATATATCTGGGATTACCCAAGAAATGGAAAAAAACGTAGAGGAAGACAGGTGAAAAGGTATGATCGGTTGAAAGGTGGTAGGATATATGATAAGGGAGTATGATCTGCCAAAAGGTTGGCAAAGAACTGCTCTGGACGGGAATAAGTGGAGGGAAATAGAGGAAGACTATGTCACAAGACAGCCTGACCTGGTATATTAATGTTATTACTTGGTTATGTAATAAGAAGGTCAGAGTAAAATAAAGGCTATACTTTTTTTTTTAAACTACTGGCTCACTGACACAAAAAGATTTTAACTTTTTTTGTCGAAAAAAAAAGGAAAAGGTTTTTACAAAGAAAAGTGTGGATGGCAGTGTACACACGATTCAATTTGGTAGATTCATTCTAACAAATTGAACTGTATGATATCGCCATAAGCATCAGAGGTAAATGAAATAACGGGTTTCGGTAACTTAATTTATATTTTATTTAGGTAATGTACAAAACAAATTATAAATACTTATCACTATTTTCCTACATGTGAGAAATTATAGTCCTCGCATCTTATAAAATTCTTATAATCGCATAAATACAAAATTATATGAGATTAGCTGGATTTTAAATGAATTATAATACATTATTTTTACAACTAAGTAGGTACAAAATAGAATGATGATTAAAAATCAGTCTTTTTAATAAGATCAGGAGTACTTATTTAACATAGGTATTTTAATAGAAAATGTTTATGTGTTTAAGTCAGGGACAAGCAAGTACCCTAAGGAACTTGGTTTACACTACAGTTGCGAAAGAAAACAGCGAAGTTGGTAGGTACCTATAGTCAATTCACAGGTATAGGTACCTCTGACAGCGTCAGATAACCGATAGCAACCTTTAGGTACCTATGTGATAGAAAAAAAAGATCACTAATGTTATCAGTAGATTAAAATCACAGGTAACTAAAACTCTGAAGCGACTGGTAGTGAGAAAGAGTATAGCATTCAATGATGAACCTAGGCCAGAAACCGATTTGTAAAAGTTAAAACCACGAGACATTAAATAGGTACCATCATAAATTGACTTCAAAGCATGGTAGTAGGTGTCCGAAACTTATACTTATAGTTGAAATCATGATGGAAAGTTTAACCTGTTATACGTAATAATTCATGCTACTTAATAGGTGCACTGCAATCACAGTTTTCATTGTTATAAAGACTTCATACGCCTGCGCTGTTAACTTATTTATACCTATACATCTTATACTACACTACCTTTATACAATTTCAGCGTAGCCGGATTGAGCAAAAATGATTTTATACAAAGAAGAGTTAAGGACACTTGCAGATTTTTAATATTTTTATTTCTTACTTAAGTACTTATTAAATGCAAAATGTACTTATTGATAATAATGAGGCAGTCAGTTAATGTCAAAACCGTCAAAAATGTTAGTTATGATTGAGTAGTAAATGTACAAGTAGTAGAAGCAACGCTTCATGTTAAAAATAAGCTACAGCTCCTTAATTTACATGAACATTTACATTTAATTGAATATCTAACGGCAATATTACACGAGTCACTTATTTATGACTTTTAACCTGGTTGAATCAACCTAATTATATCATGACATGATACACAAAAATGAATCTTGGAATCAATTTTGTAGAACCGTGTAAATTGCCTTAACTTTGATTATTCCTCTCAGAAATTATCTGTGGTGTGCATTGAAAAAAACAAGATGGCGGTTTTAGTTCCGATCATAGTTCCGATTAGCGCCGAAAGATGAACAAAGCAGTATTAGTACGAGGGATATACTTTAAGGGAGGGCTATGAAAATTGACAAATTTTACTATTACACCAACTCTGAAATATGAAAATTAATCAGCTTTGGTTTTTAGCGACCCTAAATGTGTGGAGCTGCAGTTTTTGTTTTGCGATTTCAGCTTTGATCCATTAGTATACGTTTTTTTTTATCAGCCATTTGTGTCCCACTGCAGGGCAAAGGCCTCCCTTCCCTCTTTCCACTTATCCCTATCCAGTGCTGTTGCTCGCCAAACTTTCTGAAAAGAGTCGAGTTCGTCCCGCCATCTCCTTCTGGGCCTGCCGCGTTGCCGTTTGCTGCTGTTTGGGACCCATTGTGTTATTACTTTAGCCCATAGCTCCTCCGGCATGCGGCAGTAGACGTTATTTCCATGAAAATATGTCCCTAATCTAAACTTACACCATAAACTTCTTGTTGGTGCGTGGCGTGGCCTAAATCAGAACTATCGCCATCTAGTTTTTTTAACGTTAAAGTTTATCCGGTTTGCTGCGGCGCTGCCGCCACAGGACCGACAACGGTCTGAGTGGCGACGCTGAAGGAGGTGATGAACACATTTACGATCGTGATCAGGAAGATGCCCAACACTGTCATGTTGTTGATCTTGTCCGCCTTGCAGCGCTCCTTGTGGTCGTTCACGTCGTACTGGCTGTTCATTATCAGGCCGACGCCGACTAGGATCTGGGGGAAGAGAGATTGGTTATATTTGGCATTTGTTTTATTATTAGGCATTTGTTGAATATAATTGGCGATTTGACAAAAAAGTTAAAAACAAGATTAGGTAATGTCATTACGCGGGCTCGTGACTAAATAATAACAGTCGTACGGCCCGATCTTCAACTGATGTTGGTCCGTGGATGGATCCATTACATACCGAGTTCCCTAAGTGAATTGGTAAACACGTTAAAAAGTTGTTCTAGGTTGTCACTGATCGTTGACAGTCGTTACGAGTATTCAGAAGCTCGAAAGTCTCACAACTAGTCTTATAAAGGCCTCTGGATATCAAGTTACCCAGTAACTGCATTGCCATTGAGTAGGTCTGATAAACATCAGTCGCTCCATGTAAAAAACTAGTATTTAGCTTCACAAGTTAGACTGGAAGACGATCCCAACAAAGTTAGGTTCTGCATTATGAAACAAGAAAATGAATACATAGGAACTTACTTGAAAAATAATACTAAGCGAGATGAACACGACACTGGAGTAGTAGTAGGGATGCGTGGAGGCTGACTCGAGTACATATCGGAGCTGGTTCGCGTTGGCTGACAGTAGCGCCAGGTCCATCATGCCTTGAGCTAAGTTCTTCTTCTGCTGGTAGGTGTTCACGTCTGGAATCGTCTGGAGGGAAGGTGGACGTCAGTACTCAATTTGGGGGAGTTTTCGTATGATAAACTTTGTAGATTGGTCTATTGTTTCTATAATCTCAAATCGTAGTGTAGAACACACATCATCTCGCCTGAAATCACATGGAGGTAATAGGGCACGAGTCTATTGCCATCGACCGAAATCGACTATGAGTACCTATGGGATGTCTGTGTGGGACTGAAGGCACACTGTGCACGGTGTGCGATCATTTGCCAATAACAACAATTCAGTGAACAAAACAGAATTTGACAGTCCGTTACTCCGGTAATTTTTGTGTTGACTTTCAGGATTCTGCTGATCATCAACATTTTAAGTGAGTAGCTGCCAAAGATAAGTAATGTTGAACTTACCCCAGGCATAGGTGATACGGGCCGCGAATCGCCGAATCTCGTTGTGAGCCCGTTGACGTCTGGAAACAAAACATCTTATTAGTATTTTAATCGATGTTTTGATTAACATTACCGTATTATTCTACATTGTTCCAAGTCCCTGACACTTTAAAAGGATCATGCTTCATGCAGTAAAAAGTTATCCATGCAATACACACGCCAAGCAAGGTGAGGCAGCAATTAAGAGAGGCCCAAATCTCGGTACGTTTTACGTTCTATGAAACTTTGAGGTCCTCTCAAGAGTCTAGATTTAGGTTCCATTATTATTAATGCTGTGCCATTATGTAAAAGCAAGTGCGGCTGAACTCAAAGCTGTCAAAGGTTGCGATAATTGGAACAATAAAAGAAGCGAACAAACTGATTTTAATATTTATCGTGTTTTATGGTTCATTGAAATGTACACGAAGTATAGAGCCATTTAGATTTTAGACCCATTTTGCTTGACGATCATTTTAGTAGATTCTCATTCTTTTAGGTTTGGCTTTAAGTTAACGTGTTGTGTAGGTAGGTATCATTTTGGCTGAGTGTTTAATTGATTGTAACTTTTGAAAGATAATTATTATAAATGTTACATCGATCTCAAGCCCTTTGAGATCGAACCACCACACCTCAATACAGTAGTCTATGCCTCCATACCTATTAAGGGTAAATTTCACGAATGAAACTGAACGCGATAAGCACATCCTGAATTGCAGTCAAGAACAGTCAATGTCAATATTCCACAGCAATTTTTGTAACAATATTTTGATTTAAAAGTTTGTCACAGGGATCTACGCGTTGGAATGCGCAGCTACAGTTTTTTCACGGATATAATGCCTGTGCCTGCAGACAGCAGCTTTATCTTGTATTTGATCGTTCAAAAATGCCCTGGTCTATATAAAATGTATGTTCTGCGTTTGAGTTTAAATTATGACAGTGAACTCTTGAATGCTGTTCAGATTCGGATGTGCTGATCTGAATTCATCGGTGAAATTCGCCCTGAGTTAAAAGGTTTTGTGTTCCAATCACCGTATGGGTAGTCAGCCTCGTCATTCCCCCACGGCAATTTACCGTCAGTGGTGGCGCCGTCGTCGTGGTGTCCGGACGTCTTGTCGCTTGGCTCAAGCTCCGAGTGGTGGTCGCTGCCATCTGGGGTAAGAGACAACACGATGTTAGGTACCGAATCTATGGAGTAGGACAGAGAACATTGTGTTAGAGATAGAAATGAAATTTGTTTATTAACCAGGTACAGGATGAAGTAAGCAGAACATAGGTTGAACACAGAATGAGATAATTTGAGTTTAAATATTACCTATAGCTACTTTACATGAAGTTATTTGCCAGTGAGCCCCAAAGTTGACAGTTAGCGTTTTATTTTCTTGGATACCTGTGTACTTAGATGGTAGCGTCAGCTATTGACCGCTAATTGCTTTTAACTTATTGTATTACAGTATAATTACAGACAAAACAAGACAACAAAAAGAAAACTTGAAGAGACTATTTTTTATTTTCTGCAAAATAAAAACCACGGTTGACGTGCACATTGGAATCTAGCCTCGAGACTTGAGACAACATAATAATGTTTAGATAATAATAAAACCAAATGTCTAGGCACGCTGAACCAATGAATTAGCATAAATGACATGAATACTGAGCAGGTAGGTACGGTGACGAGCAGCAATATGTATACAATTATCTAAATTAAAGTACGATTTTGTCGTGGAATAACGATAGCAACTTCAAGACAAAACCTTATTCATAATATTTTGGTTTGCAAAATACTATATTTGTAATAACATTTAATTACGAGCGAACACAGTAGGAGAAAAATCCGTCTTAAAAGTTGCTAAGTGTTTAGATATTAGTGGTCGTGACTGTACATACTGCTTAGGTAAATAATTATACTATACAATATACACGATGTGTGTCCGCGACCTTCAAACGGTCTGTCAAGATAATAGGTAAGCGAATCTTATTGCCGTATGTCCATGACCGCGCACGATGATATAAGATTTTTGTCAAGAAAGTAAGCAGGTAGTAATAGTCCTCGATCCTGACCGTTTTCGCTGACGGCGGCCAATTTTGATACTACCGGAGAGAGATCAGGTGCAGGACTAATGGGTATTTTTTTCTTTTTTTTTCCGGATGGGAAATCATCAAATGACCCCCCCCCCCCCCCCGCACTCTGGGCGGAGCGGAAGGGAGTGTCAGACTTGTACTGACTAAAACCCATCCATGTTCCTTCTTTGCCCTTTGTGTTCCAGGGCCACGGTATCTCTTTCGAATAGTCCCGCAGTCAGGACTAACGGCTTAATGTGCTATCCGAGGCACGGGGGTATCATACCGCCAACTTCCAAACTCCGGGCTACTACTAACAAATTTCTAATGGAAAAACCCAATAGCACTTTTTTGCTCGACCCGGGAATCGAACCCAGGATCTCACTCTCAGCCGTCGCGCTTGCGACCACGAGATCAGTCAGCACAAGCTGCCTATACCGTTCCCACTGCTGGTACAAAGGCCACCTCTCTGTGAGGGGGAGTGGGCTAATAACTGTAATCCGCCCCGCAGGCACAGTGCGGGTGGGGGATAGCACATGTCCTTTTTTGTTTTGATTGGTTTGGTTCTAGGGCCTACCGGTTTCCTCACGACGTATTTCTTCACCGTTTTGTGACTTGGTCTGCAGTAGAATGACAAAATTATATTATTACTAGCTTGTGCCCGCGGCTTCACCCGCGTGAAGTTCGGTAACTGTCCCACGGGATCATCTACCGGGATAAAAAGGTTCTTATGTGTTATTCCAGGTACAGGTAATAGCATGTGTGCCAAATTGTATCCAAATCCGTTCAGTAGTTTTTGCGTGAAAGTGTAACAAACATCCATCCATCCATCCTCACAAACTTTCGCATTTATAATATAACTAGCTTATGTCTGCGGCGTCGCCCGCGTGTATGTCGAAAATTATCCGACGGGAACGTACCGAACAAACTTAGTTACTTACCTTCATCCCCCTTTTTTACCCTTCGGGGGTAGAATTATGAAAAACACTGAGACACGTATAAATTAATTTTCAATCGTCAGTCTAAACACAAAATTTGAAGATCCTAACTTCAAAACTGACGGACTTTCATATAAACTTCCATCCCCTATTTTACCCCTTTAAGGGTGGAATTCCCAAAAATCCTTTCTTAGTGGATACTTACACTTCACAAAGAACACACCCTTCAAGTTTTTTTGTTTCTAGGACCAGAAGTTTGGGCTGTGTGTTGATATATCACCCAGTCAGTCAGTCAGTTTACCATTTTATATATATATAGATAGTATAGTGTTTGTAGTATATAATATAAGTAAGATAAGAAATTAAATTATTCCGTTTTCGAACAATAATTCAATATCTAGGATGTTCAATGCAATTTTCCCCCGGGACCATTTGCTACGCTCGTAGCCCGTGTAGCACTTGGCTACGCGATAGATCTACGAATCGTAGCAAAAGAAAATTATGTCCTTTTATCTGTATAACACGTTGATACAACTAATTCTAAACAGGACAACCTATAATTTTATTGATACTGAACTATCACACTAACTGACACCACATCCTTTCGTGTAATGGCGGTCAAAGATAACCGGTGACCCAATATTATTGTGGTCATTGCTGTTATCAGTGCATCGAGGTACATTGTATGACCGCGGCTACTTCTGTCCCTAATTTAAAGTCACAATAAGGTGTTTGATATCATTGTTTAATTAGCAGAACTGTCTTATCGTTTTGACAATAGTCTTTAGGGACAACTCTTGATAAATACAAACTAATTAAATATGTTAGTTTGTATTTATTTTAATGTCAAGATCACTGTTTAATTGTGTGTAGACTTAACATGAATATTTTTGAGTAGGTATAACGTACCCGTCCCTATTGTTAATTTTATCATGAGTTCATTTTGAATTGAAAATACTTAGTAGGTAGTGTGGAATTATAAATAAAAAAAAGGATTCACTTCACTTTTGTAAAAAAAATAATAGAATAGAATATGTGATTTGGATTAAAAA
Source organism: Noctua janthe (assembly GCA_910589295.1). Lineage (NCBI taxonomy): Eukaryota > Metazoa > Arthropoda > Insecta > Lepidoptera > Noctuidae > Noctua > Noctua janthe. The sequence continues at coordinate 1,248,797 of OU342565.1, read as the reverse complement.
AAGTAAAAAAAACAGTACTATATTTTAAACTATACTATATATATTACTATACTATAAAATATTTTTTTGTATTCGTGCACCTAGCATGTAACTGTATTTTTTTCATAAAAATTCAAATTGATGAAGAAAAATTTTTTTTGTTTAGTAAAATACAGCACTGTATTTTCGTAATATGGTACAGGTAGGGAATATTTTGTTTGTTTCACACAAACAAACAAAATATTAAGGACAAGTTGTATTTTCGATCCAGAATGGTGATAAATAGACTGTTTTCGAACATACAAAGCAAATGGTAAGAGGAAAAGAAGAGATTATTACCGTGGTTGTCATGAGGTGCTGGTCCCTTGTCCGTGGTCTCCAGCAGCCCGTCGTCAATGCCAGGGTACGGAGTGGCGTCCTTCGGAGGATCTCCGTCTAGGTCGTCGATCTCAGGTCCTGAAGAATACGAGAGGAAACCATTAAATGGAGGAAGACAGGGATTTGAATTAAATTGGAATTCTCCCAACAAACAAAACTAGTGTTGGCTGTTTTGAGCATTTTTAAAGAGTTCCAGGGTATGGTATTGTTAACATTGATATTTTAGGATTGGCATGGTTTTTTCAAAACAATGACTACAGGCAATTAACAAATATATACCAACAGCTGTCCTGTCGATGTTGTTCTAGCGCCAAAAGATCTTGACGTCCCAAGATTTTTTTTTGTTTTTTGACTAACTTACACGCCAATACATTATCGATGGTAACATTGAGTTTGGTAGGTAGCGTACCTACGATTCAGGTGCAGAGTGGGCCCAACTTATGACCGGTCGATTGTGATGGGAATGTCAAATAGGGCTGCAGATTTTTTCTTTTTAATAGCGTCTAGCAGGTCACTCTATCACGCTGGCTTCTGCGGGGTGACTGTCCGGTGGGCTAATAACTAATCGACAGCGCGCTGAGAGCACCCCCTGCGGGGTACGAGCCTCGGCTTAGAGGGCTGCTGGAGGAGCAAAGGGACAGACTGTATCTGAGTAATGGGCTTATTTAAAACTACTGGCTCAGCATCGCGGGCTGGCTCGAGCAAGGGTCTCGGGAGGGTTGCAGATCATGTTTGATATTGACTTAATAGTTTGTGCACTGACCTGCTAGCGGAGGCATCTGTCGGTCTCGACTGGGCTCGAGCAGAGGTTGTGTGGGTCGCTCCAGGTCGCTCTCACCCAGGTTATTGTTGATACCGTTCTGTTGAACAAACATTAATATTTTAGACAGCAGTCCAATAACACAAGATAACATAACCCGCCTGTTACCCCCCGATGGTTCGGCAGATGTGCACCTAATAGTGCACCCACATTTCGCAAGTTATATTTCTTTAAGTAGCATGTAACCGGGGGAGCTTATTTCAACCAACCGGTTACAAATACAGACTCCATGGCTGCTACTAAGAAATTACTGAAGGAAAAACCCAATAACACTTGCGACTATTAGACCAGCAAGGCAGCTAAGTAGCTAGCTCAATAACAACATCTATCTTATCACTATTATTGTCCTACTCAAGCCTAGGGTACCTAAACTATGCAGTAACTGGTGTCTTGTAAAAACAAGCAGTCTGAGGCCTACTGAAATCTGTCCCGAAGTATATATGGTCAATGCTAGGGGCGATCAACTTTGTATTTGTTGGTCTTTACTGGAGATTTCAGATGTACTTCTTGTTACGATATTTAATCAATAAATATGAACGACATCAGTATATTTATAGGTGCGTTCAATAGCTGCTGTATGTGTCGTCATTGCTGTAAAATATTGGCGGTGACAGGTCCATAACACCATTTAGAATGTGCTAAGAAAATATACTGTTGTCTGAAAGAAATGTTTTTTTTTTTAAATTTAAGTAATCGTGTTCAGTTTCATTTGTGGAATTCGTCTTAAGTGTGTTGGCCTAAATTGAGTCGGCCCAGAACTTAACGGGCAACAAGTTGTAGCGTCCATTAGTTCCTGCAATAAAGCAAACAACAGGTCACGAAACTTATTACGAGTATATTGCTTCAACAGCTGTTGAGGTAGGTATTTGACCCACCCAACAATGAATATATAACATTATACTATACCTATAACTTATTGTAAATTGTAATTAGGTACTTGATCAGGGTCAAATACCAAGGTATTTATTCTTGAGGTAATTTATGGGCACAATACAGGTGCGAAGCATCTCATTTACATAATAAATATGTAATGACTTAGACACCATTTATTCCGGTCTCTAGTAATGGCTGTTTTAACTAACAAGATCGCAAGTCAGCTACCCAGGAGTCAATGTTTGTGCTACCAAAATAAATCGTATAGTCAATCTTAAAGTATTTGCAATTCTGGGCGAACTCTGAATCTAAGTTTTTAAACTGAGATTATCACTAACAGATGTTTACCTAATATCGGGAACCTAAAACAAATAGTAAACATGGTAATATCTCGGTTTCAGTATCTTTACATAGTATAAAACAAAGTCGCCCCCGCTGTCTGTACGCGATCTTTTAAACTACACAACGGATTTTAATATAGTTTTCAACAATAGATAGAGTGATTCAAGAGGAAGCTTTATACATCTGTTGCACCCGTGCTAACTGGGGCGGGTCGCTAGTTAATGATAAGTACTCTGAATCTCTGATACGATATAATTATCTTATTTATAATGAAGGAAATACTGACAAGCTCGACGATGAGTGACGAACTGATGACATACAGATACACAACACATTACATTTAACATTCATCATTGTAAAGATACATTTATTTTTTTGATTAAACCATGCGTATCGTCATTGGCAGTGTACCTCACGATCATAATTGATTTATAAGTACTGTGACGAACTGGACCTACCCTAACGTAGACTTTAGCCCTGCAATGTCACGTCATCCGCTGTAAATTCCAGCCTTCTCAAGGTTCATATTACTGGGAAGGTAAGAAGGCCAAATTCCTCCTTAAAATGCAACCACTAAGGTACTAATCATTTAGTAATTACTCGGGAAAATCCAACCTTTTGTCCTAACCAAGGCTTAAAAAAATATGATTCAGAAAGTGCATGTCGGTTCCTCCGAGTGCACCAAGAATTGAGAGAAACGTTCATTAAATTCCTTTTTAACTGACGTCATATCCTTTGGGGACTAAACTAATTGGACTTTAAACACTGTAATTCCCCTCATATCTGGAAGCTTACCTTGATAGTTCACAATAATTTGCTTTTTACTAATAATTTACATCGCTAGTCATGTTATCCTGGAGCTATACGGGCTCTTTGAGCTGGAATTTTCCTTATTTGAACGCCTGTAATTGTGCCTATTGTTTAATTGCACTGAAGTTTGATTAGGTTTTGTGTTTTAAACAAAGAATAACTTTGCAAACTCCACACTATAGCCCGGTTTTTTTTTTTTTTTTTTTTTTCCGGATGGGAAATCATCATATGACCCCCCCCACTCTGGGCGGAGCGGAAGGGAGTGTCAGACTTGTACTGACTAAAACCCATCCATGTTCCCTCTTTGCCCTTTGCGTTCCAGGGCCACGGTATCTCTTTCGAACAGTCCCGCAGCCCTGGCAGGCATCGGTCCTTGCGGACCCCTACTTATTTGCTGACATCTCTTTGAGGCGCGCGTGGAACACGACCGCGCCGTCTACACGGCCTGTCGTCATAAGACGGCCGGACGGCGAGCTGGCCCATAACTCGTCGTCCACAGGCCCGCGCCTACGGTGGCCGGGAGCCACCACGTGACCCCCAACGCCCAGGGCGTCTCCAGCGGCGACTGGGACGTGAGGTTCTTTCTCTCTCACGTCCCGCCACCTCCTTCACTAGCATGACTGCTTCGCAGAAGGAGGTGACGGCTTCCCATTCCCTCTCGCTCCGGACCATGGCTTGAACCAAGGCCTGACGCGAGAGATCGCCGCCGCCAATCGCCGCTACGAGGACACGGCGGTGCTCCGCCCAAGTGGAGCAGACCTCCACGGTGTGCTCCACCGTGTCCTCCGGACGATCCTCGCAGACACTATAGCCCGCTTTTTTTTTTTTTTTTTTTTTTTTTTGGATGGGAAATCATCAAATGACCCCCTCCACTCTGGGCGGAGCGGAAGGGAGTGTCAGACTTGTACTGACTAAAACCCATCCATGTTCCTTCTTTGCCCTTTGTGTTCCAGGGCCACGGTGTCTCTTTCGAACAGTCCCGCAGCTCTGGCAGGCATCGGCCCATGCGGACCCCTACTCGGTTGCTGACATCTCTTTGAGGCGCGCGTGGAACACGAACGCGCCGTCGACACGGCCTGTCGTCATAAGACGGCCGGACGGCGAGCTAGCCCATAACTCGCCGTCCACAGGCCCGCGCCTACGGTGGCCGGGAGCCACCACGTGACCCCCGACGCCCAGGGCGTCTCCCGCGGCGGCTGGGACGTGAGGTTCTTTCCCTCTCACGTCCCGCCACCTCCTTCACTAGCATGACTGCTTCACAGAAGGTGGTGACGGCTTCCCATTCCCTCTCGCTCCGGACCATGGCTTGAACCAGGGCCGGACGCGAGAGATCGCCGCCGCCAATCGCCGCTACAAGGACACGGCGGTGCTCCGCCCAAGCGGGGCAGACCTCTACGGTGTGCTCCACCGTGTCCTCCGGACGATCCTCGCAGTGGAAACACCCGGGCGTTTCCTCCCGCCCGATTCGGTGCAAGAACCTCCCGAAACAACCGTGTCCGGTGAGGATCTGCGTCAGGCGGTAGGTGAGGGCGCCGTGGCGCCTCTCTAGCCACTCCTCAAAGAGGGGACTTATCGCCACTATGGTAGCGTGCCCTGCACGGGGTTGCAACAGTCGCTCTCTCCATGTCGCCATGATATCACGCCGGAGGTCTGTCCGCTGAGCGGCAATTTGCCGCGGCAGCGGAGTTTCCCCCCGACGTAGTGCCTCCGCGCGCCATTCATGCAGGCGCGCGAGGACTATCGCCTCCAGATCCCATGGCGGCAATCCGGCAAGGAGGCTAGCCGCCTCGCCGGAGATCGTGCGGTACCCCCGGATTAGCCTTATGGCTATCACCTTTTGGGGCGCGTTCAGGTAGTGGGCGGCTTGCCGCCTTAAAGAACGCGCCCACACCGGGGCCCCGTAAAGGGCCATGGACCGCACGACCCCCGCGTATAGCCTCCGGCAGGAGGCGTTTGGACCCCTCAGGTTGGGCAAGAGCCGCTTGAAGGCAGCCCCTGTCCGTTCCAGTTTGGGAGCCAAACGTCGGAAGTGCTCCACGAAGTTCCACCGGCTGTCGAGGACGAGTCCTAGGTACTTCAACGTCGACCCGACGCCGATGGAAACCCCTCCTGCCGTCAGTAGGGATCCCGACGGTGGCGCATTCCGAGGCCCATGAAAACACATGGCCTCGGACTTGTGCAATGCCACCTCGAGACCCAATTGCCGGATCCTATCCACGACTATCGCAACCCCGCGTGTCATGTTTTCGGCCGCCGCCTCGTGCGACCTCCCTTGTGCCAGTACCAGCGTGTCGTCAGCGTAGCAAACTACGCTGACGCCGGTAGGGAGGTCGGCGCGCAGCACCCAGTCGTAACCGATGTTCCACAGGGCCGGTCCTAGAACCGATCCCTGTGGAACACCGCACGACATCTCTCGCCGGTTCCATTCTCCGCTCTGACCGGGGTAGATGACGGCCCTATCCGTCAAGTAGTCCCCGACCACACGACGAAGGTAGGTTGGCACCCGGTGATACCGGAGTGCCTCCCTAATGCAGCTCCAGGGCATGGAGTTGAAGGCGTTGGCGATGTCAAGAGACACCGCCAAGACGACCCCGCCCCGGGACACCGCGTCCCCCGTCGTGAGGGCTCTCACGCGCATGATGGCGTCCACCGTGGAGCGCCCCTTGCGGAAACCAAACTGGTGTTCCGCAAGATCCGGCCCCATCCCCGCAAGGTGCCCGGCAAGGCGGTTGGCAATGACTCTTTCGAAGAGCTTGCCCACCTCGTCGAGCAACACGATGGGCCGGTATGCGGACGGAGAGTCCGCAGGGCGCCCTGGTTTCCGGATGAGGACCAGCTTCCCCGTCTTCCAAAGAAGCGGAAACTGGCCTCTCTCCAAGCATGCGCTTAGGAGCCCTTCCAGTCGGGGCCCGAGAGCCTCGGAGGCCAGGACCCAGGCTTTGCCAGGCAAGCCATCGGGTCCCGGGGCGGTGTTTCTGGCTTTCAGCCTGCGTACCGCCACTCTCAGGTCTACCCCAGTCACCTCCGGAACGTCGTCATCGTCATCGGTGTGGTCCGCTTCCGGCACCGCACGCGGCGGCGGAGCCATAGGCGGGGGAGGATGCTCCCCTCGCGAAGGGAACAGAGCGCTCACCACGTCCTCCACGAGCTCAGGCCGGAGACTCTGCGTTAGCGGGGGGGCCCGGGTGCGGAGTTTGTCCCGCACCATCTTGTAAGGGCGCCCCCACGGATCTCCGTTCAGAGACTCCAGCATTTCCTCACGGGCCAAGTTCTTGGCCCGCCGGACAGCCTCTTGGAGGGCGGTTTTCGCCGCTCTGTACCCCTCGTACAGCTCCGCCTCAATGGCTGCCGCATCCGGAGGGCGGATGCGGAGCCTGCGATGCCTGGCGTACAGGCGCCGCGCGGCAACGCACGCCTTGCGCAGAGACGTCAGCTCTCGCGACCACCAGTACACCTGACGCTGGGCGCTTCCTGGCCGAACTCGGGGCATTGCCACGTCGCAAATCCCGGACATGGCCTCCTGGAACCAACTCGCCTCGTTGTTGATGTCGGCAGGCCTGACTGGTGATGATACCCAGGCCTGCACGATCGAGGCTTCCAGGAGGAGCTCCCGGTCCAGCTGCTTCAGCGCCCATCGCGGACCACTCGGGGCCTGTAGGACCGGCACGCTTGAGGACTGGGTGGAGACGTCGAACCGGATGTACCGGTGGTCGGAATAGGTCTCCACCCCCTCCATGACGCGCCAGTCAACGACACGCGGTGACAGAGCGGGGCTGGCGAACGAGATGTCCACCACCGACTCGCCCCGCATCCGCACGCACGTGGGGACAGAACCCCGATTTAGGACGACCAGGCCTGTCTCCAGAGCCCAGTCCTCCACCATTCTACCCCGCACGTCCGTGTAACGAGAACCCCAAGCCAAGTTCTTGGCATTGAAGTCCCCGAGCACAAGCACGGGGAGGGAATGGCTTCCGATGACGACACTCAACTCCGTGAGGGAGTTGTGGAACTCGGCGAGAGTTCGGCTCGGGGAGAAGTAGACTCCCACTACAACGATCTCCCCGAACCGTGCTGCTACGCACCCCTGGCCCTTCCTGACACTCTCAAGGGTCGGGGTACCTGCGGCGACCGACGTAATTATGGTCACTGAGCCGCTAAGGTCCTCAACCCAGTCATCCCTGGGCGGGACAAAGTACGGCTCAGCGACCACGGCGATGTTAATCGACCACTGCGCCATGCTCTGGAGCAACAGATCCTGAGCGCAGGCGCAGTGGTTGATGTTCGCCTGGAGAAGGCGTAATGGGGCCGTTACTGGCACTCCATTTCAGCCCCCTCCCGGGCCCCCTGCGAGGGCCCCGCTGCGGAAGTTGCAGCAGTAGCGGCAGCGGCGGCGACAGTGGCGGCGGCTGCGGTGGTGGCGACGGTGGGGGTTTTGGCGGTGGTGGCGGAGGGCCTTCCCTTGCCCCTGGCCTTGGCGGGAGTACCGCAGGACTTGCTCCCTGCCCGGTGATCGGCCGGCTTGCCAGATGCCGCACATGCGGCGCAGCGCGGCGCGGCGGAGCAAGCCGCGGCCATGTGACCAGGCTGGCCGCAGCGGAAGCACAGGCCGCTGCGGTCCACCTCCGAGGTGCACCGGACCGACACGTGGTGCCCCACATGGCAGCGGAAGCACCTCAGAGGTCTGGGTTCCAGCAGCTTCACCTGCGCCGAAACCCAGCCCACCAAGAGCCTTCGGCCCTCCACAATGACTTTCGCCGCTGTCACAGGGCAGCTTACCGTTATGGTTCGCATGCCCGACAGGTCCGGACGTAAGGTGCCTGCCTTGACTTGCTCGGCAGGGCACCCACCGGTCCTGGTGACGGCGGCCACCACCTCCTTCTCGGTCACCGAGTCGTCCAGACCCAGTATGCGCAGGTCTGCGCATTTGACGGGCCTGGACACTCGGGCCTCGTCCGCATTTAGGGACGCTCTAAGCTTTTCAGCCAGAGCGTCAGCGGACGAGCCACGGGTTTCGCCAGGGATCTCCAGCACTCGAGCCCCTGTTGCGGTGACTCTAAGCCGGAGGCCCCCGGTGATCCCGAGCTCTCCGAGATCCACCGTCGCTTTCGCCTTAGCGAGCACGTCGCGGTAGGTCACGCCCCTCTTTTCCGCGTCCGGCTGTAGTGTAATCACTACAGCTGCGGTCTTTGGGGTACTGAGCCTAACCGCGACGCCCCGCTCCTTTTGCCGGCGTTTCTGCTCCTGCTTCCTGGCCTTTTTGGCCGCCGATCGCTCCCTCGCTTTTTCTCCGGCCACCTGCCACCCGGTCTCGGCCGCGGAAGGCTTAGGGGGCGGGGGGGGCGGCGATAGCGGCTGTCTCGCGGCTGGCGCTGGTATATTCGCCGCGTTGCCCTTCTTTTGGGCCGCCGCCTTGCCCTGTTTCAGAGCCGCCGCCTTCCTAACCGGAGCCGGTTTCGTCGGGGCCGACATAACCCTGCCGGGGGGCTGGCTGGACGGCCGCGGTGCGGAGGCCGCAGCAGACGCATATGAGGCCGCCGTCGGGCCCGGGGGCGCCTTGTTTGCCGCTAGGGGGGGGCGCAGGACAATGCCCTCCAGGACGGAGAACCGCGCCTGGAAGGCAGCCAGCTCCTGCCGAACCAGATTCAGAACCTGGTTCTCCACCGGCACGGACTGGCTTGGATGCTTCTGGCCCCCATTTTGGGGCGCCTCGCGAGAGCCGGACTCGCGCAGACTGGCCAGGTCTGCTCGGAGCTTCATATTCTCCTCTTTGAGAAGCTCCGTGGCGGCCGTCAGTCGAGCGACCTCCGCCCTCAGCTTGGCCACGCCGTCTGGCGGGGGCCCAACAAATCTGGCCTCCGCTGCCGCCATAATGGAGGCGACCGCTGCAGGTATAGCCCTTTGCCTGGTGGAGGGCTTTTGTTTCAAAGAGACAGCCCTCAGCGCCGCCTCCACCTCCTTCGCGAGTCCGGCCTTACGCTCCGCATCGGAGCCGCCATCTGCACCCGCTTCGTCGCCAGAGGAGCCCGAACGGGCCACCCCGTGACCGGTGGCCACCCCCGGATGGCGCCCCTCCTCGGCAAGCCGCGCCGACCTCTCGGTGGCAGAGAGGCCTCTCCCCTTGCCACGGATCCCGCCGCGCTTGCTGGTGGGGATCTTACGAGCCGAAGCCAGCTCCCCATCTGACGACGACTCTCGGTCGCCTACCGGCCTGGACCGCTTGCGTAGGAACTCCCTGTTCCCCGCAGCAGCCCCGAGCCTCCCGCGCTGGGAGCTCACTGAGCCTCCCGCGCTCACCTCGCTGGATGCGGCGCCGGACTCCGACACCGCATCCCTCTCCTCCCACTATAGCCCGCTTGCAGCACGATTAATTAAATATGTTTAGCGGTTTAGCGCTAACTACGTATTTAGAACAACGATCTGTCAATCGTTTTAAGATGGCACAGAGAAACTAAATAATTATCTATGTTAAGTGCCTTTTGTTGCAAGTGGGGCTCAGACGGACAGGATTACAATTTGTAGTAAGTCAGCATGAGTTTAATGGTTTAAAACATGAAGGCTTAAAAGAAGATAGAACAGAAATTATTGTAAGTATAAAATAAGGAGCTTCAACTTAAAAATATTTCGCTGCTCGACTGGAGATGATATTTTTTCATTATTAATTTCAACAGCAGGTTTTTACAACACTAATTTATCTCGGCTTCAGACGTAGTTCATTCACACAAACTGAAAAAACAACCAAACTTATTTTTAACCATGATGCGAACATTTCGTAGACGAGGCGCCAAACTATTGAACATAGGTACCTACACCTACCACTCAACTGGACGTGTACCTACCTATAGTGTACATATGTTTATACATATAGGTATGTTATTAACGTAATCACTCATAAGCCTAATATTTATTTATTTGCATCAGACACAACGATCCATAATTTACTTAGTAAGTACACTTAAAAATAATGTTAGTTTTAGATCACATAATCAAAGACAAATACACACCACACAATTAGTGTTTATAACTAAGTAGTACACAAAATAAAATTACAATCATTTTTCGTCAAATAACAATATACAATGTAAAAAGTAATAATCAAATTTAAAAATAAAAAAATTATAATATAATATTGATAAGTATTTTGCATGGGTAATACCTACTTTGGAATTACAACTTTCTTGAGCGTTTACTCCATACTATTCCACAAATGTTGGATCACTGGAGTGCTCTCTATGGGATGATGAATTTGGCAGATGAACATGCTTTCGAACTTTCTAACTTATTTCTTTAATACAGGGTGGTAAGAACATCGACGCGCAAACGGTGCGTCATATTTGATTGACAAAATGAAATGATGACTGTAATCCACTGCCGTTTTCCCAGAATAACTGTTTAGGCATTAATTTAGGAGTTCCCTAGTGTAAGTGAAAATGGGCATAAGTACTTGAGACATTGTTACTTCAAGTTTTACAAATTACGACTGGGGTGACAATGTTCTAGATCTGTAAACGGGGATCATGAAAATATTGTAAAGAATACGCCTTTTCTATTATCCATATCGTTATTTATAATCTTGTGCACATGCGTACAAATTAAAAACAATGTTATTTGAACGCAGTACCTAGCAAAACTTATCTGGACGCATGTAACAATATAGAATGGACCCAAACGTCACTCCAAACTATGTAAGGCATCAGGTAGTGTGTATAGACTGCACTAATTAGGCTATTAACCTTGACCAAGTCCCAGATATGTTGTAGGTAAATAAGTACTTAAGATATCGGCATATTTACCTACTACTAATTACAATTAGTTTAATTGTTAATTGAAAGATAAACAGTAATAATTAACAGCGCGTATCAGCAATGTGTGGCCTTTTAAGGAAGTGGTTTGTGGTGGTCTGGCACACCTTTTGGATATGACTAGACATTTCTGATACGGGCTTTATAATAGGTACCAATTTAATGTATTACTCTGGATTGTTGGTATATCCTGGATATAATACAGACACACAGTGAGGAGTAGGTACCTTTAGCAAGGCTAAATCACAAATGGACCTAGGAAAGTTCTATAGGTGTTGGTAGTTTTTTTTTTTCGGATGGTAAATCATCAAATGACCCCGCCTCCCGCTCTCGGCGGAGTGGAAGGGAGTGTCAGACCTACTGATTAAAACCCATCCATGTTTCTTCTTTGCCCTTTGTGTACCAGGGCCGCACTAACGCTTTCGAACAATCCCTTAGCCCGGCAGGGATCGGCCCTTGCGTACCCCTTCCTGTGTGCTGACATCTCTTTGAGGCGCGCGTGGAACACGAACGCGCCATCGTCGATACGGCCTGTCGTCATAAGACGGACGGACGGCGAGCTAGCCCATTACTCGCCGTTCACAGGCCCCATCTCTATAGGTTTGGAGACTTATTATGCTACCTAGGTTTCGTTGCGGAGTTTCTTTTATTTCTAAACCAGTAGGCAGTCCCTACGAATTTACAGGTTGCTTGATTATGCCAGTTGTTATAGATTAATAATTATATTTACTTTAGTTTGTGTTTCAAGACAAATGAAAAAACAAGTAACTCAGCGTTGTACTAAATTATCATCTTAAACGCCTACAAAAACACTGTTTCAAAGGAACCCAAAGCAGTGAGGGGTGCCCTTGACAATGACCTCAAGACACCGTTTAAAGCAGTACTGCGCCTACGCAGCGTTTGGAAGTACGTGTAAACAAACAGCGACACTTCCTCACTAATTGTACCAAAAATACTTATTAACATTTACATCTTTAGATAAAATGTGTGTTCTCTACGTGAAGCAATTAAACGCATTTTTTTAACACTTTTATGTTATCTGAGATAATTATGGTATTCTAGAAAATCTGGGAAAATAAAGGACTAATAAGGAGGATAATTTTTGTCGTTCAGTAAGTGGTCATTCTAAGCCAAACAATAAACGACTTTATGTTTTGTAGTAGCTTGATACAGATCTTCTAATATCCGAATGTAAGACCAAAAGACTTAAGCATGAGTCTATGTTGTTTAATATTCAAAATACACGAATTAACAATCAGATAGTGGAGCTCAAACGTACAGAAGCATAACGAGAAGTAGAAAACAACTTCCATGAATGAGGAAAACTGAAAGATGTTTCAGTGACTCACGTTTTCGAATTAATTCAGACACGCGGTACTCAATCGCGAATCTGCGTTAAAAACCTCGAGTAATAAAGTGTTAACAAACTTGTACAGCGCTACGTAGGTACGTCTACAGTGCCAAATTTCATGTAGATCCGTTGAGCCGTTGTAGCGTGATTATTTTATAGCATTTTTCAGTAAACGAATGAGATCATTATGTTTTTCTGACGTAGATTCAGTTTTATCCTCAACAGTTTTTTGAACCGCAGTGTCTGTTTATGAACCACGAGTATGTAGTAAATAGATGTCTTTCATAGCATATATTAAAATCTGTTGTTTTCCTAGGTATTACGTAAGTAAATTTAATTTGTTTCATAAACACATAGTTAGTCATGAAATTACGTAAAAAGCCGGTATAGCGTCACGGGTCTGTAAGAGAAAAACTATGAAAACTATGCAAAGTACGTAGGTATTATCTATACTTCTATACTAATATTATAAATACGTAAAGTTTGTACCTATGTACGGGGAACTCCGGAACTAATGATCCAATTCTAAAAATTCTTTCACTGGCAGAAAGCTACATTATTTGTGGGTGCTATAATAGGCTATAAATTATATTAATAAACATGTTTATTGGCCGAGCTATCACAATTTTTGCGGACGAAATCGCGGGCGATGTGCTAGTGGTTTTATAACTAAAAAAATAATAACTGAAAGTATGTAATGTAAAAAGTTCCTAAAGAATTTAGATAAGGATTACAAAATCTTATGATATGTTGAGACGGGCATGACATTTCATCATTCACGTTCCAAAAAATACCTAGGTTTTTGTGTACTGGATGACATGAAGGCTATACTAATACGAGCTATGTTAATATAATGAGTCAATAGATGATGTGGGCAGAGGGCATTGCACTCGTCTCAATGTTATGTGCAGAAACGATTTTAGCTCTAAGCAATGATTGGTTGAGCTGGTCTTATGAAATTATAATATTATCACAAGAAAGTTTAGAGACTCTTTACGAACACCTAATAATTGGCATATAATATCACTTTGTTATTCATTTAAATGCCGTTGAAAGAAAACGAGCCACGAAATACCTGATATTGCTAGCCAACAAATGATACAAATAAAATTCTTGATAAATACATAAGTTCGATAAAATTTCGATCAACTATGTGTGTCTGTGTGTGTTGTGTGTGTGCCTGTGTGTGTCTATGTATTTAAATAGACCAATCATGTAATTGAATACCTTAGTTACTTACATTGGTAATTTTTTTATTTTACATACTTAAATAATTCTATTATGTACATACATTGGGTACTTGGCGTTATATTGTAATACTATTAGTAATAACTCATGCCTCAATTGGAACAAAGGCACTGATGCACACTGGGATATCCCAAACATTACATAAACCAATTTACTGTTTACTTAGCGCAATTTAATTCTAAGTAATATTGCTTGTCATCAAACTCATCAAGTCATCATACAAATATTAATCGGAGGTTGTGGTTTCCTTGATTCATTGTAACTTTAAGTACAAGATATTTATGCAGAAAGTAGTTCAATGTCACCATGACTGTATATGTAGTCAATAGTGTGGAACAGTGAGTACCTCGCTTTATATGGCAGCAAGAAACAAATACTTACTTCGATAATAATAAACACTGTTTTAAGCTTTTACTGTTTAAAACTAAACTTATAGGTACTTACGGGTAAATCGGGGTAATCTTACTTACGGGATTTCTTCCGTGATTATTCATTCAATTGAATAACATTCACTAACACAATGAATAATCCCGGAAGATATCCCGTATAGCTATAGTATAATATAGTATAGTATAGCTACAGTATAGCTCAGGCCAAATTGATGCAAGTCCCGCGCGGGATTCTGTCGCACCGATTGTATCAACAACTTGTTATGGCTGTGTTTAAACTGGCATGAATTGTCGCGTGACTTCGTAATCATTAAAATAACTGACGCGCGCAGTCTCACCTCAGTTTGGTCAGAGCTTTATAATCTTTATGAGATGAAGAATCGCCCCCAGAGGGTCTTGATAAAATGGCAATCGCTTCCAGAGTGTTAAATGTTTTCTAGGAATAATAGCATGCAGAATTATGAAAGCAAAACTATTACGAAATGGGTCTTATCCCAAAGTTACGTTAGTTATATTTCACGTGAAACTCACTTTTGCTATAAGTGCTCGTGACAGAACATATTAGTTCCATGCAAGGCCCTCAGGTTTCGGAACGTCATGTTACTTCCAAATCAATCTGTATTCAAATCTTATGTGATTTGTCCGGCTGTTGTTATTTCTTTTCAGCATTAACTTATTTTAGGGTTGACCAGTCTAAAATAAGTTAATAGTAAGAACTTACCCGAAAAAAAGAAATCAACCAAGAAAGCTACGTAACAACAATGTGACGTAGATTATGTAATTTAACCAAATGTCGTAGTATCCGGGAAAGTAATGTACCTACAATCCTACATATTTGGTTTTATGAAAATATAATTTATATGTAGGTATACATATAACTTCCTCAACCTGTTTGTGGTTCAAAATTGAATTGACGTACCAAATTATATAAATACATACAGGCAAACACTACATAACACTCCTTTCGGGCTTCCGGAGTCAGGTAAAAAGTACAATAATGATTATGACCACTGCTTTATCAACACCTTCCTAATAAAGCCTCCTTCGGTCTACGATATATCTTGTAAGCGTATTGTCGTAAGTAGACAAATATTTTTTTAAAATGGTTGTTGCTTACTCCATGTTTATTCATAGATTAGAGATCCAGGATTGCGAAAAAACAGTTTTTTCCAAAAAATGTTTATTTTCCATATACTTAGGTGATGGATAACTCAAGATGTGTTTCTAAAAATATTAGTAGGTAAGTATGTCTATGTACTAGCATTATCGAATATCCAAATATCTTAGTTATTAACATATCCGGTTAAAATCAACTGTCGAGAAACTAGCTGTAGAACTACGTCACAGGGAAAACGTAGTCGTTGGTTATGTGGTGTAGATACGTCTTAATAATATAAGCACCCATTGATACATAATTAGGGCACGTTATTAAGTATTTATGAATGGATTATTGTGATGAGTGTCCGGATAATTCCGGGCCACTCACCACCATTTTCCTCATCTATTATTTTTCGGGTTTCTTTGACAGGAAATGACATCACAACCCACAACACAACGAAAGCAAGCAGTTATATTGTATTATTTTCATAGAATTTTTTCTGACGTTCACTTTTACCCATTAGGTATTGTACATGTATGTTTTTTCCGGTTACATACTCCTGTAGAACTCTACGAAAACAATTATAATGTTTACCTATCTTTGTCTGATATGAAGGCGTTACTACAGCCCCATCCGATGGGACACAAACAACTAATCTACTAAAACTTTCACAGTTATTAATTACCATTTATAACTTTTATCTTTCAAGTTGATTATTGATACAAACGGAGAAAGCTGATTATGTCACAATTTGATGTTAAAACCAAAAACCTAGCATGATATCGGACCACTAAATAAAAAATGGTGGAAAAGTTCCATATTTCAACACTAATTTTAACGCAACTACCTATGAGCATAAATAAATTGCATTAACAGCACGGAAACTCCAAAATAATTTGCCAATAGTTTGCAACTAGTACATCAATAAGTTCTAATAAATTGTTTTGCATAGATATACCTACACTTACTAATTATTTTCTTTTTTATTTCCACGCTCACCGGCTCGTTTGTCTTACCGGCGGCGGCGCATGCGCACTCTTAAATGTCTTTTCTTTTCAATGACCTTTCATAAAGAAAATAGCGTTACAAACAGTCGTAGCTAGTTTGCCCAGACGAATTCCTAAGAATTGATGATAGTTCGTGATAGTATTTACAGAACTAGATGATGGAGGTCAGATTGGCAGTCGCTCCATGTAAAAATTCGGCTGCTCCCGGTTGAAAGGGATGCTGTTCCCGATTTAGCTGGGAGAAGGCTAGGCAAATGAATGAATTTCCTTAGAGATTTTTTATGAACTTACATCATTTGTGTAATTTAACAATTTCATAATTTTCATCAATCAATTCTCTATATAATCTTGCAAATCTAGAACTGAAGTTGCGCAATAACTAAGCACTTGTTGCCGAAAATAACATTACAAAAAGGTGTTACCACTCATCATTTAATATTAGTCATCCATCATAGATCTTTTCTTCTTGTGTAAGACTGTTTTGTGGTGTAATAAGTCATATTACCTTGTTTTTTTTTTCAAATAAGATGGTGTTCTTTGGAGTAAAACTTCCTTATTTCTGGAGGGGGTTCACCAGTTGGGCTAACTGTAACCTACAGCAGTTACACACGTCCACCATTTTGTTTTTGTTTTTAGGTGGAGGTCATCCATCAGTTATTTAAATTCTTTAACTCCTTCCTATTCAATACACGTAAAGTATATAATATAAGGTATAATATACGTATAAATATATTCACTGTTATCCCCGTCTGTTCTGTCCTCTCCGAATACAGAGAAGAAACACCGACCTCATGGAGTTTTTTTATAATATTTAGTTTAACGTGTAAAAGTGTGTTTTAAAAATAATTTAAAAAATAAACATAATTTAATTATCAATAGAGGAAGCTCTTGCCTTTTAAGCAATTGGAATCTACGGCTCCAAGGAATTGGTTTTAGATAATATTTCCGTTCAACAAAAAAAAGGGATATGATTATCACTTATATACACCGTCGAATTCATCTAACCGCTGATAAAATAAATCTTTTAAAATCTCTGTACTCAAAATAACCCAGCGCCTAGCCTTGAGGATAAATCAAGCATGTTATCTTAAATTTTAATTACGTTTCCGTTCCGTATTGATTGTTGGAACAATAACAATTTTCAGGAAAAATATAGTATTGCAATATAGAATGAGGTGTTAAAGTGACATTATTATTTAATTAATTTTCCGCATATAAGAACCACTGCAATAAGGTTGCAGAGTTATATGGGCTTACTTAAGTAGTTCTAAAATTAAAACAAGTAAAGTTTATGAAATTAATGAACTAAAACCCGACTACTTACGTAAAAATCACGCTTTGAAAAGTATTTAATAAACTTATCAATAAGTTTATTATTGATACTTACGATTATTTTTCAATTTATGACATTATGTTCGCTGAAGGGTGTCATATTGAATTTAGTGTGACCATACCAGCGGACAATGAAGACGCTTCTAACGATATCTCATTTTTCGAATTATGACAAGTAGTTTAGAAGTTATGCGGGAACAAATGAACGTACATACATACGGGATGAAATCATAACCCTCTGCCGTAGACGGGTGATAAATAATATTAATAACAATGAAAAATGAAGAAAGGGGCAAGTTCTATGAGAATAGTTTCAAATTCTTTTTTTCCCCGATCCGGTCTCAGTTACAAAGTGAGGGAATAACTCACATGCGAAATAAGTTGGACGTCAATGTGTTATTATAATTAACAATAGGTAAATATAAGAAGCAAATAATTTATTGTCAACAACAACAGCAAAACAGGGAAATTCTGAAAGGATGTTGTTGGTGTGATGTTTGTACCTATTCCTGTAACGTTATGTTTAAGATTAATATGATGATTCAATCTACGTTACTACTAATTAGTGTTGAGGAAACCAATGACCCCACTTTGTGAAGTAAACAATCTCGATCATGTTATAACTTTACGTCACAAACACACCATCTTCATCATCTGCCTGCCTAATGCCAACTATGTAGGGGTCGGCTTCCAGTCTAACTGCATGCAGCTGAAGCTGAATACCAGTATTTTACATGGAGCAACTGTCTATCTGACCTCCACAGCCCAGTTAGTCCTGGATAACACGATTGGTAAGACTAGTTGTCAGACTTTCGGGCCACTGACAAGAAGAAGATATACAAATGACACTCGGGACCAACGGCTTAACGTGCTTTCCGAGGCACGGAGGACAATCGGTATCTTACCTGTAATGGGTGCATGGTCACCCATCCATGGACCAACCTAGACAAGCGCGGCTTAACCTGAAGATCGACGGGCGGGTCGTTAGTTTAAATTTTAAGACTAGCACTTCGGCCGCGACTTCGTCCGCAGAAATTGTGATAGCTCGGCTAATTTGCATGATATAAATATAATTTATAGCCTATGTTACTTCCTGATAACTTAAGCTTGCTAACGGTAAAAGAATTTTTGAAATCGGTCCAGTAGTTTTTTAGTTTATTCGTTACAAATATACAAAAATACGAATCTTTCCTCTTTATAATATTAGTGAAGATGTAGATAAAAATCAATGTTCCCTGAAGGATGTATAAATGCACTATTCTCAACCGTTTTGGCCCCTAAAGGGGTTAAATGTAATGAGCAAGTCACAAAAACTGATTATCAATTTTATATACAACTCTTTGTTAACCGTAACTATAGATAGCTGTAATTATCAATGACCAAAGACTCACAGTATAAGGATGCGGAAATACCTTATGTATTCACTCAGACGGTACTCACACAAGTCATTATTCTATACATACTACATAGTGGTATAAGAAATTATTAACAAACTCTTCAATCACAATAAAATATTAAGTCACCAGATGTTATACTTAACGGTTGTTTTTTAAGTTCTGTATTTGAATTAGTAAATAATCCTGGTACATAAGGCCAAGTTTTTCAATTAGAGCATTCAAAATAGGAATATATTTTGTAAAGTAGGTAATTTAATTAAAGATTGAAAATAGTTGAAAAAACGAAACGCCTAGTTGACGCTTCCCGTGACCCAAGGGCTGGCTTTTACTTTGGCCAGAGGCTAAGTGTTGCCATACAACGTGGCAACGCCGCCAGTCTCTTGGGTACATTACCAGCTGACAGCGTTGAGGAGTTTTTTGATGCCCTCTTATAGTTTGTTGTTAGTTTATTTATTTTAGGTTATTTAATAGTTTTTAATTAATAATGTATTTAGTTAGTTTACTCTACATAAATAAATAAATTACATTAAATATTTAATCAGCATTAAATAATAATTCGGTGAAGTAAAACTTCGTGAGGAAACCAGCATGCTTGAGAGATCTTTCTCGACCACATGTAGAGCCAAGACAGAAGCCTATGGGCGGCATAAAAACTCTGACACCAGGTTAGGCATTAACCACACGAAAAAGAAAGGACAAGAAGAAAGAAGCATCAAATGATTGTGGTTTTACTCACATGTGAGGTTCGGGTTTGCAGAATAGTTTCGAGTTTGACGCCCATTCTTAGTCATGGGATCATTACGCGGTGAGGTCGCGAGTCAAACTGGCAATATGGTGGCACTCGGGAGTCTTCGTCACCTGTCGGTTGTGTCCGGGCTATCGACGCAAACGCGCACTGCAGGATTGACGCATAATGTTTGCGGGGATTTCAGGGCTTGTTTTCAGGTAAAGTACCAATTTATAACCACCATAATGCCTATCGAAGTTCAAAGGCTTAAGGAAATTTCCGTCACATGAAATAATGTCTCATAGACTTTTTAAAATCAGAAATCATAATATTTAATTTCAGAACACATAGGCCTACATGGGCACTTATAAAACGTCGAGAAAAGGTGCACGGTTCGGGTTGCTCATTTCTTTTCCTATGGAGAAGAACCGGCAAAAACTCCATGGTTACTCTTAATATGATTTGGTTTTACTATATTATCATGTTACAGCATTAGTACTTAGGTATGGGGGACAATGTAGGCCCGACAATAAGTCGTTTCAGTGTTTACTTCCTCGCTAAAAGATAAAGTCATGACTATAGTACAAGTTTAGTGCATGCTAGTGCTTTTGCAAGTTCGAAACGTCTGGGAAACCCAAACCGCATCCGGTGACATAATAAAGCATTATTGTTTACAGTTTTCCACCCATTTGAGTAAAACAAGGCTGAGTGTTAAACAAGTTAATAAGTGCCGAGAGAGAGTAAGATTTCATCTTTGGGTTTTTTCGAAACAGGTTTCAATTCGTCACCATATTTATATGCTCTCATTTCGATCAGAATTTTTGACTCAAATAGTAAATAATACGTATAATTTTGTCTATATTTGCAATAGTGATTCACACGTAATTAGCAAGCAAGGGAATCAATGCCTTGCCTGTTTGAGGCCTTTATGCGTTGGTGGGGCTAACGGACAAAAATAGGCTGGCATTGTTGTTACCTAATTGACTCACTATTTGAAATATACAGTTTTGGGGACATCGCTAAGCTGTTAGTCGAATCAGGCCCTGAACCACCACCTCTTAAAGAAATATCATTTCCCGTGTGAAATAATCCTAGAAAATTAATACTGCTCGTGGGAAATCATGCTGCTATAACACTGTTTTAAGCTTTCACGGTTAACAACTAAATTTATACTGTCACTTACGGGATATCTTCCGTGATTGTTCATTATTTTGAGCTCCCGACCAACCCGCGAACCCGCGTTATGTCAACCCGCGATCATGGCGCTTGCAACACGAAATATCGGGAGCTCAAAATAATGAACAATCACGGAAGATATCCCGTAAGTGTCAGTATAAGTTCATACTGCTATTACACTGGGTTGGCTTATCTTAAGCCAAACAATACGAATTGCTATACAACGTGGTAATGTTGTTGGACCTCTGAGCACTTTTCCCATTGACAGCAATGCTGACGAATTTTGTGATGCCCAATGGGCTCTTTCCCCGTTTATATGCCACTTGTTTTATACAAGATGTACACCGAACCTTCACGAAGCCGGCAACCTAGCATCCTGTACATCAAACTAAGTAACTCTACTCTAAAAATATTGCTGGTAAACGGCAATTTTTATGGAGGACTCAATGTAACGCACTTCACATAGTGTGATGATGGATGCATTGAATAGTACTATGGGTCATGATCATTAAAAACTTGTTTAAAAGTTGGACCTGTGTTCTCTGTGTTGTATGTATAATTTATTAAAGTAATCGAACTTAAAATTCGGTAAAAATACATATTGCCAGTCAGGTCATCAAGTTGCTACCGAGGCTGACTGAAAGTACGCCAGAATGCCACTGTAATATTTATAGTTAGTTTAGTTTATTTATTAATAATTATAAAATTAAAGGTCATATTTTGTAAAAAGTAAAAACACAAATCGTACTGAAAAAAAACAAAAATCAAACAATCGCAAAAAAAATAATTTAAAAAAAAAACAAACAATCAACAAAAAAAGCAAATGAATTATGCATTAATCTGCAATCTTACTGTTACTCGTGGAGGCTGTTCAATAGGCTATTTTAATTAAAATACAGGAAATTTTACTGTGATAAGTTCATTAGTGAACAAACAATCTTGTTATTATTTTCTTGAACAACAAAACCGTTTTATTTTCTCGGTGGTTCCAGTATATTTATAGTACGTTGGTTAGTTATCAACGGGCGTCGTCTGATTACCGTGACTTGAGATGAGAACTTTTAATGACTTTGTGTACGAGTAAGCCATCTGCAGTTAATTACATTTGTACTGAAAACCTGAAAGGTACTCGTATTCTGATTCTTAGATGCTGGTTTAAAAGTTGATCAATTCCAAAATAGTAAATGTTGTTAGCGGTATGTGTTTACAAATAAAAATATTTGAATTTGAGTACTTATATGTATAAGCACTATGTGTTTGAGTACTTATGTGTAACTTTGTTTACCTATTTAAACAAAAGTACAGATGTCAATATTAATAAATGAACGCTATGTCTTGCCGTCAACGGCGTAAAAATATTCTAATTATAATTTATATAATTGGTAAAGATAATAAAAACATTCAAAATTAAGAATTACTAATTATAACTTTAAACGATCCTTTATTTTTAATTGGCTTTTTATGTTTAATTAAAGATAAAATAAATTAAATTGTCCTTTATTTTACAAGCGTCCCAAAAGGCAATCGATTAGTTACCGTGTAGCGAAGCTCTAGCTACTAATACAACTTTTGCAGATAAAATAGCCCCACAATTGATTACTTACTTTTAATCGTAATTTTATGCAATGTTCAGATAAGACAAGTTATCTGAACATTGCATAAAATTACGATTATCTGTTTCGCAATGATGCAATCCTTCAAGACAAATTGTTTATTTAGTGTAAACGAGTGTAAAAACTGTGAAAAGTGCGCAACATTATGGTTACAGGGAACTGTATCACTTCATGAAGTACCTAACTACCTACAAATGTGATGCAATTTTAACGTTTCTAAGAAAATCATTTCTTAGGCACTTCATTTTCTTCTTTTTAAGTGACTTCTAAAACAGGAGGAGGCATTTTTTTAGTAGGTCGGTTTACGTGATTCTTTTTTCATTTGCTAGAGACAGCCCGCGCAATGGCCCCATTTATTGACTTTGCTTGAGGCGTTTATGAGTTAGCTCCTTTAATACACGGTATATTTTCTTTATAACTTATGTTGATGACATGATGATCCCTTAAAAACTTCTAGTTACAATGTAAAATCAATTCATGACAAGAATTTGTGTGTGTTGAAAAAAAACACTAAACACGTCAAAAATAATTACTTTACGTTCGGAAGTCGGTGGCCAAAAATCAATGAAACAAAGTCATCGTCTTCCGAAGGTTATTTTTGTCATTTTTTGTCTTTTTTTTTTTGGAACTCAGTTTTTTTGCAAAATGGTTTTTAACATGAAAATTTTAATGGTCTGCATAGCCTTTTCACAAATATGTTGCGGCTTCCAGTCTAACCGGTCAAATACGAGTATTTTACATGGAGCGACTGCCTACCTGACCCCCACAACCCAGATACTGCGGGAAAAACGACGAAGTTTTTAAGACTGGTTACCAGAAAAAAATATGTAACCGTATTAATTTATTGATGAGTGATGAGGATGACTAATAAAACATGATAGAAATATTTATAATCGAGGATTTATATTAATTTCAACAATATCCCTGTATTTATTTGTAAAACTGTTAATCAGAGGTCCTGAGGGATGACTCGACGAACGTAAGGTTTTAAACATGGCGGGAAAAGCCCCGTGGCCCATAAATCTAAATAGTCTTATTGATCCAATCAGTAATGCTTTGTTATCCAAATAAAGTGAATGCAATATGCAACGACTAGCAATAAACTTTGCATACAATCTCATTGACTCATTTTCTATGGGGTAGAGAGAAACGGCAATAGTTTCATAGCCCTTGTTGCCGTTGTTACCCTTATAGGACCATTGTGAATGGGTTGCCAAAGCCCTAGGTCAGCTGCATGCGAAATCATACATTCGAGCTTGACTGACTGAATGTATCTAGGTCAATGTGGAACCGGTGTTGCAGACGACTTCAGATACAAACTTTTGTTAAAGCTTATATTTAGATAATGGCGTGTTAAATTCTATAGAACTAGAGTTTGGGAACCAGAATCAATTAATATTAACTGTAAATAAGAGTAGAGAAAACACCTCTTAATGCCGCAAGAAAAAAAATCTGATAATTGCAGTTTTTTAAAACTAATCAACCGCTTATATTTGCAATTTTTTGCGCAAAATAAAGATGCATAGAGCTTGCATTTTTTAGTGTTTCGGGTCATCTTCTTCGTCTCATAGAGCAATAGGGGAAACATCGATCACCAAAACATCGAAATTACTTACTGTATGACTGCGATTACTGACCTTAATTAACTCTACATTTTCGCACGAAATTTTCTTTCGTATCGTGGAGATCTCCCAATTACCAATATTAGCGTAATCATTCTTTAAAATTTTAATGGTGATCCTGAGTTGGCTTATTGTAGTCAGGTTTCATTCAATTCAGCCTATTGAATTATACCTTGTGTAACCATCTGGCATTATGCTAAGCTGAGGCCTTTTTGGCATTATGCTGAGCTGAGGCCCTTTTGGCATTATGCTGAGCTGAGGTCCTTTTGGCATTACGCTGAGCTAAGGTCCTTTTGGCATTATGCTGAGCTGAGGCCCTTTTGGCATTATGCTGAGCCGAGGCCCCCTTGGCATTATGCTGAGCTGAGGCCCTTTTAGTTTTGTTTCATTTTAAGGTGTTTCTGTTTTTTATAATGCAATAAACACAATTTTCTTTCTTTTCAATATTATCGACACTAAACCAAGAAAAGTTAAGCACAAAACTCACATTACAGTGCTGTTGAATTATTTAAACTACTATAAATGGAAAACTGTGCGGTATTCAGCGGTAAGGAATTTCGTATCACAATGGTCGGTCTCGGAAATGTTACGGAAAAGTTACAAAGACTAGCGACCCTACCATAGATCATAATTTGCTCCATTAAAATTGTAATTTAGTGCACAGTGCGTGGTTTTATTCATATTCATCCAGCTTCCCATCGTGTAATCAACACAACGATTAGCTAATATATTGTCACACTCATGTTAAGTGTTGTCATTGGCTGAAACGATACTCGACACGATTTCACGGTATGTCACCAAATTTTTTGATGAATAGTCTTTTGGAAACCAGGGTCTTTTATATGAGCTTGTGATGATGAAAGGACGTTCAAAGAATGTTTAAATTGTTGCATCCCAAATAACCTAACCTAACCTGAACTGATAATAATATTATGATACTAAAGTTCAAAAACCAGTATTCTATTTTGGACACCGGTTATTTTTTGTACCGTCGTTTTGGCTGTTTTTTTCTTTCACTGTCTTAAAGGAAGTGCAATCTCATGCTAGAGATACTTACGTCAGTGGTACTGGATATCAACGACATGCTAAATGATGGGTCAAAGACCAAGGAGTGATTAAGTTTTTTGTTTGGTTTTATTGATAGAATCGTTGCTCTGCTCTGTCTAACCCTTCGGGGCAAATAGGCGTGAGGTTTAGTTAATGTTAAATAATCTATTCGATTCTCTGTTTCTTATTATAGCAGGACTTTTATACTACTAGATTTTACTGGAGCTGATGAGTACGCAACGTGGTAAAACTCTTGTAAAGAGGAGAAAATTGAGTTTTCCTATTTTCTTATCGTGGCAATAAATAGAGAAAAATATAACTTACAAAACGTGCTTCAATCCCTCGCCCAGCGTCCATTAAGTGAATATTGTTCGTCAGATGATTCTTAGTGGTCGCCTGCGGGGGTCTGCCAAAAATCATCTCCACCTCATCATCATAACTTTGGTCAAAAGTCTTGTGATTCTCGTTCACAATATTCAATTTCACGTGATCCTTAGCCATGTTTTACACAGATTAAATAAACAATAGAAAGACACACTATGAAGGTTCCTTTACAACGTTTTCTTTGATAAAGTTAGTCGGTAAAGTTGTTTCTTTTAAATTGCGCGCGCGAACACGATCTCTCTTCGCAGCGGTCAGGCGAAGACTGGCGAAGTTGTCCGGTGGGTGCGTATGATTTAATGGCTTTGATCTCTAAAAATATAAATTATTACGCGACCGATTTTAACTGTCGGCCAGTATCTATGAGTTTATACTAAGTGAACTGTCGATTAAAATTTTCTCACTTTTCACGGGACATTGAATGAAAAAAACCCAGACGGACGTAAAAAATATGACGTTGATATTGCGTTGCCAAAATTGTTGGTATTGGCTTGTGGGTAAATAGAGCTTACGTAGTTAGGAAATGTTATTCACTGTAGGTAGGCTCACAGGCTACATTTACCAGCTTTCAAAGTGACGATTGGTCTTCATTAACAGCTAAAAGAACCTTTTTATGTTCGATGCGAAGTTTAAACAAATAGTTTTACACTAAAAAGAAAAGCTAACAAAATAACTGTCGCATTATCTTTTTTTCGAAATAATTTTTCTTACCTAAAATAAAAAAGGGGTCGTCCATTAATCACGTGAGGCTCGAAAGGGGGGCGGGGGTGTGAAAATAATCACGAAATATCACTAGGCCCAGGAAGGTGTAGTAAGATATCACATGTACCTATTTATTTTTTCTTTAAACGCGCGATTTCTAAACCGAAAAGCGGTGCGTGACCTTGACATTTTTATCACGGTACCAGAATTAAATTAGATTATACCTGTTAACCTGTATTTAAAGATAATATTCTGAATTTTTTTGTAACAAAAAAATTCTCGTGATTTTGAGTAGGGGGGAGGGGTAGCCTAAAACCTCACCATGGGGGGGGGGGGGTCAAAAGTTGCTAAAAAACATCACGTGATTAATGGACGACCCCTAAGGAAAACGAATAATGTAACCCATAGATAAGTTTCATTCAGTTCTAGTCTTGGTAAAGTTTAATTCTAATTTTATGGCAAAGAAAAATTTCCTGTCATTAAATATGTATATGCTTACTCAATTTTCATGAAAAAAAAAGACAATAAAAATACAATAAAATGATGATAAAAATTCATTTCTCTAAATTATAAAACTAACTGACTGCCACGTTTTTCTAGTGGTCGCAAACGCAACTGCTGAGCATGCGGTCCTGGGTTTGATTCCAGGGTCGGGGCCAAAGTGTCAATGGGTTTTTCCGACAGGAATTTCTCAGTAGCAGCTACGGAGTCTGGATTTGTGCCCGGTTGATGCGAATAGGCCAATTAAATGGGATTTTAACATACCAGCGAAATGTGGGTGTACTGTTAGGTGCATCTCTGTCTAACTCTTCGGGGATTTCAGGTGTAAAATCGGGGGTGTCAAATTGTAAAAAAAACTAGATGGGTTTGGTGTTTCCTATCCTACTCTGTCTGCGAACAAACATTGAAACAAACTCAGAGGTCACGGTTCAGGTGTTATATTGGTCAGTCATGAGGACCATGCAGAGTCAACCACACAGATTTGAATGGTTTGTCCAGTCAAGTCTTAGAACCAAAAATTCGAGGACATGTGACATCCAACCGCCAGTGTGGTGGAATCCCTCGCATAGATAGGACACAACAGTGGCTTTTTTTTTTTTTCCATGGTCCTATCTTTTTCTGTGGCTCAAAACCGTCACATCCTAGAGCAAGAAACAGAGCGGGGATGCTATAGCACGCGGCAGCATCGACAATGCGATCACTCTGCTTGCGACATGAGTATAGAAAAGTGCGATTCCGTGCTGCTAGATGTGGCGCAACCCTTAGGTACACCTCTGCTCTACCCTTTTGGGGATTTCAGGATGTTTAAATTACCTACCTGCAATCGGTCAATATTAGGTCAAAAACTCATATATGGTTTTTTAGGCTGCAATGAAAGTGACCTTAAAAGAGACATAAAATACACTTCAATTTACGTAGTATTCAATAGGTAAATTAATACGTGCTGGGTCCCCTCAATATTATATTTATCCCTTGTATGTACGTTATGCTAAGGACCGCACCGATGCCAAGTAATCAGTTAAATTCGTTAGTTTGCGTAGTAAAACATGAGGAAGCTAAACGGCTTTGGCTTGTTTTGGTAATGACCACAAAACCTATACTATTAATACCTATACCTATTTTTAATTGCTTATTAAGTAACATAACATCATACCTGTAATCTCCAAAGGGTTAGGCACAGGTGTACCTAATAGTACACCCACATTTCGCCATTTTAACATACACAATCCTTCCATACAAACACATAATATCACATAAAATCACGAAGTGAAAATATTGTTAATTTTAAGTTTTAATTGTTGTGTTGTTGTTTTTGTGAACTGAGTTTCTTCTTTCCAATAAATTATATTAATTAAGAAATCCCATGTAATAGGGGGCGAGCCTATTGATTTCAACCGCTCACAAATCCAGACTCCGTGGCTGCTACCAAGAAATTCCTGATGGAAAACCCCAATAACACTATGCTCGACCTGGGACTCGAACCCAGGACCTCATGCTTAGCAGTCGCGCGTGCGAACACTAGATATATTTAGTTTTATTATACGGGGTGTAAAAGGACCCATCACGAATCCGTCAACTGAGCATTCTGTACATCAAACTAAGTAAATCTGGTCAAAAAGTATTGCTTGGAAACGACATTTTTGGTTCACGGTAGTATTTAATGTACCGTACACTCAAAACATTGTGCTGATGGGTATAAAAAAAAGTTAGTCTCTTGTATGTGTAAAAAATCGCGTGAATGAATTGGAAGGTAACTAGAAGGTTTCCTAGTATGGTGCAAGAACACAGGCCCTCCGACTTCGTTACTGATGCGACTCCCTAGCTGTCGTTAGTAGCCTGCATAGGATTATGATAGCTATACTACCTATTCCATGCAATGTTAAGGGCCAATCGGTCCAGTTTCAGTTCTAGTAAGCCGTTCTAAGTTTTCTGCCGTTTTTCCAACCTGGGAATCGAACTCGAGACGGCACGAACAGCTGCCAAACTTACCAACATTCTAAAAATCTTAATCTTGCAATCCTACTGCTACTGCCATCTGTCGAGCATAACTTTAAACTCTGGACTTATTTTCCGCTCGTCTTCTTTATCGTGTGGTTAGATCCTAACCTGGTGTTAGAGTTTTTATGCCGCCCATGGGCCTCTGACTTGGCTTAACATGCCGTCAAGAAATATCTCTCAAACATGCTGGCCGCTCGTGTAATGCCTGAAATATTTTTGATAGCAATAACCGTAATAGCAGTTTAATGATTTCTCTGCTGAGCAACTAAAAAATAAAAAACCTACAGGCGCTTGAATAAAACGAATAGTTTGTAACACTGAAGTCCTGTTTAGGGTGAAAAATAAATAATGAAAGTGATCAATAATTTAACCCTTTAGGGGGATATTAATTTATATATTATATATATATTTATATTAAGACAGTTTGGAAAGTCATAAATAACGAGACTAACAGGAAGAAAATACGTAACACTAGCTACACATTAGATACAGCATGTGGTCCTAAAAGCTCTAATCAGGAAGTAGCTCATGAGTTTGTAAATTTCTTTACCGATATACCGTTAAAAACTACGGAGGCTCTTAATTCCTCTCCTGAAGTCTCAATTGGTTTATTAAAGGCGAATGTGTCTGACTGCCCGGCTGAATTTAAATTTAAACACATAAACCCTATGATAGTTATGAAAGCTTTCCGGCAAATAAAAGTCAAACTGACCGAAGATCTTTGGGGAATGTCTATCAAAGTTTGTACATCCATAGTTGAGACTATAGCACCATACTTAGCTTTAATTGTTAATTTGTGTGTAGATCATGGAGTTTTCCCGGACTTAATGAAATGCAGTAAAGTCATACCTCTGTTTAAATCCGGAGATAGTAAAGATACAAATAATTATAGACCTGTATCCGTGTTGCCAGTTTTTAGCAAAGTGTTTGAAAAGGTAATGCTAAATCAAATGCTCAATCATTTTAACACCAACAGAATCTTACACGATCAACAGTATGGTTTCACCAAGGGACGTTTTACAACTGACGCCGGTGTAACCTTATTAAAGCACATATTTACTGCGTGGGAAGAGTCCCAAGACGCCATTGGAATTTTTAGTGACCTCTCCAAAGCATTTGATTGCGTAAATCACGACACATTACTTTTGAAACTTGAGCATTACGGACTAGGGAAACTTGCACTTAGTTTGGTAAAATCTTATTTGAGTGATAGACAACAACATGTGCAAATAAATGGTGTTAATTCACAGGGTTTAAAAGTAAAAATGGGGGTACCGCAAGGCTCAATATTGGGTCCTTTCCTCTTTCTAGTATATATAAATGATCTTCCCTATTTATTGAAAAACCAACCTCAAAATATGGTGTTATTCGCTGATGACACTTCCCTAATTTTTAAGATAAATAGACGGGCCCAAAATCTAGATGACGTGAATAATGGCCTACTTCAGGTTCATAATTGGTTCACAGCAAACAATTTAGTGTTAAATGAAAAAAAAACGAAATGCGTAAGATTTGCTTTACCGAATGTTAAAAGTAGCGATTGTGATATAGTATTGAATAAAGAGAAACTTGAATTTGTAGATAAAACGGTTTTCCTGGGGATTACGCTTGATTCAAGGCTACAATGGGGTTCTCATTTAACATCTTTTGCGGGGCGGCTAAGTTCAGCAGCGTATGCTATAAGAAAAATCCGTCAATATACTGATGTAGATACCGCTAGACTGGTCTACTTTAGTTACTTTCATAGTATTATGTCTTATGGCATTTTAATGTGGGGACGGGCTGCAGACATTGAGTCTATATTTATTCTGCAAAAAAGAGCCATCAGAGCCATATATAATCTTCGTAGGCGCGATTCTTTAAGGGAACTGTTTAAGGAAATTAACATCATGACGCTACATTGTCAATACATCTACGAAAACATAATGTATGTAAGAAAAAATCTACATCTTTTTAATAAAAGAGGTGACAGACACAGTTACAGTACTAGAAATAGAGACCAATTAGTTCAGCCAGGCTTCAGACTCGCTAAAGTAGACTCATCTTTCATGGGGTACTGTTTGAGATGCTATAATAAAATTCCACAAAGTATTCTTGAACTGAATGAAACGAAATTTAAAACATGCATTAAACGCACACTATGTAAGAAAGCATATTACAAGTTGGACGATTATATCACTGATAAAAATGCTTGGCTCAATGCCGGTCCTGCTCCACAAGAACAGGGGCGCCTAAATTGATAGCATTAAATACTATTGTTGGAGCTGCTGAAGATTGTATAACTATCTTTGCATTGTATAGATTCAATCTCTTTTGTATTATATAGCCGCCTAGCCCATATTGTGTGAGTACTATGTACTGGAAAGCTGTCATTCGCTGGAAACCTGCGTCTTTTCTTGACTTGAATGTGCCCTGGCGGTTAGGAGTATGTCATGCTCACTCAAATGTCTCGCTGATGGTGGCAGGTGTGTCGGATCATTTAGTTCCCTTCAAAATGGTTGAGTTGAATGGTGCTGATACATGCGTCATGTTCGTGAACGGGCGCTGTCAGACTGGTCATCTCTTATTTGCCACGGCTCATTTGAATTAATTATTTTATTTTGAATTGTTTTTACTATGGACACTTTTAACGTACACATCTTGCTGCTTTTTTTCGTTCTCACATAATGTACCATCTCAAAATGAATGATGTAACCAAGGTTTTGTTAAAGTATTCTGATTTAAAAGAGTGTCCATGGAGTTTCTTGCCCGTTCTTCTCCATAGAGATCTACGTTAGGGAATGGGCATCTACAGTACTTTCACAGTTTTTGTGCCTTGTGACTGGGACTGTAGCTTTATTTTACTGTTGCCTTTGTTTCGACAATTCAAAAGTGCCTGTAACTGGCCTACTTGAAATAAATGCTTTGATTGATTTTGATTGATTGATTGATTATATTCGTTCAGTATTTTCTGCATCATCGTGGAAAAAAGGACTCAGTTTATGCGTGACTTTGATAGTCAGTCATCTAACGCTTCTATTCAAAACTTTGTTTGATTCAGTTGTGCCCGGTCTGTCTGCGAATATGCCACTGAAAACTTTTAAATTATAAGGACCAATAAAAATAATAAGTTAAACTAATGACAATATTATCGTTAACGCTGAAAACGGGATATTTATCATGTTTACTGTTTGTTTGAGGTCCCGATATTTCGGCGCTGTTGCAAGCGCCCGCGCCGTGATCACGGATAAAGTGAAGTTATTGCGGGTGGGTGTTAGTGATGTTAGTGACCATGTCAGTTTAAAAACTTATAATAACAATAGTTAAAATAATTAGCTCATATCAATGGTAGCTTTATTTAATTTCTAGAAGCTGATGATCTACAACACAGAACATTTTCTGAACTCCCGATTTGGCTTACTTTGACTTTAAGTCTCATGTACCTAATAGGGGGCGAGCATATTGCCTTCAACCGGGCACTAATCCAGGCTCCGAGCTGATTCGAAGAAATTACTGATAGAAAAAACCAATTGTCCGACTTGGAAATTGAATCCAGGATCTCTGACCTCATATTACTCAGCAGTGGCGCTTCCGACTATTTATTATATTCAAGCCGTCCTCAACCTTACAGGCTTCAGAGTTTTTTTATATCTTTTAAATAAGAAAAAAGTGTTTATATTTTTATAACCATACTATAAATGTGCCAGTTACGTTATAAATTACCGTAGAAGAACATCTAAAGAACTGTTGCCCACGACCTTCGTTCGCGTGAAATTATTATAAAAAGAACATTACTTCCCGTTTTGAATCGGATTTTATTACCAATTTCAAGGTTTTATTTTTTTTTGCCCGGAACCCTACTTATTTTTCTAGAATAAAAAGTAGCCCAAGACCTTATAACATCAGCTATCTGCCAGTGAAAAATCCGTCAAAATCGTTCCAGCCGTTTCGGAGCTGGAACCAACAGACAGACAGACAAAAATTGAAAAAAAAATGTGTTTTTGTTATAAGTCCCATATATATGTTATGAACCCGGTCATAATGAAAAATGCCCAATATGAGAGTGCAATTTAATAATAATTATTCAAATAATCAAATTGACCGGGCATTATACATATTGTATGTAAGGTCCCGTAGTAGTTGGTACCTTACACTTGTAGCTTTAAGTGAGAAGTGGTAAGTCAGTACTTGGAGTTAGGCGAGTTGATGTAAACACACACAGATTTGGTAACACTAAAGGTTTATTAGAGTACCGATCACAACAAAGTAAAAGTGGGTTGGATGCTAATCCGCGGTGTTCGCGTAAGTATGTAATTCGTCAACTAACTTAAAATCATATTAAACATTGTTTTAAATACCAAAGAGAAAAGTAGGTTGCTGCGTTTGCAGCCTGACGGAATGTACGTAAACCGTACATGCTCCCGAGGGAAAAGGCGGGATGAGCATCCAGTACATAAAACGTTTTAAAGTAAAAATTCCAAAACGCAATAATAAAAAAGTATAGACCGTATAAAAGTAGGTTAAGTAAGTAAAAATATAAAAGTAAGACATCCCAGAACGTCACAATAAAAAGTAAAGACAGTAAAGTAAACATTAGTAAGTAAGTAAAATTAAACATGTACACATAAAAACAATAAGCTTTACTGCTCCTCAAAGTGAAACAGTTGTTTCGGCCTCGCGTCGCTGTATAGTGGCTCCGGCGGTGTCGAATGGCGTATTTCTTGCATCTCGATTTCGACTTTGTTGTCGATTCCTGTAGGTTGTCTTGTAGGTGGCCTTTTAGTTTTCTTATGCCATAGTCTCCTAATCCAAATGTAGACAGCAAACGAAGCAGCTCCTCCCAACAGCAGAGAAGTCACAGAGTAGAGATATATGTCGTGACTCGATATATCTATCCCTTGTGGTAGTCTTTCCTGCTCTTTCTGCTGAATTATTTGCTTATCTATGTTTCTGATATTTATTGCAGATGTATCCAGTTCTGTCATATTCAGCTGTGCGTTTTTCCAACTTAGATCAAATAAATTGTTGATAGTCGTGTTAAGTGTAGGTACTTCAATATCCGCCTCCATGTGAAATTTGCTTCCTAAGTGGTTATAGGTGAATATTGTCGCATCTTTCTTTTGTAGTATGCATTTTGGTTTCAAGGCAATCACCCCAGTACCGTTGATGACTGCTGGCGTAACTTGATCGCTACATATGACGCGCATCAGCTGTCTGTCGCATAATGTAAACAACCACCAGTTAGGTTTATGTAATTGGATCCAAGTTTCTTTGCAAGTTACATCATTGATGACACAGGATAATGAAGTTTGTTGACTGAATACCTTGGCCTCGCAAGGTGCGTCCTTGTCTTGTAAGCTAAATACCGGCTGACGTGAAATGCATGTGTACTCGTCTTCTCCGTATGGCGTGCATTGGCGCATGTCTTGCTCTTCCATAGTGATGTACGAATTTTTCACGAAGTTTATGGCGATATAATTGGAGAAAGGCTGCACGATTCTCAATTGTCCTTGTTTCTGGAATGGTATAGGTATTACCCGGTATATTTTGTAGTCCTCATCGCTCAAAAGTGGAATATGCAATTCGAAAAGTAGAAAGTTGTTTGTAATCCGAGCCTTGACATGGATTAGTTCGTAGATGTCACGGAAATCTTTTTGTATGTCCTTTATCGGTAAGGCTAGTCCCTGTGGAAGTTTTCCAGAGATGATGTTCAGCTGTTCTATTATTTGAGATGCAGGAAACAAGTGTGTATCCAAATGACCTCGATAAATGTTGGCGAGAGCATTCATTAGTATTTCTTGAATTCTATGCAAGTCGCTCAAAATTAAAGTTGATGATAAAGCGGCAGAGTTCACGTCATTTGCTGTGTATAAAATTTGTGCTCTGTTCTCAATTTTTGTGATTATGTTGCAAGTCTGATTTATGTAGGTTTGTATTGCGTGAAATTGTTTGTCCATAAATTCCGTATTGTTTTTAATTACATTGTTTTCAGCCTCTATGATCAAAGTTTGATTCTTCATCAACTGTAACAAGTAATTATCGTTGATTTGCAAGTTTTGGATATCCTTCTCGTACTTTTGCGCAAAGTCTTCATCCAAAACCCCGAAAAGTGTTCTGGCTAATTTTCCGATTCCATCAAAGTAGCCTCGTTTTTGTCGCGAATGCTGAGAAAGTAACATAGTGTTATAATTCTCAAGGTGATGCATTTCATGACGTAGGTGTCTGACAACTGCTTCGCATGGTGTAAACTCGTGCGCGATTCTTTGACAGAGTTTATCAATTTGGTTTATGTAGTCGTTCATGTTATTCGCAGCTTGCCAGTAGGACGTTAGGTTGTAATAGATCAGTAGAGTCCATTCATCATGTATAAGTTGCAGTTTTCCGGCTTCATCGAAATAAATAGGTTGATTGTTGGGTATAGAGGTCACCTTATAGTTGTTTGTTACTGGTGACGATTGTGCAGTTCCTAACATTCCTATTAAAGTTATAAGAGCGAAAGTCAGGAAACTGTACTTGTTGGTTCGCGTGCTCCTTTTTCTTCTTTGGTTTTCAGTTATTGTATCTTCTTCTCTTTTGTTATTTGTTGTTTCTTCGGTAGGTAGCAGTGTTTCTTGCTGTGGTAATGGAGTTAGTTTAACAGTGGGTCGTTTTATCACTCCAGTTTTTGTTTTAAGGGTGGCCACTCGTACTAGACCATCCTTACCGGGATGAGTTTCCATCACTCGTCCCATGGCCCATTTGCCAGGAGGTAAGTTTGTTTCCTTGATTAGGACCACGTCGTTTAGTTTGAGGTTTTGTACAGTTCTGTTCCACTTGCTTCTAGACTGTAAGGTGTTCAGGTTGTCATTGGACCAAGCTTTCCAGAATTGATCCAGCATGTGCTCCGTTAGTGGCCAACGTTTTCTCAGATCCATCTTTCTGTTGTCAGGCTCCGGTTGAGGTAGAGACAACGTAGCACTGCCAGTTAGAAAGTGGCCAGGAGTGAGAGTGCTGTAAAATTCCTCCGGATCTTCTGTTAGCTGACATAGAGGCCTCGAGTTTAGGCAGGCTTCTATTTTCGCTAGTAACGTAGTGAATTCTTCCCAGGTCAGTTTTTGATCCCCAAGAACCCGCTTCAAGTGGTGTTTTAATGATTTGACGGCTGCTTCGAATATCCCCCCCGCACTAGGCCAAGCAGGGGCGTTGAAGTGCCAATGAATTTCTAGTTTCCCAATCTCGTCAAAGAACTCAGGAGAGAGTAGCTTCTTGAAGTTACTGAAATCCTCTCTCAGTACTTTGGATGCTCCAACGAAGTTCGTGCCGTTGTCTGAGTACATGTGAGCAGGCGTTCCGCGCCTCGCGCACATTCTCTGAAGGGCCGCAATAAACGCTTCCGTGCTTAGTTCTGAGACTAATTCGATATGTACAGCTTTCGTAGCCATACAGACGAAGACCGCGATGTATGCTTTTGAGGTCTTCACTCCTCTTCCTTTGTTAAGTTTCACGTCTACGTGACCAGTAAAGTCAACACCAGTGTGAGTGAATGGACGGCTTGGTGTTACTCTTTGTTTTGGCAGATCGGCCATTAGTTGAGCATTGTCCGTAGAATTGTAACGATGACATTTCACACAGCGTCGTATTCTTCCCTTTACCGCCCGATTTCCAGAGACTATCCAGTATCGTTGCCGTATGTAAGTAAGGGTCAGACGGGCTCCTCCATGAAGCGTCATCGAATGTGCTTGGTCGATCAGTAGTTCAGTGAAGCGGCTGGAGTAGGGTACCACTGCGGGATTCTTCATATTTGCAGGAAGATCAGAGTGCTGTAGTCTTCCGCCTACGCGAATGATTCCCTTGCTATCCAGATAAGGTTTGAGTTTGTAAATGTTGCTTTTTGGTGACACAGTTTTATTTTGTTTCAACTGTTTGTGTTCTTGCGCAAACTCGCTTTGTTGAACATATTTTATTATATATTCTGCTGCGTATTGTAGGTCAGTTGTTGTTAGGTAAGTAGCGCTTGGTCGTAATTTTTGCTTTAGTGATGCAATATATCGCACAATTCGAGCAGTAATTCTTATTACTGAAGTCAGCGAACTGTGGTTCTTCAACAACTTGTAAACAATATTTTCAGTGTTGTAGTTTTTCGAACTGACGTCATTGGGTTCGACCCTGTTTGCTTCGCTTGTAGTAAAGTGGCAATTCACATTATGAGGTGTTTCTGTTTCTGCAAAGTTTTTCAGAAACATAGGTCCGTTCCACCATAAGTTGAACTTGACTACTTTGCTCGGTAGCAAGCCTCTCGAAGCGCAGTCAGCTGGATTAAGTTCCGATCGTACATAACACCATTGTTGAGGTGGAATTACGTCTTTTATTTTCCCCACTCTGTTAGCTACGTATCTTTCCCATCTTGAGAGGTCTCCCTGAATCCAAGCTAGGACCACCTTGGAGTCACACCAACCATAAGCTGATATCTCATGCTCCGTTAGTGATTTCTTCACTTTTTCCATGAGTTGGGAGAGTAGTAGTGCTCCGCATAGCTCAAGTCTGGGCAATGAAGTTTTTTGAGTAATCGGCACTACCCTAGTTTTTGATACTAGTAATGTGATCCTTGGGTCGCCCTTTTCGTCGATTACTCGGCTGTATATGACGCAAGCGTATGCCTTTTCGCTTGCGTCACAAAATCCATGTAGTTGGATATTTTTCTGCGTACTGCCAATCCATCTGTTTATTTTAATGTTTTTAATTAGATGTAGTTCTTTGTTTAGATGCCGCCATTCGTCTTGTAACTCAGTAGGTAGTTCAGCATCCCAGTTTATTTTAGTTAGCCACACCCTTTGGAATAGTAGTTTAGCTGACACAGTTATAGGCGCCAGCCAACCCAAGGGGTCGTATAGTTTGGATATTTGTGATAGCAGGTTTCTTTTAGTTAGTGGTTCGTTGTTGTAGTCGTCTATGGACCAGTTGAATATGAAAACGTCATCTTTTGGATTCCAACTCAACCCCAACGTTTTCATTGATTCGTCGCCTCTAAAATCAAATGTACTTTTCGATATTTGATCTTCGTCTAAGTGTCGTAGAAGCTCAGGATCGTTGCTTGACCATTTTCGCAGATTCATTCCGCCTCCCTTCAGTAGTTTTATGATCGATGTTTGAATTTCCTTTGCTTGTTTTGTAGAGTTGTGGCCGCTGATTAGGTCATCGACGTAGAACTGATTTAGCAATATTTCAGCGGCCTTTGGGTATTTGTGGCCGTCATCGATAGCAAGCTGTTTGAGTGTTCGCATTGCTAGCCATGGAGCACTTTTTGTCCCATATGTTAATGTTTGCAGTTGATATTCTTGTAAATTGTCTTTTGGTTGCTTTCTCCATAGGATCTTCTGTAGATGTTGTTGATCCGGATGACACCATATGGAACGGTACATTTTTTCAATGTCCGCTGTGTAGACGTATTTATAGCCACGCCATTGTAATATCCTCCATTGTCCTTTTGCAGATTAGGACCTTTTTCCATTACGTCATTTAGGCTACATCCACCCATGGTCTTCTGGGAAGCATTAAAAACAGCTCGTAGTTTTGTTGTTGTTGATTGTTCTCTCAGTACTCCATGATGCGGTAAGAAGATTGCATCTTTGGCGGGTGTCGTGTTTGAAAGCTTCATGTGACCTAAATCAATGTACTCGCGGATGAAATCTTTGTACATTGATGCAAGTTTAGGGTTTCTGTCGAATTTTCTTTCCAGTTGTAAGAATTGAGAGATTGCGATCGACTTTGAGTTTCCCAATTTTTCTTCATAACGAGGAATCAGTGGCATCTTTACAATGTATTTTCCGTCGCGATCTCTTTCAGTAGTCATTTTGTAGTAGTTTTCGCACCAGTCGTCTTTAGATGTGTCCTCAGTATTCTGAATGATGTCTTCTGTCTCCCAGAATCTCTTTAAGTCGTTCAGGTCGACAAGAGCGACATGGCAGTTAAAAGTTTCTAGCTTGCCGCATAAAATCCATCCTAAACGGGTTTGCTGAGCTGTCGGCGTTTGGGCATCTCCCTTTAGGACCGCCTCTAATATAACTTGCGAATAGATATCCGCTCCCAGCAGCAAATCCACGCTCCTTGATAAGTTGAAGTCAGGATCCGCTAGTTTCAGACCTTGTAGCTGAGGCCAGTTTTCTTTTTAAATGTTTTGTTAGGTAAGTTGTTCGTGATCCTTTTCATTATTAGAGTGCTGACTGAAAATGCAAAGTCAGTGCATCTTGATTTACACTCTAATTCTAGTCGTCCTTTACAATCTCCCGAAATCGTACCCACGCCGGAAATTGTAGCGTTCATCCTTTTTCTAGGTAGTTTCAGTCGTTGAGCCGCGTTCTCCGTGATGAGGTTTACTTGAGATCCTTGGTCCAGTAAAGCTCGTAACGTTATAAAGTCTCCTGTTGATGTCTTTACTTGAAGTTCTACTGTAGTAAGTAATATTTCCATAATGTAGTTGTTTGATAAATGGTTCGAACTATGTTGGTTTGTTGATGTTGAAGGTTGATGTTCCCGTTGTTGAGAACGTTGACCCATATTGTTCATATTGGAACTTGGCGACAGTTTTTGCGCTGAATAGTGTAACATCGTATGATGTGGTTTATTGCACTCTTTGCAAGTTTTGTTCGACGTGCATTCTGTGTCTCCATGCTTATACAAACAGTTTTTGCATATTTGTAATTTCCTTACTGTGTCATTCCGTTGCCGTGTGTCCATTTCAATGAACTTTGGACACTGCATGATCACGTGAAAACCGCTGCACAGAAGGCATTTACCGTATGACGCATGGTATATTCTTGATGTTCCTTTTCTATGTGGTTCATATGATGGTTTATTGGAGTTAAATTTCGTTTTGTTGCTGAATATTTGTTTATGTTGGTTAGATGCATCTTTTTGGTAACCCTTTGCTGCTTCCAACGCCATGAATTTGGTCTCCAAGAACCCCAAAAATTCACTCAGCTCCGGGACTTGCTTTGGATGCTCTAATTCTCTAGTGTATTCAGTATATGATGTTGAGTCCAACTTCTGTGCCATCAAGTACACGATTATTGGATCCCAGCTTGATGTATTTAGACCGATGTTATGTAGGCCATTCATGCATTCGTTGATTACGTCATGCATTCTCTTCAAGACAGCAGCATTGACCTGCTGGATGGATGGTAACTCCATCAAAGTATTCATCAAGTTCGTAAATTGGAGTCTCTTGTTGTCGTATCGCTGAATAAGAATATCCCAACAAGTTTCATAGTTTTCAGCGCCGACCAAATGTTGAACTAATCGTTCCGGCTCTCCTTTAAGCTTAGATTTTAAGTGTTGCATTTTCTGCGCTTTCGAAGAATTTGCATTGTTGTGGATTGTCTCCAGAAACATATCCTTGAACGTAATCCACTGACTGTAGTTTCCAGTGAATTCCGGTAGTTGAATCCTCAGTGCATAGTTTTGGTGGTTTACGCTTGTCCATAGTTTCGAGTTGAGAGATCTTTTCATGACATCGTACTGACGTTCTTTGTTGGCGAACAAGTCGTTGTATATTTCGTTTGACCCTTTCAAAATAGCTTCTAGCTCCCAGTGACATTTCTCTACAGTGTCCCACTTGGTTTTCAGGACGCTCAGGTGATCCTCTAACTCCCATTTTTCAGTTATGGAGTCAATTTCTATTTTGGACATCGCCCGTTCTAGTGCTTTAATGTGACATTCTTGTCGATCAAGCAGTTCCTTGGTCTTGGTATCTACTCCCGTAGGATGAGGAATGACAACTTCAGCCTGTTTTCCTTCCCAGACCAACAACCACTGCAGTATATCAATCCTGGTGGATTCATACATATGTTTCGTCTTTTCATAAATGTTTCCAGTAAAATATTGGATTTCTTTGTCCTCTCGTTCAAGTAATACATTGTGTCTATTGCCAAAGTCTTGCCAGAGGTTTTCCAATGACACTAACCTTTGAGTCAGGTACTCCTTTCCTTTCCGAGACGCGCTGTCCTTTTGGTAGTTAGTACAGAGACGTTTGATTGACTCGAAGACTTCGTTTTGTGCAGTGATTTCGCTCATCTTGATGTAGTCGTTTCGGTAATCGAAAGTAGTAGTAGTAGTAAGATGTAGTAGTAAAGTAGGTATTGAAGAACACGTAGTTCGGTGTCTTCTAGTTTGTAGGCCTCGTATTACCCGCAGTTCACGTTGTAGTCCGGAAGCTGTAGTAGCAGTAGTCGTAGTAGTGGTTGGCTTGTTGCCGCAGTTGAGTCTTGTTTTTCCGCTTGATTCACGAAGAAGTTCCAAAGTATCCCCTCTTCGTTGATTGCTCAGAGCTCTTGTACTCTTTTTACGAATATGCGCGCTTTCTCAACTTGACTGGTGAGCTCCGCTTGTGGAAGGCCAGCCAAGCCGATTCGCTGTCGTTCCAAGAGATACAATTACCCCAAACTGTGAAATACTCGAAGGACCATTAAATGTAAGGTCCCGTAGTAGTTGGTACCTTACACTTGTAGCTTTAAGTGAGAAGTGGTAAGTCAGTACTTGGAGTTAGGCGAGTTGATGTAAACACACACAGATTTGGTAACACTAAAGGTTTATTAGAGTACCGATCACAACAAAGTAAAAGTGGGTTGGATGCTAATCCGCGGTGTTCGCGTAAGTATGTAATTCGTCAACTAACTTAAAATCATATTAAACATTGTTTTAAATACCAAAGAGAAAAGTAGGTTGCTGCGTTTGCAGCCTGACGGAATGTACGTAAACCGTACATTGTACATCACCTTTTGGGCAGAGTAATACAAACATATGTAATTACTATTTTTATATTGTTATTGTCATTTAACTTAAATAAACTAAATATTAAACCATTTAAATAATCAGACTCATTATTTGGATTAATTATCAAGGACTTTTACATTAAGAATCCACTAGTTATTGCATTTAAAACTTAAGGAAAGTCAAATTAACAATATAACTTAAAAATTTAAAATGTTTGATACATTTTAAATTCAAAACAAAATTTTCACAACATGTCTTTGTTTTATAGAAATGACTTATTATTATAAAACATAAAATAAACTAAAGTTTTGACATAATTAGCATCTTCCCGTAATAAAAGTCAAATGAAAATATAAGTAAAATAGAACATAAAATTGAAAACAACATTCAATATGTAGCAAGTAACAGATTTATTTATAACAACAACTGCCACTGTGATGGCTTTTTGAGGTACGAAACTTTTTGGCTTTGCGACAACTACATTTATCAGACTTGCCACCACTTTTACAACCACATCGACTATAACCTTTTTTTTTTTTTTTTTTTTGGATGGGAAATCATCAAATGACCCCCCCCACTCTGGGCGGAGTGGAAGGGAGTGTCAGACTTGTACTGACTAAAACCCATCCATGCTCCTTCTTTGCCCTTTGTGTTCCAGGGCCACGGTGTCTCTTTCGAACAGTCCCGCAGCTCTGGCAGGCATCGGCCCATGCGGACCCCTACTCGGTTGCTGACATCTCTTTGAGGCGCGCGTGGAACACGAACGCGCCGTCGACACGGCCTGTCGTCATAAGACGGCCGGACGGCGAGCTAGCCCATAACTCGCTGTCCACAGGCCCGCGCCTACGGTGGCCGGGAGCCACCACGTGACCCCCGACGCCCAGGGCGTCTCCCGCGGCGGCTGGGACGTGAGGTTCTTTCCCTCTCACGTCCCGCCACCTCCTTCACTAGCATGACTGCTTCACAGAAGGTGGTGACGGCTTCCCATTCCCTCTCGCTCCGGACCATGGCTTGAACCAGGGCCGGACGCGAGAGATCGCCGCCGCCAATCGCCGCTACAAGGACACGGCGGTGCTCCGCCCAAGCGGGGCAGACCTCTACGGTGTGCTCCACCGTGTCCTCCGGACGATCCTCGCAGTGGAAACACCCGGGCGTTTCCTCCCGCCCGATTCGGTGCAGGAACCTCCCGAAACAACCGTGTCCGGTGAGGATCTGCGTCAGGCGGTAGGTGAGGGCGCCGTGGCGCCTCTCTAGCCACTCCTCAAAGAGGGGACTTATCGCCACTATGGTAGCGTGCCCTATCGACTATAACCTTGCCCTCCGCATTTAGAGGACATTCTACAAAACTCTCTCAGCGAAATCTCTATCTTTGGAACATCTTCAGGCGAAATAAATCTTTCCTAGCTTTATTATCAAATTGCCCAATTGTCATGTAGCAATATAATAATGACCGTGCAATGTAATAAATAATGAAGTCAAGATAGTAATTAATCACTTAGCCCGATAGAGCTAGACATTATTCATAATGCTCGTACATTATTAATAATGCCCACATTAATTACTTGGTCCATAACATATATATATGCATTCTGTAAAAATCTGTTATTTTGATATTACAAACAGACACTTTAATTTTATTTGTTGTATAGATTTACCTAGTTAATTATTCAAATGAGGACATAACAAACTAGGTCTCTAAGTGAACTGTGTGCGTGCATATAATTACTTGCAAGTGCAGGAAATTGTTACAATTATGTTATTTAGATTAAAAAACCATTTAAAAACGTAAATAACTTAAAAGTATAACCTCACTGTGCCGATCGAAAAGCGCCTGATATAATCATGAAGTAATTTCTAAACGCTTATTGCTAGTTTTTTCAAAGTAGGTGCTTGAAGACTTGGCACTTTCGTAACGGTAGCTTATCGTTCTTATCAGTGTGATATCAGCAAGATAAGGTAGGTTTTTTTTAAAAGCATGTTTTTTTTACAAATTCTTGTTGCCAAAATCAGCTCTTACTAGCACATAATTCAAGAGCTCAGTCACAGCTAAGCGTTACTATAGACCACGTAGATGATGGCGGGAGGAGCAGCAGTGGGCGACATTCACAAACATGGCCCTCATTAGTCATGGACGCTGGATGGACCGAAAAACCTGGTAGAAGTGTGGGGCAGTAACCTTTGCCCAGAAGTACAATGATGCAGACCCACAGTGGCCAGTTTGTTAAACTTCTGTTAGGGTTATTAATTTTATTTATACCCCCGCAAAGACTAGACCAGTCATATTTATTTTCTTTTTCTCAAATTAAAATTTATTTATTTGTGATATGTATGTATTTTACCACCTATTGTTCATAAGTAAACAATAGGTGGTAAAATATATATCACAAAATAAATAAATTTAAATATATAAAATTCAGAAACTATGTAT
Organism: Noctua janthe; assembly: GCA_910589295.1. Taxonomy (NCBI): domain Eukaryota; kingdom Metazoa; phylum Arthropoda; class Insecta; order Lepidoptera; family Noctuidae; genus Noctua; species Noctua janthe. The sequence continues at coordinate 1,205,052 of OU342565.1, read as the reverse complement.
GTTCCGCCGTTAAGCATACAAAATGTATGTATTACCCAGTACTGACTGGGTTGTGGCCGTTGTGGGGGTCCTATAAGCAGTCGCTCCATGTAAAATACTCGTATTCAGCTGCATCCGGTTAGATTGGAAGCCGACCGATGATGAACCCAATGATCCCGGGGAAAGTGACACGAGTTCCACTGCTAGGGGTTAGCTCAGTCAATTCAGCCTATTGCAGTCCACTGCTGGACAACAGCCGCTCGGATCGATCTGTAGAGTAAGCCGTGCTTGCCGAGGTTGCTCTGTGGATGGATGACCACCCATTTTATACCGAGTTTCCTCCGTGCCTCGGAAAGCACGTTAAGCCGTTGGTCCTGGCTGTCATTTGTAGATCTTTGACAGTCGTTACAGGTAGTCAGTGACTCAAAAGGTCTGACAACCAGTCTTACCAAGGGGTATCGTATTACCTAGTACTAACTGGGTTGTGGAGGTCAGATAGGCAGTCGCTTCATGTAAAATACGGGTATTTAGATGCATCCGGTTAGACTGGAAGCCGACCCCAACAAAGTTGGGAATAGGCTAGCCAGATGATGATGCTGGAGATATGCCTCTCTAAACTGCGCCGCAACACCCTGTCCTCGCCATCCATAGCCAACCACGACTGTTGAAAACATAACACATTACAGTTACCTCTTCGCTGTGAAACCATACGGTGTAATAGAAAATAGGTCTTAATTAGTTTCTATTAGAATTTAAAGTAAAGTTATGTTATTAATAGCTAATCTTCTAATCACCGATATTTTATCACTGTAGCACTTGTGAATAAAGCACCTAGCACCTCTTGCGACTAATGCACCGGTGTGTGCGTAGTTCAGTACAGTATGACCAGTTTAAGTTTGCAGTTCAAGACAGCCCTGCTTGTCAAGACAAATGCAGCAGTACGTCGAGCTTCTTTTATTTATTTTACGTCACTATTTTACCGCCTGCACAAGATATGTTGGTCGAAGTATACCTGCGTGAGTCATCACCAATTCTGACAATTAACTGATTAATTATAAAAGACTTTTACTGTTCGCAAAATTAAATTGATAATATAATCAGATATTTTTAATGAAGTAACGATGTCTTGTCGGGTTATAATTAGGAATGGTGTTGTTTGCTATAATGGAAATCTTTGTACCTTTAGGTACGTATACTCGTACGCACGACGGCCAATCAAAGCTATACAAAACCAGTTTATGCGGACCTCTCATTGTATAGAAAATCTATACAAATCGTGGCTAAGTTGTACTGGAAATGTACAGCTTCATGTGCCGCCGTGTGTACAGCCACTTATTTTTGCGTCAAGAAGAATGTTTTTCTCTATAGCAAAGTGAAGGTAGACCGGTAGATAATGCCCAAGGCATTAAATCTGCCTTTGTACAGTGTTATTACAAGTGATTATAGTCTTAATAAATAAAAAATAAATATAATTCACAAGAATTTGACTGTCTTTAAACACAGTTTTCTTTTTGTTTTATTTATCTGGCTCACCAACAATTGAATACACTGCTTCAAAGATACGAGATACATTCAATAGAGTCACAGACATCAACCTCTTACAGGTCATCATCATCAGGTTATCATGCGCTACTTATTGGTCGTTGGGTGCCTACTCAAAATCAGATGAGTACCTAATTACTCACCGCACAAAACTATGGTTTTTAAATACATATACATATATCCTATATTTAGTACATTGAGTATAATTCAAGTTAAATTAAAATCAATTAAAATTAAAATCAAAATCACAATCAACATCAGAATTAAAATTAAATTAAAATCAATATTAAACTCAAAATTAAAAACAAAAACAAAAGTAAAATCAAAATTTAAATTTAAATCAAAATTAAAATTAAATTCAAATTTAAAATTAAAAACAAATAATAAAATTAAATAAAAATTTAATTTAAATTTCTCCATTCTCTAAAATCGATGACGTGGTTTCTAAAACCTTTAATGATTTCTCTAACGCTAATAGTTTCAGATTTTTCAATACACTTCTTCGAAAACTGGCTCTTATCGAACTACGATTAGGTTCCACATGCAATGTATTTCACATTCGTGGTTTTTTTTCATTTATCACAACTTGTGCATAAAGAAAAATTTCCACACACTTATACTTTGTTCAAATTGGTTCAATTGCTAATAGTCGGCGGTGATAGTTTTTTTTTTAAATTTCAGCTAAGAGATATATGCGTCTTTATGCCGTGAATATTTTTGAATATTTAAATTGTGTTTATAAATAGAATAACATAAATAAACATAATTATTTAAAAATAATATTTACTTTTATGAATTTTCTATTTTTCATATTAGGCTGTTAAGCGGCTTCATACCTCTTCAACCTGGCGAAAGCAAAGCGCAGAAAAAAAGCAAATTAAATCATAGTTTCCTAATAAATTCATGACAAAAACACATTTCCTTTTATTTCTTCGAAAGTGTATTAAAAAACGTCGTTTGATAGACGTAGGCATTTGGTACTGAAGTTCTCGGCGCGTAACAACCTCGCCTTCGACTCGAATGTGAATTCCGCTTCGACTACAATAACTAAGTTTGCTCACTTATATCAAAATGCCTTATTTTCACAGTGACCTACCCAAAGGATCATTCTGTTATAAATAGATCGTTTAGATTTTTGTTCTACCAATAGCTAGGCTAGGCTTCAACTCGTCAGTTAGTCCCACCCACCGTCATCAATCGTTTTATCGTGATGATATCATATAACATCAGATGAAAGACAAAATATACATGTAACAATTGTACATCCACGGCAGCAAATTTTGTGTAGTAATACTGTACATTTTCAGGCCTGTGGACGGCGAGTTATGGGCTAGCTCGCCGTCCGGCCGTCTTATGACGACAGGCCGTGTCGACGGCGTGTTCGTGTTCGCCTCAAAGAGATGTCAGCAAATAAGTAGGGGTCCGCATGGGCCGATGCCTGCCAAGGCTGCGGGACTGTTCGAAAGAGATACCGTGGCCCTGGAACACAAAGGGCAAAGAAGGAACATGGATGGGTTTTAGTCAGTACAAGTCTGACACTCTCTTCCGCTCCGCCCAGAGTGGGGGGGGGGGGGGGTCATTTGATGACTTCCAATACGGAAAAAAAAAAATTACTGTCCTTTTTTAATTTCCCATCTAACAACTTACTACAGCAGGTATATTGCTGTGGCCTAACAGGGGCCATAATTGCACTTTGTAACACCTTTTTAAAATTGTGGAACGCAATGGAAAACGCAAAGGCAATGAAATCCGTATAACAGCTGGATTAGTAATACGGGTCAGTCTAGGGCCTAGACTAGTACATTTAGTTCAAATATACTGTGGAAGTGCGAATGACCGTATTTGGTAACAATTTCTTTGTGAAAAATAACAGACTTACTTAACAGACACTAAAACATGGACGGAAACTTTACTTTATTTATCACTTTTTAGTGTTTAAGTTTTGTCTTAAAAAACCAATTTAATTGGACCAGTAATCACGGAGAAATCGCAGTAAGTCATCATCTGCCTAGCCTTTTCCCAACTATATTGGGGTCGGCTTCCAGTCTAACCGGATGCAGCTGAATACCAGTATTCGCAGAAATCGCAGTAAGTACATAAATGAAAAAAAAAAGCTGGTGGAACACATTACCTCCTCCTTTTTTAGAATTCGGTAAAAACACAATCAGCATTTATTTCCATATTAGCGAACACAGTACTTCGAACATGTTGCCACTATCAGCTCAAGATAAGATTAGCTTCAGCGCAGCGCTGACTTTGTTACTCATTTTCGCCAGCTATCTGTGTTTACGAGTCAATTCCGGCACTTTCATTTGTTTTAACTGGTGATGAGACGGCTATGACGTCGTTGACAGGAAGTGTGGGGGTGAATCACCCTAGCCTAACTTAATTGTAGGAATTTAGGTGTAATAATGTCAACATGTTGAATATTCCGTTCCACGCTAAACTACGAGATTCGATGTCAAAAATAAGCACCTACCTAACTCAGTGCGCGTTGTTCATTTTAACCCTGTGCGGCCTGGCTTTCCCCTATATAAATATCTGGAAAATACCAATGGTTAACCTATAAGTACTATTGATAAAGTCATATTAACAAGATGATTTCCACTTCCAGTCTTTGGAACCGAATGAGTCTGATACAAAACAGAAATTTAACCGAAATATCTACGAGCAAACATTTCGGGCTAATTAAATTACAGTTTCATCATCATCTTCCTAGCTTTCCCCAACTTTGTTGGGGTCGGCTTACAGTCCAACCGATGAAGCTGAATACCTGTATTTTACATGAAGCAACTCTTTATCTGACATCCACAACCCAGTTAGTACGGGGTAATACGATACCGCTTGATAAGACCATGTTTGTCAGATTTCGGGCCACTGACTACCTAAATGGGAGCCGGGACCGACGGCGGAAACTCGGTACCTATGGCCGAGGCAAGCGTGGCTTAACCTAAAGATCGAACCGAGCGGCTGTTATTATTTAGCCACGAGTAAAAGATAGTTATGGCAATGTTCCGCCCACTTTTGAAGCACGGGACGTCATTAGGGACCACATGATGTGCAACTTGAAATTTTCGAAATAAAATAAATAGATAAAGCGTCGGGAGCAGGGTCCGAGGTACCGGTGTACAGGGCTCTTGAGAGAGGAACCTCATAACATTACGCGCTGTTTCCAGAAGTACTTTTTTCTGAATCAAACCCTTGATGCAGCTGCCAAGCCAGATCCTGCTCAGATGTTGGTCGAGGCTATTGGCTATTAAGCCATTGGCCTACACGACTAGCGGCACAACTATTTAATGGGCATTAATTTAATAAAATAAATAATTATATAATTTATCCAAAATAAAAGTAGCCTAAGTTAGATCCTATAACATCAGCTATCGGCAGGTAAAAGTTCCGTTAAAACCGGTCTAGCCGTTTCGGAGATTAGCCGGAACAAACAGATTGTCTGTCGGTCTGGCTGTCTGTCTCTCTAGACAGACAGTCAGACAGACAATTTTTTTTTGTTATAAGTACTGTATATATTTTCATATGCAGTAAAAAGCTAGTTATTTTGAAATTACTAACAGACACTTCTATTTTATTTATTTGTATAGATGGATATACACGATATGCCGATTGTAGCCAAAATATGCATCATCAAAGATGTACAATATATATAATCCGGTCTCTAGCCGTCCTTATCTGTCTAGCCTTTTCCCAACTATGTTGGGGTCGGCTTCCAGTCTAACCGGATACAGCTGATGAGCTGAGTACTAGTTTTTTACGTGGAGCGACTGCCTAACTGCCCTCTATAACCTCCTTGTCATCCTCTTACCTACCCACTGGGAAGACTGCGGGAAGGCAAACATTTCTTAAGTTCACTATCGATGCTAAGACATGACAACCATGCTCTCATGACAACAATTTCCTTAGTTAGGTAGGTAAGCCTAGACGTTTTAGTTGGAATTATGATTCAACATCATTCTCTTGCCCTTGTCCCAATTCATTTGGGGTCGGCGCAGCATGTCTTCTTCTTCCATACTTCTCTATTACCCGTTATCTCATCAGACACCTACTTTTTTACCATATCATTCTTTACACAGTCCATCTATCGTTTTTTTGGTCTTCCTCTACTAACATACCCATCCACATTCACACTCAAATCACTTTCTTCGGAAATGATTGTTGAGGTATAATAATTATACGGGCTTTTGACAGGAATGGTCTTTTCCTTATGATTAGTAATCAAATCAAATAATTTACTCGCTATATGTGGGTAAATAGTGGTACATAAATGTAACATTACATTATAATAAAAAAATATCCTCATATTAACTATTTCTGGTATAGTATACGAACATAGTGAGGTGTTACAATAATTTTATATATTTATTTCCTCATTTTGTACTACACTAGTATCGTTTTAATTGGCTATTTGTAGATCTATGAAAATAAAATGGAATTGAATTCTAACGGTTGCCAAAGCAGGTAAAAATAACACTCCAGTGGATAACGATTGGCATTAGTCCGACGTAAGTGTGTGAGGGAACACCTCGGTGGCACCAATTCGCCCTCTCCAGGGCGGAGGACGTCCATTGAGGAATTCCACCTCAAGAAAAAAAAAAGAAGTTTTAAGATCTACCACGTAACGGCAAGCACATAGCATGCGCCGACCCCCAGCTAGATGGAACACCGGTCTTAAAAGTTGGCTGGGTCAGACTGGATGCACAAGGCGGAGGACATGGTGGTGGAGGCCTAGTCCAGCTGTGGACTACGATACGATATTATTGTTTGTATAAGACAGATCGCCACTTTTGTACATGAGACAAAATCGTTATTTTAAGCTAGACTAAATATTCTTTTACCGAGTAGAAACATTTTAGTATAAGGTAGTTTTAGCCATTTTTGGAATATTATTGTTACTGATTATTCAGTTTTAATCATGTTTGGCAACTTATTATATACTTTTATTGCCATATATTACTAAACATTTAAATTATTGAGGATGGAGTACATAACCTCTTTTTATGGCGAATGCTGACGATGTGCATATCTTCTACTTTAGTGAACTTGTAACTTGTAATTTTTAAAAACAAATACGCAAATGTCAAGTATGTATTGACGGCAGAGTTAGAATCTACAATGTTAACATTTTTGAAAACTGAAAATTTGAAGAAAGTAGTCGTCGGAAATTAGAAAATGAATGAAGGAGCCTAGTATATTATTATATAGTAGTCTATGGTAGGAACTCCAACGTTCATTTCTTAATTCCAAAGGCGAATTTCATCAGCACTATTATATATGTTCGACATTCAGTTTCCCCGGAATAAAATAAAATAGAATAAATTATTCATAACTTCAGTAAATATGAAAATTGTATTCGATCATACCTACGTTATCAGACGATATTCTATCACTGCCGCCCCGTATTCGCACAGTGTACGAACAATCTCGTAGTTGGACGAACGTACTTTTAAAAGTACTTTTTTTATTAATACATTTAATAAATACTAAATTATCAAGATGGGGTGCGGTGAATTTGTGGTGAAATACATCTTGTTCTTCGCCAATTTGGTGTTTGCAGTAAGTGGTTTTCTTTCCAATTTCCAAAAAGCTAGTGATATTGTTATTAACAATGTAGGTAGGTTTAGTTAACGAGTGATATGAATTCTTTTGGAAGTGTGTTAAGCCTGTTTGTCCACCTTGTTTATCTGTAGTGGTTGAACTAATTCTGGTTTAAAAGTACGTTGACATTGTTTTGATTTAAAACGGAAAATATCTAAGTAAAGACTTGTGTTTAGATGCGCGGTTGCGCCCGATATCGATTTAGACTTGCATAGGCTGTTGCCATAAGTCCGGAATTTTAGCTCAGCCTTTAGGAGTTTCCTAAAAAGAGAATAGTGAAACACAGCCTATAAAATGAACTTAACATCAACAGTATACAGTTCACCTTATTATAATGGGAGTTTTTATGTTTTAAAAGCGTGCGGAATTTTTTTTAAATGTCCGGAATTTTCTCCGGTTTTTATTGCAGATCTGGGAACTTAGACTAGACTTGCATCGCTTTCATTGTTATTTATTTACCAGACATGCCTTATTTACTTATTTCTTTCAATGCACCACTTATTTGTGTATTATATTAATTTAACGCAGCATAACAAACTGCACTATTCATGATAATTACAATAGTTGAGTCGAACACAGCTAGGACCATTGCTTGTGACTAGTTTTTTGAACCAGCTATAAGTGAACTTTTTTACGATCTATTGTAGATATTATATGGAACAATAGTGTTCATTTAAATATTTATTATACCTACAAATAATGTAGGGATCACGTGTTCCTGAGAGGTGCGCATATTAACAGACGTATACAGGGTAGGACTCCGTTTGTTGCGTTGCTATTCCGTGGGTAGGAATAACACGCCCTCAGAATCGGCGCAGCGACGATCCTTGCAGGCAGAATGACGAAATAACTGTGACATGCAGAAGTACAGCCGGCAAAGTTGGTGGTCGATCACCAACATTGTTGGGTGGAGGTAAAAGTTCAATTTCGTAGTGTCCAGTACTCGGTAGTGGCTGGCTACAGGCTGTTTTATTATGAAATTGATGACAATCAGGCGGGTGTCGACGCGATTGCGGACCGCCGCGCCCCGCCCATGTTCCTGTACCGGCAGTACATGTAAAAATCAATTACCTAGGTTGAGAATTTGAACACTTTTCGAATGTCAAAAGTTATAAATGACAGCCTCCAAAACCTGCTCTGAGCCTGTTCCTGTTTGCTAATGAGTTTTCAACCTTAAGGACATCATAGTAAGCCAAACTAGATTTAACACATAAACAGACCACATCGCTAAAATTACCAGCAACCGAAAGTGCATTAGCTATTTAAGTAAGGTGGTTCATTGTTATGTAAAAGAGCGCCTCTCGCCATCAAACGTAAAAGTTTGGCGAGTTTAGACTTAAGCAACACCTCTGTACTATAGTCTCATTAAATAAATTAAAAAAATAAAAAAAAAATTTAATATCTGTAGAGATTTCAATGGTCCTTGTCTGAAAGCTTTACTTTGTTCGATCGATTTGTGCAACATGTGGGTCATGGATAGATTGCTTGTTAAGTGCCTGAAACACAGTGTAATAACTGAGCTTAATCTTGTAAACCCTTTTTTATCAAAAATCTAATATGATGACAATCACCTTTCTATCTTCCGCTGCACATACCCTAAATTCATGTTTACATCGAATTTGTTCAGTCACCCTCGAAAACATAGTCAATGCAAGCGTTTTGTTAATTTCATGACTAATTTAATCCCGGAGTTATCCATTTCCAGAATGGAAGTACATTCATGGACATAATTCGATTTTCTATTTTTATATCAATCGATCGTTTACGAAAAATCCTATCACAAATAATATCAAACGCACAATGGCACCGTTATCGTACTGCTATTTAAAAACAATAGGTTCCATTAGTATTTTATATTCTCATGTACCCATATCGTGCGATACTCGTAAAAAAAATAACTTCCATAGCAGTTTTAGGTGCGTCTCAGCTCGCACACCTAAAATCTAGCGATAACAATGATAAGATAACTGATAGCTCGCCATAGGGTGAAGATAAGGACGCGATTACAGATACACTTATATTGATTGTACACAAGTTAGGTATGCTAAACTTCTGTGAATATAATCTTTACATAACCCCCAGTACTAGAACCCAGAAATGGCAGCGTATCATGCATGATTCATTAACGTGTACAGGAAACTAAAATATGTATTCGAACAATGACACCTAGGATTTATTCTCAATTTATTTTTAAATGGAATGATACCTATTATTAGATTATGATTACAATTTTTCCTACTCCCTTGATAAGGCTATGTATGTACACACGGCGGCACATGAACCTGTATATTTCCAGTATTACTTGGCTTCGCTTTGTATAGATTTTCTATAGAATGAGCGATCCGCATAAACTGGTTTTGTAAAGCTTGATTGGCCGTCGTGCGTACATATCACTAGCAATAACTAGCGGGTATTAGGATCTCATTAGAATAGGTACATTCCAGTAGCGAAGGGTACATTTTTGTAAGAGGTAAGCCGGAGTACACATCTTTAATGTGATTATATTATTTGTCAATAATATAACTGACTGTGCCATTTTTCAAAGGGAAGCTGGTAGGAATCGTGTTGAATGGAACCTTCGCCACTGGTATATTCAAATGTAGGTGTATTCAAATAAGTGGGACTGCCAAGTTGGTCAAGTGGTCACGAGCACGACTGCTGAGCACGTGATACCTTGGTTGGACTCCCAGGTCGGTTCATACGCTATTAGGTACACATCTGCATGTACTTTATGCTGAAAGCGAAGTGTTCAGAATTGTGGGAAGGATAGATAAACATCTAGACTTTTTAATATAAGTTAGGTTACACAAATCAATAAATTATACAAGTCATATTGATAAAAACAAGGACACTGAACACACTTTATCTTCCGTTGCTCCTGGCTGCCATTTGTAGATCGTTGACAGTTGTTAGTCGAGGTCAGTAGCCCGAAAATCTGAGAACCACTCTTATCAATTCAGCTCCTCCTAGCTCTTTGCGATACTGGTATTCAACTGCATCCTGTTAGACTGGAAGCCGACCCCAACATAGTTTGGGAAAAAGACTATGCGGCAGACGGGTAGGTAGTTACTTCCAAATTATAACACTATAAAAATACTTAACTTTGTGTATTTCTTACACTAAATTCACAAACTCTCTAAAACTTAAAAATATTTTTTTTTCTCAATTAACTAGCATTTGCCAGTCAGTCTTGATTCCTTATACATTAGCAATCTTCCTTGTGTACAACTACATGGTCCAGACACCGAGTGAAACACTCAGGTATGCGCCTTTACAAATAAACAGAAAACATTGAATCACACAATACAATACCGGAACAGATAATAAACATATTTTTACAATAATTGTCGATGATAATCATGACTTTAAAGGAATTTAGAACTGAGTAATAGACTATGGGATAGGTTATGTAATCATCTTTGTACCCGCGACCTCGCCGGCGTGGAGTTGAGTAAATGCGATCAGCAATTTTTGCATGAAAGAGTAACAAAACATCCATTCTCACAAACATTCGCATTTATAATCGTAGTAGTTAATACTAATGATGAAAACACACAACAACATTTTAAGCGACACCCTAGAACCGAAAGTTCGAAGACATGTGAATGTCTAAGTACATATCAACCCGCAATGGGCCAGCGTGGTAGGCTACCTATACTAATGCCCACTTCTTCTTATAGAGAGGGCCTGTGTCCCAGGGTAAATTGAATAAAGCGCCACCCAAATAAATGTCTTTCTAAATATTATGTAATATGTACATTTCAAAACTTGGAACTGAGTTTGAAAACCAACAGTGCGCTTTCATTTCGGAAATAATTTTGGAGTCGCCTAGTTTAACTACTATGTGAAAACTGACACGGAAATAAAGAGGAGTATATCAATCGCAACATCCTATTGGAAATTAACAAAAGTTAAGAAGTGTATTCATAAACACATCTTAAAGTTAATAATCATAAAGCAAACTTTTTGACAAGCAAGCAAGCTTTTTAACCATACGTATTTCGACATAACAAAGAGCCGCTGGATGAACCATAGAGGAGCGACAAATGCACCGACAGAACCGAACTTCGACCGGTTCTTTTACAAAAGATCCGTGCCTGCTTACATGAGCAAATCTGGTTGATTCCGGTGACTACCAAGATTTAAACTAACAATGAACCCTTTTCTCCTCCAGCTGGCCGGTCTAACCCTGCTGGGTCTCGGTATAGCAGTGCAGCTGAAGCTCACGGACATCGTGCAGATAGCAGACTACAACCTGGAGGTGGCCCCGGTCACGTCCATGGTAGTGGGAAGCATCGTCTTCTTCATAGCCTTCTTTGGATGCTGCGGCGCCATCCGGGAGAGTAACTGCATGCTGGTCGTTGTAAGTCTTGTTCTCATTTATCTTGTTAAACGAGATTTATTTCTGTAAATGGGGTAGCTTGTTTCGAAACGAAAATAAACTTAGTCTAGATCTAGATCTACGTTACGTTAGAAAACAAAGAAATATGTCACCGATTGCCGATACTGACCAGACACCTAGCCAAAGAACAGGAGGCACACCCACCATCTCTGGGCTCGTCGTCGTCTTTCTGTAAATTGTTTGTAAAGATCATTTTTACACACATCAGAGTGATGTTCGAATTACAAATATTCGACTGAAACCGAGCTGACCGGACAGTGAACCTGCTGTGGACACCGGACTGATAGATATTTCAGTACACTACCTGCTCTAAGTCCGCTGTCCGTTACAACAACATTAATTTTATTTTTTGTTTCACGCTCCAGTCTCTTTCTGTCTGTTTGACCACACCTTAAGAGCGTTTACGACTTACGTCACTTCATACAAACTTTCAAGTCCTTTTTTTCGAAATGACTGAACCGCATTTAATGAGACTTCATACGCAGCAGCATACATAGGTCTAAAAAGTTATCAGAGAACATTTTCGATAAATAGTGTTATAGGGAATAAATTAGACCGCTTTTAGATTTTCCATAGAAACAAATTACCAATTACCTTTTTTTTAAAAAGACATTTCGAAAATGTTCTCTGATAAATTTTTAGACTTATGTATCCTGCTTATTCGTATGAAGTTTCATTAAAATCGGTTCAGTTATTTCGAAAAAAAAGGACTTGAAAGTTTGTATGAAATGCCGTAGGTAAGTCGTAAACGCTCTTAACACTGTGAATAACAAAACAAACTCGGAGGTCACTAACTGTTTTAAAGTTCAGGCATAATCTTGGCCTGGGTCATATGATCGCGAATCTCGTCGACATGCCGATTAGATTGGAAGCCGGCGACCCCATTTAGGAAATTTTCCGGTATAATTATACCTATCAGTCAAAGTTAAAATGTCTGCAATAAAACACACAAAACCTATTGTTGAAGTACTTAATGTTGATCTGACAAATACACCAATGATTCCAGTATGCGATCTTCATGCTCCTGCTGATGATTGTGAAGCTGACCTTTGCCATCCTCATCTTCGTGAAGTTGGACAACGTCGTCGCTGAAGTGCCCAAGTGGCTCACTGAAGCCTTCCAGAGGGACAGGATCGCCTTCCAGACTATCGAAAAGACGGTAAGTGAACATACTGGTGATTATGGTGATGGTTGATGATGGACTGTCAATCGTCACGCAATCTTTTACACCTTCCTTCATATCATTCCTCACACAATCCATCCATCGTTTCCTTGGTCTCCCTCTCCATCCATCAACTTTTATGTTCATCACTCTTTTAGTCACATGCGATTCGTCCCTGCTCATCACATGTCCATATCAAGACAGTCTATTCCCTTTCAACTTATATCAACATAACTGTAGGAATGTGGGTGTATTAATGTTATACATCTGCCTACTTCTTCTGGGATTACAGGCGAGGTGTTATGTAATATTTTATCTCATGATTTCAGTTCACCTGCTGCGGTCCCAACGGCGCACTATCTTACCTGCCGCAAGGTCCGTCAAACACCTGCTGTGAAACCCCGCCTTGTCTACTCAACAGCTACCCCGGCTGCTCCGTCCTCGTGCAGGACTTCTTCCAGACCTTCGGCGTCGCCATCGGATCCGTCATGATTGTCATCGTGTCTATCGAGGTAAATATGACTTCAGAGATTTGAGAAATAGGGTGTAGAGATCCTCATCCTCCTTAGAAAGGGGAGGATCCTCCGACTAGACGGGTGTCGGGTGACGGGTGTTGTGTCTGGTGGGCTACTGCCCGCGGTTGTTGTTGGATGTTTGTAAGGAAATAATTCAGGTATTAGTCATCTATACAACGCCGAGCTCATCTGGGCAATGTATATACAATGGCTATACCTAGGTATTGTATAGAATGCTGAATGTTCGGCCGGCAATGTTTTGAATATGCGGTTGGCGGGTGATGGAAGTGGGCAAATAATTGTGAGAGACTGCAAATGATCGCTACAAATGGACGCTCGGCTCGTGGGAGTTTGGTCGCAGTTTTAACCTAACCTAACCGATATAGTCGGCGTGCCCTAACTTAGATACTGGGACCATTCGTAGTCTCTCACAGTCATTTGCCCACATCCGCCATCCCTCCAACCGCTGAACATTCGTTATAGTATAGAATGCCTAGGCAAATTATGAAATAAATTATGGATCATACTTTGTCTGAACTTTTTGACATTCTGTGGAATGCCTAGGTATTTTATAGAATACTGGATTACACAGACTGTCAATAATATAAATACTAATCTCGCGGACAACTTTGCTTGCGCTATATGGGTATTTCGTTCACATGTTTCATCAAAGATATCAGATCACTACATGACCATCCTGACGCTTAGATAATGGCCAGCAGATCTTTTAATCTGACCGAATTTCGATTAAATTGGCCAATCTTATAGGAGACCAGCCATCGAAACAGGAGTATTACATTACATATTTTAGTGCGTATAATTGCGACTGTTGTGCAAAGGGTAGGTTCGATTCACAGGCCGGGTGAAGTGTGATTAGAATTTTTCATTATAATTATGTAGTGCTCGGCGTTATCACACCGATAACGCCGAGCCTTGGAAAGCAGCACGTCTCTCTGATTGCGTCGAATTACCGTCCCATCGGGCAATGACTGTATGGTACAGTTACGGTCTGTCAGTAAAGACAGTTTGATCGTTTTATATGTAAGTGCATCTGATTGTGTTCATCAGATTCGTCTTTCAGAACTTCAAAATGGCCTCGCCATGTATATCACAAATTTTACTTCGGTATGAGAAAAATGAGTCTTCCTTCTATTTCCTTCTGAACCTAACATAAAGCATTTTTACAAGTGACTAAAATCAACTACTGTGTATTAGTTTTATCTATAAATAGCAAAGATAAAAATATCCTGAGTACTTGAGTCTTTTCACTTTCTATGGTACATGTATGTTACTCTTGCACTAACACACAAGCGTTAAGTAATCAATTCTGTTTATCAGCTAATCTATATGATGATGATAACCTACTTACTATCTCTGTACTTGAAAGACTGCAGGCGCTGTTGTTTTATACCTGTTTACTATTAGTAACAAATGCTCATGCTAAGGGTTTACAATTGTGAGACAGTAACAAGGATGCATATCTGCTACTGGATATCATAACCTGTCTTTATGTAAAGCTTGCAATTGACCAAACTTATCTACCCAATAAATATGGTCATTCCCCTTCAGAGGGTTGAAAAAGGGAGGGGGGGGGGGGTGAGGGTGTAAAATTCGTCATCCTCCATAGAAAAGGGAGGATCCTCCGTCCAGACGAGTTATAATGTTGATGGGTCCGACACGACGGTCACCTACTGTCGTGTTTTTGTAAAGATGCTATTCGCGCCGACAACTTTAATAGCGCGATGTAGGATTTGTCGCTTTAGTTCGTATGTATCGGTGTAGATGTCGCTATAGCCAGCTATTCGTGATAAATAAATATTGACGTCATGTTCTTCGTTTGCAGTTGGTGGCAGCAGTGTTCGGGCTGTGCCTGGCGAACACCATCCGCAACAAGGGCCGAAGGTCACACTACTAATCACCTCATCACCTAGCTGATAAGTTTACACCTAGTTGTACATAAGTACATTACTTTATTAAATTATAACTGCCTTATGGGAAATCAAGCTTTTATTTTTTCACATAGAGTGAAGTATTTTGGTACTTGAGAGACATTGTCGAGAAGGTGCTGTTGGTAAAAAAATGTATAATTGTCTGTGGAACAAGACTACGCGTTAGTTCTCTATGGCCACGCACCAGAGAGCTATTATGTATGACTATGCTGCAACTGCTGCAAGATATTGATTGCTCTAAATACCCAAGAGGTTCAGCGACGCCTATAACGAAAAAAATACATTTACATTCTAGTTTTAAGTATTTTTTAAAGTTAATAAATGTTGTAAATAAACAGTTTAGTTTTAATGCTGTTATAGTTCGACAGTGGCTCTCATTCGGATATAGAGAGGAGGCCTGTCCAGTCTTACCACCGTGTTACCCCAGTTACGTTACATCCGGTCCCGGGATTGCGAGCCGACTCAACAAAGTTAGAAAAAGACAGGCAAATGGAGGGGAGGAGGCCCGAATCCCAGTTCAGTCAGTCCAGACCTTCCGTCTGGCCAAGTTTAAGGGTTATATATTGATCCCGATCACGAATTGATCAATTTTAGAAATGTCGATGATCGATATTGGTGTAGTAAAAATCGTCCATTCTACCATCGATCGAAGGCCGCTATCGCCGATCGACCAATTGGTGTGGTAACACCATAGTCTCCTGGACACAAGGAACCGTCCTGAGTGCTTCGGACAGGGCTACGAAATCTCTGGTGCTACTCAGATCAGGGCGGTTACTATGACATCTCAAAGTAGGAGTAATTCCAGTGCGTGAAGGAGAGCTATACAGGTCGTCTAGCGCCATCTCTTTCCCACACTGGAAATACTCCTGATTTAGGACGTCATGGTAGGCCACCAGTGCCCCTTCTGTTCCTGGGTAGATATTATATTTTACCCGTTTTGTGTATTTCTGCAGTATTTAGTATGTACCTACTTACGTTCTCATAACGTAACATATGCCGAGGATAAGTACTAATAACCAATATTATTAAAATAAACTCTCTTTTTGGAAGGTAACTGCGTAACAGTGATGACTGAAAGAAAGTTCTTCAGTGAAAGTACTTACATAACCTTACTGAGGACAGTTCTGTGGTCCAGCTCGGTGCTAATCTCTTGAACACGATACAAACATTTGTTTACAAGCGGTTACGCTTGTGCATAGATCGCACAGGTTCGTTGGGAGAGAGTACATTTATAATATACTAGCTGTTACCCGCGACCTTTGTTCGCATGAAATTATTTTGAAAAATTAGAATTTCCCTTTTTGAATCGAATTTTGTTTCCAATTTCAAGGGTTTTATTTTTTTGCACGGAATCCTCATTCTTATTCTAAAATAAAAGTAGCCTTAGTTACAACATTAGCTGTGTCTATGCCTGTAAAAGTCCCGTCAAAATCTGTCCAGCCGTTTCGGAGATTAGCCGTTTGCATCGGATTTTGTTTACTACTTCAAGAGTTTTAATTTTTTTTCACGGAATCCTAATAATTTTTCTAAAATAAAAGTAGTTTTAGTTAGACCTTATAACATCAGCTATCTACCAGTAAAAGTCCCGTCAACATCGGTCCAGCTAGATTAGACGGCAAAAAAGACAGACAGACAACTAGACGGACAGAGACAAAGATCGGAAAAAATGTATTTTTGTTATAAGTGCCGTTTATATTTTCATATATGTATTCAGTAAAAAGCTGTTATTTTGATATGATGAGTAAAGCCACTTCAACTTTATTTATTTGTATAGATGTAACTGTTGAGTTTTCCTAAATAAAAAATTAATCATCGTCTGCCTAGCCTTTTCCCAACTATGTTGGGGTCTGCTTCCAGCCTAAGGGGTCGTCCATTAATCACGTGATGTTTTTTAGCAAATTTTTAACCCCCACCTCCCCCATGGTGATTCGTGGTGAAGTTTTAGACTACCCCTCCCTCCTCCCACCCAAAATCACGTGTATTTTTTTTGGTATAAAGTATCTTAAAAAAAATCAGAATATTATCTTTAAATAAAGGTTAACAGGTATAATCTAATTTAATTCTGGAAAAATAAGCACCGTGATAAAAATGTCAAGGTCACGCACCGCCTTTCGGTTTAGAAATCGCGCGTTCAAAGAAAAAATAAATACACGTGATATCTCACTACACCTGCCCCTCCCCCTAGTGATATTTCGTGATTTTTTCCGAACCCCCCTCCCCCCCTTTCCAGCCTCACGTGATTAATGGACGACCCCTAACCGGGTGTAGCTGAATACCAGTATTTTACAAGGAGCGACTGCCAATCTGACCTCCACAATCCAGTTAGTAATGGGTAATACGATACCCATTGGTAAGACTGGTTGTCAAACTTTCGGGCCGCTGACTACCTGTAACGATTGTCAAAAAACTCAGAACAGAACATTATTTTTTGCAATTTATTCGAAGTATCGGATCTTCAACTCTCGCCGTAAAGCTAAGCGTTGAGAATCTAACGTTAGCGTTAAAAACCGCATTTTCGGACTTCGTTCAAGAACCAGTACTTGATTAAAAAAACGACCGTACCTATATGGGCTATCTCTAAAGTAAACAAAAATAAAACTGGCGAAATTTTAGTACATAGGTACTAATATTTCGCCAGTTTTTTTTTTTTACTTTAACATAGGTTATAAATATTAATCTTTAGTACTCCTACATTCACCAGTTTACTTTTCACCAGTTATGCTTCAGTGATACTTATTGGGGAGCAAGCCTATTGACCTCAACCAACTTCAAAACCAAAAAAACGATAAACACTAACCGATCGAACCCAAGACTCTTTACTCAGCTGCCGCACTTGCGACCACTACACGAGACAGTAGGTATATCTATTTGTGTACAGGTAGATTCAGTAAATGACATGTGATCAAGTGCGGACGTGACGCACGACTAGTGTTGCCAATTCAAAATATTAAAAGTCCGGACATTTTATTTTTTTACCTTTCTTTTCAATATTTTTTTAATTTTTATACCCTTGAGTTGAAACGTCTGTCCGGACAAGTTACAGACCCGGACAAAGTCCGAACACCGAACGAAGGCCTAAAAAGTCCGATTCCGTCAATCAACGGCGCAGCTATGACTCCGTGAGGCACACAATTCCGTTTTACTTTTCCTTTATTTCAGACTTTATTTTAAAATGTTTTCCATTTTATGCGGTTCTTTCAAATAAATGCTTTTTCTATATATCTTTCATTATGTCCGGACAAATCCTGTCGGGTGGTAGACGTACTCGCGACCCACTCCCTGACTGGCGTTGACTGGCGCTGACCCGACAACTAACGGAACAACTGGTCCTCCGACACAGATCGAGCTTAAAGCGGCTGTAAGCGCTTCTTAAGTTTACTTTCATACTATAGCTTTAGTCCGCCACTTTGGCGATACTAGATGATTTTGGGTGCAAGCTTATCAAAAGTTTACCATGTTACACCGCGTTCCCGCCCCTCATGCCATTTGCGAGGCAACTGTCGTCTAGCAACATACTTGCATTACTTGTTTTCTTCTCGAGAGCGTGCCAACTACAGTATGACCTCTTTAAGTTTGAAGTTCATGGCGTGCTGCTAGTCAAGAAACAAGGCAGCACATGAAGCTACCCGAAACTGTCAAATTTTACCAATCAACCTTGAACCTAATGCTTTAGCGGTAAATTTGAAAATCTATTAAAGAAATTTGACAGATTGTAGTAGCTTGATGTGCTGGAGTGCATTTGTTTTAGTTCTGTGTTTTCCCGCCTGCAAAGATAAGTTGGTCGAATTGTACTAAAATTTGCTGTCGGAAAGGTAATCGGCACCACTGACACACAGTTGCAGTGTCTAAAATCTTATTGCCAGTTCTATTAAACCTCGCAGTAGAAAATCTAGAACGTATGAGGAGCAATTGAGTATGACAAGAGGGTAGGGATTGCGTTTGCGTCCGCGCAGTAACTAATGTAGGTACCCAGCCTACTAGTATTGTCCAAAACAGAGGTACTAAATTCACGACTCAAAATATCGGTACTCAAGCGACACACGGTGTGTTACGCATTCGACAGATTACATTCGCAGGGAAAGAAATTGCTCAGAAATGCCACAATTCAACACGATGCGAAACAAGTGAAGCAGGCACCTCTCACTTGAAGTAGGCCGCGTCGCAAGTTACATCTCCTGAAGTCATGTATAGATTGTACAGGGCCTTAATTCCTTACAACTATGTAGGGGAGGCCAGACTAATAATAATCCTTCGCACACTTAACAACTCAGCGTTTCAGCAGCTTGATTCTCAATCCAGTATCATCAGTATCGAATGTTGCCGGGCGCCAGTGATACGTAAAAAGCGATTTCAAATAAAAAGCACCTCCAAAAGTAGCAGCATCATGTAACGGGACCGCGAGTACTTGCACCTTGCAGTGGGTTCAATGACCTCGCAACGTGATAACACTATATAGCATGTAGGGAGTATCTACAGTACGTTATACAGATTATCAGGCTGATCAAGAACAACATAGGTACATAAAATACCAATGCATAAAAAAGATTATGAGGAAAACCGTATCACAAAAAGACAAGCAAGAAGGATCATTTTAAGATGGAGCCACAAAGGGATCGTGAGGATAATGTTTGCGATTTTATCTTGTTTATTTTAAACAAGTAACTTAATGTAGGTAGTTATTTGGTCAAAATACTGCGGAAACAAGCAACAGTTCGTGGAATAGCAATGTCATCTTCTTACAGTTTGTCAGTCAAGCTAAGAATCGCCGAAAGGCTTCATGAAACTACGGACGACAAAAGAAAAGGCACCCGATTTTATTTTTTACCTAATCAACAAGACTACCACTATCTAAGTATTCTAAGTGAAACAAAATTGTATTGATGCGTACAGTCCATGTACTAGCATAGTGCGTGGAATAATACGAACAAGGGGTCAACATACGATGCGACAACCTGCATGCAACCTGATGGAGAATCCTATAGGTAGATAATGCAGTATGATTTGGCCTGCCATCGCAATGCTGCTTTCAAAGGTTATCAGTACATCATAGTTAACTTGCCAGGTGTCAAGTTATGCTGGGATCTTGTTTGAACTGTCACGTCTTTTATAACTATAGACATACATAGCAAGTGGTCCTATTGACGCGAAATCTTTCTGAGCTGCGGGTGACCGTGTGTTTGCACTGTTTGTTAAACATAGTCTGGGTGCGAATTCGGTACCTTGTCTATAAGTTCTCTCTGCTACAACTTCGGTAAGTAAAAGACCACAATATCTTCGATAAGTTTTTCCAAAGATGAGATGAAAATCAACGTTGCTGAACGGCCCTTTGTTAGTTTTTGGCCCTTTTTGAAAACTGAAATCAAAATCAAAAATCAATCAAAATCAAAGCATTTATTTCAAGTAGGCCAGTTACGGGCACTTTTGAATTGTCGAAACAAAGACAACAGTAAAACATAGCTACAGTCCCAGTCACAAGGCACAAAAACTGTGAAAGTACTGTAGTTGCCCATTCCCTAACGTAGATCTCTATGGAGAAGAACGGGCAAGAAACTCCATGGACACTCTTTTAAATCAGAATACTTTAACAAAACCTTGGTTACATCATTCATTTTGAGATGGTACATTATGTGAGAACGATGCAGCCAGATGTGTACGTTAAAGTGAGCCCCTGCCCGGAGGGCTTCTGTCCGAAAGTTTTCCTAGTATAATTTTAGCGTTCTCTCACTCCTCACGCCATACTATGTTTTCTAAATAACTTCCTAAAGTTTTTAACTACCCTCGATATATTATAAAACTTTAGATAATGTGGAAGGAAGAAATAACCTGTGAACCCCGTTAATACAAGAAAACTCAATAATAAAAAAATACTATAAAAACAGGATCAATTAAAAAGCTTTAAATAACTAAAAGCGTAGCACCTAAATCACTTTTAATGGTATTTAAAGCAACAGTAAAAGAATTGTTGATTATTTATTTGGAAAAATTCTGCCAGTTTTTTACTACTACTAAGTATCTCGTCTTGGGACAACTTTACTAATAACAATATGGTTTACTTCCATGAGGAAACAAAACAAGGCTCCGAAGATTTCTCGCGAATTGAATAAGAAATTGAGGTAAACAGGTCGGTCTAGCGTTTGAGGTGCCAGTTTAACAATCACTCAGACAAGTTTGCAACTGTTACCTACATTGTAGCTATTCTTGGTCACGTACTTTACATTCTGATAGATTCTCTGTGATTTAGAAAACAGGGGGGTCTAAATTTAGTCAGCTTTTACCATACAGTACGTCATGTATCAGGATGATGGCAAGAAAGACCTGGATAAGACTTGCGCAAAACAGGGAAACATAGTACAACAGGGAGGAGGCCTATATGTTATACTCAGCAGTGGTTAGAACTAGGCTGCCAACGATGATGCTGATGTATTGGAGGGAAATTAATCTGATACGAATGCTGATTCTCATGTGGATGATCTTACGCCGATGATACAGCTGTCGTCTTCTCAGGGAAAACATGGGATGATGTTAAAAATAGTGCTGAAGAAGGGCTAGCTCTCGTTGCTAACTGGCTAAAAAATAATCTGCTCACCCTGAACACAAGCAAAACCACATACATTTGTTTTAATATTTATAATACTCAATTACAATCAGACAAAGAATTTAATTTAAGAATCCACACGTGCGACATTACTACAGATGGAACCTGCAGCAATTGCCCTACTATACAGCAAGTTACTCGAACTAAATATCTGGGAGTGATAATTGACCAGCGTCTTTCCTGGTATCCTCAACTGGATCAAGTCATGAATAGAGTTCGAAAATTCATCTGGATATTCAAAGAGCTGAGATATGTTGTACCAAGGAGAATAAATAAAAATAATAGCAACCAAAGAAATCTATTAAATGAAATTTATGTATCTTTGGTCCAGTCTGTTTTAGTATATTGCATAACTGTGTGGGGTGGAGCAACGAAATCTAGTTTCCTAGAGTTAGAACGCGCTCAAAGAGCGATACTTAAGGTGATGTACTTCAAAAAAAGAATATTCTCCACTGAAAAGCTTTATGATTTATGTAATCTGCTGTCAGTGAGAAAATTGTACATCCTTCTGATCATCCTCAAAATGCACAAGGCGACACCATATGATCCCAAAATAGTAAAGAAGAGAAAGAAACATTGCATAGTCAACGTTCCCAGGACTAAAACAGAATTTGCCAGCAGACAATTTAAAAAACGCTCAGCCTTCTTATATAATAAAATAAATAAAAATATATATATCTATGATAAAAAACTAATTGAATGCAAAAAAAAACTTATAACATGGCTTCATAGTTTAAATTATGATGATACAGAGCTACTTTTGCAACGTGTGACTTAATACTGAAAACCATTTTTAATGACATAACACACACACATACATACACACACACATACACACACACACACGCACATACACACACACTCTTTTCTAATTACGTAATTGTATATTTATATTGTAAGGGAATGAGCGGAGCCTTCAACTACAGGCATTTCTATGCCTAAATGGAGACTCCTCGATATGCAATGTAAGACAAATTGATATGAAATAAACTTATTTTTTTTTTTATTTTTTATTTTTTTTTTTTATGATATGCCACTTCAAAGATACCATTTCAATGGTCGTATTAAAATGGTCTATGAACAGCAGGAGGCCAATTATCAAGCATAACACTAACCCACATACAAAACTAATCACTTTAAAATACAACTTAAGAGTCCCATTGATTTTCTAAGAGCGTAACCATAATTTGCATCAGTCGGTTCAAGACAGGCTAGATAACCGTTGTAGGCTTGGCCTAGATCGAAAGCTTCGGAACTAAGTTGTTGATATTCTTGAGACCAACTCGTTGAAACATAAGTCAATATATGGTTGTGATAGTAACGGGCTTTTATGCTTTAGTCCTTAGAGAACATTAAATAAATTCTAGAGGACCACTCTTTTCAGGTCATCTACTTATTTAAAGCCATTTGGGTGAGTTTTGATTCGACTGTAGAAAAACTTTGGTTCTTTTAGTTCATTAAGTCTCGTTCTAGTTTCATTTTCTAAACACAGTTGTAACATTGTCCCAGAAAGCTATAAACAAGAGGTTGTTTATTGATATTCCGGTGAGCACAGCTAATCAGGTGTTTAGGTGACCATAAATTGTGGAAACGCATAAATTTTGTCAGTACACGCTCGTCATGGTAACGGTTCGTTTATGGTATAAATGTGGAGATAACTCACACAGGCCGTGGATTGCTTTGACATTGAGCTTTATAATAATTTAGATTCTAGTATTTCCGTGTCCCTCTCGAAATAAACGTTACAATAACACCACGGCTTTCTTTTAGCTTGGGCTGCTCAAATCTTTTTTTAACTTACTTGAGTAGTTTTTATCAGGCTGTTATTGGAGCAGGTACAACCTATGCTCAGAAAGCCGTTAATTGGGTACCGGCTTCTGTTACTTTTTGGGAAAGAACAGAGAGAGTGGTATTTGGGCCGATGCACCCTGAATACAGGACTACTAGCTCTTCTTAAAAATATTTGTGAGAAACATCTGCTGGAACCCCAGTCTTTGTTGCTTTATAGGTGCGCGTAAACCAAGGCTTTAGTCAACTTTAAAAATGGTGTTACATTTAGGATATTTCTTTTTGCCGTCGGTGTGAGTCAACTCAACATTGGAAATACCAGGCGGCATATTCAAATATTAGCTGTTGTGGGCAGCGCGGGCGCCGCTCCGCACTCGTTGCTCGTGCATACATTTGAATATATTTCTCTAAATCACTTCTGTATTAATCTCGAAATGTCTCCAAATACTGGTTTCCTTTAGTTCGGCCCCAGAGACCAATGAACCCCGAAAGTATGCATAATTTAAGATTTTTGTCTTTTTGTTACAAGCCCTTTTAGAAATCAGAGATGCCTTTAAGATAATGCTAAAAATATACCAAAGCTTTATTAAAAATCGATATTTCAGAAATGATAAAAGCTTGTGGTCTCTTGCACTTATGGTCGGATCCAGAAAATTCCATTTAGGTACATATATGTAGGCATATAGAAGAGAGAGGAACTCGTGGCTAAACAATAACAGCCGCTCGAGTCGATCTTTAGGTTAAGCCGTGCTTACCTAGGTTGGAATGTGGATGGGTGACCGCCCATTACATACCGAGTTTCCTCCGTGCCTCGGAAAGCATGTTAAGCCGTTGGTCCCGGCTGTCATCTGTAGATCTTTGACAGTCGTTACAGGTAGTCAGTGACCCAAAAAGTCTGACAACCAGTCTTACCAAGGGGTATAGTATTGCTGACGACACGCTGGTACTGGCACAAGGGAGGTCGCACGAGGCGGCGGCCGAAAACATGACACGCGGGGTTGCGATAGTTGTGGATACGATCCGGCAACTGGGTCTCGAGGTGGCATTGCACAAGTCCGAGGCCATGTGTTTTCATGGGCCTCGGAATGCGCCACCGTCGGGGATCCCTACTGATGGCGGGAGGGGTTTCCATCGGCGTCGGGTCGACGTTGAAGTACTTAGGACTCGTCCTCGACAGCCGGTGGAACTTCGTGGAGCACTTCCGACGTTTGGCTCCCAAACTGGAACGGACAGGGGCTGCCTTCAAGCGGCTTTTGCCCAACCTGAGGGGTCCAAACGCCTCCTGCCGGAAGCTATACGCGGGGGTCGTGCGGTCCATGGCCCTTTACGGGGCCCCGGTGTGGGCGCGTTCTTTGAGGCGGCAAGCCGCCCACTACTTGAACGCGCCCCAAAAGGTGATAGCCATAAGGCTAATCCGGGGGTACCGCACGATCTCCGGCGAGGCGGCTAGCCTCCTTGCCGGATTGCCGCCATGGGATCTGGAGGCGATAGTCCTCGCGCGCCTGCATGAATGGCGCGCGGAAGCACTACGTCGGGGGGAAACTCCGCTGCCGCGACAAATTGCCGCTCAGCGGACAGACCTCCGGCGTGATCTCATGGCGACATGGAGAGAGCGACTGTCGCAACCCTGTGCAGGGCACGCCACCATACTGGCGATAAGTCCCCTCTTTGAGGAGTGGCTAGAGAGGCGCCACGGCGCCCTCACCTACCGCCTGACGCAGGTCCTCACCGGACACGGTTGTTTCGGGAGGTTCCTGCACCGAATCGGGCGGGAGAAAACGCCCGGGTGTTTCCACTGCGAGGATCGTCCGGAGGACACCGTGGAGGTCTGCCCCGCTTGGGCGGAGCACCGCCGTGTCCGCATAGCGGCGATTGGCGGCGGCGATCTCTCGCGTCCGGCCTTGATTCAAGCCATGGTCCGGAGCGAGAGGGAATGGGAAGCCGTCACCTCCTTCTGCGAAGCAGTCATGCTAGTGAAGGAGGTGGCAGGACGTGAGAGGGAAAGAACCTCACGTCCGAGCCGCCGCGGGAGACGCCCTGGGCGTCGGGGGTCACGTGGTGGCTTCCGACCACCGTAGGCGCTGGCCTGTGGACGGCGAGTTATGGGCTAGCTCGCCGTCCGGCCGTCTTATGACGACAGGCCGTGTCGACGGCGCGTTCGTGTTCCACGCGCGCCTCAAAGAGATGTCAGCAATCAAGTAGGGGTCCGCATAGGCCGATGCCTGCCGGAGCTGCGGGACTGTTCGAAAGAGATACCGTGGCCCTGGAACACAAAGGGCAAAGAAGGAACATGGATGGTTTTTAGTCAGTACAAGTCTGACACTCCCCTCCGCTCCGCCCAGAGTGGGGGGGGGGGGTCATTTGATGATTTCCCATCCGGAAAAAAAAAAAGGGGTATAGTAATACCCAGTACTAACTGGGTTGTGGAGTTCAGATAGGCAATCGCTCCATGTAAAGTATTGGTTTTCAGCTGCATCCGGTTAGACTGGAAGCCGACCCCAACATGGTTGGGTAAAGGCTAGGCAGATGATGATGTAGGTATATAGAATTAGTCAAATGACTCGTCAAAATTAAAAAAAGTTTGAAAATGCAAATCTTATAAAGTTATGATGATTCTACGGTTGTAAGAACCTCCACAATCCAACAGTATCGAGTTGCCAACAAAGGGTACTCTCAAATACTTCGCAATACAATACAAGAAAAAAAGATTAAAGTAAGTAGGTAATGTCTTGGAGTTTTGGTCTTCTGGCAGCGAGATGGGCAGACGACACTGTTGCCATCGCACAAAAACCTAGATGGGACTGGCACAGGAGTGTGGAAATTCTGTATGGGTCGCGAACGTCATGCGTAGCAGTTCTCGCGGCTCATCCGCCAAGGCGACAGTAGGCTTACGGCGGTGTTTTTAGTGCGGTTTCTCCACGGGCGGTGCCGTGTGCATAGGCATTTTTCACCGTTTCCGAAAAAAAAGGTGTGTGGAGATTGGCATAGGAGTGTGGAGATTGGCACAAGGGCATGGAGATTGGTACAAAGAGAGTCCAGCAGTGTGTGAAGTGGGACTGTGGATAATGATGGAAAAGTGCTATAATAACTATTTTTCAAAATTTATTTGGCAGACGCGAAGCAATAAATACAATCAGATAAAATCGTATTATTATACACACAGGTCACAATTTCAATCGAACACGAAACAGTCGATCACGCGATACTTATATAGTCACCGATTTATCTCGATCGCAATACATTGTTATTGAAGAGAGTGACTGTTTCTCTTCACTATTGTATGCTAACAAGCACATTAGACACCTGTGACTAATGCCTACGATACCATCTCAACAGCAATTGTAAGGTGACGTTTGACGATTGTTTACCAACTTTTACTTCTATTGTTAAGTACATTCCGAGGTCCCTGATCTTCGTCATTTAATTTGGTCTCTGAACTTCGATTTTGAGACATTCTTATGGCGACATCCACGACTTGATTAATCAATAAGTAATGTGCTCCATGCAAGTTCTTGAACATGGAAGGCTTCGTCGAAGCTGGCCCAGAAAGACGTGTCACGATGACTAAATACGAATCATAGTTCGTACCATAAAGGCTGGTACGAAACGAAACGAGACAAGAGTAGACTTGGGGGCAGCATTTTGACCAGCAGTGGGATCGAAAGACAAACTGTTTATTTATACAAAATGTTTTCTATAATGTATTTTTATCATAAGTAAGTTTTTACATTCGCTGCTTTTGTAGCAAATATTTTGGTATTTTTGATTAAAATTTATTAAATTTTTCCTCAAGAAGTGCAGGTTTGACCAGAATGCTAAACACCTGTAACAAAAACAAAACTAATAACTTTTTTTTAATATGTGGAACAACCACTTTTAGTATCGGGGTTGCTTCGATACTGCCTTACTTACCTAGATTAGGATTCTTAATTAATTTAAAAATTGATTAGCCAGTGATTAAGTTCTGCGAAAACTTTCA
This sequence comes from Noctua janthe, assembly GCA_910589295.1. NCBI lineage: Eukaryota > Metazoa > Arthropoda > Insecta > Lepidoptera > Noctuidae > Noctua > Noctua janthe. The sequence goes on along the minus strand of OU342565.1, from coordinate 1,177,534 downwards.
CTTGACTAGTTTGTACTAAAAAGAATTATGTAGATATCTGGCTGGTAATAAATTAGAGATTATTATCATTTAGAAAAATGTAGATACAGTTATTCTACTTTTGTCCTCAATTTTGTATCTAGATTGTAAAAAACTCCTTGTTTTTAATACATTTTATAAGCAACTTTAGTCGTAAACTTTGTACATTTTTTGTATATTACCTATGTACCTACCTTATAATTTCTCTAAGACATTGCGAGCTTTTTACTAAGGGCTGGCAAACTCACGTGAAGCGAAACTGGTTGATCCTCTGACGAGCTTAGAATCTGTGGACTGTGGTTAGCCTTCAATAAACTAGTTTATCCTGAAATCGAGCTGCGTTCGTATAGCTAGGGAATAAACCACGTAGGTTGGTCTAAAAATATATATAAAGGTCCGTGGTATGCATTTATGGAAGTTAGAAGAACTTCATATTTATTTTTTTTAATTATGGGCCTACTGTTGACCTCGATCTAATCTGCTTTATATTAATTAACAAGATAAGTCGTGGTTGCTCATTTTGATGTAGGTACATTATTGTACTAAATCATCAGTTAGAAGAAATCAGTCGGAAAAAACACTTTTATCACAATCATTATTTTATTTACATACTTATACTTATTTAATTGAAAGCAAATAGTATTGCTGTGAAACATGATTCATGATAAATTAATTAGATCTTAGCGTAGCGCGATCATCATTCTCCTTTTGAGATCTCAATTTATTTGGGGTCGACGCAGCATGTTTTATTCTTTAACTTCTGCTCAAGTAGTCGTCATCTAAGTCGTCAACCTCTTTGATACCATGACCTCTTTTACACAGTCAATCTATTGTTTCTTTGGTTCTCTATTTAGGTAATAATATGGTTATTATCTAAGAAAAAGGAAGAGGAAAACCATTTCAAAGATGGGAAGACGACTTAAAAGCGAGAGGGACATGGTGCCGAAAATTGACGTCCATGAGCTAAGAAAGGGCTGGAGAGGTCTATGCTAACAAGCAAAGCAATCTGGACATTTCTGATGCCTTGTAAATAAATTGTAAAACTATTTTTAAGCAGTGGTTATAGAGGCTATTTTACCAAAATAACGTGTATACTCTGCCCGGATCCTCGGAAGTTACTTTCCTTTTAGGTGAACACTTTCGTCGTATGACTTCTGACCTGCCATTGTGACACACAACATAAATGCTTCGGAAAATGAAAGTAATGTGTTGACTATACCGTACTTTGTTCTTATAGTCCTGGTTCAGCAATGATTAGACAAACACAAGATGTTTGGTGTATGTATACATACAGGATGGCAACTACTCACAGGCAATCATTAATATTATAAAGAGGCTAAGTCTATAATTTGGATGCAGGGCGTAACCTTCGGAACAGATGATCCGATCCCACAAATACTTTCACAAATAAGAAGCTACATTTTTTTTTTTTTTTTTTTTTTTTTTTTTTTTTTAAAAAAACATTGCCCCGCACTAGGAATTGATCCTGTATCGTGGGTGCGTTTACAAACATTTAAACTCACATACACAAACAGCCAGACCCGGAACAACTACCTGTAGGCCATACAAATATTTGTTCCGTGCGGGAATCGAACCCGCGACACGAAGCGCAGCAGTCATTCGCTCAGCCACTGCGCCAACCGTGCCGTCATCACATTATCCCCCAGTTTCAAAGGCCATATTTAATAACATTCCCGTAGGATAATCTCCAAACAACGCGAGCGAAGCCGCGGGCAAATGTTCATGATAAACAACTTTCGCAGTCAATTCATATCCAATCTGAATAACTATTTAGAAAAATGAAACCAACTATAATAGCTCTTAGAGGGCTCTATAGTGTAAGCTGTAGGTAAGGTACAAACAATTTAAGCTGCTACTATTTTGAAAATCTTTTCTTTTGAAGAGAAAGGAGTTAATGATGCCGTGACGTCTGACAGGGGAGAATGGAAGAAGATAACGTGTTGCGCCGACCTCAAATAGAATGGGATGGGCAGGAAGATGATGATTTTGATCCTCTTCCAGCTGCGTCGCAGGTCTAAAGGTCACAGGCACTAATGCTAAGCAAGAGATCTAGTGTTTTATTTTTCAGGCCGGCCAAAATGCTGGTTTGGTTGGTGGCAAAAGTCTCTCTTCTCCTTCGTAACCCTCTCTTCAAATCGGTTTGATGGATCATTTACTGTTCGCGCCCTTTGTTAGAATTATTCAAGAAAAGAATAAGGGAACATTTCCTGTCAACATGATCAATTTGTATGTATATAGGATTTTATATATAATATTGCATGTATGTAGTCTAGCTTATAAAATGATTAATTTAATTATATGTAGGTACTGTTTACGCCATAGGTATATCCTCCTTTGCAAATCTCGTAATTGAAATTAGGTTTGCTGTTTTTCGAGCAAATTGTTATTGGGTGTATTCACAGATATAGATAGACTGGTGTATTCCATCAGGAGAAATTCCTGATGGAATACACCAGTCTAGTCTAGTTGCAGCCACGGAGTCTGGATTTGTGCCCGGTTGATGGCTATAAGCTCGTCGCCTATTTCATGTTATAGGGGGCGAGCCTATTGCCATCAACCAGGCTGTCATGTGAACTGGCGGCTAACTGTGGGTGTACTATTTGGGACACCTCTGCCTAACAGCCTAACCCTTCGGGGATTACAGGCGTGACATTATGCTATGTTATATTAAAACTAATACGAAATATTGGATCGGTGGATACACCTCTGCCAAACCCCAACAAATCAGGCATGATACGGTAGCATGGTTACGAGAATACTGACCATTGCTTTTATAAACATGACCAATGCGGAAACATAATATAAATCGCAAAATTTTAAAAACTAAGTACCTAGTACTTGTTAATTAATATAAATAGTACCTAATCCATACAGTTTTATCAATTTACTCGGTAAGTAAAATGAAAACATATAGCAACATGAAATAAACAGTTAATTTGTAAGGAGACAACGTATCGCGGTGTAGGCAATTTAAACACAAATAATGACAAAACATTTAGCGCGGTCGGAACGTACGGAAAGCGTAAACATGGATGCGCGGTGGCGGCCGGTCCGGCACCGTTACCTCACTCGTATAAATGAAGAACCCCTCCCGGCCACCTTAGTACACCGCGACAACAACCATGCGACTACACGCGTTCCTACTGGTCGCCGGGGCCGCGCTGTGCGCGCGCGCCGCTTCTATCCCCGTGGCGGAAACAGAGAAAAAAATTATTGACATCGTCCCCGACAACTTGGATAAACTACCAGAAAATACATCCAGTGAACAGGAACTCATCGACCAAGAAAACACAATTAACGATGTCGATAACAAGTTGCGCGCCAAACCAGAGGACATCCCTGTCGAAGTCATCGTCGACAAAGCGCAGCCCACCCTCAAAACTGACGAAGAACAGGACGAAGAAATAAACAGACCTGTTCCAGACTTGCGGAACCCCGGCCCGCCTCAACGTCAAGAACACGAGACTCAAAATCCAGAGTTCTATGCATCCGAACAACAGACTGTCGCGCTCTTCAAACAAAGTATTAGCGATGCGCAGCATGTTTTAAGTCAAGGTTTCCAGGGAATTACCGACGGCATCCAACACATTGCAGCAAACAACGAGCCGATTCAAACATTGCAAGTGAACATCCAGTCCCTGCGTGACAGTTTCACTGCTCAAATTGTTAAGGTCAACGGAACCATTCAAAATTACCTAAACACAGAAAGTGCAAGTAATGATAAACCTGCTGTAGAGCAGACTAAAGCTGGTTTCCATCAAATTGAAGAAGGCCTTTTTAAACTTAGAAATGAGTTCAACAGAGGAGTGAGCAGTTTAGCTAGTGGCGTCGATGTGGTTGCAGCTCTGAAGGCTGACAGTGAAGCGAATAGCGAAAGCTCTGGCTCGACCGCCAGTAGTGCCACCGCCGCTCCGTCTCCAGCGCCAGGAAATCCCTTAATGCAGTTTATGCAGGGTGTGCAATCTCAAATTGAAACTGGTGTGCAGAGTTGGCAAACTCAATTACAAAATAATTTGCATAATTTGCAAGAGACATTTAACAGAGTAACTGAAACTTTTAACCCGGCCTCGATCACAGTCTCACCAGCTGGAGCAGCTGGCCCAGCGGGAGTGCAAAGTGACACTCAAGTGACATCTGCTCCCACATTCCCAAACTTTTTCCAAAATCTCCAAAATATCCAAACCCAAATTGGTAGCTTTTTTAGTCAAGGACCCAACGCAGGTCAAACACAAAACCAAGGTCAAACACAAAATCAAGGTCAAGTACAAAACCAAGGTCAAGCACAAAACCCGGGCCAACCAGGACCTGGAGGATTTCTAGGCATTTTCTCACCTCCACCACAGCCCGGTCCAATTGTATCAGCAATTACTAACTTTGTAAACACCTTTACTTCATTCGGCGACAACAAGCCTGTAACTCAGGCTCCAGCGTCCTCCGGACAGCCCGTTGAAACTTCGAGCAAGCCAAGTGAAACTGCCGTCAAGCCCGACAGCAAACCTGATGCTCAGGCAGAAACAGCGAAGCCCACTGAAGGCGCGGAGACACCCGCACAAGCCGGCGCCGTCACCCCCGCCGGTCCCATCCGACAGATCCTGCAGAACAACCCCATCACCAAAGGCATAGCCGGCGCCGTGCAGCGCCTACAGAACATTAACAATCCTGAAAAACCAAGAGACGAACAAACAGCAGAACAAGTCAAAAATTTAGATGAAGAGAAAACTGATGCTGAATCTAAAAAAGGAGGCGGTCCAAATACTGGTGAGTAAGAAATCACATATACTATAACTTAACACTCATGCCAATGACTACTAATAACCTTGTTTAATAAATTTCCCAACAGTGGCAGCGTGGGGGGTTTTCATCAATAGTCTGATAGGCACAATAAGTGCTGTTATAAATGGTACCACTGGCACCATCAGCACAGCTGTTAACAGTGCTATAAACACGGTTGGCGGTAACATTCAGGTACCGAAACGAAGAGTTTCTGCGTTCTGTGTGGGCTATGTGTGTACTGAAGTAAATTGTGGCATAACATTACGTGTTCAATGTGTCGCTTTTGTCTGTGCTATTTGTGTCGATACTGTCGATAGCTGAGTTCCTGTGACCATAAAGTAGAAATGCTGTTGAACCAGTTATCTGTGAGGCTTATAGTGTGTAAGGGATATCAACACGCAGATGTCCCTTACACCGTTTATTGAATGTTATTGTATGTTCTTAGTTCTGGGCGAGAGTGATCATAAGACTGGCTTCAATTATTCAAGTAACGAGCTTCTGCGACGTTTAATATATTTGCCAAGTTTAGTGTGAAATCCACTTCTCAACGCTGACTGTTAATAAAATCGAGATATCTAAGTAACAAGATACTTGAAGCCAATAGTAATCAAAGTAAAAAAAAAAACAGTTTAAATGAAAACTCCAAATATCAGCTTACATAAAAGCAAAAGAATATATCCATGATTGTTGTTTTTATTTATTCAGCTAACACTAAAAAGATCTTAGGTACTCACCTACGGTATTGCAAATTTGCAATGAAGAAATTAATTTACTTGATAAAATGCTTTTTTCAATGAACGCAATGGAATCAGGGTAGCTACTGAAATGTAAAACTAACCCAGTCATGCCAGTACCAGTATATTATGTATTGTGAGCTGCTCTATGTGCTAACGTATTATGTGTAATTAGGTTCTAGTACATCCATTACAGTTTCGTTCATATTTGTAACTATTCTGGCGTTAGATTAGGTAATTACACAGCTATCAAGCAAAACAATACATGCTACTGTGTGTAATAGCCAGAACGACCAAATACCTCCAAGTGTTAATACGATCATTTGTTATTTTACCTACTTGAAAATTGAAATTAAAACTGTAATGTAACTAAAGTTAGGTAGGTAGGCACGACAAATAGACATAGACAAATGGGAATTGCTTCCAAAGCGTTGAGTTGCTAATTGCTACAAAAACTTTCAACAGGATCGACTGATGCTTGTGGTAGCGTAATTATGTCAAACCATTTTTTTTTTACTTTGCCACCGTCATCGTTACCTACCACTGATAGATTTTTTGGTCCCTGTAAACAATATTATGTAAATAAAACCCAGTCCGATCCGTAAAGGAGTTAGGTATCGAGATTAGATTCTATTTATGTAATCCTTTTAAGGTAACAAACAAAAAATCTTCAATAAAATTAAATAAAATGAGGAAACTTACATGGCAACACAGGGGTGCGGGCGGCGACACTCCAGACATAGACAAACAATTGACGATTGAACATACCTACTCGCCAAACAGAGTATCGTCACGTTTTTAAAAATTGTTAGATTTTAGGGAAATGGTGATAATTAGGGCACAAAAATCCGCTTCTTTCGAATCGGACAGATTTTTTTTAACATATTTTATGTGTGGTTCATATGGTTATTTAGAAACAAATCCAGTACTGCGAGGTGATTCCAAAATTAGGTGAAAATTAGGTGTGGAAAACGTGCGGATCAACGCTATATGAACTGGGATAACTGCAAAGCTTGCTCACAAAGTAAACTGTTAGCGTGTGGCCATAGTAGGAACTAGCGCCGGCATTTTTTTTTCTAATATGTGCCAATGTCATACAAGTGCCAAAAAAAACGTGGCGCACTATAAACTGCATTAGATTTGGCACACAGACTTCATGTAGGTGAAACCAAACAATAAGCCTACGTACAATAAAATTGTTAGCACCTTTGTGCGATGCTACTTTCTTTTCCTCGAAAGGCAGGTTATTTGTAAGAAAGGCACTAAGTTATGGACTGGTTTGTCAAAGCCCTCATCTTTACGGATTAACGGTTTCTTGACCACGTAGTTGTTAAGTAGAGAACAGGAAAGTTTTATAACTGCCTTCAAGAGGTTTTATTATAATTTGGGCTAACAACTTGATTCCTCTCAAGTTTATGTAATAGTAGGTACTTTATGATGTAGAGGTAGGTAATAAAATGGGTACCTTCTTATACGGTAGTGACAGTTTAATTGATATACGCAGGTTGCCTAGTGGTAATAATTTTACGTTTTTGTTAATCGTGCCAATTTGTAATTTGTTTCTAACACTGATTGTATAACAATCAAACTTTATATCATTATTCATGTTTTGGGAAGCTAATTTTTCCGTTTTTGTGTTCCCAGGGGATAATTACGACAGTAGCAACAGCAGCGACCGGGTAGAACAACCTGAAATTGAAATCGAGAAGGTTCCAGAAGTTCAGAAGGTTCCAGAAGTGCAAAAGGTTCCAGAAGTTCAGAAGGCTTCAGAAGACGAGATTAAAGAACATAAGACCGAAGAGGTCGCTGACAAGACTGAATAAGTCATAGTATGACACTTATAAGTGTAGAATTATTTATTTATTAAGATTTAATGTAAATAAAAGACAATGATGACGAGAATTAAAGTTTTCTTCAACTGATTTTTTGTTTTTATTTTCCTGGGAAAAAGTGTTTATAGTAATAATCATAATCTCAATTTTTATTAAATGTTAATATTTAAAAATATATATATTATTAAATATATTTATATTATATACAGACCACAAACAGAACTAAACTAAAGATAAAAATAAGACTAAAATCACAGATAATATAATACTACGTACAGATACCCAATCCCATACAAAGAAATGATACCTCCCTAAAACTGGCAATTGGACCGGCTATTTATTTTCCTCCATTTCTTCAAAGATGGTAGCACCAACGTCTCACTGATTACCAGAGGCAGTAATTTTACAATGCCATCTAGGAGTAGGCCTAATTTCTAGGTGGCATCGATACTAAGTGGCATCGGTACTACTATAACAATGTAACAAAAAATATCTCGAGTTGGCGAAACGGTTTCATTTGTGTGAGTGAGCTAACAAACATCTCTTTGCGGCGAATGCGTCTTCATTTGTTTTTGAATATTTCAATACTTTTAGAGCGTTTACTACTTACGGCATTTCGTATAAACTTTCAAGTTCTTTTTTTTCCGAAATGACTGAATCGATTTTAATGAAACTTTATACGCTTAAGCAAGATACATAGTTCTAAAAAGTAAAAAAGGGTGGCGCTAGTGTCACGATAACATTGGCTCCGTATTTAAATATTCGTAAAAATACTCAACACTCTTTTTAAAGTTTAATTGTGTCATTTTTCAGTCAGTTTATGTCCAATACCCATCGTCTATCGTTTGCAGAACAATATCATAAGTGGTGTGTAAATAAAACTGTGTTAAAGTAATAGCATCAAAATAGTGTTTACAAACAAACAGTGCATCCAGATAAGTACACAACACTTAAACAAAAATATGTATTATTACTCAATAAAACAGTAATACAGTGATACAATAAACTAAACATATCTAAAACAAAGTGAATTCAAAACTTTTCTCTAACACTATAACGTTAACATTATTCAAAAGTGAACGACGCATGACGCCAACTTTTCAACCAATAACAACAAAGAAAAACGAACTTTTTTTTTTATTCTCTAATCTAAAAGTACAATACATCCACTTATTTCATCACTACTAGTACTTGTATAGATGGCGCAAGACAAGTGACTCGGACCGTGATGTAATTAGTTGTGAGATCGAACCCAACCCACACTAAAATCACTTTTTGGATTTATCAAGATTTGTTTACATCTAACTTATTCCGAAAAATACTGAATATATAAATTGAAATTCCTTCTTAGTTGATATGTTTTATAATTCTTTTTTTTATATTTTCTGAACATTTTATGGTAAAGTACTTGAAGTGAAAATACTAGTTGCAATTTAAGTTCCTACAAAAAGTGTTGCATGTTCCTGTGTTCAAGTGTTTGCAGCTCAACTAACTAATACATACTTACATTAGTTATCTATATACATTGGATCAGAAACATGAATTTCTTCGAGAATATGACGCTGCGAACTCGCAAAACTCGTTCACAGTCAAAAGCAATAGCTGTTATCGACCCATGCACGTCCAATGACTCAACGTTAAACGGCACCATTAATAGCTTACCAACAATATCGGATGATGAGAACGAAAAGATCCTAGAGCTTAAAAAACAAGTTAAACAGCTTAACTTAGATTTACTGAAGGCTCATGAAGTGATAAGCCAGTTATCGTCCGAGAACACAAACTTAAAAATACCATCACGGCTATAAATGAGAATAAACACAAACAAATCTCAGAACTACCGAGGGACGTAGATACCCTCGTAAATAATAATAATAATAAAATAATAAGCTGGCAACACTTACGTCAACAATTACGTCTTCATATAAGATCTACAAAATATTTTTAAAATTAAAAACTTACAGTATACCGGAAGATTTAAATCATACGACATTTCATAATATCAATTTTTATTACAATAATCAATGAAGAAACAATATGAAAATGCAAAAAGTAAATAGAATAAGAAAAAACCACACCACCACCATTGATTTGACACAATGTCTGTCAATGTCTATCAAAAAATTTTAGTAAAGATTAAAGATATGAAGAAATGTTGACGAGATCAGCGGCACGACGCGCACGCCTATCGCCTCCGGACCCGTCGCTCAGCTCCGCCTCGCCGCCGCCGGAATCCAGCCCCGTCGTGAGTGCTGTGACACCGGCCGTGGCAGTTGCGTCGAGCTCGAGCGACGAGTATTTCTCTCCGCCGACGACGCCACCACCTGTTCGTCGACGAGGAGGACGCCGGCCGCCGGACGGTTTAGGACCTCGAGGCCCACCGGCCTCTGATAGGGTCCCAGCTCCCGGCGGGAGTGTGCCGCGCATGCGATGGACGCAATCCATTAATGCAAATGTCATGCGCGCATACTATGGGGCTACAGAGGGGAGTAACAACCTGACCGCGTACCGTGTTCGGATGCTCTCTCTGTTTCAGGTGCTTGAGCCAGCTGTCAACGTGTCGGCGCAACGACTATCGGATCAGGTGCGAGTCATCCAACGTAATCGTATGTTGGATGACACTGTACTTGATCGCCTACGAACTGAAATGCAGAGTAGCCATGTCATTACCACGTCGGTGCAGGCTGTGGTTCTACCACAGTCTAGTACAATATCTAATCACGCTAATAACGTGAATAATGACATGGTTACTAATGTAAGTACCCAGTGCAATGAGGAAATGAGGAGTGCTTTGGAAGGTGCGATTCGAGAGTATCGGTTCATGCAACCCGACCTTAGACCACGCATATCTCGTTTGCCCATGCATAACAAAAATAGGGCGCTGGTGGCTGTTCTGGATTCGCAGTTGTCAAACTATTTTGACAACTGCGAAGACCTCACCGATGCTCACTCAATTCTGTATTGTGCTGCTGTAACGGCATGTCGTGTAGCTCATGTCAAATTTTCTGATGACAGAGCTACACGACCTAAACCAGCCGTACCAGCATGGCAGTACAGGATTGAACGACGTATTGATGGGGCCAGAGCACTCATCGGCAAACTGATCTGCTTCAGGGAGGGCAATACTCGCCCTAGAGTGATGCGTTTTGTGAGGCGGGCATTCTCGGGGACTGATATTAGTCCTCGAGACTACATGTCCCGTGTCACAGAGCGCATCGACTTCCTGAAGTAGAAAGTGTATGCATGGGCAAACCGTATTCGTAGGTATAAGCGGCGGGTGGACCGATACACTCAGAATCGCACATTTCAAAGAGATGAAAGGTGGGTTTTTAGGGCTTGGGAGCGACCGGACCAAGGTGTGGCTGACACGCGCCTACCGGATGATGATGCTATGTGTTCATTCTGGCGCAGCATCTGGTCGGTGCCTGTTAGCCATACCGAGGGTGAATGGACTCGGAGGGTCGAGCGAGCGTGCGATCTAGTACCAGAAATGGGGGCAATCAATATCAGCCCCCAAGACGTAGTTCGTGCAGTCCGTCCGTTGCCTAACTGGAAATCTCCAGGGCCGGATGGACTGCACAACTTCTGGATTAAATGGTTTACAAGATCGCACGCTCGCCTGGCGACCCTGTTCCAGTCAGCCTTAGAGTCAGGGTCGCTGCCAGAGTTCCTGACAACAGGTATAACCCACCTGCTCCATAAATCGGGTAGTACTGCGGAACCCAAAAATTATAGACCGATTACCTGTCTTCCGACGGTCTATAAAGTTCTTACATCTATTTTGAGAGCTAAAATTAACAAACACATTGATGACAATTCTGTAATGTCCGCTTCTCAAAATGGATGTAGGAACGGGTCCCGGGGTACTAAGGAGCTACTCCTCATTGATATGGCCATTAGTCAACAGGTTCGCCGTTCCCGAAAGGATCTGTCGACATGTTGGATAGACTATAAGAAGGCCTATGACTCGGTGCCACATACATGGCTCATGAGGGTGCTAGAGCTGTATAAAATTGATGCAACTCTGCGCACCTTCCTGATGTCATGTATGGGGCAATGGAGGACGGTCCTTCGCTATCCAGGATGTCGGCAAATCCAGAGGAATAGCGAGCCGATAAGGATAGAGCGAGGTATATTTCAGGGCGATAGTTTGAGTCCGCTTTGGTTCTGCTTAGCCTTGAATCCTCTTAGCACGCTGCTGGAGGATTCAGGTCTAGGCTATCGGTTGAGGAGAGGTGGTCAAGTTATATCTCACCTCCTTTACATGGATGACCTGAAACTCTTTGCCCCCAACGATTTGCAACTGATGGAGCTACTGAAAGTAACTGAAACTTTCAGTAGCGCCATCAGGATGGAATTTGGTGTGGACAAATGTGCGGTCATGCATGTAAAGCGAGGGGAGATTGTGGAATCTGTGGGAACCCAGCTCTCGGATTCCATAAATCTTAGATCCCTCTCAGCAACTGAAACCTATAAGTATTTGGGTATGTCGGAAGCGCTGGGCATCAATGTTGCTGACATGAAGCAATCGTTGAAGGAGCGCTTCTTTGGCCGTCTGAAAAAAGTATTTAATAGTCTTTTATCAGGCGGCAATAAGGTGCGTGCCTTCAACGGTTGGGTCATGCCGGTTTTGATGTATTCTTTCGGCATACTCAAATGGACTCAGACAGAACTAGACGCCCTGGATAGGAGGGTCCGTACATTGTTGACGGCATATCGAATGCATCACCCGCGTTCTTCTGTTATGAGACTGTATATCCCGCGGAGGTGTGGGGGTCGAGGCTTTTTAAACGCTAAGACTCTCCACAATCGCGAGATATGCAGTCTCAGGGAATATTTCCTTGAAACCGACGTGGGGATGCATCGAGATGTGGTCGCGGTGGACAAGGGGCTCACCCCGCTCTCCTTGGCTAAAGAGAACTGGCGCAAACCTGTAGTGCTTGACACTAACGACCGCATGGAGGTATGGCAGAGTAAGGAGCTTCACGGACGCTTTTTCCGGGCCCTGCATGGGCCCGATGTAGACCTATCAGCGTCCGTAGCCTGGCTACGTTCCGGGGACCTCTTCGGAGAAACCGAAGGTTTTGTCTGTGCAATTATGGATGAAGTTATGATGACGAATAACTACCGGAGATTTATTGTGAAGGACGGTACGGTTGACATATGTCGGGCATGCCACCGTCCAGGCGAATCAATCCGTCACATTATCTCCGGGTGTTCTCGTCTGGCTAACGGAGAGTACTTGCATAGACACAACCTTGTAGCCAGGATTATCCATCAGCAACTTGCTCTAAAATACAACCTTGTGGAATCGGAAGTACCTTACTATAAGTATGTGCCCGACCCAGTTCTCGAAAATGACAGTATCACATTGTACTGGGATCGATCCATCATCACTGACAGGACTATTGTAGCCAATAAACCTGATATAGTGGTGGTGGATCGGTCAGAGCGGCGCGCAATGATTGTAGACATAACGGTCCCGCATGATGAGAACCTCGTGAAAGCCGAGAAAGATAAGCAAATCAAGTATCTTGACTTGGCTCGCGAGGTTGTCGACATGTGGGATGTGGACTCAGCGATCATTGTGCCGATAGTTGTATCAGCCCATGGCTTAATTGCCAAGAGCCTCGACCAATACCTGAGGAGGCTCTCGTTAGGCAGCTGGATCAAGGGTTTGATTCAGAAAGCGGTGCTCCTGGACACGGCTCGTATTGTTAGGAGGTTCCTCTCTCTGGAGCCCTGACCGCCGGTAGCTTGGACCCTGTTCCCGATACCGGTGGGCTACAATTTTTTATATTTTTAAATGTTTTTTTATATTGTTTTTAGTGTATGAAATATTTAAAAATGTAGAAGATTTGTATAAAAATAAATAAAGGAAATAATAATAATAATAATTTATTTAATTCAGACCATTGATCCATATAGTGTTAGTAAAATCTTAACCTATTGTTAGTACATAAAAAGCTTAAATTAATTGGCGACATGTACGCCAGTACGCACATGCCTAGCTGCCCAGTGCCTAATGAAAGGCCCATCAATTTTGTCCGCCAGTGTAGCCAGTATGTTGTTGGGGCTACCCCTGAATCGCTTCAGCATACTCGCACATCGCTTGCGCATAACGGCATAAAAATCATCTAATCTCGCTTCAGCGAACATGCCAGACGCGCTACAAAACCGAGGTAGCCCCAACAATATCCTCAACGCATTGTTATACTGAACGCGCAGAGCGTTGTAAGCCTTCAGCGTATACCTTACCCACAGGCTGCACGTGTAAAACGATTGACAAAACGCTCGAAAAAGAGTCAGTTTCACCTCCTTAGTACAACGTGCAAACCTGCGAGCCAGCATATTGCATCTGGCTGCCAACGCTCTGCGCTCCCTATCTAAATCTTGGTCATCCATGAGAAAGTCCGTGACAACATGACCTAGGTATTTAAACTGCGTAACGAACTCGAACGGAGTTCCTCGTAAGTTAATAGATGGAATATTAACAGGTGTATTGTTGCGCACTCTAAAAACAATTACTTTGCTCTTGGAGGCATTATACCTCAAGCCATGAGCCTCCGCGTACCTCTCACAGATGGCCAACAATTTCCTCAGACCACAGATTGATGGACTGAGCAGCACCATATCATCAGCGTAACTTATGTTGTTGATCATAGTTCCATCAACAGAGCATCCGATCTTGGTGCCACTCAGCTCACCAATCAGCCGATCCATATACACATTAAAAAGACTCGGTGAAGTCAATCCCCCCTGCCTTACCCCACAATCTAATCCATATGACTCAGATTGAGCATCCGCCCACCTAACATAATTATTCTGATGCTTATACCAATATTTAAATAACTCTATGAATTCAGTAGGTAGTTCAGTATCATCCGACAGTTTTTGCCACAAAACATCATAATCTACTAAGTCAAAAGCTTTTGACAGGTCAAGGAAAAATCCATACACTGGTGTTCTCCTGTCTGTGTAGTACTGCACAGTCTGCTTGAGACACAGGATTGCACTTTCAGTGGACAAACCGGCTCTAAAGCCAAACTGCGCATCGTGCAATTTAATATGTTTATTCAACCGCCTCTCAAGCAGACAGAGTAAATGCCAAGCAGTCTACTCCTAACAAAAATTCGCGTTCATACAAGAAAAAAATGAATATATCCAACACTACAACAAATGAAGCATCAATATTGAATGCATCCACCCAAATAACACCGAATTACATATCGTCACAAGCTACTGAACATAATATAAACAAGATACCTCAAAAACAAAGAAAGAAAATATGCATTTTAAGTAGCAATAAGGAAAATAAAATATTGGCCATAGCTGAAGAAACGTTTCCGAACTATCAATTATGCCACTACCTTACACCATATGGCGGAATAAACGAACTCATCAGTAACATCAACTTGAAACTTACGGGCTTCACGATGGATGATTACTGTATAATTCTCATAGGCGAAGAAGACTTCAGAAGAACCGATAATTATTTTGATTTGATTATTAAAATACGTGAGTCATTGATGCCTCTACATCACACTAATATAATATTATGTTTACCTACTTTCAAATTCAGTTACTATTCAACTATGATGTTCAATGCAAGATTAGAACTATTTAATAATTTACTGTACCTAGACATAGAAAGTCACAACTATGCATTATTGTTTGATTCCAATTTTGACCTAAAATACGACAGTACCATGTTTTCTAAAAATAGTGGTGCGATTAACAATAATGGAATATCTAATATGTTTAAAAACCCTCAATATATTGTTCATATCAATTCTGTTGATATTCCTTTAAACTCTGCCATGGTTTCGAACCCTGATATCAATAATCTGTCAGGCATCAACCATATGGCTACTAGTGTTGAAAATATTGTTGCTCCAAATACTGAAAATAATAGTAATTTTTTTCTTATATAACCAAATAAATGTACTTCATCAAAATACTAATGGCTTGATAAGTAAATCGGATCTACTGAGCGTACACCTACATGAACTAGCATGTAATAAGAAATTGGTGGATGTGCTCTGTGTAACAGAACATAACATGAAAGAGAGAGATGATGTACACTTACATATTTCCAATTACACACTTGCAACCTGTTACGTTAGAAACAATAGAAAAGGGGGTTCATGTATTTTGGTAAACAATAAACACAAATATAAAATCATCAATTTAAAAGAATACTGTTGCACTAATGATTTTGAATGTTGTGCTATAGAATTACTTGAACATAACATAACTATTGTATGTATTTATAGATCCCCAAAATTCAAAATTGATCATTTAAATTCATTTTTCTACCAATTCGAAGGTATGCTAAAGAAGATATTAGGTTTTAATTCCAAAAAGAAAGTAATTATCTGTGGGGACTTTAACATTGATGTTTTAAAAATTACGAAATCATCTACACAACTCGAAAATCTTCTCTATAACTATCGTTTGAAATTGAGTGTTCGTCAACCAACCCGGTTAGATAGTGGTACCTGTATCGACAACATAATACACAACATTAGAGGTAGCACTAGCGAGGTATTGGAATTGGCTATATCCGACCATACAGCTCAAATCACAAGATGTCCTGTTAAAAAAACCTGTACCATAACACATTGGTATACTTTCAAAAGAGATTATTGTGAAGAAAATATGTTTACAATTTTACAGACCCAGATAATGCATTTCGTGAATTTAACAGCTTGTTTAAATTGTTCTACGATCTTTGCTTCCCCATAATTAGAATTAAAAATGAATGCTCAAAAACTCCGAAATGGATAACTAAAGGTATTAAACTGTGTTGTAAACGGAAGCGTGAAATGCTATGGCAATTTAGACGACAACCAAACAAAACGAATAAAAACACTTATAACACCTACTCTAAACGTCTAAAATTAATCATCAAATTAACCCAAAAGACGCAAAACAGCTACTTCATTAACAATGCTGACAACAAGGTTAAAGCAACTTGGAGAGTTATAAACTCAACTAAAACTTAATTTTTTCTTCTTAATTACCCGAAAGAAAATCCTTCTAAAATACTATAGATAACAATGAATACATCACAGAACCAAATAGGATTGCCGAATTGTTTAATAACTATTTCATTGACCAAGTTCAACCTATCAACAAACATAACCACAGTACCGATTATACATCTTCATTAATTAACTCCAACCCTAATTCAATGTTCTTAGCACCGACTGTTCCTCATGATATACATAAAATTATTGTTGCTCTTAAAAATACCAACAGTTGCGGTTATGATGAAATTGTTACACATGTAATAAAAAACGTAGTTACAGAAATCTCTCCAGTTCTTAGCTATATTGTAAACGTGTGTATAGATAGTGGAAAATTCCCTGAAAATTTAAAATTATCTATTATAAAACCTCTTCACAAAAAATAAAATCCACAAAATATGAAAAATTATAGACCTATTGCTCTCGTACCGGTGTTTTCCAAAATAATTGAAAAAGTGATTTATAACAGCCTTTATTCATTTCTTGAAAAAAACAATCTTTTAACTAAAGAACAGTATGGTTTCAGAAAGAACAAAAATATTAATATGGCCATCTATGAATTAATAAATAAAATTATTACTAACATGGACAACAAAATCCCGGTTTCAGCGTTATTCATGGATATGACGAAGGCGTTCGATTTTGTAGATCACAGAATCCTACTCATAAAATTAAATAAGCTTGGAATCAGGGGCAATGTCCTAGATTTAATTAAGTCGTACCTAGTCAATAGAAAACAAATAACTAAAATAGCAAAAGTATGCCCTAGAACCAAAACAGAAGAAACCTACCTATCAAATCAAAGACTCATAAATTACGGCGTGCCTCAGGGCAGTGTTCTAGGTCCGTTGTTATTCCTATGTTATATAAATGATATACCCTTAACTATAGAACATCCCATGACTCTTTTTGCTGATGACTGTACCACAATATTTACAGGAAAAAACTTACAAAAATATGAACAGGATATAAATAATAGCTTAAGTTTAATTATTAAATGGTTAACCGATAACAACCTACAAATTAATATTGGCAAAACACATGTCATGCACTTTAACCAGAGAACCAATCCTGTAAATCCAAATGTTAAATATGAGCATAACAACATTGTTAAAATTGACAACACAAAATTTCTAGGGCTTTGGTTAGATCGGCAGATGACATGGAAAACACATATTGAGCATTTAATAAAAAAGCTAAATCAATATTGCTATGCCCTACACAATTTAAATAAAGTCGCAAATCGCAGCACCGTTCTTACCGCATACCACGCATACGTCTCCACAACACTGCGATGTGGAGTAATATTCTGGGGTAATTCTACGGATAGGGAAGCGGTCTTTAAAGCCCAAAAAAAATGCGTTCGTGCAGTATGCATGATCCAAAACACTGACAGTTGCAAACCTTTTTTTATTAATCTAAAATTATTAACACTCCCGTCCCTTTACATTTATGAAGTTGCCATATTTATCAAAAATAACCCTAACCAATTCGAAACAGTATCCTCTAAACGCCACCAAGGTGCACTTAAGTCCAAATCCCATCAAACAGCCCTTTACTCAAAAAGTTTCCTTGGAATGGCGCCAAAAATATTCAATAAACTACCTAAGTCAGTAAAAACATCAAGAGATCCCAATACGTTCAAAAAAACACTCCATAACTTCTTAATTCACAAAGCATACTATTCTATAAATGAATACCTTGAAGAAAAATGACTGTTTTTATTTTATATTTTTATTACTTTTATTAGCTTTAGTTCATAAGATTATGATTATTACTTACAACTCAATAATTTAATTGTTTACTTACTTTGTATTGTTTATTTGTTTCTGTTTAACGTATATTTCATAAAAGATTTTATTAAAGATTTAATATTAGGTAATTAGCTGTAATGACAGTACCTAGTTTTAGTTTTTATTTAAGTTTCAGTTTTTATACATACCTATAAAAACTACCTGCACGACTTAATGTGTAGACATTATTTGTACGCCTTTGCAAGGCAGCACATAGTAAAACATAACTCTTTTTGATAACACCGTGTATTTACTTTACCTATGTGTCTCAAATAAATATATTTGAATTTGAATTTAAAAGTTTATATGAAATGCCGTAAGGCGTAAACGTTCTTAGAGCCAAACCACACGGTGCGGCGCCGTACCGCAAGCCATTTCGCCGCACTGACAAACACGCGGGAAGTGCGGCATCGCAGCGGCGATGAAAAAACTATTGGCTTGCACTACAGTCTGTAATAACAATGGATCGCAAACAGTGCGGTGCCACGCCGGTGCCGCTCTGTTTACATCCATTCTCGCCTCGTGTCGATTCAGGCAAGCGCGTGGTGCGGTGCCGCGAGAGCACCGCACAGCGCCGTGTGGCTACAACACATTTTTGTATGTAGAAAACCAGAGCGGCAACGCTCGGGCGCCGCGTCGGAGCTGCACTGCGCCCTGTGGTTTGGCTGGAGAAAACGCCAGGGCAGCCCGCGATTTTTTTTTTTTTTTACCATTTTGCAATGTGCAGGTCAGTGTCAGGCTGGATGTTGATCAAAATATGATGCGCGACCGTAACACGTATGTATTTACAGTATTATAATAATTAAAATCGTCAATACAATCCCATTGAATAACTATTTCATGAAAAAGTTATTCAATGGTATTAAATGAACTTAGAGTTGTATTGATGATTTTAATTATTACAATTCTGTAACTACATACATGTTACAGCCGCGAATCATATTTTAATCAACATACAACCTGACACCGACCTACAAATTGCAAAAAACGTAAGAAAATTTACTTACGTTAGATACTCTGAACCGCCATAAAGTTTGCAGATCGTCACTTGCAGCTCATTATAGGTACTCAATTCAATCAAATCTAGGTATACAATTGCTTTTAATTTAATGTAGTTACTGCGGCAAGGAAATGATATGAAAAGGTAGGTACTAGGAGTAGGAGGATGAAAGATACTAAGTACCAACTTACATAAATAACAAAAAACAAACAGAATAATTTTATAAAAATATTTTAATACTTCAATCAAATACCTACCTTATCAAAACTACGAATGCACGCGTTCGTATTAACTGCTTTTGTAGTTTAATTTTTGTCTTTTAGTTTGTTTTAATTGCATAACTGTTAGGTTTTAACAAAAGAAACGCGAAATCATTTGGAGTAAAAACTAAAACTAAAATTATCCTTTTCAAGACATTGGTACGTTGTCATCTAGTGTATGCCAGTATAGCATGGAATCCTATGTATGCTGTACATTCGCAGAGCCTTAAGAACATCCAGCGAGCGTTTACGAGACATAATTGCATACATGTCCACAGAAATATCCCACCGATGTCCATACGAAGAACGTTTGACTTTCTTTAAACTTGAGTCGCTTCGAAACCGTCGTACTGTCCATGACTTAGTTTTTCTCCATAAGGTTGTCAATAGTCAAATTGAATGCGAACAGTTGCTAGATCGTGTAATGTTGCCAGCCCCAAACAATCGTCCTAGACAGCCAATTTCTAGAGTTTTTTAACCGCCAACCAACTCACCAGTATCAAGAATGTGCATTCAATACTACGAACTCAACTGTAAATTACCTGACTTGGATGTGTTCTTTGGTTCCCTACCGAAGTTCAAAAGCCTGTTGCGCTCTCATATGAACCTACATTTAAATGGCTATAATTAGTTTCTTATCAGTTTTATGTGGATTTTTTTTATTTTGTTTTGTGTTTATTAGGTAGTGTAAGTCAGTTTTTTAATCTCTTCTTTAGTTTAAGGCAAAAAGATGTTTTGTTTTCTATTTTATGTTACATTTTATTTCTTTATCTTTACGATAAAATAGCTATATTGTACTTAAGAGATTGTTGTGTACACCTGTAATTGGTATCTACATAAGAACCCTAACCTGTATATTTCTATTGTTAAATGTAAAATGTATGTACTGTTGGTGTACCTATTTCAAATAAATAAATTACTACAAAATTTTGGAGCATTACTTTTGAAGTGATGTTTTCCTAAATTTATTATGTTACTAGCGACCCGCCCCGGCTTCGCACGGGTGCAGTATATATGTATATATAAACCTTCCTCTTGAATCACTCTATCTATTTATGAAAACCACATCAAAATCCGTTGCGTAGTTTTAAAGATCTAAGCATACACAGGGGAACAGACAGCGGGAAGTGACTTTGTTTTATACTATGTATGTAATTCTTTGGTCAAAGAAAAAGCCAGCCCTCTAGTCACGCGAAGTGTTGATCAGTCGGCGAGAGATTTCCTTAAAAAGGAAACGCGCACTCGGGCCCCATGACCCTAGCGTTTCGACCCCAAACGGCTCAAAACTGTAGTTACCAATAAGGTTACAGTATTTGCGCCGCTTGAGGATCTCAGCAGCCGCAGCAGCAGCGCCTGCACAGCCCGCCGTGCTTGCAAGGTGAGATGGCGCAAGGATGTCGACACAGGTTGCGTCCTACACCAAAGGCCTACCCACCTTTCAAGGTACTAACGTCATGCCGTCTGGTCTCTTGCCATCGTCACGTACCAAGCTGTTTGGTTCTAAAACCGCTGGTACGCCGGCGCTGGCAAGGGCTCGACGAATAATGTATTTATGTCGACATCAGAATTACAGGCGCTGGTTCACCTGCGCCGCGCCTAGCGCTTAGAAAGCTAAGAAAGGTGTCTGAAGTAGGAAGGTTCTGAGGGACAGATCTATTTATATTTATGGCATCATCATCAACTGCCCTTGTCCCATTCTATTTGATAACACGATAATTTGTTCTTCCATTCTCCCCTGTCAGACGTCACAGCATCATTTACTCCTTTCTCTTTCATATCAGTCATATAAGATTTTATTTATAGCAAAAAGTTAAAATTGGAAGTAGGTAAAGAAGTTCCTTTAAAATTAATTAGTTAAAATAAAATATGAAATAGACATTTAAACTTACTGAAACATTATGACTTAGGTACTAATAATTCAAAAGTTGTACAGACGCCAGTACATCAAGCTACCCAACTGTCAAATTTTCCCAATCAACCTTGAACCTAATGCTTTAGCGATAAAGTTGAAAATCTATTAAAGAAATTTGACAGATTGTAGTAGCTTGATGTGCTCTGACCACGGCTCAATAAGTTTTTTCTAATGTTCAGTAGAGCTATTCTGAAAGCTTCGATTGCGAAATCACTTCTGAATCCGCGGTGAAATCTTGGGACATAAACATTTCGTATTCTCAAATTGAGTGAATTCGACACTAGCTCCAGCAAGTGATGACGAAAGTGAGAGGAATTACAACGGGTGAGTATTTTGACGTTTGTCCAAAGTATTTCGTATTCTCAA
The DNA here is from genome assembly GCA_910589295.1 of Noctua janthe. Lineage (NCBI taxonomy): Eukaryota > Metazoa > Arthropoda > Insecta > Lepidoptera > Noctuidae > Noctua > Noctua janthe. The sequence goes on along the minus strand of OU342565.1, from coordinate 1,155,793 downwards.
ACACAATTCGCTCGCCGTATCGAAAGTCATCTCGCATCTCACACACGAATTCATCTGTCAAATGAAAAGTTACTATTTCTTGAGTGAAAATAAGTGTTTCAATAAATATGTAAGTGATATAAATGCAAAACAAAAAGAACAATTATCTATAATCTATACATTTGTGGTTTTCTTACAGAAAAAAAGTAAAACAGTTAGTATGAACTAATATACCGACCTTAAAAAACTTCATGAACTTATTGTGTTTTCATCTATTTCTAACTTTTGTAGATGTCTCATTCTTTTTTGATATTGAGTTTACTGAAAGAAGCTGATACCCTAGACGTTGCCGCAACCCGTCGCCAAGCCCAGAACATTAGAAATTTAAACTTATTGAGCCGTGGTCAGGACTATGTGCATGTGTACAGTCTAACAGAGGAGCTTATTAGAAATTTAGAACAAGAGCTTAGATCTCTATAACCTGTGACGGCAAAAAAAGGAAGAGGTCTGGCTAATAGAATTAAGATAGATAATAGATATGTATGTCATGTTTTACTTATTTAAATCGTTAATGTGTTAAACCATCCAACAATAGTAAAAAAAATACATTACTTTGTTTCTTTATCCATTTTTGTGCCGTCTTTATTGTACCTCCACCCATACTGTTTAATTTCACAGTGATATTATTCCACTCCTTATTAGCCGCCTGTTTGGCGCTTTGATTTTTGGCAAACCCTTTTGCCAAGCTAGGCTTCCTTTCTAAGAAATCGATTAGCGTCTCCACTTGAGCCGCAGATGGATGGAAGTACGCTCAGCACTGAAGTAGAGAATTAACAATTAAATTTTTAATATTTTTATACGCAAACCCTGCGTAGGGAACTATAGCTGTTTTGATATGGAAAGAAAAAACCCTGCTCGCACTAGAATTTTTCTTTACATGTCAAAACAGCTAACAATTAAATATGAATAAAACGATACCGGCAGTAACTTATTACCACAGAAATCGTAATTACTTCATTTTGTTAAACACTTCACAGTAAAATCGCAGGGAAATAAAAATAACAAAGCTTGTTTGTCAACAAAAAAAATAATTGGCGTGGGTACGCGTTGCGACTTGCGAGCGAGTGAATGCTTTTTTTTATACTCGGGCTCCCATATCTCCATGAGGCAAAGGCGACACTGCGTTCAGTCTAATTTTTCATTCTCTATCTCAAATAAAACTTGTAAATATTAAAACATACAAAATAATGCATTTACATAACATTTATGGCTGAAATAAACTATTAAATATTATTTTAGAGCGCTAATTCAGCTAATTTTTGTGAGTCGATATAAATCATAACAAGGCACAATTCAGTGCCACCGCTCTACTACCATAGAGCAATGTCACCTGAGTTCTCGAAAGTCACTTCACTTCACTTGGCCTTGATCGTGACATGAGAATACCAAAACTTGTACAGGGGAGATGAAAAGTGAAGTGAGTGTGACTTTCGAGATGATTTGCGAGATGACTTTCGAAGTGAGTCACCGTTTACAGAATAGCACAGCTGTACTACAGTAAAAACATACAGGTTGGAAGGGACACCGACACGAAGACGGTTACCACGTATTCAGTACATCATTCTGAGCCCCCCCCCCACATAGGATTTATTCATCGGTTATTAAAAAAAACCAGCTGATTTTTGCATAAATGCAGGAATAAACACGGTCAAAATGTATAGAACAGCTGTTTTTTTTCAATAACTGATGAAAAATTTCAATGTGGGGGCTCAGAATGATGTACTGAATACGTGGTAACCGTTTTCGCGTCAGTGTCCCTTCCACCCTGTATACTTAAGTATCTCATGAAACAAAAATAAACTTATATAAAATATGCTTGCAAGCATAATAAAAATTACGAATTCTACAAAAAATTAGGTTAGGATGTACTCGTACATACTTACATACTTATAGAATGTACATAAGCAGGTAGTTACATACTTATAGCATGGCAGGCTCACCTGATACTCTACATCGGCAACCTTCCATCTCGAAACAATTGAGATGACGAAGTCAAGGTTGATTGTCTATTTATATCAATAATCGTAAGTTCATATTCTACCTACAATTACCCATCTACCGACAATAGCTGGACATTAAACACACCGAGACTAAACAGGACTGCAAGAAGATCTTAATTATCCGTTGTCACTTGTCACAATAGATTGATGACACCCGTAGTTTTACACCGGTAGTTTTAGTCGTGGACTGAACTTAAGTCGGACTTGACACGCCTACTTTCCACCCCATTAGACATATTGACAGCTACAGTTTGTTTATAATTTGACATAAACGCCCACTTTTCAAGAGTTTTGTAGTACAAGAATCTTTTGGCGCTCGAATGAAGCTGACAGGGGGGCGCTGTTGGTAAACCTTTTGTTAATGGTTTTGTAAAAAATATTGAGAAAAGAAAGAGATGGCTGCGTTAGTTCCGATAATTGCCCGCGCCAGAAGATCCTTGAAACCGTGAAACTTACGTTATGGCTGATATATATATACCTACTGAAATTCAAGTGAATCGACGTGTGTAAAATTGTTTTCTTTTTATAGCCAAAGCAAGATGAATTTTGAGGAATATGTCGATTATGTATACGATACGCCATACAATTATTTATCGTGACCCGATGCCGACAACCCGTTAGAATGTTACAACAATAAACAGTTCCAAAAACACTTTCGATTTCAGAAGGAAACCGTACAAAAATTGAAAAGCCATGCGAGAGGTCTTTGCCCAACAGAGGGACATAGAGGGCTGATATTAAATAACATAGGGAAGATACTGTAGAAGAAAACACGGTTCGTTTTTAGTTCCAACGTTTTCGTTCTGGAAATTTTGACCTACAGCCCTTTTAATCAACCCTTGTTGATAAAAACTATTTTCCATCGCCTTTAATTTCGAAGCCAGCTAGTATGTAGTCGGGATTATTAATGAACGATTATTAATATTGCGAGCACTTGCATTATCCGTGGTAAATATATATTAAAAGCACGGTTTCTTTTTCAAATTTGTAGGTATTTGGAAACGTTCATTTTCGTGGGATTGTTTGAATTAGTAATCAAGATCGCGTAAATAATAAATTATAGTCGTGACAAATAGTCGTAATATGGAGTATCGTTCACATAAAAGATAATACAAGCTACGTGATATTTCTGAAGCATGAGAAAACTAACGAACCATTTTGAATCTCAGACATTAAAAATGGTGCGAATGGTGCTTATGAGCGAGCTTGCCCATACTCGTGTTGTTTTGTTTATACCTACGATACCACCAAGTCGCTCTTATCATCTATCTATACTTAAAAAATTCAAAGTCCTGACTGACTGACTGATATATCAACGCACAGCCCAAACCGCTGGACCTAGAGACATGAATTTTGGAGGGTGTATTCTTTATGAAAAGTATGTATCCACTAAGAAAGGGTTTTTTGAAATTCCACCCCCAAGAGGGTGAAATCGGGTGTTGAATTTTCTGTGAAACTTTTTATTCTCGGAATCGATTGATTTGGAAATTGGTGTACACACTCTTTAATTAAAATTATGAGACAATTATGTATCACTGTTTTTCAAAATTATCCCCAACAGAGTCAAATAGGGCTTCGAAACTCACGTAGACAGGCCATGGCGCACAGTGTTGCGCAGGGCGTGCGGGGCGCATTTACCTATTAGTAAGTAGGAAGAATATTTCTGAGGTAGTCGTGTCTGAAAATATATGTGAAAACCCGATTTTCGCGTTGGCTCGTGATACGCGACATTGATATTAAATATTATGTAAAAGTATTATGTCTATATAGATTCCTAATGAATCATTTGATTATCGTCACCGGTGTCCAATCTCAAACCAGGTTATTAATATTTTACATATGTAATGTAATTAATATTACAATGAACAAGTTAGAAGTAAGTACATGTAAGAAAAACGCAAGTGTGTCTGTATAGCTCAAATAAAATGAAATACTTACATTAACTATTATTTATTACCTATTCAACTTTAAAAGTAAAAACTTATAAATCTTACATAAGTATTATAAATGCTAAAGTTTGAATGGATAGATAGCTTGCAACCTTCATGCAACATACTTTTTTGGGTTTGAAATGGACAGCATGTTTTTGAGGTAGATTAAGGTGAGTACTCATATGAGCATTTCCACGTGTTGTAACATTGGTTAATAAATTGAGGAATGATATAATGCAAGGTTGCGGTTGAAAAGAAGATGTTAGAGACAAAAAATTAAAAGAATATGTTTGGATGGCTTGGTCATGTTGAGAGGACGAGTATCAGATCAGTGGTGGTTAGAGTGAAAGTATACTGTACACCCTCATTTCATCAAGAAGGATGCAGAGGTTTATGAGGCCTCATCTCATGTACGAACTTGAGCCTGCATTATGCCATAATGCCATTTCATAAATTGCCGCCTTGCTGCGAAACTGTACAGCAGTTCAGAAATGACACTACTAACAGGCTGAACATATCCAAGTTTTCCGAAAAGAATTAATAAAGTAACGAAATAACAGCACTACCATGACGAAGTTCTCATATTATTTTGTCTGACAATTCGCTAGTGAAATCTATGGAAGTTGGGTTAGACGCTCGAATAATGTTATTTTCACTATTTTTGATAATTTCCGAACTGGACGAAATGATATAATTTACAGAGTCAATGAATGTATGGCGATGGCGATTATTTGCGGTCAAGTCAAGTTAAATATTTTTATCACATGTTAAATTTTCAATGTTCACAATTTAACAACCACATAGTGTTTATGATAAAAACGACAATTATTATAAGATAAAATGATTCAGAAAACGTGCAGTTCTAAACACACAATATTTGTTTACGAAGCGAAGCATAATTTGTAAATAAACCTATAAACGTCATGGTGACGTTTAAAATATGTCCAATTTTTAGGTTATCAAAATATTGTTGGCGTGAACGTATTAAGAGTAGCGTTTAATTTTATTAATGAAACACCCGTTTTTTTTTAACAAAATAAATATTTATTGTCACAATGAACGGATTAGCACTAAGAATAAATCGAGGCGGGGGCGGTAAATCAAAAAATTCCATTGGAGATTCTCCTATATCTATCCCAGAGTCGTTATTAAAAAGAAAAGGTAAACGTGCTATTTACTATCTTTAAATTAAAATGTACATACATGAGCGGTTGCTTGTACTACACACCGACCATTCATTAATCAACGGCAAAGATTAAGAGTTTAATTTCTGGCTTTCATGAAACGCCAAACTTACGAAGTATGTTTTGTATTTTCAGTGAATATTACTACTGAAATTGAGGCATTTATCAACTCACCGTCTACAGATGACCAATTAACAATTCTGAAAAATATAATAGACGCAAATAAGGATTCCTTTGATGATAATGTTATGAAGTTTTTGGTTGCCGCGTTTTTCCATGCTGAGGCTAAACATCCTTTAAAATGTTTTATATCAAGGTATACTTCTCATTTTTAATATTGACCTTTGCTTCTATGTCTATTGGGAATTTTTGAGTAAGTATTAGCAATCCATTTAGATTTTTGACACAAACATTTAAAAATATTTGATGATTGATTGGCATTTTTAATGTTTCATCATAAATTCATAATAGGTACTTACTTATAAGTAGTTGAGTGCAATTATTAGGCAATGAGGTGGAATAGTTTATAGTGGTCGGATTTTATTTTTTATTGAGTTCCTAGAGGAGTGGAGAAAAAAGTTAAAAAAAAAAAAATTCGCCGCTCGCAACATTTTTTTTTTAAATTTCCTTTGGAATATTTCTTTTTCGTTTATGAATAACTTCAAATTCGACGAATTCATATTGTGCCGTAATAGTGTGAACTGCGTGCATTCATTAAACGCCAATTTAGTTGTGTCTTTGTTCATTGTTGTTGATGTAAATTGATTTGAAAATTTCCTCTTTTCTTTAATTATTTCTAAAATATCGAATTTTAAGACTAAGATTTCTTTTGAAATTGGTAACTAATGCTGACGTATAATGACGTAAAAATATTGTTTCAATTTAGTTGTATCTTTGTTCATTGTTGTATTATTATAGCAAAAGTCCCATGAAAATCCGACCACTATACCTCTTGAGTATTTTTTGTCTAATTGCACTCGGCTATTAAGCACTTTTGCTAATTATTTTGAGATCTGCGTTTAGAAAATGCATCCTCTGCAACAAAAAAAAATCATTAGGAGACATTAAATTTGCAGGCACATCATCAAAAACAAAGACTTACAGGAACTTTTCTCGAAAGCCCTCGGAAACCATATCTCCTCAATCCCGTGGGATGGTAGAAATCCACCCAACTATAAACAGTATGTGGATACAGTCAATAAACTACTCACCTGTATTGAGAACCTACAAGCTGGCAAGATAGCGATATGCAATGATCTACATGATGCCATAATCAGTTGTGTTGAGGATTTATATTACTGTTTGCAGTGCTGTGTGACAACCTTGAGGTATGCTTCATCTTATTTTGGTGGTTTTCTACATTTAAATTTAAATACTAACATATATAAGTAAGTTCTGTGTTTTTACTAACATTCTGAATTAATTTTCTGAACGAGAATTATTATGAATATACTTATATGGATTTTTAATATTTTTATACGCAAACCCTGCGCAAAAACAGCTATGCTTATATGGATCTTGTGATATCTGAGATCAGGCGAAGAATCAATTTCAAAACACCGGCTTCTACTGAGAAATTCTTAATGGGTAAACCCACCCAAATAGCACTTTTTGCCCAACCCGGGTATCGAACCCAGGCCCCACGCTCGGCAGTCACGCTTGTGACCGCGAGATCAACAGAACATTCATAAAACCTGTATTATCCAATAACTGGCATCAATGCAACATCAATGGCACAGCATGATTTTGTCTCATACAACATCATGCCACACATGTTGTTGTATGAGACAAAATCTTGTGAAGCTTCACATTTCTGCTATTAACGTTGTAGCGATAGCGTCATTCATCAGGGAATGGAACAACCGCCAATTTCTTTTTCTTTTTCTTTAAGCTGTCTAACTTGAGAAAAAATGGGCAGGCCAGGATCCATACTAAAATATACAAACCTCTTTGTTAATTATTTGAGGTGACATATTTTGCCACAACATTATACAGATTAGAAAACTATGGTCTGTTCCAAAAGTATGTAATGAGAAGATAAACAAAACACCCGTGGATGCCAATTTTGAGTGCTACTTACAAATTAAGTGCCTTTATTTGATCATTTGAGTACTTTGAACGCAAAAGTTTATTTTAGACATTAACTGTTAACATAGAAACTTAAACATTTATAATAATTTCAGAGAACAAAAAAACTTATCACCAACAGAAAAGAATGAAATATTCACTTTAGCACATACCTCTTTGCGATTGATTCTATACTCCATCCAGAGAGCGACCAACACGGATATCGGCATATTGATCGTTTTCTTTGACCCGATAAGGGCGGTTATGCAAGACCTGATGTTTGATGATGATGTACCTATGGATACTAAGTCCGTCTGTGGTATATTGTACCTGTCTCTGCATGTTGCGGAGCACGGATCATGCGAATGGATTGAAGTAAGTATTGTTTATTATTGAATCAAACCCTTGGTCCAGCTGCCAAGGAGGCTCGCGTAACGCGTCTGCCTGGGTTCGGTTCACCCACGACCTACAACTCGGGGACGCCTGTACTGCTCCTACTGCGCCTCTACTGTTCCAAAATCACTAACCAAATTGTGATCCCTCTCATTTTGACTTACAGTTACTTAACGAGAGTACTACCGATAGGTATTTGAGCAAGCTACTGGGCTTAGAAGCGGGGCGCCTCAGCCTGTTCTCGGCCATGGTCATCATTGCCCCAGTAGACCAGCTCTTCACACAGACCGTGTACGATAGCCCCCTCATCGTCACACTTACTAGCAAGATGCTGGAAATTGGAGAAAGGTTTGTATTGCTCTTTACTATTTCTTCATTTATTGTTCAAGTTAAATATTGTATCCGGAGTTCGATTGCCTCCCAGGCATACCTGTAACAGTACTCTAATGGTAGCAACCGCAACGTCAGCAGTAGCTGAGGTGCTGGCTTAGATTTCCTGGTCGGGCAACATGTTACTGTACTGTGTTTTTTTAAGAAATTTCTCAGTAGCAACTACGGAGTCTGGATTTGTGCATGGTTGATGGCAATTGGCTCACCCCGATTACATGTGGTTGTACTATTTGGTGCACCTCTGCCTAACCCTACAGGGATTACAGGCGTAGTGTTACGTTAATGAATGTTATGCTATGATAAGTACATTTTCAGGAGTTCGTCAGAATCTGCGTTAATTCTGGGTGTAGCGCGTACTCTGCTACAGATCAGCAAGCTGCTGGACAAGCTCACAGACACCGCCACGGGGCTAACACTAGTGGAGGCACTGCTGATGTTCGTGTGGGGCCATCTTGAGCACTATATGGATAGTGTCAGACATCTGGCCGGACAGACTCTGGGTTGTGTCGTCAAATACTGTGCGAAAACAAATAGAGATGGTAAGAAAATATTAAATTTATATTAATATTTCTTTTTTAGGTCACGTTTAATTACTTGAGTGGTTGCGCAAGTGCTTCTACGTGTAGGGGCTGGCGGCCGAGTTCAGCGGTCTGATGTTATGTCGTGTTACAAGTCATATGTTTGTGTGGTGCAGGCGACAGTGCAGCGCTGGACGCGCTGACGGCAGCACTGGGGTCGCTGGAGCGGTCGCGCAAGAGCTTCTACGTGTGCGTGTCGTGGCTGGCGGCCGAGCTCAGCGCGCGCCAGGTGCTCGCCGTCGTGCGGCCTGCTGACGTCATACACGCGCTCGCTGAACAACCGCTACGGAACACTGTGAGAACACCACTATACTATACACACGTTTTTGGCTTGATTTGGCACCATAAAATGATGAAATGTTCGTTACGTACATGCTATAGGCGAGCGCCGCACTGGACGCGCTGCTGGTGAAGCTGTGCGCGGAGTGTCCGCTGGAACAGCTGCGCGGGGCGCTGCTGGCGCCGCTGGTGCGGGCGGCGCCGGGCGCGGACAGCGCCACGCTGGCCGTGCTGGAGCGCGGCCTGGCGCGCGCCTGTGCCGGCAGACCTGACCTCATGCGAGTCATGTGAGTGTTCATAGTCAGCAGTTTTTACCCGCCTGCAGCGAAGCCCAAAAGGAGGGTTATGTGTTTGAGTTGTATCTAATTATGTCCGTTTCTTTGTTCCCTCGTGACTCCTAAACGGATGAACCGATGTCTTTTTTTTTTCGGTTTTTTTATTTCGGTAAATTATATGTGTGATTATTGTGTGTTGGTGGCCCAAATTTCACCAGTTACATTAAAATTTAAAAAAAAGAATCATGGCGTATTTTGGGTGCCATATTGTGAAGTACGATTTTTTTTTTCTTCCATCACCAAATGGCTATTAAAATTAAGGGTTTTAAAAGGTGATTACAAATATATACAAATATAACTTAATTAATGTAATAAATGTGTATTGGAATAAATAAATGGAATAAAAATTTTAAATACTGAAAAACTCTACTAAAAACTATTTCTTTTGACTAATTTAAAAAGACGGAAATAAAAAAATTATTTAAAAAACTAAATACCCGACTGCGGTACGAAAAGCTGAAAACAAGGACATTTTTAAAATTAAATAAAAGTTAGAAGCAGGCGGCACCCATTTGAATCTTGAATTATAAAAATGATGTACGAGCCAATAATCCCCATAGAGCAAAAGTACCTTTCTGCGCACGTAATGAATTACGCTATTGAATTTTATTAATTATATTATAATGTAAATTCAGTCGTCACTAAAACTTAGCCACGAGCGGGTCTATCAATAATAAAATTGTATCAAGTCATCCATCTGCCATCTGCCTAGCCTTTTCCCAACTATATTGGGGTCGGCTTCCAGTCTAACCGGATGCAGCTGAATACCAGTATTTTACATGGAGCGACTGCCTATCTGACCTCCACAACCCAGTTAGTACTGGGTAATACGATACCCCTTGGTAAGACTGGTTGTCAGGTTTTTTGGGCCACTGACTGCCTAACAACTGTCAAAGATCTACAATGACAGCCGGGACCAACGGCTTAACGTGCTTTCCGAGGCACGGAGGAAACTCGGTATGTAATGGGCGGTCACCCATCCACAGACCAAACCTAGGCAAGCACGGCTTAACCTAATGATCGACCCGAGCGGCTGTTATTATTTAGCCACGAGCTCCTCGACGAGCTCCTCCACGAGAAAATAAAATTGTATCAAGTGAGGCTCAGATAACTAAACAATCCAAACTTAATTAAATTATTGAACGTAACAGTGGTTTGTTGTGAATTAACTACCTTCCGACAACAACTACCGGGGTATCAGTCAACGACGAGAATACCCCTACAAATGGTATAGGTGCCGCCTGCTTCCAACTTTTTAGTTTTCTTTTGTAAGTTTTAAAAAAAATACTCAAAAAAAAAATCTTATCAGCCGGGGTTTTTTAATCACGTTTGGTGTTCCAGTTTTTGACCAGTACTTCAAATGTATTTACCCCGTGGTAAACTTAAGTTTACAATGCTGCCGACGTCTTACTATGTCAAAGTACTAGCTTCAAGTGTGCCTCCCGCGTCGTAGTGTGATGTAAATACTGTATAATATAACCTTGCACAAAGTTTGGTCATTAAATATTTTTGGTGTGAAACATCTGTATGTGCGCCTAGGCAGTAAAACCGACTTGTATACTTACGGAAGATGGCATGACGGTGTCATGGCGTGATGTCTCCTCTGTGCCACGTAAAATAATCCTATTCCCATTAGAATAAAGTTAACAATTGTTGTGAGTAAATAAAAGTCAAAATAACGTCTCTTTTAATATAATAATTAAAATAATAAGGACCCTGTTCCCGATACCAAGCTACAATTTTTTATATTTTTTATTTCTGTTTTATATTTTTTTATTCATATTTAAAAATGTAATTAATTTGTGAAAATATAAATAAAGGAAAAAATAACGAGAAAAATAAATTTATTTTATGAGCGTAACTAGTTTTTCTTTATTTTGTTTATATTTCGTTATAGGTATTTTTGTTATTAATTATGAATTCTAATATTAACATTATTAACATAGATGTTTCACATCTGCCGGGTGCCCCGTGACGGCGAATTTTTTTTTCAAAAAAGGCTGTTAGTTCCAGAGATAAGTGCGATGAAACAAACAAAGACTTAAGCTTTATTATATTCGTATAGCATATAGATGATGACGATCAGTGAACCTAATTTTCTTCAACAGCCTGTCCTACACAAAAGCTGCGGAGCCGGGCGCCGTGCGCGATCAAAAATGTATCTTACTGCTACTGCGTGTAGTTCGCAAGTCGTGCGTCACCGACACCACATCCCAGGCCGGAGAGACAGAGGCAGAGTGGAAGGGCGTTATCAGCTACGACATTTTGAAGGAAGCCGCCGTTGATGCCGTAGACGAGGTAAGTTATATTATAACTAGCTTTTGCCTGCGGCTTCGCTCGCGTTATTTTAGAATTTGACAATCAATTCGGATTGTATTCTGTTTCTAATAATATAATTCAATCCAATTTCGAAAGTCACGTGGAACCATCTATTATCATAAGAACGTTATTGATGTTTTCCTCGGAAACAGTACTTATTTTCGGGATGAAAGGTACTCTATGTCCATGTCTGTACACCTGACAACGCAAAACAAAAAGAAAAAAAAAGAAACTTTCAGGATGATTGATTTAGTGGTTTAGGCGTGAAAATGTATTGTATTGTATAACGGGCTGGTGTCCGCAACTCCACGTCAAAGCGCGTATTTTGCGTGCGGGTGGGAAATCTATTCGATCCACCCTAACTCCCCGAGAAAGGCCAGCAGCGCCTTGGTGTTGCTGACAATCTCGCGGAGAGTACCTGGGGTACCGAAGTACTTTGCCCTGTATGTTGCAACCACTGGGCAATGTTAAAGCACGTGGGCTGCTGTTTCGTCTTCCTCCATGCAGGCTCGGCACAGGGGGCTGTCTGTGACTCCTATGACAAAGAGGTGTTTATTAAAAGAGCCGTGTCTAGTGATGGCGGCTGTAAGTGTGCGCAGCTGTAGTTTGGACAGCCTAAGCGCTCGTTTGGTGAGGCGGCCATCGATAGTAGGAAGTGCTTCCTTGGCCTGCCTGCACTCGCCATGGTCCAGCCACAGCTTGCGGTGTTGTTCGCTGGTTCGTTTCCTTACCAGTGTGCGTAGGTACCCGAAGGGGAGTGGCACAATGGGTTCGGGACCCACTGCTGCCATGCTCGATCCCCTTCTAGCGAGTTCGTCCGCAGCATCATTGCCTCGGGAATCGCTGTGTCCTTTGATCCATTGGATGGTTATATTATTGTGATTACCAACCTGGTTCAGGCGTTGATGACACTCGTGTATTAACCCAGAGTTGACTATGTGGTTGTTTAGTGCTAACAGAACAGCCATGCTGTCTGAGAGTATACGAATAGAGTGGTCCACAACCCCCCTGGCTAAGATGGCTGATGCCGCCAGGGAAATGCCCATGCATTCTGCCTGAAAAACCGTGTTGTGGACCCCCAGTGGTGTGGCAATATGGATGTTGAGATCTTCCGAGAAGACTCCAGCTCCAGTGCCAGTACCTGTTTTAGATCCATCTGTGAAGATCCGTAGTTCCGCAGGGCTCAATCCCTCGCAGCGGTGGTCCTCATGGAGTTGGATTTTGTATTTTTTGTCGAATACGAACTGTTTGGGTATCCGATCGTTTGTTGCTTTTGCCAGGGGGAACTCATTATAGAATCCCTCCAGTACGGCAGTGTGCTGTGTTTCTTTCTTACCCCAAAGTTGAAGTGTATTAAGGCGTACTGCCGTCATCGTCGCCTCCTGCTGTATAAACAGATGGAGCGGTGGGAGGCCCAACATGGCTTCGAGAGCTGCGGTCGGAGTAGTCCTCATGCAACCTGTAATCGCCATGCAGGCAAGCCTTTGCATGCGTTGCAGTTTAATGGAGGCCGTGGCTAGTCTGGTGCGGGGCCACCAGACTACTGCCCCGTAGGTGATCATGGGTCGGATCACCGCGCAATATAACCAAAGTATAATTTTAGGGGATAGGCCCCACTTCTTACCTATCATCTTTCTGCATTGCCAAAAGGTGATGCAGGCCCTGTTTAGTTTGTTGTCTAGATGACTACTCCAGTTTAACTTACTATCCAGGATGACTCCCAGGTACTTGACCTCGTCGGCTAACTGGAGTTCTGTATCGAAAAGTTTGGGTAGGCGATAGAGGCCTAGTGTTCGTTTTAGGGTAAACATGACTAGTACCGTTTTCGTGGGGTTTACTGATAGGTCGAAATCTCTGCACCACCGTTCAACGATGCGTAGCGCCTGTTGAGTGAAATTGCAGATTGTGCCCGTCACTTTCCCCGAGATGAGGATGGCGAGGTCGTCAGCGTACCCTATTGTGTAGAAATGGTTCGCGTTGAGTTTAGTGATAAGATCATTTATCACCAGATTCCAGAGGAGGGGGGATAGTACGCCTCCTTGGGGACAGCCCCTGGCTATCATGGCCATCTGCTGGTCCTCTGCAAGACGAACCACTCGTTTACTTAATATGTTAGTAATCCAGTCAGTCAGTACCTGTTCTACTCCGTGTCGAGAGAGGGCGGTGCTAATGCTGGAGAAGTTTGTTTTATCGAAGGCTCCTTCGATGTCTATGAAAGTACCCAGACAGGTGCCCTTCTGATGTATCGCTTGTTCTATCCGGCCGACCACTAGATGGAGAGCGGATTCAGTGGACTTACCCGAGCTGTATGCATGCTGATTAGCATGTAATGGGATAGTTTTTAACACGCCATCCCTCAGCTCTCTCTCGCAAATTCTCTCCATGGTTTTAAGGAGGAAGGAGGTCAGGCTGATCGGTCGGTGGGATTTGGCGTTGGTATAGTCACTCTTACCTGGCTTAGGAATGAATATAACCTTCACTTCCCTCCATCCCTTTGGAACGTATCTGAAGGCCAGGCACGCTCTCATTATGGGTACAAGTCTACTGGCGACAGCGGATCCTCCCCAATGCAGTAAGGCGGGAAAGACTCCGTCCGGACCAGCCGCCTTGAAGGGATGGAAGCACCTGATCGCCCACTGGAGTTTCTCCAGTGTTATCACTTTGTGTGCGTAGCGCCAGTCGTTTTCTGTGGGCGTTTGGGTTACCTCTGTCCAGTCAAAGGTCTGAGCGAAAGCGTAACCTGGGAAGTGAGTTTCGATAAGGACGCGCATCGCCTCTTCTGGTGAGGTGGTAAGTGTGTTGTCGGGTTTCCGGAGAACTGCGGGCCCAGACGGGCTCTGCTGTGCCAGTATTTTCCTTACCCTGTTTGCTTGCTGGCAGGATTCGATGTTGCCGCAGTATTTCCGCCATCCGGTTGAGCTCCTGAATCTGATGCATTTTTTGTAGCTAGATTTGGCCGCGTAGTACGCATCCCAATCCTTATCAGCACAGGTATTCATGGCTCTGTTTAGGGCTGCCCTAACCTTCCCGCGCTTACGTTCCAGATCCGCTCCCCACCATGGTTGCTTACCTGGTGTTGTGGGCGGAGTGGATTCCGGGCAGGATGAATGGTAGCTGTCTAGCATTGATTTAGTGAGATGACTTACACGCTCGTCGATCTGCGGCGTGTCCTCGTAGGTCATGCAGTAGTTTGTTGACGCAAGCTTGTTTTCGAGGATGCGTGTATAGGCAGCACGGTCAGTGTTACGTGGGTTGCGCCGTGGCAGTATTGGAGTCACACCGACCTGTATGTCGAAGCGGATCCACCTGTGGTCCGAGCAGGAGGCCTCCTTAGAGACCTGCCAGCCGGTGATGATGGCCGCTGCGCCCTCCGTTGCCAGAGTGAGGTCGATGATTGTTTGGCTACGTCTGTTTACGAAGGTTGGTTCGGAACCTGTATTAAGTAGGGTTAAGTTAGTTGTGAACAAGTAGTCAACTAGAGCCTTACCCCTTGCGTTTTGCGTGTCCATGCCCCACAGAGGATGATGAGCGTTTGCGTCGGCGCCTATGACAACGTCCAGCCCTGTGCTCTCGCAGTAGGTCACGAGGCGGGCGAGGTCATGCGGGGGCGGCTCCTCTGCCTCGGGCATGTAAGCGGAGACGAAGACTACAGCTGCTTCTGTGTCCCCTCGCTGTATCAGTAGCCTAGCTGCAGAGATATCCCTGCAACAGAAATCTGTTAGTGGCTGTGTTTTTATGTTACGTGTGATATAGATGCACGATCTTGGCTTATCGTGATCTGTACTAACTAGGAGCTTACCCCCAAGATTGGAGAGACCTTGTATTCGGCCATGCCTAATCCACGGCTCTTGGATCAAGGCAATGGCTGTATGTTGAACCTCCAACCACTTCCGCAGCTGAGCCGTCGCGGTTTGGCTGTGGTGGAGGTTGGCCTGCAGGACCTTACAACAGGTCAACGAGGACGTTCCTTCTTCGTCGCCTTCAAGCCGCAGCCCGGCAAATAGGTCGCCAGCGTCGAAGCCGCCCTCCTCAAGGTCAGAGGCCGAGGACAGGCTCCCCACCCGAGGGGTCGGCGCCCACGCTGGCGATGGCAGGGGCGGCCGGCGCTGCAGCTGCAGGCACAACCGCGGGTGCCGCCGCGGTGTTTGTAGTGGGGGGAGTTGCCTCCACCTCCTGTGTCACGGCGCTGGTTACAGCGGCCGGATATCCCTGAGGGACGTCGACAAATCTGCCGTTCGGACCCTGGAACTTGACGTACACCGTCCCTACACCAAAAGAGAGACGGCGCCCGGCTTGCATCAGGGTCGGAATTTGGTCCTCAGGGACCCCGACTACCACGTACCATGCGTCGGTCCGTTTACTGGCGCCCAGCAATAACCATCCCCTGACGTCTATCCAGGGATTCTGGTAACACAGAGCACGCCCAATGTTGGACGGCTCTGCGAAGATTACCTGCTCGTCGGGGATGAGCACACCACACTTTATCCGACGCTGGATCTCCGTCTGCCTCCTGATCACTAGCGAGGTGCCAATGATGGGAGCCAGCTCGGAGACCAGACTCCCCAGCCATGACAAAGTGTGGTCGCTGCCGCACCACAGTTTGAGGGCCCCGCCGCTGAACACCGGCTTCGCTCTGAAGGTCGGTGCAGGTGAGCCCTGTATGGGTGAAGAGGCCTCGGCGACTATCCTCCTCTGGATCGCCGCGAGAACCTGGTTCGACGCCTCTCTGCTGATTAGCCCCGTGCGGCCGCAGGTGACTGCGACGTCAAGTTCGGAGCTTGCAGCTTGGGCGTAGCTTCGGTTGGCGTCCCGCTTGGATTTATCAAGACGCGGCCGCTTACGCTCTCCACGAGGTGTAGTGGTCTCGTTTAGAGCCCGCTTGGCCGCGGCCTGATCTCTCCGAACGGGTCGCTGTGTTTTTTTCCGGGCTCGTCCCTTCTCGCCGCTGGCTGCTGGTTGGCTTGGCCCTGGTCGGCTGGTCGGCTGCCTCTGCCTGCAACCGCTTGCCTGCGGAGAAGTTGACATTACCGCTGGTCGGTGTTACCCGGCCCGCGGCATTAGCCTGTATAGTTTGTGGAGACTTACGGTTCCACAGTGTCTGAAGCCGCTGCTTCTTGGACGGCCTGTTCTTCCTCTTCGTCCTAGACGCTGAAGAAGCCGGAGCAGCTGGCGCTGACGAGTCAGCGCGGTGGCTAAGTGTTGCCGGAGTATGTTCCTCCTTCCTGCCCTTGTGCCTACTCCTTTGCACCTGCCAGGCTAGCGCGAACGCGTCGCCTGTGGTGCTTAACTCCACCGACTGACCAGTAACGGCCAGCTGGGGGGGAGCGGCTTGTATAGCTTAAGGCGGAGGAGGATGTATGAGGGGTGCCCGGCCACCGGAGTGAACCGTCGTGGGGGGCTCTGCGCCTGAAAAAGAAGGAGGAGCGGTACTAGTCCCAAGCAGCGCCGGTGTCCTCCGTTTATTACGGGACTTGATTTTGGTCTTAGCAGCGGTTTTCGCCACTGCCGGACCGGAACCCGCACTGGAACTCGCTGTGTTGGCAGCAGAGCATCCGGGGGCTAGAGAGGTGCTGCAAGCACCCCCCTTGGGAGCATCCTTGGCTTTCGCCTCCACTCCGGTGTGTGTGTGTGTAGTGTGCCTGTGAGTATGTGTGTGGCGTGTGTGTGTGGGGGGTGTAAGTATATGTGTGGTTGTTGTGTGCGTGTTTGGTGTGCGTGTGTGTGTGGTGTCGAATGGGCTTGATCCATCACAGTGTTTTTAAAATTCGTCTCTCCAGCTTCCCACCCTCCATGGAGCCCGCACCTGGGAACGTCTTGCTACAAACTAGCTCGAACGTTAGGAGTACCATCGAGATATAGGGACGTGTGGCTGGCTTACAGTGCGACATCGGGTGCTTGATCGGGTTGGCATAGGGGACTGAACGCCCGTCCCTTCTGAACTGATCAACCCTCACTTACACCGTCAGCATGACCTTCACCCACCGCTTCGGCCATCCTAGAACAACCTCCGCGGACCACCCGCCCCTCGCCGTTGCCCTCTAACGGGACACTATGGCCATTTCCCTACCCCTGGCTATTGGGTAGGGCCACCGTTTTGCTTGAAATCCAGACCAAAGAGGGCGTGTTGCCTCACGGACGCATTACCACCAGCGCTGCTCGGCTCAACCCTCCAGGACTCCTTCATCCCTGCTTACGGCGCTCAACTGTGCAGATCCTAGCACAGGTGACCAGATTACCTACTCGACGCCAGCTGGGTTTAGTGACGGCCGAGCCCACAACCACCCGGTCACAGAGGGTCATGGTTAGGTTGGAAAGCGCCTGGTGGTTTTTGTTGCGTCTATTTCTTATGGAATTAGACCAATAACAGGGCGGCAACCACGTGAAGGTGAGCCACCAGACTTGCCTTGAGGATCTACACGACTGTAGCGCTCACCCTCAAGACCACGCCATCTTACCACTTCTTAGGGAAGCAGTAAGGTAGGCCTGCATCAATACTACCAAGCAAAGCGAAAGCAAAGCATGTCGTTGTGCAACCGCAAAAGCATAAATACAAGCCAGCCCCGCGTGAAAATGTATAAAACAAACTTACTTTCGCATTTGTAATATTAGATAGGAATCTTCTTTTTCTATTTAAACAAATATCAAGTTTACTTATGTGTTTTTTAAATGGATTTCTGAATGAGAAGATATGCTTCATGGTCATGGGTTCTATTCCCAGTAGGGCAGTGTTATTTAGTTTATTTGTCGGTTATTTCTCAGCAGCTCGCACTGTCCCTGTGTCGCCTTGGATCGGTAGCCCGTGGAATAATTAAACATGTGCTACAAGCTTAATACTTGCTAGATGTCCGGGTAGGGTAGCACCTTACTAGCAACGACAAGATAAAAAGAGAGCTTATTTTCTTATTTGGCCTAGTCCCCCGGGGGCTCATTTATGTATAACCCAAAAAATCAGAAACGTACATAACAATGCTAGATATAGTATGAATTATTCATACAGTATTAGTAACTGCCTTGTTGGTGTAGCGGTCGCAAGCTCGACTGTTGACCATGAGGTCCTGGGTTCAATTCAAAAGTGCTGCTGGGTTTTTCCATCAGGAATTGCTCGGTAGCAAGGACGGAGCCTGGACGTACACCCGTTTGATGGCAATAAGCTTGCCCTCTATTACATGAGACTTAAAACCATAACTGGTGAAATGTGGCTGTACTATTAGGTAGACCTCTGTCTAACCCTTCGGGAACTACAGGCGTGATGTTATGTTATTTATTAGATTATTATGTATGTTATGTAATGAGATTATAACTGTTCCTAGACTCGCATCCTGTCGCTGTCCCTGATCGTGGAGTCGCAGAAGAGCACGGAGCTGTTCGCGCCGGGCGAGCTGAGCTTCGTGCTGCACTACCTGCGCTACAACATCAACGCGCAGGCGCCCAGCTTCCGCCAGCTCACTATGTCCTATATGAAAAAGGTACAGATAGATATAATACTTCATCTTTTCCTTTTCGTATCGAAGACTCGAATTTAGTCCAACCAGTACGTAGCGACCAGGGGCTGCAGTCTCGACATAGATAGCGACAAAAATCGGTCGTTAAGTCATAACGATGTCAAATTTCTTTAATAGATTTTCAACTTTATTTCAAAACCTTAAGGTTGAAAATCTATTAAAGAAATTTGACATCGTTATGACTTAACGACCGATTTTTGTCGCTATCTATGTCGAGACTGCAGCCCCTGGTCAGCTCTGCCGTTTGCCTCATTCAAGGCCTGAAAGGTGAAATTAATTGTTATTCATTATGTAGACCATACACATATACAGGGCTTCTTTATCGTGTGGCTAGTGCCTAACCTGGTGGCAATTTTTATTTTGGTTTTCTTTTTAAAATGCTTTACATTAAATGTTAAATGAAATATCTCTCTAGCATGCTGATGCCTCACTATGTTTTCCTTCACCGAAGCAAGTGATATTATGTGTTTTATACAGGTATGGAAAAAGTAAACCTTAACATACTGGCATAAAATTCACATACTTGAGGCGCCA
The DNA here is from genome assembly GCA_910589295.1 of Noctua janthe. Taxonomy (NCBI): domain Eukaryota; kingdom Metazoa; phylum Arthropoda; class Insecta; order Lepidoptera; family Noctuidae; genus Noctua; species Noctua janthe. The sequence goes on along the minus strand of OU342565.1, from coordinate 1,136,242 downwards.
TCTATATCGCGTACGTACGAAATAAAGTGGCATATCCTACTTAAATAACTAAAGTAAAATGTTCTCGTTAATCTAGTGGTCGCCAGTACTACTACTGAGCATGAGGTCCTGGGTTTGATTCCCAAGTCGGGCAGTGTTATTAGGTTTTTTCATTAGGTTTGGGTTGTTGCCCACGACTACGTGCGCGTGGAAATTTTGATGTGTTTTCCACGATAGAAAGCCTATGTGCTATTCTTGACTATAATCCATCTCTGTGCCAAATTTTATCTAGATCTGTTCAACCGTTCTGGCGTGATTGAGTAACAAACATCCATCGAAAGATTCGCATTTTTAGTAGAAGTAGAAGAATTTATTTCTAACCTTAATACTGTTTGCAGTTCATAAAACGTCTAGAAGAAAGCTACAAAGTGATAAAGCGTGAAAGGCAACCTAACGGCGTGAGTGATAAGGTCGCTTATTACTTGCGCTTCGCCGAGGACTTGCGTCGACAGTGCTTTGACAGCCTAATACCAGGAGCCAACTATAGCAGGCGATTTGTTGCCTTGCAAATACTTGCGTGGTGCGAACAGATAACTTTGGAAGGATATGAAAGGTAAATAGGACATATAATACCAGCCTATCACTGTCCCACAGCTGGGCAAAGGCCTCTCATACAGAGAAAGCACGAGCATTACTTACTTATATTAATTTTAAGGCCAGGTTTCCATCATCGATGACATGTCTAAAGATTAACTTAGAAAGTACCTAATACCCCCTACCTACCTTACCTACCACCGCCGCCTGCCGCCGTTACCTTTTATTTTATAAGACCATCATGTACCATATTTCATGCAAAATAAAGAATCTTGAATCTTGCATATGAATTGGAAAATTCGCATTAGTACTTGCCCGGATGTTAGTTTTTAGTAATTATTAAGTTGTATCTATACTAATATTATAAAGCTAAAGAGTTTATTTGTTTGGTTGAACGCGCTAATCGCAGGAACTACTAGTTGGAAGTGAAAAATTATTTTAGTGTTAGATAGCCTATTTATCGAGGAAGGCTATAGGCTATACAACATTAGTTTTAGTATATGCGAAACCTGAAACGGGCTTGTTCTGTTACCTGGTTGTCCGCACAAAATCGTGGTCACCACGCCGCGCCGCCTCGTGCGCGCCTTCAGCGTCGTCTTGAGCTATAGATAACAATAATATAGCAGTAGGTACCTAAATGATTACGATAGGTGCTTAGTGTCGCTCGGTGTCCAAGTTGTAAACTTTTTTAAATATTTTTGGGACAAAATTTAACATGGTTTAAAAATTATTGAAATCGATTCAGTTACTTATTCTGAACAAACTATATTCAGGTTTCGCATATACTTAAAATAATGTTGTATAACATCACGCTACGCAAAAATAAAACAAGTCAGAAGCGGCGGGTGAGACCGCGGGGCGCAGCTAGTTTTATTATAAAACTGAGTAGATCGAACAGTGTACACAGTAAAAAAATAGATGTAAACAAAGCAGATACAGGTAAATGACGTCACATAACATGACATGAATGGCCGCGAAAGTCATGGACGTTTGAACTGTCGTAGAAAATTGTAGGTGTTTAATTTTTTTTTTTTGAGCGATAAGCAGTAGTTGAACATCACTTCTAATTATTTGTTAGGTTGATTGTACTATATTTTATTGATTTAAATGAAGAAAAAAATTACATGCATATTCCCTATTGTTAAAATTCGTGATGTATAATGTTTTATCAAAGTGTAGCTGCAATAAAATACCTGAAATGTTAAATGTTTTATGACTTCACATTGATACACAGTTAAATCATTTGTGTCGATGTTTACATCTTTTTGAGGCTTACTGTAGTATGGGTACACTTCTGCCTAACCCTTCTGAGATAACAGCCATCTATGATGGTTCCACAGAGGCTGGGAGCCGGAGTACGTGGAGAAGCTTTTGCTCCACCTGGAGGACAGCTACGAGAACAACAAGGCGTTCGCCCTGGAGGTGCTGTCCAGCTGTCCCGACCACCTGCTGAGGGTACGTACTTACTCATTTATTATATTATTATTCGCTTATGCTCGCGGCTTCCCCTGCGTGGGTTTCTGTAATTGACCCACAGGATAGAAAGGGTCCTATGTGTTTATTCACGTCATTATAAACTACCTGTGTGCTAAATTTCATCCAAACTCGTTCAGTAGTTTTTGCGTGAAAGAGTAACGAACATCCATCCTCTCAAACTTTCGCATTTATTAATAATAGTAAGATAAGAAGTAAGTAGGGTTGCCATGATTGCCAGGATTGTCCGGCCATGTCCGGAATGCGGAGAAGGGGGCGGGGGGGTATTCTAAAACGTTTGTAATTTAGCAATAATGAAAAAATAACACACAAGTGATAGTTAAATAAAATTATTTAAAAATAATTAAAAAGTCATTCAAATTATACTGCACAATTAAAAAAAAAAACATACATTTCACATTTCTATAATCTCTTCACTACACTTAAACTTCTTCCAGTCCATCGCGTCCTTACTACACAGAATCAACACAGTTTTCAGCACCAACGCCACAGTACAGGCCACTTTGACAACATCGTTGAATAAGCCGACATTATCTCCATTGACCAGAAGGCCCCCATAAAAGATTAAAAACACATCGCACAATATGCTCAAACTATTCACACAGAACATGAACGTTATGCTGCATTTACCTACTAATTTGAATATTCTAGAGAGTAACAACACATTTCCTGTTGAAATAGCTAGTAATAGAATCCCTATAAGAAAATCAACTAGCATTAGTTCTAGGCTTAAGACAGACTTGACGCAGTATAGGACGATCCCAATTCCTGCAGTCATGTAATACCATGAGTGTTCCACTAAAGTTTCTTCATCCGGTATATCTTCACAGCTTAGAGCTACATGTATGTGTCCAAGTGCGATTGTGTGCACCGTACCTAACACGGTCATAAGGACAAGTGCAAAGTATGCTATAACCAGCATGTCTCTGGGAACCAGGTCTTCTGGCAAGATGAATATTGGTAGCATGCAGCATGTAGCGGCGCATTTGACGATTATTTGTTGAACGTACAAATAGTTGTGCTTCCGCCATTTTAGATTCGCGTGATACGTAACAGCGGATGCAAGTGCGCAGATAATGGCTACTATTGTAGTCAAGTATTGTATCAATTCTGTCCTGTTCTTGTCGGCCATGGTCGCAGTTGTATAAGCTTGCTTTTGTCTGGATATTTCTGGATGTTCAAGTCTATTCTGGTATTGTTGCTTTGTTCAGAGACGCAATGTGGTCTGATACGAATGAGTATTTTCTCCCAGTACCGATTTCCTTCGTTGTCTCGATTGTGTCTGTAAAATACTCTGTTCTACTCAATATTTGATTCTACTTTAAATCACCAGCAATAATTTAAAAAAAAATACACTTTATCACTATGAAAACTCTAGTCATTGCTAGCTGGCACAGAGTTCAATGTACATTTATAAAAATGGTAACTACTACACTACATAATTATTTAAATGTCGTCATTATAAAATCACATAAAGATTAATCTCAACTTGTTATTTGTATCCGTTATTATCGTTTTGTTTTAATTAATAATAACATGATTAGATAAGGGGTTCGTTACTCAACAACAAATCTAACTAAAATTATGTAAAAACCGTCCAAGTGCTCTCACGCAGGGTTCCGTACCACCGTTCTTAAGATCGAGCAAAACACGCTGTAAAAGCCGGACTACTGCAATATAACGTATCTTGTGTCTATACCTAGGCCTACGTCGTGCCGTCTGCCAAATTTTATCGAAATCCATTCAGTCGTTGCAGCGTGTGAAATTAACAGATATACAGATTGACGGATAGAGTGATTTTCGGATTTCATAAAAAATCGAATAATCATTTAACCGAGTTCAGCATAGCGTTCACAAACGCTTCGATTCGATTTCGATTCGACAAGTCATACGATTTGTCTATCTTTTTTTGGCATTACGAAAGCGAGCGAGATAGACATACGAGTTTCCGAATCGAAGCGTTTGTGAATAGCTATGTAGAAGTATAAATTTTGTATTAGGCTATTTTTTTTCTTTTCGTTTTTATGTTCATTACTTCCTTTCATTCACCATGTGATATTGTTTCAGAGTAAAAACTACTCTATCAGCTTAGACATAGACGACATATTCTGTCAAGCGTCGTCGTTAAAGCCCACTGAGTGTGTTTCGGCGGGTTATAAGCTAGATTTGTTGAGGACGAGACTACCTGACTACATACTACAAGATGAACCGTGGTAAGAATTTATATTTATTCGAAAAAATATTGAGATTTCTTTTTATTTAAGGTGGAAGCGCCAGGGTAGCCCGCGAAATTCGTATTTTCTTACGTTCGTTACGTTTTCGTACGTCTCAGGTGCAGTGGCGGATTTAGCAGCAGGCTGAGTAGGCTTGAGTCTAGGGTGGCAGATTGTTGGGGCGGCAAATTTGGGGACCGAATTTTTTTTTTGCTTCCTCATAGAAATCAAAAAGATTTTGGCATGACGGTTTTCTGATGTTTTACAGATAGAAGTCTGCAACTTTTGCCGATGACGTTCCCCTCTCACTTGTCATTCCACATTCCGAGTAGCAATCTTCCATATTCTAGAGTAAAACAGCTAATTCGCCGCCCCCCAACCAGTAATCGGTAATATACCCAAAAATTATATTAGGTGCAATCTTGTGCTATTCTGGTGAAACCTGCATCAAAATCCAATGTTTTAAAAGAACTAAGTGGACAAACTGAAAGACACTCAAAGCGATGGCAGCGACAAATGGCGGGAGAATGATAAATTGCTGCGATTGGTCGATTCCTGCCCGTCTCTTCTGTCCGCTTTTCACCGATTTGGTGCAAACCGGGCGTGACATTCGTTCCTCTCGGCAGCAAGGGCCGCGCGCTGGGCGTGCTGCGCGCGCTGTGCGTGGGCGCGCTGGCGCAGTGCCGCGCGCAGCTGGGCGTGCTGGCGCGCAGCGTGCTGGCGGCCGCCGCCACGGCGCCCGTGTTCGGCGCGCTGCACTGCCTGGCGCGCGCGCTGCTGCACGTGGACGCAAGGTCAGTGCCGTACTGCTACTGTTCGTACCGTGGGCCGAAGCCGTGCTGTGTCATCTTCACATAGGTCTGTGTAACACTAGAGTGCTGCCCCAAAAAGGGGAAAACCAGCATGGGATAGGACGGGAGAATTTGCACAGGGAGTCCAGACGTCGCTGCGATGATAGCGGATCCATCCAGATAGGCTGTATCCGCAGTTGTCTTCTTTATGTTAAGACCCATGTGACTTGATGTCGGTGAGGCCATAGGTGTTGACGGTATGAACGCCATTTTTTTGTTAATAGTGATGTTCTAGTGTTCTTGTGACTTATACGTGCGCGGATGACATACCTGACTTAACAAAATGTCAGTGAACTTCACCGATAGGTTGTGCAGTTTACCTATGATACACCCATATTACAATAGGCACGTCCATATTAAAATAGATGATCCTATTGCCATAATTCTGGCACAAATTCAGTTACAGGCTGCTACTAAGAAATTCATGTACATAAATCCAATAACACTAACGGACCGGGGAATTGAACCAAAAACTGTTCTGCAAAGACGTTTTGCGATCACTAAACCAACGAAGCTGTCAACGAAAAAACAACAGTGACTAGAACGTCTTTCCAATACATTTATAAGTCCTGCCTCGCTGCTCTAGACGTCGGACTACGTGTTATCGGGATTTTCCTTCAGGAATTTCTGAGTATGAGCCCGAAATCTAGATTTGTGCCCGGCTCATGGCAATAGGTTCTCCCCTATATAACATGGGATTTCAACATAACTGGCAAAATGTGGGTAAACTATAGGCGCCCAACCCTTCGAGGTGTGATGCAATTGTTATGTTCAATACATTTACAAAGACCGACTCATTAATGTTAACAGAGAAATATCGTCGGATGAGCAGTGGACGGCTCTGATTGGCGAGATAATCGACACTTGCATGGAAGTGAACGACGCAGTGGCTTGCGTGGTCAATAACTCCTCGCCCGAAGGTCACCTGCCCATGGACATGACAGTTCAGGTCACCGACCACGGGAATACTGGGTAAGTCAGCATATTTTTTGTAGCCTTTTTAAAAAACGGCTCTTCACTAAAATCCTAGGAAGATTTCTAGGAGGGCTTTTACATTAACATATACACGGATTCAGATCATCCAGAAGAAGTATGCGCATCGGGAATCGTCGCGTATCTTCGGAAATACGACGCGAATGATTTAACTGTGCGTTTTGTTTCCCAGAAACGTGACGTTGAACGACGGCAGACAGGTGACGTCGCAGATGGTACTGCTGTGCGCCTGGCGGTCCGTTAAAGAGGTACAGTACGCTTGATTTGAGCCGTGGTGGCGCGATCTACGAGTAGCATTCACGAGTGTAGCTTGGGAGTTCGAACCCACGCAGGCGCCTTACTTTTTGCAGTACTAGAAATTCCGAAATAAGTTCAAATAAACATAAACGTTGATGTTTGTTTAATCTCTCGTATAATACGTGTGATATCGAAAAACACGCCATTTCGCGTGCGTGCCATTTTCCGCGGCAGAGAGCGCATTCGGAACGTGGCGACACCGCATTTCGTATGATCTCTCTGCTTGGCATACAAATTCTATACTAATACTAGCTGTTGCCGTGACTTCGTCCGCGTGAAATTAGCGATGTGAAATATATTTTACGATCTATTCTCATACCTACCAAATATACATAAAAAAATCATAAAAATAGGTCGAGCCGTTTCGGAGGAGTGCGACCACAAGCACCGACAACATTATTTTTAGTACCGTATATACGAAACCTGAATACAGTTTGTTTAGAATAAGTAACTGAATCGATTCCAATAATTTTTAACCCATGTTATATTTTGTGAATTTTTTTTTTAAATAAAGTTTCAAGTTGGATACCGAGCGACATTAAGTACCTATCGCAATCATTACCTACTACCAAAATATTATTATCAATGAGCTCAAGACGACGCTGGAGGCACGTGCGTAGGCGCGCTGCGTGGTGACCACGTTTTTGAGCGGACAACCAGGTAACAGAACAAGCTTATAACTTTGTGATTTTTCATGATACAGTTTTCAAATTTTGTATATAGATTCTTTACATAAAGAATCTATATACAAAATTTGTTACACGTGTTTCAGGTTTCGCATATACTTAAACTAATGTATAAGATTATAAAGAGAGAAGGCGATTTTTGTGAGTTTGGTGTATGCGGAAACTAATCTGCGGACCACGGCACCTATTTATAGGACATAGCAACATTCGACCAATCACTGAAGACATGAGAAACGCGATGTGAGTTCCAACCAAACTGATTGGTTGATTACCGCACGTCTCATCAAAATAAAAAAAAAACAAAATCAAAGCATCTATTTCAGGTAGACCAGTTACAGGCACTTTTGAACTGTCGAAACAAAGACAACAATGAAATGTAGCTACAGTCCCAGTCACAAGGCACATAAACTGTAAAGTGCTGAAGTTGCCTATTCCCTAACGTAGATCTCTATGGAGAACGGACAAGAAACTCCATGGACACTCTTTTAAATCAGAATACTTTTACAAAACCTGGGTTACATCATGCATGTTGAGATGGTACAACGATTATGTGAGAACGATGTAGCAAGATGTGTACGTTAAAAGTGTCCATAATAAAAACAATTCAAAAATAAAATAATTAATTCAAATAAGCCGTGGCAACCAAGAGATGACCAGTCACAACTGACAGCGCCCGTTCACGAACATGACGCATTTATCAGCACCATTCAACTCAACCGTTTTGAAGGGAACTAAACGATCCGACACACGTGCCACCATCGGCGAGACATTTGAGTGAGCAAGACAAACTCTTAACCGCCAGGGCACATTCAAGTCAAGAAAGAGCTTTCTAGTACATAGTTTTCACACAATATGGGCTATGCGGTTATATAATACTAAAGAGATTGAAGTTATATAACGCAAAGATAGTTGTACAATCTTCAGCAGCTCCAACATATCATTTAATGCTGTCCATTTATGCGCCCCTGTCCTTGTGGAGTAGGACCGGCATAAGCCAAGCATTATTATCAGCGATAGAATCGTCCAACTTGTAATATGCTTGCTTACATAGTGTGCGTTTAATGCATGTTTTAAATTTCGTTTCATTTAATTCAAGAATACTTTGTGGAATTTTATGATAGCTTCTCAAACAGTACCCCATGCAAGATGAGTCTACTTCAGCGAGTCTGAAGCCTGGCTGAACTAATTGGTCTCTATTTCTAGTACCGTAATTGTGTCTGTCACTTCTTTTATTAAAAAGATGTAGATTTTTTCTTACATATATTGTGTTTTCGTAGATGTATTGACAATGTACCGTCATGATGTTAATTTCCTTAAACAGTTTCCTTAGAGAATCACGCCTACGAAGATTATATATGGCTATGATGGTTCTATTTTACAGCATAAATATAGACTCTGTCTGCAGCCCGTCCCCATAGCAAAATGTCATAAGACATTAAACTATGAAAGTAACTAAAATCGACCAGCCTAGCGGTATCTACATCAGTATATTGACGGATTTTTCTAATAGCATATGCTGCTGAACTTAGCCGCCCCGCAAGAGACGTTAAATGAGAACCCCATTGAAGCCTTGAATCAAGCGTAATCCCCAGGAAAACTGTTTTATCTACAAATTCAAGCTTCTCTTTATTCAATACTATATCACAATCGATACTTTTAACATCCGGTAAAGCAAATCTTATGCATTTCCTTTTTTTTTTTTTTTTATTACTAAATTGTTTGCTGTGAACAAGTTATGGACCTGAAGTAGGGCATTATTCACGTCATCTAGATTTTGGGCCCGTCTATTTATCTTAAATATTATCATCACCGCTCTGCTCGTGTTTATTTTGATGGAAACCGGGCTTCACACTTATCGGCTTTAACTGCTGGTCAGGTGTCACTGCTGTTGGGCGGCATGTGCGCTCGGCTGAGCGTGCGCGGCGAGGGCGCGGGCGGGTCGCTGAGCGCGGCGCAGCTGGAGCGCGTGGGGGAACACTTCACGGCGCTGCTGGCCGAGACCAAGCACCGCGGGGCCTTCGAGCAGGCTTACGTTGGCTTCACGCTGCTGCTGGACAGGTGACGCTACTTCACAGCATTTTAGTTATTTTCCCACCACCTGCTCGCAAATGCAAATTCTATGCCATGCAAACCTTAATTAAAGCAAGTAATTGTTGCCCTAGGCTTGATATTGTACTGAATGTCACTACTGCCCGCTGGTCAATAATGTGATTCGAATTTGGAACTTGAAATAAAAATTGTATTAGTTGCACCTTTTAACCCTTCGGGGGTTACAGGCGTGATATTGTGTTGTATGTGCAGATTATGGCGCTCCCGCAGCGCGGCCCTGCACGGGCTGCCGCGTGTGTGGCTGGCGCACATGATGCGCGCCATCGGGGACGGCCAGGGAGCGCTGTGCGCCACGCGCAGGAGTGCCGGCGTGCCCTTCATCATACAGGTCAGAGCGGGCCGCGCTGTGCGCCACGCGCAGGAGTGCCGGCGTGCCCTTCATCATACAGGTCAGAGCGGGCCGCGCTGTGCGCCACGCGCAGGTGTGCCGGCGTGCCCTTCATCATACAGGTCAGAGCGGGCCGCGCTGTGCGCCACGCGCAGGAGTGCCGGCGTGCCCTTCATCATACAGGTCAGAGCGGGCCGCGCTGTGCGCCACGCGCAGGAGTGCCGGCGTGCCCTTCATCATACAGGTCAGAGCGGGCCGCGCTGTGCGCCACGCGCAGGAGTGCCGGCGTGCCCTTCATCATACAGGTCAGAGCGGGCCGCGCTGTGCGCCACGCGCAGGTAGGCGCGCAAATTTCGTTCGTTTCGTTTTCGTCTGGCAAACACAACGTGTTGTGGTCGTTTTAAATGAGCTACAATGTGAATTTCGCGTCGTGGCTGTTTTAGAAACGGTGGCAACTTTTTTGCTCATTTTTCGGTCTTCGAGCCTGACATTGTACAACTTACACTGGGTTATAAGAGCACATATTTTAACCGCAATTTTCCTCTGTCAGGCTCTAGTGACAACAGAGATACAAGTGCAAGGCAACCCTTTGTGCTTCAACGGCTGCATGTCGGAGCTGCTGCAGCTGGCTGCGCGCGGCACCCCGGAGGCCCGCGGCCACGCGCTGCACGTGCTGCGCGCGCTGGTGCGGCACGCGGCGCTGGCCGAGCGCGTGGCGCCACACGTGGCGCGCGCGCTGGTGGCCGCGCTGCACGCTTTCGACGCGCACAGCTGGGCCGTACGTATCGCTGTTCATCACTATTCTCGTGCCCGCTTCCCAATTTATTTCGGGTCTGCGCAGCATGTCTTCTCAGGCCCGAAGGCACCTAAAACACCGATTCCTGCCAGCTTCCCTTCGGGAAAAAAGTGTCACTCTACATGGCAAATGGTGCAATTTGTGCAAATAAAAAAAATAGAATTGTATTAATTTTTTTTTCCGTAATAAAAAAAACAATAGAAAACGGGGGTGATTCTATTTGCTATTTGACCTCATTTTCTTTATCCAGAAAACCATGAAAATTAAACCCATGACGAAAAACCCGAATATTTTTGTTAGCGCCAATTTCATCTTAAAATAAAAATAAATAAAAGTGATTAATAAACTTTTTTTTCGCGGGTAGGTGTAGGAAAAAGACAGACGTAACTTTAGTATTGATTTTATATTTAAAATAGTAATACGCAGTATTTTCTCTAGTTTTTTATATATTATCATTGTATAGCCTATAAACAACGGGTACTCACGTTTGCAGCACATTTATGTGACTCAAGTGATAATTATACACCACCTGCCAGCTCATCATATCACCACACTCACTGTAACACAAGTGGACACTAACTTCAGTAACAATGTCTCAATTTGACGAGATAATATCTGCACAGAAGACCTTAGAGGACAGCTTAATACGGAAGATGAGTGAGTTGGAAGCGCAGATACAGTGTGCAGGACCTGCCAAGGACACCGTCGCGAGGGTAGCCGAGGAGTTTCGCATCTTCAGCATGCTGAGTCTACTCAGAAAACAGATCAGCGAGTGTGCCAGACAGGTCGACGGGTTGGAGACCAGGCATCGGCTGAAGGCACTCATTTTCCAGGGCATAGCAGAGGTTGAAGGAGAAGTCAGCAGCACAGTGATCCTGGAGGTGATTAGCAAGAAGCTGTCCCTTAAAACTATCACTGCATCCTCCATAAAGGTCTGCCACAGACTTGGCGTAGCCAAAAAGGATCGCCATAGGCCCATCTTAGTCAAGTTCTCGAGCTACGACGACAGGTCGGCGTAATTTTGAAACTGGCGTCCCTCAAGGCGGTATTTTATCTCCACTTTTGTTCTCAATTTTTATAGATCTCATAACTACCGAACTTCAGTGTGCGTATCATCTTTACGCTGATGACTTACAGATCTACTGTCAGGCAGGTGTTGACAGCTTATCCGGTGCGATCGAGGAGCTAAACCGGGATTTACGTGGAGTCAAAAGCTGGTCTGATCGTTTCGGTGTGGCAGTTAACCCAACCAAGTGCCAGGCTATTATTGTAGGGAGCCCCCATAGCTTGAGAAGGCTGAATGGGTTAGTGGTTCCACCGGTGACCTTTGACGGCACAGTGATTCCGTTTGGCTCTGACGTCAAGGATTTGGGTTTGCATGTTGACACTTGCCTTGACTGGCGTAAGCAGGTCGCGATTGTGAGCAAGAAAGTCACCGGAACGTTGCGGTCGCTTTATCGGTTGAAAAATGTTCTCCCATCTCACGTTAAGGCAATGCTTGTACAGTCCCTAATCTTCCCCATAATCGACTATGGTGATGTATGCTACTACGACCTGAATGCAGATCAGCTCAATAAACTTGACCGACTTCTTAATAACAGCATTCGATTCGTGTTCAATCTCCGCAAGTATGATCATGTATCTACGCATAGAGCGCTTTTAAGATGGCTGCCTATCCGGCAGCGCAGAGAATTGAGGGCTTTGACAACCCTGTTTTCTCTTCTTCACAAACCCACTTCTCCTTCTTATCTGACGTCTAATTGTCAATATTTATGCCTTGCGCACAGCAAGAATCTTCGTTCCGCTAATAAATGTCTCTTACGATGTCCTTCTCACCGCACTGGTTTTATAAAATCTTCTTTCTTTGTCCAGGCGGTTTTCCTCTGGAATGCGCTCCCTCAGAGTATCAGGACGGTGACCAGTCAGTTCACTTTCAAAGTGAAAGCTCGGGAACACATTCACAAGAAGTTGGCAGATTCGTCTCAGAACGAAGTTGTTGTAGTTTTTTTTTTTTTGTTTATCTGTCTTAACTTTATAACGTTTAATATATGTATGTATATAAGTATTTATTCTTATATGTTTTAGTTATAAATATTTTCTAGTCTTTTTTTTTCTGTTATTGCACCTACTGTATATTGTCTCTGCATCACCCTAAGGTAGACTGGTAGAAAATGCCTTTGGCATTAAGTCCGCCTTTGTACAGTTTTTACTTGTGCATAAAGCTTTAATAAATAAATAAATTAAATCTTATGTAAAAATATATTACAATAACGCTCTCTTGGCGGGTCGAACACTCGTTGATAGGTTGATTATATATCACTCGTTGGCTCGCCGCCGCAACAGAACGCAACACTGGCTGCTGGCCTGCGAGGTTCTAGTAGCGAGCTCTTTTCGCATAGCTGCGGGCGGCGCGGCGGCGGTGGGACAGATGCCTAAGGACTTTTTTTTTGTTAAAAAATGTCATTGAGGCATATTTTGAATGATCTACTGACATCGACACATAGTGTGGTTTATTTGCCTCGAGAAGGATGGACGCATGTCGTAAATGTTTGAGATTCTGTGAGATCACTAACCACGAAAGATTCCTTTTTTGTCGAAATAGTTAATTTGTATTTTTTTTAGTTTTACTTGTCTGTTTGCCTGGATTAACTCATTTTTTATCCCGGTGTGCCGGATCAATTACAAAACTCGTCGCGGGCTAAGCCGCAGGCATGATCTAGTAAATGAATACTAAGATGTAGTTGTGATGTGCCAGGAGCGCAACTCGTCGACGCTGCTGCTGAGCGCGCTGGTGCAGCGCGTGTTCGGCGTGCAGCGGTCCACCATGACCGGCCGCATCTTCTTCCTGCGCTACCCCGAGGTCTACGACTTCATGCTGGTAACTGGCTTATGCATACCATCATCGGCGTTTCATGACAGAAAACAGAGGAAACATTTTGGAATTTGTCTCCTCTTTCAATATTGCTTGCTTTGGGTTTGACAGGAGAAACTGCAGGAAGTAAGCATGGACGCCGACAGCCACGTGTTGCGACCCTCACTGTACCCCGTGCTGCTGCTGCTGGCGCGCCTTTACCCATCCTCTTTGGAGGGCACCGTGTCCAACCTAAAGGTAACGTCATACTTAACATCGTTACATGACGCCTGTAATCCTCTAAAGTTAGGCAAAAGCGAACAATAATTCACCCACATTTCGCCAGTTACATTACAAATCTCATGTATTGGGGACGAGTCACAAATCCAGAGTCTGGATGCTGCTGGGACTACCATTAGCACTGCCTGACCTGGGAAGCGAACCCAGGACCTTATGCTTAGCAGTAGCGCTTACGACCATTAGATCAACGAGGCAATTATTTGCGAATCACCGGCCTGTAACAGCACTGGTCTCTTTTCTGTGAGAACGGGCCGCCACACTGGCCCAGTGCGGGTTAATGAATGTCACATATCTGCGAATTTTTTGCTAGCATTTTTTTTGGGTGCGCATACTGTACCTAGGTTAAGAGCCATCTTTTAATCACGTGAGGTTTGTTTGCCCCCTTTTATACCGCTCCCTCCCCCTTGGTAATACATCGTGAGATTTTAGACCACCCCTCCAGCCCCTCACATCATCACGTGTATTTTTTATATAGAAAAGGTCAGGGAGTTTTTGACATAAGTACGCTTGCTCAGGTTTTGACGCGCTCACATAATAATTCAAACCGATATTGGCAAATAAAATTACACGTTACACGTCTGTAGTTGTCATACGTAAAAATACACGTTTTTGTTACTCTTTCCTCCGCCCCCCCACCCCTCCTCCTCATCGTAATAAATCGTGATTTTAGTCTGACCCGCTCCCCGCGTTTGAACCTCACGTGATTAAAGGACGAGGCCTTATCTATACGTGTCTTTGTCCCGCAGTTAGTAGCCTTCATCCCGCACGTGCTGGCGTGCGCGCGCAGCCGCGTGCTGCACACGCGCCAGCTGGCCGCTCGCGCGATCGTGCCGCTCGTCGCGCCCGATCGGTGAGTATTTTGTCGACCTAATTTTTATATAAATCACTTTTATTTTTTTATAGTTCCTCTGCATTTTATTCTTTGCTTTTTTTTCGGTTTTTTCTTCATAGGTGTCATTTTCATGGTTTTCGCGGTCGCTGATAAAGAAAATGAGGTTAAAACGAAAATAAAATACGGGGGTGACAAAAAAAAATACAATTTTCACGTTTCTCTTCGGCTGCCCCTGACACAAATATTACCCTTCGCCACTGATACGTATACTTCAGACAAAGCCTAAATTAGTTAACAGCATTTTATTTTGAATTCAATTGTACTTCCGACAGCAAATAGCTGTCGGCAAGATTGATGTCTTCATAACGAATCACAATTGAATCGATTACTCGATTTCGGATTTGTGAATAACGATAAGAGGACTTTTTCGATATCACTGTCGATCGATTGGAAATGACGGCCAATCTTGTGGTAAAGCAATAAAAGCAATGCAGGGCCGCGCGGATGGCGGGGCGCTGCCTTTTCCCCTTCGAGAGAAACTGACCTTAATACTAATATTAACATGATTTAGGAAAAACGAAAATTTTATCAGCCGAAGTAATTTAGAAACAAGCACAACACGGATTTTGATTTCAACATAACGTCACACCTGTATTTGCCCGAAGAGTTAGGCAAAGTTATACTATCGTTCACCCACATTTCGCCCACTTATGTTTAAGTCCCATGTACCTAAAAGGGGGCGAGCCTATTGCCATCAACCGGGCACAGATCCAAACTCCGGGTTACTATTGAGAAGTTCCTAATGCCAACACCCAATACATTGCGCGACCGAATCGAAACCAGGACCACATGCTCAGCAGTCACGCTTCCGACCACTACACCAACAAGTAGTCTAATGATCTTATCATTTGAAATGTACAATTTGACAGATACATCGCCCACTTACAATCAATGTTCGAACTGCTACACGACTCATCTATCCCGAGGAACTACTGCCACGGCATCCTTCTGCAGCTGGTGCGTCTGCTACTCGTGCCGGGCGCGGGCGGGGAGGCGCTGGCCCAGCAGTGGCCAGCGTGGGCCACGCCCGCCATGTGGCTGCTGGGCCAGGCTGGCCGCGCTGGCCCGGCCGCCCGCCCGCCCTGCTATCTCATAGCTGACGAGTTTGTGAAGCTTCTTAATTTACTGTTGATGAGGTGAGAATCAATATAGTAATACAAGAGAAAAAAACGTTGTACCTTTTCCACCCGCATATTGCTCGCTTGGATGAATTTGAGGTTTAGTTTAGTTAAAGGTCATATGGAGAAGTGCACAAAGATAAACTTATGAAAATTATGAATTAAGGTCGAAATTCGGCCACTGGGCTTCCACTTGTTATTATGAATGTGTAAAGGTTCATCCAAACTGAAGTTTAGTTTTGTGGAGCAAGTGACCATCATCACCTGCCTAGCCTTTTTTCAACTATGTTAGGGTCGGCTTCCAGTCTAATCGGATGCAGCTGACAGTATTTTACATGGAGTGACTGCCCCTATCTGAATCTGACTTCCACAACCCAGTTAGTACTAGGTAATACGATACCCCTGGGTAAGACTGGTTGTCAGACTTTTTGGGCCATTGACTACCTGTAACGACTGTCAAAGATATACAAATGACAGTCGGGACCTACGGCTTAACGTGGTTTCTGAGGCACGGAGGAAACTCGTTATGTAATGGGTGGTCACCCATCCATAGACAAACCTAGGCAAGCACAGTTTAACATAAAGATCGATCCGAGCGGCTTTTATTATTTAACCACGAGCTCTTCCTTTGCAAAAGCCGCAGAATATACCGAATGTTATCATGTTGCTCCACAAAAAATAACTTTGGTGTGGATGCATCTTAAAAATGTTTACAGACAGGATTGTTTATAGACCATAATGTCATATTGTATTGAATGAAGTAACGTGATAGTGCTTCGAGGCATACTCTACGCTTGTTCATGTCACATGAGAGCTAGAATATAACTGTTCACGGATTGTATTTACTATCATTTCAGATCCCCGACTGTGCCGCAAGAAACTGTTACCGAAATCTGTTCCCATCTACAGACACTGATATTTGAGGCCAGAGCACCGACAGTGAGCCCCGGGAGAAACACCTGCCTGTCTAATGCTATGTACCTGTACTTGGTACTGGCGACCCAGTACAACGTCGCAAGTACAACAGATCTCGTCTACAAAGGACTGGAACATTCCTCATACGAAGTCGTGCTATCCATATTGAACTATCTTCTAATACTCCATAACGATTTAAAAGGAGAAACTTGCAAGTTTCACGAACATTTGAAATCAATTACTAAAACGTCAAGTCTAAGTGAAATCAAGAATGAAAACTACATCCAATTGTTATGTAACGTCCTAAAAAGCAAGTACTTGGAATGTCAGGAGAAAAGTTTGAAGATTCTGATGTTAGAAGGCAACACACAACGGAACATTATAGAAACTAAGATGGGAGTAACAGTGACCGATGATATGATCATAGACAAATTGTTTGATTGCATTCAAAATGAACACGAAAAAGTGACTCACATTTACTTACAAAGTCTCCTAAACTTTGTGACAGGCCAGCTACAGGATTCTAGTCTTTCAGTCCGAGTATTGCTGGATGTCATAAGAGTGGTATTTGAGTGCAGCTCGTCGGAAAACAGCGACAACACAAGGAAGGTGGTCGTCGGCTTCATAGAGACAAACATCCGACAGCTGTTGGGATTGAACTTGCGAGAGGCGCGCGAACTGAGTAGGTCGGAAAAATGTAAGCTAATATTACTTTTACCTTTAAAATCCTGCTAATAACTTGTACTGAGTTAGAGTGCCATCTAAATCGTTAGCCTAGTAGTCGCAAAAGGGACGGTTGAGCGTCAGGTCTTGGATTCGATTCCCAGATGAGGCAAAGCGTAGTTGAGTTTCCTCGAAAGGGTGATCCATACACCTCTGCCTAACCCATCAGTGAATACAGTCATGATTGTATGCTTGTCCATGAGTGTAATTATGTATAATATCTTCTAGTTAGTTTGTCGATGGCAATCATAATGAGTCTGCCCAGAGGTAAGTTAGACGTTGATGCTTTTATTAGCGTCTATGAATTCTTATTTTGGGTATAAAGACCCTTCTGAAAGCCGAAAAGTCCTTGTTCATTGTGATCTTCTTTTTGTTCTAGACCATACGTGGGAACCTTATAGTTACAGAGCTATTAGAGGTCAAAGTTCCGACTTTTTTCAAGCTTTTAATGTTATAACATTACTTTAAATACTTCCATGACCACTGTACTGTTCAATGCATCCATCAGTACAATGATTTGACTTATCGTAAAACGTGATTTTTCACTCCAAAAAAATTTTAAACATTTTTCAGCAATATTTTTTACTTAGTTTGATGTACAGAATGCTTGGTTGGCGACTTCGTGAAGGCTCCGTTTACACCTTTGATATTATTACCATGTCTTCCAAAGGGAAGAGGGCTGTGTCCTTCAAGTGGGAAGGTTATACACTAATTATTAATATTATTATGTTATGTATTCCAGTTGAACTACTAGGAACTATCTGGGCAACAATAATAACGTTACTGGAAGATGACGAGGACGCCATTCGACAGCGAGTCTCCGATGTACTGTCTCCGATAAGGGTCACCCCTAGCATGAGCTGCGACCTTATTTTGAATCTCATGCGGGAACCGAGGAAGCGAGAGGAAAGTGCGGATCAAGGAACATGGCTACTGGGAACTGGGTACCTGGCAAATTGGTATCTGGGAAGGTCGGATATAGAAAACTTGGACCGGCTCGCCCTGTTCGCACTGATCGCGCTGCTGGACTTCCAGTCAGTCGTGGTGGTGGCTGATGACGTCAGTGATGAGGTAAGCATTTAACGATAGGTTTTCCGCTCCAATAAAGGGCCTTTGCCCTTTTGGACGTCAAAATTACAAAGAAATAGAATAGATTCTAGTTGCCCAAGCCCTTTCCCAAACATAGTTGTATGGAGAGGAATGGGTAAGAAACTCCATCGTTAGATCTATGTAGTTAGTATGTTAATGAATAACAAAGTTAATGTGCTGCTGTTTCGCATTAAAGTCCCTTATGTCATAAACGAAATATCTTATTGAAACCAATTTTCGTTGAAAGTTCTTTTTATGTTCTACAAACCCATATTTTTTCAGATTTTTCCTCCGCTTACTTTAATTTTTTTACGGCCTTAGAAGTGAATATCTCATTAAACTTTGTTTCTTGCACAGGATTTTTAGGAAAAAAATGCCCAGAGATGTGAAATCTCTTGTAACAAGCATTAGCTTAAAATCTCTAAGAAAAAGAGATTTTTGTTAGTACCAAATATCAATTTGGTACTAAATATTATGGAGCTTACCTAGATTAATTTTTAACCATGAAATCTGTCTATTTCCAGTGCCGAGTATTTGATCAAAACGAGAGATACAACATATACCTAGAGGAGACCGTGTGGACGATCGCGTGCGCAGACATTCTCGTAAATGACTTCAAGATCAATGACCGTCAGGTGGCGACCATGACCACGCATTCAGACTTTAAAGAAACTTTTGACAAGCTGTGCAAACACAATGTAGAAGTTTTCAGGGAGATGGCCGCTGGACATAAGTTACCACGAAGTGACGCGTTGAATCCTAAAATAGAATTATTTGTAAATAAATTACATTCTATAAGTAAGGTATAGAATAAGGGATATTTGTAAATTTATCTTTATATTTTCCACAGGATCGCTAGCATTTGTTTATATGTTGTGCACTGCACACGAATGTATATAAAGACCTAGGAATCCCCTTATTGTGACTTTTAGTGGGGTTGCATTAAGTACTTTTGTAAATATAGATTTTATATTAATGGCAACAATTGCATTTTCTATTGTGATTATATATTTCTATTTATGAATAAAAATATTTGGTTTTTAACTGTAAAGTACTACGTATTGTGCCTACAATCTACTCAACCATAGGTCGATGGCTTATTTATAAGCCTTAACACTGCACAAGTGATCGATTCACTACTTAACTCGAACTCTCTGTAGTTCCACTATTCCTTTCTGCTTCATATGCAAGTAAAACACAAACATGGGTAAGACAGTCTCATTGATGCCTATAATAAACACAACTACGTACAAAACATTATCTTAAACAATTTTGTCTCTCCGTATCCGGAACACTTCGCTGGCTGTCGAACTGTTTTTAAATTTCATCCTTTGCGGCCTCTTCTCCTTAACTAGTTCGTCTTTCATCTCTTTCACACTTGTTTCCACTTCTTTGTCGCTCTTCGGCGCCAGTCCGTCTACTTTACCCTTCAAACTGTCGTGTGGTTCATTGTCGTCAGAATCATTAAACAAATCTTTGACTGAAACTAGTCTGTGAGAGTTTCCCGCTCGGAGTAACTTCTTGAGTCCTCGCGTAGTCTTGTGTTCTATGAGCCCCAACAGTCCCCAGTCCTCTGCTTTCTGTCTGTCGAGTCCTGCGTCTAGTTGCCACGCAGCGTTTCTGACTTCTGCTTTTAGTCTCTCGCATTCCTCGTAGCTAACATTTCGACTAACATTTAAAGCCTGTTCTAAAGGATTGACAATGTATAATGGTAGTGCGTTTGGTTTTCTAACGGCGTGGCCTTCGTTGATAGATATTGCTTTGTCCTGGAAGTCGAACTGCGCGTAGAACTCAAAGAACTGCAGCAGTAAGGTCTGCAGGCTGGCTGAGTTCTGTCCGTAACACTCCGGGGGGAGTTTGTTCATGTCGCGAAGGAATGTACAGTTGAGATTCTCTTCCGCTATTCTGATATCTTCTTTACCTGTAATTCAACAACAATGAATATTTTAGTAAGCGGCACATGAAGTTTTAGAAAGAGTGCGGCTTTGAGAGCGCCGTTCTCTGTCACCCTTGCCATGTGGCAGACTCTTACTGACACTCGGGGCTACAGTTGTATATAGCGCTTACGACCTATACTCAAACTAGTTATGTGCATTTGATTGAACCTAACCAGGAGCAAAAATTCTTAATGGAAAACCCAATAACACTGCCCGTTGCAGTACCGCTGGCGTCTGTTTGACCTCCAATCCAATTTATGATTCTTCGGACTAAGTTTATAACACCACTTACCGGCTCTCTTGACCAGAGTTTTCATGGTCGGCAGCACGTATCCATCAGCCGTCTTCTGCTGAAGGAAGAACAGCACCATGAGCGTGAGAGGGAAGTTGGTGATCCAGCGGCCGGGGTGCGGGTTGGTGAGGCCGGCCGCGCCCGCCCAGCGCCGCACGCCCACCGTCAGCGGCCGCACGCGCGCGTCCAGCGAGCCCAGCGCCCACAGCAGCGAGCTCATGTACACGCCCGACCTGCCGCCACACATACATACCAGATCTAATTGAATTACCTAGTGAAACTTTGCACATAATATGATATGATATTTTTTTATACTTTACAACCAATGTTAATTTATTTATTTTAGTACATGGAGGACTTACAGCTAATAAAAACACACAAACAAGGAAACCATAGTCACCAGAAAGCCAATTACAAATCCTCACGTATAGACTTTGAATAAAAAATAAAAAAAAATTATGGTGTGAGCACAAAAACAGAAAATACACCGCTTTAATCAAAGTAAGAAGAACTATTTAGATACTATTTATTTTATAAACAACTTATTCCGCAAATGTAGTACTAAATATTTAGATAGGTATCAAAATCAGCCTTTATTGGGGAGCGTAGGTACTCTTGTGCGGCGCTCGTCAACTTCAGGTACTTTTTCTACACGGGACCCCGTGTCTCGGACCTTTCATTAGTTCTTCAGAAGCATTAAACTTACACTTACTTATCTTCCGTGATTCATTATTTTGAGCTCCCGATATTTCGGCGCTGTTGCAAGCGTTATGACCGCGGGTTGACTGACACACACATGAGCGTGAGAGTTAGTGTTCCGTATGGTGTCGGACGTAAAATAATAGCATCATCCCATATCTTCCCGTGGGTGTCGTAAGAGGCGACTAAGGGACTTACCAGAGAATGGGCAGCAGCGTTCTCTGTGTTTTTAACAACCGTACTGCGATCGCCAACCCGCCTGCCAAGCGTGGCGATTATGATAAACACCTTTTTCAAAAAGCGTGAGCACAGGAATTGGACCTGGCAGAGTCCCGATGGTGCAACTAAAAATGAGATTCACTTCATCATGTCAACCAAGAAGCAAATGTTCAATGATGTCTCTGTGATCAATTCGGTGAAAACCGGGAGCGATCACCGCATGGTAAGAGGCACATTGAACTTCAATATCAAGCTTGAAAGGTCTCGACTGATGAAGTCTACGCTCCGTCCAGCACAGATCCAGATCCAAAACCCCGAGAGCTTTCAGCTTGAACTCCAGAATCGTTTTGAGTGCCTAGGAAGCTCGGGGGACGATTACAACGATGGGTTCGTGGAAACTGTCCATACGACTGGGTCTAAGTCTTCAAGACACGTCGTGCACACAAGCACAAAAAACTCTGATCATACTCTCGAGCTCATGAAGGAGCGGCGTGAGATGATCCTGCAGTCTTCAGACGAGGCGTGGAAATACCGGCAGCTCAATAGACGGATCTCTAAATCCTTGAAGAGCGACCTCCGCCGCTTTAATACCGAGCGTATTAAAGACGCTATTGAGCGGAATAAAGGCTCCAAGGTATTTTCAAGAGATCTGGCTATTGGGCAGAGCCAGCTCACGAAACTGAAGACCGACGATGGCAGGATCGTATCCGACAAACCGGAGCTGCTGAGGGAGATCGAGAGTTTTTTTATGGGCAGTTGTACACTTCAACCAGTAAACCCGTTGCAAATCTAGCTAATGACCCAAGAGCTAAACTGATCCGACATTATACCGAAGACATTCCGGATTTCAGCCTGTACGAGATTAGGATGGCTCTAAAACAGCTAAAAAACAACAAGGCACCGGGTAATGACGGAATTACGGCCGAACTCCTGAAGGCAGGTGGAAAACCGGTACTTAAGGCCCTTCAGAAGCTGTTTGATTCCGTCATACTCGAGGGGAAAACGCCGCAGGCATGGTGCAGGGGTGTGGTGGTACTCTTCTTCAAAAAGGGCGACAATGCCCGGCTGAAGAACTATAGGCCCATCTCACTTCTAAGACATGTCTACAAGTTGTTTTCAAGAGTCATCACGAATCGTCTCGCGCGCAGGTTTGACGATTTTCAGCCTCCCGAACAAGCCGGATTCCGAAAAGGCTTTAGCACCGTAGACCACATACATACGCTGCGGCAGGTTATACAGAAGACCGAAGAGTATAACCTGCCTCTCTGTTTGGCGTTTGTGGACTACGAGAAAGCCTTCGATTCGATTGAGACTTGGGCTGTACTGCAGTCTCTCCAACGGTGCCAAATTGACTATCGGTACATCGAGGTGTTGAAGTGTTTGTACAAAAACGCCACCATGTCAGTCCGACTTCAGGACCAGACCTCGGAACCTATTCTTCTGCAGCGAGGTGTGAGACAGGGAGACGTCATATCTCCGAAACTGTTCACCGCTGCACTGGAGGATGTCTTCAAGGTTCTGGACTGGAGAGGGCTAGGCATCAACGGCAATGGCGAGTACATCTCTCACCTTCGGTTTGCCGACGATATAGTGGTCATGGCTGAGACCATGGAGGACCTCAGTACAATGCTCGATGACCTCAGTAGAGCTTCCGGAAGAGCGGGTCTTAAAATGGACATGGACAAAACCAAAATCATGTTGAATGCCCATGTAACACCCACTCCTATCAAGATCGGAGACTCTACACTCGAAGTTGTAGACGATTATGTCTATCTGGGACAAACGATCCAGTTAGGTAGGTCTAACTTCGAGAAAGAGGTTAATCGTCGAATCCGACTCTGCTGGGCAGCGTTCGGGAAGTTGCGAGGTATCTTCTCGTCCAACTTACCGCAGTGTCTCAAGACGAAAGTCTATGACCAGTGTGTGTTGCCAGTGATTACATACGGGACCGAAACGTGGTCGCTCACAATGGGCCTCATCAGAAGGCTTAAAGTCATTCAAAGGGCAATGGAGAGGGCTATGCTCGGAGTTTCCTTGCGTGATCAAATCAGAAATGAGGAAATCCGTAAGAGAACCAAGGTTACCGACGTAGCCCGAAGAATAGCCAAACTTAAGGGGCAGTGGGCAGGGCATATTGCTCGCAGAACGGATGGCCGATGAGGCCGGAAAGTTCTGGAATGACGACCGCGAACTGGAAGACGTGGCGTTGGAAGGCCTCCCACTAGGTGGACCGATGACCTGGTAAAAGTTGCGGGGATCCGCTGGATGCGAGATGCACGGGATCGGTCAATGTGGCGACACTTGGGGGAGGCCTATGTCCAGCAGTGGACGTCTTTCGGCTGAAATGATGATGATGATGATGATACACACACACACATCACACATTCATACACATTCGCGGAATGAAAAATCACTGAAGATATCCCGTGACAGTATAAGTTTAATTGTAAACCGTGAAAGCTTAAAACAGTATCAGAAGCATTGTCATCAAGTCATGGTTGATGACTAACAAATACTGATTTATGACTAATGACTTAGGTCAAAATTTTGATTGAAAGTCTTAATCATTATTAAATTAGTCATGACTAAATTAGCCATGATTACATTAGTCATAATTGATCAATTGACCGAAATAAATAGTTGATTTGCACAACACTGCTCTGAAATCTTGATAAGTGCATGCATATTCATGCTCGGGGTTGAACCCATAATGTTGCAATACTCACATGTTATTATAGCACAAATCGCACTCCAGCTCGGTGTAGTGGTGCGCGAATTTGACGATGGGCACGCGCGCGTTGAGGATGCGCTGCACGCGGCGCGCGCCCGCCACGCGCAGCTCCAGCAGCTCCGCCACGCTCTGCATGTGGCGCGCCCACGGCGTGCGCCCGCCCTCCGCGCGCTTGTCCTGGTACACCAGGCGCCGCGACGGGTCGCTCTGAGGACACACGCCTACATTCTAAAGCCTTATTCATACAAGGTGTACGACTGAATCACCGGCAATCACCAATTCTGCGTTTTCACCCCTCATACCAAACCTAATTACATACATCTCAAAAATATTCTTTCCAACATTTAATCAAAATGGGATCCAATGACTTACGAGTACGTTTTTTATGTACTTTTTTTCACTCTTCAGATACATAACAGGAGTGCTAAGGTATTTTACGAATCTGATTTGTTCTGAGGTTCTGACTCAGAACCTAAAAGTTCGTTAGACCTTCTGAGCAACTTTTATACAACTCCTTATAAACAACACAAATGTGTTACTTACATAGTACTAAATGGTGTTTTTTATAGAGGAGGAACTTTATATTGAAATAAAGTACAAAAATTACACAATCACAAGTTTTAATATCCATGAAATTGGATTTTCTCAACTGATAATAATTTTATGCCATTTATTTTTGAATATGCAGGATATATCTATGGTTTGGGGACATCGCCACTGCGGCTGGCGCGTACATGGCGTAATCTGGAGTTCCAATTTGCACACTTTCTTCCCATTAAATCAGGCTGTATTTCAGCAGTAATGCATTGAATGTCCAAGTGCTCAACTGTTTCTGATTAGGCATAGACACGGCGTGTTAAGATTAATGTACTCAAAGAAACCAGCTTGCGGTGGGCATATGCACGAAATCATAAAATTATCAGTCAAATAAAGCCAATTTCATAGATATTAACAACATTTTTCCATCTTTTGTTTCAATTTTTAGTTCTCTACCTCTAAAAAACACCCAGTACATACATATTCTAGCAGTATGAATTACGTCTATACATATAATTGTGGGAAAACAAAAGGTATTTTTGTAACAGAATATTTACCATTTCTTCTGTTATTGTATTGGTCAACACAAGATCCAAGTCGCAGCCCATTTTGCCAAAACCATTGATGGATGAGCCGAACGGCATCACAGCTATGTTAGCATACAGGCTCTCAAGTACACACTCTATCTAAAATGATGTTTTAGTCAATTTATTGTCTTCTTAATAGAAATAACTTTGTATGGAACTTTGTTAATTGGAAATCAGTAAAGACACAGCTTGTTTATTGAAGTAAAATTTAAAAAATATAAAGGTTGAAAAATTAGTTAACGTGTTTTATAAAAAAAATTAAGTTTCTTCTGACTCTTAACAGTTTTAAATATCTAATTTGTCACTTGATTTTGATGTCTTAATTTTTTGTTTGAAAATATTTAATCTCTATGCAAATTATAATTGAAAGATAATTAATGTGCTGTATTAGTCCATAATGAGCTATTTGAATTGCCAAAAATATTTCATACCTGTCTTGCCACCATGTATCTAAGTCTAATGCCTAGATCATTTAGTGTAGTTCTATCATACAACAGCTGTATCTGATCCGATACTGTTTCACAATTTGCTAACTCCTTAAAGAGATTGTCTTCATCCACTTGTTCAACACCATTCAAAGTAGCCAATGTTGCAGTAGGTGTTGGAAATATTTCATTCTTCCCGGGAGCTGCCCGAAACCAAAGGAATGGGGAGTTCAATGCCATAATGTCAAGGTCTTTCTGGTGAGTACTACACGATTGAAACACATCTTTCAAGTTTTCTTCCGAACTGAATTCAATAAGCATGAAGTGCTAAAAGCAAATAGTTACTTGGATTAAATAAAAGAACATTTATTATTTACAAGAAAAAAAGTAACAGAAGCGATATACTCCAATAATTACCTCTCCACCAGTGTTTTTGTAATGATGTATTCCATTGATGGAAGCATATTTTGAGCAGTAATCATATAATTCTCTGAATGAAGCATCAGAGTTGACTTGCACGACGCAACTCCGCCTAGCTTCAGATCTCCTCTGAGCCACAATCTCTTCAAATGACACAAACTTCTTTGCAATACCTAAAATATATACATAACCTATAAGTTCCCTTTTTAAAAATATTATCACATAAAGTTGTAGCGACTGATACCTGATGATTTCCGTAAAAAATAGCATTTACATGTTGATTGGGTAGTACAGTTCAGTAATTTATTAAACAAATGTTTTTTTCCTTTATTAGCCAAAGTTTTAAATATTACAGACATTTTTACTTTGGACCCCTGTCAAGCTGTCATAACAAAACGCGAAATGCTCCCTTACTTATCATTATTATACTCTTTGGAAACTTTCATTTTGATGCCATAGAAAAATATGTTATAGAGACGGTTTCGTCGAGCTATATACTTATTTCATTTCATTTTTCTTGTATTGAACTAGAAATCATGTTCGATCTTCCAAGATAATATTTTTACGGATCTTTCTTTATTGCTTTTTGCTGTAACTCGCCCGGATCTGGCAAATTGAAATTGGCAACATTGCGTCAAACTTCACATGTCAAAGACGAAAAAAGTCTGAAAGGTTCTTCAATGTTGGTTAAATGGATCGGTTCGAGGTTATGATACCGAGTTGTTTGATTTTTGAATGAAAACCTATTCAAAAATAATAGGAACAAGTAAAAAATGGGTACTAGGGTACTACTACGGTTGGCAGCTCCAGCGCTAAACTGCAGAACAATCTACCCAAAAGTAGTTGCAGGTAACGAGTGGATTATTTATTCTAATGCGGTGAATTTTACAGTAACTCGAAATTATGCGAAAAGCAAAGACAAAGGACGAGACAAGAAAGGTAAAGGAGCTAAAGTGGAGATTAATATCGCAGCAATATCTGAAATTATGCCTGTGGATAAGATGAAAGATCGATGCAGTTCAGCTATCGACAGAATGAAGGAAGATTTTGCTAAGAACCTATCCTTGCGGTCCACAACTGGCTCTATCGAGTCACTGGTGGTCAAGTTTGAAGGTAAAGATTACGAGCTACAGGAACTTGCTCAAATAGTGAGAAAAAATCCTAAAACTATGGTTATAAACTTTGCTTCCTTTCCACAAGCCATACCAAATGCATTGAGAGCCATTCAAGGGTCTGGGTTGAATCTAAATCCTCAGCAAGATGGCACTACTCTGTATGTGCCTGTGCCCAAAGTTACAAAAGAACACAGGGAAGCATTAGCAAAGAATGCAAAAGCTTTGTATATAAAATGTAGAGATTCAGTCAAAGACATACAAGCGGACTATGTTAAAAAAGTCAAGAAACAAAGTAGTGTGTCTGAAGATGTGGTATTTAATGTAACTAAACAAATCAATGCAATGTGTGAGGAGTACCAGAATCAAGCCAAGAATATTTATGATCTTAAACACAATGAACTGGTTGGAAAGTCTTGAAACTGATAAATTTAATACCTAGTCAGGGTTGAGGGATTTAGACCTCACAAAAAATAAACAAACTTAAAAAAAATTGAGTATTATTTCTAACAAATTCCTAAAAAATAATAATTCTACACATGGTGAATGAAAAAGTAACATATTTTTAGCCTTTATTCATTTTTCTACACATTTTTAATTTTATTAAATATTTCTTTAAAAAAATAACATTTTAACAGTTTCAGCCAAAAGTTGCAGCTTATACAGCATGAGTTAAAGTAGCTTTCAAGGACACAATATGTAGCAGAAGTAAGCAGACAGTTATGAAAGATATCTAAAGACTGAAAGTCACGACACGTTGATTTTGCTGATTGTCTTGTTGGCAGTCGTTGGTTTAGAACTTTAGACAAATTTATCCACATTGCTCATGTTGCATAGTCATCACACAGCAATCAATTTGTTTTGAGTTCCGAAAATAATGTCCACTTATTAGTCGCTTTTACGACATACAGAGCGTTTAATTATTTGGCCGTCCTAACTTCGCCATTTTTTAAAACTAGGGACCGCGTATTAAAAACCTGTATTAATCAATAGCTGGTACCAACTCAAACAATTTTATATGAGACCAAATCTTAAGCGTCATGATTCCGAGATAAGAGCCATTAAAGTTACAATCTTTGCCATCAGTCCAACTTTCCACGTTGTATGGAATTAAAACCCAGTAAACGATACGAACAAGCTACATACCATTGATTCCTTATGATGTAAGGCCTCCCACTAGGTAAACAGATGACCTGGTGATGGTTGCGGGGATCCACTGGATGCTAGTCGCACGGGACCGGTTAATGTGGCGGCACTTGGGGGAGGCCTATGTCCAGCAGTAGACGTCTTTCGGCGGAAATGATGATGAATGTAAGGTATACCTAATCCTGTCTAAGTTACAACCTATTCCTTCTATTCTTGCCAAGTTTCAACTTAATTTTATAAACACAAAAACTCACGGCTTTTTCCCATGGGGCTAGGCAGAAACCACAGAAAGCCACCTGCTACGATCCTTACATACTCCTTTTGCCTCGTCCACGTCCATACATCTGAATAAACACGCACGCCGGTTGCGAGTACTGCGCACCTGACCTTTCTGAAGAACCTCAGTTATAATTTTAGCAGTCTATGTATGTACGTTTGTATTTACCTACGCATGTTCCTTCTCAGCGCCTAAACTATTCATCCGATTTTGATGAATAAGGTGTCAATCGATTCGTTATTATGCCCCGGGTAACATATGCTACATTTTAACTGCCTTCAACAATAGGAGGAGTCGATTTTACCTAGTAACCCCCGAAGTCGAGTTTTTTGTTGTAGCATACCCAAAGAGATTAAAATTTGTGTAGTATAATTTAATGTCTTTGAGTATACCACACAAATTCATTATTATAACTAGAAGACGGGATATTTACCATGTTGTTGTTGTTTTAGTGACCATGAAAGTTTAAAATCTTATAACACAAATTCATGTTGTCACACACACATCTTTTCTACCGAAACGTTCTCGTTTAATCTCATTCTTCATTCAAAGTTACACCACGACATATGCTCCGCAGGAAACGTATTTCCACAGCATTCATTCTACTTTTGCCACACACAACATTCACTTCCTTAAATTTTAGTGTAGGCAACAGCACATCATTGTGAACGACCAGACGAGCCTTTTTTGACATCGACTGGTTGTATAGTGTGTCAATAAAAGAGGATAAATAAATAATACGTAGGGAAGATGTCAAGTTATAATCACGCATCATATTTTCCTTAAGTATTAAACTTATCGCCTTATAGCTCCCGTCCTGCATGAATTTAGGGGATGTGACGAAGATAGGATTATTCATTACATTACTAGGGATCTTTTGGTATGTACAATACCTATCTTGTTCATATCGAATAATGGATTAAAAATGCAACCACGTCCTTTTATTAGTCCTCTTAAACGATGGCTGGCATTAATACATACAAGTTTATGCCGGACTCGGAGAGTAGGTAGGTAGAGTGTGGCTAACAGATGTTCTTATGTGCGAAGTTCTCTTCGGTCCGACGGCCCTGGCGAAATACACCTATAGGCTCCGAGTATCTTCAAGGATCTTGCAGGGAATGACGCGTGAAGAAAGAGGATTTTGTTTTACAGAAATAATAAATATGAAACTATCACAACAAAATCTTAGCTATCCGAGGCGGGGTGTAAAAAATTCAAACTCGCTTCGCCAGCTCTTGCATCCCACAAGGGTCCCATTATTGTAAAGTGCCCAGGAAGGTGTACGTTACGATTGCTCCGCCAAGTTATCAAAACAGAAAAAAACTTCGCCAAAAAATTTGTCGAAATTTGTCAATATCGAAGGGTACACATCAAAAATTTGTCAAAGTAGAAATAAAGAAGTTATAAGGGTTTTAAGTTGGCCGCGCGAACGTAACGTGGAGGATTGCGCGGCCATGGATATCTCAGCAACAACTTGGGTTAGAGATCTAATTCTTTTTGTCAATTGAAGATTGAATTTGTCAAAAATTGTCGAAAAAAGAATTATAAGCTGCGCAATCCTCCACTTGTTGTTTCTTTATTGTTGATTCTTCTATAAACCTAAGACTTTATACATTAAAACTGTTACAAGAAGAAAGGTCTTAATTTGTCAAAACTAACGAAAGCATTAAATATATATAATATTAATTAAGTAATATTATATTCGCCAGTTAGAAGTATTCCCAAATCAAGACCGCGCAATCCTCCACGTTACGTTCACGCGGCCAACTTAAAACCCTTATAACTTCTTTATTTCTACTTTGACAAATTTTTGTTTGTATCCTTCGATTTTGACAAATTTCGACAAATTTTTTGGCGAAGTTTTTTTCTGTTTTGATAACTTGGCGGAGCAATCGTAACGCACACCCCAGGAAGTTTGAATTTCGCGGGTATCCAACCCTGCAAGTTATAAGATGGAAATGATCAATAATTTTCTGTAGCCTTCTTTCTGATATCAGTAGACTATTGTTAATATTATTCAAACCTACGTCCTATGTTAACATGAATTTAATATTTTTCGTTATAACTTGAACTTTGTGCGTGTGCAAAAATATTCGTTACCAGCACAAAGAAATCAGAACGACATTGACAGAAAATTTAAAAAAACGATGAAGTTTGAATGAACTATCAACTGGTTGTCATTTATTGTTGTCAATACCACCCAAGCAAAACAACTCGATTTCGAAATCCTAATATTTCAAAAATAATGGATTCAGCCTTCAGAAATCGTAAGAATAACTATGATAGAGTTATGTCTCGTGTCCACAATCAGTCATGCAGCAGCCTGAAATCGAGTTCTTTTGTTACACGCCATGATATTCCGTCCTCTGTAAGAGTTGGCGCGAAACCACTTGCTTCGAACGTGAGCTCCTCAAGAGTTTTTAATGAACTTCCAACTTTTTTGAATGACTATGTACCAGAATCTACTCGTGAAAAAGTTAAACGGACTTATGTGGTAAAGCCTCGTAAGACTATTAGGTCTTTGGACCTCGCAACCTCTCCGCCTCGTACTAACCAGAGGGATGTCGTTAAAAAGTCATCGAATATTAGAGTACGGGAATCTGCCCCTTCGGTTTTAGTTAGCAACGGAGAAAAGTGGTCTGCCACACATTTTAGAGAGTGTTTGTCTAGCAGATCTCATTCACGATTGAAGGATTTAAAGGTAAAAAATATTGTTTCAAAAATGCAATCAGCTTTATGATCCATTTTAAAATAAGTACATTATTTCTAAGCCTAGCATTTTCACAAGTATTTAGTTAAACATTCTTAAATATTATTTTACGCAGCCATGGGTTGAATTCTTTTTCTTCTTCCTCGTTTCCTCATGAGTGAGGGTCATAACCTAATGAGGTTGTTGCTTTTTACACCAACGCTCTCCATGCTTGACGATTTTCGGCCATGCGGACAGATGCCTGGAAATTCCTTTACCACATCTGTCCATTGGGTTGGTGATCTTCCACGGCCCCTTTTTCCTTCCAAGTTACCAGCCACAATAAACTTCTCCAAGCTATGAGGTTCCCTCCTTGCCACGTGTCCGAAGTACTGTAGGAGTCGTTTCATGCAGATGGTCGATAGGCGAGATCTAACTTTCAATTTGTTAAGAATCGAGGCGTTTGTGTGGCACGCCGTCCAGGGAATGCCTAAGATCTTGCGCTAGCACCACATTTCGAACGCATCAATTCTGTTACGAATGCATGCTTTCAGTGTCCAGGTTTCAGAAGCATACAAAAAGATAGAGAAGAACAGGGTCAGCATTAACTTTACTTAAGTACTTTTGCTGATTCCTCTGTTCCTCCAAATCTTCTCTAATCGCTTTACCACTGACTTTGCAATCTGGGCTCTTCTTACTACCTCTACTTCACAATCGCCATCTGCAGTTACCATGGAACCAAGGTAGACAATTTCTGGGTTGAATTAGAAATAAGGATATGTAGATGATATTGATTTAGGTATAGTTATGACATACCTTGCTTATGCAACTGTAGTAATTGGTTCCAAATACAAAATAATTATATGTAGAATCATAATAGTAACTAATGGCAATGGCAACTTCAACGGTAGGTAATTTGCAGATTTCAAATATTAGCTTCAAATTAGAGAATAGAATAATACTCTTCATCCTGACGATTCATGTCTTATCAACTGGGGATAGTATATAAGAAAGATGTATTTGAAACAGCATTAATTATAATCATTAAAACTGGAATTCTTACGAGAAGGCAGATTGTAGGCAATCACTTGACTGGTTAAATATGTTTTCAGTTCTAGCCACACTATACTCCACTAAGAATTGGTATTGGAGAATATGCACATGATGTCATGGTCACAATAACTTTTAATTGTTTCAGGATGAAATAAAAGCTTACAAAGAGACCGAAAAGTTGATGAGGCTGCGAAGTTCTTTATTTAAGAAGTGTGGTGTAGTGCTGGACGATGTGGGGAACATGGCAGAGGATAAAGCTGTTCAGGCTGAACTTGCAGAAGAAGTTGCTGATGGTAAGCTATTTTTGTTGTGTTGTGATCTTGTCTCTGTATTTATTTACTATAAGCCTGCGTCATTCCACTGCCAGGCAAAGGCCTCTTCCCAAGATTTCTAGCTGATCTAGCTTGTTTATTGTTTATGGCATTCACACGAAAGTTACTTTTTTGGGTTCCGTAGCCAAATGACAAAAACAGAACCCTTAAATTCATCCTGTCAGTCTGTCTGTCCATAATATGTCACAGCTATTTTACTCCGAGACTGTTGGCATCACACCATTGAAACTGTGCGGTGCAACTTTTTTTCTGTAGTCAATGGTTGATTTGCTTCTAAATCCATC
Organism: Noctua janthe; assembly: GCA_910589295.1. NCBI lineage: Eukaryota > Metazoa > Arthropoda > Insecta > Lepidoptera > Noctuidae > Noctua > Noctua janthe. The sequence goes on along the minus strand of OU342565.1, from coordinate 1,103,274 downwards.
AAAATTGAGTCTGATTTTTAAAGCAAGAGGAGGCAAATTCTGAAAAAATGTGAGTTTGTAGAATGTAAAAAGATGATAATTATTAGTTTTTCAGACATGGGACTTTTTCGTGAAACTGCGGCATTAACTTTGTTTTTCATTAACATACTATGAAAACCCTTTGGCATGAGTCTGACTAGCACTTGGCTGGTTTTTTAGAGGAAAACTTTTCAACAAAGAAAAGAATATTAATTATTTATTTAAGGCTAAGACAATGAACACAAAAATCACTAAAAAACTTATTGTTTGTGGCTTTTGCCATAACAAAACTTTTTGCAAACAACTTTCATCAACATTCTTTCTATTCATCAAAACTAACTTCAGAGTAGATGCACCTTTAGTATCACTTACTGTCTTGCTAGAGTATTAATATTCTGTGTTTCCTGTGGGCCTGGCGTTGCAAAACAAATATGGTGATCGTGAATTCAAGAAATTCATGTAACACTAGTAATTCCATGGTAATATGATTGTGTGAAACGCTATCGGTTGTAGATGTTGAACAACAGATGGCGTTTAATATAGTCACGTTGAATTCAAGTTGTTCTTGTATAAAGTACTAGATGGCGCTAGCTACCTCAAAAGTATGTATTCGAATGTTTACGATAATCATCAATGACTGCTTTTTCACCGTGTTTATAATTAATAGTAGTACCTATCTATTATTAATATTTTTTGAAACAACGAAATATTATAAGTGGGTTATACCAAAGAACTAGTTAACCAAACCTATATTTTGCAGGCAAAATGCTATAAGCGGAAAATACCTACCGCGCGAGCTGAAATAACCAGTTTTTTGCCGCTAACACAAAATCGCCCAAAAATGCTTGCTATTTCACCAAGCCCGTGTGAGAAAGTGAAATGCACATATAATGTATACAATATGCACACATGCATGCATGTTTTATGTGCCTGTAGAAAAAAGCAGTTCTTCGTGTAAAGGTTACCTACTACAAAAAACTAATAATTTGCAAAATTAAATTATTTGAACTTTCATAATCATAATGCAATTAATTTACGCCTAAAGTTGTGTTAAAAATATTGTTAAAATATGAAACTATTAGGTAAATATTTAGGTTAACTTTTTATACATTTTTAGAAAATTGGAATTTTTTCAATCACTTTTATATTACGATAGTTTTAGAACTTGCATGCAATTTTGATGTGATTTTGGGCTGTAATCATAATAAAAAAAACAATACTACTGGTTTGAACCGGCTGTTTGGCAGGGCTCTGCACTGCCGTCCATCAAACGAATAACGGTCGGCAGTGACAGGTCGCCTCCCAACTCCGAAAGAGGGCACGGCGCAGCTCATTATGACTCTGCCGGCCATCGCTCTCTGCGTCTTCCTAGAACTGCGATAGTGCAGGCCGTCAGGTCTTTCGCTCATACCGGGGCGGGAGTACCAAACCAATGGTTGACTCGACAGCAATCCGGGCACCTCCGACCACGATGTGTGATCCCAGCGGCGACACCCGTCGGAGGGCATAAAAAGCAATAGCCTCAGACTTGGTGAGGGCCACCTCCTAGCCTAGGCGGTCATATGTTGCTCACAAACTGTGAGACCGCAGCTGGAGCCAGTAACGCTGTCTCTCTGTACGAGCTCCGCCGAGCCGAGAGCAGCGTATCCGCATAACACGTCAAGTTCACGCCCCCGCAAAACCCAGTCGTAACCGATATTCAACAGGAGAGGGGCCGGAACCGAGCCCTGTCGGACACCGTACGACATCTCACGTTGCCAAAGTTAGTTATATAACTGACCGATGGAAAGTTCACAAACTACATCAAACGTGTCCTTATTAAAAAAGCATATTACAAAATCAAGGACTACGTTGAAGATAAAGAAGTTTGGCTTTAGTTCCTTCTGCGCATGCGGCTTCCCTGGTAGCTCATAAACGGCACAAATATGTGGATGTCTAACTATTCTTAATCTCATTTTGTCTTTTCCTTTTTATCAATTTTTTTTTTTACAATATTTCTCAATTCATTTAAACACCTTTTGTTCAGAATAGTTTAATAAAATAAAATAAGTGTTTATTTCTCACCACAAGCCAAAAAATACAAACAATATTGACACACAAACAGTAGTCAACGATTTTTGGTTGTGGATCGCTGGTGCCTGTGGAAGGTAGTAACACCTGTACCTGTATTACAGGTCACCAGTTACAGCACTGATGACAATATTTGTGTCACATGTTTAATTTTGTATTTTTATACCTTTGTATAGATTCTATTTAACGATTGTTTGTGAATGTGTGAACAGTGTTGGCCATGTAGATTCTTAATGCGTGTTAACTTTTGTTAACCTTTTATCTTGTTTTACGTTCTTCTCCATAGCAAAACGACTAACCCGAACCGTGCACCTTTTTGTCGACGTTTTATAAGTGTCCATGTAAGCCCATGTGAAATAAAATATTTTGATCATTCCACCACCAAAATGTCTGGCTGTGGAGGAGGTGAATCATCATACCAGCTGTTACGTGATATAAAAAAATCCCGCTTTATAGTAAGACGTAACTTAGTTGCTATTTAGCACATCTTTGTTACCTGACATCTGCCAAAGCCATCAGGACCGACTTTTCATAATATCCAATTGTAAGGTACTTCTACAGAAAAAACAAAACAAACAAAAAACGAAAAAACTGGGTTTAATTAACTGTAAAAGGACTGTAGCTTCATCAGGGATAAGTATTTCGAAATTTTACAGCAATATTGGCAAGCCGAAATAGCTCAGTTGGGAGAGCGTTAGACTGAAGATCTAAAGGTCCCTGGTTCGATCCCTGGTTTCGGCATTCTTTTTGGAATAATGTAGTTTATATGTTTGTTACAGACGCTGAACAGATGTCGATTAGGTAAGTGGAATTGATTAATAATCTGTGCGACAGTAATAATTAAATATTTTACATGTGTGTATTTTTTACACAATTTTTTTTTTTTTTTTTTTATAAAACAAAAAAGTGAAAGACCACGAGAGAAAACGAACTAAAAAGCACTACATGACGCAACAAATAAAATAAACTGGGTGGGTGAAGGCCTTACCCCTACAACTCTGCCACTTACATAGAGTAACATAGACACTTCTAACATACAAGTAACGCATAATGTTTGTAAGGCTCATTACATAATGACACGCTATTTTTAATAGACGTCAAAAAAGTAGGAAGTGTATTCGAAGCGTATGATTTTAGTTTATTTTTAAAGTTTTTGTCCTACGATGTGCTTAGGCCATTAACTTCAGTCCGAAATTTATAATAATACAGTTCACGAACAGTGAGAAGTTCAGTGATAGCAGAAAAATGAGTTAAGTCCATGCACGGACCGTCAACAATAATGTCGGCGAGAATATTTTGCCGATAGATTCTTAACACGGTCATGGTATGGTACGGTGAAGTGGACAGACTCCTTTAATGTGACATATAATGTAACTTAAAAACTCATCCAGCAAAATATATACACTAAATAAGATTCATCAGGTTTTTTGTATGACTTGCCGACCCAGCTTCGCCCGGTGACGGATGTTCATACAAAATCTTTTTTTGCGGATGCCTCATCATAGTCCACAGCCTGAAATCACCCACTGCTGGATATATGCGTCTCTTTTCTCCTGCCAATTTCCACGTCCCTGTGCCAGCCTCATCCGGATTTTTCCGCCAAAGGCAACTATGTCGTCTCTGCGGATGCCTACGTCATAATAACTACCTGTATGCCAAATTTTTGCCAGATCCGTCTAGTGGTTTGAAGTGTGCGTTGATAATCACTTATGGCAAACCATTTTATTAGTATTCTGTGAGAGTACGCAACTGCGCCTCGATGGTCTTTTGATCTATCAGGAATTCAGGAAGTTCTTACCAATCCGAAATTTGAATTGATCTGTTAGTTGGTCCGTATTACGTGGGATATGTACTAAATAAAAATAAATTATAAGTTTTTAAGGGTACGAATTTATTTATTTTCTAAACACCTGTGCATTTTTGTTTGGAAGACGAGAGGTTTATTTTTGTAGTTAGGAGTTTAAATATTGTTGGATTAGTATATGTTATATCATTTGTAAATGTCCCATACACATAAAGAATTTTATTCAAAATTCTTTGGATAGAAAGCGTATTACAAAATTGGGGGTCATATTGTGGCACAATGGCGTTGTGGTACTGTGTGCACGCGCATTGCCAACAAAGGTGTTTGTATGTCAATAAGCGACATTATTATTGTATTCACAGCTTTTTGCTATTAACCGGGCTAAATACACACCAGGTTTTTCGGAATTTCGTTAAAGGAAAAACACGTCGACTCAGGCCCAACGAAGAGCGCTTGCGATAAAATATTCAGTGAAAATTAAATAACATTAAAACTTTTATCCTAATGTTAACATTGTTATTTGATTGAATAAATCAATTGAAATTTGACCAAATTATCAACAGTATACAGTCCAGGGTCACGTCGTTAATTTGGTACAAAAAGCACGGATTTGTAGGGCGCCCCACGTTACAAAAAAACGTGAATACTTAACTTAACAAATTAGACGATGATACAAAGTGGACCTTTTTTCATGTCGTAACAAAGGATTCAGTATTTCGCCATGTTTCGCAACGCCTCTTTAGCTCAGTGGTAGAGCACTGGTCTCGTAAACCAGGGGTCGTGAGTTCAATCCTCACAGGAGGCATCGCGATTCACTTTTTGTACCGGTTATTGTTGCGATGGTTTTGACTTGATTCTTTTTTGTTTTCAGTAAAATTATAAATTGATAAATAATAATCGTTTTGTATTTGAAAAAAAGTAGACAAATTAAAATAGGTAATACAACAGTTTTCTTGAATGTCTCGTGTTTGTTACATACGAGTCAGCCTGAACTAGGTAATCCTGTGTTTCAGGCTAATAAAGTGCTAAATATAACATTTTAAACTAAAATAATTAAAGATTTAATAAAAAGTACTTACAATGGAAAGTCTGTTCAGGTGGGGATTCATAGATGACTCTGCCCTGTAGTGTAAATGTGGTGTTGCCCACAAACGATGGGACACTTGATATCGTGTCCTGCTGTCCTGTTGTGCCCTGCACATCACGGGAGCTGATGGACGCTACTGAATTTTAATTTTAATCGTCATCGACACGCTAAGAATGTTACAATAAAATCTAATCGATAAATAGTTACATAGTATAAATATTTACATAAGACTGTTCATTTATTATAATAAAAATAAAACACAACTTACTTTACTACAGTTAATTAATAACTTCTCGGTGTCTAGAGCTTTTTTACAATAATTGTAATTAAGGACAAAAATGTTCGCCATAGCCAATGATATAATAAATAAAAAGAGGTAGATATCGCACTTTCGCGCGCAAATTTTTGCAGACAAATTCAGACAATTGTCGTAATTTAAGTACTTTAAGCGCAATAGTATCTCTTTCTGTATCATACGTTCCGTATTATCTATCGCAGTCGTAACAACGCTACGATATTTGAACGCAGCTCAGTATGAACGTAGCGTATCTCTCTTTATAATATCACTGGCCATAGCATTCAATCTGTTGTATAAAAGCGGTCATAGAAACAAAATTCTGATGTAAGGGCCATGTTTCGTTCTAATAATTTGAGAGCAAACAATATCTTTTGTTCGTTTGTTAGTAGGTCTGTGCTATAAGGAAGAGGTGCATGTTGTTTTACTACAATGTTTATGATGAATAATTGACGAACTGTTAACTCATCACAGGGTTCATATAGGTGGCTACCAGTAGCGAAGGGTCAATTTTTGTAAAAAGTAAGCCGGAGTACATATCTCTAATGTGATTATATTATTTGTCTATAGAATACTGACTGTGCCATTTTTCAAAGGGAAGCCGGTAGGAATCGAGTTGTATGGGACCTTCGCCATTGGTGGCTACTGTGGGTAGTAGGAAAATAGAAAGGGCGAAGTGTGGTTACTTTTAGAACAGCTCTCTGGGCACTTTCGATGGCCCGTAGCAATGTTTTACCTGCACTACCCCATTGACCCCATACAGATACACAATAAGTTAATATTGATTGACACAGCTCAAAATATACTCGTCTAATCAGTCGTTTTATAAAGAATCTGCAATATAACGTATTTTTTGAAGACGAATATTAATTTACGTACTCTATTATTTAAAGCCTCGAAATGTTTTTAAATGAAAGAGTCATTTATTATTACACCTAGATATTTAACTTTGTTAGTAATTTTAATGCCGCGGGACACATCGGTTATCACCAGCTACTTTACAACAATGAGTTACGTTATACAAAAATATTATTACGTTATTGCGTATAAAAAAAATAAGTTTTATCTGCATTCATTGTTAGTGAGTTATACCTACTGAAGCCATTTATTAACACATTGAATCCATTTTACGCGATCTCGTATACTTTTTCTTCCGACTCACGCGAAAAAAGAAATGCAGTGTCGATTCTAGACTACATAGCTAGGTCGCTTATTTAGGGGTCGTCCATTAATTACGTGAGGCTGGAAAGGGGGGGAGGGGGGTTCGGAAAAAATCACGAAATATCACTAGGGGGAGGGGCAGGTGTAGTGAGATATCACGTGTATTTATTTTTTCTTTGAACGCGCGATTTCTAAACCGAAAAGCGGTGCGTGACCTTGACATTTTTATCACGGTGCTTATTTTTCCAGAATTAAATTAGATTATACCTGTTAACCTGTATTTAAAGATAATATTCTGATTTTTTTAAGATACTTTGTACCAAAAAAAATACACGTGATTTTGGGTGGGAGGAGGGAGGGGTAGTCTAAAACTTCACCACGAATCACCATGGGGGAGGTGGGGGTTAAAAATTTGCTAAAAAACATCACGTAATTAATGGACGACCCCTTATCAGAAATTAAACTATAAGCGTTACAAAAAAAAATCTGCTGTTTCCTACAAAAGTGCAATACCTACACGGTCGAAATGTATGGAACAGCTGATTAAAAAAAAAATACTGATGACTCATTGGATAATAATTCATTACTTAACTATACAATAATTCACTATCTAACAGGTAGGTCCTCTCAGTGGGACTGCGCCCTAAACCTCAGTTAAAATCCGATCTAACCACTCCCTTAATATACAATACGAAAAATTATTCCAGAAGACCTGAACAACAGCGAACCCTGTCATAGATTTGCAGCATAAAATATCTCGCGTAAGGATGAGATCACACCAGAGCGTGACGCGACACACTTTTTAAGATAGCGGCACAGTGTCGAACTTATTAACTACTCGGAAAGGGTTTCAGTTTCAGCTTCATCTGCGCGCCTCAACTCGACCTTTGGTGAGAACTGCCCCCTTGTAAATGGCAGGCGCGAAATAGTTAGTACTTAAGCTGACGTGGCCTTGACCGTGCATGTTTGTGTAACGGCTGCACCGAGCCGACCACGACCACGTGCAATACTTGCATGCTTGTTCGCCATTCGGAAACGTGTAATAGCGCTTTTGGAATGAAAAATGTTGCTATGGTACATCGTGTGTACTGACTTTCCTGAAGATCTATGTGACCTTACAAGTTCTGAGAATTAACATCGGTCCAAAGAAGCGCGGTAATCACCCTTGTGGTCATTAAAGTGAGTTTTTCAGCAGATACGCTTAAGGCTTACTTTCTGCGCTACATGGAAGATCTATACAAAAACTGCAAGTATTGTCAAAGATGATTACAGGCACACTTAGTACAGGCACGACTGATCACAAATTGATATTCCATTGCCAGTTCTGCCCGGGATGGAGGATACTCCCGCAACTCGATTTGCATTCGTACATGTACTGAAAATAGATGAGGTTCTTTAGTCCTGCGATGGTGCGATTTTATAGGCAATATTTCTTACCCACCTACTAGACTTATTGTTGCGATTCTCCCGCTGCACGCACGGCTCGTGTCGGCGCACAGTGTTAAAATCTGCGGCTGCATCGCGGTCCGTTGCGTAGCGCGGGGCCGCAGATTTTAACATTGTGCGCCGACACGAGCCGACGGCACGGTTGGCGCAGTGGCTGAGCGATTGGCTGCTGCGCTGCGTGCCGCGGGTTCGATCCCCGCACGGAAAAAATATTTGTATGATCTACAGGTAGTTGTTCCGGGTCTGGCTGTTTGTGTATGTGAGTTTAAATGTTTGTAAACGCACCCACGATACAGGAGAAATTCCTAGTGTGGGGCAACGTTTTTTTTAAAGAACAAAAAAAACAAAAAAAGTATCTGAATTTATATAGAAAACGCGCCTAGGACAACACGCTGAAAACGCGTCGGCTCGCGTCGGCGTACAATGAATTTTCCGCTACGCAACGAGCGCGGTGCAGCAGTAGGTGCGCAGTGGCAGAATCGCCTTGCTGTGGCAGCGCTGAAAGTTGCCGTCTCCCTTTCATTACACGTCGTCGCCAGGAAAATCGTAAGTCTGTACATCCGAGCAAATTTCCAATGATAATCGCGCTTGACCCGAGTCGAGGGGAATACCAATAGACGGTTTGTAACGCCTTCACGTAGTTGGACAGGCGATGCGGCCCACCTGCCGGACTGACAAGTAATGCAGGCTACAGTGCACAGACCCATCCATTGTCTTAAGTTAAGATTCCTGAGCGTCTTCTCTGATAACAGAGTTTTCGCGGGATCGCCATTTAAGTCAGTTAACGTTGTAGACGAATACGCTTTTGAATCATCTGAAAGACGATGTCCTGTCATTTCATCGACATGCTAAGAAGACCGAAAATTTATTGACAAAGGCCATTGTTCAGCAGCTATACACCGTTTGCCTAGTGGCAACAGCCATGCCATTCAACTGAAATTAAATTAACGGACATTTCTGAGAATTGTTTATAAAAATACTTTTGAATTTTCAAACTATAATAGGCTTAGCGTTCCCAGGAACTACGAAAATAATATTGATTTATTTCACTTATGAAAGAGATCAAAATTAGGATTAAAAATAAAATATTATAAATATCAAGGGTATTTTTTTTTTTTGCACGGAACCTTAATCCTTTTTCTAACATAAAAGTAGTCACTCCTCACTACTTATAACATCAACTAGCTGCCAGTAAAAGTCCCCGTCAAAATTGGTCCTGCCGTTTTAGAGATTAGCCGGAACAAACAGAAAAAAGCCTTTCTCTTACTCAAGGGCCGGAAGGCAGAGGCTATCAATTTCTATTCCACTTCCCAGGCTCCTCATTCATAGCGGCTTTCAAAACTTAGTCCAAGTCTTAACTTTACTGGTAGCAATCTCGAGCTGTTCGATAGGTTAAACGTTTTAAAAAACGAAAAACATACTGAAACTGATGGCGCCATATGATATGTACAGACGTCAGCAGCTGCACATCAAGCTACTACAATCTGTCATATTTATTTATTTATTTTAGTACATGGAGGACTTACAGCTAATAAAAACACAAACAAGGAATCCATAGTCACCAGAAAGCCAATTACAAATCCTCACGTATAGACTTTGAATAAAAAATAAAAAAAGAATCTTAATTTCTTTAATAGATTTTCAATTTTATCACTAAAGCGCTTGGTTCAAGATTGATTGGGAAAATTTGACAGTTCGGGTAGCTTGATGTGCTGGCGTCTGTACCAAGTACTTCATACATAAAATAGCACTTTGCCCGCGACTTCGTCCACTAAAATTATAATAGCTCGGCTGAGATGCATTATATAAATATAATGTATAGCACCCACGAATAATGTAGCTTTCTGCCAGTGAAATGATTTTTAGAATTGGATCATTAGTTCCGGAGATTACCCCCTACATACAAACTTACAAACAAATTTACCTCTTTATAATATCAGATGATTAAACTGCTTAACTCACAGAAGGTTGCGTAAATGTATTAATATTCGCCACAAGTCGCAACTCGACTTCCACGTTATAATGTGACTTCCGAGATGATTGTTGAACAATGTCTTAACACTCAGATCACGGTGTCATACTCCATTCATTAATGCCACTGCGCACGTGAGTTTTGATTTCTATTCGCCTGTTTTCGTCTAATGAGCTATTTGTATTCTTTGGCGCCGACAGATAAAGATATCGACACTATTTGGGTGTTTGTGTTTTATGGTTGAAGGTAGATTGATTCTACCTTTTTTTTATTAGCCTACATGGTGTCCCTGTGCTGGGGAAATCACTCCCCTTTCTCCTTCCATACCTCTCTATCCTGTGCGATCTCAGGCCATGTTAGCCCCGCAAACATGATCAGATCGTCACGCCACCTTCGCCGCGGTCTGTCCGTCCTCCATCTCTCTGGGTGCATCCGTGCGACCTACCTATTCTCTAACCTGATGGATGATATAGAAGGTAGCCTGTGAATACAGGTAGAAAGAATTCACTCAGGAGGGCTACCCAGTACCAAATTCACCTCTTTCTATATTTGTAAGGAGCTAGGTCTGTTTTTTAATACATAGTTTGTGAGATTTAGCCGACTTTAAACTGTTATTTCTGGCATTCGCTTAATACGTGAATCTTAATAAAATTGGACTAACGTTTTTCTTCATCTATTCGTTTTTCTTAATCTTTCTTTTAGACTTCTATAAGAAAGAGTTTTCTTTCACTTCCATGGCAATTCTGAAGGGTGCTCTAACTCAAAGCCAAAATAATTACGTGTTTGATGATAAATGCAATGCAGTTCCGTCTCGATAACACTGATTCGAAGGATGAAAATTAAGTACTGTTTCAAATTCCATGGTCAAGTCATTGAGAGCTCCAAAAAAACTTGAAATATCTACTAAGATTCAAGCTTACGGCGCGGCGGCGTGCCAGATGATTGTTCCGTATCAGGAGTTACTTACACATGGTTCGGTATTGGATGCGCTATAAATGTGTGACATAACAACCTACTGAAGGTGACTTTCAGGTGGCATTATTACATCGCACTCGCTTCTATTAGAAAGTAAAGACCTACGCTGACGAGAGCATTTTGTATTTGAATAAAGTGTACAGGATACGTGTCTGCTGATTTTTGTTGCGTTATTTATGCATGTTACAGATGATTATTTATTACTTAGGTATGTAACACAACATCACGCCTGATTTCTCCACAGGTGTACCTATAGACACCCACATTTCGCCAGGAATGTTTCGCAGATTTTTTACCTCCACGGACAAAACTTCATCTTCTGCGCAGGCCTTAAAGTGTAGTGCCGCTGCTCGCAATCTAGCAACATCAATTTAGACTTGATACCATATTTTCGACGATGACAATCATTATGTTAGGTAAATTCTGTCAACCTTATTTTGTTAAGTTCGTGCTGTCATGATAGGGATATGGGCGTTATTCTTTCTAGATGTAGGTCGGTATAACCATCCCTAATTTCAACTCCTGCATGATTTAAAAATTGCTGTGACAGACTGTCGTTCACGACGAGTTTTGACAAAAACTCGTCTAACAGCGGATCTTAAAATAAGCAGAAATATATGGACTACAATATGATAAAATAATATGAACAATCGATCATAATATGATGGTGATTGTACCACCGTGACAAATCTGTGAAGCAGAGAAAATGACCGTACATAAATTGCTAAAGTAAAGTTAAAAAAAAAACACATTTCACCAACATCACGTTGCGATAGTTACGATGATGCAACGCGCGATATCGCTGGAATGCAATTAAACGTGGCGATGTGACGAATGCCTTATCGCGCGGCCTTGACAATGACATTGCACGAGCGGAGGCAAAGGCAACCGTTCCGCCTTCGACGCCATTGTTTACCAACTTAAATTGGAAATTAAAGAATTTATTGTGTACATTCTTTTGTGAGTAAGTTGGTAAATAGGTAACTGGTTTTGATAATAAGCCGGGTGGAAGGTAAACGCGCTTAAGGCAGAGCACCAGCAACATGGACAGACGCGATCAAGAAGGCTGTTGGAGGCAGCATGACCCAAGCGATCCGTAGTTCCATTATGCAGAAGACCGTATAACTTGGAGACACGTCATATGTAGTCTCGATCGATCCTCAGCATTGACTAAACGACGCAGAAGGACTGCTTGGAATCTTTTGAACAAACTTAAATAATATTTTTGGCCTCTCCGGTATTCCAGATTAGCATACAAACTTGGATTCAGCGGGATTGAAAATGGCCAGTCCCGCAAATGCCAGGATTGAAATTATCATGCAGGATTGCATTCCCTATGTGCTTTTGTGACACACAAGCACAGTCGGTTACGAGTACATTGCGTGCTTTATATTACGCGCTACAGTTAACAGCAGATTTTCATATCACAGGTAAAAGACGTTCCTATCCTAGCAGTAATTATTTTTCTTAAAGGCCATAATATAAGTGACCATTTCTTGAGTTTGTTCTCATTTGTCCGGAACACCGAAAGACGCCATCTGTCGGCGCGAGGATGCGGTCGAACAAAATAAACGCGACAATAGTGTATGAATCGTGCGTTTGTCGCTACGTACGGGGTAATGTTACTTGATAAGATAAATAGTATGAAGTTGGCTTGTTTTAAAAAACCGTTTTTTACAGCCTGTGTTTATCAATAAATTAATCATTCGTTTACAAAGACAATTTTTTTTTAATTTTTTTAGTACAAAACAAATTTTTGACTTTGTATGTGCTTCAACAAGCAATTCTGACGACTACACCATAGGTATTATAGCTTTGATAATATTCATTGTAAATTCGTAACATAGCGACATCCTTCATTAAGTTGCGAAAATTCCGACGTTCAGCACACAACACAATATAAATTCTGAGCACGCAGTGTGCTGCCTGTTTACGTATACTTTTATCGGTAATAGTGTGTAGCTGTGTGTCCCGCACAATGGTGCGCTCTTTGTCTTTGCCAAGGTTAAACATGACTCAATACTGTACCTACTTTTATAATAAGCACGAGTCCACGACCAATGAATTTGAGTATATAAACAACAGCTAGGCTATTTTTTTAACCCTATTTTTCTAAGCCTTTTTTTTAATTTTATATCTTTTATAATAATTAATAAACCCTATAGTATAAGCCATTTCTTGTAAATTTAATATTTTAAGGAAAAAACTTCTATTTTTTAAATTAAGTTACTACCTACTACTTTTTTAGCCTAACATTTTTTTTTTGTACGCCGTTCCTATATGGCAAAACATCTAGCTACTTTATTTTTATTTATAAGACCTGTATAGTGCATACTCATCTTTTTACAAAATAAAATATATCTTTATCTATTCTTCTTCTTAGAGTTTCGATGGCAATCTAAATTGAATCGGCCCAAAATTTGCCAACTTGTTAGGCACTTTCAATTGCGTCCATCTGCTTCTGTAATGTGTAAACAACAGGACAGGCAGGACAAGATATTAAGTGTCTAGGATATTAGTGTATTATGCATTTATGGCTGAGCATGAGGCTCGTTCCTATTACATGGGACTCAAAACATAACTTCTGAAACCTACCTACCGACCTAATATAGCTTAACTTTGCCTAAACTTTAAAAAAAGTAGGCGTGATGAGGTTATATGTTCTTGTATAAACAGACAAGGAAAAGGGAACAGACAAATACGTAAAAAGATGACCTGTAGCCTTAAAGAGAGTTTCTAAGAGTGTTTTTTTTTTTTTACATAAAAACTTATGTACATAAACTCATGCGTTTTCCCTATGAACCACAGAACAGGCAGGAACCACAGAACGCCACCTTCCACCACCATTCTTACGATTCTTACACACTTTTAATAATGTCCATTTAATTCAGTTAGTTATATCCAGTTACAAACATGCATTCTAGACAATATTAGCCTGTTATCCTGTATTAACTTGACCAGGTCTCCTTACACTAATTATCCGGTAGCCTAGACCTGAATCCTCCTGAAGTATGCTCAGAGGATTCAAGGCCGAACAAAACAAAAGCGGACTACCTGTCACCCTGAAAATAAATATTACCCGCTCAGTCCTGACCGATTCATCGTTTCCAAGCATCTGCCGACATCCCGGATAGAGAAGGACCGTTTTCAACTGCCGCATACAGGACACCGAGAAGGTGCGAAGAGTTGCATCTATTTGTACAACTTCAGCATCCTTATGAGCTATGTATGTGGCACCGAGTCAAACGCCTTCTTACAATCTATCCAACACGAATATGGCTTACGGTCATGTCTATACCTATTGTTACTCAGACTGTATTATTGTCATTGTTAAAGCATCTTTTTTTTTTTTTTTTTTTTTTTCGTATGGGAAATCATCAAATGACCCCCCCCACTCTGGGCGGAGCGGAAGTGAGTGTCAGACTTGTACTGACTAAAACCCATCCATGTTCCTTCTTTGCCCTTTGTGTTCCAGGGCCACGGTGTCTCTTTCGAACAGTCCCGCAGCTCTGGCAGGCATCGGCCCATATGGACCCCTACTCGGTTGCTGACATCTCTTTGAGGCGCGCGTGGAACACGAACGCGCCGTCGACACGGCCTGTCGTCATAAGACGGCCGGACGGCGAGCTAGCCCATAACTCGCCGTCCACAGGCCCGCGCCTACGGTGGCCGGCAGCCACCACGTGACCCCCGACGCCCAGGGCGTCTCCCGCGGCGGCTGGGACGTGAGGTTCTTTAAATACAGGCATCTTCTCTTCCCATAGAAGCAAAGAACGAGTATTGGTCACTCACTATACAAAATAAGCACATAAATACACACAAAAAAAATCTGACGAATTGATAACCTCCTCCTTTTGGAAGTTGGTCAAAAATACAAATACATGTATAACAGTACACCTTGTGTAGACACAAGGCGTACAGTTGTGTGCAGACACAAGGTGTAAAATAACGTCCTAATGCCTATTTCTGATACTGATCATAATAAATATAACTTTCCTATCATCATACTTTTTATTGACACAAACACTGGTTACGCTAGGAAAATGACATTGAATATTTTCAAATGATATAGTTATAATAGGTAAATAAAGTAGTGAATAGAAGTCTGTTAATTCTGCTACTAGTATATAAGGAAAATGAAACGCAGGACTTGTTTCAAGGCAAACTGTTATCTTTGTACATATGTACCAGTAAATTGTTTAGTATGCCATGAATGACTGTACAACGTTGTATATTTTATGTAAGTGGAATAATTATTGTAGCTGCATGATTTCAGACGTTATTTAAAACACAGCACGATCATTTGTATGTGAATTCAACTATTTGAGTAATAATTTGCCCTAGGAAGTCAAATTTAAATAAACAACCGAAATGCTCCCTATTTTGCTTACAATTTGTAACTTACTCTGAAAACATGTAAGCACAGTTAGAAAAAAAACGGATAGTAAAGCAAATCGACTATCACTTGTACTTTTTCGTATTTCAACCCGGAATCACCCACTGTTGTATACTATCCCCTTCTGCCATTGCTCTCTGTTCTGCGCGTCCCTCATCCAACTGTTTGCTGCGACCTTGACGATATCTTTAACCCAACGCGCGTTTGCTTTTGGATATTCAAATAACAATTAAAAATCTTTATCAGTCGTATAACATGACTAATTTACGTACGTAGTGTGCTACTCCGCTAAACTATATGTTCCATCTTGGCCGTACTCGCGCCTCGATCTGTACCTCTCTCCTAATCGTTGTTAGCACTTCAACCAATGCTAGCGTTGGTTGCGTAATAATTGCTATTATGTAACTTCCTCACCTCTTAGGAACCTACAGCACTATTTAAAGCCGCTGCCAGATTTCTTCTTGTGACTCAAGTTCATGCAATAATTTCTAAAACCTTTGTGCCTTGTCAACTCTACTATATATTTTTTTTGTAGATTCCGTTTTTATATAAATCCATATACGTTATACCTTCCAAAAAATCTGATGCCGTTGAAGTGTTTCTGAGTCCGATTCTAACGGTTTCTGTTAGCACGTTCACTATTTCCTAATCCGAGATACCTTTAATGTAAAGAAAAAAAGTAAAACCTGCTTTATCTCCCACGTGTACGTGGATAAAACATGCATTCACACAACCGTGTCGGTCTGACCCTGTTTCATTGAACCACGAGCGTTCGGTTGGAGCGCTTGAGAACGTTCTCAGCGCATGGCATTTAGTGGGGAGCATAATTGGGGCCCCTTCACGTCACACAACTGGGCTAAGGCCGGCCGTCGAACCGATACTTGGCTTTACACAAAACACGTAAGACCCCTATTCCTGCAGACCTCCACACATACTCAATACAAAACTTCCAATCATACAGACGTATCATGTGTCTCCATAGACTGGTCAGACGCAGGATTGTCGATATTTTTAAGTGCGTGAAAGGAACTGAATAACTGGCAAAAGAGAAAGGTATACTTGCTGCTCCAAGTATGTGGCTAGCATGACGCCTGTTAGAGCCAGTTTCTGAATCAAGTTTATTAGTAAGAAAACTTGAATACGCGTTGAGAATAACTGACTATGAGTATTGACTATAGAATGTGTATGTTTATGTAATGTCGTATCTAAAAGTGTTTCTTATTTTTTTTTTTATGTCAGATTGAGACATCCATTAATTTTGATACGGTTTGATCCACAGAAGGTGGATCAAAAGTATCAGGGCGCTGGAGAACCTCAATACCTGCTCATAAGTTTCTACCAGGGCATGCGAAACCCGGTTTCAGTCTCATAGTAAAACCCGTTTTTTTCGGGTTTTACCATGAGACTCGGGATCCGCAAGCTTTAGCCTCTACCCTTAAGAATGTTTCTCGATTTAGTTAAACATCGTAACTTTTGCTCGAACTATGTATTTAACTTAAAAGAAGTTTTGCAATAGATAGGTATTGAATTTCCTAAATGAAAGACTGTGTAACGCACTTTGTATTCTGATCCTCGTCTGAGACGAGAGAGGAGAGAGAAAGATCTCGCTAGCCTCCAGAATCGTCATTGAAGAACGTCAGAGTAGTAGTAATTATAGTAATTGAGTAATGATGAGTACCCGGACTCACTGGCGAGCGGTCTACGGAGAGACTAAAGCTGTGACGAGGTAGTGCATGTATCCTTACCTAACCCATTCGTTCCACCTGCTGAAAATCTCCCACCTGGACATGAGTTGCCATGGCTGACCTGAAAGTCTTTAAATAGACTCCGGACCCAGGTTGGTCGCAGCAAGGAAAAACTGCTCAGCTGGAAATTGACTGTGCTCTGGAATGTAAATGAGGTGCTGTTCCACAAACTATGGGGCACTTAATATCGTGTTCTGCATGTCCTGTTGTTTGTTCATTACAGGAACTTGATAGGCGCTACTGAAGGCGCCGAACTAGTGGCTCAATTCTGGGCCACTAGTTTGGCCAATTTAGATTGCCATCGCCACGCTAAGAAGAAGAATGATGAGTTAATCAAATTGTACATTCTCGGTGTGCTATTGATTTCCTTTGTTTCAAATAACTCTCTAGAATCCAGTTGCCAACGTTTCTGTTATCGGTTATCAAGCGCTTTCGGCAAACGATATGATAAGAAATGAAAAATCTACTATCAGCATTATCTTTAAGTAATAAAGTAGGTCATACAGCTGGTAACAACGTTATCTGTGCTGCTATGCGCGTTTCCTAATCTCAATTAGCACCGGTTTCAAATGAAAGCTGTGCCTATACGTAATTATATATAATTGTAATCTATTGACTGTATCAATTAAGGCTGTTAACGTCGAATCATCTCGTGTCTTTTCCGTAGACTGACATAAATTCGTAATCATATGCAGGCTAAAATTCAGCTTCGCATACTTCCTTGTTTTTATGTATCCAGTTCACTCTCACTTAAAAATAAGAATCAGCTTTTTTTAACGCCTAAGTTCAGCCCCCAAAGCCACCAGTTCTTCAAATGTGGACAGACAAAACTTTGCTGGAAGAAAAAGGTGGTTCAACAATCCCCAGCAACACGCCTGTCTGTTAAGTTATAAGATCTTTTAATTTAACGAGGTACAAAAAGAATGTAGGTACTACTATTACACTGAGATATACTGTAGGAATATAGTTTCTGCAGGTTTGTGAAGTTGGATCCTTTAAATACCTCTGTGGTTGGGTCAAAGCGAAGAAACCGGTCAGGACGACTATAAGACGATTACACAGCACCCTACCTATAAGCTATACTAGTGTGTTAGTTGTGCTGTGTATCGATGTGCGTTAGCCCCAGGAGGGTCTCCCAAGATTTTATAAATTATTGGAGGATCTCATTTACTGCTAGATCAGATATGTTAAGAATAATTGGCAATCTTGTCATTTGTGTTAAATTCAACTTAGGAGCTGTTACATGACAACTTACATTAAGTATGGGTGGTGTTTTGTCGTTATAGCTAGTGAAACAGCTGGTGGGTCGTAGCGGCGTGAAGCACGGTCGCAGGTGGAGTGCGGGGGACGGCTCAGATGCGAACGAGGTCGCTACGTTGTCGCTTCGTGACTGCTTTAGGGTTGACCACTAGTGGTATATCTAACAAAAGCGGAAAGAAACATTATTAAGGACATCTTGTGTCGTCTTTCAGTAATTTTTGACCTTTCCCAGCCGGTTCTGTGGCATCTTGACTCCACTCTCTGCCGCTTAAGATTGACAATTCTTCGGGGCGTTGGTTACCTCTGCTCTCTTGCGAAGCCAAAAGCTGCACTTTTGGGTACCGAGAACGGGAAATGAAATAAGATTAGTCTGCGATGTGTGACTCACTCACACATTGCAGACTACCTACTACATCCACAAACTTAAGTCGCTTCGTCGTGACACCACTTTGAATCAGTTAGCACTGTAATTCAATATAGTGGGACATAACTAACCTTCCTTACCAAACGCCCAGAGATCCCGAGTGTCAGCCCTGCAGTGGCGCGTGCGCCGGTCGTCGACCCCGCTGCGCCGCCGTGACGCAAGCAGGCAACTTTCTAACCGCACGCTACGTCAGAGGCGACGCTGCGTGGTAGAGGCCTTGCCTTCGAAGGTGCCTAACGCGGACAATGATCCCATGGTGATCTTAGCTGAAGTAATCGTGGCCTATCGATGCGCGTTGCTTAATCGCTGCGTTTGAAGATGCAAAGTATTTTAAGTTACGATATTTTAATGGCGGCCGGTTGGGTATTAATTTTGTTTGGGTAGGTACCTATCTTCTTTGTGAAGACTTTACGTTACACAATTTTGTATTGGGTACACTCAGCACTTAAATACCGTCTGTAGGAAATACGTTGACGACGGTCATTTGTTGAATAATGTAAGATTATCTCAGACTTCCGTAGTTGGAGCGACATTCTCTAACATTTGTATTGCTTAGCTTTACACATTAATTTTGATGATTCTGTGAAGTCCTCTAGGCATCAAACTATCTTTCTATTCTTTTAAAAGGAACAAACCCTGCTTCTTCTACAATTAGTAGAATAGGTTAGCGCGCGACTAACACTGCAACCACTGCTGAAATAAATGAAATGTTTGTTTCATCTTCATCTGGCAAGCCGCTATTCAGTCAAATTTATCTAGCTTCAGAAAAGTTGTTTTTTGGTCTATTCTTAGATATTTTTCTAACTATAGCGAGCACGTTCAAGCGGATCGAGTTAATTAGGATTAACTTCTCTCATTTGTGTCGCAGCATGACGTCTAAATAAGCCTAAGTTTTAAACCACCTTCAATTTTCGGACCTGGGTGAAACTTTTTTTGGTTTTATTGATTGAATGATACTATTTAGAATTTTTATTTTGAATGGCAAAGAGACAATCTTCAACCTCAGTATGAACACCGACTACCCCCGAGTCTGTTTGAAGAGACGAAAAAGCTTCCTGAGACAGAACTTCTCTTTTGAAGACATTCTGAAACACGAAAGATGCACACTGTGTGATAACAATTACTTTATCCCGGACACAATGTGAGTATGAAGCCCCGTCACAGGATATCCGCATCTTCCTTCCTGCCCATCGTGCCAACTACCTGCGCCCTCGATTTGAGAGGACGAGGATCTGGTTCGACCAGCTGCTCTGCGTACTCAAGAAATTATTTTATTGCGCGAGTCTGATTTTGTTCATAAGGTATCCGTCTAAATTAAATGGAGTAAAGGGCAATTGTGGTGTAAAATAAAATGTAGCCTATGTTATTCAGTGATAATACATACGAGGGCGGGTCAATAAGTCCGTGACTTTTTGAATTTCTGACCTCTTTACTGAAACAGCAACACTGCTCCTGTCAACAGGCATCTGTCAGTTGACTCCTGTCAAAATTTAAACTTGCTGCGTCAGTTAGTTTGTGTTTGACAGCTATTTTTATCAGACTACCCACTAATTTGAGGAGAAAATGGAAAAAAGTGAATTTCGTGTGCTTATTAAGCATTATTTCTTGCGAAAAAAAACCATTACCGAGACCAAGGCTAAGCTTGATAAATACTATGGGGACTCTGCACCATCGATTTCAATGGTAAAAAAGTGGTTTACTGAATTTCGTTGTGGCCGTACAAGCACTGAAGATGCCGAACGTCCTGGACGCCCAGTTGAGGTCTCTACACCCGAAACAATCGAAAAAATTCACGATATGGTGTTGACCGACCGAAGATTGAAAGTGCGAGAGATTGTGGAAGCCGTAGGGATCTCGCATGGCTCAGTGGTTTCAATTTTGAATGATCACTTGGGCATGAGAAAGCTTTCCGCAAGATGGGTGCCGCGTTTGCTCACAGTCGACCACAAACGCAATCGTGTAACAACTTCACAGGAAGCTTTGGCGTTGTTTAATCGCAATATGGAGGAGTTTTTGCGCCGTTTTGTAACCGTGGACGAAACATGGATCCATCACAACACACCAGAAACCAAACAACAGTCAAAACAGTGGGTTTCTAAGGGTGAATCGGCGCCAAAGAAGGCCAAGGTGGGTTTGTCAGCCAATAAAGTTATGGCGACTGTTTTTTGGGATGCACGCGGGATAATCCACATTGACTACCTTCAAAAGGGAAGAACAATCAATGGGGAATATTATGCCAACTTATTGGACCGATTCAATGACGATTTGAAAAAAAACCGACCTCATTTGGCCAAGAAAAAAGTTCTTTTCCACCAAGACAATGCAAGGGTGCACACATGTGCAGTTGCCATGGCAAAAATCCATGAATTGGGCTATGAATTGCTCCCTCATCCGCCCTATTCTCCAGATTTGGCTCCGAGCGACTACTTCTTGTTCCCAAACCTGAAGAAATGGCTTGGTGGAAAAAGATTTGACTCCAATGATGAAGTCATCTCGCAAACAAAGGCCTATTTTGAGGACCTCGACAAATCATTTTTTTTGGAAGGGATAAAAAAATTGGAGAAGCGTTGGACAAAGTGTATAGAGCTCAAGGGAGACTACGTTAAAAAATAAAATTATTTTTTTATCAAAAAATCTGTGTTTTATTCCAAAAGTCACGGACTTATTGACCCGCCCTCGTAATATAGCATACTACTGGTATACGAATGCAAATGGTGAAATATTTTTTTTGAGTTTATACATTACAATCAAAACTACCAATCTTTTCTCTTTGCAATATGAGTGTAGATTAACGAACACAACAACTTCTGCATTTTTATCTTTGAGATGCGGGATATTTTACTCTCAAATTTTTCGTTTGGGGAGTTAGACGAAGTCAAAGAAACACGGTCGTCATATTCCGCTGTTGGTGTATTAAAATTCATCGGATGTCAATTCTCGGGCTATTCAATTTCGTTTTTACCGGAGTCACGTACGCTGATGCGGCGCGGGCGGCGAAGCAAACGCGCCACGGTCGCCCGGCACGGCTCGGCGCAGCCATGTGGGTCGACGAACGGTAAACTAGACTTTCTTTTTTGTTTCATCTACTTCTCGTCGGCACGCTTTGGAATTAACTTCAGCCCTCATCCACAGAACCCACGTATATATCTACTACTTTACGCGTTCTGTGATCCAGACGAGTTGGATACATCGCATGAGATCTGTAATTACATTCTTCGGATTTATTATCCTGTTTTGCGTTCATTTAAGTTTAGGCAATTGTGTTAGCCAAGTGCATTAGTTGCACATTCGAGCTCTGTGGATATCAACTGAGTGATTCAACATTGTCAGTTTCTAGGTAAAGACTGATGAAATTATTAATTTTTCCTTCATCTCTCTTGGGTTTGTTTAATTTAATTGAGCGTTTGTTTGTGTCTTCACTCGTCCTTGCGCCTTTTATAGCCGTTACGCTAGCTACTAATAAATCAATAAGGAGTCGACCATGTAGGTATCTACGTACTATTTTCCGTACCTACCTACATACACACATAAACTCCCGTTTTTTCCAATAAAGCTGACAGAAACTATACTATCATATTGCATATGCTCTTTATGCAATTTCTTAGCCAATCTATAGATAAGAAGAGTCCGAGACACCGATTTCGACACCTTCCTCAGGTTTCCACTACAAAGCGAGTTCTTCTAGAGCCTGTAAATATATAACACCTGCATTTGAGCCCTTGGCTTTTGGTCAACCTTCTCGCGTGCTGTATCTCTGTGTGGCAAGTCATCACTTGGATGGTGCACACCTCGCAGGAGTCATAGTTATCAATTTTTCATAGAAGTTTTCCCCGATTCTTAGGTACCCAAGCCGGTCCTTTTTGTTTCCTGCTAATATCTTTGTTTTCTCGATTAGTATTTTATTCAACAGACATTTATTGCAACAGGCAGGGAGTTGTACAGTCTCCAAATAAATATTGCATTAATTCCAAGTCGTGTTCATCGTTTGGTTATAACATTCACGCAACACTAAAGAGAGCTTAACTTAATCCAACCAGTGACGCATGTTGCATGCTCATGTGATATTACTATTTGATACAACGCGGCAACTTTATCAGCAACTTGACAACTTTATCGCGTTATCGGGTGGCCGGAGCAGTACCAACAGAGAAAGTGTTTGCACTACGAATTCCTACCTCTCATGTAGGTTTAACGAATTACTTCACTATGACGTCAGCGTCATGCAGGCCAGTTTTTGTACTGTCATTGCTAACATTATGGTTAATTTCATAATCACGACCATAGGTCACGAGTTGTTCTGCTTGTTTATAAACGGGCTTGAGACTAAGAGATTGTTGTCGCTTGTTTGTACCTGTTCTTACTGGGTTTCTATATCTGATCGACTCTTTGCCAGGGTCGTTTTTATTGAAATCTGTTGTGATGCAGACAGTCACTGTTTACATCAGTCAGTTTCGAACTAAAAAAGAAAATTGGGAGCAAAAGCAACATCTGTTCAAACTCGGTAATATAAGAAAAGAATGTGTAAATAATAAATGCAAAAAAGTAGGTATTACGC
Organism: Noctua janthe; assembly: GCA_910589295.1. Taxonomy (NCBI): domain Eukaryota; kingdom Metazoa; phylum Arthropoda; class Insecta; order Lepidoptera; family Noctuidae; genus Noctua; species Noctua janthe. The sequence goes on along the minus strand of OU342565.1, from coordinate 1,080,066 downwards.
AAAAATAAAGGTTGGTTCACAGTAGTGCGGCGGAGCGTGGCGTGTACGGGAGCGTCACGTGATCACGTCCCGTGACGAGCACCGGCCGTGACCGTTCCGTTGGCCAGCACGATGACTCGCATCTGATACATTTTATTTATCAGTCCAAGCTTTTTGTTGCCCCAACGAATCTCGCTTTTAAACCGGTAAGCTGAGGCAGTAAGCGTATCCACAAAAGAAGTGGGTATACGATATGTGGTGAGGGTAGTTCTGTGCACATATCTTACTTTTTCTACGGATCTGATTAAAAATCTTACTCACCATGCTTTTTCAAGTAATAAAAAAGTTCAACCCAGATGTAGATTTTATTTGAATTAATCTAGAATCTGATACTCACCAGATTCTAGATTAATTCAAATAGTTAGCAGTTAAGCAGTAGTGCGGAAATCGGTCGTGTCGTGTTCCGGTGATGCGGAGAAATCAGAGATATATCGATTAGCATGCTGGATGTCATGTGCCTAATGTGTGAAAGATGATGTGGTTTCCTATCACTCACTACTTTATGACCGCTTCTAAATATTCCGCATGGAATCAGATCATCAGTCCTAAATAAATAATATACAAGAATTGTCACTGGCAGCGAAAATGAAACAATCTAAAATCGTGCTATTCTTCATGCTGAGGTGTGCCGCCCGGAACCCGTTCTCGGGTAACCCTGATTTATGCAAGCTACATAAAATTCCACAGAACTTGAAAGCCATTACTTCCCATGCATTTTGTTGTATTAAATTATCACACGCATGGCTAATATCCAAGAGCGTTAGAAAGCGCATCAGCAGTTTGCGCTTGGCTCGCGGAGCCTGTCGCGACTCGCGACGCTGCGCGGGCGCTGGCGGCGGCGGCGTGAGACCGACACGCCACTGACCGACAGTCGGCGGCGCGTGACCGATGCACGATGTAGCAAGCGACGGCTTTACGACGTACAAGAGACGGCGATGTTCTAATCAATAAAGCCTAACGATCTGATAAAAACCTTAATAAAGCACGTATCCCACTCTCATTCGTGGCACATTGAAAAAAGCTTAATACGAACATACATAATGTATATTCGTCCAACACGACTCTTCTTAGAATTCTGTAGCCACCATACAATTTTCACAGAAGAACGCAAGTGCCTCATTGTCATTCAAAACATTCGTACGCTTTCCTCCTTACCATGTGTTACCATTATGCTGACACAATACTGGGTGTCGATAAGAGCAATGTGGGGGGCGTGAAGGGGGAGAGGGAATTTCGGATCACGATTTTCTCGAGCGCATCTGTCCCGGCCGTGCTTCTGCGTCCTTCGTGCGAATACTACGCGAGGTGAATGGCAGGGACGGACTAGTTAACCCTTTATTCGTGCATGAAAATCTTGGGTCTGCCAATTAAGACAGGGTTGTGAGAACCATTAGCTATTTAAGTGCTTAGTATGCAGCTTCACTCTTCAACGTTATTATATTCGTCTACGTTTTTCTTCAGGTTCGAAAGTGCTTAGTTCCTGTTAGTCTGCGTCATACCACTACACCACAAAGTGGGCTGAAAGCCAAGTCCTCTCCCCATGACTTCCAGTTCCTTCGATCCAGGGCCAATATCGGCCATTGGTCGTTGGTTTTGTGCAGCTCGTCCCGCCATCATAAATTACATGGTATTAAAGAATATTTTTTCATGCAGCCGTTCTCCTGTCTATTTTCATTTTAATGACCGGCTTGTATGTGATAGCTTCACGTGAACGGACGCCGATCAATTAATAAATAATGTGCAAAACCGCCATTGAGTACATTTTAAAATTAAAACAGCTTTTCATCTTTGACCACAAGATTCTAGCTGGAGTATTTGTTAATACTAAAGTATTAATTGCATTAGTAATAGGTACGGCGTAACCTTCAATCGAATTTTCATTCACGAGGAACGCAAATAGCTCCGTTGCTATAATAACATCGGTATGACCATGCCAGTGGTTACAATTTTAATGGCCGCCACAATTTTATCGGCTTTGGCAAATCTCCTTAAATCCTTGTGCCTACGCATTTCCGTTATGTATCAGTATAGCTGAATAGTTATTAATGATTGTTTTGGTTTCATCGTTCCAGAATTGCTTTGGTTTGATGTGGAGGCACGTGGCCACTGAAAAGATTAATCATAAGATCATTCCTACCGGGAAGCTTCCGGGAAGTGGGCAGTTGATAGTAGTGACGTAAAGAAAAATGAAGTATAATTTTATTTGTGCAAACAACTCCTCAAGATTCCAGTAAATTACTTTGTCATCATCTGCCTAGCCTTTTCCTTACTATGTTGTCGGCTTCAAGTCTAACCGAATGCAGCTGAATACCAGTATTTTTCATGGAGCAACTGCCTATCTGACTTCCACAACCCAGTTAGTACTGGGTATTACGATACCCCTTGGTAAGACTGGTTGTCAGACTTTTTGGGCCACTGACTACCTAATGACTGTCAAAGATCTACAAATGACAGCCGAGACCAACGACTTAACGTGTTTTCCGAGGCACGGAGGAAACTCAGTCTGTAATGGGTGGTCACCCATCCACAAACCAATCTAGGCAAGCATAGCTTAACCTAAAGATTGACCCGAGCTGCTGTTATTATTTAGCCACGAGGTTTTACTTAATTACTTTGTCCAGTCAGGAAAAAGTTGACCGCAGATCAGTTTATAGTAGAAAAACTTGTCCTATTCTTCCGATTAAGCAAAAGATAACATCAACAGTTTCCCGTTCCAAACCTCAAAAAGAAAGGTTTTCCACCAAATGATCAAAATTATTGTTCAAATGTGTTTCCAATATTCCTAGTTCCGACTAGCGTAGTTCGTGCTCCGCTGATGTGTATTTTAGTGTGAAACAATATCACGTGCCACTGAGCACAGGGTAAAGACCGCGACACATCAGTTTGACAACACGCTGACAGATAAATATCGGTAGCTATTGTAGGTAACGAGCGACTTGCGTCAATCTGTGTGTGTACTTCGTTTAGCAGTGGTATGAGAACTAGCCTAAGTTTTCGTTTTACGTCAATCGCAGTAATACATTTAACATGTGGTGTTAATCGATACTCACGGACTTCCTCGCTTCAGTTAGCTGTAGTACACGTAATTCTGTCACTTGTTTTAGATTACAGTATTCGTTATACTTAGGGTCATCTATTTTCGTCTACTATTCTCCTCATTTTTGGAATTGTTAGTAAACAGCCGTGACATGTTATTAATTTGAGCAGTTGTACGTGTGTAGGCTTTCCGTGGGTGATTAACCGGACTGCATTAATATTGACTTTTAAACTGGATAGAGCCACCTTACATACCTTCTGAATGTTTTACAGCCTTTACACAGGTTATGCCTATTCATCTACTCTATACTCTATCTATTTAGCCTGTATTACACATTTCTACACACTCTCTTCTTTTTCTAAGCGTGACGATGGCCAAAATGTTTAAATATATTTGTCCCAAAATTCAGCTATGCGAACTCCGCTCGCTGATGCAGTCATAAGATCATCAAGTGCGCAGGTATCAGGGCTCTACTAATACAGAACAACCCTATCGGCTCTACACCATAAACAAAAGTCAAAGTGCGCCCCTGCATCTCACCACACGTACATACCTCTGCTAAAGCATGACGTAGTGTCGCTACGTTTCGCGAATGCCAAAGCTGCTCAGTGCTGTTCGGAATACTAATGCGAGTTCAGCGGGCCCTGCTGAATGCCGAACGAGGCTGCCTACATGGGTCCTTGGTACTACGCGCCGTGCGTGTCAAATGGCGCGTAATGCAAACCCGATGGATTTATTGTTCCAACCAGTCTGTGATGGGAATTCGTTTCGATTTTCTTTCAAATATTTTTCCCGTTTCGAAACGGTGTTGATAGGCGTTATTGAGGTTACTGATTGCCCATTAATTCGTGACATCATTATTTAGTTGTCAATTTTATTTATAGTTGCGTCCTTTGTTCATGAAATCACTTCCTCATTATTTCTCTTCTAGCTTTGGTTAGCACTGTTAGCAGTGATTTAGGCCTCTTTTTAAAACCCATGACATTAATTCGCCATGGATGCACACAGCAATAAACGTGGCAGTTTAACGAAGTTTTTGGAAGCTACAGGCAGAGTACTTATATTCGTAGTATGTGCGGCATGTGGCCATGGTTTGCTTGTAATGGAATCCTCCTGGACGGCGTCAATGTACCACAAGGAAAACAAACCCATACGCTTTAGGGCTTATTGTTTTAAAGCACGTGCAGACTCCAATTACATACCTACTTCAAACATTTCCTATAGTACCTACCTATAGTTGATTTGACTTTTTCCTTAAGCTCGAATCTGGGTTTCTAAGTACTTGGTTTTGATTTCCTTTTAACCGCTAGTTTTTAAAGTGGTCGAAACCGGATTGTATGTCAACACTATTTTGTAATTAAGCTTCAGTACATGCCTAGATTCTATGAAAAACTTTAGTTCCCACAGGTTAGGCAGTTCTCGGAGTATTTATATGTTAATTCTCATAGGTTCTCTCTTCGTGTCCACGTTTACCTTTATATCTTTACATACATTTGTCGTCTTTTTTCTTTTTGTCTCTGGTTATTACCAGACGACTGTGTCTAGTAAATTTACCAATCATTGTTTCTTTTCCTTACTCTGTGTCGATAAAGTCTGATATTCATATTATTATTTTTACACTACAATAACAAGATTTAGAAATCTCTACGAAAATTAACAAAATCCATATTTTGTAGATCACTGCTAGATTCCAGTCACGACACATAGGCTCGCAGAACTTTACCAACGGGAAGAAGCGGTAACATTGCTATCAAATTGCAAGCCAATCTACCTCCTATGCGCAGAAAATACTAAGTTTAACGTAGGTCCAGTTGAAGCAAAACGCACAACCAATATGTGCGAAGTAAATGGCATTCAGCAACATACTAAATATCCATAAAACAACATTTAACTTCTTGGAAGTAGCAATTTCAACCAAACATGTGCAGTACAAAAACACTTTGATTTGAATGAAAACCAGCCAAGTGTAGGACAACGCACAGAGGTGGGTTCCGTAATCAGTTAACTTAAAAGATGTTAATCACCAAGTTGAAATCTAAAGACATCTCCGAAACGTGCGAAAATGCTCTGCTCACTTACCCTTATGAATACGCCGGGCGCCTTGACGCCAAACGGCTGTGACCTGCATAGAGACTTGACAAAGCTATAGAGGCGCAATCGTAAGATCTACAGAACCCTACAAAGAGGACCAGTGGCATAAAATAAGGCTGTGAAGTTAACCTTGACGACAGCTGCGCCGGCAGATGGCCGATGCCGTCATTGCCATCATAAACATAATGTAACAATGTATGTGAATACTCAAGTGCTGAAGTTTGTGCAGCTTTGTAAACTATTTATCATCGGTCTCTTTACTCTATTAGTCATAACGTAATTATTTCTAAAGTATGCTGTTACTATGACTTACTAAGACACCTCTTAGTAAGTCAAGAAATACACTCGAGTACAGCTTCTAAATAATTACACTCTGCATACAGCTGTCCATGCATTTGAGTGAAAGATGTGATGTGCCCTTTGAACTGTGAAGATTTGTTTCCAAGAAGTTACTAATAAATACTAACGAGAACCTATAAAAAACGGATCTGGGACATTTGCGCGAAAGACATATGCGCGAAGGACACTTCCGCGAACCCGCTTGCGCGAAAAGACATTTATGCGCGCATGGACTGTTGGGCGATTAGACTTTTGCGCGAATGGACTTTTGCGCCCATAGACACTTACGCGCATAGACACATGCGCGCAGAGACACTTGCGCGAATGAACTTTTGCGCGAAAGGACACTTCCGCGACTAGATTTACTCGCGACTGGCTACGGTTAATCTGTAGAGTAAACATAACATCATATTATTTCTTATTTTCAATGAGATAGCCAAATGTCAAATTATTTTTTCGTATCTAGAATAGTGTTGCCAGATATAATTATTGTTTAATCGATTTACAATATCGATTTTGAACGTATGTTTCAAAATAATTTTACTCTCTGTTCAAGCTTTTGGGTTTCATTAAGGCGCGGTGAATAGACGACTTTTGTGTATTTGAGGGGGTGAAGCAGATGAAGTAGGACACGCGTAGGCCCCGCCTTCTGCGGGGTGCACCGCGCGAATTTCATCGATGCGCGACTTCCATTATATTTAAAAGCGTATTTTCACAACTCAATCATAATGTACGAGTGGCCCAGCGCGTTACTGTCCGGATTCGAACCGCGCTTCCGCGGTGATCACCAGGTTCGAATCCCATTGGACGCATATTTTTTGTTTTGTTATTTTTTAATATAGTGTAAGTATCTACATATTTTCGTGTTGTTATTTTTAAAATATGTGCATATTTTTGTTTTCTTATTTTTAAAATAATTCAATAGGTAATTGTTATTTTAATAAAAGCAATCATTTTTATTCCTATAGTTATTTTTCTTCAGAATCAAGAGTAATATAATAAAAATTAAATAAAAAACGTCCACCAAGCTTGATGGTTGATTCTGAAGAAAAATAATATACAGTGTGTTACAAAAGAGTGTAAGCTATTGCTTACACTCTTTTGTGACTAATGACCTCCTTCGGTATTCCGAAGGAGGTGATTGTACTCATCATTATGAACAACTTTTACTATGGCGCCAGCCCTAAAATCGTCATTTAGAAAATTTGCGGTTTTGAGAATTAGGCATTTTTAGAATTTACCATTTAGAGACTTGTATGCCAATTTCAATTTATTCACTTTATATTGTAGCCATTTTGAGAATTTGTCATTTTACGCCTAAGCCCACTTAGTCATTTTGAGAAGTGGTCCTTATGCGCTTAGCGCGTTGTGTTATGTTATAAATACCTACTAAAGTTGATAATTTACAAGGTCTTACAGAAGAGTGTAGAAATACGAAAAGGAGTCATTGTAGTCATCATTATAGACTACTTTTACTGGGGCGCCAATCAACAAACTATGGTCTTTTTGTCGCGGGTGACGACCATGAGTTCAATGACCTCCTGTCGCATTGTTAGTTACTACATTTTTTTTACTACACCATGTATAAGCTTACTAATGAAAAGTTTTCTCCGATGGTTTATCTGCTGACGGATTCCTCGCCAACCGTTTCTTTTTACTATAAAGAAAAAACCATAAAATTGTATTATAATTGTTACAAAAATAAGAAAATCAATAAAAGTAATAATTACTGAAAAATTTCAAACAAGAAAATTGGCAATAAATAAAATAATAATTAACAAAACATTTATATCAAACAAGAAAATCAACAAAAAGCATGCACTGAAAGGTGGGGTCTGAACCCGGGGCTTTAGTCACTGACGCAGAAAATTTTAGTAATGCACAAGACCGCTAGACCAATCGAGCTATGGAAATGTATGTCGAAATTAGGCATCTATATATGATCTATACAAACAAAATAAGGTGTGCACAAAAAGGTAGGTACTTACTTTACAACTTCCATCATGTGTTTTTGTTTCGTCGAATATGATCTCTTTATTGCCCTCCGTTTATTTTTCTTGTTGGCCATTTTTTATACACTGATTGTTTATTTATATAAATTAAGACTAAAACCGAAATTGACGGCACGGTTGGCGCAGTAGCTGAGCGATTGACTGCTGCGCTTCGTGTCGCGGGTTCGATTCCCGCACGGAACAAATATTTGTATGGCATACAGGTAGTTGTTCCGGGTCTGGCTGTTTGTGTATGTGAGCTTAAATGTTTGTAAACGCACCCACGATACAGGAGAAATTCCTAGTGTTGGGCAACGTTTTTTTTTTTAAAAGAAAGAAAGGAAGAAAGTACAAAAATTTACACCAATTTACAGCACAAATAAGAAAAAACTAATTGTTTATTTATACAACTTATGACTAGAACCGAAACCGAACAAACATTTACACCAACAACACAACTTAGAAAAAACTAATCATAAAATAAAATATAATAAACAGCTTTCATCAACAAACAGATACGTAAGTAAATGATTATTTTCTGAGCGGCGAGCGGAACAAACTGACATAGGTCCATCAAGCAGCGCGCCTCAGCGGTCACTGCTTTTCAGTAGTTTTCTCGCTGTCGCTCCGCGTAGAAATGAAAGAGAAGCGAGAACACGCCGCGATGGCGCGACGATTCGTTTGACTCGTTCGAGTTATTTATCATTAAATACATTAATCCTTACAAATATCTTAATTCAATCGATAAATAAAAACAACAGTTCCCTTTATTATTATATATTACATAACTGTTATTAATTTTATCAAGATTTGTTTATAAATAACACAGTTACAATTGCATCGATTTCAATTTTAATGGTTATTTTATGATTTTTTTCTATCGAGAAAATTTACCAAAAACGTGTTTTGAACACGAAGGTCCACTCATAAATATGATCAAGATTAACATATTTTTTTTTTGCTGCGCTGCTCATTTGGCTAAAAAACTGTTTTGTGAAGCCTATTTTGACTAAGTACAGCGCCTTAATGTCGATTTTTAAGGTCATTCAGTTGTTTTAATGTCTATTATGACAAATGTATATTGATGTATAGAACATTCTTGTTACTTTGTACAGAAAAGATTAATCAATCGATTCCGATTTAGAAGAACCTCAGTGTTATGTTTACTCTACAGCTAACCTAACCTAACCATTCGCGCATAAGTCCTTTCGCGCATGTGTCTTTGTGCGTAAATGTCCGTTCGCGCATAAGTCCATTCGCTCAAGTGTCTATGTGCGTAAGTGTCTATGCGCCCAAAAGTCCATTCGCGCAAAAGTCTAATCGCCCAAAAGTCCATGCGCGCATATGTCTTTTCGCGCATGTGGATTCGCGCAAGTGTCCTTCGCGCAAATGTCTTTCGTCCTGATACCATAAAAAACAACTGCTTATCCCGTTCACTATTGGCGCCCAACTACGATTGAAATGTGGAATTTTAACTTAAGCATAGGAAAATCTGTATAGCAAACAAAGAAGATATGAGTCAGCCCCATAAAACTTGTAGATAGTACTACAGTTGTGAAGAGTTCCCCATCTCCGTAGTCCGTAGTATTATGACGTCACTTACTCGTATGTCAAGGTTCTTGCCTCGGCCCCTTCGTCTCCAGTTTCCAATTATTTTCTTGTTTACAAATTGAGTCTTCATGCTAGAAATACACATACATTCTAGGTATTCACAAATTAGTTTACTGAAGATTAAACCTAAGGAAGGTCAACCGCACGTCCATGGTAACTATTTAAGATTGCCTTTGTTTCGTAGCAATAATTGTTTTCGTAGTTCATGACGTGCGATTGACTATACTATTTTAAGCTAATATTACAGAATCACATACGTAGCAGTGTTATTGACCTAGAACAATACGCAATTACACATTCCCCAAGCCAAGTTATGTGGGCATAGAAAATGGCACGCATGGAACTCATGAATCAAGCATAGGCACTGGCGCTGCAAACCCTTCGTGTTCGAACTCGGCAAACCGCTTTACTGCAGGGAACCAGTATCTCCAAATACATACACTTATTATTGACGAAATAGTACATAAAATAAACTGGTTTTGCCATACCTCAATATTTTGAAAACGCTTCATCGATGGCAGATAAATAACAAACGATTATAACTATGTACTTGCATTTATATTTTAACGAGGTCTTATTGTATGCAGCATGTATCAGAAAGGTGGATGTCATATAGACCATCAAACTAAACAATTTTGTGTTTTATTTTTTTTCGATTATGATGTTAGTTCCATGGAGAACGTTCTTCAGTTTGATGGTCTGCAGCACACCCTTAAACCACACCTTCCGATACACACTGTACAGCATCATTATCATTTCAGCCGAAAGACGTCCACTGCTGGACATAGACCTCCCCCAAGTGTCGCCACATTTACCAATCCCGTGCGTCTCGAATCTAGCGGATCCCTGCAACCTTTACCAGGTCATCGAGGTCCACCTAGTGCGAGGCCTTCCAACGTAACGTCTTCCGGTTTGCGTTCACCACTCCAGAACTTTTCGGCCCCATCAGCCATCCGTTCTACGAGCTATATGCCCTACCCATTGCCACTTAAGTTTGGCAATTCTTCGGGCTACGTCGGTAACCTCGGTTCTCTTGCGGATGTCTTCATTTCTGATTCGATCACGCAATGAAACTCCAAGCATAGCCCTCTCCATTGCCCTTTGGGTGACTTTAAGCCTTATGCTGAAGCCCATTGTGAGCGACCACATTACGGTCTCGTATTTAATTACTGGCTGTACAGCTGTATTAGAAAATACAAGAGATTTAAATGAAATTCTGCCATATGATATAGATACAAACATATAGCAGGAGTGAACAGACAGTCTTAAGATTAAAACTCATGACCATACACATGCGTTCTCAAGTAATTCCAAACAAGATTACATTTTATGGGCATTTCATCATGTGCTTATTGAGGACAGATGCCAAGATGCTGATATCAGCGCGATGCAAACACTGAGGCACAAGATAACGTACATAGTAACGTAATCAGCGCCTCAATGACATGCTTCTGTCAACGTTTTTAGTATTGCATCGTCACCGACCTACTTGATGCCGTGACGTATGTATAACGTCGTGTGTTAGTGTGGGTGCGCTATCGCAAATATGGCGTCGCGTCAAATCAATTTGTGTGTGTTCAAACCAAACAAAGCGTCGTTTCTTGCTTCAGTCAATCAGTCCTTGAAAAGTAAACATGTTGCTTTGCCTGTGTTGTCTCGCGGATGTGATACATACATTGGTTTTATGCTGTTTCGCTTTCGTTTATTTCGTCACTGGTATTTATGACGACTAAATTGGCTTAGCCTCTTATTCAGGCAAAATATTTGTCTTCATGAAAGTCATCGTTATCAATGAACTCTAGAATGCCCATGTATCAAGCCTAAATGGGTTCGCCTATTTCGTAGCGGTGTCACAGTTTTCTTTGAAACCTAGTTTCTCTGCGAGGTACTTACCTGAGCTAAACATAGCCTGAACCAGAAAATATTATGGAACAGAGCACGTGACACGTTACGCAAACAAGGATGTTGGCTCAGGTGCGCCTTACGTAACGTCCTACTACACTACAGTAACAACTGCTTATTGTCCGGGGGCGTGACTCACTGTAATCCCTGTAATGTTTGTTTTGGAAATTCTTATGTGTATTTTATGTGGGTTCATGCTAATCAGATACATCCTCATTCCCAGATTCTTCCAGAGTTTCTAGGTTTTCCACTCCACTATGGCCATTCGATTTTTTACAACTACTGCCGACTTGCATTGAGCACGAGTGGTGATCAATACTCGTGCCTTCTCTGTATGAGAAGTGGCATTTGCGCAACAGTTAGACAGTAATAGGCTAGTATTAAGTATTTACTAATAGAGTAATATACACTGTACATGTACAATAGCCAGTCGGAAATATGGTATATAGAACTTTACAAAAAAAAAACATTCGGAAGTTGTCGGTAGTCCTTTCTGTGTCATGTTTTAACCTAGATAATGTACCTACAATAAATACTTCCTCTTTTGTATTTAGTAAATGAGTTCTCAAAACCTCATAAACAGACGCAAAAGTATTACGCTCACCCATAAAAGTGATCGTATTTCAGTTGTAAAACTATTTAGTGAACGGATCGTAAGAGTATAATAATAATAAAACTACAGTTATAAAAAGTAAAAGTCAGTCATAAAATTGTAAAGTTTCAAAAGAAACAAACTCTTGCGGTTCCGTTATCCTTTTGAGAGATTATAAGAACGGTAACAAGCGTGAAGCGCACGTGAAACTTTTTGTTTTGAAGACTTGCGTTACTTTCCGACAGATAAGATAAAGAAGAGTTGTCTACTATCGGGTAAACAGTAAGAGTGTTATGGTTATGATAAGAAAACAAAGGATCTGCCCGGAAAGTTGCATATAGTCTAAAAATAACATAATACCTTAAAGAAGGTCCCTTAAGGAACTTCCCCGAAAAGTGTTTGTCGAATATACAATATTTTTATACGAAATTCTTTTAATTAAAGTAATGTACTCAAAAACAAACACCGCCTTCGAAGTTCCCAAACCTCGAACATTGTCAACAACTCATACAACTTTACTTTATACCCTTTATTGTGTGGAATCTTATTCAACTTGACGCATTTCCAGAGTCCTTATATTGAATTGTAGTGACTTTACTGCTGCCTTACCTTCTGCTTTGCCGATCCCAAACCCACTGCAGTATCAATTATCCTTGATACTTTGATTCGTGGCCATGGTCAGACAACACTCATCCGACCTAGTCTAGGCTCAGTAGTTTAATCCTCGTTCCGCAGCTTTCCATTAGCCGTGCTTTTCACTAGCCATCCATGGGTTCCTGGGATCCATTGGTTGTAACCAAGCTTTACAAAATTGATCCTAATGTGGTGAGCATTATTTACTATTATTATTACTTCATGTTTTTCCAAATAATAATTCATAGAATACACAACAGATTCATATGAAATCATTTGAACAAATAAGATAAAATCTTTAATAGAATCATATACAATAAATCAAAGTTGTATTAGCAGTCGCACTATAAAATATGTTAGTGATTGGCAGTGACATATTTGGAATACTACTGCATTCAGAGGTATCACCAAGTATGCTTATTCTCTGCAGAGGATCCAAAAATCAAATTAATTAATAAATTTATAAAGGAAGAGATTTAGGGCTCATCTAGGGACACGAAGTAGATGAAGAAGTAATCTGTGATGTTGATGCAGCTTACTGTTGTTACACCTGCTCGTCATCTGCCTTTTCCCAACTATGTTAGGGTCGGCTCTGAGTCTAAGCAGATGCAGTTGAATACCAGTATTTTACATGGAGCGACTGCTTATCTGATCTCCATAATCCGGTTACTGAGTAATACGGTGGCCTAAGCCAATTTCTCCTGTATAAATACTATTCATTCTTTATATCTTCATTCATAGTGAGGTAAATACGTAACAAATAATAGGTACATTGTTGGTCCCATTCATTCCTCTTTCCGCTCAAAAGTAATGGATGTAGACAAGACATTTGGAATACTCCCAAACTCCATTATTTAGTTATTTGAAACTTTCACTGTTATTTGCGGAACTGTATGAATAACTGCTCAGGAGTTGTCTTTATTGCCGCCTTTGTGTTATGAAAAGGGAGAGTCTCTTTGTATAGACTGTTATCTTTGTCCAAAGATTTGAAATGTTTATAAAACATGCGTTTATGGGATGATAAATCAAAGTTTATTTTTGTTACACTTTCGCCTGTTTTAATAGATCCTATTCATTAACAGTAACGCTAACAATTGTTTCGCTTTGTCGGTACCCTTTTTACGTCGTGTTCGTTTTAGATTCGTGTCACGTCACACATCACCCTATCATAATGACTACTTCTTGATTGTTTCAGTTTCAGTTCAAGTAACATTTTCAATAGAATTCGTATCCGTTTCGCTTCGCACATGCAGCGTTATCAGTTTGTATACAGATGCGGGAGTGATCGAGCTCTGTTTACGTTACTCGGAGCCTTGGCACTGAACGGGTCGTAAGTGACGTCACTCGATACACGCCACAGACTACACGGGATCGCATAACGTCGAACATGGTCGCATGGGTCGTTGCTCGCACTGCTTTCATGTTTAATCGATTGTTCATAATTTATTTGACGTCATCGTGTAAAATGTTATTATTGCATGTATGTTATAGTGTTATTAGTGCAATGTTAAATTAAACCTGCTTAATATTGGTACTTTCGTTAATTTTTTGGGCTTCCTGTTTCTGTCGGCTTAATGACAGCGAAAAAACATGAACTAGGCAAAGTCATTGTTAATCACATAATCATACACAGTTTTTTTATGTGTGTGAAGAAGCGCCTCATAGATATTTGTTCATTTTTTAGTTTTTCAAAAACAGTATTTTGTATGATTCTCCAGTTATCAGAAAATTATGGGGAAACTCGTCCTACTCAAAGTCGTCCAAGGGTCAGTTTCCAATTTTCTTAATTGTTAATAGTACACTGGTCCCACATACGGGATCACTTTTATTGGCCGACTTGACCTAATTTTCTAATTCGACGTGGAGTGCGTCTCATTGTTCGACAAACAGAAATATTACTGGTGATACTAGTTAGTAGGGCCCAATTTATAGTAACCATCACAATACAAATTATCTGTCCCGGAATAAGTCAACGACACCTTTATACTTTACTTTTTGACCTACTGTTGTAAACCGGGCTGTTGATCTATACTACTGATACAAAGTAGCCTGGATGCAGTAGTGCGAAAATAATGTTACTGTAGGGAGTTTCCACGAACTATTTTGAGGCATGTCGACATCGGCAATTTTATTGATATTCTTAAATTCGTGCGGCATGTTTTTTTTCTCCAAATAAATGTGATGATCATGAAATATCGTAGCTCCTTTGTGACTTCAATGGATATCGATTACGATTCATACATTTCCTAAAATGTAAGTTAGATTATGGAGTTTTTATGTTTCGTGGTATTTGATATAGCTATATAAAGTTATCTGCATACCTTTTTATCCTCACAACATTGCGAGTGGAGTACTCACCGCCCTTGACAGTGGAGCAACGCAAATGACGTCAAACCCGCGCTATTTTTGTTGAACACTCATAAACATTCGTATTTCCTTGTTGTATGGTACACGCTTGAGATCTATACTTTATAACTGCTGCTAAACATGAGCCTTATAATATAAATCGTGCAGATAGCCACTTGCGTTGCGTCAGCTTCACTTGTACCCATCTGACTGTTTTCAACGTTTACTAGAGTTATGTAAGTTATCCGAATAACCAACATTCCCAAAACATCAGCATAGTATTTTATTTCAATTGGCTTCACCCGAAAATTCTCAGTACTCTGCCAAATAATCGCGAAACTTCCTCAAATATTACTTCAGCAGAAATTAAAAGTTGTTCTGAATAAATGAAGCTTATGAATAAGAGCGCGGTTCGCTAAAAATGTGCGTGTTTTGTAAGCGTAGTTAATGTAACACGTCTAATCGGCGTTCGCAAAACCGGTCGCGGATCGCCGGCCGCGGTCCGGTTACTTGAATACGTAAATATAGAATTTGATGAGCGCACAACTCTGCCCCGACTCTTCGAGAATGGCGGGTATACTGTTGACAGAAATTATACAACCAATCCAGTTTCAACCAATCCGACGACAAGTGGAAAAACCCTGTGAGCCTTCTTGGAGAGGAGAGAAAACATGCGCTGCTTATGTCAACTGTGATTCATAAAAAAAACTTGAAATATTGGTGCTGTAATGTAATCGACGGTCGGATGTCAAAATGCGAAATACCTACACAACATCGTCAGTCGTCATGGACCTCTCGAGGTACGATCTGAACAATGTACAGACTTAACATGTTGATTTTCTACATTTTCTGAACTTCAACTCTGCATTCATAAAATTATGTGGAAGACACACCGCAATTTTTTCAATATCGCGTAGGTTCTACAATAAACTGATCTGATGGCTGATGGATTTAGAGTTTACACTTAAGTGTCTGGGATAAACAAACGTGTAATTATCGCCTTTCTAATGTATGTCTTACCCTGTCTACGTGTTCTAGCACATGAACGCAAGCTCCTCTGGCGTCATCAGTCAGTTCACTGCCAAGAATCTCTGTGCGATACCCGAGTCCAACGTAACAAGTTAGTTATTGAGCAGATCGTTATAAACATGAATATGAAATACTTATAATATTGCACAAATTTATCCTTGTATTATATAAGCGGTAGGAAAAGGGGTTGAAAGCTGTGTTTCGCAATCACTTTGACAGTTGCGTTTGAATTGAAGAAGTCTTTATTGAATTCGCAATTTTGCAGTCATACTTTGTGTGAGATTTTTTTTTTAGTTTGGGCTTACTAATCCTCGTTATACAACAACCCGAGGACTCTCGCTGTTCTGTAGAGAATAAGGAACTTTACACACCCTGTTCCTCCTACCCCCCCTATAAACCGTTTGAGTTGCATAGTTACAGTGAGACTGAGAGACATACTGACAGAACCATCAGGTGACAAAGTGCGGATACGGACACTTTATAAAACCCGTCTACATCGTCAGGGGCTTAAATCGAATGTTCTGTTTCTGAGCACAGTCGCAAATAAGAAACAAGTAATTTTTTGTGTCGCAGAAACTAGTTTCCGCTGACCGGTTTGTGTTGGACTTAGTCTTTCATTCGTATACAAGGACAAACTTATACGGTGGTTTTAAGACTTTGCGTTTTATACGGGATTCAAGATAATGTCTGCACTTAAATCTCTGTAAAGTAAACTAGTTTCGAAAACTTGTCCCTCAATCAACAACTTATAGGATATACCGCACCACAGGGTTGTACCTACTTGGCTGTAAGTACTGCACAAGGTATAGTAAACTGCAAGAATTTTTGTGATTAGCTGAACAACTTTTCTTTTGAAACCTGCCCAATAAAGCGATAAAAGGTATTCGTAAACACACGTGATGTGAAAGGCTTAAACATAAAAATATTACGTAAGAGGAGGATAACGAACATGAAAAATCATTCACGATGGCCATATGTATCAGTAGCAAAATGTCAAATCCAGTTGAACAAGAATCACAAAATATATTCGCTACCACGTGTGCTAACTGCCAAGACACGACGTCAAACGATTAAGTAAACATAAATTAAGTATTAAATTTGAAACATGTGGCAATCTATTAACATAATGCTAATGCTCCTACATTAAATATTTATAGACACAAATTTTTGCACAACATTATTATGTGAGTGAAAATTGTAGCTAAATACAATAATTTCTCAAGTTCTTACGTTCAGTTTGGGTTTTTATTTACTGGTCACAAAATCTCTAATATGGTAATTACACTAAGGGCTGTGTTTTTAGATCCTAAACTAACGGGGATATCTGGAAAAGTATACGAGCAAAGATTACTAATCTGATTAACAAAATCGCTTGGATTATATTTAGTAATGGCATCATCATAATCACTATGTCTGATCCTAAAACAACATAAATTAAATAACTTAGTAACGTCCCTGTAAAAGAATGCAAGCCAACAGTGAAGATAGTGAAGCTTGCAACTGTCATGATCTGGTTATTAGAACTATTTTTCATAGTTGGCACATTGCCACCGATGTAGACGTAGAAGCTTCGAAAACGTTTCAAATTCATTGCTCTTTTATATTTATTTGAAATATTTGAAACAGATTTCCTAAGAAATCCATGAATGTGTCAACAGACTGAAGGTTCCAATTAACATTATCATCGTGAAGTTTTAAGAGAGTGTCTATACGGTAATGAGTGATATGAATGTAAAGCTAATGATGATGTGGCAACACAAATTCGCATATACCAGCGACAAAAAGCGGAAAAATGCCTGTCATTACCAGGCCTATGTGACAAACTGAAGTGAATACAGCCATTTATTTCTTCTGCACTCAAATTGAGTTTTCGCTGATAAATGAAGAGGACTTCGTACGTAGATGTGTTCGTGACTTCGCGAGTAGATTGATGTGGGATTATACGTTTCGAAACTTATAAAGGAAAAATTATTATGATCATCATCGACATCACCTGATTATATCAGTTATGCTTCAAGTTGTACGTTGCTTTGACTTAGACTCATGAAAGTCATGCAATACGTAGATCAAGTTCGATGTGAGTTAGACCGTGCGGATTTGCTAAAGAAACCGAACTGTGACTGTATAATATATGCTACTTTATTATTGAAATATCCTGCCCAAGCTACAGCTACGATGAAGTTAAGGAAAATTCGTATAATTCACTTAACTAAAAATACTGTTAAGTGCGTAGATGATGAAACTCCGACTTGAATCTTGCAACTGCAAAGGATCAACAAAACATCTTGAGTAAATTTAGCCATTGTAATGGTACAAGGATGAGTAAAGTAGACGGAATTAGTGGTAACACGTACATTGCATACAACAAATAAACACAAATTACCGTACGGTTTGGTAAACACAACTTGCACAAACCACCACAAATATTAATTCTGTGAAATACATTAGAATTGTGATTGCTGATCTCACAGCACAAAAATAGTGTATAGAATCAATAAATAACATAAATAAATAATTTATTTATATTCAAGAAAACTCGAGAACTAGTTTGAAATATGTTTTTGCGTGTTAATAAATGAGGAAAAGGGATCTAGTTTAGTTGTTGTGAAGGACGTGTGTTTAATTTGAAGTACGATTTATACATGTGATTGCTGTTCTTCAACGAAAACGCATTTGGTACTACTAATGTAGATATAACAATAAAGTCTAAAGAGTACCAATCAAATTGAAATTGCCAACTGCCTTCGTTTACTTTGCTTCGGTTGACCAAAGTGTTACGGAGTCTTTCCTAAATACATCCCTAGAATAACGGGAAGGAGTGCCTTCCTCCTTTTGCTAATTTATTTAGCGTCGACGCTGCATATCTTCTTCTTCCTTACATCTCTATTAGACGTCATCTTAGTAGTCGACCTTTTTCTAGCTCTTTGATACTATCCTTGCGTCATTTCTTATCTTCTCCCACTCTTACAGCCTGTTGTCATTCATCAATGACTTCAAAATCCTGAATGACTATCACATTCATGCAGTATTTTTATTTCATTTATCAATGTCTCAATCTGCTATCAGTTTGTGCGCAATCAGCATACAGGCGTCCTAAAGTCTAACCTTATGTGTGTATCAGTAGCCATTGACGTCAAACCGTTATCTTCTACGATTAATGTTTGACACTCGTACTTATCTTAATGCTATATTTTATTAATTATAAAATTCTGTTTTCGCGTTCCTTTATCGACTTTGTTGGCTTATTGTGCTTGTGGTAGCAATTTTTTTTTTGTTGTTATGCTCTTACATTCTATTCTGTCTTGTGTCTTTGTCACACATATTCCGTTTTGTGTTTACATACACTGGTGATCAAAAAAATCGACCCACCTTGTTTTATTTGAATATTTATCGATTGTTTCACAGATAAGCCGTTTCACACGTTTGTTTATTATTTTGAGGGTCGGTATGATGTTTGACATCTTGTTTGTCGTAAATCTTATTGCACTTGAAGGGACTTAACAGTTTTTTATACAGAAATACTGTTGAGTGCTGTTTTGATGGTTTTACGTCGGAATAAATTGCAACCGTTCTTTCAGTCCGAAACAGCCCTTTGTAAGGATTTGTTGTTAATAACGTTACGATTATTTACGTAGGCTGTAATTTTGTTTAAAAATAATGGACACTACTTAAGCTAAGGTGGCTCAAGTGATGGCTTTTGCTACAACAAGGCTTAAATCAACTTGTCGTGGCCAGGAGGTTAACTCTGTGCCGTTCTGCAGTGCGGCGAGTTTACCAAAGGTTTCTAGAGACTGGGCAGTATCGAAGAATATCAGAATCTGTAAGATATAGGGTGACAACTCAAAGGTATGACCGCTTTATAGTGGTATCAGCTCTACGAAATCGACACACACCTGGTGTTGATCTCCAGCGACGCTTACGAGAAGACCGGGGTGTGGCTATAAGTGTATACGTATATATGTGTATACTGTAAGATGGAGACTTCGTGAGTAGAATTTAAGACCACACGAGCTAGGAACAGGACCACAATTGACGACAGCTCATCGACAAGCCAGACTTCAATTTGCTCGTAATCATTTAAACTGGACTATAGGCCAATGGGACTCAGTTCTGTTTAGTGATGAGAGTTGAATGACTGTAATCGGTTCTGATGGACGCCATAATGTCATGCGACGGCCAGGTGCACGTGCGGGTTCTGTAATTTTTTGGGTTGGGTTATCTTTGACTTGACGCACGGGGCTGGTTTTCATACGAAGAGGTGCTTTAACTGCAGCATGCTACATCACAAAGATCTTAGAAGACCATGTTGTGCCATATGCCGACTTTATTGGAGAGAACTTTGAATTAATGCTTGATAATGCACGACCACACGTAGCGCGCATCGCCACCGATTACCTTGAAGAGGTCGGCATTCGGGTTATGTCGTGGCCAGCAAGAAGCCCTGATCTCAACCCTATAGAGCACATGTGGGACACCCTATAACAAAAGGTAAGAGCCCGTAATTCAGTCCCCACAACATAAGCAGACCTGGAAACCGCCATTAGGAAAAAATGGAACCGAATTCCTCAAGAGACCATCAAAATCTTGATAAGGTCATTAAAACTGCGAATTCAGGCCAACATTCGAGCAAGAGGAAGGAATACGCAATATTAAATTGCAACAATTGTGTACATAAGATTTAAGACTAAAAAAACTAGAGCGTATTTAAAATTAGTAAAAAAAATGGTGTAAAATTAAGGATTTTGATTTTTTTTATCAAAATGATAAAAAATATTTTGATGTTCTAATTGTGATTAAATTGGTATAAATAAACCAGTTAAGTAAAACATTTCAGTACTGAAACATTCTGTTTGGTTTTGCTTAAGAAAAATGTGATTTGCGGTAAAAACGTAGGTGGGCCGATTTTTTTGATGACCAGTGTAGTTTAGTTTAATTTGGCACTCATCATTTTATTTTCAAATAAGACACCTTATTTGAAATCAGTCATTCCTGTTCTTCCTTGCTTTTCTGCTTCATCATCATCTACATCCGGACTTCACCCACTGCTGGGCATAGGCCTCTTTTTGCTTATATCCGGAGAGGAACGTGAAGATCCGCCTCCACGTTCCTGTTCCTTCTTTACACAAGCTGTGAAAGTCAAAATGGTAAAATGGCCCAGCTTTTGCCAGCGGCTTCGCTCGTGTTATGGTCGGAAGACTCTCTAATTACGTAGCTTCCCATTAGTGAAAACAATTTTGGAATCTGGTCAATAGTTCCGAATATTATTGCCCGCTCTCTTTATTATATTATTGTAGGTACAGTATAGATCGCTATCGATCTACACTCTACGCGTACATATCATTGTAAATACTCATGTGATAACATTTCACTTGCATCATCCTACAGTTCACGTAAGAACTATTGTGGGGACTTGGAACTTCACCAAGAAGTGCATCGTATTCGCTCGTAATCGTTCATTCATACATAGCATCAATATTATGATCCTGTGCAGCTTATGCCAAAGTGCTAATTGCATCCGCTTGTAATTTGTGCAGGTAATCTGTACGACTGACGTTGGCTAGCTTAGACATCTATTTTTGGTTCTTTGTAATGATTAATTACTTGATGATGATGTGTTAATTTTATAGTTATAGTACAGCATTGATTTTGGTCAGGTTACCACTCTGCTGTGTATTTGTATTTTGAATATATGTCTAGCCAGCTAGGTAATCTTCTAGATAAATTATGGTTCGTTAACTCTCAGGGCAGTATTTTTTTTACAAAATAGAGTTTCTTTTTTTATAATTTAATATGTATCACCAGCTTTATTTCCTGTTTGTTTTACTAACAGTTAAAATTTATATGATAAGGAAGACATTAAAATTGATCTTAATCCATAAATCTCTCGAAATCTTGTCCAAGTTACTTATTTGTACGTAATTATTTGTATTCGTAATTCAATTACTGGCAACATATCAAATGACCAGTCAAACTAGTTTTGAAGGTAATATATTTATACCACCTACATCATTTCCATATATCGATCACGTTTCATAGTTTTTATTTTTAGCTTTAGCCACAACGTATTTTATTATGGTATATTTAATTGAACGTAGTTTTTATCATATGAAGGTTATCTGCTTAAATTATGACGTCACAACAAAAAATAAAAATATATTATAAGCTATCGGCGTTATCATCATACAGTTTTACGTAACATATTGTCATAACATATTGCTTGAGCTGTTAACCCGTGGTGCTCTCACCATTTTAATTAACAATACACTAAACCCGATATCATAATGTTGGCGATTGATTTCTAATATGTTAACGATATCTGGTTGGCCTCATGAACCGAATGCAGCTTCTGTAGTTGGCAAATAGCAAATACCAGAACATAAGAGATCTAGGTATCTACGGTTATTGAATTGATTCGGTTACGTTTTGTCAATTGTAGGTACGTGTTTAAAAAATCATCGATCATTATTCTCCTGCCTTTATTCGCATTTATTTGGGGTCGGCACAGCATGTCTTCTTCTTACATACTCGCCATTCAAGTAGTCATCCCCTTTCTAGCCATATCATCTTTCACACAGTCCAGCCATCGATTCTTTGGTCTTCCTCTATACTTGTACAGTATAGCCATCCACATTCATACTCAAAACTTTCCTCACTGTTTATATTGTATAATGACACAAGTACCTTGTATTTCACGAGAAATCCAGTAATCAATCTCTTAAATAATGGACGAATTTACTACTCCCAAAGTACTGAATGAAACCGTGACATCAAAGCTGCACTTTGTTGGGAACACGCCGTAAATCATAATGAGTGGGACGATCATTTGCAACAAACTTTGGCGACAAACCTGTTTGCGGCTCTGACGTACTCGTGTCGATAACCAACGAAACAGTCCCACAAAGTATTCATGAATCCAGTCATTGAAAACATCAGAATTTGCGGCGCGGAGGTGTGAAAATAGAAAACTCGATGTTGTACTCACTGCTATACTAAGTATGCAAGACAACTCGCCAGGTACTTAGGTGAAGTATTGCGCAGTATATTATTATAATAATATTACATAACGTAAGTTACACCTCTAGAACTAGGTACAGATGTGTGAGTTATTATGTTTATGTGATACTATGTTGGTTAGGTAATCATTAAACTGCATCTACGACTGAATATATTTCTGAAGAAACGATATACGTATTTCCCATTGTCATTTGCCTGGTTTCGTTGGTATGATGATTCGGAACAGTCAGTTTTAGCTTGGACATTACGCTTTCGGTTTTTTTCAGAACCCCTATATTTCTGAGCATGTGCAATTCCCACACTTGCCTAGTTCAAATGCTTACTCAGGGAGACTAGTTTCATAGTAGCCTATACCCCGCCCCGCCCCGCCCCGCCCCGCCCCGCCCCGCTTGTAGGTACTATAGTACCTAACTGCCAAACTAAGAAGTACTAGTTTTGCGTCTTTCCACAATCTTCCTATGACAGGAATAGGACATACTGATCCTGTCTTAGGAAGATTGTCTCAAAGACGAAAAACTACAACTTCTAGACTAGAAAACGTATGTGTTTTGGTGATGAATTGATGACACTACTTAATACTAATGAGTTAATGACTAGGTAGGTGCTTATATTAATGTTTACTTATGCGATGACTATAATATTATCAAAAGTAAAACAACTAATAAAACATAAGTTTTCAATACTCGTCTCATAAAACACATTACATAGTAATGTTGTCATTTCCCAGTGGAATATTCCGTCTTGTGAGTCGACCCAAGGGTCACTTATCTTCTCTGTGACGCATCATCAGGGCTGAGGTACGCGCCATATACCATTTTGTGCAGATTCAATACTGTCGTCAAGTCAAATTCTTATAGAAGTAGTTCAACCTCTACGATAAAAACCGAAACAGCATTTAGTGATATGACAGCGTCATCTTTATCCTAATTCGTTTGAGGTCTGTGCTGCACGTCTTTTTCTTCCTTAGATCGCTTTTTACTTCCCTTAATATCAAAATTTACTTTCTTCCTAGCGATATCAACTTTCACAGTCCATCTATCTTCTTTTCGGCCTCTTGTCTCTTTTCCAAAAGCCACGCTAATTAATACAGGACAAAGGCTTCCTCTTTATGACAAGGACTGGGCTGTAATTCACCACGCGAATCTTGTGCGCGTTTGTTGATGTCACATGTCTAGGAATTTCTGGTCTTACATGTCCATGTCCACGACAATATTGGGTTACAGCGTGTCGTTTATATTAGAAAAAGGTTACTCGATCAAATTCATTATCAAATTTTGTTCAATGACAACCCTAAGTATTTTACTATCAGTGCTAGGTCAATCGTATGAGCACGTAGCAGATTACGCTGCAAACACTGCGTAACACCGCCGCACGTGACTTCTGCTGACCACTTATAGGCCTATTAATAAACTTATAGCTATGATTAAGCATATACCTGAGATCATAGAGTCTTAGCTGTTCAATGTTTGGCATAGTTTTTCATCTGTTCTTGTGAGTGACGTCATTTTATGTCTGATACTTTGGTACTAAGGGCGTTTCTTGATTGCTATACATACTTTCTTTGATCTGGGTTCTCCCACAACTTCGCCCGCCCAAATGAAAGAAATGATTCCTCAGAAATGTACTGCCGCTTAAGAGAAAGAGACAGATATAGTTAGTTGTGTATTTTTGTTTTGTTATTGTAATTAGTAGGTATGGATGTGCCATTTATAAATTACTTCATTGTAAAATTAATGTAGGCTGAAACTCATAATTCAGCTGGATTTTGGATTGTCGTTCACAATAAATACTGAAATAATTCCTGAATCAACAAGCCCATTTTTTTCAAACCTGTTTTATCGTTTACAGATGAAAGTATAGCGGTATGACGTGCAGAATAAGCTAACAATCTAAATAAGTATCGATGGGAGCCTTCCATAATAAAAGTTTGAGCTGTATAAATGTTTGTATCACGCTATAACACGAAACGCGGGTAGACACGAAATGTCACTATTTTAATGTCAGCAGTCACAGGTCAAACTGGGTTCGTGTTCCGTGAAATATTGATGTCGTGCGCTTTTCCTTAATGTGGCATAACGGTATCATCGCCTGATCCAAGGTGTTCCTATCAACACCTGTAGGCTATGTTATATTGTCCTGGTTATTATGTTATTCTTTGGAAGGCCACTCTGTCTCGTCTTCGGCAAAAGTCAGCTCAATAAGTTCTAAAACGGAGAACATTTCCGTTTAAATCATCAGCATTTTCCCACCTATGTTGAGGTCGGCTTTCGGACTAACCGGTTGTAACTGAATACCAGTATTTTACGTACTGGGTAATACGATAGCCCTGGGTAGGACTGGTTGTCAGACTTTCGGGCCACTGACTACCTGTAACGATTGTCAAAGATCTACAAATGACAGCCGGGACCAACGGCTTAATGTACTTTCCGAGGCACGGAGAAAATTCTGTATGTGATGGGTGGTCACTCATCGACGGACCAACCTAGGCAAGCCCGGCTTCACCTGAAGATCGACCCGAGCGGCTGTTATTATTAAACCACGAGCTCCTCACCTTTCCGTATAAATAACAGAATTAAATCAGTTACGGCCTTTGTAATTAAGTAACTGATGGTAGTAGAGCTAAAAAACGAAATAACCCTGTTAACATTAGCTTCAATAATGTTAAAGTTGACACAGAGCGATGCTCATAGCGTGACCGATAGAAAGCTTTTGGGAAACAGCGTGACTCGTGAGCCAGCGATGTGGAACAGCGGAACGACATGAAATGTCAATGTCGATCATACTGTGAACACTATTCTGTAACACAAGTTTTACTACAAGTTATTTATTTGAACCCGGAAGCACGGAACACACTCTTTCTTGTTTACTTGTAACGGATCGACTGCTCTAAAAACGCTGGAATGAATCCTAGAGATCCAAATATCGAGATATAAGAGATATGTCATCCACCAAGCCACGTAGATTATGGCCTATTTCTTCTGATAAATAAGAAATCTTAATCCCCTCAATGCGAACATATTAGGCTGTTACGGATATGTCCCGCAGAGGAATATGATAAGAGACTAGAGAGTGTCCAAGATGATGGTAGTAAGGCAGGACGTCTGGGCTTTTGGTTGTTTTGCTAATTATAATTAAGAAATCGTTATACTATCATCAGTAGAGACCGGATTACATGAGACTTAAAATCGTAGAAATATGCATCGTAAATGCCTGAAATATGCGATTAAAGTGCCAAAATATGGGCAATAAAATTGAAATAAATAATACAAAGTAAGTTTTTTTTTACTACATTCTCTAAGAAATATGTTATTTTTTTACTGAAAACTGAGTAAGTACTGATACAAATTCTCAGTGGTACGATTGAAACTCCTTTTATTAATTAGTAATAGTTATTTTTATTACTTGAAAACGATCGTTCTACATCCACTACGGTCAATCGTGTATCACCTCTGTCACATTTTTGCATTTTTCTAGTTAGCATTTTTAATTAAAGGGAAAATGAGCATTATGTTCAAAAACAGCCGGTCTCTAATCATCACCTACATCATTAATTTTAGCCGAAAGACGTCTACTGCTAAACGGCCTCCCCCAAACGTCGCCACATCAACTGGTCCTGTGCTTCTCACATTCAATGGATCCTTGCGGCCATCACCAAGCTCCTTAATACCATACCATAAGCTAACTAAATATTCTCGTCACGAGAGAAGAAAGTATGATATTTACGGATATAATATTAGAGCAACACTATCCTTATCTAACAGTATAGTGCCATAGCTCCAATTAAAAGGCGCTTGTCTTGATAAGTTTAAAAATAATCCAATATTACGTGACATAGGCCACGTAATAAAATGGTATACATTTACTCAGCTGTCAACTTGTTAAATAGGCCGAGTTAGTGATATGACACACATTTGTTGTTTGTTTTGACGCCATCCTTTATAATTATAATGTTATAAAAGAATGCGAGAACTGTATTAAAATTAACGATATTCATTTAGGACGTGACTCTTAAGTCAGTTAGTCACTTGGTTTTCCTAATTTAAATTGGGTGTCTCCAATCTCGTAAAGGGGGAACGGCAGCTGTGTGTTGAGCTGTGTCGCAAACAATGTTTCAGCTCGTATCCTGCCCTCTGAGCCCCAAAGCGTGAAAGTGACCTCTGCGCTGCCACCGACGACGCCGTAGAAGTGATTCACCATGCTTTGAGCCATAAAAAATGAAAATACTCTCGTGCCAGCAACACGAAATAGAAGAATTGGGTGGTAAACGATCAGGCGTGATCACTACGACCAATCACCCGGGCGCCTGGGCTCATAATTATTTAAATACATGAGTATAGAATTCTACTACTTCATTTTCACCTTACATCATAATATTTCAGGAAGTCGTAACCTGAGCAGTATTGTTCATTTGGTAACATTATCGTCCATTACACTTTATAGTCGTACATTAGCCCAAATGCACGTCCGTTGTTACACCCATACATCCGTCAAGACAACTTTAACTATTACTCTGGGCTAGATGCGGCCAGCGCAGCCGAAACTCGTCGAACTTACGACGTCATTAAGCACAGTAGGCCAACTAATCCATATTTCATGTTTTGTTAACGTAAGTATGTCATGTAAATTAACAATAGATTCAAATGTTCTCTAAAGCGAGCTTGTGGCTAAATAATAACCGCCGCTCGTGTCGCTCTTCTGTTTAAGGCGCGCTTGTCTAGGTTGGTCCGTGGATGGGCGACCCAGTAACAGGCTTGTGGGGGTCAGATAGGCAGTCGTTTCATGTGAAAAAACTGATATTCAGCTGCATCTGGTTATACTGGAAGCTGACCCCAACATTGTTGGGAAAAAGGCTAGACAGAATATGAGGTTATGACTCTTCGAATTTCTTAACCACGTTAATCGGGGCGTCTGGAAATGTTTTGTGGTGTAGGTGGGGGTGGTAGTGTAGTTGTCCGACACATTGTACATACCAGCAAGTGGGCCAAACATGCCCCATATTATATTATTCTCATCCCAATCTACATTAAAAGTTACTAATAGTTGTTTAACTACTCGATGAAGCGTAGTCCATCAGTCTAGATCACAAAAACAGCAGATCTTTCGCATCGTGTGCGTGTGCAGCGCTTTCTAGCACCGCTCGCGTGACTACGCCAGTCTGGCGTGCACCTCGCTAATTTGCGTTAGGGTCTGCGCTAGTTGCTGATTTTGTGATGAAACCTTTGTTTCATGTTCCAAGATATATGTTCGTTGATTAGGAATAATTAATCAGCTGATTGGGTAAAGCTGTCTTAGAGCAATGAGATGTCTTCAATGTAAAAACTGCTAGATCAAGAACCGGCGATAATATCTAAGCCTTCCGATAATGTAATCCTTAACAGAAACGTGATATTCCCTGTCAGTACCTTCACATCATAATTTATGGGTTAGAAATAGTAATTTCCCAACACCGTGACTACCGTTATCCTCATTTTGCGTGTTCCGTCCACACTTAAGTTTAATGATGGTGGCACACGACAAGGGGCTGTCCGCTCGCCGATGGGTTGCGGAAACAACGCCGCTCCACACAAATTGCTGAGGACATTAATAGTCTTCGTGAACGCTGAAATATTACTCCTGCACGTTATTTAAATCTGATGTTTTGTTAAGTGTTTCGATGAAACCAACAAATACTAACTTCTTTTTTGCGTTTGCGAGAAAGGATTTTTCAGTTACTGACACCAAAAGCTTGTAGTTTTTGATTTGGAATTTACTTTTATAATTCCCTGAATATCTAAATCCACTATTTGGAGCATTACAGCATAAACACATTTCTCATCCAAAATCACCCAAACTTCTTTGTTAGACCCTCAACAATGACATCTGAATTTCTTACATTCGTCTGTAACCACCATTAGGTTCGTGTTATCGGAACAATCCTGTTCTTTATTCCACCGTGGAGGATAGAAATGTGTCTGTGACGTGCGACACGCTAGCCGGCAGCCACGGAAACCGCTCGCGTGCACGGCATGCAGCGTAGGCTTGGCACGCAAGTAGGCAACACGCGAGCCCGCGAGCCCGCTACTGAATGCATTAGACCGCTTGAATCATCGGGAATGCCACTTTTTGACTTTTTTAAATGCTTAATGTCGGTAAATTAGCAGTATTGTGGGTAAGGGTAACGGAACCCATATTTATGATCTTGGTTCTCGAAATCGACGTAAAGCCCGTAAAATTACAATGCTCGGTCTCATTATTTCATATCTTTTTCTTCTCAGATCTAAAACAATGTATGTTCATGTTTGTTTTGATTGCAATGCCGAATTACCGACCTTACGATATAAGAGGAACCAGTCATACTTTTATGTATGATGGCATCTCACAACCTTCTTGCACAACATTACAGAATGCGGAAATTATTTATGAATAAGAGACTTAAAGGTTTCTCTGGCAGATATCATCTAAAACTTAGATCTTAGATAAGCTTTTGCAAAAACAATGGATTCAAAAAACCCGCTTCACCCACAAAGGCGAACAAATAAAATTAATTAAAACACTGGAACTGATTAGGCGTGAGCGATGTGACTGGTGTCACAAACACGTGGTCTCTTGAATACCTCGCGAAATCCCTATTCATCAGCGAGGTATAAGGCTATTTTTAGAACAATTGAATTCTGTAGAAGTGTTTGCCGTATGTGTGGTCTACAACTACTAACAGCTAAGATTTTCCCATGGAGGTTATGTCTCTCGATGAAATAAATGAGATTTTTCGGTGACGTTCGGTTTAATAGAATAGAATAGAATTTCTCTTTAATCGAGTATCCATGACTCAAAAACTGTTAGTAAAACTTAAGACCCCACCCAAAGACTTAATACCCGTTGTATCACACTATCAAGTATATAGGCACATCATAAGCATAATCAATCAGTCTATAATGTTACCACTGCTGGGACACAGGGCTCCGCTGCTCTATGAGAGGGAGTGAGCTGTAATCCACAACGAGAGGGGTTGGTAGATGTCACATGTCTTGGAATTTTTGTTACTAGGACACGCCATTTTCCTCACAATGTATTTTTGCTTTTGACTGCCAATAATATTCTGCAACCGTCTGAGACTGCTGTAGATGATGTCTTTGAAAATATAAAAATACCTATCTGAAAAACCGGAACCTACATGAATAAAATTATGGAATAGGCGTATTTTTATATTTTCAAAAGCTTTGCCTCAAATCCTCCAGAAAATTTTTATAACGTGAAAAAATTCTATCTCTGTAAAAAGAACCACTAAAACTCTTAACACTTTAAAACTAATGTCCTCTCCTAGCAACAAAATAATCAGCAACAAAAGGTCTGAGAAATTATTTCACTTTTACTACGCTTTCTACTCCTGCGCACTAAATGTTATCAGAAGCATAATATCAACAGTACCTTTACGGAGCTCGCCCGAACTGTTACTGTACGGTACATTACCGTTAGCACTTTTTGCCTTTTCTCCAAGACCACCCAAGTTTTTAACACCTTCGTTGGAGCGGCTGTAATTTTTACAATCGCATTTACTTTTTTAGTGACGTCACTTTTGGGTTTAACTTTAACAATGGATGCTGTTATCATTGTTTGGTGTTTTTGGGCGCTTTTTTGTTATAGGATTTCATGGTCTTGTTTCTGAATCTTACCTACCTTAAGCTGCTATAAAATTGTTTTAACCTCAATTAATTCAATGGTCTGTGTGACAGTTTCGTATGAATTAGTATAACAATTTTGTCTATTACCCTGAATGTAACGGTTTTGATGAGCTTTATTTAAATATTGGTTTATAATTCAGCATATTATATCTGTGTAATCGTCACCATTCCATTCTACTGTTTTAAGAACGATTAAATTCCTTGGTATTATTATTCAGTCGCAGTCTGCACATTATGCATGCCAGTATCGTGCACCATGTCAAACAACACAATGAGTAATAATACGCGTCTCTTTGTTGCAGGTAAGATGGAGGAAACCCTTTGTGCCTGTTCTTTGCCTCCTTTCATTGCACCCTTCCTTACAGCTCCCCTCAGTCCTCTCCCATTTGGTTTGTTTTCAACCAGTACAAGAGCTCTTGTACAGCCCTCATCACGTGGCTTAACAGATGCAAGGTAAATATCATGTTTATTGAGGAGTTATTCATTAATACAACCAAGTTATACTACATTTTAATTACAAATGCACGCTCCAATATTATCTGCATCTAAACACCTGTGTGGTTATTTTTTTTGTTCCACGTTGCGGTTTCCAATCAATTTATCTCTGCCCAGTATGGAAACCAGATGCAATGCCATTCAAAACAGGATTAATGTTAAGTGCTAATAATAACCTTAACGTTGTGTGTTAAGTTAAACATAATACATATACCTAAGATGTTTTTATTTCCTATTTTTTGGAAATATTTGAATTTTAATGAATGCCACTAAGACTGGAATCTGTCTAACGTCTAGTTTCTCATCTACTCATAGATCATTGTGGATTAACTCCAAATAAATAACAAGTTGATTAAATACAAAGTATTCAATATTTTACTAATAAGATTTAAAAAACCAAAGTTTAAATCAAGAAATTAAACTTTTACAAGAACAATTTATATTCAAGTTCAATATGAAAAGAAAATAACAGTAAATATAAGGTATGAAATTCGGGTCCGATTTATTAAGTTTGCCTTTACGTAAACAGTAATTGTCTGGACACAAACGCTCTAGAAAGTTCGACCCAGCGGAAGACCGTTTAAACAATGTATCCCGAAAACTTGACCACGAAAATATGTTTTTGATTTTTATACAGGTTGTTCGTTCACCGTCGAAATAGCGTGACCAAAAGTTACAATCTCATGGTCCATTCAAGTAAAATTTTGCGAAAAATGAATTCTACAGAATATTCAGAACGTATACATTGAATAGAAGGTTCAGAACGTCGTTACTCCTCATAGTCATACTCGTTTTTGTGTTACATACAGATGTTCTGAAGTTGAAATAATTTTAGAGATATCGAACTCTAATTCGTAATAATAATGATGTTTTTCATGATCATCATCATTATCATTTCAGCTGCCGGAAGTCTGTTTGTACAACATAGGCCTCACTTAATAAGCGTAGCCACTTTCCGATAATGCATACCAATTTTTCTAAAACTATGAACTTTTGAAAGCACCATAATTATGTATGAGAAACTTAAATTTATTGCATTTAGACGCGCCTCAAAAAGTAACATTGAATTCCGAGTCACCCTGTACGATACCGGTGTCACGTTCCCCTCCTGAGTCACGTTTCTTTTCGCTCAGCCAAATAAGATGTGTTTGCTGTCCAAAACAGGTCCGCGAAGGTCGACCGCTCACAACATGTTCACGATCGAACGTTGCTTGAGAACCATTGTCAAGTATCTATTCATTATGTTGTTATAAGAGACAAGGAACCATGAACAAAATTCGCAGAATATTTTAGCCTTTTGTACAGGTATGCTAATCGTTTCATAAGCGAGTCTTAAAATGAAACGGTCTTCGAGCCGACGGGCCCCATCAGGGTCAATTAGTCCACTTGAAGGGGGCTCTGCATGTTAAATTCATAAAACATGTTCTAACTTATTTGAAATCTCAACCTGCACATGATTTACGGGAGCACGGAGCACGATTCCTTTTAAGCGTCGTCGTCGGACCGGTCGTTGGCTTACAAAAAGCTCTGTGAATGTATTGCTCTGGCACAAACGGTGGGAAGCTTCTCACGATTCTTCGGGGAACTGGCTTGGCAGGGCCCCTAACCACAGATAACCCCACCTTGCTATCTCTACGTCACCTTGTCGGTTTTTTGCTAGATTAAATGAAACTAGATGAAGTTATATATGTATATATTATTTCCGGTTGTGAGTACTAAGTGATTGTTGGTTTCTGCGTCAACGTGCGAAAGGTTCACTAAATCACCATGGTGTTATAATTATTTTGATGAATAAACCATATTTTTGAGAACTCCATCTGCATCATTAGTATGTATTATCTTGTTTAACGAATATACATGACTTCATCACGAATGGAAGGCCACGTTAAACGTATTACGAACTTCTTGAAACTATAATGACTGTATCTGAAAATAATGTATGGCGCAACCCACACTTATAAAATAAAAGCAAACTCTTTCGTGTGTCACTGTTAACAACGATACGGAAATTAAAACCGACGGGCAAAAA
Organism: Noctua janthe; assembly: GCA_910589295.1. Lineage (NCBI taxonomy): Eukaryota > Metazoa > Arthropoda > Insecta > Lepidoptera > Noctuidae > Noctua > Noctua janthe. The sequence goes on along the minus strand of OU342565.1, from coordinate 1,047,260 downwards.
TACGGAGCTTAATTGATATGACGTAAAGCTTGGGAATCAAATGCTAAAATGAGTCTATTGTCAGTCTGAAAAAAGTTAGTATTTCGGCGTGTAATTGATGTAAGATTTTCCACTTGGCTCACCTCGTACAATGGTTGGCGGGAACTATTTAACATTTAGCGCGTTTGCAGGCGCCCGCGCCGCCGTCGTCGCCGGCGTCTCGTGAGAACTCCACCGACGTATGACTTCATTTCAAACTGTTGCCAACTGTTACAGTTATTTCGTTTTGCACTTTAATTTGCTCGCCAATGGTTTTTGTATTTGAGTGTAGTTTCATTTTGACAAGTTTATTTATTTTGTTAATGTAATAGCCATGTTTTTCAGTACTACTTTTAAATATTCTACTTTAACCTGCAAATTTACAAGTGCTTTATTGTCTGGTTCTTTATTTACACCAGGACTTCCATTTTGATGAGATGGAGTAGTTATTAGATTATTACAAAGTAAAAAACTCTTATTACCGGTTCTTTGATAATGCAAATCAAATGCACAGAATAGTTAGTAGGAAACTTTTTGACTTAGATCAGTTGCTATCTGGGGTTCCAATATATCAGATCTTTGACTCGTTTGTTCTCGCGAATAACGAATTTAATGATGTAGGTTGTTGTTGAAATCGTCCTCCGGCTGAATGATAATGATGACGAAGATTGCTGAAATAGAAGCCTTAATGTAATTTTGCATATTTGACAGTGAACAACACAAGACCAGCTTGCATACTTGGTATAGTACAACTTCCAATAGGAAAATACTGGAAATTGTAATTATCCTGTTCCTCAAAAGCGAGTCAAGCCCCAGTTATTTGGCTTGGGTTATTTTACGTGTATCGATCACACCTACTGTGGTTAAACATCGCCTCTTATGACATCCTCGTAGGCATTTGGCAACAAAATTAAGCAAAATGTGGTTAGTTTTCTACGAATTACAAAATCTTTCACAAGCTGCAGGGAAGCCCCAGCAAGGTGTATTAGAAACTCTTTATAATTAAATGATTCATGTAAAAGGAAAACTGTATAAATAACCGATATCAACACAAAATTACTGTTTGTAGAAGTAGCAATGGTGTTTCCAGTAACAACTGTCAAGTGACGTACTGAGTCAAGCATGCCATTGGTTCTATTGATGACATGGTGCTGTGTAAACTGTGATTTTATACTCCTGTCATCATTGGAACGGTCGGTGATGTCACTCGATGATAATTACAAGTGCACTATTTCATGCAGAAATGTGCTTAAACATCTCGAGTGCGTGCAATGATTGAATGCTAATAGATTCATTAATATTAAAATCGAATCTGGTCGGACCATGACTTGAATATATCCTAGGGTTAATATCGTAGGTAGGTGCTACAAGCATTGAGGAAGATTCAAGTCTAAACACGCCAAGGGTATTCCTGATTCAGGAAAATATACTAGGAAAGGGTTCTCGCATCACGTTTGCTGCAGGTAAACAAGAACTACATATACCTCTAAATTAACTGTACTATGTATATTGCCAAAAACATCCGCAACAACAATCAATCAATCAACTTTATTTTTCTCACCACAATATACACAAATTATTTTACATCGGTCAGATTCGACAATGATACACAATTCAGGTAAGTATATATTGTGGGAGACTGGTGCCTAAGCTAGGCTCGTGGCCTGTGTTTCAGGACACCAGGATCCCACCCCTTTACATTTTCATTTTTAAAAATAACAATGAAATCATTCCTGCTTCAATTATTAAATAACTGAACACGTAAATGAAAAATTATAGCCATTATAAAAATGGGGACACCTTAAAATTGTATTGCGCGTAAATATAGATTATCTCTTGCGTTCGGTTTAACGACCATTCCAACAAGATATATGACTATGTAAGTGTGTACCAAGTTAATCGACATTACTCATAGGACTTGATATCAATGATTGTCTAGTATCCTAAATAAGACGAGAGACACTCGCGTACACACTAGCTCTATAGTGTCACTGGTAGCGACGCGGCAGCTAAAGATGGCGCCTCGTGACGTCACCGTGCGTTTCCTTTCACGTCACCTTCACCTTGACATTTGAATTTGATTCTAGAACGTGTCGCCGTACGGTGTGCGCTCATCCGAAACGCGCGTTGCATAATTACTGCTCCTCGAATACATGTAACACGAGTTTTATTGATTGCTCTAAAATGATTAAAGTTTAAGTTATGAGATTGTGAATTGATGCCATTTACTAACTATGCTTGCTAAACAGGAACTAGACATGAAGACTGATCTCAAGAGTTTTATTTAATCCTTCTCAGGAGATGATTTTGTCAAAAGTATTAAACAAGTCACAAATGCTGGATGCCCAGAGGTAACGGCCTCGACTTACGTGACGCGACGTGTTGTAGGTCGTGGGTTCGAACCCAGGCAGACGCATTACTTTGTGCAATTTATTTCATCATCACTGTTCTCAACACGGTGAAGGAAAACATTGTGAGGATGTCCTAGAACCAAAAATTAGACGACATGTGACATCTACCGTGGTTCATTACCGCCCATTCCCTCTCTTAGAGAGGAGGCCTATGTCCCAGCAGTCGGATCATTACAGGCTAGGCTGATTATAATTATGCTTATATGAGAAGATGTGTCTTTCACACCATTCATAAAGTAATCGTATTACCTAATAACTGGGTTGTGGAGGTCAGATAAGCAGTCGCTCCAGTGGCTGAATTCAGCTGAATCCAGTTGAAGTGGACCCCAACGTACTTGGGAAAAGGCTAGGCAGATGATGGTGATAAAGTATTATTTTGTAGGCTTTCCTAAGTAACAAAACAGAATATTCTTGATAAAGACGTCTTAGGGCTTCTTGAACTTTAGCATCTCCCTTTTTGTTATGACCGCAACTAACAACAGCAATCATACGTCTAAAATACCGTGTCTATGCCGACAATCAAACTAAGCTAGCTTTGGCGGAACTACCGGTCATCTAATATCTGTCACAGAACGAATCGTATCCAGAAAGCATTCAGATAAAGTGTTTATAACATCAAAAGATCTAGATTGACGACCGTGACGTCCTGGTTCTCATCTCTTGTGGTGATATAAAGCGGTTTGTTGAGGAAATTGCGCCGCAAAACTTTATGTAGCTTCCTCAATGTCCTGTGATTGGACACACCAAATATTTTATTGTATAGGTTAAGAAAGATTATTTGGTTTTCTGTGCCCGTTTCACCATTGCCGTTGATTTTGTGTTTTCCGCGTTGTGGCCTTTCCCCCAGCTGTATTCTTGCCGTTAAATCATCCAAGAGAAGTTGTCCTTTCCTACCTTTTGTGTGTGTCATTGCGATTCTCCGCTCAGGGTCGTGTACTTGCGTTATTTTTCTCAATGAAAAACGCACACGCGCCTTCTTTTCATTTTCGGGTGGTTAGTGCCTATCTAACCTGGTGTCAGAGTTTTTTACGCCGCTCATGGACCTCTGACTTGGCTTTACATGCCGTCGAGAAATATCTCTCAGGCATGCTGGTTTCTTCACAATTTGAGGTTATGTTATGAGTAGATGGACAAGGGTGTATTTTTTCAGAATGGAAACCACATTTCGTTAGCCATACCTAATAATCATATTAATTAAAAGTTTCCTTTATGCATAGGCACATATGTACGCCAAATAATAATACACTGATAAACTAAAATATTTTTCCTCACTGCCGCGGTAAGGAAAATGGCGAATACTTGGTAGGTATGATTACGTATTGCTGTTGCTGTTGGCAAGTACGTTTCAAGTGCAGTAATGAGAATTAATAGTGGTTAATGACCAAACTGACTGATGATGTTATTATTTTTCCTATCACCTACAGCTTTGTAGGTTTTTAATTATAACTTCAATCGTCAATAGAGTTTTGTTAATTCATTATTTTCTATAAAAATTGCACCACATTATCAACCAAGGAAAGCTGTAAACTAGTTCGTACTGAAAAAAACTGGTAACGGTTTTCAAACTAGTGACATACAAATAGTAGCTTTACCACCAAGGAGATAATACAGTGTCTTATTTAATTTTATGGAATCCCGAAGGCATCAAAATTTTCTAGCTAGAACTCTATAATATTATTGACAACGCGGGTTATGAAAAGAAATTCAGTAAATAAAGAGCTTTAGGCCTATAATTACTTTTTAGGTTAGGTTTACATGACAGACAATTTGACATGATTGAGCAGGTGGTGTGAAAATAATATTCTTAAATATTGTGAAACTACGTGATGATATGTTACTACTACACTGCCTTACCTGATAGCCTAAACGAAGGCTATCTCTCGAGCACAAGAGGTCCAACGTCTAAAAAATGCTCGTAACGTGTACATTGTTTACAAAACACCTATCATTGTGTGATAGCTCAGTATCATCCTACACTTACGTACTATGTTTTGCTGAGATAGCTGGGTCATCAGTTCTTCTGTTTGTTTTTACTTGGTGGTGCAAAGTTTATTTTGAGTTCATTGTGATTGCGTGTTGCCACAAATGCTCATATTTCGTAAGTGTTAGTGAAGTTATAGTTGGTATCCTAAATTTCATCTTTAACTGAGTGTTTCAAACGAATCGTATGTCCTTCTCCACTCTCGTCACCTGTCGCTTGGAATCAATGACGTCACTTAATATTAGTTTTTGTACTATACGGAATCATGAATACTGCTCAATTTTACATACCCCAATTTGGGTTTATTTGCGAGCTACCTCCTAGTAACCGACATTTCAAAATGTTTACAGTCTATATTTTAATATTTAGACTGCTTATCATTCTGACTTTTCAAATTTAAAAATCATGTGAACTTCATCGTGTTTGGTATGATCGATCATACTGGCATGACATGTACTAATAATTTGATACCCCTTCAAAGAGTTGGAGCTGTCAAGATAATGTCATAATACATTGACAAGTCATCTAATGTGTGATTTATATCGGGTGCAGTGCATCAGAGAGACTTCGGGTGCGTTGAAGGGGATGCAAGCGTGTTCCTGCGTCTTCGCGCGAACACTCTTCTTCGGAAAGCTTGTAATTGGATTTGGATAACATGATCTCTCGAACCCAGATTCACTCGATGCTCAGCAAAAGAGTGCACGAGGTAGTGCAGGCAAAAAATTGTTATAAATGGTAATCTGAAAGAAAGTTTCAAGTAAGCATCTTTGGAGATTTCTTACTTCTTCGATTGTATCTTTACCCACCAGATGAAGAATAAACCTTTAAGATATTCTACCACTCATTTTTGAAAGTCTGTTGAAGTTAGACTTACTTAACCCAATACTGTACCTAATAAGTACTCAAAATTATATCTTGATAAAGTTTAAATTCGTTATTCATTCCATATCGAAATCTATGACTGGCTACAATGCCGATTGACGCAAATGGTATCTTATCTAAATCGAACGATATTTTAATCCTATGTATTTTGAACATGACAATGATTGCTCTGTAGGTATCAATGATGTATTGTATACGTTTTGAAATAGGACGTAAGAATAAAAAAAGAACACGTCAATGTATTGATAAAGCAAATGTAGATTAAACACGCAATAGAGGTCGTAGAGGCAGGTTGAAGTAACAATAAAATGTTGGTATTGATAATGTTAGTCGGATGACGTCACGTAACAATGGCGGTGAACCTCGAGATTGGATAGGTTTTTGTGCAACGTTAACACTTTCCGAGCTTGAATGTGTAGCAGTTCTAAGAATAGACTTCAATTAAGCTAACAGGGTTTCCTTGTGTACTTAATCTCCAAACTTCATTTTCTAGAATAATTGGTGGCCCTTGTGATTAGTACATTACTCTAATCTGCAGACGGCTACTTGCCATAGCCTTTATTTCAAGTAGCTTGTACCTATTTGAAGAGCAGTTTTTGTAAGTACTGCTTTGTACTATTTTATATCAATGAACAGGCAAAACAAATGTGTACACCGCTGAGTTCAAATAACTTTCCATAGTATTTATATGTAACAGTAGATAAGATTAAAACTAGGTAAAGTGGCTATCTTACCGGCTCGTGTAAATCGAAGAATTTCGAATGTTGTGAACGTAAGTTTACGAGTGGTATTTTACTCGTACTTGTGACGCAAGTGATTATGTGCTTATTGCCTAATACCTTCTCCAGAGTGTCTCAAGTATTTATACTAGCATAGCTATGATGACGATGATTACATCCATGAAAAATTACATATATTGTCGGTTTAGCAGTTTCCATCGTTCTCTCCACAATGCTAATTTTTGCTGGTCTTTCTTTCTATTTGCTTTTCTGTATATCTATTCCGTGTATTGTGCTTGCTCCTCGATCTTCTTTCGTGTCTATATTCTTACTTATTTTCAGTCATATTAGTACCGTCTTTGTATCAGATAAGAATTCATACTTGTCATACTGTATGAGTGTATGTGACTGAAGGTTTACTCCTCCGCATAGAGTTAGCTTTTCAAGTCATCATCATTCCTCTGTCCTTATACCAACCTGTTTGGGATCGCGCAGCACGTCGTCTTCTTTCATACTTCTCTACTGCTCGTCGTCTCGCTGGTCATCTCCTTTCTCTCCATATTATCTTTAAACTGTCCATCTATCGTTTCTTCGGTCTTCCCCTATCCCCTTTATAACCGTCCGTAAATATACCATCATGCTTTCTACCTAAATTTCAAAACAGCGCGCAGCTCATACACATAGATAATGTGTAAGCTTTGGCTTCACTTCAACAAACAACTGATAAATTGATATCGTCGCTATCGCTATCAGCGTGATAACAGTTGACATCCATTTACGATCCAATGTAACGGAATTGGCTCCGAATATCTCTATTTGTAGAAAAAAACATGTTCCTGGAAAATCCGCCGGATAAACATTTGCTGTTTACACAAGTTTATTTCTTTGCAAAATTGTACCAACAGGGTTGAGATCTTATTGGTAGTCGTCAATATTTCGGGCATTATCACTTTACTAACCAGTTTCATGCGCATGTGACGGTCTTCGTATCTGTGACTGTGATACATATTCATTCTTATTAAATGTTACATAATACTTATTATAGTAGGTAGGTATCTTTGTGGTTTCCACCATTTTTGCCTGGTCCTTAGAGGCGTTTATTAAAACAACAAATACCAGATGTCCCCATTGACGTCAATTTGAATGTATGCCGCTAGGAAATCGTTTATTTTCCTTATATACTAATCAAGAGTAAGAAAAACTCTTGGGGATCGACCAATCACAAGTTTTATTATACCTACAAATATCTAGTTTAAGACTACTATGTGAATTGATTTTAACCATTAAATAGCATGAGTTTTCTTTTGCAATGTTCCTAGTTTCCTACTTCTTCATGTAATGTAATTGCTCCAAGCAGCTCGCACAGTGTGCTAGGTCGCGCACTTACTTTACACTTACAATTATTTTGATAGTAATCATCTGACCGCCATCTTGATTGATGAGTAGCCCATTGACGTCATCGGTCACACCAACGCGAATTAATTACATAATCTTCTGTTCTGTGAAATTATCGGCTTTGTTAGTTTATCACGTAAATGCTTACTATCATTCACATGATTTTTTTGATTCATCGCTGGCAATGTTTCGAACCCAAGCAGTAAACAACATTTCAACAACGTAACGTCTATTTTTATCCGATTAATGCGAAAAACATTGCAATTTAAACTCGTTATCAATGCGAGATAGAGTTAATTGGGTGACCTCGTCGTCGGTGATAACGCTCACCCCGGAGATTCGCGATTGTTTTGTAAATACATAACGGGTCCGCTTCGCCTCGATAAGGATACGCAATCGTGGCTCATAGTACACGCGTTACGTAGCAGACACGCTTGTACTTAACATTACAGCATTACTACTACGCAGCATTATTCCAAGAATCCACAAAAATACCAAGGTGTTTAATGCAACCTGCTGGGTTTTACCAAATTCAATATTAAATTCCGGTTCTTGTTTAGTGTCCTTTGGTCTACGTTTTTTAACCTGTTGTTTACTGTAGTTCGCCTACCAGTTTTAAGTAAACATAATCGTATTCATGCACGGCAAGCAACCTAACTAGAAAATTCTATTTATCATCTGCCACATAATCCTGTGATTCAACTGCATCTTTCCCAAAAATCGTGATTAGTTTTCATCGAAACAGTGTTGCATTGATATTGCTGGCACGCATCATAAATTTCGCTTCAACGTACCTATCATCTACTATCGCTTCGGAATTATCTGCTGTTATCTGTCACATGTAAACATCCGGTTTAAATACGAAATCACACATCGATATAGCAAATATAGCGAGTTACGTATTTAGCTGTATCGCAATGGAAAGTTCCTGCGAGCGCAGCCGGCGATGATAGTGCTTATCGAACACGCATGGCCGACGTGTGAGCGCGAAGCGCCGGTCTCTGTGACAACACACCATTACTAATTATTTTGTTATTTGTAAATTGTAGCTTGGTAACTTGTGACAAATCAAGATTACCGTACTTTAAAAATTTCATCATGATTTCATTATTAACATCTTTGGTTCCTAAATATTTTATGATTCAGAACTATACAGACTAACGATAAGCCCAAAAGCCATAGGTACTGCTGTGCATGATGAGGCCAAAACTCATAATTGACTACTACGTAGACTTTTCCTGAACATAAAGTTCTACCTGTGACAAATTATTACTATCAGACCTAACAGTACAATACTCCGTGTATCCGAAATTCCATGAAGTGAAGGCAACGATTCCTGACCGTCTGAGGTGTCATATGAATAACAACTATGAAAGAATGTCCACTACAGCATAAACGAGTTATGTGATCCGTTACGATAATGTCGAAACAGGGTTCTGGGAAAAGGCGTGTGCCGCGGTGTGCCTGCGCAATGACAACACGCTTCGTAATGCGATGAGCTCACGACACTCGTAAAATTTGACCAACTTGACCATTTTCATCCTTATAATCCTTGTAATAAGAACGAACGATCGTAGTATTAGCACTTGCCAAACGTGCCCTCAATGCCAAATGGAACTTTAGCTGTTTACGTTCATGAAACATAGTTATTAGGTGTGACATGGGTGTCAAAAAAGGTCTCTAGCTACTGCCTGATACTTAATAAGCGACCGCGACCTATTTGGCTCGACCGTAACATCTGTTTTTCTTGCAACCAGTTTCAGTTTATTTTCACATCTACACTACTTTGTTTTTCTTACTGTTGAATTTGCTTATTTTAAGATTACGGAGAACTGTACGATCTTTTGCAAGTAAACAAAAACCATCGTAGAGTATTTCTCGGTACCGATTCCTCCTCATAAAATTTAGCTACTGCAATTACTGGGTGATCTTGCCATGCCCTTGTTCAAATCTAGACTGACAGTCAATTGGTATAGATGATAATATCGATTACCTACATAGGTGTAGTTATGTAACACTGTTTATATGAAGCATAGATAAAGCAAAGTGGCCTCACTCACAACACAACACTACGCTACATTGATAACGATTGTAGTTTGTTCTAGAACTTCTTCACATCTGTGTTTGTGTAGCCGTAAAATGTATAAATACTGGCAGCTTATGCTTATCAATGTCTGGTGATGAGGTTTTAAGTTTTTAGTCGGAATAAAGTTGTTTTTAAAGATTTGTTGCGAAGTATTTGTCTAAGATATCTTGTTTGTCGATAATGGAATTATACAACAAAAACACCTGATTAGTAACTACTCTTCTATTTTGTTTTTCATTACAGCCTTGAGTGTGAATTTAAAAAAATACGGAGTTATTTATTTATACTGTGTATTTTGAGGAACCTTTTTAAAACCCACCTCGTTGTCACAAGTCACAACGCATTTATATCGTACTCTTTCATCATTGTCAGCAACAAATTTTCAATATTACATCATTTTGTCGATTTCCTGATAACACCTGGTAAATTGTCACCAAAAATAACGAATGAGGTTATTTTCCAATAATGGTCAGAGTGACTCAATGAAGGTTAGCTACAAATTCATAATTCATATCTGTCAGTACTACTACCCCAGTCCCAAAATTAAGTATATGAACCGAAATAAGGTGATTTTTTTAAATAGCAATTCCACAATTGTGATACGTCATAATTAAATTATATTTTCTTCTTATCAGTGTACTGGACAATAACATTTGTTTATTGCCATCTTTAGGTCCCTTTCGTAGAAATGCTAAGAACACAAGGGCATGCAGACGCAGAGTGGGTGGACAGTCATATTTATAGGAAAGCATAGCGCTGTCATTGTCAGACATCTTGCTAAGCAATGGATTTATATGCACAAATTGTGTATTGAGACTGAGAATGAGAAATTCTTGAAGTTTCCTGCGTAAAGTGTTGCTGTTGATATGTGTATTTTCAATGGTATTCCCTGATCATATTACCAGAAGTTTATGGTAAGTTCCCAAAGGTATTATCGCCAGCCACTGGCCTTGCTAAAGACCACAACAGAATTATTAAACAACGAAAGAAATTTTGATGATGAAAGGCAGATGACACAATTATCAAAGCATATTAAACCAGCAGGTTCTTTGTCTTCTGTATGAACTTTTGCATATTACAAACAAACTTTTGCCACTCGAAGAAATTTGACTGATATACGATGACTTTGATTGTATTCTTGAAACTTCCATTGTGTGTTGTAGGTTAATGCCGAGTAACATACATTACCAGTTCTTTTTCCGCAAAGTACGCAGAAAGACATTGGATATGAAGCGATAGCCATGACACATTGTGAGCATACTACATGATGTTTACGCTGAGCTCATCAATCAGCGCTGTTTACCTACCACAGAGGTTCATTGACACCGCAGTTAGCTCTTTGTTAGACGATTTTATTATGTGCAATGATTGTTTATACAAGCAAAAAGTTTTACCGATGCTGCACTTTAGTTTTATCGAGGGCATCCTTTTTTGTTGTAAATTAAATTCACAGACAATGATCGCATAATATTGATAGCCTGAATTATCGGCATCCTCATCTGTCTAGCCTTTTCCCAAATATGTTGAGGTTGGCTTCCAGTCTAACTGGATGCAGCTGAATACAAGCCTTTATTTTACATGGAGTGTCTGCCTATCTGATCTCCACAACCAGTAACAGGGTAATATGATACCCCTTTGTAAGACTGATTATTATACGACTGTTGATAATGGGAAGTTCATCCATTTAGTTTTTCGAAATATTTATATTATTTTCTATCTAGCACTCCCCGTAATTTGTTATGACTAGTAACGATCACAGTCCTTGTGTGTGGCATGGTGATATAAAACTGTTCAGACACCACTTCTTTACACACATGGAGCCAATATTGCTTTCTTGCTTAACATTTGCGTGTTTGCAGTCGTTAAAAATATGCGTTTTACTTGTTTTCTTCTAGATACGTTTAATTCAGGAGCAAAATGCCCAACCACTGCACCAATCGGCCCGTCATTTCTTTCTTGCTTACTATTTTGTGTGATTGCTTGCTTTATACACATACAATCCTTAACATGCTTGCCTCAATACTTCCATTTTAGCTTGTGTTTATGTTTGCCTGCTTCTTTGCTTTGTCTTGATTGCTTTTATGTCCTCCGATGCTTAATTGCTGTGTATTTGATGTTTGGTCAATTTATGCTCGCCTGTATGCTTGATTTATGCAGACTCACTTTTTTTTGCATAAATAATGTTAATAGATTATTTGATAACATTCTTTTAAGTTCAAATTCTATGTATTGTATGATAGGAACCCTATGATCAAAATAAAACGAATTCACCTTATACTGAGTCAGAGACCGTTACATAATGCAAAGCATATCAATCACTGGCAAGCAGTGCAGTTCAATTCTCCTACAATCGTACCCCGTGTCCCGGCTGTCGACCACACTTTCCGTTCCCAGAGAGGATGCGTCTATTTGCGTTCACGTTATCACTTATCGCAGTTATTTGCATTTTGTAACACTGGCGCCTTGGTGTCAAATCTCGTAAATATTTTTCTAAGATACGCTTGGTAATGTTTTGTGTTGTCATCATCGCCGTCATCATTTAGCTGAAAGGCATCAACAGTTGGACCTCCCAAATTCCCAAGCATCGAAACAACATCAACATCATCGTCATGGACTACCCACATCCGTGTTTCTGCTACTTAATAAAATCTCAAGCAGACGTTCGTTGTATAACTGCACTCAATTTTTATCATTTGACTGTAAACAACAAGGTATTACAAATCTACATAATGAGTCTGGCTGTTATCTTATCCTTTAACAAATATCATTAAAACAAGTAAGTTATATATAGTCACAATTCCAATATCAATTAGAAGGTTCTGCGACAATCTTGACATTTAACGGTAACTGAAGCACAATTTGACACCGCCACACAAGGCCCCGCTGTCTACCGAGCCTCTATTTACAATCACTTATTTACTTTAGCGAACTATGGATTTCCTGTTACACTTATCATATTACCTGGTACAGCGAATCGATAAGTTCTGCTGACATAGATGGGTGCGCCGACAAATACTACCCACGTGTGTTTCACCTTGCCCTCGCAGTCTATACATACAGAAGGTTATGTTTTTTGCTTCCTCGAAATTTGCTCTTTAAGCTAAATGTCATGGAAAATATTATTAACAGAAGTTTGGTTATGTTTATGCCTGTGTTGCTTGGTTTAGGCTATCCTTAAGCAGTCTGCCAATACAAGGAGACCTTAAACTCTTTATTCGGAATACCGTTGTGGAACTTCAATATTTGCTCGACGTAATACCTAATATACTCTCTGTTATTGGTAACTTTTTAAGTCTGCCTGACACATATTCATTTCCCATTTCTCTCGACTTTGAGCTTTCTCTCGCCAATTCCTTAGGAAACCATCGAATTCCAATAACACACATAATTTAGGTACCAAATAATAACGAGTCATGTCTAGGCACATGTAACATAAATAGTAATGCGCGTTACATTAATTGATCGAAATATCCATATTCATCGCAATACTTCGTCATTTAATTAAACAACATGGAATAAATAACACATTTATCCTTTTTAGTCACCATTAGTCGTGTTCAGGGAAAAAGCGGTGTTCCATTCTTCGCAAAACAGGCAAACCGCAGAATAAACCTAATCACTGTGACCCACAACAACTGTTGGTTCCAACCTACATCATTACGTAAATATAATTTAAAGCGCTAGCTAGCTAAGAAGTCCAAGTATATTGTTTTTCCTGCAATTAATTGCCGACCATTTTGAATACCTATCAATTAAATATTATAATTAGGGAATAAACCGCGCCATGTGTGATCATGTGATGAGTTGATGACTAATGCTTACCTTGAGAAGCCTGTAGTTATTTCGCTTTCTTTATCAAACTGAAAGAAAACAATGTTTTTTTCTATCGTAGTGTTGTGTAACTTCCCAAGACTATTGCATATTAAATCGACAGAACTATAAATATGATTCTATCATTAATTCTCATGTGGTTTTCCTACAAACCACGCGATTTGTGTTTAGGGATTTCCGAAGTAGGTGATACCTGTACAACAAAATAAAAGAAATATGTCTATATGTGGTAATGAAGTAATACAACTACAATAGGTACTGACTTGCTCTGACATCGCCCTATTTGTTCTGAAGGTGACATGAGAGGTGTACGGCCGGGTTAGTCCAAACCAGGCCAAGGATCCTGCGGCCCGGTCGACGAGCCCCGGCTATCGATCTCACAGCTGCAGATGCTGCGCCCACCAACTTTCAACAAACTTTCATGTTGATAATTAAGTTAAAGGTGTTTTTGCTCTAAATGGAACGTTTCGTAGTGCGATGCCTAATTTTGCACTATAACCACTTTTTTGTACTTTCAAGTAATCGGTAGCACACACACAACAAAAATGCCAACATTTTTAAACCACCATACATTGGGTCAATTTAGATGGCATGATGCCTGATGATACGAGGGCGGGTCAATAAGTCCGTGACTTTTGGAATAAAACACAGATTTTTTGATAAAAAAATAATTTTATTTTTCAACGTAGTCTCCCTTGAGCTCTATACACTTTGTCCAACGCTTCTCCAATTTTTTTATCCCTTCCAAAAAAAATGATTTGTCGAGGTCCTCAAAATAGGCCTTTGTTTGCGAGATGACTTCATCATTGGAGTCAAATCTTTTTCCACCAAGCCATTTCTTCAGGTTTGGGAACAAGAAGTAGTCGCTCGGAGCCAAATCTGGAGAATAGGGCGGATGAGGGAGCAATTCATAGCCCAATTCATGGATTTTTGCCATGGCAACTGCACATGTGTGCACCCTTGCATTGTCTTGGTGGAAAAGAACTTTTTTCTTGGCCAAATGAGGTCGGTTTTTTTTCAAATCGTCATTGAATCGGTCCAATAAGTTGGCATAATATTCCCCATTGATTGTTCTTCCCTTTTGAAGGTAGTCAATGTGGATTATCCCGCGTGCATCCCAAAAAACAGTCGCCATAACTTTATTGGCTGACAAACCCACCTTGGCCTTCTTTGGCGCCGATTCACCCTTAGAAACCCACTGTTTTGACTGTTGTTTGGTTTCTGGTGTGTTGTGATGGATCCATGTTTCGTCCACGGTTACAAAACGGCGCAAAAACTCCTCCATATTGCGATTAAACAACGCCAAAGCTTCCTGTGAAGTTGTTACACGATTGCGTTTGTGGTCGACTGTGAGCAAACGCGGCACCCATCTTGCGGAAAGCTTTCTCATGCCCAAGTGATCATTCAAAATTGAAACCACTGAGCCATGCGAGATCCCTACGGCTTCCACAATCTCTCGCACTTTCAATCTTCGGTCGGTCAACACCATATCGTGAATTTTTTCGATTGTTTCGGGTGTAGAGACCTCAACTGGGCGTCCAGGACGTTCGGCATCTTCAGTGCTTGTACGGCCACAACGAAATTCAGTAAACCACTTTTTTACCATTGAAATCGATGGTGCAGAGTCCCCATAGTATTTATCAAGCTTAGCCTTGGTCTCGGTAATGGTTTTTTTTCGCAAGAAATAATGCTTAATAAGCACACGAAATTCACTTTTTTCCATTTTCTCCTCAAATTAGTGAGTAGTCTGATAAAAATAGCTGTCAAACACAAACTAACTGACGCAGCAAGTTTAAATTTTGACAGGAGTCAACTGACAGATGCCTGTTGACAGGAGCAGTGTTGCTGTTTCAGTAAAGAGGTCAGAAATTCAAAAAGTCACGGACTTATTGACCCGCCCTCGTATACTATGATAGATATGCTATGATGATTTCTTAAATTTTGTCACGGTTACATCGCATAGCATTTGGTAGACCATATGCTATCGTTTGATTGAATTATTATAATTCTAGTTAAGTACAGTCATATCGAAATATTTCTTATAAAGGTGGAACCGCTAGGGTAGCCCGCGAAATTCAAATTTACTTAGGTTTTTTGCAATTTGCAGGTCAGAGTCGGGCTATATGTAAAACAAAATATGATTTGCGACCGTAACACGTATGTAGTTTTACAGAATTATAATCATTAAAATCATCAATACAACCCTCCAAGTTAATTTAATCCGTCCATCCTTTAATGACTATTTCATGAAAAAGTCATCCAATGGGAATAAATGAACTTAGAGGGCTGTATTAATGAGATTAATGACTTACAACTCTGTAAACCCATATTTGTTACGGTCGCGAATCATATCTTAATTAACAAACAACCTGACACTGACCTGTAAATTGCAAAAAACGTAAGAATATTAAAATTTGGCGGGCTACCCTGGCGCTTGCACCTTAAATTTCATTCCGGGTGGTTTCCGTAACATACAGTATGGGGTTCTGAGAAATATCAAGAGGTTACCATTTAATTATTGAATATTAACTTGGCTAATGACGAACTTATGCCAGCAAGAGAATTGCAATTGTATTACGTAATGAAGAAAAACTTAAACTTTTTTTTTTGTTTCAAAATATGTAGGTGCTAAATATTTTTTTTTTTGTTATAAATCGTTGCCCCAATATGAAGAGTATTGATTGATAGGCGGATATGTTTTTATTAAAACATTTCATTTTAGTGTGTTGATGTTGCATTGGTTCTAACAAATTGACGAAACACAAATAACAAGACTATCCTACGATAGCAACAACGGTTACAAAATATCAACATGTTAAAAAAATCTTGACACCTGCATAATATACGAATGCATATATTCATTTCTCACGGTCTCCTCCACCGACAGCTGTATGATAGGTGTGACAACAAAAAGTAGATCAACAGGTAGAGACCTTGGCGAAATAGGCAACGGGGCCAAGGATGTGGGGTCCTCTGTCCCGCTGCTGCCCGTAATGGTTTCATCGGTATCGGATGGCACGAGGCGCCCGGATTCCTTGGTTTGTTTTGTTTTTGGTAATTATCATGAACAATTATGAAAAAATCGTATTAAGTGATATTATTTTAGTAATTTTGTATGAAACCAAACATATAATGCTTAATTATATATTTCTACTAACTGCATCACAGAAAGACACAGTCGGACCAGATGCCTAAGGCATTCTCTATCAGTCAACCAAGGGTAGTAGAGAGATAACACGGCAGGTACAAATGTTAGTGTGTACTTTAAAAAACATTAAGTCGTTAGGAGATAAAATTCTACATAGTTTGAATATAATTTGAAATGCTGGAATGAAAAGCCTTAGAGGCAAAGACATAAATGAGAAACATCCAAGCCTTGAATTGTTAGAGACGAGTAAGCATCCACACATCACCGTAGTACTCCAAGAACGAGAGGTTGCGGGGCTAAGGACCGGGTCACGACAAATGAGGCCAAGAATCCCCCGGGCGCAGGCTATTGATCCGTCGCCCCGGGATGGGGAAAACACACGAGACAGCTGCACTTCCGGATCAGCCTTCTGTGGAACCAAAACAAAGAAAGGTCAAATAAAAACTTGATACTATGTACTTTAATAAGGGTACTAGATTTTGAAAAAAATAATAAACAATATTACCTATGTCATTATTGCTAGCAAGCTTTACTGAACAAAATACAGTCATTCCACCCTAAGCACAAACATTCATAATTTAGCCGTGCCTAGTGTCCAGTGCCAAAACTGAGGGTGGTTGATCCCACCGGGTGAGATATTGATCGCAGCCTGCACCGACGCGCTGTGCGCATCGAAAGCACTAAAAGCTTGCGTTTTGCTTCCCAGAATGTTGTGTCCTGCTCTTTCATATCGTGGGACTCTCTCATCGAACAAAGACTCTATCTATCCTTATTATCGAAGGCTTTTCTTATCTTAAGCTGATCATAAAATACAAGAGCTTACTACAGCATTATAGTAATAGTAAGCTTTCTAACTTTTCCTAATAAAAATGCTAGAGCACCGTTTCAACAACTGTTTTACTGCCTGTCGTTGCAGCTTCAAAGAATATCGTGAAACAATGGCACATGTATACAACAATTTTATGTTGCACAATGTTTTGTTTGGAATAGGTCATCAATTACGGTTTTCTACCTAACAATCAGACGTTTAGAAGATACCCAGCGGATCAAAAGGCTTTAGTATTTATTGTTCGCCCATCCACCTGTCACGTGTCTCGGATGTGGGATGCTGCAATACCAGGAGGCATTCACTGCATTATGCGCGGTAGTGAACATTATCTCCATCTAATCTCAGTATGTTTGCACACAAAGCTGTCGCAGACTTCATTGTGTTCAGCGTCTCTCTCCAAATCTCACGCAGACATTGACAGCGTGCACTTCGGGACACCGTTGTTGCTGGTTTTGGCGCATTTAACTGTGTGAGTGTGCATGTCTGTGTCACTGAAGTGTGTGGTGCTTTATCTGTTCCGCTATGGCGTGTTGCGATGGGAGCGCATCGACCGCTAGACAGCCGAATCGATGTCGTCGGCGCATGCGCTGTAGGCCGCGGCCGGCGACGGCGCTCGATAAACACTGACACTACACGTCACCCCTCGGTTGCGTCGCTGAGGTAAACGACTCGAAAACGTTACGATAGGTCTTGATGTTAACATACCATTTTGTAATATTTTAATATCATTTGAATATTCAGTAGATTTTGCTAATGGTCTTGGCATCTACTTGTCTTTTCCGTTTGGTTGGACATTTGTGAAAGCGCCTATGAAATGTGGACACGTAGCTTGTACGCAAATGACATTGAGCCATCGCTAAATATAGCTGTTATTAGTGTTTAAAGTTCCGAAGCCGTGGGGATGGTACATGGGTTATTGATTGGCGTCGTATACACACATATGAACAGTCAATGGTCTGGCTCTCCGGCACTACGTGTGCAGTCGCCCCTTAATAACAGGCGTCGGAATCGCACAAACCTTGATTACTTTATGTAGCGGAAGTGATTAGATATAAGTTTATGACTCGTGACGGTTATCAATATTTTGGCCTTTCACCGTCTTTATTAAATAGATAAATTCGTAACCTAGCGCCCATATCAAAAATGTACTCAAATATCATTTGAAACGCAAATTATTAGTTTTTATCGTAGATATTTCCTTTCAAGATAGCATCCAAAGTTAAAAATATGATAACTTTATCCAATAACTGTAATACATTAACCATACTTATTCATTCGAATAAGCAGGTGGAACAGTCAAAAGGAAGCTGATAGAAATACATTCTAAAAAAAAAAACAAAGACACTGAAACTGAAGATTATGCTATTATAAGCTCTTAGCATTCAGGATCCTACTGCGAGCTGATGTATCAATTTCATGTAAAATTTTAACCCTTGCCGCAGCACCGCCGCTTGTCGCAGGCTCGCAGCACCATTCTGAGATAGCCCGCCCGCCTTTTGGCCTCGTACAGGACTTGTAATAATTAATTTTATGTTTTAGTTTTTTTAAAGTCTCATTTTTAAATTTTAGTTCCTTTGTTTCATTGTTTGTCCTGTGTGAGTCCAATAAATACTTTTTCTTTCTTTCATGCAATACGCCTAATATGTATAAAATTGTTAAAAAATATTATTATCACCATCATCTTCTTGCTCTTGTACTATGTTGGGTCGGCACAATACGCTTTCTTCTTCCATTCTCCCTCCCCCCCTTACCAGTCGCCACTATAAATCTTCATCTATTTAAAAATCATGCCAAAGATCGCTTTCTGAAGTCTCTCGAATCTGTTGTACTTACAATTTCTACGATTTATTCAAAGTAGGTAATTGTCAATGTAACCCTAGAGCGCAATGTCGACTTCTATTTTGTTTTAATTGGCAATGTATTAATCAATAGCTGAGCCGAACTAATTCGTTTTAACGGTACACAAAGCCAGGGTGGGGCGGCTTGTGACGTCACCAATCGATAGTACCCCTGCCCTCAACCCTCGGCGTTACGGGATGATGTAATGCAATATTTTTGTTGAGGTTGTTGAATCATAGTACTCTAAATGTGGGTAGACATGAAACCAGACGAAATGGTACAACTATGCCATGATTTCAAAGCTTTAGTTAAGTCTTCACCTTGTAAATTAATAATCCCAAGCGATAAACAATCTGTGTTGCTCACCTTTCGTGTCAGTTTTGCGTAGCTGTCGATGTTTCTCAACTGCACAGCGACAAGGCCGGCCAACAACCTAGCCTTAATCAACCTGCTTGCTTTTGTGTTTGCTTTGCCGTTTTTATATCAACCGCAGTCAGAATGCCAAACATGTGAACAATCATTTCTGTGGTTTGTCACTTGTTTCTTTCCTTATTATTTTCAGTCATCGACTTTTTCTATCAACTTGTGGTTGGTATATTTAAATAAATCAAGATCAAGTTTAACTTGTAGGTGTATATCACCTAGATGTTCAAAAATGTACGATACAATTAATTTGGCGCTAGCGAAAATGTTTGAAGTAAGTACTGCTTTTTCTTGTTTGACATGTATTTCCTTAAATAACTTAGGAATAATGTTTTTTCGACTAATTTAATAAAAATAACATGTTGTTTTTGCCAAAAGTCGTTAAAATTCAACTTGTAAAACCAGAACGTGTATTCAAGGAAAATTTGCTTAAAATAAAACATACCTATATTCTTTACCGGTTTGCTTGACCAAGGAAAACAAGAAATTTGTATTTATTTTTACTTTTGATACCTCGTTTATTCGTGCAAGCGATTCAAAATAATATAATACTGAATTTAAAAAAAAATGTAAAAGTGAACTTAAAGGACCTTATAACGATATGATGGAAATGGACACTTAATAAATGAGGTTCTAAAAACTCGCCCATTTCCGGTAAAATCCCCACAAACTATCCATATCGTCTGCTTTGATACCAAGAAAACGTCAATGCCAGAAGAAAACCGCAAGAGTTTAAAACTGGGCAAGTTACTCAAAACACAGAGAACGCTGTAAGAAAGCGTTAACCTACCCGATGATTGTATAAGTTTACTAGTTAATACGTGAACAGAACGTAAATAAACATTGACACGTGTTTATGGGTGCGGGCTGGCACATGCGCACTGCAGACCCAGCAATCGATCCGGGCCCACTCCCGGCACACTATACGTGATGCTAGGCTAGGTGGACCCTACGCTAGGCTTCTGCCATATTCCAATCTATCTAGAAGGCATCATTTTGGGTATCTTTCTTCTGGGTGTTGTGCTGGTTGTTGTTCCAGATGTTGCTGTTCAAGCTCCAGAACCATCTTAGGCAGTTGAATTTTGGTGGGAGTTTTCATTTAACAGTTCAGATTTCATAAAAAAAAATATTTTTTAGTTAAATTCCTATAAAGTCAATCATCCTGACTTACTTTGAGCTATTTGTATTATAACAGAAATTCGAATAACAGCCTAGGCACCCCACCAAAGTACTAATTGACTCAGCATAGCCGTACAACAATTTGTAGCTATAAGACATGCAGGTCCCCAAAATCAATAGCCCTGCGGAGGGCGGGTCCCGACTGCAGTAACTCACCCCCGACTAATTATACTATACGAATGTTTTTAATGAAAACTTTGTTGAAAGTCAAAATAATTGTTAGATCCGGAATCGCGTGTGTTGAGCCAACTAGATGTAAATAAACAGAGGTTACCACGTGACTTTCATACTTTTGACCGCGGACTGCGCAAGCGTGATTGGATAATGACTAATGAGTATCATTGCTTTCAATATTGTTTTTTGAATGACATGGATGCAATCGAAAGTCAAATCAAATCAAATCAAATATCTTTATTGGAACAAAAACACATTTCACAAAGTAATTGCGTACGGAAATAGCTGCATTAGTTAAAAACTGTGTCACAGCTATTAACGCCCACCTCCAGGAGGGAGACGACAACGTTCCAGATACAAACATTAAAATAGTAAAAAATAAAATAGTAAACAATTAAAATAGTAAAAAAATAAAATAGTAAACAATTAAAATAGTAAAAAATTAACATGGCAAAAAATAAATTAAATATTATGTAAGTAATTGATGTGCATGTGGGAGTGTTGTATGTGAGTGTAGTGCGTGTCTGTGGAATGTGAGTGTAGAGTGTGTGCTTGTGGAACCCCACAAGCACACTCCGCGCTATTTGTATTTGGTGTGCATGTCTACGGAAGAAAGATCTTTACGGTTTGACTAAGTTCTCCAATTCTTCGTATGTGCGACTATGAAGCCATTGATCAGTAAGTCTTTTGCAATCCCGGAGAGTACATGGATAAATAGAAAGCACTTTATTTATTCTATTATAAAGCACGGGACTGCAGAAAATGAACTGCCGGCGGACAATTTCCAATTTAACACTTGATGTCGGGCAGACTCTGTCAGTTCTACGTTTGTGTCTTCCAAACTTTGGATCAAAAGACAAGTTTGAGTGTTTTCGCAACACTGTATTTAGCACAAAAGAGTGCCTTACTGTGGGTAGCTTCCATAGCGCGTACAGTTCGCTGGTAGGGAACCGATAAGGTTTGAAGGCCATTACCTTAAGGACAGCCCTCTGCGCCCTCTCCAAACGCAGCAGAAGACATTTACCAGCACCACCCCAGACCGAAATACAGTACGTTAAAATGGAATGGGCAAGAGCAAAATAGACAGTTCTCAGAGTAGAGAAATTGGCGGACGTCCTTAGATTTTTAAAAACAAAAATTAATTTTCTTACCCTAGAGACCAGCGAATCGATTTGCTCACTCCATGTCAACGCGCCGTCGACCCAGACTCCAAGATATTTTATTGAGTCCGCGCGCATAACTTCAGGACAGCCACAGGTGTCAGTCCTCATTGTATGACACGCATGAGCTGTCAGACGGAAGGGTGGGGCTGGCTGTGACGCTTTCCTTGGACTAAAAGTGATAAATTTGGTTTTATCCAGGTTGAGGGTGAGCAAATTCTGTGTGAGCCATCTCATAGTAACTCGCAAGGCTGACTCTGCCCGAAGTCGAGCCTCGTTCCAGTCACTGCCACGAACCAGGATTACAGTGTCATCAGCGTAAGCAATTAGTTTAGAGTTTTTTAAGTTGAGTTTGCAGAGCTCGTTTATGTAAACCAGGAAAAGGGTAGGTCCTAAGACACTACCTTGCGGAACTCCGTATGTGAGGAATGCTTCCTTACTGGTGTGGTTGTTTATCCTGATGACTTGCGAGCGACCACTAAGGTAACTCTTAAACAAACTAAGCGGTAGGCCTCTCATTCCAATCCTTTCTAGTTTACTGAGTAGAAGGGGGACAGAGATAGTGTCAAAAGCTTTAGAAAGGTCAAGGAAGATAGCTATTGATTTATCCTTGTTGTTAAGATTTTGAGCTAGTGAACTTATTAATTCTAATATGGCATCCTCTGTGTTTTTGCCTGACCTGAATCCATATTGATTATTTGCGAGTACATTTTGTGAGCTAAGGTAATCCAGCAGACGTTTGTTTAGTACTTTTTCGAGGAGCTTAGACAGAATTGATAATACAGATATGGGTCTGTAGTTGTTGACACTGTCTCTGTCTCCACTCTTGTGAATAGGGTGCACTACTGCCTTTTTGAACACCGTCGGGAATAATCCAGATGTAAGGGCAAGGTTGAAGACGTGGCAGATAACTGGGACAAGAGTGCTTCTAGCACTGTAGATTACTGTTGCCGGGATACCATCCCAACCCGTAGCACTAGTTAGTCGTAGGTCACGAATAAGACAATCTATCTCTTCGTTGTCCGTGCCAAATATAGCCATCGAGTTAGGGTGTACATATAAAGTGCCTGATTCAGAAGTGTTGCTAGAGTTATAGTTTGGGGAGTTAATGATTTTAGATGCCAGTTTTGTTCCCACATTTGCGAAAAAGTCGTTGACAGAATCTAGTGAATGAGTTGGATCTGGAGTTATAGATAACAACTCACTGGCAGAGGCTTTACTTTTTTGGAGATTGGATATAGTCCTAATGAGATTCCAGGTAGCTTTCGGACTCTTGCGATGTTTTTCAAATTCATGTCGTTCATATTCTCTTTTTAATTTCTTTAATAGATTGTTGCAAAAATTTTTATATCGATTATAGGTGATTTTCAGAGTATTATTTTCAGCATCCCTCCTCATTTTACGATACATGTTGTCCCGGTTTCGAATACACCTAAGGAGTCCAGGTGTGATCCACGGCTTCAAAATGCGCTTTCTGTTCGGGACAACAGTAACACGACTATTATGATCAACAACTGAGGAAACAAGGTTGACCATAATGGAAGCCGCAGTTTCAGCGTCTTGACAGTTCATAATGGGAGTAAAGTCAACTTTCTCAAGAGCCACTACGCAAGCATTAATGTCTATACGGTGCTGACGGGAAGGTGATTTAGGGATATCTAATTTCAGATTACAAAAAACTACAACAGGAGCATGGTCAGTAATTAGAGAGTCAAGTGACCATAACCTATCACCATGTATCATGTATTTACACCAAAATGCGGTGCCAGTAGAACGTAGTACTATTTATTCCGTGGTAGTACCTACGTCGGCATTATAGGTTCACCTTCATGGTTTTTTACCTTTGCAAGGTTTTTTTGTTTTGTTCATGTCCACCTTTTATTTCCATGAAGTATACGAAAAAGTCCGTCGTTAATTCTTCGTTATCGTATGTATAACAGCAAAATTTCAAACAGTCTAGCCATGAACATGCAATCGCTTGCGTCATTTTGTTATGAAGTATAGTCAGTATGATGACTTTCAGGATTGAATTCTTATAAAGATAAAGATATATTTATTGCATAACTGTGTACATTAAGTTCTTCTATATTTCCTATGTCTTCAAATGTTCAATCTCAAGCCACCGAGGCCGGGTTTGATTCCGCTAACTTATAAACTTTTTTCAACAATACAAATGAGAGTCCACTGACTGAAGCGTTTGTAAATTAGTCCGGACTGTTTGTCAGAGTTACTCCATGTTAGTATAGTTCATACTGTATTAATTAGGCGATCCTGGTGCAGACCAAACAGTAACTAACTATACCCAAACAGTAACTAACTAGACCAAACAGTAACTAGATAGACCCCGACTGTTTATAGAATAATCAAATTAAGCTTGTTAGTAATTTGCACTTGCAAGCTGAATCCAATTATTCTTTTATCCATGACGAGGTGGAAAATCTCCGTTCAAAGGCAAATCTGATTACTTGATTGCGAATTTTGGACGCCATAAAAACTGCCAGGAGAACTGTGGAACAAAGAGCTGACTGCGTTCGTTACCGGGATTATCTCTTTGTCTCCAAGCACGTCATGGATATGTAGTGGCGCTCTCCACATTCGGTAGATAGAAGCTGCCGCAGTAGTTCATTCATCTTCACAAATTGATGTAAAATATTCAATGCTTGCTAAAAATGTAGTGTTCCTTTCAATGTATACCTATTATTCATTAACTTTTCTTTGCACCTCAACTAAAAATATCTATACCATATACATAAATACCTATACCAGCTATAAACATCTAGGGTATTTTCTAATTTAGTAAGTAAAGCATTTAACACACTCAAATCTATTATTTATAATAACATTTATTGATCTGGCCATAAATTTTGAATTGGTTGTAGGTAAACGAATGTGGCAAATAATTTGCTTACCTACTTTACTTACCAACTAAACTAAAAATACAGACAATACAAATAGAAACATACAAACATATTGTATCCTTGGAAGAAGTGCACGCGATTTCAACATTCTTTAGTTGCTAAAAGTACTATTTATCTACTTATAGAATTCAAAACAACGAAGAAAAAATAACGAATTAGAAAGTAATGTTGAGAACGTGACGATCGAGTTATAATAAAATCAGATTTGGTGTGGTAGTACGTGTGTCGTGTGGCCACGATCAGCGGTCCTCCCCGTCATCTCCGTCTACGTTTACCTGGCCGCATAACTGTTTTTCCTCCGATCCTCAATCGCATACAAAAACCGATGAGTTGCCTTCATTATTATTAAAGCACAACAGAAATGAGCGGCAACATGGCGGTGTTTAACTGCGATTGCGACGTTGCCACGCCGCACGCTCGGCTGACTCGTCACGTGACGTCACGTCTCAAGATGGCCGCCACACCGGTCGCGGCGTCCCCCTGCGCTCTCCCGTCTTCCAGCCGTATCCGATCGTGCGGCTCGGTAATAATAATTTAGAATGCAGCCGTCAGAAAGGAAACCGAGCGAGAATAGATTGAAATTTAATGCATCGAACACGTCGGCTATACGTGTTCACACTAATTGTTATTCTACAACAGATGCTGTTTACTTTCGTTGAATAATATGTATAGACAGTAGTTAGCGGAATCGAGGGCCTGCCAGTACGTGTGGCGGGACTGGCGGGCGACTCCGTGATTCATTTAGCTAATGCTCTAATTACCTAATTGATGACACATTATTATACTGTGGTTAACTTAATCTACTGTATGAGATACTAATATTTATAGCTTACATTCTAAGTGTGTTGCTACGTATACTTTTAATAGATACAGGTGTTTATTCTACTTCAATAATAAGATATGCTAAAACCATTCATTGGCCAAAAGCTTACTCATTAATTGTGATAGGGATACTGTATAATTATTATCCAGTGTCGTTATTTTGATAACACAATCTTTTTTGGTTGTTAGCTGAATTTCTGATTCTACTTCATGGTCATGTTATACTTATAGCACTCCACGTATTCAATGAATATTTTATGAACAAAATGTAAAACTCGTTGCATCTGTTAAGGCGTGTATATTGTGCATGTATCGTGGTGGACATCGTGCGATAAGCGTGTTGTGTATGTCGGGGCAGGGCTCGCGGGCTCGCAGCGTGGCGCGAGTGGCGCATCCGCGTCGCGGCTAACGGCTCGTCCTCGGCGCGTCGTCGTGCTGCGCGCGCTGACGTCACCGCTCGATAATGGCCGCCGCCGCGCGCCGCCCCGGCCCCCCGCCGCGGCTGCCTTTACTCGAGCTTCAGTCTCTCGTCGACCCGCTCAGAGAGCGATTGCCTTTAACGTTACGCACCTTTGATATCTGACGTCCGCGAACCAAGTGTGAAATTGTTAAGTGTTTTATGTGTACCATGGTGACGGTGTTTTTCGTATCAGGCAAGAAAAATCTGTGACAATTTACAAGAGACACGAGGAAGACCGATCTCTCGCTCACCGATCAACACCCGGCGGCGAGATGTCGGTGATGCAAAAGCGTCAGCACTGCTACCTGTGCGACTTGCCCCGTATGCCGTGGGCGATGTTGCATGAATTTTCAGAGGCGGTGTGTCGTGGATGTGTAAATTATGAAGGCGCAGACCGCATCGAAGTGGTTCTGGATACAGCTAGGCAGCTTAAGCGTGCCCATGGGTTCCAGGAGGGCCGCGGTCCGACCCACGCTAAAGGAGGTCACCGAGCACCGTTAGAAGCGCATCAAAATGGAGCGGAAACTGCAGCAAGGGGTCAACCGGCTCCACCGGCACATCATGCTCCTACGACTGGATTTACTTTACATCATCCGCGGCCGACCGCAAGTGCTGGGCTTTTAGCCGAGTACGGTGGTAGGCGCGAGGAACACGACGGTAGACGGCTGGCACACCTGCCGACACACCACCTGTCGACACACGCCGGCGCGCGCTTGGCTCCTGGCCTTGCACTGAAGCGACAGTTGGATGAAGATGACCACCAGAACCACCACGAACCCGCCAAAAGGCCCCTGGAGGAACACTCTCGGCCACCGCTAACTCGTGGTGATTCCCTGCCTGCAGTCTCATTAGCAGCTCCCTTTGCTCCAGACCGCGTGTTCAAGCAAGAGAAGCACCCATTGCGCACACCCTCTTTTGATGCTTCTTCGTTCAAATCTAATGGTGAGTCTCTTTCAAAGATGCTTTTCTGTTAATAATGATTCCCTGTTCATTAAGAACATTCCAAGTATCAAAAGTCGATGTTAGTTTAGGGTGCCGGATTTAAAGATTTCTTTGTAAAACTACTGCACAATTAAAATTTGGTAATCCATAAAGTTTCTTTTAGCTGGTTTTATGATGTGCTAATTGAGCCCTATGTAGGATTTCAGATTCGGGATAGGGATTTATGAAAATCAGTCATTCTGAAAAGTATTTTTATGATTAAGTACTTGCTTAAGAACTAGTTCGGATTGAAAATTGGACTTCTAGCTGGCACGTTTAAATTTAATTGAAACGCACTCTTGTCTCTATTTTATAAACCTAAATTAGGACATTTCTTAAAACCAACAAAAGACAAACTGTTTTTTGTGCTTGTTTACCTATCCGCAATCGTTAATAATAGATATTATGATAGCGGAGAAACAGAATATATAAAGAGTAAACATCAGTTCCATACCCAGCCTGGTCTTCAGCACCAGGTTGGGTAGGTAATTGATGAAAAAAGGTGCATGTAAAGAATCTCTTATTAGTTCCTTGATTTCTTGTGGAAAATATGAGTGATGATTTGTACAACACGAAATTTCCATTGTTTACAAATATCAGAATGTAACCTACATAGTGTAAAAAATTGTTATTTATTAGAGTCACGCGCAATTTGATAACACGAACGATAGCAAACGAACGTGAACGTGCTCAGACGGATGAGTGTAGATGTTTTGCGCAAGCGTCCGCCACGGGATTCATAATCTAGGTAGGTGCATTAACTCAGTCCATAAATACGAAACCGGTCCGACTGGTTGAGCGTTCTCGAAAGCGAGCCCGCGCCCGCGGCCTCTCGCACACCACGACACTACGTACAAACACCCACGTAATACAGAACGCGCCACAGCGCCGTGAATGCATGCACGACACGGCGGTGTGGCAACGTCGCGTGACGACATTTTCGCTCGCGTACGTATGTAGGTAGGCCGACGGGCGAAAAAATATAGCGCCTGCCTACGCTTGGCAGAGTGGCTCGACCACATTCCGTTGGCGTGTGTATAGGGAGCTCGCGGCCGCTCGCCACGAGCCGCCGGCCAAAAAGGTCACCGTGCGTGACGTCACCACAGCCATATGGGCCGTGCCTTTACACAGAACCAACCGACCATAACTCACGCCCTTTTGCACGTTACTCTAATGAATAATCCAATGTTTATATTCAATCACAATAGAAGAAAGTAGTTCTGGTCGACCGCATTGCTTGTAGCAACTGTGTAACTAGCATGTCATCTAGGTAAACAACGAATATTTTGCTTGATCATTAATGCTGATTTTATTCAATATGCTAATATACAATTTCCCAAACAGTCATGTTCTATCATTAATATGCTATTGTGGTGTGATAAAAATTTTGTCATAAAGGAAATGTGTTATCAATCACACATTGGCAGTAACCTGTTGATAGCGCCACAGTCAGAAACGTATAAGCATGAAAATATTATTTACGATATGCTAGCAGCAGTTTTTCTTTTATTTTTGTTGTTTATTTTAGATAATGTAATCTGTTAGTGTGAATTGAAATCGCAATAAAAGTTTCATAACGTAGCAACGGCCGGCTGACAGCGTACACATACGGGACCCACATCACGGGATGTTTGGCAACGTCGCAGTGGCTCGTTCGCGACACGATTCGCTGCACATACGAGTGTGGCACTCGTATCTTCAATTATTATACGTACTTAACCGTCTACTATAGCAGTCAGTCCGAAAGGCCTACCGCGCGCCGCGACGTTGTGTGACCAGGCAATGACACATCGCCGTTCACTACGTAGCTTGTATTAACACACAATGCTATTTATAAGATATTATATGCGTGTGCGAACGTGTGTTTACTATCCGTCGGTCCACCGCAAACGATGTGTCATCCAACATTGAATGTGAGGTTATTCGGACAAATTGAAATGATGTCGTATGTCTGTGGTGCGTCGACGAAACTCACGTTCAACGTCTTGTGCCAAATACTATTCTGAATGGTGACATATGGAATTAATTTTCACTTTTATTTCGTTTAACACGTTAGAATTGACAAGCATCATCGCAGAAGTTTGGCGGTGTATGTTCTTTCTTAATGTCTGTCTGCCACACATTTATTTCGCATTTGTTTATGTTGTGCAATGTGCGTAGGCATTTTACATATTTTATCTCAATCAGTAGACAGCAGGTTATCTGACTAGTAACAATTGAAATCCTCTCTTTAATCATCAAGTCCTTTATAAAGCTATATCTAAAAAATGTATCATAATATCGACTTTTGATATTCTACTGTTGTTACCACGCAGTATCGTGACAAGAAAACCATTTTTTCACAGGCTATGGTAACGCGACACCGCTGACAAATGGCTCAGCTGGGTCACCACTGGGTCGCACGGCAGGCTCGCCCCCAGTGACAGGAGTGACCGGGGTCGGCCCGTCCCCGATGGCCGCTCTGATGTCTGTAGCAGACACATTGCCTCCCGGCTCACCGCGATCTGCTGGTGGTTCACCACCGCAGCCACCTCCACAGAGGTCTGCCAGTCGCTCCAGCCAACACTCGCCCAACTCATCAGGTACGAATACTTGAAACATCACTAAACCAAACTCAAACCCAAATCGTATAAATGTATGCCGTTGTTTGATAAACGCGGCAAACCAGTTTATACATTTTATTCGTACCGTTGAAAAAGATTCACTACAATTAAACGTGTCAGTGTATCGTGTAGAAAAGAAAGTAGTTGCGAACTCGTCAGTTTTTGCAAAAGTTGTCGGTACAGATTAACGGTAGTCCGCGTTCACTGTGTCGTATCGTGAGAGGGGTCGGACTCGGGCGGGCGTCCGATCACAGCGCCGGCGCTGCCGAGACGCGGCGCGGCGCCCGACGACCGCTTGCGCCCATACCGTCCAGCTACAGTCTGCTGACCTATCACGAGCCTCACCTCGACATGTGGCTAATGCGACAGCGGACGCCACTCTCATTGTACTCACATCTCCCTCTTTGTTGAACTTGCGTATGGCAGACGGTAGCTAACGATTCCATTCCGGTCCGACAGGGTCGAACGGCGGGCGGCGGTCGTCGGGCTCCCGGCACGTGTCGTCGACGACATCGGTGTCGTCGACGGAGGCGGGAGAAGGCACAGAGGCGGCAGCGCCCACGCCCGCGCCGCTGCTCAAGTGCACGCTCTGCCAGGAGCGCCTAGAGGACACGCACTTCGTGCAGTGCCCCAGTCAGCCTCACCACAAGTTCTGCTTCCCCTGCTCCCGAGACTCGATCAAGCGACAGCAAGGATCAGAGGTTAGTTCTACATTTTATTTTATCAGTCGGTTCATTATAACTATGAATTAAATACCTGTTTCTAAATTCCAATTTGTCAAATATTAACAAATTGTTTCGTCGTCCACAGGTATACTGTCCAAGTGGGGATAAATGCCCATTGGCAAATTCGACGGTCCCATGGGCTTTCATGCAGGGTGAAATAGCTACGATCCTCGGTGAGGAGTTCAAGCCGAAGAAGGAACGGGAGACCTAGGGCAGCGCTCCGCAGCCCCGACTTTACCTCTTGTCCCTCTCGTTGTGAACCGCACGGGAGGAGTATGTCCGCGGCACGCGGCCGCAAGCGTCGCATGGGCGCGCGGCTCCGCGGCGGGGCGAGGCCGGGCCCTCGTCCGTACAAACCGATCACTTGTATATAAATTTGTAAATAGTAAACTTGTATCTTTAGTTCGCTCACCGATAGCCATCGACTATACGGACACGGATTTCGCGGCTGGCGAGCGGCGTCGGCTGTACCGCAGGGCGCTGTGCTCGGCGTATCGCATCTTTTTATTTATTTATTTGAGCTCGTGCCGTCGGCTGGTGTCGACCGGCGAGTGCGGTGCGATATTCCGAGTGTGGCGCATGTCTGTTTTGACGAATTTTCGATTATTACTATATTGTGTTGACGTGAAGACTATTCACGCTAAAGAATGTGATGATCTGAGGTCCTCCTCGTTAGGAGTTGTTACATTTCGAGGGTGGTACGCTGCTTTGCGAGCAGACATTTCTTCGGATGCCATTTTCTTAGTTACCCTTAGGTCCTGAACCATAGTGAACATGGCATTTATTTATGTGATTCTTATATACAAGTATTATACGATATAATAATCATGACATTATGTAGTCCAGAGTACTGATTGTAAAATCGTAGTTATTTAATAACGGATGCGTTTCGCTCCCTGTACAGACCGTAGATTGATGTATATTGTATTTATCAAATACGGCGCATGCAAAATAGTCTTATTTTACTAAGAATCGATTTATTCAGAGTGGCTCGAGTTCCGTTACTGTCTCGCAACTGGCGACAAAATTCCGCTTATGAGATTTTGGTTAAAACTTATAATTATTTTAGCGGCAATGATAATTGAGAAGAAATCAAAATTGTATTGTGACGCTTGACAAGCGTCTTTTGAGTTGATTATTTTGTAAGGATAAGTTATACTTTACTCGGGAGTGTGGTTCGCCCGCGCCGCAACCGTCGCTCGCGCGGGCCACGGGTGCGGCGCGTGCGCCGGCGAGCGCAGTATTAGCGAGATCGCTTTGCATACGTGAGGGGGCGTACCTAGTCATTTTGTGAAATGTCAAATTGTCAGAACCGCGACCACGCGGCCGTTATAGGAACTCTTAAAACTCGCTGCTATTTGTATAAAGTGAAGTAATCAATATATTATTATCATTATATATGTCATAATGTTAAACGATTCGTAGTTTACGTCAGTTTCGAAAGCTATCAGACGACGACCGTTTAGCTTCAGTGCACTCTTGATTTTGTCAGCAGATCCAGTGTAGTGTGCGATATGATGATCGAATCTTGAATCGTTAATTCTTTTTATTGGTACTCTAGTTGGTGATTTTATGATGTAATATTTAAAATTATATTGTCTGCTGAATCATTCTCAAGATTTCGATCATTGTTAAGTTTAAGTATTTATGCTTGTCAAAACTTAATCGTACCTACTTCAATATCGTTAAATTCGATAGCTTTTATATCTTTAAATCGAGACGATACAGTGTCTTTAAATATTAAAAGTTAGAGCATACAATGAAATTGATATGTCGTTTATTTATTTTAGATGTTATTTGTGTACATATACGTACGTTGTACATACTTTGTCTACATGTAAATATTTAGGTAGCATTGGTATACAACCAATACAATCAGGGCTAGAGATCCAGTATTAATAGGACATTGAGCCATGTTGTTTATTATATAATTATTTTAAACTATTATTACTCGTTGTTTTTCTAAATGTTAAAATTTGATTCTATTTGTGCTTAACAAGAACTATTACTTCTATACATACATAACTTTTACATAATAATACTTTTCGTATTGAACTATTTCTTCTCTATAAATCTTTTTCAGCTGGGTATCATTTTATTTTAAATGATGTTCTTCAAGTGGATTTAACTTAGTTGTCATGATATATCGTATTTTCATATTGTCAGTGGGCTTTTTATTCAACGTCGCGATTCTGATAGATTCGAAATTGATATTAGTATTATCAGTGGAAATCACCCTTTGAATGGGTTTGTCAAATATGAATAATATTAATTGTCGCCAAGATTGGCAAAGGTGAAAAATTGTAAGCACAAATTGTGCATAATACTTTTTTTATGTATTTGTATTGTTACATGTACGTCAATATCGGAGTCGAACACTAAATTTACTAAGACGTTTGTTTTCCTTTTTTTTTTGCTGGAATTTTATTAATATTGCGCTTGATTTGTTTCTTCCTTTACATGAAAATGTAGCTTTGACATTAATTTATAATTTTGCCAAATGTTGTAACAAGGATCTCAAAACTGTTGTACATGATATTAAGAGGAGTTCTTCAGGGTTTTATTCTTGGTCCACTTTTGTGGAGAGGCGCAATATGTTGTCAGCGTGTCGTCGTGTTAGCGTACATGTAACATATCAAACTATTACTGTCCGCCTTTACCCATAGGCTTGTTTGTAGACGTCGACAATGTATCGACACAAAACATATGTATCATTTTGAGACTCGTCTCTTTCTTACTGTAAGCAGCAAGTGAAATGCTTCGATTAAGACGTTAATGTAAATGTTGGTGAAATACAATTGATGTGATTTTGTATATTTTCGCATTTTTATTTACCCTGATACTCGCACTTCAATACAAATACAAATAATTTATTTTCATAACACAGGTTCAGAGGATATTACAAAAGGTTCATAAGGTACACTGTATTATAACCATGCGAGGTGTGCAAATATATTAGGAACATTATGAGATCAGATCAATTAATAAAATTCAGTAGTTATTAAATTACAACGTCATTCAGGATATAGATGATCAATTTCATATTCTTGCCTTCGTTGGACCAATATCACACGGTTGTTTTTTATAAGCCGCGAAACAGACAATGGAAGCTTTACATTCAGCAAGTTTTGTGGTTATTCCAAAAGTCTAATATGTACCTAAGATGTGAAAACAACCAAACTTTTTCCTCAATTTTACCTACCTATCCTAGTCTTTGCCCAATTTATTTTATATTTGTCAACAACATAATATGACACATTTGAGAGATTCTTTCGGTAACTTTTACTAGTTTCGGCCGACCTAATAAAAGTAATCCGTTATTTTCGTTTGTTTATGAGTTAATAAACGTCGTTGACTATGCCTACCTGAGTTTGCATTAGTTTAAAAGTAATCATGGTTGTTGAGCGATTTGCCGGTGGATCCCTTAAGTTGTACCATACTATATCTACCTTTCTATGTAATAATGCAGTTCAAATCAAAATATCTAAAAGTTTTGTAATGTTTGTGCACAGAGCGGAGCGCGAGCACGACGGACCGCTCCGAGCCCCTGTGCCTGACCAACAGATGAGAAGCGTCGCAGCCAGATACCCAGTCGATCGATATTTGGTTAGTTACAATATATTACCTACCACGCTGACTATCCTAACACGCAGATAACATGTTGATTGCTGACCTCTTTACTTGTAATCATGCCTAATGGATCCAACTAGGACGCGTGTGTTTATATTGCCCTGAAAATCATAGCACATTAAGATCATAGTTTAATAATGTTTAATTTTGTTCCTTATTTCCGTTTTTCAATTTTCAGGTTGAGAGCAGCAACAAGTTCGAAATGGTTAATATCATAGATGATGAGATATGGAACACAGAACCAGCTTTAAAACCAGAAGATGAAATAATACTAAGGAAACTGCATGATACGCTGCAATCGACTGCGGATGACCTGAAGCTACTCTCCGGGGAACTGTCGAAATTTCATGAGCCGGGCTTACATGTCAAAGCTACTCCCACTCCATTAGATGAGGAATTTAACGAAAAAGTTCACATCGAGGAAATTGTAAATGCCAAATTCCATGGATACAAAATCATTGATAAATCTTCACAACCATTACCTGTACCAGAGCAGAAGTCGAGGAAAGATAAAACAAACGATAACAGACCTAGTTTTAATTCGCAAAATCTTAAAAATATTAACGTTGACGTTCCGGTTAATAATCGACCACTTAAGAAGAAACCTAATATTAATAGAAATTTAGAAATAACTCGCACTAAGGTAATACAAATAAATGGTGATACAAATAGCACAAAGACTGAAAAGCTTAATAATGGTAAAGTAGTTAACGCCCCAGCAGTAGCTTATAACGAATATTCTTATAAATATGTAGATCCTAAAATAAAGACGCCAAGCAAAAGTTTACAAATCCAGGAAATGCCAAGTATAAATATAAGAAGCGAATTGAAAGAGCAGAAAGTTCTGCAGTTAGATATATTACCAGAGGTCAAGAAATCTGAAAAGCCCGAGATAGTAAGCAAAAATGTAGCAGTAGTCACAGTACAACATGAGACCAGTAAACCTATAAACGAACTGGGCATAACATTGTCTAAAGTAGTCCACGAAGTGCCACGACATCAACAGTCAAATCAATCTATTACGACAAACAAACGGAAAGTGTCAAAAATGTCTACATACGATAGTAGCGGCTCGACTACGAACAATATAAGCTCTGACACACAAATAAAGTTAAAGACACAGAAACGTGTCTTAACAAACATTAGATCTTCGCCGAAAAGTTCAGTGCGCAACGATCGCAAGAAAAGTAATGTTAAAAAAGAGTCATCGCACTTAAATTTAGAAGAGTGGAGAAAGAAATTGGATTCCGTTTATGGTACAACTTCAACGAAAGGTAAGCCGCAAACTAAACGTAAAGCTAAGTCCTCCTCGACAAAATCAAATAAACACCAAGAAAACAAAACTAAACAAAATAACATGGAGTACATACCTTATTCTAAACTAACTGTAGGAGGTGCAAGGGCCAGTGACATTGAAAGAGAAATGTTAGACATTCCTTACAATAGAGATATACCATTGAGCCCTATCTTAGATAGGATATTAAGCAGTAAGGAGAATTCATTAATTATACATAGCTCTGAAGCCCATAAACCAAAAGATAAAGTCAATATTCTTACCACATCTGATGAAAATTTATTACAAGAAGTAATTGATATAGAAAAGACTGTAAGTGAGACTTTATCGAAAAATATTAAGAATACCAACAGTGATGCAAACAAACAAAAAAATAATAGTGATGAAGTCAAAGAAAACGATAGCTACGTTGACGATTTTGAAGATGACAAATCTGATCGCTCAGAACAATCAGGTAATCAAAAAACAAATAGTACACATTCCATTGATAATAAGAATTTGAGCGATGAAGAAAATACTAATCGATCAGAAAACGATGACAGTGATAACGATGATCATAATAAAGAGTTTGTACCCGTTCCGAGTTTATCGCAAACTAATATTCAAAACAAAACTTATACAAAAATTTCAAACCTATCTTTTAAGAATCAAGTTGATATATTTGAATTCGTACACTCAGTTGACACGCAGGATTCGGCCACACAAAGTATTGCAAAACAAATCATAACTCCTAAAGAGACTCAGACGTCGCCCATTCCTGATAAAAATATACTACCGATTCACAACGACCTTTGGACCAACCAACCAACCATAGACCCTAAAGGTGAAGTCGAAAAAATGTTTAATTTAGAAAAAGAATTTATCAAAAAACTCATAGTTGAAGAGTATGGCGACCTATTGGAAAAGAATATTGAGAAACCGTCGTCTTCTAAAGAGGTTGAGATAAGGTTAAACGTGGCGGCATCACAGAAAAACACTCAAACTTCTCCATCACACGTGAAGAGTATTATGACTTCACCTACGAGAACTAAAACAAGAACTACTTCACCATTCTCTAGACTAACTGTCGATCATCACACTAGCCCATTAATTTTTGTCGTGAATGAAGATGAGATTAAATTAGAAATTGAACACGCAGAAGATCCTGGCATTTCCATCAACTTATCATCACCACGATTCAGTTTGCGTTTACCACGAACTTCTACAGAAGTTTTATCCAATATAGGAGATAGTGTTCCACGGTCCGGAAGAAAGACTGCTTCGAAAGTACAAAATTTAAAGAAAACTAATGTAACAGTTACAAGTACAAGCTCTTTGGAAGCTGATTCCTCAGAGATCAGTAGTTTAGGCGAAGTGAGACTTAGAAGGAAATCAAACAAGACTAGAATTGTCTCAGATACAGGCTCCGTCACTTCTTCTTCTGCATCAGATTATCCATCAGGTATATTACCTTTGAGGAGCGAAGGCGAAATGAGTATAGGTCGCAATAAAAAGTCTTCTAAACAAAACAAAAGCGAAGGAGAAGCCAGTTTTGGTCTGTTGTGAACTTATACATGTTAATTTTATTTGAATTTGATCTAAGATTATTCTTTTGGTGCCTTAGCTGTTGAGTTTTGTGTAGGTGTAATATTAATGAGGATCAGTACTGCTAAAGCTAAGATTTTGTTAGTAATATTGTTGATACTGAACGAATGGGTAACTGGGCAACGAAATGTTATTCCCAAATTATAATTTTTATGAAAATGAATAGTAAAATTTTAAAATTGTGATATTTCGTAAAACGATAGAAGAATTATGTGGTCATTATTAAAGTTACTGTAGTTGTTGAATATATATTTAAGGTGATAGCTACAGTACTGATTTTCATTACAAAATTAAATAGTACTACTGTGTGTTCATTCATCAGCGTCGTTAATTGTTGTTCACCTGAAGTACAAATCAGTTAAGCATGATATACATATAATTTTACCTTGTAAGTATGTGTAAATAGTAAACACGTTGGCAAAATTAGAGGAACACAAAATAAATTAAATCTTTTAAGGCAAAGCTTTGTCACTTGTAGAGCTTTTTTGGGAAATCATCAAATGACCCCCCCCCACTCTGGGCGAAGCGGAAGGGAGTGTCAGACTTGTACTGACTAAAACCCATCCATGTTCCTTCTTTGCCCTTTGTGTTCCAGGGCCACGGTATATCTTTCGAACAGTCCCGCAGCCCTGGCAGGCATCGGCCGTTGCGGACCCCTACTTATTTGCTGACTTCTCTTTGAGGCGCACGTGGAACACGAACGCGCCGTCGACACGGCCTGTCGTCATAAGACGACTCCATGTCGCCATGAGATCACGCCGGAGGTCTGTCCGCTGAGCGGCAATTTGCCGCGGCAGCGGAGTTTCCCCCCGACGTAGTGCCTCCGCGCACCATTCGTGCAGGCATGCGAGGACTATCGCCTCCAGATCCCATGGCGGCAATCCGGCAAGGAGGCTAGCCGCTTCGCCGGAGATCGTGCGGTACCCCCGGATTAGCCTTATGGCTATTACCTTTTGGGGCGCGTTCAGGTAGTGGGCGGCTTGCCGCCTCAAAGAACGCGCCCACACCGGGGCCCCGTAAAGGGCCATGGACCGCACGACCCCTGCGTAGAGCTTCCGGCAGGAGGCGTTTGGACCCCTCAGGTTGGGCAAGAGCCGCTTGAAGGCAGCCCCTGTCCGTTCCAGTTTGGGAGCCAAACGTCGGAAGTGCTCCACGAAGTTCCACCGGCTGTCGAGGACGAGTCCTAGGTACTTCAACGTCGACCCGACGCCGATGGAAACCCCTCCTGCCGTCAGTAGGGATCCCGACGGTGGCGCATTCCGAGGCCCATGAAAACAAATGGCCTCGGACTTGTGCAGTGCCACCTCGAGACCCAATTGCCGGATCCTCTCCACAACTATCGCAACCCCGCGTGTCATGTTTTCGGCCGCCGCCTCGTGCGACCTCCCTTGTGCCAGTACCAGCGTGTCGTCAGCGTAGCAAACTACACTGACGCCAGTAGGGAGGTCGGCGCGCAGCACCCAGTCCTAACCGATGTTCCACAAGGCCGGCCCCAGAACCGATCCCTGTGGAACACCCCACGACATCTCTCGCCGGTTCCATTCTCCGCTTCGACCAGGGTAGATGACGGCTCTATCCGTCAGGTAGTCCCCGACCATCACTTGTAGAGCTTTAAAATCAAAATAAGTTTATTATTCAATAAAAACAAAACAGTTGTGGCATATACAGGGTGTAACAGAAAGGGTATATATATGGAAGGATATGCTGCAGACCATCAAACTGAACAACTTTCTCTTTGGGTGCAATATCATAAATGCGAAAAAATTATCAGCTGTCCCATACAAAATTTCAATATCTACTCGACCCAAATGTATGAACACTCTCTTTAGGTGATGACACTTCAGATTTGGTTTTTGCACTGTAGTAAGGATGTCCGAAAGGCTTTAAAGGGTTTCACTTCTTTACTATCAAGTTCCCTATCAGATAATTAGATGGTTGATGTTATTATTTCATCAATAGTACACTCTTAGTAACTCAGTTTTTTTTTTATGGGGTTAGCTGTTAAATTGTTATTGTCTTCAAGTACATGATTCTTTTAAGTGAAAATGACTCAATCGCTAATTAAGAAGTTTGTTACCGATTTAAAGGTCCACTAATTTTGCCAAGTGTATTTTAGTATATTTTTTACGCCATTTAGTTATATTGTGATTAGGGAAATAAGTGTATTTTTTGCATTATGAATTTATGACTGAATAAACAGTTGTTATTAAATTTTGATTTTTATTTAATTGTTTTGTAAGCAGTTTTTAACACCGTACTTAAGACCTTTGGGACATAAAAAGTTACAGCTACAGTTAAAACCGTTAATCGGTTAAAAACAGTCATGATTAGATTCAGTTTAGTCTTATCTACATTTAAAGTAAGAATGTTACTCTGCAGTCACTTTCCAACTAAACCAAAACCAGGCTGAACAGCGCTGAAGGGGCGGGAGGAGGTTATTTCGCCTTAGATAGTTTAAGATGTGTGAGTTGGTTGGTCTGTACGAGAAATAAAGCAGGCACTAAGATGCTGCCCTGCGGTACTTCATATGTGATTGGAAGGTTCTCACTACTATTCGCAGCAAAACGAACACATTGAAATCGCATATCTCCTGTTGCACATAATTATCTACTTCTTAACCAGCTCGCAGTTAATTTTAGTACCGCTTTTATCGTGTCCAAGGAATCTAAATTATTTCAAATAAACATATTTCTGTTATCAACCATTTTATTTTTTTAGTGTTGTTCTCTAAATAACTTGATAGCAAATTATATTGATTGCTGTTAACATTGATAGTAAAGAACATAATTAGAATATCTTTAGATGTATGAAGACGTCCGTGTCTTGTTGGATAAAGAAAACAAACATTGTCGTTCACTTATGAAAATGGTTATTTTTATATTCTCCATCTTAGCGACATGTATCGGTAAAGAATTGGAACCATTATACTTATGCGATTTTTGTCAACCGGAACAACTTCATATTTCCTTTGGGGGTAAGTTCATAAGAGTTGGTTAAGAATTAGGGTTACCCCGCAGCAAACTTTCTTACTGTTCTTTTCTCGTATTTTGACTTTAGCAATAAATAAGATAAATGAAGAAGTAACCATGGATTTAATAAAATTTGCTAATTTATTCATCATTCCCTTTCCCTTTTCCCAATTCATTTAGGGTCGGCGCAGCATGTCTTCTTCTTCCATACTTCTATGTTAATAGTCATCTCATCAGACACTTCCTTTCTTGCCATATCGTCTTTTAAACAGCCCATCCATAGTTTCTTTGGTCTTCCTCTACTCTTATATCCATTCACATTCATACTCAAAAGTTTCCTCACGACATTTTCCTCGTTCCTCCATATCACATTGCTATTGCCCACTGGCTAACTTATTCTGTTACTTATTTAAAAAAAGAAAATCAGGTGGCCTAACATGTCATGTTTTTTTTTTGTTTCAACAAGAATTTTCTATTATTCTCAATTCTTAAGGATTTATGGGGATTAAGTTAGACCACATTAGGTTTTGGTATGAATTACTTACAAAGGTACGACTTACAAAGCGGTTTCATAACATGCAAAGAGAATCGACAACAAACATTAAAGGCTTGTGAAAAGTCCCTCCTCAATTAACCTATGGTAAAAATATTACGTCCTCAGTCATTTCAGTTTATTATTCTCTTGGGTTGAACGTGTACACATGTAAATAGAAATATTTCAGAAAAGGCGAACGACATAGTAGTAACATGGTCGACATTTCAAAGTACCAACGAGTCGCGGGTGCAGTACGGCGAGAGATATAACAATTTTAACCTGGAGGTAAACGGAACGTCCAAACTGTTCATTGATGGAGGATTCCTGGCCAGAAGCCAATACATACACACTGTCACGCTCAAAGATCTAAAGTTTGGCACCAACTATGGTAAGTGTTTTCGTCTTGTAAATGTTTTCAAGAAACTTTTCCGGCAAAACCGTGTTTCCTATGGGTATTTCAGAGATACATAAATTAACTTTAGTCATAGACTAGTTTCTGTCTTTACTCATTTTTGAAAATTCAGCAAAAGGCGGCCGAGTAAGTTAAACCTGGTGTAGATCTTCGAATCGAACAGTGGTATTGGTTTTTTTCCGTTTTTAGTAACCCATAGTCTGGTTTTTGTTTCGATCGGTCGGTTACTTAAAAGCTTTTTCACCAAACTGCTGTAGGTCCTGGAGAGCTCTACAAAGAGGATTTAAAAATGACATTTAAGAGGTATAAGGCACAAGGTGGTTCCTCATCCTCCATAGAAATGGAAGGATCCTCCGACCAGACGGGGGTTGTGTCTGGTGGGCTACTGCCCGACGGTTGTTGTATAATGCTAATCTCGCGAATAATTTTGATTGCGCGATGTAGGAATGTAGTTTGTATGTTACCTCAAAGAAGTCGCTACAAGATAATACCTGGGTACACTCTATACTTATCTTATCTGAAGCTGATCGTACGTGGAATCCAAAAAAATAGGGAGCTTTCCTTTCGAGCAAAGAACTGTAAACAATATTAACATGAATTAACATTAATGTCAATATTGGCCTGTCGGTTTAGTCTACCACGCGGGCTCGGTGTACGGCTGGTCCGAGAGGTTCTCGTTCCACACGCCTCCTGAAGGCGAGGACTTTTCAGTGCGAGCTGCCATCTACGGAGACTTGGGCAACGCTGATGCGCACGTATGTTACTATTCCAATCAATTTTTAACCTGCTTCGGTGCAGATTTACAGACGCTTCTAGCCTGGAGTACAAATGTGGTGATGTCATATCGTGTCCTGCAGGGTACGCATGCCTGTACACTACAGAAATTGCTGTACGCTAGTTCACGCTAGTGATAGCGACAAACTCATAGCCAAGTTCTGGGCTGACTCATTATCGATTGCCATCGACTCACTAAGAAGAAGATTATATGATCTCTTCGCCAATCCCTATTAATCAGTTTCTAAGGGATAGGTCTCCTTCTCCACGTCGTTCCTTCCGGTTTCCGGCCTCCAGCCTGCTCTCTCATTCCTGCTAACCTGTCCAGGTTGTTAGGACCGGTTTACACCACAACGAAGACGAGCAGAACAAGGAGGAGGTGCAAGGTTGAATTTCAATCAATACGACTGGTCGATGCCTGCACGTCCCTTTCCCGCCGCGCTCGTCTTCGATTTAAGTACAGTAGAGACCATAAGTGCAGTAGCAATTTCACAAAACGATTGCATCAAAACAAGTCGCACTTACGACCTTTTTCCATAACAAACATTTTGCACACATACACGATCTCGTATATCGCTCTCTTTCATAATTATCTAGTCAGAAAGAGTGCGATATAATGATCATTTGCCTTAGTGACAAGCCTGTCATGTCGCGACGGAGTATTAAGTTAGTGATATTTAATTTCAAACAAACAATTATGTGTCTATCTGGCTTAGCGGTTAACGCTATAGATAAAATGTCTCGCACAGTATAGTCTGCGTTCGAACCCAAGTGACATTACACTTTTTGTGTTTTAATTATAAATGATACGTTAGACCCGATGAGATATGTTTTTCTAAATATTAGTTGGAACTTATTATTAACAAAAAAGATGAGGGTGAATGTGAAACAAAATAAACTTCTGGATTGAACAAAGTAGTTAGTTATGACGTTGTTAGTTGGTGAACTTTGTTACGAGCGTTTGTGTTATTATTACGATTAGCGTATTGTTTGATTGTCTTTATTCAAGATGCAAGCTAATATTAGTATTGATGACAGGGCAAATATTGTCACTTTGCGTAAAAATGGGCTTAATATTTCTCAAATTTCAACTGAAACTGGCTTAAAATGTGTAAGTTATTTTTAAAAATTATAATTATTATGATGATAGTTGTGGTGTGTGATTTTCTTATTATTAAATAAATTGCTAGTTGCAAATGTGTAATCATATTTTGTTTTTTTTTTTGAAATTCTGTTAGCCGTTGGGTAAAGAGGTTTGAGGAAGAAGGTAGTCTGAAGAGTCGTCTAAGAAGTGAAAGGCCGCTGCTTATGAACCCGACTCAGCGACGTTTTATGGTGGAAGAATATGAAACAAATGGTTTCATTCCAACTATAATGTTTGCAGAGCAATTGGATACTTATTACAGACTGTTCGCCA
Source organism: Noctua janthe (assembly GCA_910589295.1). Lineage (NCBI taxonomy): Eukaryota > Metazoa > Arthropoda > Insecta > Lepidoptera > Noctuidae > Noctua > Noctua janthe. The sequence continues at coordinate 1,004,061 of OU342565.1, read as the reverse complement.
TGCAGTCCATGCTGAAGGTTTACATCATCGGAAGCCAGCTAAAAACCATTTTTGACACAAAAACACAGGGAGGAAAGACTGCGTTTTGCTCGAGATTATTTACATTTTAACTGGGAGGTGACTGTATTTTCTGACGAGAAGACTTTCAAGTCTTGCCAAAAGGAAGACTTAATTTATGGCGAAAAAATAATAATACTTAATTTAATAAGTAGACCGGGTAACTAAATATTTAGTAATATTAACATAACCGTAAATAAAAAAAAAAAATATAAGAAATAAATTTTAAATTTAATGATCTTAAATTGGGGTTTAGTTTCAATATTCTTTTCGTCAAGAAAATGAACACTTAAGCTATAACCTCAATACATTCAATGTGACGTTACATTAAAAAAACACGTTCATAAAGTCTAACTCATATATTAGTATTCAATTAACTCTGCTGAATACTGATACCTTTAATAAGCGGGTATCAACAATTATATTTGTGTTATTAGAATATCCTTTCCGTGTTATGTTATTCTTATTATGAATTGACTAAGTGGGTACACAACAAAAAATCTTATGAACGGTAATAAGAGAACTTTTTTTTGCCTAGATAGGAATGTGACGTCACATTCTCATAAAAGTTTGTTAATTTTATAAATAAATAAAACGAATAAACATTTTTGTTATCATTCAGCATGATTTTTTTATTTCCACCTTCCAACACCGAAAACATAAAATAAAAATCAATTAATGAGGTTAAATAATAATACAATAACTATCTAATATTTAACTTCTTATAAAAAATAAATAATAAGCATGACTATATTATAAATAAACATAAATACCTAACGACTTTCTGCTTAAAATACAAACATAATTAAGGTTTCAAAGAAACAAAAAACAGCCACACATTGTAATAACATGGATTCGAACTTGGACTTCATTGATCGTGAACCCATGCTCAGCCCAAACAGCTACCAACCCATGTTAAAACTACGCGAATTTTAACAATGCAATGGTAAGAACAGGTCATCACTATGATGTGTATTCTAAATGCAACAGAAATATAATGCTATTTCGCGTAGTGTGACGACAGTTCATTAGTGTGTGTTATGTGTAGAATGTTGAGACATCACTCATACACGCACACGCACACACACTGCTGTATCGCGCTCGCACAGTTCATAGCAATGTAATCTTTAGCATGGTACTGCACTTTTGAGGTCTACTGTACATGGCCTAGCCACGCCTGGTGCTGACTTTTAGGTCTTTATATCTACAATATAATAACTTTAAACAATGCTGTGTCTGTTACCTCATATTACTCTGTCTTTTAGTCCCTTTCGTTTTTGCAAGACGAGGCCGAGCGTGATAACTTTGACTTGATCCTACATGTGGGTGACTTCGCGTACGATTTGGACTCAGAGGACGCACAAGTAGGCGATCAGTTCATGCGACAGATACAGCCAATAGCCGCCCTAGTACCCTACATGACATGCCCTGGTAACCACGAGAAAAAGTAGTATGTATACCCTTATTCTTTTAGTGTTAACGATCATCATCATCATCATTTCAGCCGAAAGACGTCCACTGCTGGACATAGGCCTCCCCCAAGTGTCGCCACATTGACCGGTCCCGTGCGTCTCGCATCCAGCGGATCCCTGCAACCTTTACTAGATCATCGGTCCACCTAGTGGGAGGCCTTCCAACGCAACGTCTTCCAGTTCGTGTTAAGGATAGCAGATTTTATTTTTTGTGTGTTTCAAACACACAAAAAATAAAATCACTATCCTTTTCATGTTTCCTTCTTCGCATATTTTAGTATAAAATCAAGTTCTTCTAACCTAACAGACAGAACAGATGGTTTCGCTGGGGAGTTTGTTCCGCCGAAGAGGCGAATTGTGGGCGTTTTGGGGATCTGTCTAATGTCATTTATGACGTTCAAAAAGTATTGACTCAGCCTAATTTGAACGAATGACTTTAGATTTTATCTTTAACTGTACCTATCGTAGCCCCATAATCATTTTCAGTGCAAGACGGCGCATTTTGAGTTTTGTCTCACATTAACTGTTTTCCCACCAACCACCAAGCCTTAACTTAAAACCCACAGTAACTTCAGCAACTATGCGGCGCGCTTCTCGATGCCGGGCCGCGACGCGAGCCTGTTCTACAGCTTCGACCTCGGGCCCGTGCACTTCGTGTCCATCTCCACCGAGGTGTACTACTTCACTCAATACGGACTCAAGCTCATCAGTAATCAATACGAGTGGCTGAAGAAGGATTTGGCTAAGGCTAATCTGCCGGAGAATAGGTTTTTTTTCAGTTTATAGTTTTTATTTTCTCAGTGATGGTGTGCTTCTGTTATCTTTTTCACCTCGCACTTTGCAAATAAAGTGCTTGGCCTTTAGCATTAATCGCTTGGAGCCAAATGGTATTTGTTTGGTGTAAATACTTGATGGCCAATCGTAGGTTTTTTAATAAAATGCATTGTACTTCAGATCAAATAGGCCGTGGATAGTACTGTTCGGGCACAGACCAATGTACTGCACCACCATTAATAAAGATTGCGACCATGAAATCACGAGGACCGGTCTAAATGGAACGTGGGGTGAGTCCTTCTATTTGATAGCTGAAACGATGTTTCACTAAAAGAGGGGGACCAATTTTGTCCGTCCGCTCTGTCACCACTGGACAAACCTTATATTTGATCGCGTTCAAGTCAAGATATATAACTCTGTAGGTCATGCACTGTTATCTATTACTAAGTCGTGTCTCATACTTCAGTCTTCGCTTGCATCACTTGTAGCTCTGGAACCGTTCCTAAAAGACTACGGAGTAGACCTGGTCATCTGGGCACATGAGCACTCGTACGAGAGAACCTATCCCTTGTACGATGGAAAAATTTACAAAGGATCCGAAGAGCATCCCTACGTTAACCCTAGGTAAGTCGAAAAGGGTTCTAAAACCAAGTGCTAGAATATGGATTGTTTTTAACACATCGTCATCCAGAACTGAGATAAACTCATCATCTGCCTTCCTACCCCGCTTTGTTGGGGTCGGCTTTCAGTCTAACCGGATGCAGCTAAATAACAACTAATAACTAAAGGGAAGTGTGGGTACAATTTTATGTTAATACCTTCTTCTAGGGGCCTTGATTTGATACCCCAAATCAGGTAGATTTGGAAAAAGACGAAGAAGTTTGATTAGATGGCGAAGTTTAAGCAGCGCTTTTGTTGGACAGGGATCCTACAAAGGCCCTTACCTGACACTGCACTGCAGTCGATATTGCGCCCTTATATCGTTATGAGGTACGAACGTTGGGGTCGTTATTTTAATCAAAAAATAAAAAAGTAACTAGAATGTTCCCTGAACAAAATGACCGGGAGAACAATCACCTTTCAGCTTCGTTAAGGGTTTTACACCCATTATACAGGAATATGACATTTCAAAAAGGACAACCAAGTTTTTAAGGATTTTCGATGATTGACAGCGCGTACTTACGCTGAAAGCGCCAAGGTAGCCGCGAAATTGTAAGTTATAAACATTAAAATCATCAATGCGGATTGTATTGATGATTTTAATAATTATAATTCTGTAACTACATACGTGTTACGTCGCGAATCATATTTTAATCAACGTACAACCCGACTCTGACCCGTGAATTGCAAAAACGTAAGAAAATTTGAATTTGCGGGCTACTCTTGCGCTTACTCCTTAATTAGATTATTTGGCGCCAAAGCATATAAATGACGTTTATAAAACATGTGGACCCAAATGAGATCCTTGAGGTATACCCGACCGATAGACAAATCTGAAAAGATTCATTTACCACAACCTTGAACATCCGTCCAGACAGATATGATTGGAACCCAGTATTCAGTTGTGAAGTGTTTATTTATTTAATGCACAGTGTACATAGACAATCATAGTTACACGTGGCTTCTTGCTTGCTTCATTTTAAGCTTCCTGACGTGTAAGCCATGGTCTACCATGTCAAAAGCCATGCTGAAGTCGGTGTAATCTACAACAACCTGGATACGCCCGTCAACCAGTCCAAAAATGCTTTCAACATGGGTTACCAAGTTGGTAGCTGTGATGATTTCCCCTTCATACCCAACCCATATTGGCTTTTTTATTACTTTTTTTTTCGTTTTTGATGCGCAGCAGGGACCTCAGAGAATAGGCATCATACAAAGTACCTATAACTCCGTTTGTTTTAGGGCTCCAGTGCACATCATAACAGGCTCGGCTGGAAGCAAATTGGAAAAATCGCGATTCAGCCGTAAGTTTTCCTCTATTGTAACGCTTTATTATAATGTTGTTATCATGTCTAACTGTCATGCAAATGTTGGACAGATAACCAGACTGACTGGTCTGCGTTCCGGAGTAGAGACTTCGGCTACACGAGGTTCTTCGCACACAACAAGACGCACGTCTTTATGGAACAGGTACTTACTGACATAATTTACCATCATCAGCGGCAGCCTTTTTCAACCCACTGCTGAGCATAGGCGTCCTCCATTTAGCGCCATTCTTCCCTGGTCGGAGCGGGTCTACTGGGTTGAGACTAGGTCTTACCTGCGATCTTCTGAATGTCATTCACCCATACATAATTAATCTGACATAATAATCTGTACTTATTTCTTTATGACTTGATTTTTGACTGCCTCGTTGGTCTAGTGCTCACAAGCGCGGCTGCGGACTACTTTGCCCGATTCTGAAATCGAACCCGTCCTGGGTTCGATTTCTGGGTCGGACAAAGTGCTAATAAGTTTTTCCATCAAAAATTTCTCAGTAGCACCCACGGAGTCTGGATTTGTGCCTGGTTGATGGCAATAAGCTCGCTCCCTATTACATGGGATTTAAACATAACTCGCGAAATATGGATGTATTAGGTACACCTCAGCCTAACCCTTCGGGGATTACAGGCGTGATGTTATTTATGTTATGTTTATTTCTTTATGACTATTAACTAAAGGAACAGAAGCCCTATAAGGTGTTTACTCGTATGTTGATTTCTCGCGGTCATTACTTATTCTGTTAATGAATACAAAGATGTCTTGTTTTATTTCAGGTGTCCGTAGAGTTGGCTGGACAAGCCATTGATTCATTCTGGCTCGTCAAGGATGAACACAAGCCTTACCACTACGTATAGTCACTAGAAGGAAAGTAGGAACACTGCGCAAGACCTAAACCGAAGAAAACAAGCAGAATTAAATCAGTACCTACCCATAATACTTGAGGAGTTAAGGCATTTTCTAGACGATAACGATGTTATTTGAAAAATGGCTTTTAGTTCAACTAATTCCAATACAATAAATTTACGCAAACATTCGTTTTTTTTATAAAGTAAATGGGTGACTCACATTCAAATGAAATAGAATTAATTGCCAGTGTTCTACAAAAAACCACCAACATTATTTTATACAACATTCTATTAGCCACAATTAAAAGTATAAACAAAGGAAGAAGCTTGAAACTGATTAATCATTCGCAAAACAACGATGAATAGTGTCAATAACATTTATCGGCGTTCGTACTGTATATTTAACTCCAATTAACTACTTAGTAATCAATTACGAAGCACAGACGGTGGTAGTCTTGTTGAAATAAACCCACAAATAGAATATGAAGTTGTTAATAATTTCGCTGCTGTTAGGTTTAAGTAGTGGTAGAGATTTTTCCAAAGCGAGAGTGGGACCACAGTACGATTGTGGTAACTGCCAACCTGAACAAGTGCACATATCGTTTGGAGGTAAGTCAGTATCCGTTTGACCTTATTTGTTGAAGTTGTGACCCCTGATAGTTAATCAATTTTCAATTGCATATAAGATTAGTACCTAAGTACAAAGTGTGACAAGCAGTAGAATTCTATAATTCTAAAACGTTTTAATCACTGTGTCATATTAGCAACGTGTAGGCAATAAGTCATGGCCCATTCTTTGGGAATCATCATCATCAGCCTTTTACCAACTATGTTGGGGTCGGCTCCAGTCTAGCTAGGTGCATCTAAATACCAATATTTTACGGAGCGACTGCCACACGTAAAACGATATCCCTTGGAAAGAATGATTTCATTCGAGAGAATTGTGATATTATTTATCCATTGTTGACGTCATGTCCTGACATGTTTAACAAAACACGCTCGGCGTGAACTTCCTCACAATCACCTGACGCCTAAATCCTAAACTTCCAGAGAAAGTGAACGACATACTGATAACATGGTCGACGTTCAACGAAACCCTGGTATCAATTGTGGAGTACGGCGAACGGTTCATGGACAAGCAGACAAGCGGCTCCAGCAAGATCTTCGTGGATGGAGGGCGGAAGAAACGTAGCCAGTACATTCACACTGTTACTTTGAGGAATCTCAAGTTTAATACCAGTTACGGTAGGACTACTTTATTTTGATTATGATATTACAAGAAAGGGCTTTTGTTCAAGGCCGGTTTTTACCCGGGTCGCATAAAAAACGGTCGTAAACAAGAGCACATAGTTTCTACCGCCCGGTTATTAGCGCGTCAAAATTAAACGCAAATCAAGTGAACCGATTGGTTGTTGAAAATTCACTCAACCACTCTCAGCAATTGACTTGCCTTTAATGCAGAAGCCAGCACATCAAGCTACCCGAAACTGTCAATTTTTTCCAATTAACCTTGAACCTAATGCTTTAGAGGTAAAGTTAAAAATCCTTTAAAAGGAGCATCTTTTGTCTGTACATTTAAAACATCTAATAAGCCGCTCACATCTAACATTCGCTTTAGGATCCATCCACATGAGACCTCGATGTTTGAATGTAAGTTAAAGCTGGTAAATTCAAGCTAAATCGTCTTAATCCATTGAAGTCCATCAGACTTATTGTAACTCCGCGGCTAATTTGAGAACCGTTTATAGTAGGTTACTGTTATCAGTGGCTTTATTAAGGTTATCTCGACGTCTTCTTTATATCAACAATCAGACTAAGGCTCTTAGGTCATCTTGAACGTGTGTCGACTTACACTAGCGTGCATGATACTGAGCAGCTTCATCAACTGAAGGTCCGGAGTTCGAAGCTTATTGTTATGAGCTGGTCAATTCGTTCTGAAGATTGGCTTGGTGACATGCTGGCTCAGAAGTGGCGCGAATATCAGTCTACGTTTTGGATACTGTGTCTCATGGTTGCGAGACTGCTGAGCGGAGGGCCGGGCTCGATGCCCGGTTCGGGAAATTTTTTATTGGGTTTTTACACTAGGAATTTCACAGCCCGGAGTTTAGAAGTCTATGATGTGACACCCCCGTGCCTCGGAAAGCACGTAAACCCGTTGTTCTTGCGCCTGATCTATTCCCGGAGGTGGATTACCGTTCCATGGAGTCCTAGGATCAGAGAGTGCACAGTGCTCAGTTTGCCTACACACTTGTTGTAAAAGCTGTACTTGGCTAATCTCCGTTGAGATTGACCATCGTGGCCAAAATTCGGTTAGGAGGATAATATTATGAATGTTGGCAGTATACCACGTGGGCTCTGTGTATGGCTGGTCGGAGCAGTTCTGGTTCCGCACAGTGCCTGAGGGTGAGGACTGGCCCGTTCGAGCAGCCATCTACGGCGACATGGGCAGCGGGAACGCACAAGTACGTTACTAGATTCTTCTATTATCCGCTACTTTGCGGGCGCTTGTCAAACTATCTACGAATTATCCAAGTAGAATATGATCTGAATTTAGAAAGTAAACTCGACCGCCCACCGCGCGTCTTTTAAACTGGTAATACTATAACATTGAGCTAACCTAGCATTGTGCGGAATTTTAATAGAAGCTAGCTTATACTGACTTGGTTACCAATGTTGTACGGCCCACTGTACTAACACTGCTGAGTCATGTCATAAGTCTAAAATGGCCAGTTCTTTAGAGCTAAACTTTTGTTGTTTTAGTACAGTAAGTGCCTTGAATGATTTGAGTCCTCAGGGGTCGACCCGGACCTAAACCGAACCCCCCCGGACTAACTGTTGTAACTGTATTGCTTATATATTTATTTCTTTATAAAATTTTGCCCCACACTGGTTTCTCCAATATCGTGGGTGCGTTTACAAACATTTAAACTACAGCATACATACCTACACAAATAGCCAGACCCGGAGAAACTTCTTGTAGGGCATGCAAATATTTGTTCCGTGCTGATATCGAAACCACGATAAGCTGCGCAGCAGCCAATTGTCTAAATAGAGCCTATTTTAATCTCGAAAATTTCTTCTTCCAGTCTCTATCGTACCTGCAGGATGAAGCCCAGCGCTCTCACTTCGACGTTATCCTGCATGTCGGGGACTTTGCGTACGACATGGATTCCAAGAACGCCCTCGTTGGCGACGAGTTCATGAGACAGATAGAACCTTTGGCGGCCATAGTACCTTACATGACGTGTCCCGGGAACCATGAGGAGAAGTAGTACGTATATGGACCTCGCTGTGGCATGAGATGAGGGAGAATTAAACGCATGTGGCTGAGAAAGTGGAATATAAATATTGATGGATTGCAGAGTATGGATCTTAGAAATGCTGTATGGATTGTGGGATTCACACCTGTCAGCCGTCCAGTTTTCATGATAAAGTTTTCCAAGCAGAATGGGAGCAAGCCATTTTGAAGGTTTTGCGCGAAGATTTAGGGTCTTGATAATCTTAATATTGTAAGCGAAAGCTCTTCAATTCTCTAGACTAAGCCTTCAAGCTTGCGATAATGTTTAAAATATTAATCCGCAGTAACTTCAGCAACTACGCGGCGCGCTTCTCGATGCCGGGCCGCGACGCGAGCCTGTTCTACAGCTTCGACCTCGGGCCCGTGCACTTCGTGTCCGTCTCCACCGAGGTGTACTACTACGTTAATTACGGCATCAAACTCATCAGCAACCAGTATGATTGGCTCAAAGAAGACTTGGAGACAGCCAACCTTCCGGAGAACAGGTCAGACAAAATTATGTCCAACCAGAAATCTAGAATATAAAAATGTAGACCTCGCCACAGAAACATTTGTGCATACATTTCCAGCTGAGGTTAACTTACGAAGTTGACTAATGGTGTAACATACAGTAGGCGTTGACGAAATACGATACAAATGAAATGGGAATACAACTAGCCGTTGAAGATCGAGTAACCCTAAATATTCGACTTAGTTTATAGGATAGAAATCTGTGGATTCCCAGTTGGATATGATAACGATATTAGTGATGACTGTGGGAATTTGCCACAGTCATCTAGATATATGTATAAAATGGTCAACTGACTGACTGACTGGGTGATATATCAACACATAGCCCAAACCACTGGTCCTAGAGACATGAAACTTGGAGGGTGTGTTCTTTGTGAAGAGTAAGTATCCACTAAGAAAGGATTTTTGGGAATTCCGGGTGGAATTCCCAAAAAGGGGGGTAAAATAGGGGGTGGAAGTTTATATGAAATTCCGTCAGTTTTGAAGTTAGGATCTTCATGTGTTTAGGCTGACGATTGAAAATTAATTTATACGTGTTACAGCGTTTTTGATAATCCTAACCCCGAAGGGTTAAAAAGGGGTATGAAGGTAAGTAATCGGATATTTTTCGACAGCCACGCAGGCGAAGCCGCGGGCAAAAGCTAGTCACTAATATCGATATATGAACCTCCTCATTTTATTCACGTCTCCAATATTTCTATGGTGCTGTTGCCAAGTGTAACATAATTAATCCTCAAGTGTTTTAGTGTCTGAGCTGCTGCGTATCGCTGGTATGATTCCCACACGGAGCAAACATTTGTGTGGTCTACAGGTAGTTGATCCGGTTCTGGCGCGATTCAAGAGTGATTCCCAGAGAGGGACAATGATTTAAAAAAAAAGTTTTCTTGCAGATCGACGAGACCATGGATAGTACTGTTCGGCCACAGACCTATGTACTGCAGTGACCGGAAGGATTACGACTGCAAACGAGAGCATACGCGCGTCGGCCTGCACGGGATGTGGGGTATGATATTATCTACTAAGTAGACTTGAGAACTATGCTTTTGGATGGAATTACCATACCAATTAGTGCGGCTACTAATATATTACTCACTCATTCATAGCTCTCGAGCCTTTGCTGAAGGATTATGGTGTAGACCTGGTGATCTGGGCACACGACCACCTGTACGAGAGGACGTTCCCTCTGTATGACAACAAGATGTACAACGGCTCCACTGAGTATCCCTACGTTAACCCTGGGTAAGTCTGGAGTCAGTCACCCACCGACTCTGATTGGTAAAACACGTCCTATAGTCAGCTGTGCTATAAATATTATTATAATATTATTATAATATTATAGTTAAAAAAAAACACGATTTCTCGTATTCTTCTTAGCAAACCCTTTCATTTGATACCCACATCATGGGAATGCATAAAAAATCCGCTATGTTTGGAAGTCCGCTATGTTTGGAACTTGATCTTATTTTAAAGTAATGATATGAGCTTTTAAAACTAGAGTTAGGTTTTGATTAATTGTTATTTTTACTCTTACTTTAACTATCGTTTGTAATGGATGCTCATCCCACTCTTCCCTCGGGAGCATGTACGGGTTACGTACAGGCTAGTAATTTGCTGACGCCGCAACCTGCTTTCCGTAATTAATTTTATAATTATTTCTTTACCTTAGCGTGTAAAACTGCGGATTAGCATCCAACATAACTTGTGTCTTGTGTCTTTACAATAAACTTGGTGTGACTGTTCCTAAATTACCCTAGGCTGATAAAATTTTCGTTTTTCCTAAATCAATTAGATATTAGTATTAATGTCGGTTTCCCCCGAAGGGGAAAGGGCCGGGCCCCGCCATCCGCACGGCCCTGTAAGACTCGCCTTCAGACTGGTCGCCATTCCACCGACTAACAGAACTGAATTCCTTAACATGAAGACGTCCAATGCCTCGTATCATTATTAGAACAAGGAAAGGATTGAAAGATATAGTAAATCAGATTAGGGAATTCATAGTTGATGAAATATATTGAAAGAGGTTTCAAAAGGGTAAAACATAACTGGGAGATTTTTTATATTTATATAAAACTCCTAGTGAGCAGCCCTAGCAGTTCTTTCAAATGTAATCAAATGAAATCAAATCTTTTATATGTGATACATGGGTAACATGCAGGTGTTCATTACATAATTATATAATAATAATGTTCATTCCATGATCAGCCACTTGGCATACAAATTATTAAATAATATATTGAAAATATGAGTCTAAAGTTACAATTATTTGATATAAGTTTAATTTTTGTTCAAATATAAATTATATTACTATTATTGGTCATGCATGACAGACACAAGACAAAAACAACAATAAATTAAAGTCAAGCGGACATGAAACATTTAAAAAGTTCTAGTAGCTAAAAATTCAGCAACAGAGTAGTAACAGTTTTCTATAAGAAGTTGGAACTATTTTTTTTAAAGACCTTAATATTGCTACATTCTTTTATGTTATAAGGAATCTTATTGTAGATCTTTGTGGCCATAAGGCCAAGAGAGTAGTTCTGTATTGGCTGGTAAGGTTATTATACAAATGACTTCTATTTCGCGATCTGAGCTCTAATGTAAATTCGAACTGGCGAACGTGACAAAGGCAGCTTTTCAGCGGAAGAACGTCGATCATCATGCTAACTAATAGACATGGTCCCTAACAATCCTTAGACTGGTTATATAATAGTTGTGGTATCAAACTATTCCAATCCCACCCCATGGATCATGTGCTCTATTCGTACAATTAGCGCATCTGCAAGACACGTGTTCGTGTCAGCCTGACCGAATCATTTGACAGAGATCATCATCATCTGCCTAGCCTTTTCCCAACTATGTTGGGGTCGGCTTCCAGTCTAACCGGATGCAGCTGAATACCAGTATTTTACATGGAGCGACTGCCTATCTGACCTCCACAACCCAGTTAATACTGGGTAATACGATACCCCTTGGAAAGACTGGTTGTCAGACTTTTCGGGCCACTGACTACCTAACGACTGTCAAAGATCTACAAATGACACCCGGGACCAACAGCTTAATCATTTGACAGAGATAAGAACATATTATTCTAGAATCACTATATGGTTGGTCGTAATAGTATCTAGAATCAAAACTCAAACAGCAAATTGGCTGAACTGATGGTTAGAGCTAATGAATACATAATTCAAGAATTACCAGATAGCAGAGTTAATAATCAAAACTCAAGAACCATTATGCAATAGAGCGCCCGCCCTTCACCACTTCCTAGTGTTGGTTTCCTAGTGTGGTGTAGCTGAGGAGAAGAAGTGCCACAACAAACTCCCCAGCAACACGTTTCTGTCTGTGTAGTTTTAGGAACTTTAATTACAACATCAGCCTAGGATAGTAATAAAGGACTCACCCAGTCGCTCACCAACAAACAAACACACACTAGATTAGTCTAAACAGGGTTGTTAACCAATTATCGCACTCTTGCGACAACCCACTTAGACATAGACTCTCGGTATTCACAACGTCTCCTAACTTAACTAAATAGCTTATCCCGGACTCTATCGCGGTCTAAGCCCGACTGCCCCGAGTCCACCACCCCTCCTCAGGCTCTAGCCTATTCTAAAAACACCACGGTTGGCTTGTTCCCATACTTTTGAAAGAATTGGTTTATCGCTCTTTTTGTGCAAACGTCTCATTTGTTTTAAGGGCCCTTCGAGCGCCCAAGACCGGAGTAAATTGCAACCAAATGTCGCACTAGCATTCAGAAATGCGTTTAGTAATCAGATATTTTTATCTTTTCTTAAGAATTTGTTGAATTATTACATTCGGCCTGTCAGTAGCTAGTGTCTTTCCCATTAAGTAAAGAATTTATGCGTTTCCAAGTGATGCAATATTGTTTATTTATTTATTTATTTATGTACACACAAAATACTTAACAAGACATTGTTGTTGTTGTTGTTTTACAATTTAAAGGAAGAAAGGACACTTCGTTATTAATTACGGTAACTTATGTGTTTGTAAGTGGCCCATACCGTGTGATGATTTATCATAACAATCAAGACTAAAATATTTACTTTATAATTAGGAGTACGTGACAGACAGTCACATTGGGATCGTGAAGTCTGTAGATTTTGTCAACTCACCTACACTGCAACTCTACTACTCTGAGTCGTACAATTTCCCTACCTGTAAATACAATTTTGTAAATAAATTGTTAAAGACGAATGTTTTGCTATTTCATTACCTATAGCGAGATGAGTTTAACCTTCTCTAAGGAGCTCGTAACTTAATAATAACAGCCGCTCGGGTCGATCTTAAGGTGAAGCTGCACTTGCCTAGGTTGGTCCGTGGATGGGTGACCACCCATTATATACCGAGTTTCCTCCGTACCCCGGAAAGCACGTTAAGCTGTTGGTCCCGGGTGTCATTTGTAGATCTTTGACCGTCGTTACAGGTAGTCAGTGGCCCGTAAGTCTGACAACCACTCTTAACAAGGGGTGTCGTATTATCCAGTACTAACTGGGTTGTGGAGGTCAGATAGGCAGTCGCTCTATGTAAAATACCGATATTCTACTGCACCTGGTTAGACTGGAAGCCGACCCCAACATAGTTGGGAAAAGGCTAGGCAGATGAGGATGAGATGAGTTAAACCTTCCACAGCCAAGATTACAATTTAATTCCTAGTCAAACTTTATTAGTCACAGTATGACTGAAATTATTGAATCACAGACACCACTGGCATGTTTGCGAAGACGCGGCGAGTTCTCTACGCGCAAAGAATGACTCACAAGTCGCAAAGCAACCGCAGCTTAACCGCGGAGCAAAGCACAAAGGTGCTGTTCTTATGCGGGTGGCAGACCGGAAACTAAGCTATGCCGAAGCTAAACTAAGCCAACCAAGCTAAACTAGAATTAATATGTCCCGTGCACACCAAGAACTAACCGAAATCTCAGTCAGTGTTGTGTCGAATATACGACGAAAGTTTCAATTAAGAAAAAAAAATAATTCCAACTTATTAATATCTAAAGAAAAGACATTCCGGACCTTAGTCAACGAAGGTCAACACCTTCAAACTCTGCAATCGAATTCGAGACACTGGACAGCACTGGGACGCGAGGGCTTAGCTCATGTAGCTGCTCATCGGTATACCCAACTAACTTATCGCATATCGCATATTTTAGCTAGCCCGCAAAGCTTAGTTTGCAGTCTGCACACAAGTATGACAAACTCCGTCAGCTATGCGTGCTAAGCTGAACTAAGTTAATAAGTTTATTTAATAAGTTTATTTATTGCTCCTTAAAAATATAACATATTGAACGATATTTAAGTGTAGTTAGGAATAAGTACAAAGAGTAATATGAGCAGCTGTGCCTGAGCTAGGCTGAGCCTGTATTTCAGGTCACAGTTCTCTTCCCAGTATGAGCGATATTAACAATTCACAATTCAGTTTATCGCTTTCTGTGTCCAGAAATAATAAATCAAATTAGTTTATAAAAATGAACGTTCAAAAAAAAAAAAAAAGTTGGTTTGATGAGTGTTGTGTTTGTGTGTGTGTATTTTGAGGTGATTGTGAGTGTTGTGTTGTGATTGTGTGTGTTGAGTTGTGTGTAGTGTTTATATTGACGGGTGTTAGATTATTATTTTATATTAAAATTATAAGAAGATCTTCAGTAGTATGGTAATCGCATGTAAGCAGAAAATCTATTAGTTTGATTTTGCATTCTTGTTTGTTTAGTGTGTAGATGTTGAGTATGGAATTGAGTTTGTTGTAAAGGAAAGGACCGCAGAAACAGAAGAACCTATGAGTAAATATGTGTTTAAATTGATTGGATCTTGGTACCACGGCATTGCGACGTCGTTTAAGTACAATACTGCTGTCTAAAGGTGTAAGAGTGTGTTGTTTGAGGATCGTAGCTATAATGAAGTGTTGGCGGACTGTAGGGAATTTCCAGGATTGATATAATAAATATGTAGGATAATATATGGGTCGAAAGGAGCTAACTTTAAGGATTGCCCGTTGTGCTATTTCTAGCGGAAGAAGAGTGGTTTTCGAAGCTCCACCCCAACATGAAATGCAATAGGTTAGTACCGATTGGCCTAATGTCGTTCCAGGCAAAGAAAACCGCGAACCACAGCTGTTATTTACAAGAAATACAAGGAGAAAGCATACATTAGCAAGGAAAGAAGGGACAGTAAAGAACACTGAATTCTATTCTAACTCCTTCTCTGTTCACGCAGCACGTTTGTGGAACTCACTTCCGCCTAACATTCGTGATTCTAAAACTTTATTTCTGTTTAAAAAGCAAGTCAAAGAGCATTGCCTCTCCTCTGTACTGTAATATTCTGGATATATATTTAGAGTACTAGTATTTATTTTATGTATGTTAAGTATTTTGTGTGTACACAAAAAATAAATAAAAATAAATAAAGCTCGAAAGTACTACTCTAGATGCCATAAGATAAATGTACAGACAGTTGATAGGATATATGCAAGAAAAAAGACCAAACATGTTGTAACTTACTGCCCTCAATGCCCAAATGAACCTCATTTTTGTCTACAATGTTTTAATATTGAACATAAATAATAATTTTGAATATCTCCACTGTTTGTTAAACATAATTATGCGCCAAAAAAATGTGATTACCTCAGTAAATAATAATAATTTTAAAATGTCAGTCTCAAGTCAAAAATACGCGATAACTTTTGTTCTACATTTAAAAGTAAGAGGTCATGCTGAATATGTCTTGCTTGGGGCCATGTCAGCCATTTCTCTTAGAAAAGAACATTGTAAACGTGCCAAACGGCGGCCCACTGCGTTCATTTGAATTTGATGTTTCGATGTCAGTCACCGGTGACTGACATGGCCTGAACAAAAATAGTGAGTCTGTCAGGCACCGGTGCCTGACATGGCAGTTAACGTAATAAGTCACGTGCCGCAATGGTACAGACGCCAGCACATCAACCTACTACAATTTTTCGCTAAAGCATTAGGTTCAAGGTTGACGGGGAACATTTGTTGTGGTTTCAGGTAGCTTGATGTGCTGGCGTCGCCGCGTCGTCGGTACATTCTAGTTGGAATCACTGCAATTTTATTTTTTTAATTTGCCTGTACTGTCCCACTGCTGGGCAAAGGCTTTCCCCAATTCCTTTGCGCTCGCGGTAAGCGCCACCTCTTTCTGGGCCGGCCTCGGCAGCACCGTCCGTCTCCCGGAAACAATTGTGTGGAGACTTGCCCAGCGGTCATCGTGCTTGAGGCTGACGTGACGCGCCCAATCCCATTTTAGCCATCCCATCGCCCAAGTCCGTTTTGAAACGCAGCGTGGTTTCGAACCCTGTCTTGCCTTTTGACACCCAGAATGCTGCGTTCCATTGCCCTTTGGCAAACTTCAAGGTGGAACTTTTGAGACTCGGAGAGTGACCAGGTCTGAGCACCGTAGGTTAGGATGGTCAGGATGCACATGTCGATGAGTTTGCGCTTCAGGGAGATCGGAAAATCACCCTTCTTTAGCGTCTACATGGACCAGTAGCTTTTCCAGGCATTTTCGACTCGGCGGTCGAGTTCTACTCATCGACATAATGCATTTCCTGCCCATCTACCTCGACCCTACGCTTAGTGATGTTGGTCATGAACTGGGTTTTAGAACGATTCATTACAAGTCCCACCCTGAAGCTAGCCGTGCTCAGTTCTTGGAGCATGCTTGCATTCTAAGGCTGTGGGGGCAAAAAGGTAGTCTTTTTTGCCACCACAGCGTCAGCAAATCGGAGATTCGTTAACCTCTTACTGCCGACTTTAATGCCTTTGATTGTCTATGAGGCAGCTAGCGATCTAAATATGCAAAATTAAATAGCACTGTAAAATTAAATAACTATAAAACTCCTCTAAACAGCCTGTAATTCTTAAGTAGCATGTAATTATTCAATGCCAACCAATCAACGACTGTTTTAAATAAAAAGTTAATAACTATTCAGATAATTGCAGTTAAAACGACAAATGTGGCATTTTTTGCGACTTACCACGAAATTATCATTACTTTTAAATACCTAGGTATTTACGAATATTTTCTTTTATAAGAAATGCCTACTTAAAACGAAACTTGAATGCGTTCGAAATCTTTGGAATGAAACATTACGAACTTCTTAGATAAAATTATTATCTACAAAAAATGTCTTTAATTTTTATTTGCACTGTAATTTTAATGTAGTGGCATGCGTATTGGTCATTTCATTTCATGATAAAAAAAGGTTAATCTAAGAATCAGAACATTTCGTTTTTGACAATTCCGAGCTAGGCGATGTTTATAAATATGAAATAACACAAACAAAGGCCAAATAGTAATTAATAAGTCGTTCAGTTACGAAGAACTACTTGTTGTAGTAGTTATATTTTACTCGTGTTCATTTTTAAATAGCCTTTCAATAATTATATTAATATCTGGGGAAATTATCGAGATTTTTCTATTCTTAAACGTACGAATATGAAGTCGCTAATAATTTCCCTATTAGTAGGGATAAGTTCGGGTAGTAACCTATTTTGGCTGTGGGGGGGCCTACAAGGAGACCCGGGACCAAAGTATGATTGCTCTCACTGTCAACCGGAACAAATGCACATTGCTTTTGGAGGTAAGTCCTTTACTCTGCTCAAGTACCTAATGCTCTGAACAAGTATTTTCATGAAATTTATTTTCATTTCATTTGTTCACGTTGCTTGCTATGAATATTTGCTTTGACCATTGTGTTACATATCTTGTCTCTACAAATATCAATTAAATCTGATTTCATAACTTACAACTTAAAAATTGAGCTCTTATACACTTGCTTTGAACCTAACCCAGGAGCCTTAAGCTCCTGAGGTAGCTGTGCATGCATGCCCCACACCTTTTATGATCTGCCTTCACTAAGTATGATCCGTAATCAAGGGATACAGGGGGCTTATTGAACATTTTCTAACTTTCAATCTTCTTGTTAAGTAGTGATGTATGTCAGTGTCCTAAACCAGAAAGGGGAACAGCGTAACAGCTCATGTTTGTGGTCTTTTCTTTTTTTTTGGGCTACATAAACTTGTTGAAACTGGTTTCTGGTACTGTGTAATAGGCATTAAAATTTTATCAAGTAGGTATCTATCTTTTAACACTAAACTGATCCAAATTGCTTTAGAAAAGAATTGTTCTTTAAAAATAGCCAAAGAAGGCACCACAAAGGGCAAACAGTGCATAAACTGTCTTAAGGACCAAAGCGGTCAAAAAACACAAGTAGAGACAAAGTATTACAAATCTGCACCGATTATTTCAAATCGTTATACTCAAACAGCCAGCCCTCAACATCCAACATAAACTATTTTTGCCCAGATACCATTCCTCCAATTACTGGTTATGAAGTTCATACCGCACTTAGTAAAATGAAGTACAATAGGTACCCGGTGAGAATGGTATAAATACCGACATTTTGAAAATAGGCGAACCTGCTCTTCTCCCTGTAATAACGAATCTGTTAAATTCCATTCTTATAACAGGTATATTCCCGGATGGTTTCTGCTACTCTAATATACTCTTGCATAAAAAGGGACATAAGTCTGACCTAAACGACTATCGACCAATCAGTCTTGTTTCCCATCTCTACAAGGCCTGCATTAAAATCATACACAACCGTATCTTACCTCAGCTGGTAAAACACCAACCTCCTCAACAAGCTGGCTTTCGATCAGGCCTCTCCACTACTGACCATCTGCACGCAATAAATCAAATGGTAGAAAAATATCAAGACTTCAATATTCCCATATTTCTTGCCTTCATCGACCACTCGAAAGCTTTCGATAGTTTGACACACGACCCTATATTTGACGCTCTCAACAACCAAGAAGTTGATCCCACCTACATCAGTCTACTCCGTGAAGTGTATCCAAACAGCACTGCTTCAATTAGGTTACAAACAGCCGGACCATCATTCTTCATAGAACAAGGCGTAAAGCAAGGAGACCCGCTATCACCCAAGCTTTTTAATAACGCTCTTAAAGAAGTTTTCAAAAAGTTAACGGCTAGTTGGGAGCAGGGACTGATATCGATACCCGAAATATATCGATATTTTAAAGAAAATACCAATACCAGAATCGATAACTGGGGTAAATATCGATATTTTGTATCAGTTATTTGAATATCCATATAAAATTATCGATAATTATATCGATACTCAGTACTGATATCAGGCTGCAACGCGAAGTTGCGAGATCGCCCGTCACGCGGGCGGACGGCGCGCTATCTCGGCCCGAAACGGAACGGCAACAGTGCAGTGCATCAAACGCAGCGTGTACGCCCGACGCCGTGGTGCTTAGCTTCTGTATTTTTGCTGTATTGCCGTAGGAAAACTAACAATTTCAAATTTTAACTTTAGATTACAATATTGCTACTTACTTATCTACCTTTATACGGAAATAAGGCAAATTGGTATTTATAATATAATATGCAGACTACACTTTAGACACTTTAAAGGCGTGCACACACGAACGAACAAGGACATGGTGAACATGAACAACGAACACTTTGTTCGCATGTACGTACCGTAAGTCCGTAATGAACAGGGCGGGAGGAGTCATTTGATCGTATCTAATCCTACAAAAAAAAACCGAGGAAGTGATACGTAATTTGCGTTCGTTTGATGCCGTGCTGCAACGTTATTACTTAACCTTTAGTAATATAATTTACTAGCTGATCCTTGCAATGCACCTTTACCTACCTACCTACCTACTACCTACCTACTACCTACCTACTACCTACCTACTACCTACCTACTAACTACCTACTACCTACCTACTACCTACCTACTACCTACCTACTACCTACCTACTACCTACCTACTACCTACCTACTACCTACCTACTACCTACCTACTACCTACCTACTACCTACCTACTACCTACCTACTACCTACCTACTACCTACCTACTACCTACCTACTACCTACCTACTACCTACCTACTACCTACCTACTACCTACCTACTACCTACCTACTACCTACCTACTACCTACCTACTACCTACCTACTACCTACCTACTACCTACCTACTACCTACCTACTACCTACCTACTACCTACCTACTACCTACCTACTACCTACCTACTACCTACCTACTACCTACCTACTACCTACCTACTACCTACCTACTACCTACCTACTACCTACCTACTACCTACCTACTACCTACCTACTACCTACCTACTACCTACCTACTACCTACCTACTACCTACCTACTACCTACCTACTACCTACCTACTACCTACCTACTACCTACCTACTACCTACCTACTACCTACCTACTACCTACCTACTACCTACCTACTACCTACCTACTACCTACCTACTACCTACCTACTACCTACCTACTACCTACCTACTACCTACCTACTACCTACCTACTACCTACCTACTACCTACCTACTACCTACCTACTACCTACCTACTACCTTTTTTTTTTTTTTTTGTTTTGTTTTCGGGGGGAAACCTTCAAAAGGCGACCGGTCTTTGGGGATAAGACCGGGGAGTGTGGGATTTTTACGGCACTAAAACCACCCCGGTGGTCACCATCCACACATGAGAGGAGGCACCGTTTCCTCTTTAAAGACCTGTCCAGAGCCCCCTCTGTGCAACGCCTGTTAAGGCACATCCCTGGGGCGACTATGCAGAGATCTCCCCTGAGCCTCGCTGTGCAAGTGTGCACGGCAGCACGTGACCACTGTGCTGCCGGTCATATCCAAGGTCACTTGGTGAGCGCACAGAGTCCCCACTCTGGACGCCCGTGACCCAGTGTCCCACCTGCTTTAGTTAATGCAGGCGGGGTTTCGGCGTGTTAAGCGGCGAGGCGGTTGCCTCCCCGACGACTTCTTCTCCTATTGGGATCGGCTCTCTCACGATCCCGCTCGGCAGTCTCCTTTTGAACCATCACGGTCTCACAGAACGAGGTCACCTCCCTCCAGTTGTCAGACTCCACCAGCATAGCCCCAACTATGGCTGGCAGAGACAGGTGTTGCCCGATCTTGGCTACCAAGACCCGTCGTTCAGAGTCCCATGCAGGGCACTCCTCGAGCGTGTGCTGTGCTGAGTCCAGGTTGCCTCCACAATGATGTCAATTTGCTGTGGCCTCTCGCCCAATTTTATTCAGGTACTCACCGAAGCAACCGTGCCCGGTAAGTACCTGAGTAAGTCTATAGGAGATACGCACCTACCGACTACCTACCACCTACCTACTACCTACCTACTACCTACCCCACACTAGGAATTTCTCCTGTATCGTGGGTGCGTTTACAAACATTTAAGCTCACATACACAAACAGCCAGACCCGGAACAACTACCTGTAGGCCATACAAATATTTGTTCCGTGCGGGAATCGAACCCGCGACACGAAGCGCAGCAGTCAATCGCTCAGCCACTGCGCCAACCGTGCCGTCTGATAAATACTTCACGGAAGGTAATTGGTTTTTGAATAATGACAAAACAGTATAATATATCTAACTGAAATAACAAACACAACACACACATTGAAATTTTCAAAATGTTTTTTTTTTTTTTTAATAATTCGAAACTAGCGCGCTTTCCGTCCGTTCTAGATTCGTACCGAACTCGAGGAGAGAGCGCGGGGCGGCGCGGCGCATCATCTTGTTTTCGGTTTTTGTACTTTTTGTACAAAACTGTTTCTCACCACATAGAATCTTCTTTTGGAAACAATATTTCGTGAATCTTACGAATCGCAAAATATTTTTGGCTACTTCGCTGTCGACCACTTCCAATGGCGAATCCATTATCCATGGCTACTAAAGAGAGCCGGGTGGTTGAGCGTCAACACAAGCCGAACTGTGTTCGTAGGTATAGTGTTCGTGTTCGCTTGGCTAATCTACGTCCACACGTACGAACCAAATGTTTCGTATTCGATGTTTGTGTTCATCATGTTTTATTCGTTCGTGGTGCTTACATGCCTTTCCGGTCTAGAAATAAACGAAAAAAAAAAAAACTTTAAAGGTAAAAAATACAAACTAGTCAATCCAGCCATCTTGAAGCACCAATCACCAGAAACCAAAATTCACGTAGGTATCACACGTACGACCGTACCTAGGCGGGCCGGGAGCGGATGGCGTGAATCGCAAAGATGACGCGGCCGCGGAAAAAGGTATTTATTGGTAATTTATCGGTATTTTAGTATCGGTATCGATACTGATATAGGCACACTAAAGTATATATATTAGTATACTGAATAAAAATATCGGTACCAATATCGATAAAGAGATACCGAAATATCAGTATTTATATCGATAATGTGATATCGATATCAAAATTGTATCGATATGCAGTCCCTGGTTGGGAGAGAAGCGGTATTGATCTCAGTCGGGCGCGGTTAACAAACCTTCGCTTCGCTGACGACATTGTTGTATTCTCTTCCACGGCGGTAGAACTAGAGTTAATGCTAAACCAACTCAGTAAACCAAGCCTTGAGGTTGGACTGACGATGAACATGTCGAAGATCAAACTGATGTCAAACACCACTAAGCATAGGATCAGAGTGAATGATGAAGAATTTGCAATATGTCCATGAATACATCTACTTGGGCCAGTTAGTCTCTTTCCAGTCCAGGCAAGACAAGGAAGTCACCAGACGAACCGAAAATGCCTGGAAGAGCTGGGTACTGGTCCATGAAAGAGCTTATGAAGGGAAACCTTCCTTTGTCACTAAAGCGAAAAATCATGGACTTGTACATTCTTCCCATTTTGACCTATGGGTCCCAGACTTGGCAAACATTTAAATTTTTTTGATTTTTACAATTACATCTTTCTTTATTTATTTTGAATTACCAAGAAGTCACATTACAATTTATCTTATATAAAATGAAAACTATTACAAAATACATGGTCTTATAATGCAAACTCAATTACAGGTAAGCTTACACATTATTGAGTATACAATACACATGCTCTAAAATTCAATAGAAATTAAAATTAAGAATACAACAATTAAACAATCATGCGTTTTTATTAATATCAGAGTACAGTCAAATTAACAACAATCAGTTTAAAACCATGTTTGATTTTAAAATATATTTTGTGTATTTTACCTAAAAATAAAAAAAGATATACCTGAAATACATCATAGATCAGATAAAAACAAAAAGAATCTTTGACTTATTTGACAAGCTAGTCTGCCTAAGTATTTAATTAATTACCGATGCAGGTTTCGGTGAGCCCACGCCATGCCAAGAATCCTTCAGCATTACTTACTTACTTTATGTATGAAAGTAAGTATATAGTATTACACACTACAGATGGGGCTCACTTCTTGCATTGATTGTTGATGTGGTGCATCTCGCCACGGCTACAGTTTGCGCTCAGCTCAACTGTTCTGCGCATTTTATGTGATGAAGGTTTAGTTTAAAGGAAGACATTGAGTAAAATAGAATAATATGGCCCAT
This sequence comes from Noctua janthe, assembly GCA_910589295.1. Taxonomy (NCBI): domain Eukaryota; kingdom Metazoa; phylum Arthropoda; class Insecta; order Lepidoptera; family Noctuidae; genus Noctua; species Noctua janthe. The sequence continues at coordinate 980,683 of OU342565.1, read as the reverse complement.
ATCAAACAAAAAGAAAAAATTGCAGAATATAACTCATTATATTGTTTGTAAACAACATGTAAAATGATTCTATCTTGATAGGCTATTTAATGCGTAATGTAATCACGTCACTACACGTCTGATTTGAAGTGGTTGTTGACTTCATACGTCTTTGTTATATACAATTACGAAATCTAATTCAAATATTTTAAACCTTTTATTAGGCTGAAATCACATTTACATGCTCACATCAGCACTTTCTTGCATCTTTTTGCCTTATTGTAACTCACTAAAATATGTGAAATCGTAAGTAAAAGTGCTTTCGATGCGAAAAATGAGTGTGGATGCTTGCAAGCGGACTTCTCGCTCCACCAAATAAAACTTTTATCCGACAGAATGAAAGAGAGACACTCGTAAACGTTGATTCGTGCTTGCAAATGTGACTGACTGATGGCGCAGCAGTACTATTTTATTTGGAGAGAAGGGTTGTGTCCCAGCAATGGGAACGTTATGGGATTATTATCTTGTCAGATGTTCTTATTATTATTAAAGTTAAACAGCAGTGGCAGTGGCTTCGGGTAGGTCCCTCAGTCTGCTGGTAGCATTTCACGAAGAGCAGTTTATGAGGTTGACCGTCGTAAATGATGAGGCGCCGCCGTCACACTTTTATGGACTGATACTTTTATGTGTAGGTTTTATTTATATGAATCCTGCAGAATTTGATCGCTGCGTATTTCACCTAACCCCCGAGTAATTTAATATTCATCCTTGCTCCTGCGCTTACCACAATATTTTAGGTAACGGCACAGCAACTTTTCTTCTTCCATAATTATGTTCACTAGTCCTCATTTCAGTAGTCACCCCCTTTCCAGACATATCATCTTTCACACAGTCCATCCACCGTTTTTTTGCTCTTCTCCTACTCTTATAGCCATCCACATCATGCTTAAATATTTTCTTTCCAGAGAAAGAGAACGACATAGTGGTAACATGGTCGACGTTCAACGACACGGAGGAGTCCCGCGTGCAGTACGGAGAGGGCATCATGGACAAGGAGGCCAGCGGCTCCAGTAAGCTGTTCGTCGACGGAGGAGAGCTGAAGAGGACCCAGTACATACACACAGTTCTTCTAAAGGACCTCAAGTTTAACACTAGTTATGGTGAGTTAAAACAACGTTAGGTACCGACATAGCTTGCAGATTAAGCCAGCTGTAGTGGCAGGAGCTGGCCATGTTTGTCAAAAGACCAACTACCGCTGAAGCAAACGTGTCCTGGAATGGCCACGACTGAAACAAGGTGAGATGTGACCTACTGGATGCTAGAAGAACTTCAGTGGTAACACTTACACTGCGAAAATCAACCTTACTTCCAAGAAATTAAAGGGTTTTCCTTGTTATATTGTTATTAATGTGCGGTTAGTGTCTAGGTATTTTTAAAGTTACCCCACATGATGTGATGTATGTGGGTATAATCTTGTTATTACTTCGAATCGTATTTCGATATCTTTGGCAGATGTTCATCCGGCAGTATGATATAAACTCAGCTCGTTATTTGTACCGAACACACAGTCAGTGATTTTGTCTTGAAGCCTATCTTGATATATAATCGAGTATAATTTAGTGGACTACTGAGCAGCTCTTAGAATATATTCCTAGAAAAACCTTACTAACCTACTCATATACCGATACTTACTTCGTCCTTACTGAAAGGACTAGCAAAGGATAGTCAGTAATGCAGCATTGTGTAGAAAAAGGAGAGGGAGTCCCGAAGGCCTGACACGATCCGTAAGCCCGTAGCTTAGCCAAGTTGACAATCTACAATCGTTAACGCTAATAGAAAACTAATCAAATGTATGGGAATGACGTCATCTCAACGTTAAGTCACGTTAAGAACTCAAAGAAAACAATAAACATGGTAAATATCCCGTCTTCTAATTATAATAATGTTAAGTCACGTGGTCAAAAAAACGAACAAAATTCGTAGACAAGTTTACATCGTTCAAAATGATAGAATGAAATATGAGCGTTTCTATATTGATCGCTTCATCCCTTATAAATCGTAGCCAAGTTACAGTTTTGAACGGTTTATTCCCGGTCGTCCACACCTCGTCGTCCCCACTGGGGACGAATGGGAAAAAAAAGTTTCGTTCCTCCCCAGTGGTGACGATAGGAACTTTTTGTTTCCCACTCGTTGCGCTATATACCAAGAGTCAAAATGTAGTAATGGGGATTTCAATAAGAGATTTCACGGATTGCTAAAATGTTTTAATTACGACTTTCTGACCAAGAGTGAACAATGTTTTTGAATTAAAAATAATTTAAAAAGACTGAGAGTTGTTTCTCTGCATTGTTAGGTCCCAAAAATAAATTCGTCTTGGTTGTCTTTGTCGGAGGGTTGATGATTGTAATGTATGATTCCTGACGCATCTTGATTGATAAAAAAGCACGTAATTCGTTACTTGAGAAATATTTAGGTATCATATCATAATATCTATCTTTTGTATCTTACGACTTTCTGACCAAGAGTGAACAATGTTTTTGAATTAAAAATAATTTAAAAAGACGCCTACGACCAAAACGACAACATCACCCATCAGTGTCCGGTTGCCGCGGATGTCTTGAAAGCTGTGGTTCAACGCCTTTAATGCACTTTAAACTTACACTGCTGCAATGCTGCAATGTCCGAGGGAGCCACAGCCGCAGCTATGTGACGGCACGGTTGGCGCAGTGGCTGAGCGAATGGCTGCTGCGCTGCGAGTATTGGATTCGATTCCCGCACGGAATACATTTTTGTATGGCCTAAAGGTATTGATATATCCGGGTCTGGCTGTTTGTGAGTTTAAATGTCTGTAAACACACATACTTGAAATTTCTCCTGTATGGAGAAATTCCAAGTGTGGGGCTGGACAGGGGCAAGGTTAAAAAAAAAACTTTAAAGCTGTATATAAGTGAGTGATTGACTGCGGCGCTGCATGTCGCGGGTTCGGTTCCCGCACGGAACAAATTAACAAAGTCGGTGGTTCTATCTAATTTTAATTTTTGTTTTTATTTTAAAATTTTTAGAGATTTTTTTTCGGCCAGTGATAGTTGGTCAATTATTATTTGTTAATATATGATTATCCAACTGTATTTTGAATGGTTGAAAAAAACCAAAAGCATATTAATCTAAGTACTTTATAATAATAAATAAAAAAATATCTAGTTACAAAAAGTGAAAAACGGCTGGGGATCGAACTGCCAACCATGTTTTTTGTATTATTTTGGAAATCTTAAAGCACTCGCCGCTGCCAGCATAGTAGGAAAAAAGCCTAGGCAGATGATAAAGATTGGTCAACTTGTTCACTCTCCGCTCCGCCTCACTACAAACGCGTCCTGAAACTCGAATATCACAATAAGCACAGTCTTTGATAATATTACTACATATTTATAACATGACATCATGCCAGTAATCCCCGAAAGGTTAAGCAGGGGTGTACGTATAGTACACCACATTTTCGCCAGTTTATGTTTCAGTGTCTAACATTAATGATTTTCCATGTTCTTTTGCACAGTGTACCACGCGGGCTCTGTGTTCGGCTGGTCGGAGCAGTTCTCCTTCCGCACGCCTCCTGCGGGAGAGGACTGGTCAGTGCGCGCCGCCGTCTTCGGAGATATGGGCAACAAGAACGCACATGTGAGAGTTTTTGCATTGTAATTCAAGTTAAATGCCGTTTCCAATAGCAGTGCTCTGCCACCGACGACGCCGTGGAAGTTGCACAGTTCTGGGTCAAAAAAATACTGTCATGCCAATGACACCGAAAAGACACGACATGACACCCTACTATATCTTAATGAAAAGCGCCATGTTGGACTTTTGACTTCTTGTTTAGCGTCGACAGGTGAAACTCCAGGCATTAACTGAGGTATCACGTAGCGTTACTGAGATCAGGCATAAGTCTTTGAAACATGAATTCAGAAATAGACTCTGTACGTACACTTGTTCCAGTCCTTATCCTACTTGCAAGACGAAGCCCAGCGCGACTGCTTCGACCTGATCCTGCACGTGGGCGACTTCGCGTACGACATGGATACCAACGACGCCCTGGTCGGCGACGAGTTCATGCGACAGATACAGCCTCTGGCGGCCATGGTGCCCTACATGACGTGTCCCGGGAACCACGAAAGCGCTTAGTGAGTCCTGTTTATTCGATAAGTAGCATAGGAAACAAGAAGAATAATTATAAGCATCTTAAAGACTAGTCGAAGCAAAGAGCTCAATTTCCAACAAGCAGTTTGGTTTTCATACCGCCTTGCATCCAAGATCATCATCATTGCCTAGCCTTTTCCCATAGTCGGCTTCCAGTCTAACCGGATGCAGCTGAATACCAGTATTTGACATGGAGCGACTGCCTCTCTGACCAACGGCTTAACGTACTTTCCGAGGCACGGAGGAAACCCGGTACGTAATAGGCTGTCACCCATCCACGGACCAACCTAGGCAAGCTATTATTATTTAGCCACGAGCTCCTCCTCCGCCTTGCATCCAAAATGCATGTTGTTAATCTTCGACATAGCGAAAACGTTCGATAAAATCTGGCACAACGGCTTACAATATAAGCCATACCAATTCAGAGTACGAGAACCAATTGTGTCACATCTTACGAGACCTCTTGTCTAATCGCTCCTTCTGCTATTTTATTGAAGGTATGCTTTCCTCCCCCCGCGCGTGCGATTGAAGAGGCCTTCAAAACAAGTCTTAACTGAAGAAAATGCCTTTTAGACCAGACACACTCTTTTCATCTTAAAACTCATCCATTGCTTTCCATCAGGCGAGATCGAGTTCAAAAACGAGCCCAATTTTAAGTAAATAATAAAAATTTATCAGCTACTATTGTACCGCATTTTTGTTATGTCACGTGGGTTTGCATTTCAAGTTGTACTAGAAAACGGAAGGTAAAATGGCGAAGTCCGCGGGGTTCAGCTGGATGCGAGAAGCACAGGACTTGTCAATATGGCAACATTTGGGGGACGGCTATGTCTTGCAGATGGAGCCATAAGCTGACAGGGTATAAAGTTTCTCATCCGCTATAAAAAGGGAGGATCCTCTGGCCAGCCGGGTGTGTGTGTCTGGCGGGCTAGAGAGGTGCTAGTCCGATTTCTTTATCTGTGTATGTTAATCGCGAGCATAACTTAATAGCGCGATGAAGGGTATTTCGCCAAGTTCTTATGCGGCGGTATAAATGTCGCCTAATGTTGCCTAACAAATGTTGGGTAATCCCGCGTCCATGAGCAAATTCGCATGAAACTAAAACGCATTATCGTCTTCCCGCGCAGTAACTTCAGCAACTACGCGGCGCGCTTCTCAATGCCGGGCCGCGACGCGAGCCTGTTCTACAGCTTCGACCTCGGGCCCGTGCACTTCGTGTCCATCTCCACCGAGGTGTACTACTTCATTCAATACGGATTCAAGCTCATCATTAACCAATACGAGTGGCTGAAGAAGGATTTGGCTAAGGCGAATTTGCCGGAGAATAGGTGAGAAAAGAGGATTATTTGGTATAATACCAATTTAGGGAGTGATACACTAATCGACGTGGAATCAGCGGGAGCCGGTCAGAAAGACTTGAAACAATTCCGACGCGTTGTCAAGACTCGTCGTCCGAACCGAAACGAGGAGAAAAAATAAAGCTATTTTGACCCAGGAATCAGTTCAGGAGTGTGTCTATGTCTCATTGAGTTTTAATTGGCTTACACAGCGTCAAAAGCATGACACGACAAAACACACACTCTAGGGTGAAGGGTCAAGATAAGTGTAATTTTCGTCGTTCATAATGAGCCATACTTCATTCTCCATATTGTTCACTCAGTGCCGTATTACAGAACCGTCTACTACAGAACTATAAAAATTACAAAGCTTTCCTTTTGTGACCATGGTAAGTGATTCTCGGCCTTATTTCCGTAATCATAAGGGTAAATATCAACGAAGTTCATTTTTGTCAATTTTGGTGGCTAAATTATTTCTTTAGTTTTCGTGAAAAATAAGTATCTGGTATAAGAATAGAAAGTCCAAGCTTGAAGGATCTTCAAGAGGTCACAGAATATCTCCATAACTTTTTGAGATATTTTAGTTCAAAGTCTAGAGTGGCACCAAAATTGGATTTCTCTGTCAGAAACCTCAATCTCACTAATAAAGCTCAATGTGACTAATCTCACAAATTCTCGGCAAGTATCAATAACTTTTATCGGTTTACTCTTTTGTTAAAAAATAGGATAGATTCCGAGGTCAGGGTCCTAAAGTCGGACTGACATGGTAGCGTTTTTGTACAAACACTTCAACACCTTGATGTACCGGTAGTCGATTTGGCACCGTTGGGGAGACTGCAGTACAACCCAAGTCTCGATCGAATCGAAGAATTTCTCGTAGTCCACAAACGCTAAAAAGAGAGGCAGCTCTTCGGTCTTCTGTATAACCTGCCGCAGCGTATGTATGTGGTCTACGGTGCTAAACCCATTATGGAATTCGGCTGGTTCGGGATGATTCTTGGAAACGACTTGTAGACACGGTTTAGAAGTGAGATGGACCTATAATTCTTCAGCCGGGCATTGTCGCCTTTTTTGAAGAAGATTACCACCACACCCCTGCCCATGCCTGCCCTTTTCCCCTCGAGTATGACGGAATCAAACAGATTCTGAGGGCCTTAAGTACTGGTTTTCCACCCGCCTTTAGGAGTTCGGCCGTAATTCCATCATCACCCGGTGCTTTGTTTTTTTTAAGCTGTTTCAGAGCCATCCTAATCTCGCACAGGCTGACGTCCGTGATGTCTTCAGTATAGTGTCGGGTCAGTCTAGCTCTTGGGTCGTTTGCTAGATTTACAACGGGTTTACTGGTTGAAGCGTACAACTGCCCATAAAATCTCTCGATCTCCCATAGCAGCTCCGGTTTGGCGGATACGATCCTGCCATGGTCGGTCTTCAGTTTCGTAAGCTGGCTGTTGCGCTCATGTAATGTTGAGTGGAGAGGGTTCGCTGGCGGGATGTCGACTGGAGAGAGTGCGGTGGTGGAGTAATAATAATACTAGTCTTCAGAGCTTCTTATTTATTCTTGTTGCTTCTTCAAGTTAATATAATACTGCTGGATTCGGAATGCCTGATCACGGAAAAATGCTCCTTTTTATAGGCAGCTCTGACCAATCACGGTCTCTCAATTTTGCACACGGCACTAATCTCCGCCCTTCCACCAATCAGAGCGCAGGTGGCTTTTCTATAGAAATCTTGAACTATGTTGTTTCTCGTGATCAGACATCCCTTACAATATTCCCTTACTTTCCTGACCTCAGGATGAGTTTAATTTCCTTAAATTAATAAAAAACAATACAATATTCTCTTATTTAACACCTTAAAATAACAATAATGTGAAACGGCTCTCGTTACGGTAAAGTTTTCAGGTAGTTAAGCCTTTTAATACAAGTAGCGCCGCCAGGTGGCAGGAATGCGCAACATTTAAACTACTAATTAGAAAAAATCAACACTTATCATCCTACTGGACTAACGTCTTATTAGATTAATATCACAATAAAATAGGAACTAATTAGAGATCACGTTATTTACACGTATCGTCGCTAACATTCTCCCCCACGGTGCGCAGCTCTTCATCCTCTGGAGGCGACGATGCGGCAGGAACCAGCACGACGATCCGTCGAGTTGGGCGGCGAAGTACTCCTCCCGATGTCCGCACGTCCAACACTCTGGTTCTTCCGTCTGGCCCAGGATACGTCTTGATGACTTCTCCGCGAGGCCACGAATTTCGTGGTAATGTGGCGTCCACTATTAGCACGATATCTCACTCCTTAGGGTCTTTGGTTTCTTTCCCTTCGAGCTTCCTCGGCATTAGGAGGGGAAGGTACTCTTTGATCCATCTTTTCCAGAAATGATCTGCAAGTCTTTGGGTGGTTCTCCAGTTTGCTTTCCCAATTAACTCTGTGTCGTCGAATTCTCCCGGTACCATAGCTCCGCAGGATCTCCCCAGTAGGAAGTGGTTCGGGGTCAGACCCTCGTCGTCTTTGGGGTCCATGCTAACTGAGGTGAGAGGTCTAGAATTGACAATGTGTTCGACCTCGGTCATTAACGTGTGGAGTACTTCTTCGGGTGGGTTTCTTTCGTTGAGAACCACTGATAGTGCGGTCTTGACTGTTCGCACAAGTCTTCAAGAGCTCCCGGCGGAATAAACTTCCACTTGATACCCTTCTCTTGCGCTGCCTCTTCCAATTCCCTTTTGGCCTCGACGAAGTTGGTCCCGTTATCGCTGAATATGGTTTTCGGGGTTCCTCTTCTGGCTGCTATTCGTCGAAGTGCCATAACCATCGAGCTCGTGCTAAGTGAGGGCACTAACTCTAGATGTACGGCTCTTGTGGTGGGGCAAGTAAACAATGCCCCCCAGCGCTTCTCGGTTCTTCTCCCAATAGTGACTTGCATTGGCCCAAAGTAATCTACGGCCGTGCAAGAGAACGGGAACTGATGATGCTGTAGTCTCTCGCTCGGTAGGTCCCCCGTCGGGGGTATTTCTGGTAAACTCTTCCTTGTCTTGCACCATTGACAGCTGTGTGCGACCGCCTTTAAAGTCGCTCTTAAACTCAGGATCCAATACTTTTGTCGAATGTCGTTCATTACTGTAGCTGTATTTCCGTGAAGAAACTTCTTGTGGTAATGTTGTATGAGAAGACGCGTTATCTTTTGTTTTCCGTCTAGTATGATGGGGTTCATTCTTCTTTCATTGTTATCGTGGAACTTTGACGTCCTACTTCTTAACTTGATGATTCCGTCGTCTCCTATATAAACGTCGATCTTTTTGAGCCGACTTGAGGTTTCTAAGGATTTTTCCGCTTTCAAACTCTTCATTTCTGTTGCGAAACTATCGTTCTGGCTCATCTTCATTAATAACTCTTCGGCCTTCTTTAAGTGGTCTTCTTCCAGGGGTAGGTTAGGTACAGCCGCTTGTTTTCATTTTTGTTGGCGGATCGATGTAAGGTTCTCGTGTCTTTCTTCTGGGTTTTTCTTTGAGGTTTCCAGGGTTCTTCCTTCTGGCGCGCAGCGGTGGCGGTTGCTTTGCGGGTCTTCTTCTATAAGTGGTGTGCGAAGGTAACCACTCTGGCCGTTGTGCGCAGTAGTCGCTCCCAGTTTGAGAACCTCTCTAGGTCCAGAAGCGTGTCTTCAGCAGCCTTAATCGCCATCACCTTTTGCTTGTTCTTCTCTTCTGGCATGATACCCTCTGGTTTTTAGTCGTGAAACGGCCACTCTTCTTCTGGATGACGGAGAAATGACGGACCTTTGAACCATCTAGCGTTGTGGTCAAACTCGATTTGAGTTCCCCTCGTGGCGTCGTCTGCTGGATTTTCTTTAGTTGGTACCCATCTCCAGTCTTCTGGCTTAGACTTTTCTTCAACTTCTGCTAGTCGATTGGCCACGAAAGTTTTAAACTTCCTTGGTTCCGCCTTTATCCATTGCAGTACTGTGCTAGAGTCTGTCCAGTAGGTCTTCTTTGATATTTCGAGCTCAGACTCTTCTTCGATCGTGGCTGCTAGTCTGCTGCCGAGTAACGGCGCTTGTAGCTCCAGCCTCGGAATTGAAACTGGTTTCGTTGGCGTTACTCTTGCTTTGCCGGCGATCATGGAGACGTGGACTTTTCCTCCGGGCTCGACTGTCCTCCAGTAGACTACTGCTGCGTAGGCTTCTTCACTCGCGTCGGTGAACGTGTGCAGTTGTCCTTTTCTGCCGCGGGGTGAGACGCACCTTGGAATCTTCAGTTTTGCTAACGCCGATACTTCTTCTAGGTAGTTCATCCAGGCTTCTTTTTGTGGTTCGTTGATTAATTCGTCCCAGTCTATCTTCGTTCGCCAAATGTCTTGAATTAATTTCTTCCCTTGTATCAAGACTGGTGTTGCGAAACCCATCGGATCAAAGGTAGACATCACTGCGCTCGTGACTTCTCTCTTCGTTGGAGTTCTTCTATCATCTTGCAGGTCCTTTGACGTGTTACGCAGTCCAACATTGAAGGCTAGTGTATCTTCTTTTACCAGCCATCTTAGCCCCAGAGTCTTCTCTTCTTTCGTTAGTTGCAAAGAATCTTCTTTATTGGTGTCTTCTACTTCCGATAGTACCCCCGAAATGTTACTGGCCCACCCCTTCAGATGAAAGTTTGCTCTTGCGTGAATATTTCTTTATTTCTTTTGATATCTTCTTTGCTTCAGCTGCAGACGCGAAGCTCTGTAGATAGTCGTCCATGTAATGGTTTCTGTTTATTGCTTTTACTGCTTCGGGATGAGTGTTCTTGAATTCTTCTGCGTTCTTGTTCATCACATAAATAGCTGTTGCTGGTGATGACGCTGCTCCAAAGATGATTGACGACTTTCTATACTCTTCGAGCTTGCCAGTTCTTCGGTTTCCGCGCCACAGGAACCTGAGGCTGTCTCGGTCATCTTCTCTTACTTTGACCCGAAGGAACATATCTTGGATGTCGGCCATGACAGCCACTGGTCCTTCTCTGAAGCGTAGCAGTACGCCAAATAGTGACTGCAATAGTTCTGGGCCCGAGAGGAAGGCGTCGTTGAGGCTCTTCCCTTCAAACTTGGCAGCTGCGTCGAACACTATCCTCAGCTTCTTCTTAACTGGATGTACAAAGGCGAAGTGGGGTAAGTAGAATATTCTTCCTTTGCTTGAGGTTTTTGGAGCTTTTTCTGCGTATTCTTTTTCAATTAGATTCTGGATCTGCTTCTCGTAGTGCTCTTTAGCTACTTGGTCTTGATCCAACTTCTTTTCAATGTTGACCAGGCGTCGGATGGCTTGATTGTAATTGTTGGGTAGAATTTCGTCTTCTTTCTTCCACAGGAGTCCTGTTTCGTATTGACCGCTTGACAGTTTCTTTGTAGTCTTCTCGAGGGTTTCTAGTGCTCTTCTATCGCTGTCATTGGTTGGCGACCGATTCTGAATCCCGAGAGATTCCAACTGAAAGTGTTCTCGGACGATTTCTTCTATGCTTTCTTCGTCAGTGGACGATCTGCCGTAGTGGGTGAAGTTTACTGAGGCAGTCGCCCCTGTTTCGCATCCGTGTAACACCCACCCTAGGTTGGTGAGGGAGGCTACAGGATCGGATGGTTTGCCCTTATTCAGTCTTCTTGTTACTATCAGCCCCCAATTGTCTTGACCTATCAGCAGCTTGGGCCTTTCGGTGACGTAGAGGAGTTGACTTTCAATTGCCCTTAGATGCTGGCAGTTTCTCACGGTGTCCTTGTTGATGCATTGCTTGGACAGCTTCAGGTCGTCGATGGTTCTTGCAATGATAGTTCTCTTTTCTCTTTTATGAGCCCCTTTTATCTTGAACTTGATCTTCTGTGAACTATCTTTTCTTAGCACCTTCCCGCCGACTGATTCAATTGTGAGTTTTTCTTGCTTCCCTTCGACTTCAATCTTCTCAGCAACTGATGCGTCTAGGAGTGTGACTGTTGACCCTTCGTCCAACAATGCTAGCACACGGACTTGGCCTTTTGGACCATAAAGGTCCACTGGGATGATCTTCAGGTATGCCTTCTCTTCTCCTTTTGCGTTGTGGATTGAGGCGACCTTTTCTTCTGACGTGCTTCCTGTGTCTTCTTTCTTCGCTTCTTTTTCTACTGGTACTGGTGGCTTGTCAGAATGCAGGATGGTATGATGCCATCTTTTACACTGCTTGCAGACTGGAGCTTTACAGTTGATTCTTGAGTGCTTGAAACGAAGGCACTTGAAGCATATTTTTGCCTTCTTCATCATATCCCATTTTTCATTTAGGTTAGCTTCTTTAAACTTCTTGCATTCTATTGCGAAATGCTCTTCTTCACAGAATGGACATGACTTCTTCTATTTCTCTTGCGACGCTTCTTGTACCATATTATGTACAGGTCTTCTTATTTGCTTCTTTTGCTCCGATGGCACTTCAGGTGGAGCAAAGTCCCCACACATGTCGGCTTCTGTTTCTAAGAACGCTTCGACGAGTAATAGTTCTTGGATTTCTTCATCTCTTCTGCTTCTGTGGTAGGCGAACCAACGAAACTTCATGGATGTTGGCATCTTGTCTACTATAACTCTCAGTGTTTCAGGAGAACTGAGGTACTGTGGTTTCTTCAAGGCTTTGATTGTCTCGACGGCGTTCTTCACTTTGCTTGCAAATACGCATATGTCGCTTGGGTTCTCGCCGACTTTTGACAGGTTCTTCATTTTTTCTAGTTCTGCTAATGCCAGCGCTCCAGGTCTTCCGAATCTTGCTTCAAGTCCCTTGATTACTTCGCGTGGATCTTCAGCAGTGAACAACAGGCTTTGGACGGCTTCTCTAGCTTTTCCTTGGATTGCTATTCTAAGGCGCGCTAGGTTCTGATTGTTACTGAAGGAAGCGGCCCTATCTTCGTATGATCTCTTGAACGCCAACCATTCTTCACAGGTTCCGTTGAAGTGAGGGAGTTCAATGTGCTTCGATGAAACGGGGTCACGTGACTTCTCGGATAACTTGAGTATGACTGAAGCCAATTCCTGGATGTCGCTCTTCTTTTCTTCTGTCTCGATCGGATCTGTCTGACCCTTGTTAGGCCTGTCCCCGGTCGTTATGAACCACTGCTCGACCTCTTGATTTCGTTCGTACAGCTCTTCTCCGGCACCATCTTCTTCTTCTGACTCTGCTGCTAGAAGTTCCAGTTCAGCTTGAGCCACTTTCGATCGTGCTTCTGCCAGTTCTAATTCCCTTAGTGCTACTGTCATTTTTGCTTGCGCTTCTGCTCTCTTCCTATGCGACGAGCGAACAGAATGTGTGTCTGGATCGCAGGTCGTCTTCTTAGGGTGAGGCCGCTGCAGACTCTCTTCTCTGGACGTTGGTGTGCTTCCATCGTTCAGACGCGTTTTCACTGCGACACTTCTTTCTTGAATCTGCGGCGTTGGATGACACTCTTCTTGGCGGACGGGAATCGACGCTTCGACGGTGCGGGTCGGGGGGATGGTACGAGTCACTTCCCCCGGTGTTGATTCTTCTCCAGTATTTTTGGGATGATGTACGGGTTGCTGACGTTCTTGTACGCTGCCCGGCGGCGATCTTCTTGTAAGTGTCGATCTGTTTGAAATCGACGTGTTCGTAGTCGTCGCGCTTGTAGGTTCACTCGGCGTATTCATACTCCAATCCGTCGTACCGGTACCTGTAGTCTCCGTAGTAACGTTACTTTCACTCGTAGTTGTAGTCTTCGACTGCACTGATCTTGATCTCGTATTCGCAGGCATCTTCCTAGTTTCTTGAACCCAATCCGGCTCTCGAAGGACCAAATGTTGCGCTCATGTAATGTTGAGTGGAGAGGTTTCGCTGGCGGGATGTCGACTGGAGAGAGTGCGGTGGTGGAGTAATAATAATACTAGTCTTCAGAGCTTCTTATTTATTCTTGTTGCTTCTTCAAGTTAATATAATACTGCTGGATTCGGAATGCCTGATCACGGAAAAATGCTCCTTTTTTATAGGCAGCTCTGACCAATCACGGTCTCTCAATTTTGCACACGGCACTAATCTCCGCCCTTCGACCAATCAGAGCGCAGGTGGCTTTTCTATAGAAATCTTGAACTATGTTGTTTCTCGTGATCAGACATCCCTTACAATATTCCCTTACTTTCCTGACCTCAGGATGAGTTAATTTCCTTAAATTAATAAAAAACAATACAATATTCTCTTATTTAACACCTTAAAATAACAATAATGTGAAACGGCTTTCGTTACGGTAAAGTTTTCAGGTAGTTAAGCCTTTTAAAACAAGTAGCGCCGCCAGGTGGCAGGAATGCGCAACATGTAAACTACTAATTAGAAAAAATCAACACTTATCATCCTACTGGACTAACGTCTTATTAGATTAATATCACAATAAAATAGGAACTAATTAGAGATCACGTTATTTACACGTATCGTCGCTAACACTGGCTCTGTCCAAAAGCCGCTCAATTGAATCTTTAATATGCTGGATTTAAAGATCCGTCTATTGAAGACTGCAGGATAATCTCACGCCGCTCCTGCATGAGCTTGAGAGTATGATCAGAGAGTTTTTTCTTCTTATATGCACGACATGTCGTAAAGAACTTAGTTAGACCCGTATGGACTTTTTCCACGAACCTATCGTTGTATTCGTCCAATGAGCTTCTTAGGCACTCGAAGCGAATCTGGAATTCAAGCTTTTCAGCTTGCAGCAGCTCTCGGGGTTTTGAATCTGGATCTGTGCTGGACGGAGCGTAGACTTCATCAGTTGAGACCTTTCAAGCTTGATAATGATCTTCAATGTGCTTCTTACTATGCGGTGATCGCGCCCGGTTTACAACGAATTGATCATAGAGACAACATTTAATATTTACTTCTGGGTTGACATGATGAAGTCAATCTCATTCGCACCTCGGTTCTCAACGTGGCCACGTAAAAATTGCTGATATGATATTCACCCATAAGATGCATGTTTCAGAAACAAGCGGCCGTGGATCGTGCTGTTCGGGCACAGGCCCATGTACTGCAGCGAGTCGAACGATATCGAATGCAGTTTCGAATATACGCGCGTTGGCCTTCTAGGAGCATATGGTAAGTTAATGTACTCGTAGTACAGTTGACCCTACAATTGTAACTGTAACTACCACTTTTTTTTTAACTAAAACTCCCAGTAAATTGAAACTTTTTAAGGGAAACTACTACAAGTACAGACGCCAGCACATCAAGCGACTACAATCTGTCAAATTTCTTTAATCGATTTTCAACTTTATCGCTGAAGCATTAGGTTCAAGGTTGATTATGAAAATTTGACAGTTTCGGGCAGGTTGATATGCTGGCGTCTGTACATTGGTCTTAAAAATCAAAATATACCTTGTTGTATTATGACGTGCACGCGAAATTCGACCTTAGAGAGGATTTTAGTGGCGTATTATTTTTAAACTATATGAGGTAGGTGTCTCCTATCTGAATATAATACTCTTTAAAAGAATCAACGAGAAAACTCCAACACAGTCACTTTTATAGTCGAGACATGATCTTAGTCAGATCATGTTACGAACTAAGGTACAAGGAGATTATTTTTTTAAAGAGTAACCATGGAGTTTCTTGTTTGTTCTTGTCTATAGGAAACGACCAACCCGAACCGTGCACCTATCTTCTGACGTTTCATAAGTGCCCATGTAGGCTTATGTGAAATAAAATATTTTGATTTTAGACGGCTTATTGATCGACTTTAAAGCTATTGTGCGTCCTGGCTCGATAACGGAAAGAATTTGAAAACAGAGCAATATTTCAGAAACTTGTCTGTAAAATTTAACACATCTATTCGCACCAGTTTGAATACTAACATACAAGGTTCGCTGAAGCTTAGGTACCTACCCAATAATAACTATCAGTGGCGAAGGGTGAAAATTGAGTCAGGGAAAGCCGAAGAAAAAAAAATGAGAATTGAACTTTTTTTTGTATTTGTTTTTAGTTTTTTTTCTATGTTTATTTTGAACTTATTTTCGTTATCGTTGACCCCAAATACCGTGAAAATGATACCCATGACGAAAAAAACAAAAAAAATTGTTGGTGCCATCGAAGTTTCATTTTGACCTCATTTTCGTTACACCGACCGGGCGACCCTAAAAACCACGAAAGTGACACTCATAACAAAAAAACCGAAAATCTTCGACGTCATCTTGAATTCTCATTTTCGTTATCAGCGACTCCGAAAACATAAAATGCAGAAGAAGTATAACAGAAAAAATTAAAGTGATTTTATCTTAAATAAGTCAACAAAATAAAAAAACGGCCAATTACGTGTCGTACTCACACGCACACAGTCTGGGCTCCGTAGTACCCAACAATTTAATAAAAATATTTTGGAGGCTCATTCATATGTTGTAATGTATTGAATTCAACAGTAAAACTAAATTTGTTTTTCATAGTATGTTACTTTCTACTGCAGTTCGATGAAAAAATCCCATATCTCAAAAACTATACGTCAAACCGTATTCAAACCAATTTCCGTTGAAAGTTTTTTTTACGTTCTACAATCCTACATTTTTTTCAGAATTTGCCTCATCTTACTTTAGAAATTGGGGGAATAGGGGGGAGGGCGGGGACACATACATTTTACCATTTTGGAAGTGTCTATATTTCAAACGATTGAAAATGGTTTTAGAAACCTCAATGTCCTTTTTAACCCCCGACGCAAAAAGAGGGATGTCATAAGTTTGACCGCAACGAGTGAACCGATTTGGATGCAGTTTTTTTTTTGAAAGCTAGTTTGTTGACAATGGTTCTTAGATACGTTTTAGCAAAAATGGTGCAGCCATTTACTAGTTATGGGGGATGAAAGTGGGCATTAAAAATCGAATATTTTCAAATATACCCAAGTGGGGTGTCAAATAAAAGCGAATGATGTGTATGTTACAATTAGACTTGTGTTAACAAAATCAGTTCAGCCATTTTATAATAATAATAATAGCGTAATAATAATAGCGTTTATTGTGTCCAAAAGTTATACACAAACAATTTTGGGTTTGGAGTCTTCAATTAAGCAAATGATGCCTGTATTAAAAGACTCCGCTCCTTCACAACAGTAGGTACTTACTTAAAACAAAAAAACAGTACATGGGAGTAGTAAAACAAAATATAATTGTGTGAACGTGTGTGTGCGTGTGCATAAGTGTGGATGTGTTGTTGAGTGTATATGAGTGTAATGGATGTGTGATTGTATGTATATGGGTGTGTGATTGTACGTATAGGTATGGGAGTCTCTGTATGTAGGTATGTGAGTGGGTCGTTTACTAGAATTAAGTTACGTTTTGTAGGAGAGCTTCAATATTTCCATATGTCAGTGGTTTTATCCAGTCAATCAACATTTCTTTACATATATGATAAGATTTTGCGTACCTATACGGAAATTTCTTTATTTATTTTCTTGTATAATTGAGCTGATCGTTTACTAAATTGGATGGATCCGAATTTGGTCTTAGTTTAAGGAATTTGGACTATATTGTGTTTTCTTCTCCTAGAATGTATATCCGCATTATAAGGTAAGGATTTGTGCTTTTTTAAAATTATTTGAGTAATGTATAGTTTTCTAACTGACAATACATCACTAAGTTTGTAGAGGTTCTGTGTAGAATATTTCCTTTTTTTTAAATACATGATTTTGAGCAGGGCTCGTTGTGCTCGCTCCAATTGGGTGAATTTAGATTTTGTTGCCCCACCCCAAATAGGAATACAGTATACCAATATTGATTGCGCAAGAGAAATGTATATTTGTGTAAGCACATTTCTAACAGGCTTACCGCCACTCTGTATAGATCTAGGCAGCACGTGACGCAGAGTCTTAAAAATCCAATTTAGCTTGCGGACTCTATTGGCAACTTGCTCAAGATGGGGGTACCAGCACAAACTCTGATCCAGCATTACCCCTAAATATTTTGTGCTAGAAACTTTGCCAATATTAGAACAGTTACAATTATCAACGTTAGTACCATCACAAGTGTGTACAATGATTCGAAAATCGCCGGTTGGTTGAGTACGATTACATATGCTGAAACTAATAAAGTTTGTTTTGGAGGTGTGAGAACATTAGCATTGAGCCAATTCGCAACCTGGGACATTCCTGTTTCAGCACTTAGCTGCACATTGAGCCATGTCTTACCATAGAAGGTGACAGCAGTATCATCGGCGTACGAAAGGATTTTGGCATTAGGAATTTTCATGTTACACAGGTCGTTTATGTATACTAAGAAAAGCGTAGGACCTAATACACTACCTTGGGGGACGCCATATGATACATCCGTGACATCACTTATATGTTGCCCCACTTTGACACTCTGCCTCCTATTTGAAAGATAGCTCTTAAACAAATCAAGCGCGATATCTCTAATACCTATTTTTTCCAGCTTGTTTACAAGGATAGGCGTAGAGACGGTATCAAATGCCTTTTTAAGGTCTAAAAAGACAGTTAGACACTTATCTCCATTGTCTAGATGATTAGATACTAATGAAGTTAGTGATATGACAGCGTTCTCAGTGGAAATACCGTGACGAAAACCAAACTGTGAGTCGGAGATGATATTGAATTTGTTTAAGTAATTAAGAAGCCTAACATTTATTAATTTTTCAATAATTTTGGATATACTAGAAAGAACAGAAATTGGTCTATAATTATTAATAACATATCTATCCCCACTCTTGTGCACAGGAGTAATAATGGCTATTTTTAACGGGGCTGGGAAGACGCCAGTTTTAAAGCAGAGGTTCGCCAGATGGGCTATGATAGGGACGGCTTCCATGCCTATAAACTTTAAAAATTTCGTGGAGATATTGTCCCAGCCAGGGGCACTGTCAGCTTTTAGGTTAATTAATATTCTGTATACTTCGTCGGCGTCAGTTTCAAGAAGCACAAAAGAGTTTAATATGTCTGATACGTTACTGCTCTGATCGAGGGCATAACTGTCAGTTGTAGGTAGAATTTGTTGAGCTAGGTTATGACCAATTTTAGAAAAATAATTGTTAATAAAATTAATTTACTGAATCAGACGGGGTTGGCTGAAGTTTTAACAATCCTGCATCATGATTATTTGTTTTCTGTGAGTAGGTAATAGCTTTTATATTTTTCCACAGTAATTTATTGTTATTTACAGATTTAGATAGCAGATTCCTTTCATATTGTCTTTTTAGTTTTTTAATCAAATTGTTACAGTAATTTCTGTAACGTCTGTACGTTATTTTTAGAATTTCATTGGTTTGGTCCTGACGAAGTTTATTTTGGAGTTTATTCCGATTTTGTATACAGCGCAAAATACCATTGGTAATCCACGGTTTTAAAATGCGTTAATTGCTAGGGATCTTTAATGTGGTTGTATTTAGTTTAATAGAGTCAGTTAGAGTTTGTACCAACTGAGTACACAGAGAATTAGGATCATCACAGAAAAGTAATTCACTCAAATTCTTTTCTTTCAGATAATGTAGGGCCTGGTCAAAGTCAATAAATGTCTTAGTTTTACAAACATTTTGTAAGTATTTTTGTTTGGATACTACTAGAAGGGTTGTGAGATGGTCAGTTACTGTGGTATTAAGGATAGCAATAGTGGATGAAAACTTTTTCTTATTTACCTTAAGCATGAAGTGATCCAGGCATGATTTGTCTCTCGTTGGCAGCAAATGCCCTGGAAGGATGCCATGTAAAGACAACATGTTAAGGTAGTTCATTCTATTTTAGACATGGGGGTGAAAGTGGTGATGAAGAATCGAATATTTTCAAATATACCCAAGTGGGATTAAATGAAAGGGCATGATGTGTATATTAAAATTAGACACGTTTTATCAAAGCCGGCTCAGCCATTTTATTGACTTTTCAAATGTTTGTTCGCTTTTCTTTGTTGCGATGGGGTTTTTTTAAATTTAATGTTTTATTAAACACCTGTCTATAGACACCCCGCACGAATAGGTTTGATGTTTTTTTTTTTTTTAGTTTCTGTTACATGTATTGGGAGCTTAATCCTTAATCTTTTATTTCTTTATTTTTGTATAAAAATCGTAAAGCGGTTCACAGAATACATCCACCTACCAAGTCCAAAGCCTAAATAACTAGATGCATATTTGATCATGTCGTCATAGTGACCGTTTATTGTTTTTATACTAACAATTTTGTTTTGATTCGGGAACTTATGTTTCTTCCCAAAAAAAGTCGACATTTATTAGGTATATTGTTAGCTTTTAATATACACGCAGTTAATGATAGTTTATTATAAGTTGGACGATTATATCACTGATAAAAATGCTTGGCTCAATGCCGGTCCAGCTCCACAAGGACAGGGGCACATAAATTGATAGCATTAAATAGTATTGTTGGAGCTGCTGAAGATTGTACAACTATTTTTGCATTGTATAAATTCAATCTCTTTACACACACAGCCGCATAGCCCATATTGTGTGAATACTATGTACTAGAAAGCTGTCATTCGCTGAAAACCTGCATCTTGACTTGAATGTGCCCTGGCGGTTAGGAGTATGTCATGCTCACTCAAATGTCTCGCTGATGGTGGCACGTGTGTCGGAGCATTTAGTTCCCTTCAAAATGGTTGAGTTGAATGGTGCTGTGAACGGGCACTGTCAGTTGTGACTGGTCATCTCTTGGTTGCCACGGCTTATTTGAATTAATTATTTTATTTTTGAATTATTTTTACTATGGACACTTTTAACGTACACATCGTGCTACATCGTTCTCACATAATGTACCATCTCAATATGAATGATGTAACCAAGGTTTTGTAAAAGTATTCTAATTTAAAAGAGTGTCCATTGAGTTTCTTGCCCGTTCTCTATAGAGATCTTCGTTAGGGAATGGGCAACTTCAGCACTTTACAGTTTTTGTGCCTTGTGACTGAGACTGTAGCTACATTTCATTGTTGTCTTTGTTTCGACAATTCAAAAGTGCCTGTAACTGACTTACTTGAAATTAATGCTTTGATTTTGATTTTTAATATTGTCATTTTTTTAATGTTTTCTATCCTATGATGTATTAAATGGCTGTACTGTGATGTGATGTGATCCACAGATGTGTATGTAATATACTATTTGACTACAGTAGACACTTAGACACTACGTAGAGTGCCTTGTTCCCGAAGGGAAACCGGCAGGAATCGGCTTCTTAGGTGTCTTCGGCCCTAATAACTATACAAAGTGGAGCAGGACGTTCGACATTCCTTCAAACCACGTAAAGAGTGTCATGTTCTTTACCCGTATACAAAAAATCAATCAAATCCAATGAATACTTTAGCCACAGGAAATTATTTTTAATTTTATTATTTTACAACATGATGTAGGTTTGAGTCCGTAATAATAGGTAAACATTGTAAGGTCAAGAACCTGTGCAAAACGTACGATCCTATTCTCTACGTCTCAATATGCTTGAAAGACAGAGAAAGGTGTCATCCGATTAATTAACAACGTGCAACTTAGTGAGTTTATGCCGACTAAAATACCTAACTTCGACCAACTACCGCCATCGTCCACTGCGCCCCGCACCGCGTCGCGTAACCGGCCAGTGACTTTTCGTAGATTGATTTTTGTTGAAAATTGCAATTTTTAAATTTTCCATTAACTACCAATCATCGTGTTTTAAAATGTTTAGATGGACTAGTACTATTCTCGTTTTAATTTAATGTCGTAGTTCCAGATCCACATTGTATAATCATTTTAATTATTATATAGTTATTATTGGGTACCTAAACGAAAATACAGCAACTCCTTGTAATGTTTACTGTATCGTGTAGGTCTGGAGCCCCTGCTGCTGCAGTTCGGCGTGGACCTGGTGATCTGGGCACACAAGCATAGCTACGAGCGTATGTGGCCGCTCTACGACGAAAAGGTGTACAACGGCTCCACGGACAACCCTTATGTCAACCCGGGGTCAGTTGGTCCATCATCATTATGGTCATACCACATTTCAATTTATTTTATTTGGTGTTCCAAAATGGCACCAACTTGAGAAACTGAACTTTGCAGTCTCTTGTTCTAGATGTTTTTTTTTTTGTAGACGTTGGTCCTTCTTTTGCAAAAAGTTTTATCTGTAAATGATGAAATATGTATTATTTAAAAAAAACTTTTTTAAAACTAACCTTTCAATAAAAAGGTACTACCATAAAAAAAAAATTGCAAAGGTTAATTCAGGTTGTTAGGGACACCGATGACGCACTAACGGTTACCACGTAATCATTACATCATGCTGAACACCCACATCGAAATTTTAAATCAGCTGTTTCCTACAAAAGTACACCTACCTACACGGTCAAAATGTATGGAATAGCTGATTATTCTGTAATCTATACAGAATAATCAGCTATTCCATCGTCGACGGAATCATAGATTCTCGATCTATAAGCTATTCTGAAATATCACAACGAACAAACAAGACCTTCGTACTTAAAATCTAAGTGTGTTTGTACAAATAGTTAGCATTCTAGTAAGCTAGCTAATAGTAAATTAGCTAAGCATATTAAAAATAGATGCGAATAGTAGTGCTATTTCTGTTTATTTTTAAAATGCTAAGTAGAACAATTTCTGGATGGATTTTAATGGTTAATAATATCAGGTTGTTTAAAAGTTTATGTTTATTAAATAACTTTATGGTGTGTGCACTCAAAAATAAACATTAATATTTTTTTAACTTATATATTCTCTAATATTAATAAAAGATTTCGTATTTTAACGCACTTTATTTTTCAACTGAGTGTTTGGTGATCAAAGATTTGTTTTAAATCAAAATTCTAAAGTTCTGCTATATATATTAACAATTATATGCAAAACATATATTAATGCATAAGGTAATACGCAATACGTAATCGAGTTGGTGGTAAAATAAAATCATTCTAATATCACTTTTTATTGTTTTTATTAGATCAGCAACAGATCTTCCTATTCGTAACTGGTTTACCAGCAGCTCTTAGCTTGGCATCTAACTTACTAACTTAACTTTGGTTGCAGTGCCAAAAAACTGTACGACATACCATTTTTAAAGAAAGAACTGTGAGAGAGAGTTCAATTACCAATATGACATTGGTAATTAAAATCTTTGGTCCACTCTTTTCGTAAAGCTCTTGCCATCTGGACAATATACAGTGCGAGTCTTTATAATGTGCACATACCGAAATGAGAGAATCTATGCTTAATTTTATCGATGGAAAAAATATTTAAAAAAATCTAAATATTTTTTTTATATTTTTTATGGAATTTTTAAAAAAATTGTCAACTGCTGTGACCCCAGTGTAAACAAAACGGTGTAACTTTTAAACTGAATTATCTATCGCGATGAAACAAACTCCATAATGATTGGAAGTAATTAAGCTTCCTAATAAAATTAAAATTCTGGAAAAAAACTACCCTCAATTGAAAATAAACATCTTTTTTTGGCAAAAATCTGTTTTTTTGTCATCAATTTTTACAATAATTGTAAAATTTCTCAATAAGACGCCCCCATTACCTACCTTTTTTATTACTTTAACGTATTTTTCATCGTATTAGCTACCCAATAGTAAAAATGTAATGTTATGTTTGAGTTATAAACGTGTGTTTATAACTCAAACATAACATTTTATATCAAATGTTAAAAGATGGCACTCCGAACGCGCCATTTATTGTTCTCTCAAGGATGGTTTATTTGGGATGATATTTAATACAAAAGAGTTCAATTAAAAACCATTTATTATTTGACACATAATTTAATGCATCAGGTTCTCAAAATGTCCACCTCGTTGTTGTAGGCACAAAGCCGCGCGTATTAAAATTTGTTGTGTCGCATTGATGTGTAGACGCGTTGTTTCATGGTCCCCCATATAAAGTAATCAAGGGGCGTCAAATCGGGTGAACGCGGAGGCCACAATACAGGTCCTTGCCGGCCGATCCATTTATCACGATAATTATCGTTTAAAAATGATCTAACATTTGCAGCATAATGAGCTGGGCATCCGTCCATCTGCAAAAACATCCTTCGCCGCAAAGCCAGTGGTACATCCTCCAATAATTCAGGTAGATCATTAGTCAATAGACTTAAAAATCTTGCACCGGTCAACGTTCTCGGCAATATGACTGGTCCAATCAACATATCATCGATAAGACCAGCCCAAACATTTACTGAAAATCTTACTTGAAAAGTTGACGAACGTTTCAATCTCGGGTTTTCACGTGCACGGCACCATCTGTGTAAATTTCGACAGTTAGTAATACCGTCTCTAGTGAATGTCGCTTCGTCCATCCATAGTATGGTTTTTGGAAAGTTTGGGTTTGCTCTAGTTTTTCTTTGTATCCAAGTGGACATTACACACCTTGGACGGCAGTCTACGTCTTCATGTAGATGTTGCACCCTTTGGTAGTGATAAGGATGCAATCCTTCTTTCTTTAAAATGCGCCACGCTGATTTTTGGCTTATTCCGTGACGAAGAGCCAGTCGTCTAGTACTTATGGATGGATCAGCAAACAAATCACTCAGAACTGCTTGTTCAGTAGCTACATCGAAAATTACTGGAGGCGGCTCGCGACGATCTCTACTTGATCCAAGTCCAGTGATCGACAACCTTCTGTGAACTTCCTGAAAGTTGCGGGCAGATGGCACTGGTTGCCTGTTAGGAAACGCAGCTATGTAAGCTGCGCGCGGAGCTCTGGCGCTTCCTCGTCCCACTCCATAACAAAAATGAATGTCGGCAATGTGTGCCGGGGAAAATTCACTTAAACGCGGCATCATGTAAAAGCGAACGAAAGTTACGAAACTCAGGTAGCAGCGAACGAAAGTAACGAAACACATGTAGCAGCGGCGAATAATTCGGAGCGACTGCCTGTCTGTCATAATTGAAGGTCTCTTCGGCTAGCCCTACCTCCCCGCACCCTGACCCGCGCACATTAATAATAAAATTCACAGAAAATGCTGTCTACCTGCTAAACAATAGTGCGTAGCCGTGCGCAGGGCCTTTCTTTAACAGTTGATAAGAAATGTTGGGATTAAGTTAAAAACATGCAATTTTTACCATTACGTGGCTAATACGATGAAGAATAACGTAAAGTAATAAAAAAGGTAGGTAATGGGGGCGTCTTATTGATATGTGCACATTATAAAGACTCACACTGTATATCAAGCTAAGTCATAATATTTTGCCGCTAACTTATACATTTCAGGGCTCCAGTTCACATCATAACTGGGTCTGCTGGATGCCAGGAAGGCAATGATCCCGTCGCATGTGAGTACATACTATATATTCTGAAGATAGCACACAAAAGTTCGAAGACATGATGATATCCAGCAACCCGCAGCTGGTCGGCAATCTTTTTTAGGTTTATCGACTTCGCCTGCGGCTATTGCTGCATCTGAGCATTATAGGTGTTTTTTTTAAGCATGTTGCTCCACACTAGGAATTTATCCAGTATCGTGAGTGCGTTTACAGATATTTACTCTTACATACAGACCAACAGCCAGACCCGGAAAACTACCTGTAGGCCATACAAATATTTGTTTCGTGCGGGAATCGAACCCGCGAACCACTCCGCCATTACGCCAACCGTACCGTCTGAGACTAGAGTATTATATATTATTATGTCGTAATGTATTCATGTGTATGTATTTAATATTGTATGGTTGACAGCTGACCCGGATCCGTGGTCTGCGTTCAGGAACTATGACTACGGCTACACGAGGTTCGTGGCACACAACAAGACACACATCTACATGGAACAGGTACATCATCATTCTCTTGCCCTTATCCCAATTCATTTGGGGTCGGCGCAGCATGTCTTCTTCTTCCATACTTCTCTATTACTCGTCATCTCGCCAGACACCTCCTTTCTTGCCATATTATTCTTTACACAGTCCATCCATCGTTTCTTTGGTCTTCCTCTACTCATATACCCATCCACATTCATACTTAAAACTTTCCTCACAACATTTTCCTCATTCCTCCGCATCACATGCCCATACCACGACAACCGATTACCACACAACTTTTCAGTCACCGGCGCCACTTTCAAACTTCCTCTTATATACTCATTTCTTATTTTATCCATTCGCGTAACACCACACATCCCCCTCAGCATTCTCATCTCCGCCACATGAAAATGCCTTTCATTCATCTCTTTTGTGGCCCAACATTCTGATCCATACAAGACAGCAGGTCTAACCATTGTTTTATAAATCTTCCCCTTAAGTTTAAGGGGAATGCGGGAGTCGCAGATTGTTCCCGTGACCTGCCGCCATTTCATCCATCCCGTGTTAATTCTGTGCTTTACACTACGATCTATTTCGCCATCGCTTTGCACCAGTGAACCGAGATAACGAAAGTCGGAGCAGACAGGAAGAAACGCGCCATTAAGCGCTATGGCTCCAGAACTAGAGAGACCGCCGAAATCGCAGAACATGTATTCCGTTTTAGTTCTGCTGATTTTCAAGCCAACATTCTCCAGCTTCTGTTGCCATTTCTCCAATCTGCTCTGGATCTCAGATCCATCTTCACCGACAAGAACAATGTCGTCGGCAAACAGCATGCACCAGGGTGCCTCTTCCTGTATGTCCGACGTCAAAGCGTCCATAATCAACAAGAAGAGGTAAGGACTTAAAGCCGACCCTTGATGCAAGCCTACAGCCACATTGAACTCATCGGTGTTGCCAGCAGCTGACCGGACGTAGGTACAAGATTGACTGTACATAGCACGAATTAACTCTACATACTTCCCAGGTATACCTTCATACCCTATCATACGCTTTCTCCAGATCAATGAACACCATGTGCAAGTTTTTGTGTGCACGTCTATACTTCTCGCACAATTGGCGGAGTGCAAAAGTGGCGTCCATTGTTCCTCGACCTGGCATAAACCCAAACTGATTTTGGGTAATCTCACTCTCCTCTCGCAATCTTTTCTCTATCACTTTCTCCCATACTTTCATACTATGTGACATGAGCTTTATCCCCCGATAGTTGTTGCAGTCTTGCACATCACCTTTATTCTTATCAAGTTTTAAATCGCGTTGAAACATATTTTGTACAGTACCTTTGTGTGTAGTCCGGCTAGTTTAGAATACGAACAAAGTTAGTATTTACGAGGTCTTCAAATCTCATTCTTCTCCTAGTCGAGAATCTTGGAATAGACACTAGTGAATCCGCAATCATAAAAGTGTCGATAAAAACGAAACGAGGCGTTACTAACATTCCTAATATATTTATTTATTTATTTATTAAAGCTTTATGCGCAAGTAAAAACTGTACAGTAGACGCTCAAAAGTGCACTACCATGCTAAAGATTACATTGCTATGAACTGTGCGAGCGCGATACAGCAGTGTGTGTGCGTGTGCGTGTATGAGTGATGTCTCAACATTCCACACATAACACACACTAATGAACTGTCGTCACACTACGCGAAATAGCATTATATTTCTGTTGAATTTAGAATACACATCATAGTGATGACCTGTTCTTACCATTGTATTGTTAAAATTCGCGTAGTATTAACATGGGTTGGTAGCTGTTTGGGCTGAGCATGGGTTCACGATCAATGAAGTCCAAGTTCGAATCCATGTTATAACAATGTGTGGCTGTTTTTTGTTTCTTTGAAACCTTAATAATATTTGTATTTTAAGCAGAAAGTCGTTAGGTATTTATGTTTATTTATAATGTAGTCATGCTTATTATTTATTTTTTATAAGAAGTTAAATATTAGATAGTATATAAGATAGTAATACAATAGTATTATTATTTAACCTCATTAATTGATTTTTATTTTATGTTTTCGGTGTTGGAAGGTGGAAATAAAAAAATCATGCTGAATGATAACAAAAATGTTTATTCGTTTTATTTATTTATAAAATTAACAAACTTTTATGAGAATTGTGACGTCACATTTCTATCTAGGCAAAAAAAAGTTCTCTTATCACCGTTCATAAGATTTTTTGTTGTATACCCACTTAGTCAATTCATAATAAGAATAACATAACACGGAAAGGATATTCTAATAACACAAATATAATTGTTGATACCCGCTTATTATAGGTATCAGTATTCAGCAGAGTTCATTGAATACTAATATATGAGTTAGACTTTATGAACGTGTTTTTTTTTATGTAACGTCACATTGAATGTATTGAGGTTATAGCTTAAGTGTTCATTTTCTTGACGAAAAGAATATTGAAACTAAACCCCAATTTAAGATCATTAAATTTAAAATTTATTTCTTAATTTTTTTTTTTAATTTACGGTTATGTTAATATTACTAAATATTTAGTTAGGTACCCGGTCTACTTATTAAATTAAGTATTATTATTTTTTCGCCATAAATTAAGTCTTCCTTTTGGCAAGACTTGAAAGTCTTCTCGTCAGAAAATACAGTCACCTCCCAGTTAAAATCTAAATAATCTCGAGCAAATCGTAGTCTTTCCTCCCTGTGTTTTTGTGTCAAAAATAGTTTTTAGCTGGCTTCCGATGATGTAAACCTTCAGCATGGACTGCATGGCGAACAGTCTGTAATGTAGTATCCAATTGCTCTGCAAACATTATAGTTGGAATGAAACCATTTGTTTCATATTCTACCACCATAAAACGTCGCTGAGACGGGTTAATAAGCGGCGGCCTTTCACTTCTTAGACGACTCTTCAGACTACCTTCTTCCTCAAACCTCTTTACCCAACGGCTAACAGAATTTCTAAAGAAAAAACAAAATATGATTACACACTTGCAACTAGCAATTTATTTAATAATAAGAAAATCACACACCACAACATAATAATTATAATTTTTAAAAATAACTTACACATTTTAAGCCAGTTTCAGTTGAAATTTGAGAAATATTAAGCCCATTTTTACGCAAAGTGACAATATTTGCCCTGTCATCAATACTAATATTAGCTTGCATCTTGAATAAAGGCAATCAAACAATACGCTAATCGTAATAATAACACAAACGCTCGTAACAAAGTCATAACTAACTACTTTGTTCAATCCAGAAGTTTATTTTGTTTCACATTATTTATTTATTTATTTATTTAAACCTCATGTACAATAGTGATACATAGGCGGACTTAATGCCACTAGGCATTCTCTACCAGTCAACCTTTGGGTTAAATAAGAAAACATTGTGATAGGGTACAAAATAAATATATAAAAAATAACTTCTTGCTATCGAAAATTTACACATTCACCCTCATCTTTTTTGTTAATAATGTAGCGCTTAGGTGGTGTGGAATAATACTCCAGATGATGACGACGTAATATATTTAGGTTGCAAGTGCTGAAGCTTATTGGAATGTGGAATGAATGTGTTTAGAAAAAGGCGGTCCCTTTTATACAAAGTTTGTACAATAAATCAATGCATAGTGGGTACATTTAGAAACTTAGTTCGGGCACAATATTGTCGATGTACCCTACATACTAAAATGTTACTGTGACCGCGATCGGATGTGTGTTTTCATGTATTGCAGCTACAGTACTCCCCCCTTAGCGAAGCGTGCGGGCATCTTGACGATCCTGCCTGATCTTGTACGTTGGTCGCTGGTGTTCGAGGCTGGAAGCAGGCTGGAGTGATCTTCAGTGGTAGCTGCAGCTGGTTGGCGTGTCTCAGTACTCGTATATTCGTGGTTATCTTCGATGTTGATAGTGTATGCCGGCTTGAGACGGTCGATCGATATGTTGCTCGATCTGCCTGGTAGCTGTATCGTGAAATACTTCTCGTTGCGTTCGATGACCTTGTATGGACCTTTGTATGGATGCTGCAGTGGTTTTCGGACGGTGTCATCGCGTACAAACACGTGGCTGCATGTTGGTAGGTCGTTGTGCACGAACATACATCGCTTGTTTGAATGCGGCTTGTATGTAGGTGTCAGCTTCGTAATCACGTCGTGTAACTGATCGACGTAGGTGTGGTCAATCTTCGTTGCGGCTGGTGATGGTGATATAAAATCGCCGGGTAGCCGTATTGCTTGGCCGTAGGTGAGCTGCGCGGCACTTGTGTTAGTATCGGTGCGCGTGGCGGCTCGTAGCCCCATCAAAACAATAGGTAACTCGTTGATCCATTTGTTGCTGTTTGCTAGTCGTGTCATGAGTGCGGCCTTCAGTGTTCGGTGCCAGCGTTCGACGATGCCGTTACTCTGCGGGTGGTAGGCAGTAGTACGGGTTCTTTCTACTCCAAGTAGTTGTGCGAGGTCTTGAAATAGTCGACTTTCAAACTGTCGTCCTTGATCAGTCGTTATTTTTGTAGGACAACCGAAACGAGATATCCATGTTTCGTACAGCTTTCTTGCGACGATTTCGGCGGTTATCTCATGAAGGGGTACTGCTTCGGGCCAACGTGTACAGCGGTCGATCATCGTGAGTAGGTATCGATGTCCACACGAAGATGTAGGTAGTGGTCCAACAATATCAACGTGGATGTGTTGAAATCGTTCGCTCGGTGGGAATGCTGTGACGTCACTGTTGTTGTGTCGTTGAACTTTGGACAGCTGACACGAAGTGCATGCTTTCGCCCACTCGCCAATGTCTGTATTCATTGCTGGCCAAAAGTAACGATCTTGTATAAGTTTGCGCGTAGTTCGTATTCCAGGGTGACTTACATTGTGCACGGCGTTAAATGCGATGCGGCGAAAGTCAGCTGGTAGGTATGGACGAATGTGTGACGTAGACGTTTCGCAGAATATTGGCTTGTTAGTGCCGGGTATGACGATTTTCTTGAGTTGAATATTTGTTTGTTGTGATAAGATTGGTATATTCCTGTCTTTTTCTTGCTCTTGTGATAGTTCTTCGTAGTTGATTGGTGATGGTAATTCGATGGTTTCGATACGAGAGAGTGCGTCGGCGACAACGTTGTTTACTCCGCTGACGTGTCGAATGTCCGTCGTGAACTCGCTGATAAATAACAGCTGACGCGTGCGCCGTTGCGTATCGTTATCGGACGGAGGTTTGCGTATAGCGTAAGTCAGCGGTTTGTGGTCGGTGTAAACAATAAGTTCTCTTCCTTCGAACATTTTTCTGAAGTGTTTGATTGCCATGTATATTGATAATAATTCTCTGTCGAATGTACTATATCGCTGTTGTGTTTCGGAGAATTTCTTTGAAAAGTATCCAAGCGGTATCCATTTCTTGTTTACAAGTTGTTGAAGTACAGCTCCTGCGCAGGTGTTTGATGCGTCGCACATAAGGGAGATGGCGTCGGTTGGTGATGGAGATGGATGAGCGAGTAAAGCTGCGTTTTGGATGCTAACTTTACACAACTCGAATGCTTGTGACGCTTCTGTGTTCCAGTCGATTTTTGTCTTGTCGCGTTTCTTCGAATTGTGCAGGAACGCGTTGAGAGGTGCTTGTATGTGGGCTGCGTTCGGTATGCTGTCACGATAGAAGTTTACCATGCCAATAAATCGACGTAAGTCTTCAATTGTCTCGGGTTTGGGGTAAGCAGTGATAGCAGTGACTTTATCTTGTGGTGGCTTGAGTCCGTTGCTCGACACTTGATAACCCAGGAACTTGACATTTTCTTTACCGAAGACGCATTTTGATGGATTTACAGTGATGCCATACTCGTCTAATCTGCGTAACACCTCCTGTAGATCTTCTAAGTGACTGGTTTCATTATCTGATGCGACGATGACGTCATCAATGAATGGAAATGCGTAGTCTAACCCGATGAGTACTTGATGAATGAATCGTTGGAATGTCTGTCCAGCATTTTTGAGACCAGGACACATTCGAGGAAATTCGAACAAGCCGAAGGGTGTTGTGATGGCTGTCTTCTCGATGTCCGGTTCGTATACAGGCAGTTGTTGGTAAGCACGATTTAGGTCGAGTGTTGTGAAGATCTTCTTGCCGTGAAGTAGGTAGGTGAAATCTTTGAGACGTGGCACTGGATAGCGGTCTGGTTTCGTGACGTCATTGACTTTGCGGTAGTCGCCACAAACACGAAGGTCGCCGTTTTTCTTTGGTACGACGTGTAGCGGGCTGGACCAAGGACTTTTGCTTGGACGGCAGATTCCTTGCTGCATCATCAACTCGAATTCCTTCTTCACGGACATGTACCGATGTGGTGGTAGTGGTCTGCTCTTGCTGTGTACTGGTGGACCGGTAGTTTCAATGTGATGTTCTACACGGTGTTTGGGAGCATCCTTCATGCATGATGGTCGTAGGATGTCAGGAAACTTGCTGAGTAGCTGGTGATATGGTTGATCAACGTCGATACTTCTTACGGTAGGCTCAGCGGAGTAGGTGACTGGTGCCTTGACTACGAGGTTGGTAACTTTGTCGACTAGACATCGGCCGGCTATGTCGACAAGAAGTTGATGATTTTTCAAGAAGTCGGCACCGATGATGGGTCTGCTGACTGCAGCGATGATGAACTTCCAGGTGTATGGTCTTCGTAGGTTGAGATCCAGTTGTAGTGTTTTCTCTCCGTACGTTGGGATTACCGTGTTGTTCGCTGCATACAAACAAAAGTCTGTTGGCGTAGCTTTCCCGCCTTTTCTTCTTGGTATTACGGAGACGTTGGCGCCAGTATCAATTAGAAATGACAGACGTGAGTTTTTGTCTGTTATAAATAGGCGGTAGGAAGTGTGGTTTGCGCTGGTTCCCGCCTCAGCCAACGCAGGCGTTAGTTTCCCGAGGGGGCGCTGCTGTCTTCGTAGTTACACGGACGCGTACACTTTCGCGCCTCTTTGCCGAACTTGCGATGATAAAAGCAGGTCGCTGATTGGTCGTTTCGGGCGCGATTGTGATTGGCTCTGCTCGATGAACGCGATCTTGAGCGTCGTCTGTCGAACGATCTACGTCGATTTTGATGCGATCGGTATGCTTTCAGCTCTGCGATTTCTTTGGTGAGCGCGTCAATTTCCTCTTCAATTGACGTAGATGCACGTGGGGTAGTGGGAACGGAGGAAACTGCAGCGACTGCGCCGAGTGGTTGTGTCTGCTCGAGGATTTTATCTGCCATCGTTGCCAGCTCGTGGATATCGGAGTGTTTCGCGATGTTTTCACTGACGGCGAGGACTGCTCGAACAGATTGTGGTAGATGGTTGGTCCACATAATCCGCAGTGCTGAGTCAGAGATATTGTCGGTGGCGAGGTTTTTCATGCGGCGTAGTAGCTGTGAAGGCTTCATGTCGCCGAGTTCCATTTCAGATAGCAGTTGTTCGGATTCTTCGTAAACTTGGAACAACCGACTCTTCAATGCTTCGTATCGGTTTTTCTCAGGTGGACGGAGAATTATGTCGGAGATTTCGTCGAGATCTTGATCTGGAGGTATCTTCTTAATAATCACGTCGGGGTCACCAATGTAGCGCTTAGGTGGTGTGGAATAATACTCCAGATGATGACGACGTAATATATTTAGGTTGCAAGTGCTGAAGCTTATTGGAATGTGGAATGAATGTGTTTAGAAAAAGGCGGTCCCTTTTATACAAAGTTTGTACAATAAATCAATGCATAGTGGGTACATTTAGAAACTTAGTTCGGGCACAATATTGTCGATGTACCCTACATACTAAAATGTTACTGTGACCGCGATCGGATGTGTGTTTTCATGTATTGCAGCTACAATAATAAGTTCCAACTAATATTTAGAAAAACATATCTCATCGGGTCTAACGTATCATTTATAATTAAAACACAAAAAGTGTAATGTCACTTGGGTTCGAACGCAGGCTACACCGTGCGAGACATTTTATCTATAGCGTTAACCGCTAAACCAGATAGACACATAATTGTTAGTTTGAAATTAAATATCACTAACTTAATACTCCGTCGCGACATGACAGGCTTGTCACTAAGGCAAATGATCATTATATCGCACTCTTTCTGACTAGATAATTATGAAAGAGTGCGATATACGAGATCGTGTATGTGTGCAAAATGTTTGTTATGGAAAAAGGTCGTAAGTGCGACTTGTTTTGATGCGATCGTTTTGTGAAACTGCTACTGCACTTATTTATTATTATTTATTTATTATTTATTATTAACTTACACACACTATCTTTACAGGATGACCCCAATACAATAGTGGTTACCAAATAAAATCAACTTACGGCTAATACTTAAAATCTAACAACAAAAATCTTAACACAGAATATTAATATCTAAATATAACTAACACAATTCAACAACACTTTTGCGAATTCACTCAGATTGCACGAAAATATGTCAATTCTCTCATGAACTTCGTTTAATACACATATTGTGCGGGTGAGGGGTGTTTTTGACAGCAGATTGGTTCTGGCAGCAGGCACGGCCAGCAGTGGCGGTCGCCGCCGCCTCCATACATACCGGTCCATACATACATACCGATCTTATGGTCTCTACTGTACAAAGGCGGACTTAATTAGGCATTTTCTACCAGTCTACCTTAGGGTGATGCAGAGACAATATACAGTAGGTGCAATAACAGAAAAAAAAAGACTAGAAAATATTTATAACTAAAACATATAAGAATAAATACTTATATACATACATATATTAAACTTTATAAAGTTAAGAGAGATAAACAAAAAAAACTACAACAACTTATATATGTGGTTTCCAGCACAATTTTGTAGGTATTTGAAATAGATTTGCACTTCTATACGAAGTATTTCTCAAGAAAATTCAATAGTCATGCAAACAGCCTTACAAAAACATTTCGAGATTATATTTATTTTTTAATTGTTCCAGGTGGACGTGGATCTGAAAGGCAAAGTGATCGACTCGTTCTGGCTCGTCAAAGATCAGCACAAACCTTTTCAAATTAGGCATTAATCAATCAATACCTAATGGATTCACTTTGAAATAGACTTTAATGAGTATATTGTTAAAAAAGTTACTTTATAGGTGATCTCATTTATATGAGGTCCAAAATAGTAAACAGTCGGGCTGATTGCATCAATAGAAATTATTATCATATAAACTTCTTACGACCAGTCGTATTCATGAGCAGAAGAACTGCATGAAATGGTTTCGTTATAACATACCAAACACAGAAATGTTTGTATGTTACAAATGTTTCCAAATGAAATCATTTTTAGGATTTTTTGACATGAATCTCTTATTGTAGAAAACATTGTATTCCCATAGATAATTTTTTCAAAATTGTGATTTTGTTATCATTTATTCTAACCAAAGACATTAAATTATACTACACAATAAAGTATAATTTTAATCTCTTTGATTCTAACAGAGGTTTTCATTGTTTTGTCCATGACCTGCTGAAATATAGCGAATATCAGGGATGAATTCTCATGTTTTAGACCAGCAAACTAAACAACTATCTGTATGCGACCAATATCATTACATCATCCAAAAATGTAAATAATGTAATGTGTATCAAACATCAGTTAAATCGTCGTAATTTCTTAATTTAATATTAATTTTGGTTGGAATACAAAGGTCTTTACAATAGTTACATAAAAACAGTTAAAAATACCGTTAGAACAAAGTAAATAATAGAACATTGGAAAAATACAATAAAACCAGAAATACTTTTTCTATTGACGTTGACATATTCTGTCAACGTCAATAGAAAATGAAAAATACAAAAAACATATAAGAATGCATGATGTGATAACACAATGATTACGAGAGCTGCCTACCGACGCGCACGCCTTACAGCCCCGGACTCGTCGCTCAGCCTCGCCTCGCCGCCGCCGGACCCTGGATCCCCTGTGTCACCGGCAGTGGCAGTTGCGTCGAGCTCGAGCGACGAATATTTCTCTCCGCCGATGTCGCCAACACCTGTACGTCGGCAGGGGAGAGGCCGGTCACCGAGGAGCTTGGGACTTAGGGGCCATCCGGCCCCGAGCTGGGTCCTCGCTGCCGGTGGTTGTGTGCAGCGCATGAGATGGACTCAAACAATAAACGAGAACGTCATGCGCGCAAACTACGGGTCTACAGAGGGGGAACTAACCCCACTGCGTACCGTGTTAGGATGCTGTCTCTATTCCAGGTACTTGAACCAATCGTCAACGTCTCGGCCCAACGACTGTCGGATCAGGTGTGGGTCATCCAACGCAATCACATGTTGGACGATGCCGTACTTGATAGGCTGCGCTCAGAGGTACTGAGCAACCGTATCGTCTTAACTCCGGCACAAACCGCGGTACAAGCGTCAGCTATTGACGCAACCCCGCCGCGGTCCAACCCAGCTGTTGTAGAGGAAGATGATAGGGTTGCCATGGTAAGTAGCCAGTGCAACGACCGATTGAGGAGCGCTCTGGAAGGTGCGCTTCGCGAGTATCGATCCACTCCTACCGAACTTAGGCCCCGATTACCACGGTTACGCATGCATAATAAAAATAGGGCGCTGGTGTGTGCCTTGGACTCGCAACTCAAGATTATATTCGAGAGTAGCGAGAACCTCGTTGATACAGACTCGATCCTGTACTGTGGGGCTGTTGCGGCATGTCGTTTAGCTAATGTCAAATTCCCAAATTGTGACGTAGCTACTCGACCAAAACCAGCCGTACCAGCCTGGCAGCGCAGGATCGAGTGCCGCATCGGCGAGGGCAGGGTACTCATCGGCAAACTACACTGCTTCAGGGAGGGCAATGCACGACCACGTGTGATGCGCTTTGTGAGGCGGGCATTCTCGGGGGCTGGAATCAGTCCTCAAGAATACATGTCCCGCGTCACAGAGCGCATCGACTTCCTGAAGCAGAAAGTTTATGCATGGGCGAACCGTATTCGGCGGTATAAGCGGCGGGTTGATCGGTACTCACAGAATCGCATGTTCCAGAGCGATGAGAGGTGGGTATACAGAGCTTGGGAGCGACCCGAGCAAAATATGACAGAAGAGTGCCGCCCGGATGATGCTACCACGAGTTCTTTCTGGCGCAGCATCTGCTTGGTGCCCGTCTGTCATACTGAGGCTGACTGGATGCGTGATGTCGAGCGAGTGTGTGAACCTATCCCAGAAATGGATCCAATTTTAACCTTTAAATATAGCCAGAGCAGTTCGTTCGTTACCGAATTGGAAATCCCCGGGACCGAACGGACTGCACAACTTCTGGCTCAAATGGCTTAGTAGTTCACACACTTGCCTGGCATCCCAATTCCAGTCATCCTTAGGGTCTGGGTCCCTACCGCAGTTTTTAACAACAGGCATTACCCACCTGCTCCATAAGTCAGGTAGTCCCGCGGAACCCAAAAATTATAGACCGATCACGTGTTTGTCGACGGTCTATAAACTTCTTACATCCATTTTGAGAATGAAAATTAATACACACATTGACAAAAACTTCATTATGTCTGCCTCTTAAAATGGATGTAGGAATAGGTCCCGCGGTACGAAGGAGCTCATCGACATGGCCATTAGCCAACAGGTTTGTCGATCCCGCAAGAATCTGTCGACATGTTGGATAGATTATAAGCAGGCCTACGACTCGGTGCCACATACATGGCTCATGAGGGTACTGGAGTTGTAAAAGATAGATGCAACTCTATGTACCTTCCTTGAGTCGTGTATGGGGCAATGGAGGACGGTCCTTCGATATCCAGGATGTCGACAAATCCAGGGGAATGATGAGCCTGTATGGATTAAACAGGGAATATTCCAGAGCGAAAGTCTGACCCCACTTTGGTTCTGTCTAGCCCTGAATCCTCTGAGCACATTGCTGGAGGATTCAGGTCTAGGCTACCGGTTGAGGAGAGGTGGTCAGGTCATATCTCACCTTCTTTACATGGATGATCTGAAACTCTTTGCCCCCAACAAATTGCGACTAATGGAGCTACTCAAAGTAACTGAAACTTTCAGTAACGCCATTAGGATGGAATTTGGTGTGGACAAATGTGCAGTCATGTATGTAAAGCGAGGGGAGATTATGGAATCCGAGGGAATACAGCTCTCGGATTCCATACACCTGAGATCTATAAGTATTTGGGTATGTCGGAATCATTAGGCATTAACGTAACTGACATGAAGCAATCGTTGAAGGAGCGCTTCTTTGGACGCCTAAACAAGGTATTAAATAGCCTTCTTTCAGGCGGGAACAAGGTGCGCGCCTTCAACGGTTGGGTCATGCCGGTTTTAATGTACTCTTTCGGCGTACTCAAATGGGCTCAGACCGAACTCGATGCCCTGGATAGAAGAGTTCGTACACTGTTAACCGCAAACCGGATGCATCCACGATCATCGGTAATGAGGCTGTACATCCCGCGGAAGTGCGTGGGTCGAGGTTTTTTAAACGCGAAGACCCTTTACAACCGCGAGATATGCAGTCTCAGAGAATATTTTTTTAAAAGCCGAAGTGGGTATGCACCGAGATGTGGTCGCAGTGGACAAGGGACTCACCCGGCTGTCCATGGCTACAGAGAACTGGCGCAAACCTGTAGTACTTACTACCGATGACCGCAAGGAAGTATGGCAAGGCAAGGAGCTTCACGGGCGCTTCTACCGGGCTTTTCATGGGCCCGATGTAGATTTTCTAGCGTCCGTGTCCTGGTTACGTTTCGGCGACCTCTTTGGGGAAACTGAAGGTTTTGTCTGTGCGATTATGGACGAAATTATGTTGACGAACAACTACCGGAAATATATTATGAAGGACTGGCCGGTTGACGTGTGTCGGGCATGTCACCGTCCGGGTGAGTCCATCAGACATATTATTTCTGGTTGTTCTCGTCTCGGCTAACGGCGAGTACTTGCACAGGCACAACCAAATAGCCAGGATTATTCACCAGCAACTTGCCTTGAAATATAAACTTGTGGAATCTGAGGTACCGTACTACAAGTATGTGCCCGACCCAGTTCTCAAGAAAGACATTACTGACAGGACTATTGTCGCCAATAAACCTGACATAGTAGTAATAGACCGATCAGCGCGCCGCGTAATGATAGTCGATGTTACCATCCCGCATGACGAGAACCTCGTGAAAGCTGAGAAAGAGAAACAAATTAAATATCTCGACTTAGCACACGAGGTTGTCGACATGTGGAATGTGAACTTGGCTATCATAATAAATGGCATCTTTAATAAACTTGAATTGTTACTCAAAGATGTATCCAACCGGCTTAATAAGAATATTGTTGTTGCAGGCGATTTTAATATCGATATTTTAAAACCGAATGGAAATTCAGTTGCACTGGAATGTATGTTACTTAATTACAACTTAAAACTTGCTCTTAAACAACCGACTCGAATGGCGAGTAAGACATGTATAGATAATTTTGCGCATAACTTTAAAAAATCTGTGAAAACTGACGTCTTGGAATTTGCATTGTCAGACCATACAGCTCAGCTGCTTCAATGTCCAGTACCCACTGTATGTAGAATAAAATACTGGCATATAACTAGAAGGGATTACTGCAACGAAAATATGGCGAAATTTAAAAACTATATAAACAGTCTCAAATTCTCGGAGATATATCTAACTGAAGAACCTAATTTGGCTTATAATGAGTTTATTGACACGTTTAAATTGTTCTACGATTTATGCTTCCCGTTCAAGGAAATCAAAATCAACACATTTAATAAACCCAAATGGTTATCAAATGGTGTTAAATTGTGCAGTAAGAAAAAAACAAAACTCTTATGGCAATTTAGATTGAAGCCAAACCACGAAAATAAAAAGAAATTTGCTACTTATTCTAAATTGTATAGTAAAATTATTAATCTGACACAGAAAGCACAGAATAATTACAAAATACAACAATCAAAAAATAAATCACAGACTACTTGGCAAATAATTAATCGGACAAATAACAATATCCCTAAACAGCAAATTGAAAAACTAAGAATTGGTAATCGAACTATTCACAAACCTTTGGATATCGCTAATGCTTTTAATGACTTTTTTGTTGATAAAATTGATCCAAAATTAGAAGCTGAATATAAACCAAACGCATCAATTACATCAAGAAGTGCTAAATCAATGTTTATGGCTCCCAGCACACCACACGACATACATAAAATAATAATGTCATTAAAAAACACTGGTAGTGTAGGTTTTGATGGGATCGCCACTAAAATAATAAAGTCTGTATCAGTCGAGATATGCAGTCATCTGAGTCACTTAATCAACCTCAGTATATGTACGGGTGTATATCCAGCAGCATTAAAAATATCTATAATTAAACCTCTATTTAAGAAAGTAGATAAGGAATTGATGGAATGTTATAGACCCATCTCACTCATACCAGTCATCTCAAAGGTATTCGAAAAGTACATTTACAAACAGTTAGCTAATTTCATTGAAAAGAATAACATATTATGTGAAGAACAAAAAGGATTTAGGCAGCATAGAACCATTGATATGGCAATTTATGACTTTTTGTTTCCGATTATTAAAAATGTGGATAAACGATTCCCAATTTGTGCCATATTTTGTGATATGACGCAGGCTTTTGATTATGTCCATTACAATACATTGTTAAATAAGTTAGAAGCCTACGGCATAAGAGGCAACGTGCTCGAACTAATTAAATCGTATTTAGAAAACAGAACACAGATAACCGAAATTAGTCGCATCAATGTAATTAATAAACATGAAGAGACATCCCGGTCACGAGAACGCAAAATTACATTCGGTGTTCCACAGGGAAGCGTTGTGGGCCCGTTTGGATTTATATTATATATTAATGATATGCCCACGTCCATTGAACATCCCTTAACTATGTTTGCTGATGATAGTACCATTACGATCCCGTGTAAAAACGTAAATACATATGAAACGGACATAAATAATTCTCTTGACAATTTGATTAGATGGCTAGATAAAAATAATTTGAATATAAATTTAAGCAAGACTAAGATAATGCACTTCAGACAACGTATGCCTCGTGTACCAAACCTTCACATACACCACAAAAATAACAACATTGATGAAGTAACTGATATTAAATTTTTAGGATTACAAATAGACTGCAGTTTAAACTGGAAAGCACATATCGACATGTTGTGTAAAAAATTGAGTTCGTCTGCATTTGCTTTACATAGATTATCCTTAGTAGTAGATACAAAAGCACTTCTTTCGGCTTACTACGGTATAGTTGAATCTTACTTACGCTACGGTGTCATTTTCTGGGCGAACTCCACCGACAAAGAGACAGCATTTAAGGCTCAAAAAAGATGCATCCGGTCAATGTTTAAAGTAAAAACCACCGACAGTTGCAAGCCATATTTCAAGCAGTACAACATATTGACCCTTCCTTCTATCTATATTCTTGAAGTGGCTATGTTTGTGAAGAACAATCCAAATCGTTTTGGACGTTTGGCCGATGTATACCCAAGAAACAGACGTGACAATTCAAAATTAAATAATGTACCGTGTCAAACCACTATGATGCGCAAAAGTATTTATTGCATGGCCCCAGCTGTTTATAATAAATTGC
This sequence comes from Noctua janthe, assembly GCA_910589295.1. Lineage (NCBI taxonomy): Eukaryota > Metazoa > Arthropoda > Insecta > Lepidoptera > Noctuidae > Noctua > Noctua janthe. The sequence goes on along the minus strand of OU342565.1, from coordinate 939,900 downwards.
CAAGTGCTTGGAAAGACTTGAAAACGGTGCAATTCAAAAGTACACTTCGTAAATTATTAATAGATAAAACGTATTACAGTGTAACTGAGTTTTTAACGGACAATTTTTATCAAACTACCTCGAATTGTTAATTGATTAATTTATTTAGTACGGAATAATTATGGTGTATTGTCTATGACCTGGAATTTTAATATTTGTTTGTTTATTTATCTTCGGACCACGATTTTGTATTTCTTGTTGACCTACTGTTACTGACAATTTTTGAGGTTTAATGTAATAATTAAGTTTTTTTTTTTTAATGAATATTTGAATTTTAATAATTTTATTTAATGAGAATGACATAACTAATTCAATGTTCCAATAAGAATTTAAATTTTAACAATTTTATATAATAAAAATGTTTGCATGCCGAATGGTGAAATATGGCAGAACTCTGATGTAAACCTACTACTACCTAATTATGTACAACCCATATTTGCAAATAAATGCTATTCTATTCTATTCTATTCTATTCTATTGTGCCGATCGTCGTGACGGCCAATGGCCTTATAGCCAAGAGCCTCGACGACCATCTTTCGAGGCTCTCCTTAGGCGGTTGGATCAAGGGCCTGATTCAGAAGGCAGTACTCCTCGATACGGCTCGCATTGTGAGGAGGTTCCTGTCTCTGGAGCCCTAACCACCGGTAGCTTGGACCCTGCTCCCGATACCGGCGGACCACTATTTTTTATACATATTTTTTTTTATATTGTTTTGTATTAGAATATTTAAAAATGTATTTAATATTTATAAAAAGTAAATAAAGAAAATAATAATAATAATAATAATATCGGGAACTCAATATAAATAATAAACATGGTAAATATCCCGGTTCAAGTGTTAATGATTTCTCTTTTTTTTTTAATGCGTATTGCGATTTTAAACATCAACGTATGAGGAAGGATGCATATTCAAGCAAATGCATGAGAAGGGATGCATCTTAACTCGGCTAATTGCAACTGATTAGCTGCAAGTGCACATAGGGGTTAACAGTTAGGGGACCGAGGGGAGGGAGGGGGCAACGCGCCGCGCCGCACGTTGCTGTAAATATATTGTTTAGCGACTGTAACACGTGCATACGATTGAAGCTGAAAGCATGCTATAGCCACCTATTGCAGCCTTTTGACTCACGATGTGAAGTGTAGGTAAAACCCCCCAGCTTAATGCGAATCGATGCTGACAAATGTGATTTCACCCGAATGGCGCTTGGATCATTCATCATCATCATCATCATCATCTCAGCCGAGAGACGTCCACTGCTGGACATAGGTGTCCCCCAAGTATCGCCACATTAACCGGTCCCGTGCGACTTGCATCCAGCGGATCCCCGCAACTTTCACCAGGTCATCGGTCCACCTAGATGGCGGCTTTCCAACGCAACGTCTTCCGGTTCGCGGTTGCCACTCCAGAACCTTTCGGCCCCATCGGCTATCAGTTCTGACGTTATCCTAGGAGCTATCCTCGTCATGAATGGAGACAAGGATTACCGGCAAAGATACTACCGTAGATAGAATAATTGAACAAGACTGCATTAAAATAATATGATCAAATTCATCTTCAAATCAAATCAGTTTATTGCAAATTTGTTGTACAGGAGTTGGAATAAGATTAAAAGTATCAAACATGCACCCTGTAAGGGGAATTTCTTTCTTTCATTACACATTTTGCGTTTATTATATCCCTACCTAGACGCCGTGTTTTCCACCAATGGAAGGCGCGCTATTCAAACTGGCTTTCAGTACATCATTTTGATTATCAGTAGATGAAACAAATTACTCAAATTAGCGATAAATTGAAACCTGCGTAACGATACAAGAGAACAAAAGAAATGCTCAAGGCTTCTCGAAAAATATTTTAAGACTGGTTACCTAAGTAAGATTGCATTGTCTTAAGAAACCGTACATGATTCAGATTATTATGGAGGACTTTCCGTTTCCACCCATACACACAATTAAAACGACATTGTGCGTAGGGACAGCCCTGGAGTGGAACTCCCTGCCGAAATCTGTGGATCCAGATAACTGTAACCTGCCTAGGAGTCTTCACAACTACTTACTTGTTTAGAATCAAGTTCTTGTGACTTAACAGACAGATCAGTTGCTGGCGAGTTGTTCCGCCACTTCTCCTCGCCAGCTGAAACACTGGAAGTGGTGAAGGGTGGCTATTTTAGGGGACTGACTCATGTAGTTTTTAACGTTTCAAAAGTGCTCTGCCCTGTTGCCGTTGTCATTGGTTTAGTGCTGCGGACGAGGTCCGGGGTTCGATTCTCAGGTCGGGCAAAGCGTCATTGCGATTTCCATCAGGAATTTCGCAGTAGCAGCCACGGAGTTTGAGAAAGTTTGTGCCCGGTTGATGGTAATAGGCTCGCCCCTTATTACATGGGATTTAAACACAACTGGTTAAATGTGTGTTTACAATTGGGTACATCTCTGCCTAACCCTTCGGGCGTTGCAGGCGTAATGTTATGACACAATCAAGATTATTTTAATTCGATTCGATCGTTGAACATTCCTTCGGCGCTGCGAAAGGTTGAGCTTGCGGAGTTCGGTGACATGTTCTAATACTAATCGAGTAGTATTTAAACGAGTGACTGTAAATTAAAGTTTTAAGTGAAAAAATAATTAAATTACGTTATACTAAGTGAGCGACTGACTGCGAGTGATGAGAAATCAACAGAACAGCAACTGCAACTTACAAACATTAATTTGCGTTACTTAAAATACAAAATGAGAAGCTTTCTTAATATTTGAGCGACCCAATATTTGTTTGAGTGTCAAAGTTACGTCCTGCATTTTTTTCAATATATTTTGGCAAATGATTTATTTATACGGAGAACGATTTTATCAAAAATACTATAATGAGCAGAGTACTATGAGCTCACATTTTTTTGAAAATTTTCTAATGAAATGACTATTTGAAGAAACACTATTAGCCAAGAAACTTAATTATTTAAGAGTAGGTAATTAAATGAAACTATGTATTCCGAAAAAATTAGCAATATGCATTTACTTAAATCAAATGGACAAAAAACAAAATAAAATAAGACGCTTCAGTCAACTAGAAACAAGTAATCTTCTTATTAATACTAAGGAACATTGATAGTTATGAGGAGCCCTACTACTCATCGTCACTGGAAAATAAGTGCTGGCTTGGACTTAGCGGGACGGCCTCGTTTTCTTTTTTGCCCAATGGGTATCATTTTTGCTTCCAGTTGGGTGTTGTAAGTTTGAGTCGAATTGCTAAACCCAAAAGGTGTTTGCCTACAGATTATTTGAAAAATTCGGGACAGTCGCACGAGCCTTTTTGCCAGTCCGAATTTGGCAGTGTGGTTTTCTGGAAAGCAACTGACAGTTTTTTATACTCGTCAAAAGTTTCCCGGCGATCATTAATTTTCGTTGCAAATCAAATATACTTTTTTGGTAGAATCAGATGCTATTATCTTTATGCCTTTCTTCGCCCAGACATAAGCTTCCGTCCGTTGTTGAAGCTCTATAGTAAGTGCCTCAGGTAACGAAGAGTTTTCTAATGACCATTGGGCTACCATATCGGTAGCAACAGAGAGAAATCGCGACAGAGGAAAACGTTCTCGCAATATATTATGGTCTTTTATGTTTCTATTAAATGACTCGAGGCCATTATTTGTCGATGGCGACATAGGTGCTGCACCTACGAACCAATTGCGATTCTTTCTGAACCACTCCTCTTTCATGTACTTTACAAAGGTGGTTTGTGTTTTCCATTTCTCAAGGAACGCTTGCAAAGCGGCATTAAACAATTCGAGCGAAGCTGCATTATGCAAAGCATCTACATCTCTTAAAACGCTTTTTTGATCCTTTTTTGGCGAATTTTTTCTACTATCTTTTGTATATTTATTTTAGCGTGTGCCCAGCACATACGAATAGTCGGTTCTTCACCAAAAACTTCTGAAAATGCGTTTTTTATACTATGAGCTGCGTCACAGATCAGAACTCTGGGTTTTATTGTGTAATCGTATAATTACATAACTTTCTCCTTTATTCCTTGGAACATTGTCTGAAAATCTTTTTGGCGCTCATTGGTTACTCCCAAGCAAAACCTCAAACAGAATATCAGTAACCACTAATCATTAATAAAGCAGCTTCCAAAACGTTGCTTAAAGTGAACTTTTCAGTAGTTCGTTAAGTAAAATCTCAATTGGAAAAATCGTCTGTATCTTAGTATTGAAGTTGCTCTCTGTGTATTTCTACTCGCTCACTTAGTCATTTAGTCGCACGGCTAGAATTTTAATATCTGTAATGGATTAATCACAACCCACTTTAAGTAAGCTCGTTCTGGATTTTATTATTAATCAATAGTCGTCGTTAGATTGGTTAATTTTTCGCTTACTCAAATTCATACCGCTCAAGTTATTAAAACAGTTTCTCATCATCATTTTTTTTTATTCGTTTGTTTTATAATTCCCCAAACCAATCTAATACTACTACCATTTAGATGAAAAGTTCTTGCCTTTGAGATGTTTTCTCAAATTTTGGTCCAACATTCAGAGACATTTAATGGAGATCGCCTACCATAGTTATTATTCTTTCCCCACGCTTAGTTTTGGTATAGGTATGTTTCGTTTAACGCTCGGTTTCATGGAGCCGGAATACGCATCTCCTTTCTAGAGAAATCTCTCGCCGACTGGTCGACACTTCGCGTGACCAGAGGGCTGGCTCATTCTTTGGCCAAAAAATTAGCATTGCTATTCTGCGTGGCATTTCTCTAACAGCTCTACGTTGGAGATGGTCTCGGGCCAGTAAATTTTGAGAATGCGACGAAGACAGCGGTTGACGAAAATTTGGATTTGGCGTGAGATGACCTTTGTAACCTTCCACGTTTCGCACCCGTATAGCAGCATGGATTTCACGTTGGACCTGAATATCTTAAGTTTAATCCTTCGGGTCAGTTTTCGCGAAAGCCAAACAGGTCTCAGCTGCGCGAAGGTAGCTCGGGCTTTGGCGATCCGTGAAGCGATGTCCTCTTCACTGCCCCCAGACTCTGCCACGACGCTCCCGAGGTAAGTAAATTTGTGGACGCGTGCCACTGCCTCTGTGCCAATCAGCAACGGTGAGTCATTCTTCACACCAGTTCTCATCTCCTGGGTCTTCCTGATGTTTATCTTAAGCCCCGTTTCTGCCGCTTCCTGACGTAGATCAACTTTGCTTGCATGTCAGCGTGGGTATGACTCAGCAGGCATAGGTCATCGGCGTAGTCCAAGTCTTCCAGGACGTTGGATAGTCCCCACTCTATGCCACGGCGCTTGTTTTCAGAGATGCGAAGCATAATTCCGTCAAGGACGACTAAGAAAAGAAGCGACAGGAGGCAGCCTTGGCGGACACCCGCGTGTACTGCTACGTCACCCGAGAGGAGGCCGTCATAGGTTACCTTACAAGAATACTTCCTGTAAATACTCTCCAACAAACAGACGATTTTCCGCGGCACTCCAATTTCCAGTAAGCGGGACCAGATGCTGCGTATCAAAGGCCTTTTCGATCTCAACAAAGGTTAGATAAATCTCCCTCTGCCATTCTGATGCTTTTTCCAGTATGATACGGAGAGTGTTGATCTGATCCGTACATGAGTGGTTCGAGCGGAAACCAGCTTGTTCCTTCCGTAGGAGAGGATCCACGGCCTTCGACAATCTATCTAGGATGATCTTGCAGAAAACCTTAAAGGGAATCGAAAGCAGCGTAATACCTCGCCAGTTATCGCACTGGCTAAGATCACCTTTCTTAGGAACAGTTATGATAAGACCTTTGTTCCAATCGTCAGGGAGCTCTTCGGCGGTCCAGATCTTTTCGATAAGAGGCGTCAGAACGTCGACGGCGGAGGATAAGTCGGTTTGTAACATTTCCGCCGTTATCAGATCGAGTCCTGGTTTTTTTGCCTGTCTTCAAAGAGCGGACTGCCTCTGCAACTTCAGAGGCTGTCGGTGGTTCCATGTTGATGTTTAGAAGCCGGGATGGTGGGGAACTGACTTGCAGCGCATCAGGTGCTGATGTAGCTGATAATCGGAAGACCTCCTCAAAGTGTTGACACCAGCGTAGTAGCTGCCCTGTCATGTCACAATGAGCTGACCATCTTTGGACTTCAGTGGCTTCTTCTTTGACCTGCTATTGCCTGCCAAGGTATTGGTAGCTTTGTACAGCTCCGTCAAGTTGTGTTTGCAGCTTGTTGAGCACGATCAGCAATACCATCAGCCCATTGCCTCCTATCTTTGCGGGCACTGCGATAGATTTCCTTGCCTTCCTTTTCCTTGTTTCTGACGGTATTGAATGTTAAGATCGGCTCGTACAGCGTCGTTATGGGTTTCTAGTAGTCTTAGATGAAGATTTCTTCTGTCTTCGATCAGGCTCCACGTGCGTTGTGACATCCAGTCTTCCCGAGAGTGAGTCGATTCGTGCCCTAAAACGGCGGAGCTGGTCTCTGTATAGGCCACTTTAATGCGCATCCACTTTTCGTCTAATGAGTCCGAAGCAGTATCGAGTACAGAGAAGCGATTGCGCAACTCGAGTTGAAAAGCTTTACGCTTGTCCGGGTCATGCAGTTTGTTTACGTCGAACCGTCTTCCAATCTTGCCGGATCATCCAGCCGCACGGGCCACTGCAACTTTAAGCCGGACTTCAGCAACCACCAGATGGTGGTTGCTGAAGATCAATATCGGTTCGCTATCAATATCGGTCCTACGGTTGCGAACATCCAGCAATGAAGAACGCCATTTGGAACTAATGGCAAGGTGGTCAATTTGGTTCTTAGGGACCCCACCGGGTGAGTTCCACGTGTACTTATGGTGGTCACCATGAATGAATAATGTTCCTCCGATGGTAAGGTCGTGGTTCTGACAAAACTCAATAAATCGCTCCCCATTCTCGTTGCACACTCCAAGTCCCTGTGTAGTTGTGTACCCATATGTCGCTCCCGGTTAGTGTTAACACTCCCAACCTTTGCATTCAGGTCCCCCATGACAATGATGATGTCTTGATTCTTTATGCTCCTAAGGGTGGCATTGAGGGCGCTGTAGAACTTACTTGGTATCCTCAGGTGATGCATTGGTTGGGGCGTAGCACTGGACAATGTAGATCTTCCGGGCTCTTGAATTGAAACGGGCAAACATGATCCGGTCTGAGATCGGTTTCCAGTCCACAAGGCTATTCTTAGCTGCTTTAGAAAGGAGGAGCCCCACGCCATATTTGCGCACATCTTCCTCACTTTCTTTACCAGATTATAGCAAAGTCAAGTCCCCGGACGTTCTCAGCTCACCAAATCCGTTTCTCCTCACTTCGCTTAGACCGAGTATGTTATCGCTAAGCGTGCGTACGTTACAATAAGCAATTCGTGTCCGTTTTTTTAAAAGTTGTCGGTAGAAGAGTTTCTATCTGTTTCAGTTTCAGGAATCAATTATTGTCGGGCAAGCAGGTGATTAGCCCACTGTGCCTTAATCCGATAGCGGGGCTGCCGCTTTAGAGCCTCCGGATCTGCTCGGTTTTGTTTCGGGTATCCTCCCTAGTGAGGCGATTTTGTTTTAAGGCGCAAAATATTCGCCCTTCGCCCTGCATCCGTTAGCTGAGCTACAACTCGGGGTGGCGAGCGCGTGGCGGCGCGGTTGCAGCAGGTCCTAGGGAGAACGACGGGGACGTGGATGACTCGGACTGGCTAGGGTTCTGCTTTTTACGGTACTCCGCCACGAGTACAGCAGAAAGTTTTTGTTTGGTACTTTATAGGTACTGCTATAAAGTAATGTGCTAGAAAGTGCTAATGCGTTCTCACCAACAGCGATTCCCACCAAACATACCTTAGCTTCTCTCCCCTGTGATATTTGTACATGATATTGATTAAAAGGCTAGCACCGTCAGGCTAACGACCCCTGCATTGATATACGAGTAAACACTAAACACACGTTGCTAAGCTGCTACTTCAAAAACCTTAGCCAAATTCGTAATATCAGTTCCAGACGCGAATTAGTGCAAATTATACCTAAGGTAAGTTAAACAATAGTAATTTATAAATGGTGCTGTATTTCAGCACCATTCATTGTGTGTGTGTTTTTTTTTTTGTGTTTTTGTTTTATGCTATTTAGTTTCTTTGAAAAAAAAAAAACAAAAATAATTTCGATGTTAAGATTTATTTAATAGTTTAAAATATTCCTATGAACTAGTATTAAGAACTAGTGTTTTTAGGTACTGTCGTATTGTCGGCAACACCCTTATATAGGGTGACTGGTAATTGGTGACCAATACTTGATTGATTACACGTGATTGTACTTATGATAACAAACAACTTTCCCAAAGATTTTTTTTTTTAAAACTCATTAATTTTTATCACAATAATACACCGATAACGGCACGTGGCGGCCAGTCTGTTGCGCGGGCGCCGCTTACGGAGCGGGCTTGCGAGCCGCGCACCCCTCTGCCTACCCACTGTAGCACGGTACGATAGTAGTGAGACAAACCGGCGTCACGCGGCTAACAGCTAATAGGTCACAGGTGCGCGCGCGCGTGTATAGTATCGGTCACCCTATATGTAGGTACTAACTTTCAATCTTAATTTTTATTACCTATTATTTTATATTTAGTTCTTTGTATTCTGTATACCTAAATAAATTGTAACAAATAGGTAGAAAATAATAATAATCAGAATATTATTATTATTACTTACAGTATTTTTTTCCTCCCAACACACGGAAGGGTCGTATCGTCGTGGGGCTTTCATTAGTTAGCCACGAGTCCCTCAAGTGATTCATCATCCTCATCCACAGTTCGATTTCACCCACTGGTGTATATAGGCTCTCTCTGGTTGTGCCAATCTCCGCGCTCCAGTGCCATCCGCAACCAGGATTTGCCCGCGATTTCAACAATGTCGTCCCATCTCGCCGCCGGTCAACCAACAATTTTCTTTCTATTCCTTGGTCGCCCTTCATTCCTCGAGTGATTAGTCTACGCAAACTGTTTTGTTTTGGTGGCATTCGCTTTAGCATGGTATAACTAGCGTGCTTGATGAACTATGCGACTTGCAGGGTCTTCCTTGTATTGACATTATTGTCAAATCTGGACCGGTAGTACTAATAATAAATAATAAATTTATTAAAAATATAAAGTACAACTTTTTCAGTTTTTCTTAAATCTATGTCAAGTTCACCCATGATTTGTGCCTGAACTAGGTAATCCTGTGTTTCAGGCGATTGGAGGAAAACTGTCGAACTGTTAGTTCTTCACAAGATTTATACAGGAGGTTAGTGGAGAAAAGGACAGGGTGGCAAGCCACCTTGAGGATAGCTCTTTGAGCTCTTTCAATGGGCAATAACAGAGTTTTACTCGTGCCACCCCATGAAGTAATACAGTAAGTCAGAATTGACTGACAAAGAGCAAAATATACTTGTCTAAGAACTTTTGGATCTGTAATAAATCGTAGCATTTTGAATACGAATATCAGCTTACGAATTCTACTATTTAGAGCTTCCATATGTTGTTTGAAGGAAAGGGTTTCATCTATTATAATACCCAGGTATTTTATTTTATCAGTCTTAATATTGGGACACTTACACTGGCTATCTGCAGGAATTGGACAACAATGAGCATGCAACGCTGAAGGGACATTCGATGTATGCTTGTGCATCGAAAACTTAATATAATTTATCTTCCCTGCATTTAGAGTTAGTGAGTTATTTAGAAGCCATTTATTTACAATATTAAAACCGTGTTGCGCAAAATTGTAGACTTCATTTTCTGAGTCAGCCGAAAAAAGTAAAGCAGTGTCGTCGGCGTAAGTTATAATAGTGCCATGCTCTAGCTTTAGATTGCAAAGGTCATTTATGTAGATCAAAAACAGAGTGGGCCCTATAATACTTCCTTGGGGAACACCAAAAAATGTGTTTTTTTGAACAGAGCTGACAACATCACCAATCTTTACGCATTGGGAACGGTCTTCTAAGAAATTTTGGAATAGTTTCAGCTGGGTGCCTCTCACACCCATGATCTCAAGCTTGCGCAACAGAATTGGAATACAAACTGTGTTAAAAGCTTTGGCAAAGTGTAGGAAAATTCCAACTGTGTGGTTACCCTTGTCAAATTCTTGCGCTAGATAGTCAGTCAGATGATGTACCGCATCGGCAGTTGAAACTTTAGGTCTAAATCCAAACTGCCGTTCAGACAGAATCGATTTATCTTCCAAATATTTCAACAACCTTTTATTTATTATTTTCTCCAATATTTTTGACATAGAAGGTAGTAAAGAAATAGGTCTGTAATTTGTCACTTGCTCTTTGCTGCCTGATTTATAGACAGGGACAATTACGGTTTTTTTAAGACACTCTGGAAAATGACCTGAAGATAAACAAATGCGGAAAATATAAGTCAGTGGTGGTACCAAAATATCCTTGAATTTTTTAATAATACTGTACGTAAGTACTGCCTTACTACTTGTGTCACTATTAGTGCTAAACCCACTCTCCCCTACATGTAAATAATGAAATTGCACGCATATTATACATGCATTTTTATATAGGTATAGTTATATGTATACATACATTTTTTTTTCTTATATAAATAGGTCTTAGTAGCGCTTGATTAGCTAGTTATCAAAGTACGCCAACACTAAATATGTTGAATTCACTACGTAAGTAAATAAAAAATAGTAAAAGATAATAAGTTTAAGCAGAAATATTAATGCATCACTATTATTCGAATTATATTACAATACATTTTTTAAATGAAAGGGGACTACAAAGAAAGCAAACCTCCACGTCCCTCTTAGTTATAAACTAAATGATGATATTCAGTCAGTCTCGATTGTTTTATCGATCTGAGACCGCAATAATGAACACCGCTTTACATCATCTTAACTATTTATGTTCGCAAAATGTGTATTAATTATAATAATGATATAATTTCCCTTTGAAGTGATTACGGCGGCGGCAGTGTTGGTGTCCGCCCGGAACAGAGTGCTGAGCACACCGCTGGGTCTGACTGGAGACTTCGACTCCCAGTTGCGGCAAATACAGCACGAGCAGATGAAGTCCACGGAAGATCCTGCTGACGTACTATCTAGAGTGCTAAACGACTTGCAGACCACGCTGTACCAACGATGGCAAGGTGAGAAGACGATATGCAAAACGTTTTTGATGCAAATATAATTACTTATGAAGTTTTTATAATATCGGTTATTATTTATTTATTGTTATTGGCAGGTTATAAAGCAATCCCCTTTGGGTCACTAGTGACAGACTTATTTTTACCATCAAGTGATATAGACCTCTACATAAAATTACCATTTTATTACCCAAGAAACTCCAGCATCGTACAGGAATCCTACAAGTTGTTCAGGAAACAACCACAACTATACACCGTGACTTTTTAGTCTTACAAAGGTCGTCCACTCAATGTACCCGACATAAAATAGCTCTGGGCGCGATTTTTTTTTATCATCCATAATAGGTACAAAGAAAAATAATAATAAGAAATTAGAATAAAATTCTGAAACATCCTGTTAATGATGTTTACGTGTCAAACGGGAGAACATATACCTACCCAGCACTCGAGTCCAGTAGACCATCGCTCGCAACAGGATGTTTTAACTACGCCATGCGTCATAATACTGAATAATATTTTTATTTTTAAAATTTTAAAATCTCATAAATATCTATTTTTTTTTATGAATGTTTAGTATTCATTGGATACATGAAGTGGGCTGCCGTTGTAAGACGACTAAGAAGTCACGGTGTATACACACATGACACGTGTTGACCGAGATGGTTATACTTTACTTCAATTTCTCCACAGTCCTTCGCAGCGTAAAGTAGACCTTATGTTTAAATTCGGTGAGATGGCTGTTGCAAACAGCAAACTTGTCAAATACTACTTCAATCTAGATGAAAAGTTGTTCTCTTTGGGGATTTTTCTGAAATACTGGTTCCAAAACAGAGTCTAAATTGCCATCGCCGATCAATAACTTATCATGTATTGTATTTACTCATAATATTTTATTTACAACACAAGAATATGGTGCTCGCTGTTTATATCTCACACAATTTAACGAATACAGCGAATCTATATCAACTGCTGGGCGGATTCTTCAAATACTACAGCGAATTTAACTATGAAGAATATGCCATAGCACCTTTTACTGGACGCCCTATTAGAATCCATCCCCTCTCCCCCTCACCACCAGGTGGGGTCATGGCCTGATGCGCCTGAGCCTCTTGCTCATTGGCGTTTCGTTTCTCGGCTTCGGTTCGACAGCGAATCATTTTATAGCATAACATAGCATAAAATAATCATTTTATATTTCCCCAAAATCAAATTTACTGTTGCTATTATCGGGTGAAGTGTTTTACACCGAGCGCAGTTTTTTCAAGTAAGTGTTTGCACAAAAGTATTTTTAACTCCTTAACAGCTTTGCGGCTCGATTTATTTATACCCACATAATAGATTAGAATGTCTTTATGTGGATAAATTTAAATTTTTCTGCTATAGATTTTATTCTACAATGCAAAATTCATTTCATTACATAAATTGCTAAATTCTACTCTACATTGTATTGATTTTTTAGTTAATTCTAGTAACTTGTTAAATCACATAAGAGTATTATTTCGTATTATTAGGATGGAAGGCAGCGCTATACCTTCTGAAATCAATCCTGGTGATGTGTCAGTTACTCCGGGCCCATCGCGCCACCGATCGAGCAGCAGTTCCTCGAGTAGCTCTAGTAGCACATCTTCGAGCTCTAGTAGTTCAAGGAAATCGGTAGGCCGTGAACGAAAACGTTCAAACGTCACTATCATAAGAAATCAAAACGTTCGCGACGTTCCTTAGGGTTAATAAATTATCTAAGGAGGTAGAGAAGCTTCGTGATTTGCTTGGCCGTAATAATAACAATGGTACACACACCTATCCCATAGATTTTTGTAATGAGTCCTGTATTGAATTAACTGAAAGCCGGGAATTATTTTGTGTAATGATATTAATGAGGGTAGCAGTGAAGCCACAAAAGATGCCCTATGTATTGTATTCAGCATTTTGATAATAGTGACTGGTGTGATGTTCGTTATGCCGATACTCAAAAATTGGTACAGCCATTCACCTGCTTTCATAGATTTAGAGATTAATGACGAAATCAAAGCCTATGAGTATACGCGTCATTTAACTCAAACAGATAGGGCCTACGCTGCCCAAACTTTCTGTTTATTAAAACTATGAAACGAAACTTTTCATAGAATCTTGTAAAACCTCCCTAGGTATTACAAGATTCTGTAAAAAACCTTGTAATACCTAGGGAGTACTACTGTAGGAAACCTAACATGGGCAAGAGACGAACGAGATAAATTGTGTTTTGATAAATTACAAGAAAAAAATATTTTCAAAGGTGATGTGCATAAGGTGTCATCCGATTTACTGCAATTACTTTGTAGCCATAGAGCCGAAATTATTCAGATGAGACGTGATTGGTGATATTGAAATTTATTCGAGATCCTCCTATAAAATCATCTTTACGAGAACCTTTTCAATGCTGAGTCTTTTACGACTGCCCTCGAAAAAATCGGTGGTGTTAAGAAAGTGTTCTTACCACTGAAAAGTATGACAGCTCTGCCCATCAAGCTGGGTCTAGTAAAGGTTAACAATCGCCCTCAACAGGGGGCGGTCTGTTACCACAAGCCTTCGCAAGGTATTGTACCTGGATGCTGCCATGCTCACGCACATCCGACACATAATGCTCCTCCGCAGGGGAGCTTTTATTCTCAATGTCCTCAGGGATATGTAGACAAACACTCTAATCGACGAGGAGCCTCCAATACAAGAGGTTCCTTTCGATCCCGAACCGGTCGTTATAATCGATCAGGCAATGGTAAATTCTGTAAAAAGAGTCTTCTCACGATCTTTAAGGCCACCGGGAGGACGCAATCATACGAGCCAATTATTCCCCTCAATGGCCAGCCCCTACAGCGGGTGAAGCAAGCCAAGTACTTAGGGCACTGTGTTACGGAGGACCTTAAAGATCATGAAGATATCGAACGTGAGCGCAAGTTTGCGTGTTGTAGTAAGGCGGTTAAAATTACGTTGTTTAAGGCTTACTGCCAGACCTTCTACTCAAGTGGCCTGTGGGCCAGCTACACGCGGAAAATAATGGACGCCCTGAGGGTCCAATACAATAACAGTTTCAGAATGTTCTTAGAGCTACCGCGTTTCTGTAGTGCCTCTGACATGTTCGCTCAGGCGCGTGTTCTCGACTTCCACGCAATGGTGAGGAAGAAAACGGCGTCACTATTAGAAAGATCTCGATCGAGTCCTGATAGCATTCTGAAGATGTTAATAGACAAATTTGATTCACCGATGATAAACCACTTCATGCATGTGTTGGTAAGGCAGGAATAATTCATCATCCTCCAACAATATTTTCGCAACATCTAGGCATACAGCCGCATTACTACTCCATTGTTCAGGCAGACGAGTTCATGATTTAACTCTGATCACTTAATTATGTCAGATGATAGCGGGATAGTGTGGCCAGTTTTTGGGGTCTAAAAACGATTCTACTACGCATAGACAATCTGGTTGAAAATTGTTAAAAAATCATGATAACAGGAATCTGGATCCTGTTTATTGGATACGTCATACTATTCACCTACTCAAAAATAGACGCAATTTGCCTAAATGTCACAGTTTATTTGTAAAAGGGGGAAAAAGGGGATAATAATAAATAATAAAAATATTAAATTTAATTGAGTACGGTTTAATTATATTTACATTATATACAGACTACAAATAGAACTAAACTATATATAATAACCTGCCTACCTGCCTGGACCTGCTTCTCGAACTGTGATAGCAGGTTGGATAAGATCTCTCCTATTAGAAGTCAAGATAATAGCGACTCCAGGTAGCTTTCGGTCTGTAGTTGCATCAAAAAAATGGACAGAAATCTTCCAATTGATACCATCTTGGCTAGAGGTAATTGGAAAGTTGGAAATACTTTCAAGAAATTCTATAAACTTCAACTTATGCCGACTGCCTCGGTTTCTGGTATAACCATAACGAATTTGTTTAATCCTTTAAATTAAGTGAGTGATTAAGTAATCGTTTCACACAATAATTAATGGTTTTGTAATTTTATAATTTCATAACTAAATTGTTCCAGTAATATAAATTTTAGTTATTATAAGTTTTCTTATTTTTAACCCCCGACGCAAAAAGAGGGGTGTTATAAGTTTGACCGCAATGTGTGTTTGTGTCTTTCTCTGGCACCGTAGCTCTTAAACGAGTAAACCGATTTGGATGCAGTTTTTTTTATTTGAAAGCTCGTTTTGGGGGCAATGGTTCTTAGATACGTTTTATCAAAATCGGTGCAGCCATTTACTAGTTATGGGGGATGAAAGTTGGTATGAAAAATTGAAAATTTTCAAATGTACTCAAGTGGGGTATCAAATGAAAGCGCATGATGTGTATATTACAATTAGACTTGTATTATCAAAATCAGTTCAGCCATTTTAGACATGGGGTGAAAGTGGTGATGAATAATCGAATATTTTCAAATATACCAAGTGAGTGGGGTATCAATTGAAAGGGCATGATGTGTATATTACATGTTTTAGACATGTTTTATCAAAAGCGGCTCAGCCATTTTATTGCCTTTCAAATGTTTGTTCGCTTTGCTTTGTTGCGATGGGGGTTTTTTAAATTTTAAATTTAATTTATAGTTTAATTAAATGGTTTACGAGGTCGCACGCTCGCCTGGCGGTCCTGTTCCAGTCAGCCTTAGAGTCAGGGTCGCTGCCAGAGTTCCTGACAACAGGTATAACCCACCTGCTCCATAAATCAGGTAGTACTGCGGAGCAAAAATTATAGACCGATTACCTGTCTTCCGACGGTCTATAAAGTTCTTACATCCATTTTGAGAGCTAAAATTAACAAACACATTGAAGACAATTCTGTCATGTCCGCTTCTCAAAATGGATGTAGGAAGGGGTCCCGCGGTACTGAGGAGCTACTCCTCATTGATATGGCCATTAGTCAACAGGTTCGCCGTTCCCGAAGGGATCTGTCGACATGTTGGATAGACTATAAGGAGGCCTATGACTCGGTGCCACATACATGGCTCATGAGAGTGCTAGAGTTGTATAACGTTGATATAACTCTACGCACCTTCCTGATGTCATGTATGGGGCAGTGGAGGACAGTCCTTCGCTATCCAGGATGTCGGCAAATCAGAGGAATAGCGAGCCGATAAGGATAGAGCGAGGTATATTCCAGGTCGATAGTTTGAGTCCATTTTGATTCTGCTTATCCTTGAATCCTCTTAGCACACTGCTGGAGGATTCAGGTCTAGGCTATCGGTTGAGGAGAGGTGGTCAAGTTATATCTCACCTCCTTTACATGGATGACCTGAAACTCTTTGCCCCCAACGATTTGCAACTGATGGAGCTACTGACGGTAACTGAAACATTCAGTAGCGCCATCAGGATGAAATTTGGTGTGGACAAATGTGCGGTCATGCATGTAAAGCGAGGGAAGATTGTGGAATCTGTGGGATCCCAGCTCTCAGATTCCATAAATCTTAGATCCCTCTCAGCAACCGAAACCTATAAGTATTTGGGTATGTCGGAAGCGCTGGGCATCAATGTTGCTGACATGAAGCAATTGTTGAAGGAGCGCTTCTTTGGCCGCCTGATAATAGCATTTAATAGTCTTTTATCAGGTGGCAATAAGGTACGTGCCTTCAACGGTTGGGTAATGCCGGTTTTGATGTACTCTTTTGGCATAATCAAATGGACTCAGGCAGAACTAGACGCCCTGGATAGGAGGGTCCGTACATTGTTGACGGCATATCGAATGCATCACCCGCGTTCTTCTGTTATGAGACTGTATATCCCGCGGAGGTGTGGGGGTCGAGGCTTTTTAAACACTAAGACTCTCCACAATCACGACATATGCAGTCTCAGGGAATATTTCCTTGAAACCAACGTGGGGGTGTATCGAGATGTGGTCGCGGTGGACAAGGGGCTCACCCCACTCTCCTTGGCTAAAGAGAACTGGCGCAAACCTGTAGTGCTTGACACTAATGACCGCATGGAGGTATGGCAGAGTAAGGAGCTTCACGGACGCTTTTTCCGGGTCTGATGTAGACCTATCAGCGTCCGTAGCCTGGCTACGTTTCGGGGACCTCTTCGGAGAAACCGAAGGTTATGTCTGTGCAATTATGGATGAAGTTATGATGACGAACAACCACCGGAGATTTATTTTAAAGGACGGTACGGTTGACATATGTCGAGCATGCCACCGTCCAGGTGAATCAATCCGTCACATTCTCTCCGGGTGTCCTGTCTGGCTAACGGAGAGTACTTGCATAGACACAACCTTGTAGCCAGGATAATCCATCAGCAACTTGCTCTAAAATACAACCTTGTGGAATCGGAAGTACCGTACTATAAGCATGTGCCCGACCCAGTTCTCGAAAATGGCAGTATCACATTGTACTGGGATCGATCCATCATCACTGACAGGACTATTGTAGCCAATAAGTCTGATATAGTGGTGGTGGATCGATCAGAGTGGCGCGCAATGATTGTTGACATAACGGTCCCGCATGATGAGAACCTCGTGAAAGCCGAGAAAGATATGCAAATCAAGTATCTTGACTTGGCTCGCGAGTTTGTTGACATGTGGGATATGGACTCAGCGATCATTGTGCCGATAGTTGTATCAGCCCATAGCTTAATTGCCAACAGTCTCGACCAATACCTAAGTAGGCTCTCGTTAGGCAGCTGGATCAAGGGCTTGATTCAGAAAGCGTTACTCCTGGACGCGGCTCGTATTTAGGAGGTTCCTCTCTTTGGAACCTGTTCCCGAAACCGGTGGGCTACAATTTTTCATATTTTTATTTATTTATTTAACTATTTATGCACACACAGAAGACAACACAGGAAAATAACATTATAATATATGAGTACAAAGGTACTGCTTATTTAAAAAGAAATTTCTGCCAGTAGACCCGCAAAAAGGAGAAATGAAAAAGAAATGTAGACAATATTGTGTAAAAGGGAAGAGAATAATGAGTATATTTATTTATTATTTATTTATTAAAGTTTTATGCACCAGTAAAAACTGTACAAAGGCGGACTTAATGCCATAGGCATTTTCTACCAGTCTACCTTAGGGTGATGCAGAGACAATATACAGTAGGTGCAATAACAGAAAAAAAAGACTAGAAAATATTTATAACTAAAACATATAAGAATAAATACTTATATACATACATATATTAAACTTAATAAAGTTAAGAGATATAAACAAAAAAAACTACAACAACTTAGTTCTGAGACGAATCTGCCAACTTCTTGTGAATGTGTTCCCGAGCTTTCACTTTGAAAGTGAACTGACTAGTCACCGTCCTGATACTCTGAGGGAGCGCATTCCAGAGGAAAACCGCCTGGACAAAGAAAGAAGATTTTATAAAACCAGAGCGGTGAGAAGGACATCGTAAGAGACAATTATTAGCGGAACGAAGATTCTTGCTGTGCGCAGAGCATAAATATTGACAATTAGACGTCAGATAAGAAGGAGAAGTGGGTTTGTGAAGAAGCGAAAACAGGGTTGTCAAAGCCCTCAATTCTCTGCGCTGCCGGATGGGCAGCCATCTTAAAAGCGCTCTATGCGTAGATACATGATCATACTTGCGGAGATTGAAGACGAATCGAATGCAGTTATTAAGAAGTCGGTCAAGTTTATTGAGCAGATCTGCATTCAGGTCGTAGTAGCACACATCACCATAGTCAATTATGGGGAAGATTAGGGACTGCACAAGCATTGCCTAAACGTGAGATGGGAGAATATTTTTCAACCGATAAAGCGACCACAACGTTCCGGTGACTTGTATAATATGTGCCTTAACTAACTAACTTATATAAATATACATATGAGTAAATATTAATATATACTTATGTAAGTACATAATTCTAAGATATATAAACTAATAAAAATATATATGTATATTATAAATCATAATTGAGAGGAAAGGTAATGCTCTTTCACTCTGGTTTTAAACAATGAAATGTTCTTCGGATCACGGATGCTAGGCGGAAGTGAGTTCCACAACCTTACAGCATGGACGGAGAAGGAGTAGGAGTAATAGCTGGATTTATGAGGATGGGATTTAAGTAGGGATCTAAGGTGCGATCTACACGGTGCGTCCGTAGGGCGAGCATATGAAAAACGCTCGCGCAGGTAAGAAGGATAGGACGGGTTGTGTAGGATATTGAAGAGGAGACATAGGATCCTAGTGTTCCTGCGAAGGCGGATTGGGAGCCACTTAAGATCTTTGCGAAGGTGAGAAACGTGGTCATATTTACGGAGACCAAAAATAAAGCGAATACATAAATTTTGCAAGCGCTCAAGCTTATTTAATAGCTCCTCGGTAGATCCAGGTAGCAGGCATCGGCATAATCTATTATCGGCTAAATAAGCGTTTGAGCTAAAGAAATTTTAGTCTTCAAAGGCAGGAGACTCTGAAAGTATTTCAGCGAATTGACTTGAGCTCGCCACGACAGATGGGGATCAATAGTTACACCCAGATCTTTGACGGTATCTGTATAATCGATGCGAACACCATCGAGGTACAACGGCAACAAAGATGCAACAACGGCCGCACCACGAACAAATCGGCTGCCTATGATCATGGCCTGAGATTTACTTGGGTTAATTTGCAGTCCAAATGATTTAGCCCAGGCTCTGATACAAGCCAGGTCATAATTCATAGCAGCAATGGCGGAATCAGCATCAGCTACAATAAAATGCCGATAGAGCTGCAAGTCATCTGCATAAAGGTGGAAATTGGAAGATATTACACTGGTGACCATGTTTATCAAAATTGAAAAAAGAAGAGGAGAGAGAACGCTACCCTGAGGAACACCCTCGGTGAGGCTACACCAATCGGAGAAAGTCTCATCAAGGCGGACACACTGAGAGCGTCCCCGAAGATAAGAATTGAACCAAGCTAAAGCAGAAGAAGAGAAATTTAAAGATTTGAGGATACCTAGCAAGATGTCGAAATCCACTGAGTTGAAGGCACTACTAAAGTCAAGCAATACAAGGAAGGACTTACTCTCCATTGCCCAGCGGATATCGTCAGTTACTTTCAAAAGTGCGGTGACAGTGCTATGACATGGAAACCAGATTGGAAAGGGGATATTAAAGAGTTTGACGTCAAGAAAAGTGTTAATTGTTTATGAACTAAGTGCTCAAAGACTTTAGAAAGAAATGGGAGAATAGAAATAGGTCTAAAATGGGATAGCGAGGAAGGATTGTTAGTTTTAGGTAAAGGTATGATGTGAGCCTGCTTCCAAACTGAAGGAAAAGCGCAAAAGGAAAAAGAGTGATTAAAGATGTGAGTAAGAAAAGGAAGTAAAGAGGGAAGGATAAGAGTAACCATTCTTGAGCACAACTTATCGTTACCGACTGCAGAAGATGTAATAGCAAGAACAGATTTCTTAACGTCATCCTCAGAAACATCGCTAAGGTTAAAAGGAGAACATTGTTTCAACGGCAATCTGGAAAGGCTCTCCAGGGTCACAGCCTTGACAGACGAATCGAGAGAAAAGGGAAGGAAAGAGAAATGTTTATTTAGGTCGTTGAGGTTCACATTCTTGCACTGGTTGGTAGGTGATTTGCCTATGCCTACAGACTTGAGAAATTTCCAAACATCGGAAGAACTACGGTTGTTGAGTTGGTCGTGGAAATAGCGTCTCTTGGCATCTTGACACAGATGACTGCAGCCATTACGTAGCGATTTGTAATAGGAGAGATTCAGCTCTGAAGGTCTGCGCTTATATCTACTCTTAGCTTTATCTCTTCATGCCATAAGCTCTTTAATTTGTGTGGTAATCTATGGTGCAGGGTTATGTCTCACTTTGACACGTCGGATGGGTGCATGCTGGTCAAACAAGTCAAGAACTATTGTGTTAAAATAACTCACCTTCTGTTCGATACTTTCCGTCTCAACCAGAGGGGACCAGTCGAGATTATTGGCATCACGCTGCAATGCCTCCAAATCTATGCCTTTGTAGTTACGGAGAAATAATAGCTGGGGCTTACGCTTAGGGACATGGATGCGGTACGACAGATAAATGAGATCGTGGTAGGAGAAAGTAGCAGTAAGTTGACCATGGTTTATAACGTTATTAGGAGAACAAACAATCATAAGATCTAGAAGAGAAGGCGAACAATTAGGAAAATAGTGAGTTGCAGAGAGAGGCAAAACTTGAAGATTAAAAGAAGACAAGACGGAGAGGAGTTTGAGAGAGCGAGCGTCGTTTTTAATCAAGCGAGTATTAAAATTACCCATTAAAATAACGTGATCGTAAAACGGACAAAGGTCACTGAGAGTGGAATCAAGGGAATCAAAGTAGTCAATATTTAGATTAGGACTATAGAGCACTGTAAGCAACACTTTAGTGTGGTGAAAAGAAATGTTTTTTACATTGTTTATTAAATGTTTTTTACATTGTTTTTTTCTAAGGAATATTTAAAAATGTAAATGATTTGTAAAAATATAAATAAAATAATAATAATAAAATCTTTATTTTCAGACCAGAGATCCAGAACAAATTAAAACAAATAAACAGCCGGGCACTTACTAACGAAAAAAACCCGTTACACAAACTTACTATAACACATATCTGATTGACGGTCTGTGTGCCGCCATCTAGTGGCACATTATTTGGCCATCTACCTTGCCGGCTACAGCAGCTGGGCTGTCGCGCACCCGACGCATCAGTGATGCGATTCGCAGACGCATCAGCGAGCCGAAGTCCGGAACGCGTGCATCCGCGAACATCCCCGACGCGCTACAGAAGCGCGGCAACCCCAGCAATATCCCGAACGCGTTATTATATTGGACTCGTAGAGTACGAGTAGAGCACTGTACGATCCCTGTATATAACTGACCCACAGGGCGCACGTGTACAGCGACTGGCAGTACTATCATTAACACTTAAACGGAATATTTACCATGTTTCCTATTTATTTTGTATGTTTCATGTTTATGAGCAGACACATTGATCTACCCTCTTGTACGTTTGACGCGCTCGGTACCGCTACCATTGCCACTCATAACTCGATTCTGTTCCCGACACACGACACTCACTGTACCCGGTCGCGAACTTTTTTCGTAATTTCTTCCGTTTTCTACAGTTGAACCACTGGAGTCCAGGTTCTTGACAGTTGAAAGTGTTGAAACCCATTCTCCAGGTAAAAGTTTTTTTTTATATCTGGTAATCTCAATGACTCCTCTTTCCAGTCTAGGTATACGGGGTGGAAGGGACACCGACGGCAAAACGGTTACCACATATCCTGTGGGGGTGCTCAGAATGATGTACTGAATACGTGGTAAGCGTTTTCGCGTCGGTGTTCCTTCCACCCTGTATAGTGGCGTTCTGTCGCAGGTAGTTGCAACAGCGCCGAAATATCGGGCACTCAAAATAAATGGTTAACATGGTATATATCTCGTTTTCAGTTTTAATGATAGTGTGTGACCATATCAGGATAGTTCTTCAAAAAGTATTCTCCGCGTAGCTTTCGTGGCGAATTTTTTTTAGAGTAATCTTCGAATAAATGGACACGCATCTAAGACGCTGTAAATAATAAGTACAATTTTTACTATGTGTAAATCGGTGCATAAACTACAGAGATATTCTATTCTATATTGACCATTTTTGTATGGACTTTGGACCAAGTGCTGCCCAACATTGACTCATAGTGCATAATGTTCCTTATACTAATACCAGTCTGTAATCCAAAGCGCTTCAGAATCTATCCGAGGAGAAAAGAGAAAAAAAGAAAGAAACATCTGTTGTATAGGTTTTACATTGACGAACAATCATAACCAACAGCTTAATTTTTAAATAAAAGACGGTAGATTTAAAAAAAATGGATTATTATTATTATAACAGCTATATCCTTTAGTCATCATTTCTCTTATTTTATACATTTTTAAATGTTTCAAAAAATAAAAGTAAACAAAACATTTAAAAATATAAAAAATAGATGGCCCATCGACATCAGGAACAAGGTCCAGGCTGCCGGTAGTCAGGGCTCCAGAGAGATGAACCGCCTCACTATTCGTGCCGTGTCCAGGAGTAATGCTTTCTGAATCAAGCCCTTGACCCAGCCGCGCAATGAGAGCCTCCTAAGGTGTTGGTTGAAGCTCTCTGCTAATAGTCCGTTAACCGTTACGACTATCGGTACAATGATTGCAGAGTTCATATCCCACATGTCAACAACCTCGTGTGCTAAATCAAGATGCTTGATTTTTTTATCATTCTCAGCTTTCACGAGATTCTCGTCATGAGGGACAGTGATGTCAACAATCATTGCACGGCGCTCTCGGCGATCTATCACCACAATATCAGGTTTATTTGCTAAAATAGTGCTGTCCGTGATGATAGATCGATCTCAATACAATGTGGCATGACCGTTCTCGAGAACTGGGTCGGGCACGTACTTGTAGTATGGTACTTCAGAACTCTCCCTACGGTCATTAGTATCCAATACCACAGGTTTGCGCCAGTTCTCATTAGCCAAGGAGAGCGGGGTGAGGCCCTTGTCTACTGATACCACATCTCGGTGCATCCCCACGTCGGTTTCGAGAAAGTATTCCCTGAGACTGCATACCTCGCAGTTGTGCAAGGTCTTAGCATTTAAGAAGCCACGACCTCCACACTTCCGCGGGATACACAGTCTCATCACCGATGACCGTGGGTGATGCATCCGGTTTGCGGTCAGTAGTGTGCGGACCTTCCTATCCAGGGCGTCAAGTTCCGTCTGAGTCCATTTCAGTATGCCGAAAGAGTACATCAGAACCGGCATGACCCAACCGTTGAAGGCACGCACCTTATTGCCGCCTGATAAAAGACTATTAAATACTTTTTTCAGACGGCCAAAGAAGCGCTCCTTCAACGATTGCTTCATGTCAACAACATTGATGCCCAGCGCTTCCGACATACCCAAATACTTATAGGTTTCAGTTGCTGAGAGGGATCTAAGATTTATGGAATCCGAGAGCTGGGTTCCCACAGATTCAACAATCTCGCCTCGCTTTACATGCATGACCGCACATTTGTCCACACCAAATTCCATCCTGATGGCGCTACTGAAAGTTTCAGTTACTTTCAGTAGCTCCATCAGTAGCAAATCGTTGGGGGCAAAGAGTTTCAGGTCATCCATGTAAAGGAGGTGAGATATAACTTGACCACCTCTCCTCAACCGATAGCCTAGACCTGAATCCTCCAGCAGCGTGCTAAGAGGATTCAAGGCTAAGCAGAACCAAAGCGGACTCAAACTATCGCCCTGAAATATACCTCGGTCTATCCTTATCGGCTCGCTATTCCTCTGGATTTGCCGACATCCCGGATAGCGAAGGACTGTCCTCCATTGCCCCATACATGACATCAGGAAGATGATGCGCAGAGTTGAATCAACTTTATACAACTCTAGCACCCTCATGAGCCATGTATGTGGCACCGAGTCATAGGCCTTCTTATAGTCTATCCAACATGTCGACAGATCCCTTCGGGAACGGCGAACCTGTTGACTAATGGCCATATCAATGAGGAGTAGCTCCTTAGTACCGCGGGACCCGTTCCTACATCCATTTTGAGAAGCGGACATTACAGAATTGTCATCAATGTGTTTGTTAATTTTAGCTCTCAAAATGGATGTAAGAACTTTATAGACTGTCGGAAGACAGGTAATCGGTCTATAATTTTTGGGCTCCGCAGTACTACCCGATTTATGGAGCAGGTGGGTTATCCCTGTTGTCAGGAACTCTGGCAGCGACCCTGACTCTAAGGCTGACTGGAACAGGATCGCCAGGCGAGCGTGCGACCTTGTAAACCATTTAATCCAGAAGTTGTGCAGCCCATCCGGCCCTGGAGATTTCCAGTTAAGCAACGGACGGACTGCACGAACTACGTCTTGGGGGCTGATAGTGATTGCCCCCATTTCTGGTACTAGATCGCACGCTCGCTCGACCTCCCGAGTCCATTCACCCTCGGTATGGCTAACAGGCACCGACCAGATGCTGCGCCAGAATGAACACATGGCATCATCATCCGGCAGGCGCGTGTCAGCCACACCTTGGTCCGGTCGCTCCCAAGCCCTATAACCCCACCTTTCATCTCTTTGGAATGTGCGATTCTGAGTGTATCGGTCCACCCGCCGCTTATACCTACGAATACGGTTTGCCCATGCATAAACTTTCTGCTTCAGGAAGTCGATGCGCTCTGTGACACGGGACATGTAGTCTCGAGCACTGATATCAGTCCCCGAGAACGCCCGCCTCACAAAACGCATCACTCTAGGGCGAGTATTGCCCTCCCTGAAGCAGATCAGTTTGCCGATGAGTGCTCTGGCCTCACCAATACGTCGTTCAATCCTGTACTGCCATGACGGTACGGCTGGTTTAGGTCGTGTAGCTCTGTCATCAGATAATTTGACATGAGCTACACGACATGCCGCTACAGCCGCACAATACAGGATTGAGTGAGCATCGGTGAGGTCTTCGCAGTTATCAAAATAGTTTGACAACTCCGAATCCAGAACAGCCACCAGCACCCTATTTTTGTTATGCATGGGCAAACGAGGTACGCGTGGTCTAAGATCGGGTTGCATGAACCGATATTCTCGAATCACACCCTCCAAAGCACACCTCATTTCCTCATTGCACTGGGTACTTACATTAGTAACCATGTCATTACTCACGTTGTTATCGTGATTTGGTATTATGGTAGACTGTGGTGGAACCACAGTCTGCGGCGGCGTGGCAATGACATGGCTACTCTGCATTTCAGTCCGCAAGCGATCAAGTACGGTGTCATCCAACATACCATTACGCTGGATGACTCGCACCTGATCCGACAGTCGTTGTGCCGACACGTTGACAGCTGGCTCAAGCACCTGAAACTGAGATAATATTATTATTAACTTGTATTTGAGATCAACAATTATATAGTGTTTTGTGATCGGCTTATTATTAGTTATTAGTAACTGAGGTGGCTAGCTTTGATCCCAGTAATTAAAATTGAAAATTTTACAACATAAACATAATTAAAACTTACTATTATAGCTGCTGGCAGATAACGTGTGCTTTAGAATATTAAATTGAAATGTTTAGAATTATAAAACACACCATTTTCTGCCAACTGCTATAATAGTACCTAGGTTTACACATTATTATTTAAAATAAAAAAATAAAAAGTCAAAGTCCAAAGTCCGTTAATGGTATTTTCTCTACGCAGTGACAGCGGCGTCAGTGTTGGAGTCCGCGCGGAGCGGGATGCTGTGCGCGCCGCTGTGTCTGACGGGAGACTTCGACTCTCAGCTACGGCACATACTGCACGAGCAAATGTTGTCCGCGGAAGATTCCATAATATCTCGAGTGCTTGACGACGTGCAGACCACGCTGAACCAACGATGGCAAGGTGAATATAGTGCTCAACATGTGCAGTGGCGTATTTACCCTATAGCCCTCTAACCCCGGCGGGGTGGCAGAGTGTACACTCTTCTAGCCTGCCGCACAGTAGCTACTACCTAATATGTATTCTTTCTTTCGAACCGTTTAATTCTTATGATACATTTCAGCATCAGTCGACAAACTCATTCCTATATTATGTGTAATAATGAATGGTCAAAAGATAATCTAACATTTCCGAAGCTTAGGTTTTCCAACTCGCTCTTGCATCCATCAAGTCTTTTAATTACTTATTGGTTCTGAATATTGTATACATGACTCGCCAAATTCACTTCTATATCATTTGTATGAATGTTAGAAATAAAATATAACATCCCAAGCGGGATGCAAAAACTTTTGAGCTCGTTTTGCTTGTACTCGTATATTATTCGTTGTTTTTTGTAAAATTACTATTAAACTGAGTACCACTCCCGCGCGGGTAACAGACACGTGACACGTGTAGTACGCTACTGAATATGTGACTGAAACAATAGAAAACTAAAATTGTCAAGGTTTGCCAGTCTTTATTTTATCTTTAATCACTCTTTGTTGTTGATTGCAGGTTATGAGATGATTCTCAGTGGGTCACTAGCTACAGGGTTAGGAACACTATCAAGTGATATAGACCTTGACCTACAATTACCGAATTACAACGCCTCAGCTAGTTT
Source organism: Noctua janthe (assembly GCA_910589295.1). Classification (NCBI taxonomy): domain Eukaryota; kingdom Metazoa; phylum Arthropoda; class Insecta; order Lepidoptera; family Noctuidae; genus Noctua; species Noctua janthe. The sequence goes on along the minus strand of OU342565.1, from coordinate 912,690 downwards.
ACACGTGTTAGAAGAAACAGCAAGGTTATTCAACAATCAACCTGAACTGTATTCACGAGTGAAATACTTGACGAACGTTTATTCTATGCCTGCACATTTTTCATGTTTCCACGTTCCCTCGCAGCGAATCGTTGAGATCTCATTTCATTCTGGTGAATTGACTGTTTCAAGCACCCAACTAATTAAATACTACTTCCAGTTAGATAAAAGGTTCCTGCCTTTGGGAGTTTTTCTGAAATACTTTTTCAGTACGCACCAAGTCACTGGTCATGAAAAACCCTTTCTCAAAAATTATGCAATGAATTTGTTGATTATATTTTATTTACAACACAAAAACATGGTGCCTCCTGGCTATGTGTTACAAGTAAATTCGAAAAGACATTTCTTCGACAACTGGGACATAGGTTTCAACGAGGTGCCGTACAGTACTACGAATACAGAGAATCTACATCAACTGCTCGGCGGATTCTTCAGATACTACAGCGAATTTAACTTTGAAGAATATATTGTATCGCCTTTTACTGGACGTCCTATACCGAGGAGTGCTTTTATAGACCTCAACAATTTCCCACAAGAATATAAACACATGTTGAAACACACAATGCAGCTTAGGATACAAAATAATTTAAAGACAAGTACTGATTTATGTATTCAAGATGTATTCATGCAGGATTCAAACACTGCAAAGACGATGTCACATGAACAGGCGACGAAGTTTAAACATCTGATGAAGACAGTCGCAACAATGTTTGAAGACCTGCCTGGTGAGAGTATCCTAGGAGCTATCCTTGTTACGGATCAACATGCAGAATCAGTTATCAGCAATAATGCTATTGTGGATGAAATAAATTAACAACACTGCATCGTAGTTAGACATGTTTTATCAAAATCGATGTAGCCATTTACTAGATTTGGGGGAAGAAAAATCGAATATTTTCAAATATACCCAAGTGGGGTATCAAAAATGAAAGCGAATGATGTGTATGTTACAATTAGACGTGTTTTATAAAAATCAGTTCAGCTATTTTAGACATGAGGGTGAAAGTGTTGATGAATAATCGAATATTTTCAAATATACCCAAGTAGGGTATCAAATGAAAGGGCATGATGTGTATATTACAATTAAACATGTTTTATCAAAACCGGCTTAGCCATTTTATTGACTTTTCAAATGTTTGTTCGCTTTTCTTTGTTGTGATGGGGGTTTTTTAATTTTAAATTTAATGTTTTATTAAAGACCTGTCTATAAACACCCCGCACGTATAGTTTTGATGTTTTTTTTTTATTTTTGAGTTTCAGTTTCCTCCTTAATCTTTATTTTTTTTTATTTTTGTATAAAAATCGTTAAGCGATTCACAGAATACATCCACCTACAAGAGCAAAGCCTAAACAACTTAATGCATATTTTATCATGTCGTCTTAGTGACCGTTTATTGTTTTTGAAACTAACAATTTTGTTAGAGATTTGTTTTGTTTCGGGAACATAATTATGTTTCTTCCCAAAAAAAGTCGACATTTATTAGCTACATTGTTAGCTTTTAATAGACACGCAGTTAATTATAGTTTAACTGAGACTAGGTTAAGTGATGAAAAAGTATTATCTAGGATCTCCGATAATACTGTAGTCGATTCTTTAAACTTTTAGAGCCGACAAAAGAGAAGACGGGTAGACGGATATTTTTCTTTATCACCAGAATATAAATCGCAACTCCGGCAAAATTTTAGACGTGGAAATGTTAGTAGATAAATACCACATGGATATTTTATGTTTTAGTGAAACTTGGTTAAAACCAGATAGGATGTTGTTTAATGTAAATAATTTCTTAGTTGCCAGCGCGTACAACAGATCCACAGTGGGTGGTAGTACCCTGTACTTTTTTAATAGCTGTCTCAGATATAATAATATGGAAAGGAAGGAGAAGTCCCAGGATGCCATTGGCATTTTCTGTGATCTGTAATTTATTCGTGGACGAGATGCTGATCTTGTTCTTTCCTATTTATCTAACAGGTGCTGTATTCTTAGGGATTACTATCGATTCAAAATTGCATTGGGGCGCGCACATTAGAACCCTTTCGGGTAGGTTAAGCTCAGCTGCATATGCAGTAAGAAAAAAAAGGCAGTTAACTAATGTGGCTACAGCTAGGCTAGTACATTATGCTTATTTCCACAGTATTATGTCTTATGGCATTCTGATGTGGGGATTAGCAGCAGACGTTGACTCAATTTTTATTCTACAAAAGAGGGCAGTCCGCGCAGAATAGTTACAGCACTGATGACTATATTTATGTCACTTGTTTAATTTAGTATTTTACAATGTTTTCTTACCTTTGTATAGATTTTTTTTTACCTATTGTTTGTTAATGTGCTGCTGCTTATTAACTCTTGTTAACTTTTTATCTTGTCTTATATTTTTTGTGTAGTAATTTACGACTTATTGTCGGGCCTACGCTGTCCCCCCGTACTTAAGTACAAATGCTGTAACCATGATAATATTTGTAATACCAAATGATTTGAAAAGAGTAACCATGTAGTTTCTTGCTGGTTCTTCTCCATAGGAAACGACCAACCTGAACCGTGCACCTTTTTGTCGACGTTTTATAAGTGCTCATCTGGGCCTATGTGAAATCAAATATTTTGATTTTGATTGTAAAGTTTCAACTATGTAATCCTAATAAGTTTCAGAATAAAGTGGCTGTGACATACAGACAGATAGACATGACGAATCTATATGGGTTCCGTTTTTTGGCCATTCGACTAAGGAACCCTAAAAACTAGTTGGTACCAAATACGATATCGACCAATTCTTATTTGGAGCCACCTGTTGCTTTATTTGTTGACATGAAAAATGAATTTGGAAATGGATTTTAAATTGAGAACGGCCCTCTAAGAACTTAAGGACTCAAAACTCCAATGCCAACAATTATTACAGGAGATAGAAGACAGTGAGGAGGAGGTCAAAAACGTTAATAACAAAAACACCAGCTTTAAACGGGAGCTAGTAGATCATCATCAGTAATACTTAAATGTTGTCAATGAACTGGATCACCTACAGGTGGTCACGGATGGGTTCAGCAACTGTAGTAACTTGTATAAGAAGGCTTTGTGTAAAATTAGGGACCTAGAGGATGAATTAATCCATGGTAATGTTAAACTTTTAAATTTAAATTAATTGAAAAAAGAAAAGGATTACACTCAGCCCGCACTCACGCTATAGAAACTGATCATTTGTACAATGAATTAGTAAATACAAATTGTAACCCTCATTCCATTATAACAATAGATCTTACAGAGGACTCCATAATAAACCATAACTACAGCCATAAAATTAGTAAAATAAAATTAATAAATATGCAAGATTGAATAAATTCATTAAAAAATGTAAAAAATACAAGAAACAACAAAAGCACTATTCCAAAAATATTCAATTAAGGAAAGAACGTGTTTCTCTTATTAATAGATTAAATAACTATCATATTAAATTGGAAGATAGTATAAATAGCTAAGCTTGCAATCTGAAATTCAGGCTCAGAATATGTCACTAAAGTCTTTATATAATAAATATGAAAGATCTAAAAAGCAAATTTAGGAGCATATTCTTGCCACAAACGAGTTGATAGACACTTGTACTTGTCGGAGTGAACCCAGTCTTGATGCTGTCCAGCCTGAGGCAACAGAGGACCCGTCCCAAGCTGTGAGTGCTCAGGTTGGTATCATCAACAACCAACATAATTATTATACCTGACATTACACTTCATGTTTCACAAGTAGTGCAGCCTGAGATTGGTAATTTTGTCTCACCTAATAGTCAATGAAATTTAAAGTAATACATAATAATTAAAGTCATACATCATAAATCTTAGAAATAATGTAGGTATAACAAAGTTCGATGCCTGTACTAGGGTAACCCTGTATCACAGGCGATTTACATTCTAATAATAACTATTTGGACAACAGGTTTCTAAACAATATTTAACATAAGATTTTTTTTTTTAAGTTGTGATATAACTAGTTAATTTATTATGATTTGAATGTAATTTACTTAAACTCTATTATTTTAAGATAAGAACAAAATACATAAAGCTTAAACATGTAGATAAATACTATATTACGCACTTAATTAATAACACTATTACGATAGAATCGGCAGTATGTATTTGTAAACAAGTTAGACTGGGTCAAGTAAGAATTGCAAAAATCATTGTAGTGGAATTTTTGTAGCTGTCGAGAATTTGCTTAGACAGCGGCAAACCGATTGTAAGTAGCGCAGTGGTGTCGAACAGGTGTCGTTGAGTTAACAACAAAATAAAGTCTGGTCTTGTATAACGCACTAGGTAGATGCCCTCATAATCAATAGAGTTGATGTATCTGTGCTCCGCTATTCTCTTCGCAGGACATTTAGTGTCTCCGGTTTTATGGTCACTAAGTTTTTTAAAGAGTGAACAAGTCGCGCATTTTGGCGTGTCAGTTTTCTTCGCGCATTCGGACATCATATGACCTTCTTCCCCACAGTGAACACACGTAGAATTGATATCTCTGCAAGACTTTGCTGCATGGCCGTACTGCTGGCATTTATAACACCTCGTTACTAATGTGAAATCCCTCACAGGGCAGGACGACCAATTTATGAAAATCCAGGATTGAGGTATTAGTGCTTGACGTATCTTGGCTGAAACTTCAATTACGTAATTGCAGGTCGCAGCATCTTTTTTACCAGATTTGTGGCTTAATTTTACGGCGGTCAGGAAAGATTCCAAGGTCATCTCTGGTATCTTGTCGGCTACATATTCTTCAAAAATGCAATTTGAAGCATCACTTCACGAATCGTGAGACTTAGCGGACGTGTTTTTTTGTACTTGCTATAATGAAATATCTATAAACAATTACGACAAAATATATCAATAATTATTTGCGGCGTCAGTTAAAATCAAAGTAATAAGTGTGTCACATGTGACTAGTGCCATACTAACTTTTATGTGCAAGATGAACTGAATTATAATTGCTTTCTATTGTAAATAAATAAAGTGTTGCGGTTAGTATGTCTAACCCACAATCGAGCCCGTTTGGTCGTAGCCAATTACTACGAAGAAGTCCTCCGCCATCGGCTACCGAACGATTGCCGCCGAGTGAACCACCACCACCTCTACCAGCACCTGCAGAGAATGCTTTGCCGAGTGATCTTGTCAGCACGCATGAGATCCAGACATGGTTATTGTCTATAGATGGCATTCTGAACGAAGTCTGCTCTATTGTTGGTGAAGGAAAAATGAACTCGGACCAGAAGCAACGTGTCTCAACCCTTTGCCGGAAGGTCCAAAGTGGGACTGCTCAGATGGCTGTCCTTTACCAATCGGTGAAGCAGAAAATGATCCAGTCACGCAGTACCATTCAGCACCTACAGCAGCAGCAAAACGTGGCGCACTCTCTGAACCAGTTCAAAGAGGTTATTGAGTCGAAGCTGAATCCGTCCAACAATTCCTATGCCAGCATGGTGAAGAAAGGCTCCGACAACTTTGTCCGTCCTGCAAACCTGAGTTCGATCGCCATTTATCCCAGCGATAAGACCAAAACAAGTGACGACACCAAATCACTTGTTCAAAAGTTAATATCTCCCGAAGAACTGAAGCTCCAAGTCCGTGGCCTGAAAAAAGTGAAAAATGGGGGAGTGCTGATTAGCACAGAAAATAAAGGCGATATAGATAAACTGAAAAATTCAGAGAAGATATTCACCTCGGGCCTAACAATAGAAGAACCATCTAAACGCCGCCCTAGGGTTACTGTCATTGGTGTTCCCGTAGCTCTTTCGGAGAAGGAGGTATTCGACTGTATTTACAAGCAAAACCTATCAGACAAATTGCCCAATGCAACTCGTGAATCCTTCCTTGAGACCATTAAATTAAGCCATAAATCGGGTAAGAAAGGCCTTCCTACCTGCAACTACATACTGGAAGTACCCGCTGGCATAAGAAAAATGCTAATCATCCAGAGCAGAATTTTTATTAATTGGACTTCATGCCCGGTGAGAGATTTTACGATAGTCACCAGGTGCTACAATTGCCAGCAGTTCGGCCATGCAGCTAAGTTTTGCCGTGAGACTAGTCCTACTTGCAACCACTGTGCAGAGACGGGACACTCCGTGAAGGACTGCAGCTGCAAATCTTCTCCCCCCCAGTGTGCGACATGCAAAAGATTCAGGAAGAAATGTGACCATCCAACCGGTGATGTTAGTTGCCCGGCACGTAAACATGCAGAGACCAACTACATTAACTCCATAGACTATGAGGGCGCCTAAGAGCGCCACTGAATATTTTATTTAGTAGGCACACAAACAGGTAGCTCATCAATTATTTATATTTCTTCTTAGTCTGTAGTTATCATGAGCAATCAGCTAATCAGTGATCTAGATAGTTTTACTGTGTCTGAATCTAAAATCTGTAATGTTGAGGACTGCAAACACCTTCTTCGTTCTGGCGACAAAACGCTTACCTTACTTACACAAAATATTCGCAGCATAAATCGGAACATGGACGGTTTTGAAGTGTTATTACAAAGTCTTGACATAAGCTGTGATATTATCGTACTAACAGAATGTTGGCTGTCAAAACAGACAGTCAACTTACCATCTCTAAACGGTTTTTATTCATATAAAACAGATAGAAACACTAACCAAAACGACGGAGTAGTAGTTTACGTTAAAAATAACTTGCGAACTATCAAAGAAGAACCACTATCCCCAGATAGTAATTGCTTAATCATTAAAATTATTCCCGATACAGTAGTCATAGCTATTTATAGGCCTCCCTCTCATAATATCGACAGATTTTTAGACTCACTTGACACAAACTTAAATAACATAAGTACATTCAAAAACATAATACTTTTAGGAGACATCAACATTAACATTTCTTCCGGGAATCCCTATACCCATATACATAATTATCTAAATATTTGTGCATTTCATGGACTTTTACCAGCTCACTATTACCCCACGCATCAAAGCGGTTCTTGCTTAGACCATATCATTCTAAAATCAAAAAATCCATCCAAAACATTGGTTACTAACTCTTCGCTTACCGATCATCAAGCTGTTTTACTAACAATGCAAATAAATTCACCCAGAAAAAACTGCGAGCGTAGCTTCACTAAAGTCAACATGACAAACCTTGAAAGTGACATACGAGGCATTAATTTTAACCGTATTTACGATTCTGTTGATGCAAATATTTCTTTACAATATTTCATAAATTCTTTACAATATGCAATTAGGAAAAACTCTTACACTGAGATAATCCCTAGAAAGTATAGTTGTATTAAACCTTGGATCACACCCGGTCTCGTTCGTTGTATAAGACACAGAGACAAACTTCACCTAAAATCCAAACTTGCACCGGATGACGTAATAATTTCTATTACCTATAAAAGATATCGAAATTTCTGTAATAATCTTTTGAAAAAACTAAAAAACCAGTACGATAAACATGAACTACAGAAGGCGGGAAAAAATAGTAAACTTGTGTGGAAATTTATAAAAACCAATACATTGAGGTCGAAAAATTCCGAACCTCCGCTTGATTTACTATCAATAGATATAAACCCATCGGAAGCAACGAATAGGGTAAACCACTATTTTGTCAACGTTGGTAAAAACTTGGCTGAAAAATCCTCAAGTATTAGTCATCCACCCACTCAAAACCCAACTAGGTCATCTTCCGCATTAAATTCTTTTGTTTTACTAGATACTGACGTCAACGAAGTAATTAGAATAATAAACGGGTTAAAGGATGTCTGCGCAACTGGGTGGGATGATATACCCAATAATATACTTAAAAGATTTAAATACCTTCTGGCCCCTCCGCTGACCCACATTTTTCAGCTATGTTTATCTAAAGGGATATTTCCAAAATTGCTAAAAAAGTCTGTCGTCACACCAATTTTCAAGTCTGGAGACAAAATGAGTGTGAATAACTACAGACCCATTTCAGTGCTAACGGGCCTTTCAAAAATTTTAGAAAAAATCATTAACAGTAGATTGATAAAATATCTGGAAGATAATAAACTACTTTCTGACAATCAGTTTGGGTTTAGGCCTAAAAAATCAACAAGCCAAGCAGTAAACAAATTGACCAACTACATTGCTACAAATCTGGATAGTGGAATGCATACAGTTGGGATCTTTCTAGACCTTGCCAAGGCCTTCGACACTATTTCTTGCACTACTCTTTTGCAAAAGCTTGAAACACTTGGAGTAAGAGGAGCACAGCTTCTACTATTGTCAGATTATCTAAGGGATCGACAGCAAACTGTAAAAATTGGCTCGCATACAAGTTCTGACCTTTCTAATACTTGTTTCGGAATTCCACAAGGCAGTATTCTAGGCCCTACATTATTTTTGATCTATATTAATGACCTTTGCTGCCTGCCACTCCAAAATGGTGTTATTATGTCTTATGCAGATGATACTGCTTTGTTGTTTGCAGCTAAAACTAGAGCTGAGGCCTATGAACATGCTCAGAATGAAACCACGTACGTGCAGCTTCATTTGCTCGGGACGTATGATTTTTTGAACCAGTTCTTTCGTTTCGTCACTTGTTTTCAATTTATCATTAGGATAAATGGCAATGGAGCTTAAGTGATTAGGTCGAATGAAATTATTGGATCCCCAAAGAAAGAATCATTTTCCGTAGAACTAGAGTCCTGTATCGTCTGCTTTAGCTTCGATATTTGTTCCGTCAGGTCGCGGTATTGCTTAAAGGTACCGATTACGTTTTCTGCATGAATGGTTTTTATTTTTAGCGACTGATATAGGACTGCCATCTGCGAGGTACCAGATCCTATTTTGCGGCAAAGGTTAATAATTTTCATTTTCTGCTCCGAGTTTAGTTTGCCCTCCGCGGCAATTAAAGAAACTTCATGTAGGTGCTGCTCGATGGTCGTCATCCATTTTTGGATCTCAGGAGTTGAAACAATAACACCCGTGGCCGCCTGGGGGGCTGGGTTTTGCGACGGCAAGGCGGACGATTGGACTGGCCCCTTGGATTACAGGGACTGTTTTCCATTTTGTTATTTTTAAAAGTTCACTATTTCTTGTCCATTATTCACTAAATTACACACTAAGCGTTACGAAAGTAATACATTAAAGTAGGCCACAATTATTTATGTATAAATAAAATATTGCTAGCGAGCACGTCTGAACGCTGCAAGTGCAAAGACGCAATAATGATAAAATATAAATATAAAAATAGCTCAGCTATTAGCTTTTAATATACACTCAGACATAAGTAGTATTCCGAAGTTTAGTTATATTATTAACACTGCGACTATTAGTAATATTACTAATGAACAGGTGGTGATCTTAAATAAATATAGCATTAGTGCTATAAATGTTTCCAAAAATTGTACATGTGTCACCGTGGAAAATTCTCAATTAGGATATATTAGTAATAGGATCTTATTGTCTGGTGATGGTACGGGAGTCTCGGTGCTCACTCCAGATATTAATATTAATTTAAACTAGGAAGTGAGACAACAGAAGGTACCATTAGCAATATTGTTAAACCTACCAACATTAAGGTACCTTCTTGCACTCATTTAGTTAGTAAAAAAGGGCCTCAGCAGAACACCTTAAAATTATTGCAATAAAATATCCAAGGCATTTCTTCTTAATTATTAGAAATTGAATTATTTTTAGAAAAAACTATGTTTGATATATTTGTTTTACTGAACATTGGCTAAAGGATTACTAAATGCTTATTAATTATGAGAACTATACGCGGTGGTTAGCTGCTTTAACCGTAAATCTATGCTGCGTAGAGGTTCCCTAATATTATTGAAAAATTGCGTTAAATAAAAGCAACGTAATGGCATAGTTGGTCTCTCGGCTGAAAATTGAGCCGAACTGTCCTGTGTTGAGCTAGATAAGCATGTAATTGTGTGTGTGTACAGACCCCCAAACTATCAAAACTTTTCCTTATTTGAATCAATAATGGAAGTGAGAATGTTCTGGCAAAACATGCAGCCAGTAATAAATCTATAATTATGTCTGACTGCCCGGCTGAATTTAAATTTAAACACAAGCCCTATGACAGTTATTAAAGCATTCCGGCAAATAAAAGTTAAACTGACCGAAGAACTTTGGGGAATGTCTATCAAAGTTTGTACATCCATAGTTGAGACTATAGTACCATACTTAGCTTTAATTTTTAATTTGTGTGTAGACCAAGGAGCTTTCCCTGATTTAATGAAATAGAGTAAAGTCGTACCTCTGTTCAAATCCGGAGATAGCTAATAATTATAGACCTGTATCCGTGTTGCCAGTTTTTAGCAAGGTGTTTGAAAAGGTAATGCTGAATCAAATGCTCAATCATTTTAACACCAACAGAATCTTACCCGATCAACCGTTTGGTTTCACCAAGGGACGTTGTACAACTGACGCCGGTGTAACCTTATTAAAGCACATATTTACTGCGTGGGAAGAGTCCCAAGACGCCATAGGAATATTTTGTGACTTCTATATAGCATTTAATTGCGTAAATCACGACACATTTCTTCAGAAACTTGAGCATTACGGACTAGGTAAACTTGCACTTAGTTTTGTAATATCTTATTTGAGTCATAGACAACAACATGTGCAAATAAATGGTGTTCATTCACAGGGTTTAAAAGTAAAAATGGGGGTTCCGCAAGGCTCAATATTGGGTCCTTTCCTCTTTCTAGTATGATCTCCCCTATTTATTGAAAAACCAACCTCAAAATATGGGAAGGAAGGGAAGTGTCATCAGCGAATAACAATTCGCTGATGACACTTCCCTAATTTTTAAGATAAATAGACGGGCCCAAAATCTAGATGACGTGAATAATGCCCTAATTCAGGTCAATAATTGGTTCACAGCAAACAATTAGGTATTACATGAAAGAAAAACGAAATGCATAAGATTTGCTTTACCGAATGTTAAAAGTAGCTATTGTGATATAGTATTGAATAAAGAGAAACTTGAATTTTTAGATAAAACGGTTTTCCTGGGGATTACGCTTGATTCAAGGCTACAATGGGGTTCTCATTTAACATCTCTTGCTCATCATATGCTATAAGAAAAATCCGTCAATATAACGTCTAACTATTCATACACGAAATTTATTTATTATTTATTTATTTATTTAAACTTCATGTACAATAGTGATACATAGGCGGACTTAATGCCACAAGGCATTCTCTACCAGTCAACCAAGTACAACACACACACACATACAAACACACATTACACACAACACATTACATGAAACACATACACACACACACACACACACACACACATACATACACACACACACACACACATACCCATACACACGTCACACGTTTTATTACATATCCTGAAATTCTTTCAGGGAATCATCTAACGGCTATAACAAAGCCATTTAAAAAATAAATAATTTAAAATTACTTGACCCACAAAATAAATACTGGCTCCTTATTTTTAAGCATCCATTACGCAAGTTTACTACGTCGTATTTACCTACTGTCATTGTTAGAGGGGGTAAAGGTTTTATGCAAAAAGTCTCAAAAAAATTTTGAATTATAATAATTTAATAATTTCGTTAAAAAAAAACACTTAGATAATTTTTCTTTTTCGTTTTTAGTAGTTACTCTTAAAATATTTTGTGTATGAAAAGATAGACCTTATATACTGATGTAGATATCGCTAGACTGGTCTATTTTAGTAACTTTCATATGTCTTATGGCATTTTGTTATGGAGACGATTTATTCTACAAAAAAGAGCAATCAGAGCCATATACAACATTAGTTTTAGTATATGCAAAACCTGAAACACGTGTCTAGTATTTTAATGTACAGATTTTATGTACAAAATTTCAAAACTATATCATGAAAAATCACAAAGTTATAACCTTCTTCTGTTATCTGGTTGTCCGCACTAAAACGTGGTCACCACGCGGCCCGCGCCCTCCAGCGTCGTCTTGAGCTCATTAATAACAATAATTTGGCAGTAGGTAACTAAATAATTGCGATAGGTACTTAGTGTCGCTCGGTGTCCAACTTGTAACTTTTTAAATATTTTTGGGACAAAATATAACATGGTTTAAAAATTATTGGAAACGATTCATTTACTTATTCTGAACAAACTATATTCAAGTTTCGCATATACTAAAAATAATGTTGTATAATCTTCGTAGGCGCGATTCTCTAAGGGAACTGTTTAAAGAAATTAATATCATGACGGTACATTGTCAATACATCTACGAAAACATAATTTATGTAAGAAGAAATCTACATCTTTTTAATAAAAGAGGTGACAGCCACAATTACAATACTAGAAGTAGAGACCAATTAGTTCAGCCAGGCTTCAGACTCGCTAAAGTAGACTCATCTTTTTGTTTGAGATGCTATAATAAAATTCCACAAAGTATTCTTGAACTGAATGAGACGAAATTTAAAACATGCATTAAACGCACACTATGTAAGCAAGTATTACAAGTGTGTAGTAAGCAAGTGTTAGTAATTTAGACGATTATATCACTGATAAAAATGCTTAGTACAATGCCGGTCCAGCTCCACAAGGACAAGGGCGCATAAATTGATAGCATTAAATAGTATTGTTGGAGCTGCTGAAGATTGTAAAACTATTTTTGCATTGTATAAATTCAATCTCTTTAGTATTACATAGCCGCATAGTCCATATTGTGTGAATACTATGTACTAGAAAGCTGTCATTCACCTGCGTCTTGACTTGAATGTGCCCTGGCGGTTAGGAGTATGTCATGCTCACTCAAATGTCTCGCTGATGGTGGCACGTGTGTCGGATCATTTAGTTCCCTTCAAAACGGTTGAGTTGAATGGTGCTGATACATACGTCATGTTCGTGAACGGGCGCTGTCAGTTGTGACTGGTCATCTCTTGGTTGCCACGGCTTATTTGAATTAATTATTTTATTTTTGAATTATTTTTACTATGGACACTTTTAACGTACACATCTTGCTACATCGTTCTCACATAATGTACCATCTCAACATGAATGATGTAACCAAAGTTTTGTAAAAGTATTCTGATTTGAGTGTCCATGGAGTTTCTTGCCCGTTCTCCATAGAGATCTACGTTAGGGAATGGGCAACTTTAGCACTTTACAGTTTTTGTGCCTTGTGACTGGGACTGCAGCTACATTTCATTGTTGTTTTTGTTTCGACAATTCAAAAGTGCCTGTGACTGGCCTACTTGAAATTAATGCTTTGATTTTGATTTTTAATGTTGTCATTTTTTTATTTTTTCAATCCTATGATGTATTAAATGGCTGTACTGTGATGTGATACTCACAGATGTGTATGTAATATACTATTTGACTATAGCCGGCAGGAATCGGCTTCTCAGGTGTCTTCGGCCCTCATAACTATACAAAGTGGAGCAGGACGTTCGACATTCCTTCAAACCACGTAAAGAGTGTCATGTCCTTTACCCATATACAAAAAATCAATTAAATCCAATGAATACTTTAGCCACAGGAAATTATTTTTCATTTTCTTATTTTACAACATGATGTAGATCAGAGTCCGTAATAATAGGTAAACATTGTAAGGTCAAGAACCTGTGCAAAACGTACGATTCTATTCTCTACGTCTCAATATGCTTGAAAGACAGAGAAAGGTGTCATCCGATTCCACTGTGACGCGCTCCGCCCAATCGCACAAAATACTACAAATAGAAAGAAAAAGAAATATTACCTTCGCAAATTATGCATTAGTGGTGCATAGACCATTGTGTATGTGTGTGTGAGCGGAATTTTTTGGCAAAAAGTCTCGGACTCGGTAACTATGTCAGTCAGTGCATAGTGGCCCAAAAAGTCTGACAACCAGTCTTACCAAGGGGTATCGTATTACCTAGTACTAACTGGGCTGTGGAGGTCAGATAGGCAGTCGCTCCATGTAAAATACTGGTATTCAGCTGCATCCGGTTAGACTGGAAGCCGACCCCAACATAGTTGGGAAAAGGCTAGGCAGATGATGATGATGATGCGGTTTACACAGATTTTCAGAAGGCTTTCGATAAACTTGACCACACACTACTACTGAATAAAATTGCAGACAATGTAATCAGAGGCTCCCTTCCCCTAAGGTGGTTTATATCTTACATAACTAACAGAACACAAAAGGTAGTTGTTAATGGCTTTGAATCTGGCTCTTTTTGGATCACCTACGGTGTGCCACAAGGTTCCATTTTAGGCCCTTTATTATGTATTTGATACATAAATGACATAAAAGAGTGTTTTCACAATTCAAAATTTCTTCTTTACGCGGACGATTTAAAGGTCTATAAAATTATTTCTGGTAAATTCAATTGTTTTAACTTCCAGCAGGATTTTGACCGGCTCTCTAACTACTGCTCTTCCAAGCTTTAACTTAGTCTTCCAAAGTGTCATGTTGTAACATTTACCAAAAAGAAAAATATTACTGAAGTCGACTATTGTCTTGCCAATACGCCAATTAGTAAAGTAAGTTTTCTCCGTGACCTTGGTGTTCTGCTGGATTCGAAGCTCCATCTAATTTTAGATGTCGTCGCAAGAAAATGTCATACCACTTACTTCCTAAAAAGTATAATCTTCTGATCTTAAAGTCCAGACGGAAACTTCTGGAAGTTATGACTCTGTACAATGATTGATTGTCCGGACTTAGTAAGGAGTCTGTGTTACCTGGTTCCTCAAACAGTTCATGTACGTGAGATACGCACTCGAAGTCTATTTGCTACTAGCCTCTGTAAATCCAACGCTGGCTCGCGTTCACCACTTCATCATTTGGTAGAAACATACAACAGTGAGTTCCATTCAATCGACATTCTTTTTCGAAGTAAAAATGCATTTAGGAAGCAAATCCAAGCAACCCTAATTGATCAGCAAATTACTGTATATTTACAGTATTATATTATATAAGAATGTTAAATACGCACAATTTACTTTTTCTTTTTCTTTTATAAACATATTTAAAAATCCAGTTATTAGTTCCAGGATAACGACCGTTTTATAGGTACTGTATATGTGTTGTTACTAGCTAGTTTTAAATGTTTTAAATTGTAATCTGTGGAGAACGTAGAAGGTAGCATAATTGTTTTAAAATGTTAAATTTATGATATTGTAACTTATTTTTATTGTGCTACTGTTTGTTTTTCCTTAAATAAATAAATAATAAACATGGCAAGTATCCCGGTTCAAGTGTTAATGATTTCTCTTTTTTTATATAAATGCGTATAGCACTTGATTTTAAACATCAGCAGCAAATGCATGAGAAGGGATGCATCTTAACTCGGCTAATTGCAACTGAATAGCTGCAAGTGCACATAGGGGTTAACAGTTAGGGGACCGAGGGGAGGGAGAGGGCAACGACAATCGACATGAGTAAGTAGGAGATAGATGCACCGAAACTATGTTAAAGTTCCGATAACCACCCACATACCATAGGTTGTTACCACTCCAATCGATCGATCACCGATCACCAATCGATCGATGGTAGAAATGATGACGATCGATCAATTGGTGTAGTAGAAACTGTCGATCGACGTTGACTATCGATTCTACCATCGATCGATGGCCTCGATTGATAAGACCCATAGATAGTCAGTGGTAGGTACAATAGCTTGATCCAAAATTAAATTTCGATCAGTACACGAGATATTTCGTTTTTTTTATTTTATCTCTCTTATATATTGTAAACTATATTTTTTTATTAAATAAATTAAAGGTAAATACGAAGCATAATTGATTGAGACAACACTCCCGTTTCCGCGTATTTCCCCTCTCTCTTTCTACCCTATATACCCTTCTCTTTCGCTCATCCATCCCGTCTCCCCCTTACCACCAGGTAGGGTCATGGCCTGATGCGCCTGAGCCCCTTGCTCATTGGCGTTTCGTTTCTCGGCTTCGGTTCGACCGCGAATCATTTTATATTTCTCCAAAATCAAATTTACTGTTGCTATTATCGGGTGAAATGTTTTACACCGAGCGTAGTTTTTTCAAGTAAGTGTTTGCACAAAAGTATTTTTAACTCCTTAACAGCTTTGCTGCTCGATTTATTTATACCCACATAATAGATTAAAATGTCTTTATGTGGATAAATTTAAATTTTTCTGCTATTGATTTTATTCTACAATGCAAAATTCTACCCTACATAAATTGATTGTTTTTTTTTTTTTTTTAATTTATTGATTGTTTTTTTTATATTTATAGTATTTGATATATATTTATAGTATTTTATATATCCTTATAGTTAATCTTAGTATTATTTAAAATTATTTTCAGATATACACCTACCACTGCTTGTCTCTGCATCACCCAAAGGTTGACTGGTAGAAAATGCCTATGGCATTAAGTCCGCCTCTGTACTTTTGTGCTTGAAGTGTTCAATAAATAAATAAATTCTACTCTACATTGTATTGATTTTTTAGTTAATTCTAGTAACTAGTTAAATCACATAAGAGTGTTATTTCGTATTATTAGGATGGAAGGCAGGGCTATACCTTCTGAAATCAATCCTGGTGATGTGTCAGTTACTCCGGGCCCATCGCGCCACCGATCGAGTAGCTCTAGTAGCACATTTTCGAGCTCTAGTAGTTCAAGGAAATCGGTAGGGCGTAAACGAAAACGTTCACGCGCCACCATCATAAGAAATCAAAACGTTCGCGACGTTCTAGGAACCTTAGGGTTAATAAATTATCTAAGAAAGTAGAGGAGCTTCGTGATTTGCTTGGCCGTAATAATAATAATAGTACACACACCAATCCCATAGATTTTTGTAATGAGTCCTGTATTGACTTATCTGAAAGCCGCGAATTATTTTGTGTAATGATATTAATGAGGGTAGCAGTGAAGCCACAAAAGAGTTTTCGTTTAATATTCAGACCAAGCTTAAGGAACCGTCAGTCCCTAAAGCACCTAGCGATTTTGTAAATACCCTAAACTCTACTCAGCATTTTGATAATAGTGGCTGGTGTGGTGTGATGTTCGTTATGCCGATACTCAAAAATTGGGACAGCCATTCACCTGGTTTCATAGATTTAGAGATTAATGACGAAATCAAAGCCTATAAGTATACGCGTCATTTAGCTCAAGCAGATAGGGCCTACGCTGCCCAAACTTTCTGTTTATTAAAACTTAGGGAGGTTTTAAATATGTCCTGTAATTTTTGATAATTATTAATAAATAAACTAAACTAAACTTTTACAAGATTCTATGAAAAGTTTCGTAACATGGGCAAGAGACAAACGAGATAAATTGTGGTTTTTTTGATAAACTTCAAGAAACAATATTTATCAAAGGTGATGTGCATAAGGTGTCATCCGATTTACTGCAATTACTTTGTAGACATAGAACCGGAAAATAATTCAGGAGAGATGTGAATGGTGATATTGAAATTTATTCGAGATCCTCTTATAAAATCATCTTTACGTAAAATACCTCCCTCATGCCAGAACCTTTTAATGCTGAGTCTTTTACGACTACCCTCGAAAAAATCGGTGGTGTTAAGAAAGCGTTCTTACCACTGAAAACTAATGACAGCTCTGCCTATCAAGCTGGGTCTAGTAAAGCTGTATCTAAAAATCGGTCAGCGGTCTGTTACAACAAGCCTTCGCAGGTATTGTACCTGGAAGCTGCCATGCTCACGCTGCACATCCGACATATAACACTCCTCCGCAGGGGAGCTTTTATTCTCAATGTCCTCAGGGATATGTAGACAAACACTCTAATCGACGAGGAGCCTCCAATACAAGAGGTTCCTTTCGATCCCGAACCGGTCATTATAATCGATCAGGCAATGGCCAATTCAAAAACATTCGAAATCAGAACGCGTCCAATAGCGCGTCTAAAAATTATCAGTTTAAAAAACGGAGGAACGGACTCGAGTCGCTCGAGCACCGAGTTCAGAGCCGGCCACTTGACCCGCTTTGACCACCGTTGGGAACAATTGGGAGCTCCAAAATTCATTATAAAAATAATAAATGGCTATCGAATACCATTCCTTCGAAGAACTCCACTGATTATCCCAATTAAAACAGTGCCTTCAATATTCTGAGGTCACCAGAAATGTCAATGCAAATATATATATCACAAAGCAGATATATCCCCGAGTTTCTTATCAACAATATATTTGGTACCAAAAGGCGATGGTTGTTGGAAAAATTGGACGGACGGACCGTCCAATTTTCAACTTGAAAGCTCTAAACGAGTTTGTTTTTCAGACCGATTCAAGATGATAAACATTTTGCGAATACCCGATTTTCTACAGCCTCGACATTGGCTTTGCAATATAGACCTTTCCCAAGCCTATTTTCATTTGGCCATTTGTCAGTCTCAACGACGGTTCCTCAGAATAATTTACGAAGGAGAATTACTTCAAATGACATGCCTCGCATTTGGGCTGAACACGGCTCTAAAGGTTTCTTCATTGTTTTTGTTGGTAGATAAGTAGGTGAGTCACCCATTCGCGAACATGGTTGTTTATAAGGAGAAGAACGGGCTAAGAAACTCCTTACACACTCTTTTAAGTCGTATTACAGTTCTCATTTACACAACTTAATATTGTTCACTTGAAAAACCACTTTCAATTACATGCTTCAATTGTTTTCCAATCGCGAGCTACTAACTCAACCTTTCGTTCTACCTACGCGCGTTCTCTGTCTGGGCGGAAGTGCCACACACTCTCATCCAGTACAGTAATTTATTACATAGTAAGTTCATTAAAACTTACAAACAATACTAGAATACTTCACAATTAATTACTCTAATAATTAAACAATGCCAAAAATGGCAGTATCACATTGTACTGGGATCGATCCATCATCACTGACAGGACTATTGTAGCCAATAAACCTGATATAGTGGTGGTGGATCGGTCAGAGCGGCGCGCAATGATTGTAGACATAACGGTCCCGCATGATGAGAACCTCGTGAAAGCCGAGAAAGATAAACAAATCAAGTATCTTGACTTGGCTCACGAGGTTATCGACATGTGGGATGTGGACTCAGCGATCATTGTGCCGACAGTTGTATCAGCCCATGGCTTAATTGCCAAGAGCCTCGACCAATACCTGAGGAGGCTCTCGTTAGGCAGCTGGATCAAGGGTTTGATTGAGAAAGCGATACTCCTGGACCGGCTCGTATTGTTAGGAGGTTCCTCTCTCTGGAGCCCTGACCGGCCGGTAGCTTGGACCCTGTTCCCGATACCGGTGGGCTACAATTTTTTTATATTTTCTTAATGTTTTTTATATTGTTTTTAGTAAATGAAAAATTTAAAAATGTAGAAGATTTGTATAAAAATAATTAAAGCAAATAATAAACAATGCCAATATTCATAAATGCAAAGGCGTTATTGAATTAAAACTAATTAGTGGCTTCATGACTTTTTACAACAATGGGATCTTGCTGAAAACCACTTCCGGCATACCAAAGGATTTAATACAAACAGGTCTTTCACTAATACATTGCTCTGTAAAATAATCTTGTGACTTTTTAGTTTGTAATTAGTTACAGAAACTGATTTATTTTAGTTTCAAATTATAAATGGAGTAATTGATCATTAAAATCGTATTCGGTGCCATCTTCCACAATACTGTGGAATGTTGCCTCAAAACAAATCTTAGTGTTAAATGAGCAATTGTTAAAATTGGGATTTTAACAATTGCTCATTTAACACTAAGATTTGTTCGTCAAATATTTGCTTATCTTAATTTTAACTATAGTTCTAGCTAAAGACTTTCGTTTAATAAATTAATATTCAGAAGATCTAGTCACGAACTATCTCAGTACTAGTTAATACAGAGACCATTAGATGGAGCTTATCTCTTCTGTCAATCGATACATATTATTGAAATAGTTGTACTTGCAACCCACAGATGGCAGGATCAATATTATGATGGATGAGACATTATAAGTTGATTATTAATTAGATTAACTAATATTCTTAGCAGATAAGATACTCTTGCGGCGCCATGTATAATACAATTAGACATGTTTTATCAAAACTGGCTCAGCCATTTTATTGACTTTTCAAATGTTTGTTCGCTTTCCTTTGTTGCGATGGGGGTTTTTAAATTTAATTTTTAGTTTACATCATTGTAGGGTGATTTTTATAGGATTTCTTTTGTTTATGTAAAAAAAAAAGTTTATACGCACATCTATGTTTTTGTTTTATATTTAGGAAAATGTAAAACCGCAATACCATAACACCCCTCTGTATTAGTTCTTTGACATTAAATTCTAATTTATTTTCATCCTCACATTGGCGTTCGTTCACTACCAAGCGATAACAAACACGTCTCAATCAATAAATTAAGCTTCGAATTTACGGTCAAATTATTGAATAGCAGCGTTTTTCCTGAAATGAAACGCTTATTAAATTACTTACCTAAATTCGAACCTTGACTTATACATACATATTTCCTTAGTGAATAAAGGGGAAGCTTTTATGGAAGCATAGGTACTCATCTTTCTTTCTTGCTTTACTTTATCATCAACTTTAAATATGGCTTTGGACGACCAAACTTGTGCACAAGCTACTCTTCTCATTCGCATGGGAGGACTCAAAAATCAAAATCAAAGCATTTATTTCAAGTAGGCCAGTTACAGGCAGTTTTGAATTGTCGAAACAAAGGCAACAGTAAAATAAAGCTACAGTCCCAGTCACAAGGCACAAAAACTGTGAAAGTACTGTAGTTGCCCATTCCCTAACGTAGATCTCTATGGAGCAGAACGGGCAAGAAACTCCATGGACACTCTTTTAAATCAGAATACTTTAACAAAACCTTGGTTACATCATTCATTTTGAGATGGTACATTATGTGAGAACGATGCAGCAAGATGTCTACGTTAAAAGTGTCCATAGTAAAAACAATTCAAAAATAAAATAATTAATTCAAATAAGCCGTGGCAAATAAGAGATGACCAGTCACAACTGACAGCGCCCGTTCACGAACATGACGCATGTATCAGCACCATTCAACTCAACCATTTTGAAGGGAACTAAATGCTCCGACACACGTGCCACCATCAGCGAGACATTTGAGTGAGCATGACATACTCCTAACCGCCAGGGCACATTCAAGTCAAGAAAAGACGCAGGTTTCCAGCGAATGACAGCTTTCTAGTACATAGTACTCACACAATATGGGCTAGGCGGCTATATAATACAAAAGAGATTGAATCTATACAATGCAAAGATAGTTATACAATCTTCAGCAGCTCCAACAATACTATTTAATGCTATCAATTTAGGCGCCCCTGTTCTTGTGGAGCAGGACCGGCATTGAGCCAAGCATTTTTATCAGTGATATAATCGTCCAACTTGTAATATGCTTTCTTACATAGTGTGCGTTTAATGCATGTTTTAAATTTCGTTTCATTCAGTTCAAGAATACTTTGTGGAATTTTATTATAGCATCTCAAACAGTACCCCATGAAAGATGAGTCTACTTTAGCGAGTCTGAAGCCTGGCTGAACTAATTGGTCTCTATTTCTAGTACTGTAACTGTGTCTGTCACCTCTTTTATTAAAAAGATGTAGATTTTTTCTTACATACATTATGTTTTCGTAGATGTATTGACAATGTAGCGTCATGATGTTAATTTGACTCAATGTCTGCAGCCCGTCCCCACATTAAAATGCCATAAGACATAATACTATGAAAGTAACTAAAATAGACCAGTCTAGCGGTATCTACATCAGTATATTGACGGATTTTTCTTATAGCATACGCTGCTGAACTTAGCCGCCCCGCAAGAGATGTTAAATGAGAACCCCATTGTAGCCTTGAATCAAGCGTAATCCCCAGGAAAACCGTTTTATCTACAAATTCAAGTTTCTCTTTATTCAATACTATATCACAATCGCTACTTTTAACATTCGGTAAAGCAAATCTTACGCATTTTGTTTTTTTTTCATTTAACACTAAATTGTTTGCTGTGAACCAATTATGGACCTGAAGTAGGGCATTATTCACGTCATCTAGATTTTGGCCCGTCGATTTATCTTAAAAATTAGGGAAGTGTCATCAGCGAATAACACCATATTTTGAGGTTGGTTTTTCAATAAATAGGGGAGATCATTTATATATACTAGAAAGAGGAAAGGACCCAATATTGAGCCTTGCGGTACCCCCATTTTTACTTTTAAACCCTGTGAATTAACACCATTTATTTGCACATGTTGTTGTCTATCACTCAAATAAGATTTTACCAAACTAAGTGCAAGTTTCCCTAGTCCGTAATGCTCAAGTTTCAAAAGTAATGTGTCGTGATTTACGCAATCAAATGCTTTGGAGAGGTCACAAAAAGTTCCAATGGCGTCTTGGGACTCTTCCCACGCAGTAAATATGTGCTTTAATAAGGTTACACCGGCGTCAGTTGTACAACGTCCCTTGGTGAAACCATACTGTTGATCGTGTAAGATTCTGTTGGTGTTAAAATGATTGAGCATTTGATTTAGCATTACCTTTTCAAACACTTTGCTAAAAACTGGCAACACGGATACAGGTCTATAATTATTTGTATCTTTACTATCTCCGGATTTAAACAGAGGTATGACTTTACTGTATTTCATTAAGTCCGAGAAAACTCCTTGATCTACACACAAATTAAAAATTAAAGCTAAGTATGGTGCTATAGTCTCAACTATGGATGTACAAACTTTGATAGACATTCCCCAAAGATCTTCGGTCAGTTTGACTTTTATTTGCCGGAAAGCTTTAATAACTATCATAGGGTTTATGTGTTTAAATTTAAATTCAGCCGGGCAGTCAGACAGATTCGCCTTTAATAAACCAATTGAGACTTCAGGAGAGGAATTAAGAGCCTCCGTAGTTTTTAACGGTATATCGGTAAAGAAATTTACAAACTCATGAGCTACTTCCTGATTAGAGCTTTTAGGACCACATGCTGTATCTAATGTGTAGCTAGTGTTACGTGTTTTCTTCCTGTTAGTCTCGTTATTTATGACTTTCCAAACTGTCTTAATTTTGTTTTCTGCTGTTTTGATCTTGTTGCTAATGTGCAAGGCTTTGGCAACCTTGCATGTATTTCAAAAAATTTTTGAATCCTTAGCAACATACTTGTTAAAAGTTTCAGAGTTTATATAAGGCTTAAGGCCATAAAGCTCAAATAGTCTTTCCCTACTTTTTCTGATACCTCTAGTTGCCCAATCACTAAATATAAATTTAGGGCAAATACATTTTGTCTTCTTTTCAAAAGTTTTGTTAAATTCAGTGTGAACTATTGAAAAGAAATTATCATACAATTGATTTATATTAATATCGTCCATATGATGGCTCATAACACTTAACTTGTTCTGTAGGGAAATATTATACCTCTTTAAATTATTAGTAGTTATAGGTCTAAATTGAATCTGAACTTTTTGCAATGGTATGTTACACCTAAAAGTTACAGTTTGTCCGCTATGGTCAGACGGCAAACAATTTACTATGGTTTTATCTAAGTAATCACAATTGCAGAAAACATTATCTATACAAGTAGCAGAAGATGAAGTGACTCTCGTAGGTTCAATAAAAATGTTAGTCAAATCAAATGACTTGAAAAGATTTAATAATCGACTGCTATTAGAATTTTCTTCTAAAATATTGATATTGAAATCACCACAAATAATTATAGGTTTATCACTGGCTGCAAGTTTTGCCAGGACATCTTCCATTATTGATTCAAATAAGGAAAAGTTTTGATAGTTTGGGGGTCTGTACACACAAACAATTACATGCTTATCTAGCTCAACACAAGACAGTTCGACGCAATGTTCCGCCGAGAGACCTACTATGTCATTACATTGCCTACTAAAAAATGTACATGTTTATTTAACATGTGTATGTAATTGTTTTTTCTATTAGATACATTTTCAAAATATGGAAAAGCACACAATATGATTTTATTACAATTTAACTTTAACAACTCTGATACCCAGTCAGTGATGTCTTCCTTTTTAATCTTAGAACTATTACCAACACATATAGTAATGGTGGTATTAGGATCACAAACAGTTTTAGTTACTGATGCCATAATTTGTTTGTAGGTTGACCCTGGCATACAATTGTTTTGGGTACAATAACTCAGGTTATTACTAATTAATTTACCTAGCCCTCTACCTATACTGTCAGAGAACATGACTGAATGATTACAATCATGACTATTAGGTGAGACAAAATTACCAATCTCAGGCTGTACTACTTGTGAAACATGAAGTGTAATGTCAGGTATTATATCTTGGTTGATGATGATACCATCCTGAGCACTCACAGCCTGGGACGGGTCCTCCGTTGCCTCAGGCTGGAGCGCATCAAAACTGGGTTCACTCCGACTCGACGTCCGCAAAATTTCCAGTATTACTCGTAGTTTACCGGCTTTTGTAAACAATTTTCAAATTCATTGTTTTTGGGGTTGCTGTTGGGTTGTTGTTAAAACACAAATAAACATTAATTTGTTAATTAAAGAAAATAATTTAATATAAAGTCTTTCGACCATTATCAGAATTATGAGACATGTTCAGGTAGGCGTGGGTTATCGGGTAGGAAGACAATATTTCAATAAAATAACTGTTGCTATAATCACTTCACTTATAATTCTTGATATTACAATAACTATTTTCACAATTTAATTATGGATTGTTAAGATTAGGATAGATTAGAACTTTAACGTCCACCGAGCACGTGGTTGCGTGCGCGCTCCTCGGCTGTACAACACTAAGTGCCACTTTTTACAATATGGCCGCCTCGCCAGTGCTCGGTGTTCGCTATGAGCTTTGACATGTGACATGTGACATCTGACAGTGACGTTTAGCATATTATAAAATGTCATCAGATATACTGAGTAGCGGATGCGCCGACACGGCCAATCCTGACAGTCGCACGACCTCGTGCGTGCTGTGAAAAGTGGGAATACACATTAACATACGCTCGACTATTCCTGACCAGACTAAGATTTAGTGTCATTGCCAGGTAATTTGGATCGGGCGTGCTGGGCCCTTGCATCCGGGTATTCGACTGTGGTCCAGGTGTGCTAGGCCTCTTTGACCCTTACTCTTAGTGTGGTCCGGGCGTTCGAGGCCCTTTCAACCTACCGCCAAAGTATGGCCCGGGCGTACGAGGCCCCTTCAACCAACTACCAAAGCGTGGCCCGGGCGTACGAGGCCCCTTCAACCAGCTTTACTAAGTGCCAAAGCGTGGCCCGGGCGTACGAGGGCCCCTTCAACCAGCTTTACATTACTAACTGTCAAAGCGTGGCCCGGGCGTTCAAGGCCCTTTCAACCAGCTTTTACTCTACAATTTTAAAATAGACATGCCTTTTCTTACAAATCAAAATCATTCACTTCGGTGCACTTGAGCTTCTCCCACGACTATGTGAAAATCTTCTTCCGAAGCCGAGAGCGTACCAGAACCGGCAGTGAGAGTATTTTCACTGGCACTGGACGCTGTTTCGGTTTCGGTGTCCGAGGACTCTATTAAGTCAGTGCTATTTTCATCGATCGCCGACACGTCATCCTCCTCATTAATCAATGTTGTTGATATCTCTAACAAGCCCTCGAAACCCCTAGGTACCTCACGCAAGTTTTCATGAGAGTACTTATAGACTCTGCTAGATCTATTAGCACTCTTTAATTCGTAGCGATCGTTGTCTAAGATCTTAGTTATAACGAATGGTCCCTTAAACTTTCTAGATAACTTAGTCTGATTACGCTCGCTACACTTGATGAAAACATAATCACCTAGTTTAAACGGTTTTATCCTAGCCTTGCCCCTATTAAAAAGTTTTTCTTGAGAGCTTGAGGATATTTGCAGAAGCTTGATTTCTTACGGATTCTAAATCAGCTCGAGAGGGGGTGCTGACATTGGCAGCTATTTGGGACATTCCAAGGGATTGGGCGCGTATGCCAAACATGAGTTCTGTTGGTGTGAAACCGGTGACCCTAGATCTAGTACTATTAAGTGCTAGTTGTACCTCATCTAGCTCGTCTCTCCAAACTTTATTGGTGTCATTTTCAACGATAGTTAGAAGGTTTTTCAATGTGCGCATTACCCTCTCTACCTGACCGTTCGCCCTGGCAGAGCCGGTTGCTATGAGGTGTAGCTCTATGTTGTGACCGGTGCAGAATTCTTTGAATTCTGTGCTAATAAAACATCTGCCCTGATCTGCTATTATTTTCTTGGGAGAACCGAAAAGACACACGGCTTTTTTTAAGGCTTTAACGGCACAAGCTGAATCTAGTGACTGGGTATATTCTAGGAGGACGTATTTTGTAAATGCATCTATGATGACACAAGCATATTCCTTTCTATCGCTCTTACCGCTGAGTTTGCCTGTCATGTCGATGTGCACGGTGTGCCATGGTACTGAGACTTTGGGGATGGGATGCAACCTTACCTGTTGTGCCCCCGAGATTCCTTTAGATGCCTTGCACACTATGCACGAGTCAATAAACCTCTGCACATTCTTAGACATTTGGGGGAACCAGTACTGTTCATATAGTTTGTTGAGAGTTTTGTCATGGCCTAGATGTTTGATTTCGGTATGTACATGATTTATTAGCGTCCATATCAAGGAACGTGGAACTATGGGAAGCCAGGTGCTTATCTTAGCCCTTTCTACTTTTCGGTAAAGGATGCCATCCCGCACATCGTAGGTGTGAGCGATAGCTCCTGGTAGCTCGCCTTTCTCATGCTGACTTATAAGGTTCTGGATTTCTTGATCACGTTTTTGCTCTACCTGGATCCAACTATTGTGTAATTCCACGAAATTCACAGATTTGCGAAAGTCTGTGGTGTTCGAATCTAAAGAAGCGATACTAGATTCTCCCGAACTTGACGGGGAGGGTAATGGGTTTCTAGAAAGAAAGTCAGCATGCGCCATATGACGTCCTTCTTTGTATATGATATCGAAGTCATATGCTTGAAGGAACGCCCACCATCTGTGAACACGAGGCGACAAGTCGGTCTTGGCTTTAGAGGCCTTCAAGGAGTTACAGTCGGTGTAGACTGTGAAGTGTTGGCCGTAAAGATAATGGCGGAAACTTTCGACTGCTCGTACCACCGCTAGGGTTTCTAATTCGTACGAGTGGTACCTGGATTCTACCTCTGTTGTACGGCGGCTGAAATAGGCTACAACGTGTGGTATATTTTGTTCTCTCTGAATTAACACGGCACCATAGCCATCGGAACTCGCATCAGTATGGAGTTCTACCGGTTTATCAGGATCAAAGATCGTTAATACGGGTTCGGATGACAGAATCTTAACGATTTGCCTATGTGCTTCCGAATGTTCCTGCGTCCAAGTTATACGACCTTTGAGTTTGGTCAAGGGGTATAAGGGACTTGCTATGTTGGCGAAATTGGGTATGAAACGTCGGAAGTAAGATGCCAACCCTAAGAATTGTCTTACTTGCCGCGCTGTCTTAGGAAATGGGACTTCTAGGAGGGCTCTGATCTTTCCAGGATTGGGTCTTACTTCTCCCGCTCGTATGACATATCCTAAGTAATTAATTTCAGTTTTCATGAATTTACATTTGGCCATTTTCAAAGAGAACCCCGCCTCCGTCAGAGCTTGGAGTACGGTGTCCAGGCGATGTAATCCCTCATCAACACTGGCTGAATATGAGAGGACATCATCCATGTACGCTAATGCTACTGTATCTTTCAGGGATTTAAGGGCTTTATTGATGCATCTCTGGTATGTGGACGCAGCGTTTCGCAAACCGAAGGGCATGGCGAGATATTCGAATTGCCCATCAGGAGTTACGAAAGCTGTACGCTCTGTGGACTCAGGACTAACCCTGACCTGATGGTAGCCTGCCGCCATGTCCAGAGAGCTGAAGAAATGCGCTCCGTTTAAGCGGTCTACCTGCTCTTCTATCCTAGGGAGTGGGTAATGTTCTGGTCGGGTGTTGGCGTTTAGCTCTCTATAATCGACGCATAACCGGTCCGTACCGTCTTTTTTCTTAACCAACACGATAGGGCTAGCAAAAGGCGAAGAACTCTCTCGGATGATATCTGCATCTAAAAGCGATTGTATCTTTTCTCTTACAATCACTTTCTCCGATGGTGACATCTGATGAGGACGCCTTTGCACGTTTTGTGCGGGTCAATAAGGTCGATTCTCAGTTCACCAGTGGTAACTCTACGAATAGGCATGCCTTCTATAAAATATTCACTATATTTGCTTAGAATCATAAATAGTTGCTCCTTTTTTTCGCCTACTAAATCTGTGTCAATCGAGCTAAAATCTAACCGACTAGAAGTTTGGCAGGTGTTGATGGGTTTGCGCGATGAAAATTGAATCGAATCACTATTGATTTCAACATGAAACCCTTGGTTTAAAATGTCTCTGCCTATAATGACAGATTCAACCAAGGTATTGTCAGGGACCACATGAAATAATATACTAACTGGAATGCCCTGAATACGGACGAGACTGGAAATTTGGGTCATGCATTTTACATCCTGACCTCCTATGCCTGTCAAGTAAACTGTATCTTTGTGTATGGGGCCTAGAAGCAGGGCCGCTACGCTATTCTTGATCAATGAACATGCTGAACCACTGTCGAATAGAAATGGAATTGGCTTACCAGTCGACGTCGACAAAGTACCTTTCACGAGATTCCGATCGCAGATGTTCACATTCTTCTTAGCTGAATCTGCTTTGTTGTTTGGGCAAGCCGTACTGACATGTCCCGGTTTTTGGCAGGTGAAGCATGTGACTGTCTTCTCTCGTTCTGGAACTTTTGTGACAGCGATCCCATCTCGACGTTTACGGCACTCTTCAATCTTGTGTCCGCGGTGGCCGCAGTAGTGACAGGATCCTCCAAATTTCGAATCAGCAGTCACACGTGGTTTCTTAGAATTGGAAGGCTGCTCTTCATTTTCATCATGACGTCTCTTCAGCGATATTCCACCAAGGGCGCGGTACAATTGAGCCCTTGTTGTGATGGTATATGAATTTAGTTCTCTGCGTATCAGTGAGTTCCTTTGGCTGAGGACTGATATGACGAAGCCAGTGATAACCTCTTCGTTCATCTCCACTTTTGGTATGCGCTCAATGAGACTCCACAAACGCATAGCTGCTTCCGAAGCCGTCTCTTGCTGTGTAATTTCGAATCTCATTACACTGTCGAAATAGTCTTGCATGAGCATGGGTTTTCCAAAGCGTGCCAGTAGCAGTTCTTTAATACGAGGCCATTCTATCTCTGAACTTTTTAATTTGGTTAGACAGGATGCGGCGCGTCCTTTCAATGCACTGACTAAGGCAAGTAACAACTCGGTTCCAGTGAGATTTCGGCTAGAAACTATGATGTCCGTGATTCTACACCAACCTTCGATATCAGCCTCTGCATCGTCCGGATCGAATTTCACCAGCAGGGTCGAATTATGTTGTTGCGTCGATGGCTGAGTATTGTGGGTAGTTGCAGCCAGTAACCTCGTTAAAATCGATTCCATACCGGAGAGTAAATCGTGGGTACTTGCACTACGATCTTTATTTCCTTGATGTGATGCTGTCTCCTGTTCGTTTGACCCTTCGTATCCCACTTCTGATAAAGTCTTTCGACCATTATCAGAATTATGAGACATGTTCAGGTAGGCGTAACCCACGCCTAATTGTAAACAATTTTCAAATTCATTGTTTTTGGGGTTGCTGTTGGGTTGTTGTTAAAACACAAATAAACATTAATTTGTTGATTAAAGAAAATAATTTAATATAAAGTCTTTCGACCATTATCAGAATTATGAGACATGTTCAGGTAGGCGTGGGTTATCGGGTAGGAAGACAATATTTCAATAAAATAACTGTTGCTATAATCACTTCACTTATAATTCTTGATATTACAATAACTATTTTCACAATTTAATTATGGATTGTTAAGATTAGGATAGATTAGAACTTTAACGTCCACCGAGCACGTGGTTGCGTGCGCGCTCCTCGGCTGTACAACACTAAGTGCCACTTTTTACAATATGGCCGCCTCGCCAGTGCTCGGTGTTCGCTATGAGCTTTGACATGTGACATGTGACATCTGACAGTGACGTTTAGCATATTATAAAATGTCATCAGATATACTGAGTAGCGGATGCGCCGACAAATAAATTATAATCTATGATATTCTATTAATAAACACAATTTAAATATTCATAAAATATTTAGGCCTTCAAGCTCGCACGCACGACGACCAACCAAGCTATAAAAAACCAGATTAAGTTGATCTCTCATTGTACAGGAAGCTCATACAAAGTGAGGTCAGGTTATACTGAATATGTATAACTTGATATGTCGCCGTGTGTACCTCTTTGTTGAGAATTGAGATTTAAAAAAGAACAATCAGCCGACTATGGGAATTGAACCACGTTGGACTTCGTTTTATAGCTATGTTTGGAAATAAAACACTAGTAGAAATAATTTCCGGTAGTTGTTCGTCAACATAACTTCGTCCATAATCGCACAGACAAAACCTTCAGTTTCCCCAAAGAGGTCGCCGAAATGTAGCCAGGACATGGACGCTAGAAAATCTACATCGGGCTCATGAAGAGCCCGGTAGAAGCACCCGTGAAGTTCTTTGGGCCATACTTCCTTGCAGTCATCGGTAGTAAGTATTACAGGTTTGCGCCAGTTCTCTTTAGCCATGGACAGCGGGGTGAGTCCTTTGTCCACTGCGACCACATCTCGGTGCATACCCACCTCGGCTTTTAAAAAATGTTCTCTGAGACTGCACATCTCGCGGTTGTGAAGGGTCTTCGCTTTTAAAAAGCCTCGACCCCCGCACTTCCGAGGGATGTACAGCCTCATCACCGATGATCGTGGGTGATGCATCCAGTTTGCGGTCAGCAGTGTACGAACTCTCCTATCCAGGGCATCGAGTTCGCTCTGAGTCCATTTGAGTACGCAGAAAGAGTACATTAAAACTGGCATGACCCAACCATTGAAGGCGCCGAAAGACCTTGTTTCCGCCTGAAAGAAGGCTATTTAATACCTTGTTCAGGCGTCCAAAGAAGCGCTCCCTCAACGATTGCTTCATGTCAGTTACGTTAATGCCTAACGCTTCCGACATACCCAAATACTTATAGCTTTCGGATGAGGCGAGGGATCTCTAATCACTTACTATTCCTATCATTAACACTAAAACGGGATATTTACCATGTTTCCTATTTATTTTAAGTTCCCGATATTTCTGTTCACGGATAAACTGAAATTATTGTGGGTGAGTGTTTATGAGCAGACTCATTGATCTACCCTCTTCCCTGTACGTTTGACGCGCTCGGTACCGCTACCATTGTCACTCATAACTCGATTCTGTTCCCGACTCACGACACTTACTGTATCCGGTTGCGAACTTTTTTCGTCATTTCTTCAGTTTTTATACAGTTGAACCACTGGACTCCAGGTTCTTGACAGTTGAAAGTGTTGAAACCCATTATGCAGGTAAAAGTTTTTTTTTTATGTCTGTAAATCTCAATGGCTCCTCTTTCCAGTCTAGGTATACGGGGTGGAAGGGACACCGACGGCAAAACGGTTACCACATATCCTGTGGGGGGTGCTCAGAATGATGTACTGAATACGTGGTAAGCGTTTTCGCGTCGGTGTTCCTTCCACCCTGTATACTGGCGTTCTGTCGCAGGTCGTTGCAACAGCGCCGAAATATCGGGCACTCAAAATAAATGGTAAACATGGTAATTACCTCGTTTTTAGTTTTAGTGACCATATCAGTTTAAAAACTCTTACTCAGTATTCGTTTTTATCCCACTTTCCTCTACACTGAAGCTGATAACACGCCGATTAGTATAATTACATTTAAGTAGGTATATTATGTACCTATACCTAGATCAAAGGCTTTTCCTGGCTAGTATTATTTGATACATCATGACAGTATGGCTGCACAAAAAAGAAATATTTCACAAGGTACCTAACTACCAGTGTTTATTATCTGACACAACTGTTAATAGGTTGCAAATAATACTTACTTATTTGGTGGTATCCGACTGCACTTATGAAAACCAATATACAACGTCATAGGTAGTCACACAAAGTCCGTTAATGGTAAATTTTCTCTACGCAGTGACAGCGGCGGCAGTGTTGGAGTCCGCGCGGAGCGGGGTGCTGTGCGCGCCGCTGAGTCTGACGGGAGACTTCGACTCCCAGCTGCAGCACGTACTGCACGAGCAAATGTTGTCCGCGGAAGATTCCATAATATCTCGAGTGCTTGACGACGTGCAGACCACGCTGAACCAACGATGGCAAGGTAAATATAGTGCTCAACATGTGCAGTGGCGTATTTACCCTATAGCCCTCTAACCCCGGCGGGGTGGCAGAGTGTACACTCTTCTAGCCTGCCGCACAGTAGCTACTACCTAATATGTATTCTTTCTTTCGAACCGTTTAATTCTTATGATACATTTCAGCATCAGTCGACAAACTCATTCCTATATTATGTGTAATAATGAATGGTCAAAAGATAATCTAACATATGCGAAGCCTAGGTTCTCCAACTCGCTCTTGCATCCATCAAGTCTTTTAATTACTTATTGGATCTGAATATTTTATGCATAACTCGCCAAAGTCACTTCTATATCATTTGTATGAATGTTAGAAATAAAATATAACATCCCAAGCGGGATGCAAAAACTTTTGAGCTCGCTTTGCTTGTTCTCGTATATTATTCGTTGCTTTTTGTAAAATTACTATTAAACGGAGTACCACACCCGCGCGGGTAGCAGACACGTGACACGTGTAGTACGTTACTGAATATGTGACTGAAACATCAGAAAGCTAAAATTGTCAAGGTTTGCCAGTCTTTATTTTATCTTTAATCACTCTTTGTTGTTGTTTGCAGGTTATGAGATGATGCTCAGTGGGTCACTAGCTACAGGGTTAGGTACACTATCAAGTGATATAGACCTTGTCCTACAATTACCGAATTTTAACACCTCAGCTAGTTTACAAGTGTTAGAAGAAGCAGCAAGGTTATTCAACAAACAACCTGAACTGTATTCACGAGTGAAATACTTGACGAACGTTTATTATATATCTGCATATTTCTCATGTTTCCACGTTCCCTCGCAGCGAATCGTTGAGATCGCTTTTCATTCTGGTGAATTGACTTTTTCAAGCACCCAACTAATTAAATACTACTTCCAGTTAGATAAAAGGTTCCTGCCTTTGGGAGTTTTTCTGAAATACTTTTTCAGTACGCACCAAGTCACTGGTCATGGAAAAGGCTTTCTCATAAATTATGCTTTGAATTTGTTGATAATATTTTATTTGCAACAAAAAAACATGGTGCCTCCTGGCTATGTGTTACAAGTAAATTCAAAAAGTCATTTCCTCGGCAACTGGGACATGGGTTTCAACGAGTTGCCGTACAGTACTACGAATACAGAGAATCTACATCAACTGCTCGGCGGATTCTTCAGATACTACAGCGAATTTAACTTTGAAGAATATATTGTATCGCCTTTTACCGGACGTCATATACCGAGGAGTGCTTTTATAGATCTCGACGATTTCCCACAAGAATATAAACACATGTTGAAACACACAATGCAGCTTAGGATACAAAATAATTTGAACACAAGTACTGATTTATGTATTCAAGATGTATTCATGCAGGATTTAAACACTGCAGAGTTGATGTCACATGAACAGGCGATGAAGTTTAAACATCTGATGAAGACAGTCGCAACAATGTTTGAGGACCTGCCTGGTGAGAGTATCCTAGGAGCTATCCTTGTTACGGATCAACATGCAGAATCAGTTATCAGCAATAATGCTATTGTGGATGAAATAAATTAACAACACTGCATCGTAGTTGGACATGTTTTATCAAAATCGGTGTAGCCATTTACTAGATTTGGGGGATGAAAAATAGAATATTTTCAAATATACCCAAGTGGGGTATCAAATGAAAGCGAATGATGTGTATGTTACAATTAGACTTGTATTATCAAAATCAGTTCAGCCATTTTAGACATGGGGGTGAAAGTAGTAATGAATAATCGAATATTTTCAAATACACCCAAGTGGGGTATCAAATGAAAGGGCATGATGTGTATATTACAATTAAACATGTTTTATCAAAACCGGCTCAGCCATTTAATTGACTTTTCAAATGTTTGTTGCGATAGGGGTTTTTTAAATTTTAAATTTAATGTTATTTAAAGACCTGTCTATAGACACCCCGCACGTATAGGTTTGATGATTTTTTTTTTAGTTTCAGTTTTATATGTATATTGGGAGATCCCTCCTTAATCTTTTATTTTTGTGTAAAAATTATTAAGCGATTCACAGAATACATCCACCTGCCAAATCCAAAGCCTAAATAACTAGATGCATATTTTATCATGTCGTAGTGACCGTTTATTGTTTTTTTATACTAACAATTTTGTTAGAGATTTTGTTTTGATTCGGGAACAATCAAATCCAATGAATACTTTAGCCACAGGAAATTATTTTTCATTTTCTTATTTTACAACATGATGTAGATCTGAGTCCGTAATAATAGGTAAACATTGTAAGGTCAAGAACCTGTGCAAAACGTACGATTCTATTCTC
The DNA here is from genome assembly GCA_910589295.1 of Noctua janthe. NCBI lineage: Eukaryota > Metazoa > Arthropoda > Insecta > Lepidoptera > Noctuidae > Noctua > Noctua janthe. The sequence goes on along the minus strand of OU342565.1, from coordinate 878,121 downwards.
TACGTCTCAATATGCTTGAAAGACTGAGAAAGGTGTCATCCGATTCCACTCTGACGCGCCCCGCTTAGTCGCACAAAACACTACAATTAGAAAGAAAAAGAAATATTACCTTCGCAAATTATGCATAAGTGGTGCATAGACCATTGCGTATGTGTGTGTAAGCGGAATTTTTTGGCAAAAAGTCTCGGACTCGGTAACTATGTCAGTCAGTGCATAGTGGCGCCCTTTGAGCACTCGCCTAATTATCACGAGACGAGCCACACGCGCATTGTCATGATTTTATGAAAAGTTTTAGTTGTTATTGTGATTAAAGACGATTTATGATAGTTGGAATAGTGCATAGGTTAGTGGGACTTATTGTTAAGTGTTAGTGTAATATTAGTAAGTTACTAAGGCATTTAATAGGTAGCTAGTTTCGTGATTTAGGTTAGGTTTGTAAGTTTTGTAGTTTAATTATGCCTCAAATAACGTACCCAGCTGCCGACTACCAGACATGGTACTTACGTAAGGAGAATGTAACCAAAATGCGGCTTTACCATTGCATACATATCTAGAGAGATATGGTGAGGTGACACACGAACGTTTGATGGTGTAAATTCTGATTGTGATGTTATGTGATTAATTATTCAATCAGTGATCTTCTAATTAACAACGTGCAACTTAGTGAGTTTATGACGACTAAAATACCTACCTTCGACCAACTACCGCCATCGCCCAATGCGCCTCGCACCGCGCCGCGCAACCGGTCAGTGACTTTTTGTAGATAAAGAGTGTTTGCTTTTTATGCTGTTGATCTGCTATTTATTTTGTTTGAAAATTGCAATTTTTAAATTTTCCATTAAGTGTTTTAAAATGTAATGAAGTAGTTCCAGATCCACATTATATAATAAGTTTAACTATTATATAGTTATTATAACGAAAATACAGTCAAAACTCCTTGTAATGTTTTCTGTATCGTGTAGGTCTGGAGTTCGTCGTGCTGCTGCAGTTCGTCGTGGACCTGGTGATCTGGGCACACAAGCACAGTTACGAGCGTGTGTGGCCCATCTACGACGAAAAGGTGTACAACGGCTCCACGGACAACCCTTATGTCAACCCGGGGTCAGTTGGTCCATCATCATTATGGTCATACCACATTTCAATTTATTTTATTTGGTGTTCCAAAATGGCACCAACTTGAGGAACTAAACTTTGCAGTCTCTTGTTCTAGAAGTTTTTTTTTTGTAGACGTTGGTCCTTCTTTTGCAAAAAGTTTTATCTGTAAATGATGAAATATTATTTTTAAAAACTTTTTTAAAACTAACCTTTCAATATAAAGGTACTACCATAAAAAAAAACAGAAAAGGTTAATACAGGTTGGTAGGGACATGGATGACGCCTAACGGTTACCACGTAATCATTACATCATGCTGAACACCCACATCGAAATTTTAAATCAGCATTCAAAATGTATGGAATGGCTGATTTTCTGTGTAGATTCGTCGACGGAATCATAGATTCTCGATCTATAAGCTATTCTGAAATATCACAACGAACAAACAAGACTTTCGTTCTTAAAATCTATCTATCTAATCGTGTTTGCACAAATAGTTAGCATTCTAGTAAGCTAGCTAATAGTAAGTTAGCTAAGCATATTAAAAATAGATGCGAATAGTAGTGCTATTTCTGTTTATTTTTAAAATGCTTAGCGGAACAACTTCTGGATTGATTTTAACGGTTAATAATATCAGGTTATTTAAACGTTTATGTTTATTAAATAACTTTCTGGTTAAGGTGTGTGCACTCAAAAATAAACATTAATATTTTTAAAACTTATATATTCTCTAATATTAATAAAAGATTTCAAAGATTTGTTTTAAATCAAAATTCTAAAGATCTGCTATTTATATTAATAATTATATGCAAAACATATATTAATGCATAAGGTAATACGCAATACGTAAACGAGTTGGTGGTAAAATAAAATCATTCTAATATCACTTTTTATTGTTTTTATTAGATCAGCAACAGATCTTCCTATTCGTAACTGGTTTGCCAGCAGCTCTTAGCTTGGCATCTAACTTACTAACTTAACTTTGGTTGCAGTGCCAAAAAACTGTAAGACATACCATTTTTAAAGAACTGTGAGAGAGAGTTCCAGTACCAAAGATTTTAATTACCAATGTCATATTGGTAATTCCAATATAACATTGGTAATTAAAATCTTTGGTCCACTCTTTTCGTAAAGCTCTGGTCATCTGGACAAGATACATAAAGCTAACTCATAATATTTTGCCGCTAACTTATACGTTTCAGGGCTCCAGTTCACATCATAACTGGGTCTGCTGGATGCCAGGAAGGCAATGATCCCGTCGCATGTGAGTACATACTATATATTCTGAAGATATCATACATATGTTCGAAGACATGATGATAACCAGCAACCCGCAGCTGGCCGGCTTTTTTAGTTTTATCGACTTCGCCTGCGGCTATTGCTGCATCTGAATATTATAGGTGTTTTTTTTTTAAGCATGTTGGTCCACACTAGGAATTTATCCAGTATCGTGAGTGCGTCTACACTTATTTACACTAACATACACACAAACAGCCACACCCGGAAAACTACCTGTAGGCCATACAAATATTTGTTTCGTGCGGGAATCGAACCCGCGAACCGCAGCGCAGCAGCCAACCGCTCCGCCATTACGCCAACCGTACCGTCTGAGACTAGAGTATTATATATTATTATGTCGTAATGTATGCATGTGTATGTATTTAATATTGTATGGTTGACAGCTGACCCGGAGCCGTGGTCTGCGTTCAGGAACTATGACTACGGCTACACGAGGTTCGTGGCACACAACAAGACATCTACATGGAACAGGTACATATCAAGTTTTAAATCGCGTTGAAACATATTTTGTACAATACCTTTGTGTGTAGTCCGGCTAGTTTAGAATACGAACAAAGTTAGTATTTACGAGGTCTTCAAATCTCATTCTTCTCCTAGTCGAGAATCTTGAAATAGACACTAGTGAATCCGCAATCATAAAAGTGTCGATAAAAACGAAACGAGGTGTTACTAGCACTTCTAATGTATGTGGTTTCCAGCACAATTTTGTAGGTATTTGAAATAGATTTGCACTTCTATACGAAGTATTTCTCAAGAAAATTCAATAATCATGCAAACAGATCACCTTACAAAAATATTTCGAGATTATATTAATTTTTTTATTGTTCCAGGTGGACGTGCATCTGAAAGGCAAAGTGATCGACTCGTTCTGGCTCGGCAAAGATCAGCACAAACCTTTTCAAATTAAGCATTAATCAATCAATACCTAATGGATTCACTTTGAAATAGACTTTAATGAGTAAATTGTAAAAAAAGTTACTTTATAGGTGAGGTCCAAAATAGTAAACAGTCGGGCTGATTGCATCAATAGAAATTATTATCATATAAACTTCTTACGACCAGTCGTATTCATGAGCAGAAGTACTGCATGAAATGGTTTCGAACATACCAAAGACAGAAATTTAGATATTTTTTTGAGAAAAGTTTCAGCTGTCGTTTTCTTGTTATACGTATTTTTCTCGATGTGTGATCTCAGCTATATATACATCACATAATCAGCTCTACTTAATGTAATACCACTTTAATGTTTTCAAATGAAATCATTATTAGGACTTTTTGACATGAATCTCTTATTGTAGAAAACATTGTATTCCTTTAATTATATTTTCCAAATTGTGATTTTGTTTTCATTTATTCTAACAAAGGTTTTCATTTTTTTGACCTGCTGAATATATAATAGCGAGTATCAGGGATGTATTCTCATGTTTAAGACCAGCAAACTAAACAACTATCTGTATGCGACCAATATCATTACATCATCCAAAAATAATATCAGCTGTCCCATACAAAATGTCAATAATCACTTCCTACTCGGCCCAAATGAGTGGAGCGAACCCTTAAATAGCCATACATTTCTGACACACGCTGTATGCCTATTTACCTATTTGTTATTTTAAACTTAAAGTTTTACTTCAGAAAGCTACCTTTCCCCCTTCTGATGGTAATTTCTTACTTGGTAGTGATATCAAAAAAATTTAGACATGTTAGCTCGAGCTGTTCAGGATTCTGTCTAAGGTCCGTGAGAGTGCCACAGTGTCACGGCGTACCGACAACGCATGTTGTGACAGCATTGTAAGGGTGAAATCACACTTATCATCATCGATTCGCATTTTATATGAAGATGTATAGGTACGCATCAATTCTCCTTTCCGCATGGAATCAGCGTTCGCATTTTTGTAAGTTTTAAACTCTCATGGTCACTAACATTATCATTAACACATGAAGCATGACCACGTTTAAACTCCGTTTATCCGTGATCACAGCGTTGAAATATCGGGAACTCAATATAAATAATAAACATGGTAAATATCCCGGTTCAAGTATTAATGATTTCTCTTTTTTTTTTTTAATGCGTATTGCGATTTTAAACATCAACGTTTGAGGAAGGATGCATATTCAAGCAAATGCATGAGAAGGGATGCATCTTAACTCGGCCAATTGCAACTGATTAGCTGCAAGAGCACATAGGGGTTAACAGTTAGGGGACCGAGGGGAGGGAGGGGGCAACGCGCCGCGCCGCACGTTGCTGTAAATATATTGTTCAGCGACTGTGTGCATACGATTGAAGCTGAAAGCATGCTATAGCCACCTATCGAGCCTTTTGACTCACGATGTGTATAAGTGTAGCTAAAACCCCCCAGCTTAATGCGAATCGATGCTGACAAATGTGATTTCACCCGAAAGGCGCTTGGATCATTCATCATCATCATCTCAGCCGAGAGACGTCCACTGCTGGACATAGGTGTCCCCCAAGTATCGCCACATTAACCATTCCCGTGCGACTCGCATCCAGCGGATCCCCGCAACTTTCACCAGGTCATCGGTCCACCTAGATGGAGGCTTTCCAACGCAACGTCTTCCGGTTCGCGGTTGCCACTCCAGAACTTTTCGGCCCCATCGGCTATCAGTTCTGACATTATCCTAGGAGCTATCCTCGTCATGAATGGAGACAAGGATTACCGGCAAAGATACTACCGTAGATAGAATAATTGAACAAGACTGCATTATAATAATATGATCAAATTCATCTTCAAATCAAATCAGTTTATTGCAAATTTGATGTACAGGAGTTGGAATAAGATTAAAAGTATCAAACATGCACCCTGTAAGGGGAATTTCTTTCTTTCATTACACATTTTGCGTTTATTATATCCCTACCTAGACGCCGTGTTTTCCACCAATGGAAGGCGCGCTATTCAAACTGGCTTTCAGTACATCATTTTGATTATCAGTAGATGAAACAAATTACTCAAATTAGCGATAAATTGAAACCTGCGTAACGATACAAGAGAACAAAAGAAATGCTCAAGGCTTCTCGAAAAATATTTTAAGACTGGTTTACCTAAGTAAGATTGCATTGTCTTAAGAAACCGTACATGATTCAGATTATTATGGAGGACTTTCCGTTTCCACCCATACACACAATTAAAACGACATTGTGCGTAGGGACAGCCCTGGAGTGGAACTCCCTGCCGAAATCTGTGGATCCAGATAACTGTAACCTGCCTAGGAGTCTTCACAACTACTTACTTGTTTAGAATCAAGTTCTTGTGACTTAACAGACAGATCAGTTGCTGGCGAGTTGTTCCGCCACTTCTCCTCGCCAGCTGAAACACTGGAAGTGGTGAAGGATGGCTATTTTGGGGGACTGACTCATGTAGTTTTTAACGTTCAAAAAGTGCTCTGCCCTGTTGCCGTTGTCGTTGGTTTAGTGCTTCGGACGAGGTCCGGGGTTCGATTCTCAGATCGGGCAAAGCGTCATTGCGATTTCCATCAGGAATTTCGCAGTAGCAGCCACGGAGTTTGAGAGATTTGTGCCCGGTTGATGGTAATAGGCTCGCCCCTTATTACATGGGATTTAAACACAACTGGTTAAATGTGTGTTTACAATTGGGTACATCTCTGCCTAACCCTTCGGGCGTTGCAGGCGTAATGTTATGACACAATCAAGATTATTTTAATTCGATTCGATCGTTGAACATTCCTTCGGCGCTGCGAAAGGTTGAGCTTGCGGCGTTCGGTGACATGTTCTAATACTAATCGAGTAGTATTTAAACGAGTGACTGTAAATTAAAGTTTTAAGTGCCAAAAATAATTAATTTACGTTATAGTATTACTAAGTGAGCGACTGACTGCGAGTGACGAGAAATCAACAGAACAGCAACTGCAACTTACAAACATTAATTTGCGTTACTTAAAATACAAAATGAGAAGCTTCATAATATTTGAGCGACCCAATATTTGTTTGAGTGTCAACGTTACGTCTTGCATTTTTTTCAATATATTTTGGCAAATGATTTATTTATACGGAGAACGATTTTATCAAAAATACTATAATAGCAGAGTACTATGAGCTCACATTTTTTTGAAAATTTTCTAATGAAATGACTATTTGAATAAACACTATTAGCCAAGAAACTTAATTATTTAAGGGTAGGTAATTAAATGAAACTATGTATTCCGAAAAAATAAGCAATATGCATTTACTTAAATCAAATGGACAAAAAACAAAATAAAATAAGACGCTTCAGTCAACTAGAAACAAGTAATCTTCTTATTAATACTAAGGAACATTGATAGTTATGAGGAGCCCTACTAATCATCGTCACTGGAAAATAAGTGCTGGCTTGGACTTAGCGGGACGGCCTCGTTTTCTTTTTTGCCCAATGGGTATCATTTTTGCTTCCAGTTGGGTGTTGTAAGTTTGAGTCGAATTGTTAAACCCAAAAGGTGTTTGCATACAGATTGTAGCTGCAATACATGAAAACACACATCCGATCGCGGTCACAGTAACATTTTAGTATGTAGGGTACATCGACAATATTGTGCCCGAACTAAGTTTCTAAATGTACCCACTATGCATTGATTTTTTGATGAGAACTTTGTATAAAAGGGACCGCCTTTTTCTAAATACATTCATTTCCACATTCCAATAAGCTTCAGCACTCGCAACTTAAATATACTACGTCGTCATCATCTGGAGTATTATTCCACACCACCTAAGCGCTACAAGATTATTTGAAAAATTCGGGACAGTCGCACGAGCCTTTTTGCCGGTCCGAATTTGGCAGTGTGGTTTTCTGGAAAGCAACTGACAGTTTTATATACTCGTCAAAAGTTTCCCGGCGATCATTAATTTTCGTTGCAAATCAAATATACTTTTTTGGTAGAATCAGATGCTATTATCTTTATATTTATGCCTTTCTTCGCCCAGACATAAGCTTCCGTCCGTTGTTGAAGCTCTATAGTAAGTGCCTCAGGTAACGAAGAGTTTTCTAATGATCATTGGGCTACCATATCGGTAGCAACAGAGAGAAATCGCGACAGAGGAAAACGTTCTCGCAATATATTATGGTCTTTTATGTTTCTATTAAATGACTCGAGGCCATTATTTGTCGATGGCGACATAGGTGCTGCACCTACGAACCGATTGCGATTCTTTCTGAACCACTCCTCTTTCATGTACTGTACAAAGGTGGTTTGTGTTTTCCATTTCTCAAGGAACGCTTGCGAAGCGGCATTAAACAATTCGAGCGAAGTTGCATTATGCAAAGCATCTACATACCTTAAAACGCTTTTTTGATCCTTTTTGGCGCAATTTTTCTCTTTTGTATATTTATTTTAGCGTGTGCCCAGCACATACTCGGTTAATAGTTAATAGTCGGTTCTTCACCAAAAACTTCTGAAAATGCGTTTTTTATACTATGAGCTGCGTCGCAGATCAGAACTCTGGGTTTCATTGTGTAATCGTATAATTGCATAACTTTCTCCTTTATTCCTTGGAACATTATCTGAAAATCTTCTTGGCGCTCATTGGTTACTCCCAAGCAAAACCTCAAACAGAATATCAGTAACCACTAATCATTAATAAAGCAGCTTCCAAAACGTTGCTTAAAGTGAACTTTTCAGTAGTTCGTTAAGTAAAACCTCAATTGGAAAAATCGTCTCTATCTTAGTATTGAAGTCGCTCTCTGAGTATTTCTACTCGCTCACTTAGTCATTTGACTGCACGGCTAGAATTTTAGTATCTGTAATAGATTAATTACAACCCACTTTAAGTAAGCTCGTTCTGGATTTTATTATTAATCAATATTCGTCGTAAGATTAGTTAATTTTTCGCTTACTCAAATTCATACCGCTCAAGTTATTAAAACAGTTTCTCATCATCATTTTTTTTATTCGTTCGGTTTATAATTCCCCAAACCAATCTAATACTACTACCAGTTAGATGAAAAGTTCTTGCCTTTGGGATGTTTTCTGAAATTTTGGTCCAAAATTCAGAGACATTTAATGGAGATCGCCTACCATAGTTATTATTCTTTCCCCACGCTTAATTTTGGTATAGGTATGTTTCGTTTAACGCTCGCTTTCATGGGGCCGGAATACGCATCTCCTTTCTAGAGAAACCTCTCGCCGACTGGTCGACACTTCGCGTGACCAGAGGGCTGGCTCTTTCTTTGGCCAAAAAATTAGCATTGCCATTCTACGTGGCAATGCTGCCAGTCTTCTGGGCAGGTTTCCGGATGTCAGCGATGCAGAGGAGTACTTTGACGCCTAAGTGTCCTATTGTCGTCGTTGTATACAGGGTGGCGCCGAAAATACGACAATAAATTAAACTGCGTATATATCATGACGTTCCCAGTCTGCATTCAAAAAATCATTCGAATATATCCAGTAGTTTAGTTACAGGACAATATTTTTCATTTTCAGCATTTTGTACATTATGTTGATTAAAAGGCTAGCACCGACAGGCTAACGACCCCTGCTTTGATATAAACACTAAACACACGTTGCTAACCCGCTACTTCAAAAACCTTTGCCAAATTCGTTCCTTAAATATCAGTTCCAGACGCGAATTAGTGCAAATTATACCTAAGGTTAGTTAAAAAATATTTATAAATGGTGCTGTATTTCAGCACCGATGTTAGGATTTATTTGATAGTTTAAAATATTCCTATGTAATAACCTAATTAGTATTAAGTACCGGTATTTTTAGGTATTGTCGTATTGTCGGCAACACCCTTATATAGGGTGACTGGTAATTAGTGACCAATACTTATACACGTGATTGTACTCATGATAACAAACAACTTTGCACGTGGCGGCCAGACTGTTGCGCGGGCGCCGCTTACGGAGCGGGCTTGCGTGCCGCGCACCCCACTGCCTACCCACTGTTGCAGGGTACGATAGTAATGAGACAGACCGGCGTCACGCGGCTAACAGCTAATAGGTCACAGGTGCGCGCGCGCGTGTATAAGTATCCGTCACCAGTTACCCTATATGTAGGTACTTACTTTCAATCTTAATTTTTATTACCTATTATTTTAGTTCTATTTGTATTCTGTATACCTAAATAAATTGTAACAAATAGGTGGAAAATAATAATAATCAGAATATTATTGTTGTTACTTACAGTATTTTTTTCCTCCCAACACATGGAAGGGTGGAATCGTCGTGGGGCTTTCATTAGTTAGCCACGAGTCCCTCGAGTGATTCATCATCCTCATCCACAGTCCGATTTCACCCACTGGTGTATATAGGCTCTCTCTGGTTGTGCCAATCTCCACGCTCCAGTGCCATCCGCAACCAGGATTTGCCCGCGATTTCAACAATGTCGTCCCATCTCGCCGCCGGTCAACCAACAATTTTCTTTCTATTCCTTGGTCGCCCTTCATTCCTCGAGTGATTAGTCTACGTAAACTTTTTTGTTTTGGTGGCACTCGCTGTTGCATGGTATAACTAGAGTGCTTGATGAACTATGCGACTTGCAAGGTCTTTCCTTGTATTGGCAGTGTTGTCAAGTCTGGACCGGTAGTACTGCCTAACTACTTACTCACTATTAGTGCTAAACCCACTCTCCCCTACATGTAAATAATCAAATTACACGCACATTATACATGCATTTTTATATAGGTATAGTTATATGTATACATACATTTTCCCAGCTTTTTTTCTTATATAAATAGGTCTTAGTAGCGCTTGATTAGCTAGTTATCAAAGTACGCTTACACTAATTATGTTCAATTCACTACGTAAGTAAATAAAAAATAGTAAAAGGTAATAAGTTTAAGCAGAAATATTAATGCATCACTGTTATTCAATTCTAAACAAATCGAATTATATTACAATACATTTTTTAAATGAAAGGGGACTACAAAGAAAGCAAACCTCCACGTCCCTCTTAGTTATAAACTAAATGATAATATTCAGTCAGTCTCGATTGTTTTATCGATCTGAGACCGCTATAATGAACACCGCTTTACATCATCTTAACTATTTATTTTCGCAAAATGTGTATTAATTATAATAATGATATAATTTCCCTTTGAAGTGATTACGGCGGCGGCAGTGTTGGTGTCCGCCCGGAACAGAGTGCTATGCACACCGCTGGGTCTGACTGGAGACTTCGACTCCCAGTTGCGGCAAATACAGCACGAGCAGATGAAGTCCACGGAAGATCCTGCTGACGTACTATCTAGAGTGCTAAACGACGTGCAGACCACGCTGAACCAACGATGGCAAGGTGAGGAGACGATATGCAAAACGTTTTTGATGCAAATATAATTACTTATGAAGTTTTTATAATACCGGTTATTATTTATTTATTGTTATTGGCAGGTTATAAAGGGTCGTTTGGGTCACTAGTGACAGGATTATTTTTACTTTCAAGTGATATAGACCTCTACATAAAATTACCATTTTATTAGCCAAGAAACTCCAGCATCGGACAGGAATCCTACAAGTTGTTCAGGAGGCAACCTCAACTATACACCGTGACTTTTTAGTCTTACAAAGGTCGTCCACTCAATGTACCCGACATAAAATAGCTCTGCGCGCGATTTTTTTTTTATCATCCATAATAGGTACAAAGAAAAATAATAATAAGAAATTAGAATAAAATTATAAAACATCCTGTTAATGATGTTTACGTGTCAAACGGAAGAACATATACCTACCCAGCACTCGAGTCCAGTAGATCTTCGCTCGCAACAGGGTGTTTTAACTACGCCATGCGTCATAATACTGAATAATATTTTTATTTTTAAATTGTTACAATCTCATAAATACCTATTTTTTTTTAAGAAGATTTTAGTATTCATTGGATACATGAAGTGGGCTGCCGTTGTAAGACGACTAAAAAGTCACGGTGTATACACACATGATATATGTTGACCGAGATGATTCTACGTTACTTCAATTTCTCCACATTCCTTCGCAGCGTAAAGTAGACCTTATGCTTAAATTCGGTGAGATGGCTGTTGCCAACAGCAAACTTGTCAAATACTACTTCAATCTAGATGAAAAGTTCTTCTCTTTGGGGATATTTCTGAAATACTGGTTCCAAAACAGAGTCTAAATTGCCATCCAATACCAATAACTTATTATGTATTGTATTTACTCATAATATTTTATTTACAACAAAATAAATATGGTGCTCGCTGTTTATATGTCATAAAAAGATTCGAAAAGTTACTTTTACCTCGACTGGGACATGGGTTTCAACGAGCTGCCATACAATTCAACGAATACAGAGAATCTATATCAACTGCTGGGCGGATTCTTCAAATACTACAGCGAATTTAACTATGAAGAATATGCCATAGCACCTTTTACTGGATACCCTATTAGAATCCATCCATCTTTACCACCAGGTGGGGTCATGGCCTGATGCGCCTGAGCCTCTTGCTCATTGGCGTTTCGTTTCTCGGCTTCGGTTCGACCGCGAATCATTTTATATTTCTCCAAAATCAAATTTACTGTTGCTATTATCGGGTGAAGTGTTTTACACCGAGCGCAGTTTTTTCAAGTAAGTGTTTGCACAAAAGTATTTTTAACTCCTTAACAGCTTTGCTGCTCGATTTATTTATACCCACATAATAGATTTCAATGTCTTTATGTGGATAAATATTTTTTTTTCTGCTATAGATTTTATTCTACAATTCAAAATTCATTGCATTACATAAATTGCTAAATTCTACTCTACATTGTGTTGATTTTTTAGTTAATTCTAGTAACTTGTTAAATCACATAAGAGTATTATTTCGTATTATTAGGATGGAAGGCAGCGCTATACCTTCTAAAAATCAATCCTGGTGATGTGTCAGTTACTCCGGGTCCATCGTGCCACTGATCGAGCAGCAGTTCCTCAACTAGCTCTAGTAGTACATCTTCGAGCTCTAGTAGTTCAAAGAAATCGGTAGGCCGTAAACGAAAACGTTCACGCACGACCATCATAAGAAATCAAAACGTTGAAGACGTTCTAGGAACCTTAGGGTTAATAAATTATCTAAGGAGGTAGAGAAGGAGGTATCCAAATAATTATCAGAATGACGTCAATAATTGCTTAAATGACATCATAAATTGGCTAAATAATAATAATTTGCTTATAAACCTCACTAAAACAAAAGTAATGCATTTTTATCAACGATGTCCAAACCCAAAGGTTAACATTTCCTACAATGGCTGTGATATTGAAGAAGCTAATAAAGCTAAGTTCTTAGGCTTTATGATTGATAACCAACTTACGGAATATTATGGAAGCCTTATGGAAGCCTCACGTTGAAGAATTATGTAAAAAACTCAGCAAATCCGCATATGCTCTATTTCAACTCTCAAAGAAGGTTAACAGTCAGGCTCTTTTAGCTGCGTACCATGGACTGGTTGCCTCTGTGTTGCGGTATGGCATTATTTTCTGGGGTCAGTCCACTGATAGGGAGCTGGTATTTAGATTGCAAAGGCGATGTATCAGGTCAATGTGCGGTCTTAAGACAACTGATAGCTGTGTGCCCTATTTTAAATCATTAAAAATTTTAACTTTGCCCTCTTTGTTTATAATAGAAACGGCTTTATTTGTTAAATGTAATCCAAATCTATTTCAAAAATTATCAGAGGTCAGGAAAAATCCAATACGGACTCAATACGTCAATTATGTCAAGTGAAATGTAAAACTGCACTAATGAAAAAAAGTTTATTTGGTATCGCCCCACGCATATATAATAGATTACCCAATGTTATAAAAAACATGACTGTATTAAAATTTAAAAGGGCGCTAAAGGAAATTTTAATTATGAAAAGCTATTACTCAATTGACGACTTTCTAAATGATGATTCACTGACTGATTGATATATACCTATTGTTATTGACCGATTTATAATATATACCTACTTTTACTCTAATTGACATATTGTTATTTAAGTTGGCATAATACTATTCTGTTTGACACTATTGACAATATTTTAATTTTTTTAATACTTTGACCATATCGACATTTTTTATTTTTCTTTTCTTTTATTGTATACAATTCCAATGACATGCCACTTATTTTAAATTTATATTTGTGAACAAATTATTTGCATGCCCATGTGACGGCAAAATGTGGAGAACCTCATTATAAAAGAACATCTATGCCCTTAATACCCATGTTTGCAAAGAAATAAATGATTTGATTTGATGATTTGATTTGAAAAAAAAGCTTCGTGATTTGCTTGGCCGTAATAATAATAATAGTACACACACTAATCCCATAGATTTTTGTAATGAGTCCTGTATTGACTTAAATGAAAACCGCGAATTAATTTGTGTAATGATATTAACGAGGGTAGCAGTGAAGCCACAAAAGAGTTTTCGTTTAATATTCAGACCAAGCTTAAGGAACCGTCAGTCCCTAAAGCACCTAGTGATTTTTTAAATACCCTATGTATTGTATTCAGCATTTTGATAATACTGGTCTGATGTTCGTTATGCCGATACTCAAAAATTGGTACAGCCATTCACCTGCTTTCATAGATTTAGAGATTAATGACGAAATCAAAGCCTATGAGTATACACGTCATTTAGTTCAAGCAGATAGGGCCTACGCTGTCCAAACTTTCTGTTTATTAAAACTACAGAACGAAACTTTTCATAGAATCTTGTAAAACTTCCCTAGGTATTACAAGATTCTGTAAAAAGTTTCCTAACATGGGCAAGAGACGAACGAGATAAATTGTGTTTTGATAAATTACAAAAAAAAAATATTTTTCAAAGGTGATGTGCATAAGGTGTCACCCGATTTACTGCAATTACTTTGTAGCCATAGAGCCTAAATTATTCAGATGAGACGTGATTGGTGATATTGAAATTTATTCGAGATCCTCTTATAAAATCATCTTTACGTAAAATACCTCCCTCATGCCAGAACCTTTTCAATGCAAGTCTTTTACGACTACCCTCGTAAAAATCGGTGGTGTTAAGAAAGCTTTCTTACCACTGAAAAGTTTGACAGCTCTGCCCATCAATCTGGGTCCAATAAAGCTTAACAATCACCCTCCGCAGAGTGCGGTCTGTTACCACAAGCCTTCGCAAGGTACCTGGATGCTGCCATGCTCACGCACATCCGACACATAATACTCCTCCGCGAGAGGTTCCTTTCGATCCCGAACCGGTCGTTATAATCGATGAGGCAATGGCCAATTCAAAAAACATTCAAAATCAGAACGCGTCCAATAGCGCGTCTACAAATGATTAGTTTAAAAAACGGAGAAACGGACTCGAGTCACTCAAGCACCGAGTTCAGAGCCGGCCAGTTGACCCGCTTTGACCACCGTTGGGAACAATTGGGAGCTCCAAAATTCATTATAAAAATAATAAATGGCTATCGAATACCATTCCTTCGAAGACCTCCACTGATTATCCCAAATGTAACAAACAGTGCCTTCAATATTCTGAGGTCACCAGAAATGTCAATGCAAATATATATATCACAAAGCAGATATATCCCCGAGTTTCTTATCAACAATATATTTGGTACCAAAAGGCGATGGTTGTTGGAAAAATTGGACGGACGGACCGTCCAATTTTCAACTTGAAAGCTCTAAACGAGTTTGTTTTTCAGACCGATTCAAGATGATAAACATTTTGCGAATACCCGATTTTCTACAGCCTCGACATTGGCTTTGCAATATAGACCTTTCCCAAGCCTATTTTCATTTGGCCATTTGTCAGTCTCAACGACGGTTCCTCAGAATAATTTACGAAGGAGAATTACTTCAAATGACATGCCTCGCATTTGGGCTGAGCACGGCTCCAAAGGTTTTTGCGTCCGTGACCAATTGGATCGCTAAAACTTTACGAAAGGAAGACATACGCTTAATTGTCTATATAAACGATTTTTTGATCGCCCATCAGGATATAGGCGTTCTCAGATCCCAGATTCAGTTAGTGGTGCAACGGTTACAATACCTAGGTTGCCAGATCAACTTTCAAAAATCCGAGCTCACGCCCTAAAAGAATTTGGTTTATTTAGGGGTTCATTGGGACCCCTGGCTCAATAAAAAACGACTTCCGCCCGACAAATATCAGGGCCTTCTGGCCAAATTGTCACGTAGGCGGAGGGACAGCAAAGTAGTATTAAAGGACTTACAAAGCCTTTTAGGCTTTCAGAATTTTGCCAGTTTTTTAGTTCCAAACGGCAGGCCAATCACCGGAGTTTGTTGGATTTCCTAAATTCAATTTCAAAATCGTCAAATAGCCTGCATGCCTTACCAGCAGAGGCACAAGAAAATTTGGAGTGGTGGAAGCAAACCTTCCAAACCTCGACACGGATTCACATTGCACCTCCAAGTCATTTCCTTAAAACAGATGCGTCCGATATAGCATGGGGCGCACAGTTGGTCAGTCGGTCACTGTCAAGACCTTGGAGCGAGCAGGAGGTTTGCATTCCAACCAAAAAGAAATGCTAGCAATTTTAAAGTCTTACAAGGTAGTCTTACAGTGCGACAACAAGACTTACGCAGGTAAGTCTTGTTGTCGCAACGAGGGGGCGACAATAGCAAAACCCCCGATGAATATTACAAACGTTTTCGAGGTACTGAACCAACACAGTATCGTTCTAAAAGCTTTTCACTTACCCGGGAAATTAAACATTCTGGTAAGTAGTCTTTTTAGGGGTCGTACTGCCGTAGAATGTCACTTAATATCTCGATGCACAGAAATAATAATTCGGAAATTCGGAATCCCAGTAATAGACCTTTTTGCCTCAGAAACGGGTAATGTCGTTGCCAATTATGTTTCGCTGGACTTCAACGACAAACAAGCCATTTATCACGATGCGTTTTCGATCGAATGGAACTACCAGCTAGCGTGAGTGTTCCCACCACCTTGTCTGGTTCTGTTATGTAGGTGCGTAGGGACACAAGTAAAACTACTCACGGCTAATAGCACACTGGTTTAATCCTGCATTAGAGGTTCGGGTGCGGACGCAGCGCACACTTACATACGCGCTGCTCACACATACATATATAACACTTCCCCCTTATTTGACCAAAATTATATAAAGTTGAGCTTAATACAATATTAATTAACAATAGAAACATACAGAAGTTACAGAAAAGGTTTATAATCTACCCTGGGAATGTTTCTCAACAGTCTTTCTGGATTCCTTGACATTGGGTCCGAGACTGTATTTGTGTCTGCAGACGGTGGTGATTGCAGATCTGCCCCGTCAGTTCCCTCCCCCGCGGGACTCTGTTCCCGAGGGTCGCCAGGCAATGGCTCGCTACGACTGTTGTTAAAATCATCAAAGTCATAATGATGTTGCGCCTCCGCCTGTTGTGAAACATTACCCTTGCCGTCTTTACATAATATTATTTGATTTTTATGTTTTTTCACATCACACGTCGAAATAAAGTCACGAATGAGGTAAAGTACTTTACCCAGTCTCTTTTTAATGATACCTTTGCACCAACGGAATGTAACATTATTTAAAAACTTTTTGTACATTATCTTATCACCTGGCTTAAACACTTGTTTATCACAACCTCCACGTGCTTTAATTTGCGAACACTGTTGACGGTAAACATTATTAGTGAGGGATGTCAGAGAGGCCGAAGGGGGCTTCGGACTGATCAGATCTAAGCGTGACCTCAACTTGCGGCCAAACACTAGCTCAGCCGGTGAGAACCCCGTGACAGAATGGACTGAATTACGGTAGTCAAAAAGATATTTTAATATTTTTAACTTGCAATCACTTTTATTGCGTGAATGAAAAATGCATGATTTAATACCTTTTTTAACGATTTTAACATAACTTTCCGCTTGCCCGTTACTTTCCGGATTGTAGGCCGGTGACGTCATATGCTCGAAACCGTTTCTTAAACAAAAATTTCTAAACTCAAATGACGTAAACGCGGTGCCGTTATCACTTACAATTGTATGTGGCAAGCCGTACTTGGACATAAAATCGTATAGCTTTCCTATGACGTTTGTGGAAGTTGTAGACATAGTAACATCGTACAACTCCACCCATTTGGTGTATGCGTCTACAACTACGAAAAACATCTGATTATTTAGCGGGCCTAGGAAATCGATATGTATTCTATAGAATGGCTTTGGTGGGTACCGCCACGGAATTATCAGCGTTCGCGGCGGGGACGGCCATAACTGTTGACAGATCTCGCACGAGTTGATCATTGCCTCCAGCGCCGCATCTACCCCTGGGAACCAAAATCGTGATCTAGCCTCAGCTTTCGTTTTTACAATGCCCAAATGCGAATTATGCAACTCGTATAAAATTTTTGAGCGTAACGTTTCCGGGATAACCACTTTATGTCCTCTCATAAGGCAACCATTTTCATGTGATAATTGTGTCCTACACAAATAATAAGGTTTAATATATAAATCCGTCAACAATTGTCTAGGCAACCCCTGATGAATGTAATTAATTACCTTTGCTAAAATAATGTCTTTGGCAGTTTCTTTGCGTAATTCGTCCAATGTTACTGGTATGCTGCCTTCAACTACAAAATTAACATAAGTGGCCCGGTCGATAGGAGCCGCGGATGCGGCCGCGTGAGCGCCGCTATCCCCCGCTCCTCTATCTGTTTTTGATCGTGACGTAAACTCGCTCGTGACAAATAATCTGCGTTGTTGTCGGCACTTCTTACGTACTCAATTGTGTAATTATACGCGCTTAGGTACATTGCGTATCTTTGAAGCCTATTAGCCGATACTTCAGGTATGCCCTTATAGGGACCAAAAATAGTGATCAAGGGTTTGTGGTCGGTACGTAATACAAACGGTATCGATCTGCCGTATAAATATTGATGATAACGTTTAATGCCAAATATAATCGCTGTGGCTTCCTTTTGTATTTGCGAGTATCGTTTTTCGGCTGACGTGAGCGTACGGGACGCGAATGATATGGGACGTTCTAACATATCACTACCTACTTGTGATAAAATAGCGCCTAAACCGAATGGAGACGCATCTACCGTCAATATTATTTTAGAATTTGGGTCAAAATGTGTTAACACTTGTTCCGGCGTTAAGCATTTCTTTATTTCATTGAATGCATTTTGATGAATTGCTGTCCAATGCCACTTAACTCCTTTTTTTAACAAGTCGTACAAGGGACTAAGAATGCTTGATGCTCGAGGGACGAAATTCCGATAGTAGTTAACAAGCCCTAAAAATGATTGCAAGGTGGCAATATTAGTTGGAACAGGAGCGTCTACTATTGCCTTTACTTTAGACGAATCTTTCTTTAGACCGTTCTTGTTGATAATATATCCTAAATATTTTATTTCGTCTTTAAAAAAATCGCATTTGTCCTTTCGCAAAGTTAGTCCCGCGTCCTGAAGTCTCTTGAGAACTGTGTGTAGCTTTTCCACATGCAAATTTTCAGTGCTTGCTGTTACCAACACGTCATCCAATAGGCATAACACTCCGTCTAACCCGGACAACACGGTTTCCATCGCGCGCTGAAAATAGACGGCGCGCTCGACAAGCCGAATACAAGACGCGTATATTTAAACAAACCTCGGTGAGTGTTAATACAGGTTATGTTTTGTGACTCATCATCGAGCAGAAATTGATTGTAGGCCATGGATAAATCAATTTTCGAGAACTGCTGGCCTCCGTGTAATTTTGAAAATAATTCGTGAACCGTCGGTAAAGGATATTGTTCTATTCCTAATTGTTTGTTAATGGTCACCGAATAATCCGCACATAATCTGACGGAACCATCACGTTTGAGTACCGGCACAATAGGTGATGCATAGTCGGCATGTTTAACCGGTTTTATCACTCCGAGGTTTAACAAGCGTTCTAACTCTTTATCGACTTTGTCGCGCAACGCAAACGCAATGGGACGCGCTTTAAAAAATATCGGTTTTGCATCATTACTTAGCTGCAACTTAACTTTATAGTTTTTAAAAGCGCCCAGCTTGTCTGAAAATACTTCAGGAAACTGTATTTGCAACCGGTCAATTGCGCTTTGAGCATGGTTAAGAAAGTTTACAGGTGTTAACTTTAATTTAAAAATTGATATGAAGTCGCGACCTAGCAACGGTGGGCCCCCGTGTCGTATGACGAACACGTCAAGTGTGTGTGTGCGCTTCATATATGTTATAGGTAGACGCACATAACCTACACACTGCATATCGGCTCCCGTGTAACCATAAAATCTTTTGTTAGAAATATGCAATGGTATACCCGAAAGCAATTTTTTATATGTACCTTCAGATATTACCGTCACCGCCGATCCGCTATCTAATTGAAATTTTAAATTCCGACCGTTTATCGTCACCGTTTCTGTCATAGGTTCTCCCCGAGCCGAATAAATGTTATAAAGCGACTTACCATCATCGTCCTCGCTCACATCCCCCGTCAACACGTAGTTAAGCTTATTACACATTCTTCGCAAATGCCCTACTGTGTTGCACTTTTTACACTTATACTTAGCAAACCGACACTGAGACGATTCGTGATTGGCGCGACCGCACACTGAACACCATTTTTTCTCGGCACTATTGGTCGTGTTGACACTATTTTGTCCTTTCGCGATCTTGAACACCTGTGCTTGATCTGTAGATGCAGGAGCAGTAGCGGCAGCGCCTGCCCGCGCACATCTAATGCTCTGTGCTAGCTCCACCGCCTTTGCCAAGGTTAAGGTCTCCAAGTCCAGCGCAAATAGTTTCTCCCGTTCAGGACCCGCTAGCATCCCCATCACAAAACGATCACGCAAGGCCTCCTCAACATTGCTGAATCCGCAATGCGCAGTTAGTCCACGTAACCTCGCTGCCCATTGCGTAGGTGTCTCGCCAGGCTGCTGCGAAGCTGCGTAAAAGTTGTGCCGTTCGCTAAACCCGCATCGTTTTGGTGTGAAGTGGTTATCCAACAACGTCACCAGATCTTCGTATGGTACCTCTTGTACGTCTTTGGGCAGGGCTAAATCTGCTGCCAACTTGTATGTACCATCGTTGAGTGCGCTGAGTAGAATGGCTCGCCTCCTGGTTCCCGCCGCATCGGTTTTTGCATCGATGTTAATTGCGATGAACCATTGTGTCACGCGACCTTTGTAGGCCTTCCAATCATTAACATTATGATCGAAAATTGACAAAATTCCACAAAATGACTGTGGCATTTTTCAACAAAGACTTTTTATTACTTTTTGCTACTGTGGGTAACTCGTCGCCACTGTTATGTAGGTGCGTAGGGACACAAGTAAAACTACTCACGGCTAATAGCACACTGGTTTAATCCTGCATTAGAGGTTCGGGTGCGGACGCAGCGCACACTTACATACGCGCTGCTCACACATACATATATA
Organism: Noctua janthe; assembly: GCA_910589295.1. Lineage (NCBI taxonomy): Eukaryota > Metazoa > Arthropoda > Insecta > Lepidoptera > Noctuidae > Noctua > Noctua janthe. The sequence continues at coordinate 857,421 of OU342565.1, read as the reverse complement.
ACAGGTTCCAAGAGTACTAAGCGCACCTCAATCGAGCCACCGGAATTTTCCTTTTGGTGGTTCCTCGGTGGGACCGAGTTTTCTGGAAAGGAGAGACACGAGCAATAGATCCTCCCTTCACTATTCGGACCCTAGCCCATTCTTTAGTGAACACGGCAACCGGCCTTCCACCTCCCAGAGTCCAAGACATAATCTTAGAGGTTTATTATTTATTTGTGAACATAAGGAGTCAAGCTGGACCTGCTTCTCGAACTGTGATAGCAGGTTGGATAAGATCTCTCCTATTAGAAGTCAAGATAATAGCGACTCCAGGTAGCTTTCGGTCTGTGGTTGCATCAAAAAAATTGACAGAAATCTTCCAATTGATACCATCTTGGCTAGAGGTAATTGGAAAGTTGGAAATACTTTCAAGAAATTATATAAACTTCAACTTATGCCGACTGCCTCGGTTTCTGGTATAACCATAACGAATTTGTTTAATCCTTTAAATTAAGTGAGTGATTAAGTAATAGTTTCACACAATAATTAATGGTTTTGTAATTTTATAATTTCATAACTAAACTTTTCCAGTAATACAAATTTTCATTATTATAAGTTTTCTTATTTTTAACCCCCGACGCAAAAAGAGGGGTGTTATAAGTTTGACGTGAAGGACGGTACGGTTGACATATGTCGGGCATGCCACCGTCCAGGCGAATCAATCCGTCACTTTATCTCCGGGTGTTCTCGTCTGGCTAACGTAGAGTACTTGCAGAGACACAACCTTGTAGCCAGGATTATCCATCAGCAACTTGCTCTAAAATACAACCTTGTGGAATCGGAAGTACCGTACTATAAGTATGTGCCCGACCCAGTTCTCGAAAATGGCAGTATCACATTGTACTGGGATCGATCCATCATCACTGACAGGACTATTGTAGCCAATAAGCCTGATATAGTGGTGGTGGATCGATCAGAGTTGCGCGCAATGATTGTTGACATAACGGTCCCGCATGATGAGAACCTCTTGGAAGCCGAGAAAGATAAGCAAATCAAGTATCTTGACTTGGCCCGCGAGGTTGTTGACATGTGGGATGTGGACTCAGCGATCATTGTGCCGATAGTTGTATCAGCCCATGGCTTAATTGACAACAGCCTCGACCAATACCTGAGTAGGCTCTCGTTAGACAGCTGGATCAAGGACTTGATTTAGAAAGCGGTACTCCTGGATACGGCTCGTATTGTTAGGAGGTTCCTCTCTTTTGAGCCCAAACCGCCGGTAGCTTGGACCCTGTTCCAAGGTACCGATGGGCTACAATTTTTTATATTTTTAAATGTTTTTTATATTGTTTTTTCTAAGGAATATTAAAAAATGTAAATGATTTGTAAAAATATAAATAAAAAAATAACAACAAAATCTTTATTTTCAGACCAGAGATCCAGAACAAATTAAAACAAATAAACAGCTAGGCACTTACTAACTAAAAAACACGTTACAAAAAATTACTATAACACATATCTGAATGACGGTCTGTGTGCCGCCATCCAGTGGCACATTATTTGGCCATCTATCTTGCCGGCTACAGTAGCCACGAGGCTGTTGGGGCTGTCGCGCACCCGACGCATCAGTGATGCGATTCGCAGACGCATCAGCGAGCCGAAGTCGGGAACGCGTGCCTCCGCGAACATCCCCGACGCGCTACAGAAGCGCGGCAACCCCAGCAATATCCCGAACGCGTTATTATATTGGACTCGTAGAGCAATGTACGAGCCCTGTGAATAACTGACCCACAGGGCGCACGTGTACAGCGACTGGCAGTAGGCCCTGAACAGTGTTATTTTAACCTCTCGCGTACACCGTGCGAACCTGCGCGCCAGCATGTCACACCTGACCGCCAGCGCTCTACGTTCCCTCTCTAAATCGGCATCATCCGACAGCCTACCAGTGACTCAGACCCCCAGGTATTAAAAACGAGTGACTCTTTTCAGCGGAACTCCGCCCAAAGTAACCGATGGTACAACGTCATACATTTTGTTTGGCGCTCAGCAATAAAATAAAACCAATAATTCGGATGTGTGTAATGCATCCGGTTTGCGGTCAGCAGTGTACGAACTCTCCTATCCAGGGCATTGAGTTCGGTCTGAGTCCATTTGAGTACGCCGAAAGAGTACATTAAAACCGGCATGACCCAACCGTTGAATGCGCGCACCTTGTTCCCGCCTGAAAGAAGGCTATTTAATACCTTGTTCAGGCGTCCAAAGAAGCGCTCCCTCAACGATTGCTTCATGTCAGTTACGTTAATGCCTAACGCTTCCGACATACCCAAATACTTATAGCTTTCGGATGAGGCGAGGGATCTCTAATTACTTACTATTCCTATCATTAACACTAAAACGGAATATTTACCATGTTTCCTATTTATTTTGAGTTCCCGATATTTCTGTTCACGGATAAACTGAGATTATTGCGGGTGAGTGTTTATGAGCAGACACATTGATCTACCCTCTTGTACGTTTGATGCACTCGGTACCGCTACCATTTATAACTCGATTCTGTTCCCGACACACGAACTCCAGGTTCTTGACAGTTGAAAATGTGAAACCCTTTCTCCAGGTTAAAGTTTTTTTTTTTATATTTGGTAATCTCAATGGCTCCTCTTTCCAGTCTAGGTATACGGGGTGGAAGGGACACCGACGGCAAAACGGTTACCACATATCCTGTGGGGGGTGCTCAGAATGATGTACTGAATACGTGGTAAGCGTTTTCGCGTCGGTGTTCCTTCCACCCTGTATAGTGGCTTTCTGTCGCAGGTCGTTGCAACAGCGCACAGTGTGGGAATTTCACAATCTAGGGGGATTTAATTCCAAATTGACTTAAATAAAAGATACAAGTTAAAAATAATATTGATTGGCATTCAAATAGAAAATAAAGTTGTATTAAAAAAAAACGCGATATGAATAGGTCGCGAACTTGTTTTGTAATTTCTTCCGTTTTTTATACAGTTTAACCACTGGACTCCAGGTTCTTGACAGTTGAAAATGTGAAACCCTTTCTCCAGGTTAAAGTTTTTTTTTTTTATATTTGGTAATCTCAATGGCTCCTCTTTCCAGTCTAGGTATACGGGGTGGAAGGGACACCGACGGCAAAACGGTTACCACATATCCTGTGGGGGGTGCTCAGAATGATGTACTGAATACGTGGTAAGCGTTTTCGCGTCGGTGTTCCTTCCACCCTGTATAGTGGCTTTCTGTCGCAGGTCGTTGCAACAGCGCACAGTGTGGGAATTTCACAATCTAGGGGGATTTCATTCCAAATTGACTTAAATAAAAGATACAAGTTAAAAATAATATTGATTGGCATTCAAATAGAAAATAAAGTTGTATTAAAAAAAAACGCGATATGAATAAATTTTGTCATTTTAATCACTAATTCCACTTTCGGGCTCATTTACGGTGGGTACAGAAAGCAATTTTAGTACATCAGGATCTAGAGGAATCCGTTTTTCTTCATTATAAGCCTTAAGCGTGATATGAAGGGGCCTGGCCTGATGATATAAGTAGCCTATTAAGTAGGTCCACCCACTCCTATCAAGATTGGAGACTCTACACTCGAAGTTGTAGACGATTATGTCTACCTGGGACAAACGGTCCAGTTAGGTAGGTCTAACTTCGAGAAAGAGGTTAATCGTCGCATCCGACTCGGCTGGGCAGCGTTCGGGAAATTGCGTGGTATCTTCTCGTCCAACTTACCGCAGTGTCTCAAGACGAAAGTCTATGACCAGTGTGTGTTGCCAGTGATTACATACGGGACCGAAACGTGGTCGCTCACAATGGGCCTCATCAGAAGGCTTAGTCATCCAAAGGGCAATGGAGAGGGCTATGCTCGGAGTTTCCTTGCGTGATCAAATCAGAAATGAGGAAATCCGTAAGAGAACCAAGGTTACCGACGTAGCCCGAAGAATAGCCAAACTTAAGTGGCAGTGGACAGGGCACATTGCACGCAGAACGGATGGCCGATGGGGCCGGAAAGTTCTGGAGTGGCGACCGCGAACCAGAAGACGTTGCGTTGGAAGGCCTCCCACTAGGTGGACCGATGACCTGGTAAAGGTTGCAGGGATCCGCTGGATGCGAGACGCACGGGACCGGTCAATGTGGCGACACTTGGGGGAGGCCTATGTCCAGCAGTGGACGTCTTTCGGCTGAAATGATGATGATGATGATGACAAATAAATAACACCTTTTTGTTGAGCTTCGCGACAATCGAGTTAATGCATCTGCGGCTCACAAGAAATGTATAGTTATTATTTAATGGAGATTAACATTTCATGGTGCGCTAGCTGACATTCGTGGACAAATAACCACGAGTGTTACGAAAATTTCACATTTTTTAAAACTACGATTAAAGTTATAGGTAAATTAACGAACAAAGTACTTGGGAATAATCTCGAAGATTTATCTTATTCTTTAATTAAAAATGATTTGGAAAATTATAAACATTATCCTTTCATATACGCATGAAAGTTTCTTGAGCAAGGCTACTTGAAAATATTCAAAGAATAACTTACCTCGTATTTTTATTGTATAGAAGCGACGAACTTACCTGTCTACCCCACTGACTTCTGGATACTACTGAGCACCCGTGAAGCTAAAACGAAAAGCGCCAAGTTGACGCTCTTGGAAGATAGGTGCAGTTTTGTTGCGCGCTCACGAAACTAGCAAAATCGTGTGACAGAGACATAATGCCTAATAAGTATTGTAACTTAAGAGATAAATTTCTCTAAGAGTCTAAAAGAAGAGAGAGATTCTAAAAGTCTTCAATCTCCGCAAGTATGATCATGTATCTACGCATAGATCGATTTTAAGATGGCTGCCCATTCGGCAGCGCAGAGAATTGAGGGCTTTGACAACCCTGTTTTCTCTTCTTCACAAACCCACTTCTCCTTCTTATCTGACGTCTAATTCTCAATATTTATGCTCTGCGCACAGCAAGAATCTTCGTTCCGCTAATAATTGCCTTTTACGATGTTCCTCTCACCGCTCTGGTTTTATAAAATCTTCTTTCTTTGTCCAGGCGGTTTTCCTCTGGAATGCGCTCCCTCAGAGTATCAGGACGGTGACCACTGTGACCAGTCAGTTCACTTTCAAAGTGAAAGCTCGGGAATATATACACAAGAAGTTGGCAGATTCGTCTCTGAACTACGTTGTTGTAGTTTTTCTTGTTTATCTCTCTTAACTTTATAAAGTTTAATATATGTATGTATATAAGTATTTATTCTTATATGTTTTAGTTGTAAATATTTTCTAGTCTTTTTTTTCTGTTAATGCACCTACTGTAGAAAATGCCTTTGGCATTAAGTCCGCCTTTGTACAGTTTTTACTTGTGCATAAAGTTTTAATAAATAAATAAATAAAATTAATGTTCTTTGGTAATTCTGATGCATAGTTTAAACACGATTAATTTAATGTTATATAAGAGAACAATATACGCTTATGAATTGAATACAAAAGTTATCAAAGTGTGTCGTGAGCGCGAACAGTGTGACGCGTGAAGAACACCGATTTTGCTCCCGTTTTCGACATTAGATATTTTTTTAAATAAAATTTATAAATAATTTTAGATTTTTAATGTTGAAATTATACACATATATCAATAAAGAGTAATCTATATTTGGTCCTAAGACTGTACGTTTAATAGTTTAGGTATTATGACCGTGTAACCGCGTTTTTAGGGACTTCGAAGAACCACCCATCAGTTTAAAAACTCGTACTCAGTATTCGTTTTTATCCCACTCTCCTCAACACTGAAGCTGATAACAGACCGATTAGTACAATTACATTTAAGTAGGTATATTATGTACCTATACCTAGATCAAAGGCTTTTTCCTGGCTAGTATTATTTGACCTTAGTTCTCATATTATTACATTCGCAAAATATTATATTCGCAAAATATTATATTCTCGAATTATTATATTCTCAAAATATTAGAAGTACAATGAAACACAGTGAAAAATAAAACTGAATTTATTTAAATCAAAATCTCTTTATTCCAATACCTAGGCATCATGGAAACACTTTCGAACGTAATACAATATTAAAATAAAAATTAATTGCAGTATCATACAGCTACATCATGGCTGCACAAAAAATAAATATTTCACAAGGTACCTAACTACCAGTGTTTATTATCTGAGACAACTGTTAATAGGTTGCAAATAACACTTACTTATTTGGTGGTATCCGACTGCACTTATGAAAAAAAAGGAACAACGTCATAGGTAGTCACACAAAGTCCGTTAATGGTAAATTTTCTCTACGCAGTGACAGCGGCGGCAGTGTTGGAGTCCGCGCGGAGCGGGGTGCTGTGCGCGCCGCTGTGTCTGACGGGAGACTTCGACTCCCAGCTGCAGCACGTACTGCACGAGCAAATGTTGTCCGCGGAAGATTCTATAATATCTCGAGTGCTTGACGACGTGCAGACCACGCTGAACCAACGATGGCAAGGTGAATATAGTGCTCAACATGTGCAGTGGCGTATTTACCCTATAGGCCGCTAACCCCGGCGGGGTGGCAGAGTGTAGGCTCTTCTAGCCTGCCGCACAGTGGCTACTACCTAATATGTATTTAAGGCCAAAATAAAATCAAATGAGGGTGCTTTCGAACCGTTTAATTGTTATGATACATTTCAGTATCAGTCGACAAACTCATTCCTATATTATGTGTAATAATGAATGGTCAAAAGATAATCTAACATATCCGAAGCCTAGGTTTTCCAACTCGCTCTTGCATCCATCAAGTCTTTTAATTACTTATTGGATCTGAATATTTTATGCATAACTCGCCAAAGTCACTTCTATATCATTTGTATGAATGTTAGAAATAAAATATAACATCCCAAGCGGGATGCAAAACTTTTGAGCTCGCTTTGCTTGTTCTCGTATATGATTCGTTGCTTTTTGTAAAATTACTATTAAACTAAGTACCACTCCCGCGCGGGTAGCAGATACGTGACACGTGTAGTACGTTACTGAATATGTGACTGAAACATTAGAAAGCTAAAATTGTCAAAGTTTGCCAGTCTTTATTTTATTTTTAATCACTCTTTGTTGTTGTTTGCAGGTTATGAGATGATTCTCAGTGGGTCACTAGCTACAGGGTTAGGTACACTATCAAGTGATATAGACCTTGTCCTACAATTACCGAATTTCAACGCCTCAGCTAGTTTACAAGTGTTAGAAGAAGCAGCAAGGTTATTCAACAATCAACCTGAACTGTATTCACGAGTGAAATACTTGACGAACGTTTATTCTATCCCTGCATATTTATCATGTTTCCACGTTCCCTCGCAGCGATTAATTGAGATCGCATTTCATTCTGGTGAAATGACTGTTTCAAGCACCGAACTAATTAAATACTACTTCCAGTTAGATAAAAGGTTCCTGCCTTTGGGAGTTTTTCTGAAATACTTTTTCAGTACGCACCAAGTCACTGGTCATGGAAAACCCTTTCTCAAAAATTATGCATTGAATTTGTTGATTATATTTTATTTACAACAAAAAAACATGGTGCCTCCTGGCTATGTGTTACAAGTAAATTCGAAAAGACATTTCTTAGATAACTGGGACATAGGTTTCAACGAGGTGCCGTACAGTACTACGAATACGGAGAATCTACGTCAACTGCTCGGCGGATTCTTCAGATACTACAGCGAATTTAACTTTGAAGAATATATTGTATCGCCTTTTACTGGACGTCCTATACCGAGGAGTGCTTTTATAGACCTCGACAATTTCCCACAAGAATATAAACACATGTTGAAACACACAATGCAGCTTAAGATACAAAATAATTTGAACACGAGTACTGATTTATGTATTCAAGATGTATTCATGCAGGATTCAAACACTGGAGAGTTGATGTCACATGAACAGGCGACGAAGTTTAAACATCTGATGAAGACAGTCGCAACAATGTTTGAAGATCTGCCTGATGAGAGTATCCTAGGAGCTATCCTTGTTATGGATCAACATGCAGAATCAGTTATCAGCAATAATGCTATTGTGGATGAAATAAATTAACAACACTGCATCGTAGCGCCAGCAGTGCCGGATTAACCCAGTAGTAGGAGTAGCAATTGCAACGGGCCCCGCGTATCCAAACCTGCTCACCTCCGTTGGGGGTTCAAACCACCCCTTCCCCTTCCCGAAATCTCGGACAACTGTAGAGAAACTATCCCAGGCAAATACTACAATTTTCCAATACATCCTATACTTAGGTACTCAATTCTATATAAAAGTTGACAGATTTACTCCAATTCTCATTTCTGAATAAATGAGCAAAAAGAACCTTATTTTTATCCGAGGAGAGTTTCTATGCATTAACGAGTTTATTTTTATAAATTGGCAGAATTCGTCCTATTTTTATATTTATACATAAAAGAAAACTCATCAAATTCGAGGTGAATACTAAAATTTTCGAGCTCGCTTCGGTCGCTCCTCAATCCTACGTTTTCTAAATTGATAACTTTCTGGATAAGTCGACAAAGTTGGTCCCTGCAAAAATGGTCAAACGCAGTTATCTTTAATTCCCTTTCTTTTTTTTAATTAGTGTTTTACTCATTGGTGTCCTTTAACACAGGCTATTAGCCTAGCTTAGGCACCAGTCTCCCACAATATTGAAGTATTTTTTAATATAATTTACTAAACAATATTTCCATGTAATCTTTAAATATTGTGGTGAGAAAATAAATTAATTAATTTAATTTAATTTATAATTTAATTATTAATTAATTTAATTGGTTAACCCCCCCCCCCCCCCCCCCGCAATCAAATTCCAGGCTACAATGGCCAATGGATAGTTTGTGGCTGTATCGAAAGCTACAACAATAAATACTAATTTTAACATTTCTTTAAGTTAGCTCCGGGCACACCGCAAATTATTTGCGAACGAAGTTGGCAAAATATTTTTATGGGTACCCTTTGTAGCAGGTCCAGGGCCCCTCGATATGCTACGGTCCCCGCGCTTGATTAATCCGGCACTGAGTAATGACAATGACTTATGTTTTATTTAACAGTTTAATAAGAGGGTACACTCTGAAAGCTGTGTGCGTTACGATTGCTCCGCCAAGTTATCAAAATAGAAAAAAAACTTCGCCAAAAAATTTGTCGAAATTTGTCAAAATCGAAAGGTACAAACCAAAAATTTGTCAAAGTAGAAATAAAGAAGTTATAAGGGTTTTAAGTTGGCCGCGCGAATGTAACGTAGAGGATTGCGCGGCCATGGAGATCTCAGCAACTACTTGGGTTAGAGATCTAATTCTTTTTGTCAATTGAAGACTCAATTTGTAAAAAAAAAGTCGAAAAAAAATTACAAGCTCTGGTTTAATATTTTACGAAATATTCACCTTGGAAGTTATGGCCGCGCAATCCGCCACTTGTTGTTTCTTTATTGTTGATTATTTCTTTAAACCTAAGACTTCAAACATTAAAACTGTTACAAGAAGAGAAGAAAGGTCTTATGCAGGTTGCAGACCAAAAGCTAAGCTATGCCGAAGCTATACTAAGCTAAGCTAAGCTAAGATAAGCTAAAAATATGTCCTGTGCACACCAAAAACTAAGGGGAAGGTCAGTCCAGTGTTGCGAAGTTCAATTCGACGGACGCTCGCCATGAATAATATTGACGAAGAAAGTTCCGATGATGAATACGTTACACATAGAAAAAGAAGATTAATAATGACTTATGATTATCTAAAAAAAAGACATTTCAGACCTTGGATATGTCAACACATTCAATCTCGGCAAACAATGTGGGGCTTAGCTTAGCTCGCGTAGCTGTGCATCGGCATACACAACTAACTTAGCTGCGCATATTTTAGTTAGCTCACATAGCTTAGCTTGCATAGTTTGCAGTCTGCACACAAGTATGAAAAACTGCGTCAGCTATGCGAGCTAAGCTGTACTAACTTAGTTTAGCTCTTGGTCTGCAACCCGCATTAATTTGTCAAAACTAACGAAAGCATTAAATACTACTAAACTTTAGTTAAACAGACGAAATAAGTCCAAAACAAAAAGTACGTGGCCGCGCGATCGAAACGTTACTTTGTACGCTGATATCTCATTATTTATAATTGCTAGGATTTCGGTGTGAACATTAATTTATTCGGCATATTAACCTCATTAGACTGACATATCGTTTTACGCTCAGAACAGTTTTCAACGCGTGTAATCTTAAAAATTATGTTATCTCATACAACGCTCGAGCAGAGTAACCATAATTTCGATTTGATTTGGGAATAATTACATACGGGACCGAAACGTGGTCGCTCACAATGGGCCTCATCAGAAAACTTAAAGTCACCCAAAGGGCAATGGAGAGGGCTATTCTCGGAGTTTCCTTGCGTGATCTAATCAGAAATGAGGACATCCGCAAGAGAACCGAGGTTACCGACGTAGCCAGAAGAATAACCAAACTCGTGGCAGTGGGCAGGGCACATTGCTCGCAGAACGGATGGCCGATGGGGCTGAAAAGTTCTGGAGTAGCGACCGCGAACCGAAAGACGTTGCGTTGGAAGGCCTCCCACTAGGTGGACCGATGACCTGGTGAAGGTTGCAGGGATCCGCTGGATGCGAGTCGCAGGGGACCGGTCAATGTGGCGATACTTGGGACAGGCCTATGTCCAGCAGTGGACGTCTTTCGGCTGAAATGATGATGATCATGAGATTTGGTGGCCATCCGATAGCGTGCAAACGTATCAATTTTTTTTGTACTTGACATTCTGCTTGCTGGAAAGTTCTGCACATCTGCTAAACCAGTCAATCCTGTGGGTGTGTGCACAAATAAATTGATAAAGACCTTCCATATCACTCTCAGAAGAGACGTCACAATTTAATAATAATATTATACATTTTCTGATGTTTCTATTTGTAAAGTTACAAATACATAGTTAAAATGTAGGGTACAATACTGAGAATCACAAATTTGTACATTATTTTAGTTTAAATTTCAGTCCTTTTGTTAATAAAATTCAAAATATTTATTGCTTTCCTTTCGTCAAGTTCTGCCATTGAGTATACATTGTGTTTAAGCCAGCCTGTTTTTTTACACCTCTTTTCTTTTGTTTACGATTTGTCTTTTTGATTTTGTTGTTGAATATTGGTTTCGGAGCCACCGTCGCTGGAGCAGTTGGAGAACTATTCCAGTCTTGTGTGAAAATTGCTCTTAGAAAATTATTACTTTGCTCTACCTCAAATTTTTTTGAAGCAAACTGAAAATGAGAAAATATCCTCTCCGACATTTTATTGAAAATGCCGTAAGAGCAATTCTTGCTGTGGTCGAAAGGATCCTGAATGCAAATTTTGGAATCAGTTTTCATCTTTCTACGCACATCTCTTGATACTTGTTCTTTGTACAAAGAAAATTCTTCAGGAAGATCAAAATTATCAAAACTTTTCTTGCTTATCACTCGCCCCATAAACGGTGAAATCATATTTTCCTTAAAGTTAAACATACTATAAAAATTAAAGAACCCGCCCATCAGTTGGTAAAGTGTGTCAAAATTCCTTGTTTCGCTGCATGACAAATTCTCATTAAAAGCAGTATTCCAACTTTCCACATAGTAACTAGGCATGTTTCTTTGTAACTCATAGACTGAAGGCAAAATGTTCGTTACTTGCAAATAAAATATCACCATCATTATCAAAGAATAGTTGCTCATTAGATTGGTACCCGTAAACTTATGAATCTTAGACCAGTACTTTATGAGTACAGCTAAAGGTAGAGCTCTTTTGTCCCAGTGCAATAAAAATGCGATTAATTTACTATTTCGCACACCAGCAGGACTTTTGAAATTGACATCACATTGACTTTGGGTGGGTATGTGAAAAAATTTTACAATGGGTACTTTGGCTGTTGTTATGGCAAAAGGCTCTGAGAATTTCCTGTGGTATCGGTTAAGAATATTCCTGGCATGAATTACATGTCCTACATGGGATAGCTGTCCATTTGGCAAAGCAACATAACAGTCCACATCACTGGTTTTTATTCCTAGTCCGGTCACTACTGAACCAAATGGTTCAATGATACAACCTGTAACAAATTATTGTAAAATTAATGTTACCACACAAGTAATTATAATAATCCTGCTTCATACTTATGATTAGGGGTAGCTCCTGGCTAAATAATAATAGCCGCTTGGGTCAATCTTCAGGTTAAGCCGCGCTTACCTAGATTGGTCCGTAGATGGGTTACCCATTCGATACCGAGTTTTCTCTGTGCCTCAGATAACATGTTAAGTTGTTGGTCTGGACTGTCATTTGTTGCCCAAGTCTGACAAGGGGTATCATATTACCCAGTAATAAATGGGTTGTGGAGGTCAGATAAGACAGTCGCTCCATGTAAAATACTGGTATTCAGTTGCATTTGTTGAGACTGGAAGCCGACCCCAACATAGTTGGGAAAAAGCTAGGTGATGACTTATGATTAGGGCCATCATTGAGTTGTAGTAGCTCTATAATAACTCAACAGACTTCATACAGAATTAAAATGCAGGTAAATAATACAAAACAAGAAACAAAGTATGAATGCAGTAGCCTTCAACAATTTTTTCAATGCTAGGTTTAAAGCAAGAAATTACGTGATACTTGTAATTTTAAAAGCTTCAAAATTACATTGACGTATCTGACAATTACTGAAAGCAACTTTAATATAATGCCTTTTAAATTTATAGGTTTCTAGAAACACAAAGTATAAGCTGGTATCTTGTTACCTGGTGCTACATGCTGCATAGCATGTTCCAAGTCATCAAACAAATGCTTCAGATTGTGTACCTTGTCCGCAGTCAGCCTCACAAACGACAAGATTTCTTGCACTTGTGCGTCAAAATCACCTTCAAACTGCAGATTTCTGATGTCCAGTATGTTTTCTTCATAAAAATAAAAAATATACATTGAAGTAGTTATTGTAGCTGTTGTTGTTTGTTGTTGTTGTTTTCTTCCTACTTAATTTATTGGAGACTTATATATAACAACCATCAACAAACAGATCCAGGGATATATCATAAACTCAGCTCACACAACACACTGAGGAGCAATTAATGATAAAACCACATGTCATGACATAATTTTAGGGGGTAGCCTTGGACTGACTTGACATTTTAACATTTCTTTTTTAATATTAGTGTATCGGATGTATTGTATTGAATTACTTGAAAGAACGAATATTTATGACGCTTACTAAAGTTGATTTCAGACAAGTATCTCAAAACGTGTCAATTTATTTACAAACACAAGATCAGAACATTTAATTTTTCAATAAAATCGTATCTACCCCATAGAATAAAACGCTGACGAAATTTTTATTTTACGCCAATAATGTTTACCTTCCCAATTCATATTATTTCCTTCGAAAACCTTAAATAAATCACAAAAATAGGATATAAATAACACCACTTTGTTTTGTTGCACAGTGAACTATCAGTGTCACTGTCAACCAGTACTGCCAATAAAAAATTCTCGATTCCCCGCGTCAGTGTTGTCAATTCCCCGAAATTCCCCGCTTCTTTTTTCTTCATTCCCCACAGAGTCCCCAAAATAATATTTTTGGAATAAAAACGCTGTTTTATACAAAATTTGTTTAATAAATTACAAAAACTTTTATAAAATGCTATACCTTAAAATCTTATTTCCTGCGATACACACGCAGACCCCGCCCGGGTCTCAAGGAAACCGTATTGCACACCGCGACAAACTCAAATTCTGGGTTCCGGTTGACTTTTGCTGAACATGCAAATTACCTGTTTTTTAATAGTAGCTGCACTTTTAAACCACTTTTCCATAATTTTATTGAAAATTTCAACCGTTTGCACCAATTTAAAAAATCGACAACCATTAACAATTAGTTAATGATGTAGAAATGGATGCGTTCAGAAATACAAAATCGTGTTCAAATGACAGTTGAGCAGGCATTTCAGTGGTGTTGCCATTTAAAATTGTTAGTAATGTCGAGCTGTATCTGCCAAGTCCAAACATGATTTTTTAGGTGTAAGCAATACGGGACATAGAATAGTTTTAAGCCCACCGAAAAAATTATCCTGGATTCCCCGATTTTTGTCATTCCCCGCGCTAACCCTCAATTCCCCGCAAATCGGGGATTTTCCCTGCGATTGGCAGCCCTGTATTCAGTTCATCATTCTGAAGCCCCCCCTACATAGAAATTTTTCCGCGTATGTATTGCAGTTTTTAGGACACATTTTTTTTTTTAATATTATGTTGAATGATGATTCTGTTCTGAATGATGTACTGAAAACGTCGTAACCGTTTTAGTGTCCCTTTCACCCTGTATAGACCTAAAATAATAATAAAAAATATGTACCTACATGTATCAAAAGCAGAAAAGAACTGTCCATGGAGTTTCTTGCCCATTCTTCTCCATAGAGATCTACGCTTTGGAATGTGCAACTACAGTAATTTCTCAAGTTATTATGTCTTGTGACTGTGACTGTAGCTTCGCTTCTTTTAGTTTTTTTTTGACGTTCAAAAGTGCCTGTGATGGTCTAATTGAAATAAATGCTTTAAGACTTTTTTGACTTTTGACTAAAGGACGTCAAAAAATTCGTCCACATCCCTCTAAAGAAATATCAAATAGGTACATACATTTTATGAACCATTTTTACATCATTATCATCAGATGATGACAATGATGTAAAAATGGTTAGCCTAGCTAAAAGGCTAGCTAGGCAGATGCCTAGCTAGCCTTTTCCCAACTATGTTGGGGTCGGCTTCCAGTCTAACCGGATGCATCTGAATACCAGGATTTTACATAGAGCGACTGCCTATCTGACCTCCACAACCCAGTTAGTACCGGGTGATACGATACCCCTTGGTAAAACTGTCACACTTTTGGGGTCATTGACTACGCGTAACGATTGTCAAAGATCTCTACAAATGACAGCCGGGACCAACGGCTTAACGTGCTTTCCGACGCACGGAGGAAGCTCGGTATGTAATGGGTAGTCACCCTTCCACGGATCAACCTAAGCAAGCGCTGCTTAACCTAAAGATCGATCCGAACGGCTGTTATTATATCATTAACAATTATAAAATAAAAGCCAACATATTGCTTTACTTCATTTGAATTTATGTATTATTATTTTATTGTATTAATTAATTTAGAATATTCATTTTCGTAGACAAAAGGATAATTTTGTGTACCTACCTTGTAACAATCTTGTTCTATTTGACCAGAACTGCCATGTGGTATTAAGTACGCCTATGTACATGCCACTGTTGCACATGAAAATAACTAAAAAAAATGTACCTTGGTTGGGTTTGAGTGCTACAAGTCATCCGTCAAGTGGACCATAGAGATATGATCCTTTTAAAAAAACATGATCGATTGGCATCCACACACCAACAGAAGGGGTTTTTTGCTAGTCTAGTTAGCAACAAATGTAGGTTCACACTATACAAAGTTTGTGTTATTGCTTGTTTGTGAGCAGTAATAACAGAAACCACGAAATCATTGAAACTTTTGTCGTAAACTGTGACATTGATTTCATTCTAACTCATGCAGGATGAGTTAGGTATACGTGGGTTAGGGTAAATGCTTGATTGACGCAGAACCATAACTTTTGACCGTCTTGGTGACAAATGAGAAAAAATATCCCATATTGTCAGTGAGGACAACGTCAAATATGTTCCCATAGCATTATAGCAGTGGTGTTATTTGGAAACATATTTGCGTTATCATATAATTCCTCACTGACAGCAACTGGGATATTATTTTAAGTTACTAGTATTGTCCAGGTTTCAGGGTTCTAGGGGTCAAGAAACCGTCATCATATATATCATTTTCTTGTTAAACTTTCTATGACATCATATTGTAATGCAACTGCAGCTCGTGTAATCCTAGTCAGGTGGGATAAAAATCAAACAGCAATAATAGTTGAAATTAAAATTTCTACAAACCGCATAAAAATAAATCGTAAGTCTTAGCTTAATATTAAAATAATTTGATGTCACTGCGTGTATTGATAGAACGATTTTAACACTAGTAAATAAAAGCTTTACTTCTCAAAACAGAACATAGTCTCTGTGTCATTTGACGTCACCGGCGCTAGCTGTCGCCGTGTCGCTGCTAGCGACGCTTGTTAACAAACTTTCGGCGCTTTTAAAGAAGTTTTCTACATTTTTAGTCAATGTTTCTGTATTTTTACTCGAAGTTTCTTGTGTATTATTAGTAAGAACTTCTGCTGTGTTAGCTGTAGCTGCCTTTTCACTTACATTTCCTTCACTGATTGTCAAAATTTCATTTGTTTTTGTAGTCAAAGTTTCTATGGAAGGACTCTTTAAAGTTTGTCCTATACTATTAGGCGACGTGTCGCCTGTCTTGTTGGAAGCGTGTTCAACGTTGTTTGTGGCCGGCGTCCCCACAGCTCGGTCTGACCTGGGCACGAGTACGACTTCCGGGTCGTCCTCGTCATCCGAATCAATTTCAACGTCATTACTGTTCTCCATGGTTTCCGCTATTTTGGTCGCAGTGTCCTTACAGTTGGGCATCGAAAAAGGTTTTAACAACTCAGTTAACCAGTTCTGCGTCACCGATATGAAGAACTTGCCGAAATCTCTGAACGCATCCAGGTCGCCAGACCCTAACCTGATTGAGATCACTGCGCTTTTTGGGTCATGACAATAAGTCAAAGTCAATTGGAACTGTACATTGATCTCTTGCTTTTCAGAGTTAATTATTTCTTGGGTGATCTTCCCCTGCTTCTCTTCAAAGGACAAGTCCACTACGCTGTACAACTTGTTGAACACTTTCCGTTTCCATATAGGTTTCGTTATTCCCCCACTGTACTTTTCTTTCTCTTTCCTGGTGTCAGGGTTCACCTTTTCTTCCACCTTGCCGAGCTTGATCTTTAACATGTTTTCGAATATCTCCATCACCATATCTCTGACCACCGACTTCCAGTCGAAACTAATGATAGGATTAACAATTCTAGGAAACAAATTGACTCTGAACTCGGGATGCGTTTTGCCTCGAATCAGTTTAGGTCGCTGCAACAGTACAATTTTAAGGAAATCTTGGCACGAATTTAATTTCTCTTTTTCGTACGCATTGGCACAAAACTTGAAGTAAGTTCTGATGTCGATGGCTAACTTACTGGTGACGGTGGACGCGACGTTGTGGCACTGTTCGAAGGGGTCCTGCACCACGAAGGGCGTCTGGAACCTGAGCGGCATGACGTAGTGATTGAGGACGTTCTTCTTGTACCGGTCGAACTCGTCGGGGATATTGCCGGTGTCCCGGAACACCTCACGCTTGACGGGCACGCCGAGGTACGTGCAGATGACCATCTCGTCAAAGTTGAAAAGGGAATAATATTCGAAGAATCCTCCGAGCAGTTCGGAGATGGCAGACGTATTGGAAGACGGGGGGAGTAGGGCAGGGTTGTTCATGAAGCCAGTGTTCCAGTGGTCCACGATGTAGGCGTGCGCCGGGTCCTGCTGCAGCCAGGCCACGGCCGGCAGTATGCTGTGCGGCGGCTGCTGCAGGTAGAAGATGATCATGAGCGTGAGCGCGTAGTTGGTAAGCTTGCCGGTGCCGGATAGATCGTGCACTTTGGCCCAGTACTTGATGATGACGGACATGGGCAGCAGGCGCGGGTCCGAGTGCAGCAGGAAGGCGATGAGGCGACTGTTCTGGGCCCCGAGGGGGGTCTTGAACGTGACGTCACAGTTGGTCTCTGTGGGGATGTGGAAGAACTTGACGATGGGCGTGTTGGCGCGAGGGATGGCGAGGATCTCCGCGAAGGTACTGCCGTACTGCATGAGCACGCGCTTGGCCTTGTTCACGTAGTTCCCGTTGGGCTGCCGGAACTGCCCCGGGATATTGATGAAGCAGTCGGCGTCGCTCGTCTTGATGCCCAGCCCCGTTGTTATTGAACCGAAAGGCACGGCTTTGCAACCTGAGTGAGGAAAAAGACATGTTGACAATAATGACAGGTTTATTGTGTAAGCTGTGTTCACAACTTTTCTTTTATTTTAATTTTAATTTTATGTGTTGTCGTAAAATATCTTTGTTTTACATAAGGGTTAGAACACTAAGATGCTAACACACTGAAAGTATGAGAGCGCGTTGGGCACGTTCGATGCGAAACGATGCGTACGGCGCCGGCGCCTCATACTTTGTTCTTTTCTTATATGGACAAATCGTCGAACACCGTCGATCTGTGTCGTGACCCTAAAATAGCTAATCGCCAATTAAATTATTTCAATACTCTCGTCTCACAGAACTCTACACGAACTGACATGATCACCTTCCATTCGTCCGCGCAAAACATCAGTCAGTGGTTTAGCATGCACGACATTGCTAAGCGTTTAGAACTCGTACTAACCTGGCCACTGTGCTTGCAGCGCGATCTCCAGGTCCGTGTAGAGCTGACCTAGGCACTTGACGTCCTCCTGTGTTAGTCTGACGGCTGACAGGATGCTGTCCAGCTGGCTGTGGAAGTCGCCCGACAGGTCGATCTTCTTTGGCTCTAGGATTACACCTGGAACATAATAATATAATACGGTCAGCGTATTCTGTACTGCCCCACTGCAAGGCAAAGGCCTCACCTTAGAGAAGGCACGAGCATTGATCAACACTGTAACTCAATGCGGGTTGGCGATTTCAGTTATATAAGTCCAGGTTTCCTCACGACGCTTTCCTTCACAAAAACCACCTCGGTTTTTTCTATAATAGTTATATGTAAATAGAAATTTACACGAATATGCTAAAATATAGTAAGTCGTGGGTTCGTAGTAAGAATAAGAATAAGAATAATTTATTTAAAAAGTATTACAAAAAGTGTACATTTAAGCGCAGTAGTATTATTTCTCATACTAATTATAAGTACTTATAAGAAAACTATAACTAAAATACATTCTACAGTCACAAGTATCCAATAGTTCAATTTAGATGTCAGCGACCTACCCGATCTAGGTTTATTTAAACCTGTGTTTCAGGCCATCACTTTACCTAGCACAATTCAATAAGGACAATAAAATTATAAAATTAAATTAATCTATTAACAATTATAACTATGCATCAGGTTGGTATAAAAGAAAAACACTAAAACTAGCTTAAGTTAATATGTACAAATAGATACGATAACATAATCAAACCACAACTTCTAGAAGTTTTTCTGTGTCTGTGTAATTAAGTACCGCTAAATAATCTGACATTACCAAACTACATTTTTTATAACTTAAACCCTAGAAGTTTAGTATCTTGTTGAGTCTATTGTAAAGAAAAGGTCCTAAAAACACATAAAATCAGTAAGTCGTGGGTTCGAACCCAGCCAGGCGTATTACTTTGTGTAAGTTATTTCATCACCACTGCTCTCAAAACGGTGAAGGGAAACATCGTGAGGAAACCGGCATGTCCTAGAACCAAAAATTCGAAGACATGTGACATCTACCAATCCGCACTGGGCCCGCGTGGTGGATTATAAACCTATCCCCTTTCATAGAGAGGAGGCCTGCGTCCCAGCAGTGGGAACATTAATAGGCTGATTATGCTATGCTATTATACTAAAATAAAAAGACAAACAATGAAGAAAACATTAACGTTGTGACGAAACTGCCAGCTTTCTTTGCTGCTTTCTTCTCCAGAAATGTTAAACGTGGTGGTACATGCATTTTCGTTAGAGCAGGATTACATTATCGAGAATTATCGGATGTTGCCAAACAATCAGTGTCAGGCGTTTTTGAGTGTTGTGGTATAGAACTGGTTTCTTCAAATATTATCATTATATGTATATATAGAATACCTAAATATAATTATAAAATATTTTATGAAAAACTAGATGATATTTTACGAAAATTTGCTCTTTTGGAAGTAAAAATATTATTTTAACCAGAGACTGTAGTATAGATATGTTAAAAAAAAATTAAATAACATTAGAATTTGAACACTTTCTATTGCAATATAACCTACAATTAGAACTTTCTAAACCAACAAGATTAAGTAGCAACTCCTGTATAGATAATTTTGTACAATCTTACCGAAAAGATTGTAAAGCTAAAATAAATGACCTAGTTCTTTCAGACCATATGTCTCAATTACACAAAGTTCTTATCAAAAAACCTGTACACTGAAATTTTGGAAGACAACTTGGATACTTTCAAAAATCATTAAAAATGCTTATCTTTCTCGCAAGTATTTTCAAATAAATAATCAAAGGGTTCATTTGCATCTTTGGCTATGTAAGCCAAAGATGCAAATGAACCCTTTGAAAATTTTATGGATTCTCATTGTTATACAAATTATGGTTTCCCAATAAAATTGTGACTATGTATAAAATCTGTAAAGGAACTTATAGCGCCACTACTATCACATATAATTAATCTCTGTATATCTGATAGTTTGTTACCAACTATTGTGAAAAAAGTCATTATCAAACCGCCTTTTTAGAAGAATGATAAAACTGATGATAATATTGTAATACCCAATGATTTGAAAAGAGTAACCATGGAGTTTCCTGCCGGTTCTTCTCCATAGGAAACGACCAACCCGAACCGTGCACGTTTTTGTCGACGTTTTATAAGTGCCCATGTAGGCCTATGCGAACTAAAATATTTTGATTTTGATGTCAAAATTATAGACCTATTGCAAAAATATCAGTATTTTCATAAATTTTATAATTGAATATATTCGTATTTGGAAACATTCAAATGATTCTGATTCTGTTACCTTTCTGCTTGGTCATGGGGAAGTCCCGCTTGGGCGTGGTGGGTAGCGGGTTGTTGAGCTCGTTGGCGAGCTTGGCGGAGTAGGCGCGCACGCTGAGGTAGTGGCCGTACACGTGCAGGCGCCGCGCCGCCACGGCCGCGCCCGCCGCGCTGGGCGCGCCGAACGTCAGCGTGGACGACCAGCTGCTGCACTTGTCGATGCGCACGTTGCCGAACTTCGTGAACACCTCCAGCAAGTCCTGCGGCTGCGTGTAGTTCGGGTAGCCTGGCGGGGAAAAAAACAGAGGTTTCATCGAAGTTTGGGAAAAGTGTTGTTTCTTTACTAAAATTCCGCCTTTCCGTTTACTGTATGCACTTATATATATAGCGATATAAGCGAATGACCAAAACCATATCTCACCTGAGACCAGGATCCTGCGCACGGCGGGCGCCTGCATGTGCTCAGGCTCGGGCGCGTCGCGGCGCCGGCGCGGCGCGTGGCGCGGCGACACCGACGACGGCGACGCCGAGGACTCCATGGCTCATTGGTATAGGATCTCACCTGGACAAACAAACAGTCAAATAAATCAAGGGAACTCAATTTTCCATTGAACCAGCTTTTTCCTACGTTATGGTCGGAAATTATGTCGCGGAAACATTTTAAATCTTCCCTATACAGTCGGGGATAATGTAGCTTCCCATTAGTGAAATAATTTTCGGAGTGGGATCATTAGTTCCGAATAGTACCCCCAATGGATTACAGAAAAGGCAACGTAAATAAAGAAACTTGGATGCAGCTTGCACTGCCCTCCCGAGTAAGCCGACTTGCGAATTAAGGTGCGTTGCTACTGAAACGGAGACAAGCAAAGCGGATACGTACTGGAATCGACAAATCACACAGGTTTCAACTTCTAGACTCGTCTATGATTGTTCGATTCCTGAGTCACTCTGTTCGAACGAGCAGAGCTTCAGTCAGCATCCCAAATCTCGGCACTGAATCATGTTGTGATGCCATAACCTTAGGTAATAATCATCCAAATCAATTTCTGTACGTGAACCTCTAGCTTTAAATATTGAGTAATTCTTATGGTCGTATCTTATACCTACATTATGCAACTATGCATACTTGATTTTATGGAGAACCCATTGCACATAATACAAGTCATCACAACAAAAAGTACTAAATAAGCAAAAAAATAAGTATTGCTTGGTCGATACAAAGAATTGCATTGTAGCTTGGAAGTAATTCCAAACGACAGGGTTGTAGTATTTCACCTTCTGTTTTTCGTGTAGCATATGAAGGATAGGTCCTTAAATTGGAGTGGGAGAGGATGGATATAATCTAGAAGAAGTAAGAACAATTCTATCTTAAACGTATGTTCGCCTGCTCCTGCTTTCACCGAGGTTGTAAGAACCTATGACCCTAAATCTACCTTACACTATTCGTAATTTTCGTGCCCTTATCCGAATCTAACCATATAATCTTTTACACAATCCATCCATCTCATTTTCATATACAATATGTCCGGGTTGGGACTGTACAAACTTTAGGGGGTGATAGTTTGCTCTATTTTATCACTACAATTATTCTACATGTGGGGTCTAAACCCAACCCCATCTGAATGGCAGCCATTTTTGTATTTTGGTTGACTTTTTCGTAGCGTCCATACTAAAAGTTATGTAATTTTGAAATTTAATGCCCGATTATCGTAAAAAAAAAAACTTTGCATAACGGTAAAGTATTAACAATCAGGTAAATAATTAAAATAATTTTAATAAATTCAAATTCAAATTCAAATCATTTATTGTTTGTCACATGTAGATAAAGATGTCATAGTCATAATAATTATAGGAGCAATGTAACATACCTATAAGGTGTACAATAATTTTGGCGCTTTGTTGTTGACTTACGTTAATATAATATACATTTACACTTTATCCCCACTTTATCACTGTTTGCATTAGTATAAAATTGTACCATAATAAAGTATTGTAAAAAAATATTTTGGATTAGTCAAATTATACATAAAATAAAAAGTCATAATAACATACATAAAATAAATAAATGCTGTATCATATTGAAATAAATGCTTAAAGATCAACTTTACGTCAAATTTAACATTGTTTTTTATTTTTTCAAAGTTATTACTAAAACACCCCCGAGAACTACCTACCTCTTTTTATGTACGTGACTCACAGATGGTAAGTTTACCTAAATAATGTTACCAAACACTCGATTCTACGACAATTGGTTTATGAGATATTGTTGTTGGAACATGGGCTTGCGCAGGTAGTGAATTCATAACGATTTGGTTTTTCCTTAGATATTTACAGTGATGAGCAAAGATAAACATAATAACAAGTATTAATTATTAATTTACAAAAGCAGAAAATTTACAATAATTGTTCAAAATGCCTGAATCGTTACTTGCTGTGTTGACGGTCTTTACTGGCTCGGATCAGCCTTAATTTCGGCTGCAGCAACGCGAATACGCTCCAGCAGCTCTTCTCTAGTGTTGACTGGCACAAAATAAAGTTTCTGTTTCATCCACGTCGTTCCCTAAAATGTGTATTTTGTCCCTTTCTCACTTCAATAATACGCAATAAACCATTTTTCTACCTGCTTCCCCATAGAATGCGGCGCTCATTCATATCTTACGCACGGAAGGGCTACGTTCAAGCAACAGTATCCCTTAAACCAATTGTCATAGAATCGAGTTTTTGGTATCATTATTTAGGTAAACTTACCATCTGTGAGACACGTACATAAAAAGACGTAGGTAGTTCCCGGGGGTGTTTTAGTAATAACTTTGAAAAAATAAAAAAACAATGTTAATTTTGACGTAAAGTTGATCTTTAAGCATTTATTTCAATATGATACAGCATTTATTAAAATTATTTGAGTTATTTAAGTGATTGTTAATACTTTTCCGTAATGCAAAGTTTTTATTTTTACGATATTTGGGCATTAAATTCCAAAGTTACATAACTTTTAGTATGGACGCTACGAAAAAGTCAACTTAAATACAAAAATGGCTGCCATTCAGATGGGGTTGGGTTTAGACCCCACATGTAGAATAATTGTAGTGATAAAATAGAACAAACTATCACCCCCTAAAGTTTGTACAGTCCCAACCCGGACATATTGTATAAAACTCTCCTCACGACATTGTCTGCATTCCTCCAGCTACTAATGTAGTCATTTATTTTCTTTTTCCACAGAATACATTATAGTAAAACTTTTACTTTGACTCACCAAATGAAACGAGAAACTGTTTTTTTGGAAGGCGGTTTTTTTTCGCAGAAAGTTTTATATTTTACCCTTTTTAGTTGTAGTAAACCACACAAATTCTTTTCATTAATTAATTTTTACATTGTAACCAGAAGTTATTAAGAGATGATCTCTTAATAACTTCTTCATGGCATCAACACAGTCCAAGAAGAAAAAATACGTATTTAACACATTCATTGCCAAGCCAAAACGCTGAACTTACCTAGAGGCCAAAATAAAAAAATCGTTGAATGTGTTCCCTAGTGTCCTAAACAAATACCAGAACCCAATACGCTGCTGGCACAAATTTTTGGCTCGTACATGATTGTGAGTATTTGTGAGGCACCATCACGCGACGTCGCGTGAACGGCCATAGCAAAACAGGCCACTTCACGCGACGTCGCGTGATGTGGCAATTAACTTGACGAAAAAAACAAAATTGCTGAACCGATTTTAATTAAATTTCTATGGGACCAATCGGGAAGTATATCCTTTCACTTAAAAAAATAATTTTTCAAATCGGTTTAGAAATGGCGAAGTTAAGAGGTAATAAACATTTAAAAAAAAGACATCCGAATTGAGAACTACTCCTTTTTGAAGAAAGTCGGTTAAAAATATTAGCTTACTTAACTTCTCACGTAATCAGACTCGTCAACACAACCAAGAACACTTAACTCATAAAAACTCCGATAAAAACGACTTATCCTATTGTTAATTAATTCACTTATTAAATACAGAGTAACGCTACTGTCTGTACACTATCGTGTATAATGATAATGATAGCCTGACAAATAATTATTTACACAAATCACAAATAATTCGCCTCTCTGAGTGGGGAGTTCCCCGAAAAATGTGCTACTCATACCATGTATTATGAACAGAAGGACCACTTCAAAAATCTCAAAACCCTGGAAACGAGATTAACATTTTATTATTTTTTTAGAGTCATTATCTTCATTCTCCATACAAGGTGTAAACGGAACCTTCACGAAGCCGTCAACAAAACGTTCTGTACATCAAACTAAGTAACTCTACGCAAAAACTATTGCTGGGAAACGAAATTTTTTTGGGAGGGTCAAAAATCACGTTTTACGGCAGGACTATGAAACGCACTCAAAACATGTGCTGGTGGATGCATTGAATAGTACGGAGGTCGTGGAGGTATAACATTAAAAACTTGTAAGTACCTACTTAAAAGAAAACTTGTAAAAAAACTTGGACCTTTGACCTCTAATACCTCAATAACTAGAAGGTTCCCAGGTATGGTCTAGAACAAAAAAAATAATCGCAATGACACTGACCTGTAAATTGCTAAAAACGTAACAAAATTTGAATTTCGAGGGCTACCCTGGCGCTTCCACCTTTAAGCAATACAAAAATAAAGACGCCAGGAATCTGATAAGAAGTTTTGATTTTGATATCACTGTTGACAACGTAAAAAAAAACAATTAACGACATTCGGAGCACCAGGAGAAAAAAAAAAAATAATTCTATGCGCACTGGATCGGGTGAGGAAGAAATTCATGCACCTAAATCCGACATTTTTCGATGTTGACTGTTCAAAAAGATTGTAGAATGAAGAAAGTGATCCGAGTGAACTATGACAATATCAACAGCTATCCGAGTACACTCGGATGAAGCCTACTCGCACGAGTCCACTCGGTCCAAGCATACTCGGATCGTGTCAACACGGCTTAAAGGACCTCCTTCTATAGCTACAGCGTAGCTGCTACGCACAGATTACAAACGTGGAGCGCTACATTACAAAATTGTGCCAAATATATATTATGTGTCTCGTCGCAACGCAGTAAGATTCAAGTTTAGGATTTAATTGTATCCACTTGAGTACAAAGAGGCTCGTGCACATTTGAGCGGGCCGTACCACAACCTTGCAGAATTCCTCCTGTGTAAGTTTCACACAGTTGTCAGGTGTGAAAGGTGTCAGGAGAATGTTGGAATGCGATAGCCTTCTTTCTACCCTTTTATTTAATGATTTTTTTTTGCAATTTGGCTCCAGTTGAAAGCTATATAAAAATTCTCACACTGTATAATAGTAGACTTTTTGTATGTGAACTTCTGAATCTAGATTGTTGAGGTACTAATTTAATGGAACAGGAAATATATACAATAGTTACTACCAGTTATAGGTGGTTATAACCTTATCTTGAGACCCTTCATTAGTAAATGATGCCCACATTAAAGTGTACTAAATAACAATGGGTCCCAAACAGCAGCAAACAGCAACGCGGCAGGCCCAGAAGGAGATGGCGGGACTAACTCGAAT
Source organism: Noctua janthe (assembly GCA_910589295.1). NCBI lineage: Eukaryota > Metazoa > Arthropoda > Insecta > Lepidoptera > Noctuidae > Noctua > Noctua janthe. The sequence continues at coordinate 831,178 of OU342565.1, read as the reverse complement.
CTTTTCAAAAATATTGGGAAACAACAGCACTGGATAGGGATAAGTGGAAAAAGGAAAGGGAGGCTTTTGCCCTGCACTGGGACACAAATGGCTGATAATAACTAACTGCCTACAAACAAACTTTGTGTTCATAAAATTATGGAAAATAAGCAAGTAATAAACATTCTTATATACATAAACTCACATATTTTACCAATGGGGGGTAACCAGAAACTCCAGAACACCACCTGCTATGCTCCTTACATACTCTTGTGCCTCGTCCACATTCATACATCTGGTTATACACGCACGCTTGTCGAGATTACTACTCACCTGACATTTTTGAAGAATCTCACAATGAGGTCAGTGTATGTCAAGTAACAAAATCACCATACAACTTACCAGTGTGAATATTGACTGCTTTTGTAAAGTACTTTGGCTCCAAATATCCTTTTTCGTTACCACTGGTTAGAATAACACCATTTTCTGACTCATAGAATTTGAAACCATCTGCTAGGGCTCCTACAAGGTTTATGTATATGTGGACTTCTGTGTCCCGGCGAAAGCCACTGATCACGGAAGCATCCTGCAACGTTCCTTTAGCTAAATGTATGTGTTTGCGCTTCATACGACTTAAGCCTTCATTTTTTATTTGTGGCCAGCATTTTAAATATGTGCCATGAATTACTGTGTTGTATTTGGGCTGAAATGAGAACTCTATTAATAGTGACCATAAAACTACTTATCAAACATATTTTGGACTAGCTGTTGCCCGTGACCATCTTCCACATGAAGTTAATATAAAAATATTACTTCCTATTTGAATAGAATTTTGTGTACAATTTCCAAAGTTTTAAAATTTATTTCCTTTCTAAAAATAAAAGTAGCTTAAGTTACTCCTTATAACAGCAGCTATCTGCCAGTAAAAGTCCCGTCAAAATCGGTCCAGCCGTTTCGGATATTAGCCGAAACAAACAAAATGAAAAAAATGTTTGTTTTGTTATAAGTACCTTAAATACTTTCATATGCATTCAGTAAAAAGCTGTTATTTTGAATTACAAACAGACACTTCAATTTTATTTATTTGTTTAGATAAAACATGTGTTAAAACCTGAGTAATGGGAATGAGGTCAGCGTCAGAAACTTCAGTGATAGTGTGTCCTTGGTTAGCTTTGATCTCCAGGCAGTTGGTTGTGGGGTTGTGCCTCAGTTTGAACCTCTGTTTATCATTGATCTTTACAACTTGTTCAATGTCTGATGTGCTGTATTTGCCTATGAATGTTTTGTGCAGCAATATTTTGTTTACATCTAAATATCCTTCTGGGCTGAAAAGAATGAAAAAATATTTTTATAAACTCAAGTAGTCCACATTAGTCCTGGACCAAAAGAACTGGAAGTCATGGGGACAAGCTTGTGCCCGGCAGCAGCTTTTCAGTGGCATCATACCCTCCCAGAGTCAGGATTTGTGCCCAGTTAATGGCGATTCCCCATATTACATAATAGCTGTTGCCCGCAACCTTCGTCCGCATGAAATTATTATTGAAATACTATTTTCTGTGTTTGCAACATTTTTCATTGATGCTCCGCTCCTCTTGGTCATACCATGATGTTATATAACCTATCCTAAATATTCCTCAATAAATGGGCTATCCAACACTAATAAGAATTATTTTTCCTGAGATTAGCAACCAAACAAACTGTTCAGCTTTATAATATTATTAGTATAGATGACTTAAACATAACTGGCAAAATGTGGATGTAATCTTTAGAATTAATTGTATGTTGAAACTTCAAACTCGTGATTTAGGATTAAATAATAATTGAAATAAGAGCAGAAGTATACACATGAAAGCAGGTCAACTTCAAAGCCGTATATCTGTTAATCCAGAACATGGTCTACATGCAAGCAGTTCAAGCCTCTTCCAAAATTTGTGTGTTCAACTATGAGTAGGGATAGCTTTTGATCAGAAGGTTGTCTTCAGGGTGTCTTTTTTTTATAATCAACAGGTGAACACAGCCTACAGAATCTACTATTTACAAAATTTGTCATAAGTCCTTTATCTGATAATTGTTGCAGATAATAATTACAGAAATTGAAAATAAACACCAGAGGGAAATTAGTTTCAAACTACAAATTAATCTACATTTGAGAATTTATAATCATTCAAAAACTTTCTTTTTTTACTGGATCGTAAAAATTTCAATGTCAAACGTGACCTCCTTGATGTCTGCATTTTAATGAGGGCACACAACACAAATTAAACTAAGTACCTAAATTGCAAAGACGCATAGTTGACACGATCCAATTCAAATCGCGCCCCGTTTCGGTTGCATCTCAACGGGACAACAGCTATACAAATTGACATTCATTAGTATATTTATTTATGTACATACAGCTGTGGCGACTAAGGTGTCGGAGATGACTAGCGAACATACCTTAGCCTGAAACCTTCTCGGACTGCTCCGTGCCGTAGCAGCCAAGATAACGCTTTACTCAACTGAATGTCTTTGTTATTCCTGCAAAAAAAAACATGAACTGGATTTAATAATAATAATAATACTGGACTCCTAAACACAGCGCGTCATTCAGAGTCAACGTACATTTAATTTTGTCAACGAAATATGTTTACGATGCGTGCGATACTACTGGAATAAACCCGTGTTTACCACTAATTATGGAACTTTGTTTTATTTTGTCAATCAAGTCTTACACGACTTGAAATTTTGCGAGATTGTGTTTTAGAACAGAAAACTAGAAAACAAAGGATGCGGTTGTCTTCGCAAAAACGCATGCGTTATTTTCCCGTAAATTTGACATATGTCGTTGTTTGTTTAAAAAAACAGTGTTGCCAAAGTAAATCCCAGCCAGACCCAAATGTGGCAGTGACGTTTACAAATTTTTGTAAACGTCACTGCCACATTTCACACACAGATTTTTGTCAATCATGGCATGTCTACTGTAAAATCATAAGAATATTTTAGGCTGACTACTTACACTGTCACGTCATAGAATGAGCTGAGCTCCTTGGCTACATTCCCAAGTCAGAAAAAAAACATTTTATTTTTTGGTTTTGCCTGCGGTAATTTCTCAGCTGCCCGGAGTCAGGATTTGTGCCTAGTTGAATAAAATAGGCTAACCCTCTAATTCATATTAGATGAGTTGAGGTTATGTATTTAATATACATACTTTCCTTGCCCACCATTCCACTGGGCATCGACGACGGTCGAAGAATTTTAAATCTCACGTTGTATTCTCAGACCATATCTTGTACTATCCAAATTAAAATACATGTCCAACACAGGCGCGGTTCTAGAATGGGGGGGGGTCACAGGGGTCATAACCCCCCCCCCCCAATCATACACGCCAAATTGATAAACCTTCTTAACCTTTTCACCGCCACGGACTTCAATAGAAGTTTCATATTTCCGTGCCACCAGCGCCACGACTTCATTAGAAGCTCTTAATTTTTAACTACCCATTAAAAATAAATGTACTGTATTTGAAAGCTTCGTTTCATTTTATTATTTAATATAGCACTGTCTAATACCATGTTTTTTACTTTTCCACACAAAAGTAGCCCTTATTTGTCTTAAAATCGGCAAAAACAAAAATTTCGAAAATTTTTAATGTCCCCAGAACGCCAAGGACTTGGAATATAGTCGGCCAGTGATGTGACGCGAAAGTTATCACTGTTTGATTTCGCCCGTTGAAATATTTATAAATAGTGCTATTGAAAACAATTTGAGGTCAATAAAATATGAACTTAGTTAACTACTTTATAACAAAAGGAAAATAGACGAATTTCGACCTTCAGATAGTTGCCGATCCGGAATTACATAGTTGTTATCAATCCTTGTCGATAATTATATTCCCATCTCTAAAAAACAATTGGTTTTCCGTGCCCCGGACGCCACGGACTATAATAGAAGTCGTTCTATGACGTCATAAGCACATTAGCACACGGCTGTCAAGGTCACTTTGGCATAGTGCAGCAGTCAGCACCAATCAGGACGCGCACGTATACTTTTTTCAATTTGTTTTATTTTTACTAATAATTTTAAACAATAGTGAAAAATGAATGAAGAACTGGGTTCGGATGAGCTGTCGCTGCCCGTCCGAACGAATGTATGGGATGATCCGTGGGAATGCTCGGCGTGAGTGCTGTGGGCCCGCGGCTTTAGAATGGCCGGCCTGATGGGTAAACGCTACCGTTACACGAGTGAAGAAAAGAACAGAAACAAAGCTTTAAAAACAGTGCTGTGATAGGTACACTGCTTCAAATTTGTTATAATTTAAATACATACTTACTTTCCATTTCAAAAAACACGGTGAAAAACACTTTACATACGGTGGAAAATTCTGTCGCTTAGATACCTACGGCAAAAAACATTGACTTAACGTTAAAAAAACACGTGACTAGACAAAAATAAAGAAGAAAAACCACAGACCACATCCTTAATCACAATTGATTTATCGTCCTATGAGCGCCAAGGACTTGAAGAAATGAAGTCAAAGAATGACGTCATGAAACAAATGGAGATGTACCTCATTTCTTAGAGCTCTAATGGAGTTAAGTTTTCGTTTCTTTGATATTTATAATTTATACTGGTATTTCTTACTAGGGATAATGTGAAATAGAACAAATATGACAATATTTAATCAGTTTTTATTTATATTCGTAAAATTATAAATAAAACTTAACTTAAAGCGTGTAAATCTCAGTCATCGATATGACAATACGTGTACGTTGGCGGTGAAAAGGTTAAAATAGCTTTTTTTGGACATAAAATATTACCTGATTTCCCGCTTAAGAGAAACTAACGTTTTTCGAGACAAAATTCTAAAATTTACGAGCTCGCTTCGCTCGCTTATGCATCTGAGTTACTTTTATTCTCATCTATGCATGAATGAACAAATAAAACCTAGTACACGGAGCGGAGGCAGGCTGATTAAATTTTAAGCTCTCTTCTCTCGCTTTTGCATTCTATTAGTATCAAGAGCGGATCCGGTAGGGGGGATAAGGCCGGGCGTCATGACCACCCCGCCTGGGTTAGGCCTAGGTCGACAGTGATCATGTTTCTGAACTCATTGATTTAAATAAAATAAATAGAGGTCCGGCTCGCTTCGCTTGCTCTTACGTTCATTTCATCTTAAAATTTGAAAAAATATAATTAATTTTATTTTCTCTTGCGTCTGAGTACCTACACAACGAATGGTCAAAAGAAAATCTAACCTACCCGATGTAGTGCTAAAATTTTCGAGCTCGCTTTGCTCGCTCTGACATTCTACATTCTTTTCAGTATATCTTTATAAACTGACACAATTTCTGAAAGCTAAAGATTCACCTCCCAGAAATAAGCCCTTGATTGTTTTGTTTATTTAAATCCAGAGATGGTTGACATAATTTCGTTTTTCAAAAGTTGTTGATAATGGTTTAACCACCTGACATAGCTAAACCGTTACAGATTTTACACAAATGTGTTTCAAAGGTACAAAGCTCACCCGTTAGCTCATTCAGACCCTGTCAAATAGCTTTTTTCAACTAATTTTTGATTGATCATAACCTCAAAATAGTAATTTCATTTTTGTAAAAGTGTCGGAAATGCCATTATGGTCAGTGTTAAATCTTTTGAGGTAGTATTTAGACATGCCATCGAGTATTTTAAAGATGATCTGATGAAGACACAACAATGTTGAATTGAGTACATTTGTCTATAGCGCCGTGGGCTTTTTCTTTTCGTTATTACCTTGTATGTTTCAAATGGCTGGATGGATTTAGATTTACGACGATTAGAGTCCCAATCAATTTCATCGCAGTACTAGAGGTAATTTCAGAGAAATGTGTGCGTTTGAGCGTTCGAAATATCGTAGTGTGTAGTCTCATGCAGTGCAGCGGGAGTAAACAATACAATATTGGTCCGTAACCGCATTTTATCAAATCCAAGCATTTATAGCGCATCGGCTTGTAAGGCATTATTTAAATATTTTATTTCAATTAGTAGTCATTATATAAGTAGTCATAAACATAAAAAAAATTGAATTGGATAGATAAACACCTTAAGTTTTATAATATTACATACTTATTGACATTTTCAACATAATATTCTTACGAATAGACGACGGTTTTGCGCATTATTTTATTGGGTTTTTTCAGTGTGAACCACATTTTTTTTAAAGTACTAATTGAACTAATTTTAAAATAAAAAATCGTTGACTTTGAAGTTGAAATACAATATGCCCAGTATTTACGATTTTTATCAGATTAAAATTCATTACCAGTTAGCCAAAAACTCTATTGAAAAACCTGGCGTTACGTGCTTACGTATGTTTGATTTTTATTTTTCTTAATTTATGTTGGGTGGTTGTCAAAATTAAAATTCTTACACTTATTAAAAATATAGTTGATATACAACTGTACATTAAATAAATACCAGATACCTTATGGTTATTGAGAAATATGCGCTGAAAAAAGCAGTATTTTCTGTTTTTAGGCCACGAAATTGAAAGGGACTCTTGTATCATTAGATTCGTCTCAAAAACCACCGTGTTTACAATCATTTTACAATTTGCAGTTGGGATTTTTTTATTTTTTAAATTAAACGTTCCTTGTTAGTTGTACTATCCCACACAAATTCTTGTAATGAATTATTTTTACACTGGGCTGAGGCCTCATTAGTGCTCATAACAACGCATTGTATGCCACACCTGCGTTAAGACGACGCACGCCATCGTAGCGCACCGTCTTAATATTTCAGGATTCTTTCGACAATGAATTTGAACAAACGATGAATGATTTGTTCTATTGTTGCTTTTTTTACGCCACCACCGAAAGAAACATGGAAATCGTACAAGATTCTGAATATCTATAATATTGATGATCAGTTTAATTATGATGTCAGTCCGTCGTCGCATCCCGTGAGTTCCGACCATAGATAATACACTACATAATACAAGAGTTCCGACAGTGCAGCGCATCACCTTGCGCCCGCTTCGTCTCTCGTCCGTCGATCCGTTGAAAAGCGCGTCGCGAGCGACGACGCAACGCTTATTGTGGCATGTCAAAAAAATATATGTTAAACGAAACAGCGGGGATGCAGCGCAACGCAACGCACTAATGAGGCCTCGCTCTAACTATAGTCTGTTTTTTTAATCTCGGAGACTAAATTGACAAGGTATAAATGGCAAACTGACATAAATTTCAATAGCATTTAAGTCAGTTTTGACATTTTCATTTGTCAATTTAGTCTCCGAGATTAAAAAACAGACAAGTTAATTTATCACATAGAGGAAGAGCTCTAGAGTTGGCAAGGAGCGAATCGCCGAATAATCTGCCACTTGCAGCAGGCGAAGTAAACACAATATCATACAGCACACTATGGGAGTTTACAATCATACACAGAGACATGCATCCTATTGCTACAAACAAACACGAAGCAAAAACAACCACAAGATAAAGAAACTCACACGCATTGACAAATTGGCGTGTGTAACACCACCTTAACAAGTCGAGTTAGAACGTACGACGGGAGGCAGACACCTCAGCCCACGCCACCGCGCACACCTCCAGTGGACCATGAAGCGCCAGAGCATACGCCACGCTCTCAGTTACTATTGTTATTTTTCTATTGTTTTACCTGCTCTGTTTGTTTGGTGCCACTGTCAGAGAATTTTCTTAGTGGTTGTGTATTTGGGCTATTGAATGAGTTCACGCACGTTACGCACGTACTCGACGTAGTTACCTACTCATAATAATAATTCGTTATTTTTTTATGTTAACCTGACTTCTATCAATTTCTTCAGGCACATGCACAAGAAAACTATTAAACCTTGAAGAAACTGTAGTAAGTAACTGATAACTGAACTATAAAAATATTTTATTTAGCCCCTGTACTACTTTTGAGCTACCAATCATCATCATTCTCTTGCCCTTATCCCAATTCATTTGGGGTCGGCGCAGCATGTCTTCTTCTTCCATACTTCTCTATTACTCGTCATCTCGCCAGACACCTCCTTTCTTGCCATATCATTCTTTACACAGTCCATCCATCGTTTCTTTGGTCTTCCTCTACTCATATACCCATCCACATTCATACTCAAAACTTTCCTCACAACATTTTCCTCATTCCTCCGCATCACATGACCATACCACGACAACCGATTACCACACAACTTTTCAGTCACCGGCGCCACTTTCAAACTTCCTCTTATATACTCATTTCTTATTTTATCCATTCGCGTAACACCACACATCCCCCTTAGCATTCTCATCTCCACCACATGCAAATGCCTTTCATTCATCCCTTTTGTGGCCCAACATTCTGATCCATACAAGACAGCAGGTCTAACCATAGTTTTATAAATCTTCCCCTTAAGTTTAAGGGGAATGCGGGAGTCGCAGATTGTTCCCGTGACCTGCCGCCATTTCATTCATCCCGTGTTAATTCTGTGCTTTACACTACGATCTATTTCGCCATCGGTTTGCACGAGTGAACCGAGATACCGAAAGTCGGAGCAGACAGGAAGAAACGCGCCATTAAGCGCTATGGCTCCAGAACTAGAGAGACTGCCGAAATCGCAGAACATGTATTCAGTTTTAGTTCTGCTGATTTTCAAGCCAACATTCTCCAGCTTCTGTTGCCGTTTCTCCAATCTGCTCTGGATCTCAGATCCATCTTCACCGACAAGAACAATGTCGTCGACAAACAGCATGCACCAGGGTGCCTCTTCCTGTATGTCCGATGTCAAAGCGTCCATAATCAACAGGAAGAGGTAAGGACTTAAAGCCGACCCTTGATGCAAGCCTACAGCCACATTGAACTCATCGGTGTTGCCAGCAGCTGACCGGACGTAGGTACAAGATTGACTGTACATAGCACGAATTAACTCTACATACTTCCCAAGTATACCTTTCTCTTTCAAGGCCCACCACAACACATCCCGAGGCACCCTATCATACGCTTTCTCCAGATCAATGAACACCATGTGCAAGTTTTTGTGTGCACGTCTATACTTCTCGCACAATTGGCGGAGTGCAAAAGTGGTGTCCATTGTTCCTCGACCTGGCATAAACCCAAACTGAAATTTGGGTAATCTCACTCTCCTCTCGCAATCTTTTCTTTATCACTTTCTCCCATACTTTCATACTATGTGACATGAGCTTTATCCCCCGATAGTTGTTGCAGTCTTGCACATCACCTTTATTCTTGAAGATGGGCACTAGCGAACTATGCACCATTCTTGTGGGATCGCTCCTTCATACAACAACTTATTGAAGAATAAAGTCAGCCACATACATCCGTCTTCTTTTAAGCACTTCCATACTTCTACTGGTATTTCATCAGGGCCCATGGCCTTTCCATTTTTCATACTTTGAACTGCCTTCCTCACTTCATCTATGCTAATTCATACACTTCATATGATTCATATCTCTCGTTCTCCTTTCTCTCGCTTTTGTAATCCGGTAGAGCTCCTTCTGGCCTCTAGGACTGTCCAGTGAGTCATATAACTTCTCCTGTGCCTTAGCCCTGGAAACTGGTACCGCCTTTTTTGCCTTTCTCTTCCATTCTTTATAGATCCTCTTCGCTTTGAGCTACCAATGTACCACGAAATTTTTGCATCGTAACAGCGTAAAAAGTATGTCGAGATTGTGATTGTACTTTAATAAAACCAAAGAGAATAAAACCATGTTAGAGCTTATTTAGTACTTACTTGTGATACAAAACACCATGGTTTTGCAGATTTGAAATGGCAGAATCGGTTCATTACAACAAATTAATAACTGCACAATTGCCTCGTTGGTTGAGTAGTCGCAAGTACAACTGCTGTGCATGTGGTCCTTGATTCGGTTCCTGGGTTAGGCAAAGAGTTATTGGGTTTTTCCATCAGGATTTTTCAATAGCAGCCACGGAGGTTGAATTGTGCCCGGTTGATGGCAATATACACATGCCTATTACATGGAACCTTAAGTGAAAGGTATGTGTACTATAAATTAGACCTTTGCCAAACCCTTTGGGTATTACAGGAGTGACGTTATATTATGTTATGAAACTGCACCGGTACTTGACTATTTTTATAGAGATACTGAGTGGTAATTGCAGCTATGCCAACTTCAGCTTATTCCTCTATGTGTCATCAGCATTGAAAAAAGAAAAACAGTACTAAAAGAGCTAACTCATAAACTAGTGAATGACAGACAATAAAATTAAATGGGACCACCGCGCAGGCTGCCTCTACAAAATTACACATAAATCGGCCCAGTAATCGGTGTAAATACATTGTAGAGATTCATGAAAAATGCCGAATGCCTATATCCTGTTTTTTTAGAAGTTATTTATAAGGCCAGATAGATGATGATGGTGGGAAATATCGCGGTGGTCCCATTTAATTTATGTGATGTGTACTCTTATGTTAAATTATTTTGTTAAAAAACTAAATATATGGAAAAAAATATTTAACTAAATCGAATAAATAAAAGAAACAATATAGATTTCGCTTATTTCTAGATAATAATTTAAAACTATAACCCTGTGAATACCATGAACAACTAACTGAAGTTACTAAATCGTATTAGTTGTGTGTGAATTAAACATGCAATAATGGCACTTATTTTTTATGAAAGTCAAAACTGCGTGTATTTTCGAATTTCCATAAACAGTGCTGTTAAGCACTGACAGAAAATCAATAAAGTGTGTGGAATAGACAATGAGGCATAGACTGAGGTCAGCTGACTTCATATTCTATCATTGGTCTTGTGATAAGTTGTGATCCTCCGCCATTCTCGGTCCGACTTTTCCGTCTTTCTCGTCCCGTGAGTTGGATTTTAAATATTAAAATATTGTAATTTGTACATTATTAAGTTGGTTATTCTAGGTGCATGTGTTATTGACTGTGGATACCCTTGCTTTCTTCCTAATTTGCGGTAAGATTGTTCCTGATTCTGCCATAGTATTTCCCTCTTGAGAACCATGTAATGTCACGCATTATTAAGATATTTCCGTTTTTTTCCGGTATAGTTTCGATCTAAAGTGTTATTAGTACGCCTTTAAGTATTAATTACAAGGGATATTGGTTTTTAACGCAAGTATGTCACTAATATTGAGTTAATTATCGTTCCACCCTTTTATCATGTGACTATGTGTGAACGATATTATTTGTATCTGGACACTTCAGCTCCTTCAGTATTTGCTAAAGTTCTCCACTGTATCTGTGCTGTGTCTGCTTAAGTATCAAATATTGCTAATTAATGCAGGGGCAGGCAGTTTTCTAAGAGCGTACCTAACTATAGGTTCCTGCTATATTTGTATGTACTTATCTCAGTTTGACCAAAATCAAACTACTATATGATAAACTTAGTGTTTCATACATCAAAATTTAAAATGTTGAACTAAGCGGGCCTGTCGTAACATTCCTATTAGAATCTACTTTGTAAAATTAATTTTTATTTGTTAACAACCAATAACCCCTTGTGGCAAAGAATTGGGGTAGTTCTTTTTTAATGGGTCACACTTAGAGTTACATAAAGCTCTTCTCTCCTCTGTGCCTTTGATTTAGTATCTCATGTTACTTATCTCTTACTACATTTTTAATAATTCTGTGCCTTACTCATAGACATCTCATCAGTTACTGAAGCTTGAGATGTCAGGGAATGTGTGATGTTGATTCAGGTGTGTAGATGAGTACTAACTTAGGTTTTCAATAAATTAACTCTTGATTGGTTCTAATGTCTATTTGAAATTGGTAAGTGATGAACTCATGCATATCAGCTATTATATGTATAATATTCAGAAATTGTTACATAAAACACTAAAAATTTTCATCAGAAAACCTAAATCTTTTGTCTTTCTTAATGTGAACCGAAATTTGGGTCATATGACTTTGTCCTATGGAAAAATCAATACAGCAAGTCCATTACTTCAAACTGTAAAACTGCATTCTCTTATCTTTGTAGGTATATTCTTTTGGCTATTTCGTAAAATTTATTAGTCAAGTGTGCTTATAAGATTACTCTACAAAACCTAGAACTCACTGACTGTTCTATCTATTACATATGGGTCAAGGACAAAACCTATGTTGACTAAAAAGAAGAAGGCTCCTATACATATATAAAAGGCAACTATAATTCTTCCCATTAACATTTTATTTTTTCCAAAATGTTCTTATAAAATGAGAATTGACATTGATGGATTAATGTGTTTATCAGTGCTCATTGATAAAAGTTTTTAGTCAGCTGATCTGCCAGTCTATGGTCTTAGTCACACCAGTAATACTGGCAGCACAGTGTTGTCTAAACTTTTTCAATAGGGTATGTTTTACATTTTTTCATAAATTCGGTCATATTTTTCTGTAGTCTTCATTAATTAGGTCAACATGTCATCAATATTGATGATAGTTTGCTCTTAGCAGGATAAGGAATCAAAAAAGAATTTGGTGATGTTACACTGTGAACTGTAAATAATGGCAATATCAAGAACAATCTTTCAGTCTTTGTGTGATACTTCTATACTTGCATGTACAGACTATGTTGTGATAGATGAAGTGTGTATAAAGTACCATTGCATTATTAACACAATAAAAATCTTACTTCTTGCAGCAATGGGATTACCCACTACACTTCTTTATACCACTTATTAATGCAAAAAAAAAAGACTTGTATAAGCTATATAATACCGTAGTATCTCCAAACTGAGCTACTTCGATTGACTCTTAAAACAAGAACAAAAAGTTAATAAATGTTTATTTTTTTGTCCATTTATAGAATTAACAATTCAAGATGAACAGAGCGGGGTTGAAGACTATAGGTGATGAGGAGAATGAGGAGAGGTTCGGTTTTGTCTTCGCCGTGTCCGGTCCCGGTATGTAAACATCAAGTTTGTAACTTTAACTTGGTGATCTTAGATTCTGCCTTTTTTGGGGAAAATGCATGAATGCGTAAATGTATGTATGCAGATGACAGTTCCAGAGCTCTTTGGAATCATGTGGGATTTGGATGGTTCTAGCTTAAGTCAAATGTAGCTACGAATTTGTCATTAAATATTTAGGTCGCAACATTATGAACGTACATTACGTCTTTATGTCGTATTTGGCACCAGATTCTATTAATTGTGATACGACATAGATGCTCTCAAAAAAATTGAAGTCTTTTGGATCAGCTTGTCAAACCTTGTAAAAGATCAATACTTAAAATTCACCCTTGAACACCCCCTCATTCCTTGTGGAACCTTTTGTTCGCGGCATCGCCTGCAAGAAAACAGAGGTACATGTTAGGAACCAAGATAAATAAGTACGGTATCCTTTGTGCTAACTACTACTACTAAAGGTCATGGTGTACCTGTGTGCTAAATTTCATCGAAATCTGTTCAGCTGTTAAGGCATGAAAAGATAACAGACTGAACCACAGAGTTATTTTCGTTTCATAATATCAGTATGGAAAATTCCATTTAAGTAATGGCTTCTGTAAAAAGGACGCACATTACGACATTGTTTAAATTATAATATAAGTTGGGCTTGGAATATCGAATTTGGAAACATAAACATACAATTGCCGTGCCTGTGTCTTATACATAGTTTTGAAAAAATCTATGGATTTAGTTTTCTACCGTGCATCATTACCTTGCAACTTGTGGGCAAAACTGCCCTCAATCAATCTGAAGTAGGCTGTCCAGTACGTCCAACTAAATATCCAGTTGAATCCTACAATTTTTTGCACAAAAATAAAACCAGTAATTTTGTTACCGCAGTCGTCACGGCGGAGAAAATGTCCGGATCGGCTATGTACGAGCTGGTGCGAGTAGGGTACAACGAGCTGGTCGGAGAGATCATCCGTCTGGAGGGTGACATGGCTACCATCCAGGTATGTGGACCACTTAGTTCTTACGTTGTAGGATATTATTATCTCGATAGATGCTCATGTCAGTGTCAATCAAAGCGAATAATCGGACATGGTATCGAGTCTCGTCATCGCAACCGAAACGAGGCGAATGTCGTCCTTTAATATAAAACCATGGTCACTCCCTTGACTGTATTAACCAATCAAACCAAAAAAATTAATAGGCTATGTTCTTTTTCGTGTGTTTAGTGCCTGAAGGCTTATGAAACACTAACGAATGTATAGCATCTTAAATGGACATCAATTTGGCTATAAAAAATCATTGGGAACCGCCGATGCTGCTGTTGATGAGGTTATTTGCAATTGTTCGACACAGTGGACCATGAAATTTTGTTGGCCATGTTGGAACCTTATGGTATAACGGAGAACGTTCTGAAGCTATTTCGATCTTATTTGCATAATAGACGTCAATTCGTAGAGATAAAGACGGTAGTGGATGAAGAACAAAAAGTATTGAACTCAAATTTAATGACAGTATTTCGAGGTGCCCTCGGGATTTGTTCCAGGTCCAATTTTCTTCATCCTATTCCTTAATGATTTAATTGAGGATATCAGTAGCGAAGGGTCAATTTTTGTAAGAGGTAAGCCGGAGTACATCATCTTTGATGTGATTGAAGTGCCATGTTTCAAAGGGAAGCCAGTAGGAATCAAGTTGTATGGAACCTTCGCCACTGGAGTACATAAAACAACGTATTACAGACACTAGGCTCGTTATTTTGGCGGATGACGCTAATGCAATAGTGTCTGCAAATAACTTAAATAATTTAGAATTCAAAATTAATAACTTATTAAAAGCTTTTGAACACTGGTTTGCTACAAACAATCTTAAGCTCAATGTAAATTAAAAAAAAATGTATAGTACACATTTTGTTTTATTTACATTGAATTTCACGGTGAATTATAAAAATGGGCGTGGATGGCCAAATCCGAAACTATGACGAATAGCGAAAATTACTCAAAGGAGTCTCGAGCCCGATTTTGTTGAAAATTAAAACTGCATCATTGGATTTTTGGAAAATCGATATTCCTAACTAGGTATCACACCCGTCGATTTTGAAAAAAAAAACGCACTGTATTTTTACACCATTCGATATTGTCGCTAATATGGATTAAATTCTGGGAAGTAATGACATACGAAACTAGTTTTCCTTTTAATTTCGTTATAATATATGTCATTGTCAAAACTTTAAAATCCTGAATAAAGGTGATCTGCAGGATTGCAACGACTATCGGGGGATAAAGCTCAAGTCACAGGCCCTGGCTGGGGGCCTTAAAGTAATTTTTGGCCACCACAGGATAAGTTCGGTTAAGCAGGAACAACCTCAAGTAGATGTTGTACTGCGAGTAGTCATTTCAAAAAAAAAAAAAAAAGGTCAAGTCACATAGTATGTATGAAATTATGGGAGAAAGTGATAGAGAAAAGAGTAAAAGAGGAGAGTAAGATCACCCAAAACCAGTTTGGGTTTATGCCAGGTCGAGGAACAATGGACACCACTTTTGCAATCTGCCAATTGTGCGAGAAGTACAGACGTGCACACAAAAACTTGCACATGGTGTTCATTGATCTGGAGAAAGCGTATGATAGGGTACCTCGGGATGTGTTGTGGTGGGCCTTGAAAGAGAAAGGTATACCTGGGAAGTATGTAAAGTTAATTCGTGCTATGTACAGTCAATCTTGTACCTACGTCCGATCAGGATCTCCAGAGCAGATTGGAGAAATGGCAACAGAAGCTGGAAAATGTTGGCTTGAAAATCAGCAGAACTAAAACGGAATACATGTTCTGCGATTTCGGCGGTCTCTCCAGTTCTGGAGCCATAGGGCTAGATGGCGCGTTTCTTCCTCTCTGCTCCAACTTCCGATCTTATTTTGGTTCACTCGTGCAAACCGATGGCGAAATAGATCATAGTGTAAAGCACAGAATTAACACGGGATGGATGAAATGGCGGCAGGTCACGGGAACAATCTGCGACTCCCGCATTCCCCTTAAACTTAAGGGGAAGATTTATAAAACAATGGTTAGACCTGCTGTCTTGTATGGATCAGAATGTTGGGCCGCCAAAGGGATGAATGAAATGCATTTGCATGTGGCGGAGATGAGAATGCTAAGGGGGATGTGTGGTGTTACGCGAATGGGTAAAATAAGAAATGAGTATATAAGAGGCAGTCTGAAAGTGGCGCCGGTGACTGAAAAGTTGTGTGGTAATCGGTTGTCGGTTGGTATGGGCATGTGATGCGGAAAATGTCGTGAGGAAAGTTTTGAGTATGAATGTGGACGGGTATATGAGTAGAGGAAGACCAAAGAAACGATGGATAGACTGTGTAAAGAATGATATGGCAAGAAAGGAGGTGTCTGATGAGATGACGAGTGCCGCGCTGACCCCAAATGAATTGCGATAAGGGCAAGAGATACTTTTGACCGCAGTTAATCTGTCAAAACTACTTTTGACCGCAGTTAATCTGTCAAAACTACTTTTGACCGCAGTTAATCTGTCTATACTACTTTTGACCTCTGTTAATCTGTCAAAACTACTTTTGACCTCTGTTAATCTGTCAAAACTACTTTTGACCGCTGTTAATCTGTCAAAACTACTTTTGACCGCAGTTAATCTGTCAAAACTACTTTTGACCTCTGTTAATCCGTCAAAACTACTTCTGACTGCTGTTAATCTGTCAAAACTACTTTTGACCGGTGAAAAATACATATTTTAACAATAACTACATTTACTTAGAAACTTATTAGGTTGTTAGGTTTTTTTTTGTGACCCTTTGCAAAACAATATGTTGAAGTAATTCCAGCCCTAGGTAATTACAACGTTCTGAAACAACATATTTTAAATGGAGAAAAAGCATTTTAACATAATAAGGATTTTGACTGACACCAGTCAAAAGTGGTTGTGGCCAGGACACAACCGTTTAGCTGGTAGTGGTCCCCCCCCCCCCCCCACTTGTGCCTAACAAAAATTAGCACTTTATAAGTTTAATATTTCACAAAAGAATCCGTTAATCAAAAAACACTAAGGGGTACGCGAGAAAAAAAAATCCGCACTTTACGTGTAGGTACAGGGATACCTAAAAAAAAATACTTTTCGAGATTTTATTTTACCACTTTGTCGGCGTAACAAATCTGTATATCCATGCAAAATTGCAGCTTTCTAGTACTAAGATTCTTTGAACTAAGCTGCGGACAGACAGACGGACATGGCGAAACTATAAGGGTTCCTTTTCTTGTTGGCTACGGAACCCTAAAAATTAGATTTTTATTTTCGTTTTTCCTTTGTTTGGACCTTTTGTTTTATTGTATTATTAATTATTTTAAATTGAATGTGTATTATTTTCGTTTTGAATTTGTTATACTATATGTATTATCTTTGACATGTTTTTCGATTGTAATGTTTTAATGGTACTTTATTATTTAACATTTTATTTTACAAAATTTCTACACAATGTTTATTGTTCCGAAATAAATGACTTTTGACTTAAATAGGCTACGCATTATCAACAAGATGTCAATGAATTTCCTTAATGGTTTTCATGACATAACATCACGCCTGTTAGGGTTAGGCAGACGTGTACCTAATAGTATTATGCTTAAATCCCATGTAAAAGGGGCGAGCCTTTTACTGTCAACCGGGATCCAGATGTGGCAGAAATTCCTGATGGAGAAATCCAATAAAACTTTACTCGACCTGGGAATCGAACCCATTAAAGGTTTTGAATGTCAGAAAAACAAAGAAAGCGAAGCTACAATCACAGACACAAGGCATAATAACTTGCGGAAGTACTGTAGTTGCCCATTCCAAGGCGTAGATCTCTATGGAGAAGAATGGCCAAGAAACTCCATGGACACTCTTTCCAATCAAAATAATGTTACAAAATTTTGGTTCCATCACTCGTGCTCAGCAGTCGTGCTTGCAACCAGTATGCAGTAGACCAACCGGTTAATAGTTTAGTTGGATTATTTTAAACAGCCTCGTGACACGTCTATAAATGTGCTCACTTATAATTTAATTCATATTTACTTATAAGGTTTTCAACAAAATATGTTTTCGTTCCTAACAAACTAATGATGTTATTTTACATAGGTATACGAAGAAACATCAGGTGTCACTGTGGGTGATCCCGTACTGCGTACCGGCAAGCCTCTGTCAGTAGAGCTGGGCCCTGGTATCCTGGGTTCCATCTTTGACGGCATCCAGCGTCCTCTGAAGGACATCAACATGCTCACTAACTCCATCTACATCCCCAAGGGTGTGAACACGCCCAGTCTGGCCAGGGATGTAGCCTGGGAATTCAACCCCATGTCTGTTAAGGTGGGTACACTAAGGGTGGCTTTTTAATTGACTTCTAATAAAGGAGGAGGTTAAGTATTCGGCCGTCACCTTTTTATTGTAAGGATCTTTAAGTGTGATTAAAGATTTTCTTTTCATTTCCGGGGACTGGGCATTTCTCCTGTATTGTGGGTGCGTTTACAAACATTTAAATTCACATACACAAACAGCTAGACCCGGAACAACTGCCTGTAGGCAATACAAATATTTGATCTGTTTATAATTTTTTTGTAGAGTTGTGGGTTCAATCAAACCCAGACAGCCAACTTTGTCTAAATTGTGTAATTTCCACTGCTCTCAAAACTATGAAGGAAAACATTGCGTCACAGCCCACTCCCTCTGATAAAGGGGAGACCTCTGTCCCAGCAGTGGGAACACCACAGGCTGGGTCAACAGCTTTCATAACTATGAAACAATAATAAATGTCTGTTGCTCAGATCGGCTCGCACATCACCGGCGGAGACCTGTACGCCATCGTGCACGAGAACACGTTGGTCAAGCACAAGATGCTGATCCCGCCCAAAGCGAAGGGAACCGTCACCTACATCGCGCCCGCCGGCAACTACAATGTTACTGTAAGTACTAATTACTACTTGTTTCAACTGTTCTCATAATATATTTCAAGAAAAAAAAAATGCTTAGAAATGCGTCAACTGATATATTATAGTATAATAGAACTAACTGTGCCCCGCGACTTTCGTCCGCGTGAAATTAGCGGTGCGAAATGACCTTCTCATACCTACCAAATATACATAAAAAATCAGTCGAGCCGTTTCGGAGGAGTGCGACGACAAACACCGTGACACGAGATTTTTATATTTGTCACCGTAAAATTGTAAATACCGTTAGTCAGTTCAGTTTCTCAGATTGTAAACTGTCGAAAGATTGTGAACCGTAGCATACTGATTAAAATTTAACGCATTATTTTTCGGTAGATTATAATCTATCTATAGTGCAACCGTCGAATTGTGAAATGGCATGAGACGGATCGCACCTCGCGCGCTGATTGGTTGAACGTCATGTGCCCCGCGCCGCCATATATTATATAAGATATGATCTTACGTATTATTTATGTTATTTCCATTTAAACCAATCTCGACTTTGCCAATATTGCTATACCTTAGCTTATCAGAATGCCTTGATACTCAGTATGTAACATTGTCTTCAAAACGGATTTTTAGTTTAATCTCGAACGCAGAACTTTTGCCTAGCAAAGTGTCTACGTAGTTTAACAGTAACTTAACAGACACAGGATTTATCTATATATTTGACTCGACTATGGCAGGGATCGATCGCTTGTGTTTAAGACATAGAGTTACCTTTGGCAGTTGCCTTACAAATAAACTGTTGCCCCTTATGATCATCGCCATAAGAAACAAGTTGCTATAAGTTCCCCTCGCGGCCCAGGACGTGGTGCTGGAGACGGAGTTCGACGGCGAGAAGGAGAAGTACAGCATGTTGCAAGTGTGGCCTGTGCGCCAGCCGCGCCCGGTGGCAGAGAAGCTGCCGGCCAACAACCCGCTGCTCACCGGCCAGAGGGTACTCGACTCTCTGTTCCCGTGAGTACATGACACATTTTCATTGCCGAGAAGACTAAAATGCAAAAGCGACATTTAAATATTACATTCTTAAAATATACATGCGATAGACGGAAAGCATAAAATATTGCAAGAGCCAACTTGTTGCCTTTGGTACAAGAGTAACATGTCAAACTTGACAATTATGTAATTTTGCTTTAAGGTTCACTGGGGCATTGTTACATTTTTTATGACATTTCTTCTTGACTTTTTGCCAGGAAGAAAATCTATGTCCATTATATTGTAAAGTTCTTAATACAAAAAGACTAAGGTATTCATTTTAATAAGAACTTTATTCAGTCGCAATAAATATAAAAATACAAAAACTGGTTCAAAGGTTTAAAGATAGAACTCGTGTTATAACAAGACTGACAAGGTTTTAATGTGTTTTTGCGTGTGTGCAGCTGTGTCCAGGGAGGTACCACGGCCATCCCCGGAGCCTTCGGTTGCGGTAAGACTGTCATCTCGCAAGCGCTGTCCAAGTACTCCAACTCCGATGTCATCATCTACGTCGGTTGCGGAGAGCGTGGTACGTACACACTTCTTGACTGGCATCTGTTTCTAATTGTTGTTTTTTTAGGAGGTTACAACTTTCTACATTCACTGTGGAACTTTTTGAAATACCTCATAAGTAAAAAAGAAATAGAAAAAAAAAATACAGCTTTTATTCAACAGTTTATGAGGCAGACAATCAGTAATACTAGGTTTTCAAACAACCATCAATTAAATTTCCTACCCTAATTCAAAGCCTTAGTTTATTGTAATGGTTTTAAAATAGTAAGTAGGATGTACTCCTTTCGGTTCGTACAGGTGGCGTTCTGTGAACTCTGCCAAAGAGAAAAAGTCATGAGTTAATATATAATTTGTGTGCAGGTAACGAGATGTCTGAGGTACTGCGAGACTTCCCCGAGCTCACCGTGGAGATCGGGGGCTTGACTGAGTCCATCATGAAGAGAACTGCGCTGGTCGCCAACACATCCAACATGCCTGTCGCCGCGCGAGAGGCTTCCATCTACACCGGTAACTACATGCGTCATGAACTTCCCGATGCTTTCAGCGAGACCTGAGTGCTTTCCACCTGGGTGTTACCGCGGCCCACTTGGGAATATTTAAATCGGCTCCGCATTCTGCACCAGCAAGGACAATTTCACAGCTGAGGTTTCTCGGACGGCTTCGATCTATAATGCGTAATGGATGTAAAAAGACGAAGCCGAAAGGCAATCGTGCTACCCTTTATTGCAATATTTTTTTTTGTTCTGGACCATACCTGGGAAACTTTTAGTTACGCAGATATTGGAGGTCAAAGTATAACTTATTCAGACGTTTTTAAAAGAAATACAAGTTTAACATGACGTTTGCACTATTCAGTGCATCCATCAGGCGTTTTGAGTGCATTACATTGAGTCCTACCGTGATTGTATACCCCAAAAAGTTGGGTTAGTGGGTCGTCCTAGGGGCGAAGGTCTCCCAGGAATTATTTTTGCGTAAAGTTGCTTAGTTTGATGTACAGAATGCTTGGATTTCGGCTTCGTAAAAGGCCAACAGCGCCAAATGTCAACATCAACGTCAGTGGAACTCAGTATACCATTGTATTCCGCAGGTATCACCCTTTCCGAGTACTTCCGTGACATGGGCTACCACGTCTCCATGATGGCGGACTCCACGTCCCGCTGGGCGGAAGCCTTGCGTGAGATCTCGGGTCGCCTGGCCGAGATGCCGGCCGACTCCGGCTACCCCGCCTACCTGGGCGCGCGCCTGGCCTCCTTCTACGAGCGAGCGGGCCGCGTCAAGTGTCTGGGTAACCCCGACAGGGAAGGTGAGGATGGTCGCTGCGTATTTACAAATGTTGCTCTCTTACACTTTCTTGTTGATAAAAACAAGTTGAAATGCGAATTTAAACTAGGTCTCTTGTGATTTAGCTCGAATCGCATTCATCAGCATCAATTCGATTTATATTTACTGAAAGTCGTTATTTTATGTGAAGTTAATTATGCACGCATTAGAAATGCGAATCGATGCGTACAAAGTGACAGGCCAAAATACCTCATAGAGATAGTTGAAAGGCTGGAGTTATTCAGTACCCGCTGCCCTCAGGCTCCGTGTCCATCGTGGGCGCCGTGTCGCCGCCCGGCGGAGACTTCTCGGACCCCGTGACGGCGGCCACGCTGGGCATCGTGCAGGTCTTCTGGGGGCTGGACAAGAAGCTGGCCCAGCGCAAGCACTTCCCGGCCATCAACTGGCTCATCTCCTACAGCAAGTACATGCGCGCGCTGGACGAGTTCTACGACAAGCACTACCCCGAGTTCGTGCCGCTGCGGACCAAGGTACGTGGTCGCTTTGGGAATTGGGCCCGACGTTACTTTTTATACTAATTTTAATGTTGCTACGAACGATTTTTTTTTAACTACTCGTGCAAGTAACGTGCCAAATCTTACCTTCAAAACTCCTCATAAACCTGTATGTTCCACCAGGTCAAGGAGATCCTACAAGAGGAAGAGGATCTGTCAGAAATCGTGCAGCTAGTCGGCAAGGCGTCGCTCGCCGAGACCGACAAGATTACGCTCGAGGTCGCCAAGATGCTGAAAGATGACTTCTTGCAGCAGAACAGGTAAATAACAAATTTAGAAGTCATTTATTCAAATCACGTTGATGATCAGCACTTTCTGAACGTCAACATTTACAGTGAGAGAGTTGCCAAACAAAACAAAACAGGTGCAAAACAGCCGCCCTTCCCGACTTCCTGAGGGTTTAGCTGCAGACAAGATATAACTATCAGCCATATTACCACAGCTGGGACACAGGCCTCTATATTAGAGGGAAAGGGCTGTGAACCATGCGGGCCCAGTGCGGGTTGGTGGATGTCACATGTCTGAAGAATTAGTTTTGCCATTTGCATCGTATAATATGACAAGGTTCATGGTTAGGGTTTTCGTAAACCTACCGTAGTAGCAACAAATAGGTTCGCCGATCGTCATCGTCGCGTTCGCCTACGTGGAGGCATGATGTCTAAAATAGCGCGCGGGCGCCAAACTCCAGTGGTAACACTTAAACTGCGAAGACCGCCGTTACCACTACGACATGATACAACGTTGTCATGAACATTACTGACTGTTTCACCAATGTTGTTCAGTACTTGTCCATCGTTTATCGCATCTGTTCCCTGCACAGCTACTCGGCGTACGATCGCTTCTGTCCGTTCTACAAGACGGTGGGCATGCTGAAGACCATCATCGCGTTCTACGACATGTCGCGTCACGCCGTGGAGTCCACCGCGCAGTCGGAGAACAAGGTCACCTGGAACACCATCCGCGACGCCATGGGCAATGTGCTGTACCAGCTCTCCTCTTTGAAGTTCAAGGTAACCGTCGTTTAAACTCGATTCTGATCTTCCTATCGTACTGATGGCCAAAAATTTTAACATGTTTGGCCCGAAATTCAGCCACGCGGTCTCCGCACACTGCAGTCATGACGTCATCAAGTGCGCATGCGGCGCGAGACGGCTGTGGACATTGTCTTTGCTCCTAGCGACTTGGGCTCGGAGTCTATTTAGAGATTTCCAAGACGGCCATTGCTACAACTCATTTATATTATAGCCCAAATATTAACCACTGTCTGTTTTTCCAGGACCCCGTGAAAGATGGAGAAGCCAAGATCAAAGCAGATATTGACTCACTGCTGGAAGATATGGCCAGCGCCTTCCGCAACCTCGAGGATTAGATCCCCCCTTCCCCACACACGAGCGCTGCACAAGCGACTGTCGCCTAAACACTTGCACAAACACATCTACTTTACATCAAAGTAAATAAGAGCCATATTGGCGTGGTCGCGCTAGGTGACAGTCGACAGTGCAGCGCGAACGCGTATTGTTAATACACTAAATAGACGTAAATAAATGTGTTAAAGTCTACGTAGTGTGAATAGGTTTAATTATTTACTCGTATTTCAATGCAGAATTCGTGATTCCAATTGTTGAAATTGAATCGAGAGTTGGCACGAGGTTCGCCGGATATCCCGCTCCATTTGTAAATACACGAACAAATGCCGGCGAGTCGACGCGCGACCGCTCGCAGTTAATTAGTTGTTATTTATATAAAATATATACTATTTATACACTAACAATGAATTATTTTACGCCCGTTTGTATTTCGCGTGTTATAACAGTCATAATATCGAGTACCCTCTTGCATTCCACGTTATTATTAGAGTTTTAATCGAAGTAACATGTTTTTGTTAAATAAAAACTGCAGGTTTTACGCTTTGCGTGTCTCGATATCAGTGTTACCAGCATTTTGATGTATTGGAAATGTATAAGAGTTCAGTATTATGTTTACTTTGATAGTCCTCGCTGTGTAGCTATCGGCGACTTGTACAGAAAGCCATGCGCTATAATAACGTATATTTACTTGCTATTTGAACCTCTGACGTTACGTGAGGAGACGAAAGTTATAAATAAATAAATATAAAGTGTATACAATGTTGTTTTACTTATAAATGAAAACCTAGTTTTTGAGATGGCACATGCATTAGTTTAGGAAGATTGGCTAGAAATGATGACGTATTCACAAAAGTGATTGGTTATCAATTATCAGCTTATTCCCGCGGCTTCGCCCGCATAGTGTTCGGTAATTGTCCCACGGGATCGTACTACCGGGATAAAAAGTTATGAAGTATCTGTGTGCTAAATTTCATCCAAATTCGTTCAGTCGTTTTTGCGTGAAAGAGTAGAATAAAGTAGTATCTACCCATACATCCAATGGGGCCTGTGATTGATGAACTTGCAGCCTCCACCGGGCTCTGTAGCGAGGTAGCCGAATACACAATATTCGCTTTTGCGCAACGCTCCTTAGCTTCTTCGCTTGAACAGTAAGAAGATTACTGCATTCGGATCCATTTTTAGAGTATTCAATATTATTCAATTTTCTGTGTGCGTTACGATTGTTCCGCCAAGTTATCAAAACAGAAAAAAACTTCGCCAAAAAATTTGTCGAAATTTGGTCTGCGTCAGGATGGCTGGTTGCCTGTATCGGTTCGCGTCAGGCTGGTGACCAAAAATTGCTACCTATTTGCTACCTTTTACTACCTATAGTCAATTAATTGCTACCTAACTTGGAAACAAAATAATAGGACTTCAAAATGACCAGCCATTCTGATATCAGGATGGCTGGTCAACCCTCCGTTTGTGTGAACTATTCGAATTCGTGTTATTATTTTTACTTGAATAATTGCTACCTAATTGCTACCCTCACGTATTTCAATGTCCACCTTGTAACTTTAACGAGTAAAAAGTTGTGACCATTTGATTTTTTTACAGGGAATGGATTATAGTAGGAGAGCCGACTGCAAAATTTCCAACCTACTTGATACCGCGATAAAATGCACAATGGGTTCTCATAAAAGTGATGCTAAGTCCGAATTTGATAGTCTGCCACGGCGGAACTTGCCGAAAGTAAAAAAAAAAAACATTTTCGGTGCGAAAAAGGGGGCGTTACTTTACCCATCTGATACTGAAATAATAGTTATGGCATCAGTTAGAAATTTACTGGTAGATACAGAAAAGCGAAATCTGTCAGTATTTTTTTTGCCGGAAGTGCTTGGCAGACTCTCTCAATGGTGACCCCATCGGGACCCCTAAATATACCCATCTGATACCAGCATGAAACCAATTCCAGTCGGTAGGTATGAATCCTCATTTCTGGAATATATAAGTCTGCCAACGCTTTTTCTGCCGAAACACCTTGACAGACGAGATTATGTAAGCAACATCCGTAGAACCCGTATTTTGGAATTGTACAGATTACGGACATTTTAATTACTGAAGGTTATGAAGGTCTGTCTTCTTCTTCTTATCGTATCGATGTTCCTTCCATATTAGACGGTTTGGGCCCAGTAGGTGGCCACGTTTATTGCAGCGGCAGAGGGGCTATTCAGGTCGTCAAGAGACACCTGGGATACTCCAGCAGGTGGGGCATAGTTTGATCCGGAGCGCCGCACTCGCACTAGGTGTTGGAGGGACCAATAATACCCCAATTTTGCCAGATTATGTTTGCAGCGGCCTAATTAGGTACGCAGTCGATTCAGAGCTTTCCAAATAGGCCACTGTAGTTCACTGCCGGGAGCCAGGTGTTCTTGGAGCTTTAAGAAGTCGTGTGGTGGTGGACACTTCTCTTGCCATAACTTACCGCGTACTTTGGGTGGCCTGTTTTGGATTGCCTGAGTGGAGCGTAAGAAGATTTTACAGCTTTTTAGTCTTCCCGGGTTAGGTGTGTGGTCGTAGAGAGGATGTCGGGAATAATATTCTTGGTTCTTTTTTTCCAGCGCGCATGCGACATCCCTTCGTACAGCAGGTGGTGCGATACCTACTTGCGAGTACAGCTTATTGAGAGGAGTCGGTTTTAGGCAGCCCGATATTATCCGACACGTCTCGTTTAGAGCAGTATCTACTTGTTTTGCGTGAACGGATCGATACCACTGGGCACGCAAATTCGCTAGCAGAAAAACATAGGGACATGTCGGTTATTCTAAGAACTTCGGGTGCTGCTCCCTAGCTCGTGGAAACTAAGCGACGTAACAAGTTGTTTCGGGTCGCGACTTTCTGTTTTGTACTATGACAATGTGACTTATACGAGCCACATTGTCATATGTGTCATAATGTGACTTATACGACTTAGACCGCTTTCACATTTAGGCGACTTTAGCAGCGCGACAGTCGCGCGTCTATCGTCCAGTCGGTAAATATCTTCTTTTTTTTTAGTTTTTGTCTTCGACTATGCTTCTGTCGCGCTACTGTCGCGCTGCTAACGCCTTAATGTGAAAGCAGCCTTATACGTTAAGGCTCTGTCCAACGTGACACCTAGGTACTTTGGAAGGTATATGTTAGGTAGTAAGTGATAAAAATATCTACAGGTGAGTTTTTTTTTCACTAGCTGTTTTTAATATTAGCAATTCTGGTTTAGTTTGGTATATCCTCTTTATCGCGTTTCCGTAAGTTCTGATAGTAATTATATCGAAATGACACTTTTTTATTTTATTTTTTTCGGATGGGAAGTCAGAGCTCTGGGCGGAGTGGAAGGGAGTGTCAGACTTCTGCTGAATAAAACCCATCCATGTTCCTTCTTTGCCCTTTGTGTTTCAGGGCCGCGGTATCTCTTTCGAACAGTCCCGCAGCCCTGGCAGGCATCGGCCCTTGCGGACCCCTACATTGTTGCTGACATCTCTTTTAGGCGCGCGTGGAACATGAACGCGCTGTCGACACGGCCTGTCGTCATAAGACGGCCGGACGGCGAGCTAGTTTATAACTCGCCGTCCACAGGCCCGCGCCTACGGTGGCCGGGAGCCACCACGTGACCCCCAACGCCCGGGGCGTCTACCGCGGCGGCTGGGTCGTGAGGCTGTTTCCCTCTCACGTCCCGCCACCTCCTTCACTAGCATGACTGCTTCGCAGAAGGAGGTGACAGCTTCCCATTCTCTCTCGGCCGGACCATGGCTTAAACCAGGGCCGGACGCGAGAGATCGCCGCCGCCAATCGCCGCTACGAGTGCCTCCGCGCGCCATTCGTGCAGGCGCGCGAGGACTATCGCCTCCAGAGCCCATGGCGACAATCCGGCAAGGAGGCTCGCCGCCTCGCCGGAGATCGTGCGGTACCCCCGGACTAGCCTTACGGCTACCACCTTTTGGGGCGCGTTCAGGTAGTGGGCGGCTCGCCGCCTCAAAGAACACACCGGGGCTCCGTAAAGGGGCATGAACCGAACGACCCCCGCGTAGAGCCTCCGGCAGGAGGCCTTTGGACACCTCAGGTTGGCCAAGAGCCGCGTGAAGGCAGAAAATATTCGGACCCCGACGGTGGCGCATTCCGAGGCCCATGAAAGCACATGGACTCAGATTTGTGCAATGCCACCTCGAGACCCAATTAGATAATCGGATCCTCTCCACGATTATCGCAACCCCGCGTGTCATGTATTCGGCCGCCGCCTCGTGCGACCTCCGTTGTGCCAGCACCAGCGTGTCGTCAGCGTAGCAAACCACGCTGACGGCACTAGGGAGGTCGGTACGCAGCACCCAGACATTCCAAACAACCAAACATTCTGTCATTGTAACAAAACAGTTCCCAGTACCAAGTCAAGCGGCAATGCAAATGGCGGGCGGTGGCGTTAACCGTCTGTTTTTTTTATGGCTATACCTAAAGATTAAGCCAGGTATCATGTCGATATAATTACAATCAAAACTTTGCGGGAACGCGTTAAAGAGGATATACTAAACTAGCCGCTTAAAACCAGAATTGCTAATATTCTCCAAACCTACTACTAGTGAAAAAAACTCACCTGTAGATATTTTTAAGTTACTATCTAACACAGACCTTCATAATGATTATACATGCAATACAATAAGCCTTCAGTAATTAAAATGTCCGTAATCTGTACAATTCCAAAATACGGGTTCTACGGATGTTGCTTACATAATCTCGTCTGTCAAGGTGTTTCGGCAGAAAAAGCGTTGGCAGACTTATATATTCCAGAAATGAGGATTCATACCTACCGACTGGAATTGGTTTCATGCTGGTATCAGATGGGTATATTTAGGGGTCCCTATGGGGTCACCATTGAGAGCGTCTGCCAAGCACTTCCGGCAAAAAAAATACTGACAGATTTCGCTTTTCTGTATCTACCAGTAAATTTCTAACTGATGCCATAACTATTACTATTATTACTTGGACTGTTGCAAGAGGGCGCGCAGCGCGCTCCGCACATCGTATGATAATGACTGATTCCTGATTGGTTGTTTAGTAAATACTACTTGTTACTCAAACCCCACTACTTGTGCCTTGGTAATTTTGTATGTATATAAGGCCATAATAAATCCTGCCAGGGCTGCGGGACTGTTCGAAAGAGATACCGTGGCCCTGGAACACAAAGGGCAAAGAAGGAACATGGATGGGTTTTAGTCAGTACAAGTCTGACACTCCCTTCCGCTCCGCCCAGAGTGGGGGGAGGGGGGGGCATTTGATGATTTCCCATCCGGAGAGAAAAAAAAAAAAAAAAGGCCATAATAAATAGAAACAAATTATTCCTTCCTGCAAACAACATTGTTTTACTCTAAATACCTTACAACGTCGTTAAAATGCCATAACTATTATTTCAGTATCAGATGGGTAAAGTAACGCCCGCTTTTTCGCACCGAAAATGTTTGTTTGTTACTTTCGGCAAGTTCCGCCGTGGCAGACTATCAAATTCGGACTTAGCATCACTTTTATGAGAACCCATTGTGCATTTTATCGCGGTATCAAGTAGGTTGGAAATTTTGCAGTCGGCTCTCCTACTATAATCCATTCCCTGTAAAAAAATCAAATGGTCACAACTTTTTACTCGTTAAAGTTACAAGGTGGACATTGAAATACGTGAGGGTAGCAATTAGGTAGCAATTATTCAAGTAAAAATAATAACACGAATTTGAATAATTCACACAAACGGTGGGTTGACCAGCCATCCTGACATCAGAATGGCTGGTCATTTTGAAGTCCCATTATTTTGTTTCCAAGTTAGGTAGCAATTAATTGACTATAGGTAGTAAAAGGTAGCAAATAGGTAGCAATTTTTGGTCACCAGCCTGACGCGAACCAGCAACACAGGCAACCAGCCATCCTGACGCAGACGAAATTTGTCATCAAAATCGAAGGGTAGAAACCAAAAATTTGTCAAAGTAGAAATAAAGAACATACATTTATTCGGCATTTTAACCTCATTAGAATGATATATCATTTTACCCTCAGAACAGTTTACAACGCGTGTAATCTTAAAAATTATGTTTTCGCATACAACGTTCGTGCAGGGTTACCATAATTTCGATTTGATTTGGGAATACCTCTAACTGGCGAATATAATATTAATTAATTAATCTTTATATTTTTGTTAATTTTGCAAGCTGTGATGAATAAATAATATTAAAATAAACAAATAATTTCGTATCTGAACGAGCCCTTAGCTTCATGTGAATGCCATTAATAAAACCAACTCTCAATAGAGTGTCAATTACTTACAATTTAAATCGTTGAATGAGCAAAGGAATCTTGATGACGTCATCAGCCTTAAAACTTATTTTCTTTTTTTTTTGCGTGCACAGTGCGCAGTGCAGGCGCTGCCGCTGCGGCTGCAGAGAACCTCAAGCGGCGTTAATATAGAAACCTTTGTGGAAACTATATTTTTGAGCCGTTTGGGGTTGAAACTCTGGGGTCGTGCGTGGAGTCCGAGTGTTCATAGCCTGTACAAGCCTGTACAAATTTCGAAACGCCTAGTTGACGCTTCCCGTGACCCAAGGGCTGGCTTTTACCTTGGCCTGAGGCTAAGTGTTGCCATACAACGTGGCAACGCCGCCAGTCTCTAGGGCACATTACCAGCCTGACAGCGTTTTTCGATGCCCTTTTATAGTAAGTTGTTAGTACACTTGACTAAAAAAAGGTTAGATTTTTGGACAAAGCCCATTATTGAAATATACAAGGTTTTTAATTAATGATAATACATTTTGCAGATTGAGCTAGAATGTTGTCCAATATAATTTCTGGTCTCCAGTTAGAGGTATTCCCAAATCAAATCTCAATTATGGTTACCCTGCTGAAACATTCTATGAGATAACATATTTTTTAAGATTACACGCGTTGAAAACTGTTCTGAGCGTAAAACGATATGTCATTCTAATGAGGTTAATTTGCCGAATAAATGGTTGTTCACACCGAAATCCTAGCAATTATAGATAATGAGATATCAGCGTACAAAGTAACGTTTCGATCGCGCGGCCACGTACTTTTTGTTTTGGACTTATTTCGTCTGTTTAACTAAACTTTAGTAGTATTTAATGCTTTCGTTAGTTTCGACAAATTAAGACCTTTCTTCTTGTAACAGTTTTAATGTATGAAGTCATAGGTTTAAAGAAATAATCAACAATAAAGAAACAACAAGTGGAGGATTGCGCGGCCATAACTTCCAAGGTGAATATTTCGTAAAATATTGATTCAGAGCTTATAATTCTTTTTTCGACAATTTTTGACAAATTCAGTCTTCAATTGACAAAAAGAATTAGATCTCTAATCCAAGGGTATCAGGACACTTACGCGAAAGACATTTGCGCGAAGGACACTTGCGCGAATCCACATGCGCGAAAAGACATATGCGCGCAAGGACTTTTGGGCGATTAGACTTTTGCGCGCATAGACACTTACGCGCATAGACACTTGCGCGAATGATCCTAATCCAAGTAGTTGCTGAGATCTCCATGGCCGCGCAATCCTCCACGTTACGTTCGCGCGGCCAACTTAAAACCCTTATAACTTCTTTATTTCTACTTTGACATATTTTTGGTTTGTACCCTTCGATTTTGACAAATTTTGACAAATTTTTTGGCGAAGTTTTTTTCTGTTTTGATAACTTGGCGGAGCAATCGTAACGCACACAATTTTTTGCACAATTTTCTCTAGTTAGTACGTGTTTAAGAAGCAGCTTCTATCTTTCATATTCCGGGTGGAACTATTATTTGGGTCATTCAAAAAGTGTCTCCATGCTATTATGATTAGGCTAGTATGCGGCCCCATACCAGAGTTAAATGCTTATCACTTAAGCAGACCTTTTAGAATTATTAGACCTTTTATCCTAAAGGTTTAACGAGTAACCTGTGGTGCATATGTTCATAGTATTTTCCATGGAATAATTAAGTTTAAAGGTACATTTTGGTTCTGGCTGACAACAGTTCTCTTTATTGACAGCAATTACTAGAATATTTTTTAAATAGATTGCAAGAAAAGAAAGTCACAGATCGACAAAGAATTTGAAAACGATTATTGTAGTCTTACTTAAACTATTTTAGCGCAGTTTTAAAAGATATAACCGTTATTCTAAGATTTATATAGTAATTTATTGTTTCTTTGCTCGAATTTGTTTTGTTCTTAAACAATCATGGCCGCACGCTACGGACGCCGTGGATAGTCCAAGGTGGCAATGAGCAACGCGACGCTTCTCGTCAGCATTGAAGACCTAATATATACGGCTTTTGGACTCGGCCGACGAGTGAGTTACTGCTTCTTCTTGTCGTTTCGATGTTTCTTCCATATTCAGTCAACACTTTCTTATCAAGTACGCATTATACAGCTTTAATATTATGATTATTATCTTACTCCTATGACACAATCTTCGACACAATCTTTTACTATCTTTTACACAGAATACAGACACAATTATGAAGGGGGGCGGTTTAGAACAGCCCTGCCCCTGACCACTGTCTTACTTCGTTGACACGGACTCCCCGGTTTTATTTTATTACACGGTTTGAGCCCAGTAGGTGGCCACGTTTACTGCAGTGGCAGAGGCGCTCGCTATACAGGTCGTCAAGAGTGCAGGTAAACGGACACCTGGGACACTCCAGCAGGTGGGGCATAGTTTGATCCAGAACGCCGCTCTCACACGGTGTCGGAGGAATCAATAATACCCCATTTTGCCAGATTATGTTTGCAACGGCCTACTTGGGTATGCAAGCGATTCAGAGCTTTCCAAATAGGCCACTGTAGTTCACTGCCGGGAGCCAGGTGTTTTTGGGTGTGTGAAATACAAGATATTGGGAATAACAGGTATGCTGGGAATTAAACCGCCCTCTCCTTTAGCCACTCCTGTAATAATGGTGGCTATTATAATATTAGTGCCCAGCTCTGTGATACGAAGCTTGGTTCCATTGCACAGTCTGGGACTTAACCCCAGGGAGTTGAAATTCTACGGGGTAGGCAGTACTATCATCATTAGCCATCACAGGGTCTATGGATGTCGACGACGACAATCATATAATTTTTGTTTTTATTTGACAAACTCGTTATTTAGCGACAGCACTACCTCTCACACAACCACCCTGCATTTTTTATATTAACAACACCTGACTAAGATGGATCTTTTCGATCCCAGACAACAGTGGCGACGCCATGAGACA
This sequence comes from Noctua janthe, assembly GCA_910589295.1. Classification (NCBI taxonomy): domain Eukaryota; kingdom Metazoa; phylum Arthropoda; class Insecta; order Lepidoptera; family Noctuidae; genus Noctua; species Noctua janthe. The sequence continues at coordinate 798,453 of OU342565.1, read as the reverse complement.
TGCGTTTATTTCATTCGCCGGTGTGCCCCTATCAATAACTTGCAGTATCTGTCTAAAGTCGCCTGAGAGCAAAACGACAACGCCACCCTTCAGCGCCTGGTTGCCGCGGATGTCCTGCAAGCTGTGGTGCCTCTTATGCACTTTAAATTTGCACTGCTGCAAAAGGGCTCCCCGGCCGCTGTTTTTGGTGATGTTGCATGTTGAGGTATCTTCACTCGCAAGATTCGGCGACAATATGAAAACGGAATGTGCAGTCCGGCCACCGTTAAGCAAAGTTGCAGCAATGTCCGAGGGACCCACCACACACCACAGCCACAGTTATGTGACCGCACGGTTGGCGCAGTGGCTGAGCGAATGGCTGCTGCGCTGCGAGTATCGGGTTCGATTCCTGCACGGAACACATTTTTTTAGTTGAAAAACACTTCTATTCTATCGTTCGATACGTTTGTCTTTTTGAGTGGGATTTTATGTTTATCATAGCGATTTTGTGGATTCTCGACGACTTGGCCTTTACATCTTGAACTGACGATACTGCACCCTGACTTGCGACTACCGCATTCTTCTTTGGACATCCTCCTCTTATACATAAATCGCAGTAGATATAAGGCCACAGGGGCGAAGTGGTGTATTAGGCTAATGTTGCCACTGTCCTGTTGGGACACGGACAGCGGGTTGTTGCTCTCATGTCATGAGCATATTATGCTATATGGACTCTGCCAGACACCAGAGCTATATCGCTGCACCAGCTTCCTTTTCAGATAATCTTTTAATAAGATCATATTTTTTTTCTATAACACTGTTGAAAAATGTAAAATAAAAACCAAGTAAAAATACCAATAAACGAGATTTATTACGTCACAATACACATTTTTATTCAACAAACCCTGCCTTTCAATAGCTGTAGTCGTAGATAGCTAGTGAGCTCGTGCTGTTATAATTTATGTAAAAGTATATCTTCTTTCAGCGTAGTAAGAATCGTTTTACTTGACCATAATTCGCTTACAGTCGTAACAACATAGTTTGAATAGTGATTTAACTAATTACTAGGTTAGGAATCAGTATAATCTCTAGCCGCAGTCTGGCAGTTTTATGATTCATCAGGTAGGTACAGGCAATGAAGTAAAAATTCTGGTTTTGGCTTAAGACGAGCAGCAACACACACGTGTGTTGCTGCCCGTCAAAACTAAAACTACGAGGGAAATACAGTAATCTTAGAGACCAGAAACGAAATAGAAAGTTATATTTCTTACAATTTGTCTTTAATCAACAACTAGCACATAAGTAAGTAATAAGTACCTACATCAGAATAATATAACACGACCCGAACCAAAATTATTACCTCCCCTGGCACCTGTCAGTTGCCTACTACCAAAAACCAAAGAACCAAAAAGCACAGAGCATCATTCAATGAGGCTGTGTACAACGCGGCGTGCCTTTTAACTTTTACTCGGACCGGGTAGGTTGGAAAGGGAATTATCTAAGAGTAGTTTATTCGAATCTTCCTTTATGATTCATCCTAAACATTATTAAGCAGAAAATTAGCAGACTTTCACAGTTAAAAACCTTAATCGTAAGATTTTTAGGTTATCTTATATAAAGACTCCCAACTTGTGCGTCTTACTTTCCATTTACTTTTCTGTTAGCCTTTAGTCGTTTTACAACTATGTGTATGTTGCCTTGAACATCACCGCAAAGTTACCAGCCTATCGTTCATACATACATTACATTTCGGAGAGAGATTATATTCCCCCATCCCCACTCTATCAACGGACGAGCAGAGATACGGCGAATCGTCACCGTCATATGGTTAAAGTCCTACGCACCCGAAGAAAGCGCTATGCTGCCATATTATTTATGGCGGCTTCTCTGTTCCCTGATCATTATTATCTGGATCTATTCAAACTTCGAGTGAATCTGTTTCTTCTAGGCAAGCGTGCTCCACCCTAGGCCGCAACATAGCTTCACATCAGGCGAGTTGCGGAAAAACGTAAGCATATTAAGTAAAAATAAATAAAAAAACTAATTTTTACAAAGAATGTAAATTATTTATTTATTTTTGTACGAATATAATAAAAAATAATTTAAATAGTATGCGTTTTTACAACTAATATTAAAATATAACTCACACTACTTATCCAAAAGAAAAATAATTAATAAATACGTGCGGTCTAACCATGTCTGTATTATCTGCAAAAAAAAAACAATTCTTCAAATCACTTTCTAAGCAAGCAAGGCGACTGAGCTAGCAACTTAACTCGAGTTGTTTGTTAGTGTACTAACTAGTGGTGAGAGAGTTCCGCCAGACAGTCATGTATAGGCTGAACAAGTAACTGAGCTAGCAACTAAACACGAGTTGTTTGTTAGTGTACTAACTAGTGGTGACAGAGTTCCGCCAGCGCGGCGGCTGGCACTGCTGGCAGTGAGAACAGTCAGCGAGCAACTATTAAATGTTGTTAACCTTTTACTTACACGGCACCTACATCGAAAGGGCGTAAAAAGACCCATAACGAAACCGGGAGAAACTTCCTTCTGCTCGTCATTGCGTTCATTTTTGTTCAAGACTAGACCCATACCTTCTAGTTGCGGAGATATGGAAGGTCAAAGTCCCAACTTATTTACACGTTTTTAAAATAAATACAAGTTTAGCAAAACCCCTTTACTGTTCAATGCATCCATCAGCACAATATTTGGCTCTATCGTCGCCTTGTTTCTTAATAGGCGGGTGGAGCCGAGGCGTCATCCCTGGCGCCAGCGCCAGTGGGCGTGGCGGGGTGCGGGCGGCCCGGCTCATCAGTGCTCAACTTGTTACACTCCGCGCACGGCTGCATACTTTCCTCCATCATGTAAAGCTGAACAAAAGGAGTTTTTCAGTTTTTCTTCAGGTTCCGCATAAACGCCGCGTGTTTTGTGAAACTTTCAGTAATATTACCTGTAAGGAATAAAGAATGTTTCTGTTCCAGGTTTTTACACCCGGTTCTGGGAAGCAGTTAGAACCGCGGGAACCGGTTCTCCCGGTTCCAACTGATACATTTTTCGGTTTTTGTACAATTCGAATAAAACAGACAGGAAAGGTAATTATCACAAGGAATTTGCAATAAAAACAATTTAATATATTTAACCAAAAGCACAGCACCATAGACCGCATACAGCGCCACAAAGTATTCAGAAGCCGGAAGAGTTTATTCGGCCCCTGTGTCTTGCATTTGTGATATTGAAAAGGATTTTGGCCGGTGTTCTGGAGTCTTTGCAGCGATGCCAAGTTGCTTGGCGATACATCCAAATGCTGAGATGTCTTTATGAAAACGCGACTATAGCCGTCCAAAATTCCAGCAAAATGCATATATCCACTGCTTCGAGACGTGAGACAAGGGAACGTGATTTGACTGAAATAGTTCACCAACGTACTAATGGATATTTATATATCACCGTAATGTCACCGTAAAATTGTATATACCGTTAGATTATAATCTATATCGCGAGATTGTAAACTGTGGAAAGATTGGGAACCGTAACACACTGCTTACAATTCAACGCATTATTTTTCGGTATTCCTATTGTTGTCAATGGCGGTCTTCTTGAGGCTGTTCCAGAATATGATTACCTTGGACTAACTGTAGTTTGGTAAGAAAAACTTTTAAAGGGAGGCTAACAAAAGAAATCAGCTGGGCAGGGTAGGGTTTCGGAAAGTTTCATCGAGTCTTATTGTCGCGTATTCCAACGAGCCTAAACATAAAGGTCTTCAATCAGTGCGTTCTGCCTGTTATGGTACGGCTGGTACATAATTGTAAGGTCGCTCAGCGAGTTATGGATCAGGCTGTGTAAGAGACTTTAAGTATCTCTGATGGATCGAAACAGAAACGAGGTGATCCAACAGAGAATCATAGACATATTAAAGGAACTCAACATATCAGTCTTACTAACCTATACCAGGTACTTAGTCTTTTCATCGCTACAAAATCTAATGAGAAACAATCAAGAAATAATGTGAAACTGTGAGAACCGGGTTTACTGCTTACGGAACCGGTTTTACAAACACCTTGACAGAATTGGATATATTTCAGAACCAGGTAGAACCAAGTGCATGCCCTAATTCAGGACATTTCATAATCAAAATCAAACTCACAGAGTAGAATAATTACGCGATGAATGAGGTAGCCCGCGCATCAAAGTCAATTGTGATATAATGCTAAAGTAATGTCATTATGCAGTTATTTATTTTCGCCTTGTATTTTAATACTGCACCCTAGAAGACTTCGTGAAAATATGTAGAAATGGCAATGGGAGTGTTAAAAGTAGTAAATTTTTAACAAAACAAACATAATGAGGTATTGGGGTACACAATCTACCCACCCAGCCTGCCTAACACAGACCTCAGCTGGACATACACCCGTAGTTTTAGTCGTGGACTGAACTTAAGTCGGACTTGACACGCCTACTTTCCACCCCATTAGACATATTGACAGCTACAGTTTGTTTATAATTTGACATAAACGCCCACTTTTCAAGAGTTTTGTAGTACAAGAATCTTTTGGCGCTCGAATGAAGCTGACAGGGGGGCGCTGTTGGTAAACCTTTTGTTAATTGTTTTGTAAAAAATATTGAGAAAAGAAAGAGATGGCGGCGTTAGTTCCGATGTTTGCCCGCGCCAGAAGATCCTTGAAACCGTGAAACTTACGTTATGGCTGATATATATATATATATACCTACTGAAATTCAAGTGAATCGACGTGTGTAAAATTGTTTTCTTTTTATAGCCAAAGCAAGATGAATTTTGAGGAATATGTCGATTATGTATACGATACGCCATTCAATTATTTATCGTGACCCGATGCCGACAAAGGAACGTTAGAATATTACAACAATAAACAGTTCCAAAAACACTTTCGATTTCAGAAGGAAACCGTACAAAAATTGGAAAGCCATGCGAGAGGTCTTTGCCCAGCAGAGGGACATAGAGGGCTGATATTAAATAAAATAGGGAAGATACTGTAGAAGAAAACACGGTTCGTTTTTGGTTCCAACGTTTTCGTTCTGGAAATTTTGACCTACAGCCCGTGGACGGCCATCGACCTTTGTTGATAAAAACTATTTTCCATCGCCTTTAATTTCGAAGCCAGCTAGTCTGTAGTCGGGATTTTTAATGAACTATTATTAATATTGCGAGCACTTGCATTATCCGTGGTAAATATATATTAAGCAAAAGGTTTCTTTTTCAAATCGGTAGGTATTTGGAAATGTTCATTATCATGGGATTGTTTGAATTAGTAATCAAGATCGCGTAAATAATAAATTATAGTCGTGACAAATATAGTCGTAATATGGAGTATCGTACACATAAAAGATAATACAAGCTACGTGATATTTCTAAAGCATAAGAAAACTAATGAACTATTTTGAATCTCAGACATTAAAAATGGTGCGAATGGTGCTTATGAGCGAGCTTGCCCATACTCGTGTTGTTTTGTTTATACCTACGATACCACCAAGTCGCTCTTATCATCTATCTATACTTAAAAAATTCAAAGTCCTGACTGACTGACTGATATATCAACGCACAGCCCAAACCGCTGGACCTAGAGACATGAAATTTGGAGGGTGTATTCTTTATAAAAAGTATGTATCCACTAAGAATGGGTTTTTTGAAATTCCACCCCCAAGAGGGTGAAATGGGGTGTTGAATTTTCTGTGAAACTTTTTATTCTCGGAATCGATTGATTTGGAAATTGGTGTACACACTCTTTAATTAAAATTATGAGACAATTATGTATCACAGTTTTTCAAAATTATCCCCCAACAGAGTCAAATAGGGCTTCGAAACTCACGTAGACAGGCCATGGCGCACAGTGTTGCGCAGGGCGTGCATTTACCAATTAGTAAGTAGGAGGAATATTTCTGAGGTAGTCGTGTCTGTAAATATATGTGAAAACCCGATTTTCGCGTTGGCTCGTGATACGCGACATTGATATTAAATATTATGTAAAAGTATTATGTCTATATAGATTCCTAATGAATCATTTGATTGTCGTCACCGGTGTCCAATCTCAAACCAGGTTATCAATATTTCACATATGTAAAGTAATTAATATTACAATGAACAAGTTATAAGTAAGTACATGTAAGAAAAACGCAAGTGTGTCTGTATAGCTCAAATAAAATGAAATACTTACATTAACTATTATTTATTACCTATTCAACTTTAAAAGTAAAAACTTATAAATCTTACATAACTATTATAAATGCTAAAGTTTGAATGGATAGATGTTTGTTACTCAATCGCCAGAACGGCTGAACAGATCTGGATGAAACTTGGTACAGAGATAGATTATAGTCTGGTATAGGACATAGATAACTTATTATCTCAGAAGTAAGATCCCGTTGGCATTTCCCGACCTCCACGAAGCCGCGGGCATAAACTAGTTGCCAATAAAGCGATAGTAGGGTGACTTACCCGTGTTACTACCAATCCTACTACCTGTAATAATACGGGTAATCCCATTGCCTTTGTGGTACTATCGCAGTTGTATAGATCTTAAATAGAAAGAGAAAGAAAAAAATACAAATTTGATGCAACCAAGTTGGATGTAGCGCTCGCCGGCCGCTGTAGTGGCCAGTTTCTGTTATATTGCAATAATAAAATAATCAAATCGAATTCTTATTCGCCGTTGCGTTAGGGGTTTAGCCGGCTGATCTTAGGTTTTTTTTTCAAATGATATGGGTAAGGATAGGTGTAAGCTAGGGCATCCCCATCAAATGAGTTACGTTATGTTAGAACTGGGACCAAAACGCGCTTAAAACATGAGCAGGCGGCTTGCTACTGTTAAACGGAGGAAGAGAAAGGCCGATATGAAACACACCATTATGTTGGGTGAACGAATCCAAAGAAATTCAAGGCTACTCGGTTCATCGTCCAACTGAATTCTTCCCTCAACTCTGCACGACCGGAACCTTCTAATAGAGCGAACTGGCGAAGAAAAGCTCGAAGCTTACTGAGCTCTTTTATCACCGCTGGGTTGAAGAGACCACCATGTACCCGCGACGGATTAGAGGCAGCAGGGTACAATTTATTAAACATTGCCACGCGACCACAGTCATTCATCCTTGGCAATCATCCCTGGCAAAAATGGAATAATAACGGTAGTGACGTAGCCACTTCGGATGCCTTATTTCTTCAACAAACCATGTAGCTTGTCAGCTTTCAATAATCGCGGACGAAGGTCATGGGCAACAGCTAGTATGTTTATAATTGTGTGATGTTCATATTTATATTTTTGCTCTCTCGTTGGTCAACTAGTTATAAGCGCAACTGCATGGTGTGAGGTTATGGGTTCGATTCCCAGGCCATGCAGTGTTGTTGGGTTTTACTAACCTAGAGACTGGATCCAGTCTAACGTAGTCCTACGTGAATGAAAATTAAAAATTTCCTTTGCTTGTCAATAAATGTGTAATTTAGATAATTTTGTTATTTGTTATACGTGATACTACTTTTAAATAAAATAAAAACCAGTTGGCTTGTATAATAATAGTTTAATTTATTTTTTCGGCCTCGTCCCTTGTAACCTCGCTGAATCGAAGTAGCTGGGCGGCACTTCGAAAACGTTCGAGTTTTGTCTTTTGGTATGCTTCTTCTGCTGCCTTCACCAGCCACTTTTGCTCCTCCATTTTCAGCAGATGTAACTGGTGCTTGGGCTCGCTGGGTTAGGCGAGCCCAAGCACATTTTTTCGCTGATGGGCTGCCCGACAACGTGGTATTTTGATGGAGCTTGTACTTGCGGACAAGTTTCTGTACGCACGACTTTTCACCAGCCGAAAAGAAAATTCTTGATGCCATTATTTTAAGTGAAAATCTTAAAAATGAACCACGAAAAAATAAATATTTATTTTCAAGTAAATCAAAACTATCATTAAGAAACTTTAATGTTAAATGTTTTGTGTAAACAATTGTTGGTTAACCTAAATAAATAAATAAATAAATAATAAAATAAATCCGTTTTAAGGTTTTAAGTTCTTTGACAAATGATGTCAACCAAGAGCGTTCGGTAGAACATCAATTTATGATAACTTTAGCATTGTGACGTATTTTAATATAACATTTTTAGCATACAAAGCAGCTTGCAACCTTCATGCAACATACTTTTTTGGGTTTGAAATGGACAGCATGTTTTTGAGGTAGATTAAGGTGAGTACTCATATGAGCATTTCCACGTATTGTAACATTGGTTGATAAATTGAGGAATGATATAATGCAAGGTTGCGGTTGAAAAGAAGATGTAAAGACAAAAAATTAAAAGAATATGTTTGGATGGCTTGGTCATGTTGAGAGGACGAGTAAAAGGCGACTAACAAAACCCGAAAGAGAACACCCCAGAAGGACAAACTTTATTAGTATTGTTCTTCAAAAAGGTCAGGTGGCAGTGACCAGATGTATGAACGTGAACGAAGCATAAGGCCGGTGGTGTTCTTTAGTGACTGTCCTTACTGTGTGGCATTTACTCTTCGTTGATATGTTGGACTTGCAAGTCGCGTGTGCTGCAATTTATCTTGATGAGTTATATTAAAAAAACACTGACCGAATTAGGAGAAGAAACGACCAGCACGACCCCTCAGTCCACGCACCTCATTCCATGTTGTACGATTTGCCCGCGCTCGTGTTTTTGCTCGATGAAAGCAAATCAAAATCAAGTTTTAACAAAGTGTCAAGTGGCTCGATGTCTTGTTACAAATAGTCTGTCCTCACCTTATGAACATCATTGAGTGGGTGTTGCTGATGCCATGGTGGGCGTTCTTCACCTGTTGCCATGACAACAAATGTCGACTTAAGTTCAAAAATGGACCTAAGTCGGCTTCTGGAATACGGGTGTTAGACTTCCCCAAATTTGCACCAGCACTCATGGTTTTTCACCTGTCATATTTCAAAATGGCAGAACGGGGACAGAAGTACAATTGCAATTGAATTGCCGATAAAGATCGATGATAGATCGTGGCTAGCCCTTGGAAATAAGATACCTAGCCAATAATTATTTCTTTTACTATGTGGTACTTTTCTATAATGACGGACAAAAAATGACCTTGAACAAAGTCCATTTGCGCAGGCTTTTGGCTTATCTTAGCTGTTGATCCACTCACCCTTCCATCGGAGCCGTATGCCTCGAACTTCTTGGTGGGTTTAATCTGCAGCTGCATGGATTCTGCCTGCTCCTTCACGATGTTACTCATCAGCGTGTGCGAGCCACCCGCCCAGCGGTGACATGCGTGGCCCCTGCTCAACATTCGTCTTAATTAGACAGAGTCGAATTAAATTAGATAGCAAAACATCGCAGACGTAATGGGTTCCGATATCTAAAACAATTAATAAATATAAAAAAAAAATATTGGCGTCAACGACTGCAGGTTTCTAGAATAAAAAGTCGATGTCTAAACATGACAAAATAAAATAAAACACGTAGCGGCGCTCCTTCACCGGGAGCCTTCGCCTGTAATGTAACTGTTCGGATAGACCTGTTTCTGAACAAAATCGAATCTTGGATTGTCACATTACAGGCGATCGACTGATCTACCCCAGGCGTGTCGGATTGCCAGCTCATCCAGCTGTGAGCGTGGGCTCTTGATCTCCCTGCTGTGTACGGCAAAGATTTTATCAGACAATGCTTAATGCCCGTCTTCACCAACACTAACTGAATGCCTTATTCTTGTATTCACCAACACTACGTGACACCTAACTGAATGCCTAATGCCCGTTTTCACCAATAATAAGTGACACAACTATCGTCAGAGTCAGGATGGCTGGACCAAGAGAGATTTTGGAGGTTTGAGCAATACCAAGATTTTGTACCTATTTTGTACTATTTGGTACCTGACTTCGAATTACTAGTACCTCGCTAAAGAGGGAAAACTATTACGATGAAAGTGGCCAGCCATTCTGACTTCAGAATGGCTGGACCAAACCGGTTTCACCTAGTTGTAGGCGTTATAACTAGTTCATCTTTTCGTTAAAATATAGTACCTCATCTGTACCTCAACATATGTTTTTCTTATATTTTTTCGATAAGCCATACATAAGTTACGCCTACAAGAAGAAGAACTTGTATTTGCCAGGTTTTTTTATAAGCCAGTAGTGAAAAAGTTATTGAGATATGATGGAAAAATGGCAAGGAAAATCGAAATAGCAACAATTTTATTTTCCCATACAAACTGTTCCTACCTATCAAACAATTTATGCGTGCGTTCAGAAATAGAAATTACAAAATTTAAGAAAACTTGACGACTATGTAGGTGGTAGGCAAAGAACTTATATGTATACTAACTGGAGTGATTACGAACTAAATTTTTATATCAAAAAACCGTTTGAAAATGAACCTTATGTCATACGCATAGAGTTCGTATTACTTTAATTAATTCAAAGGGGGAAAAACTTCAGAGCGAGAAAGCGACCAGGGTGGATTGTGTCCTTAAAATAAAAAGTTTTTTTTACATTAATATCGGAAATCACGTTGATAGCTAAACTAGCACATACATCGTAACGGGATTAATTTAATATTCAAAAACTAGATATTAAAAAAATAATTTCTTGCGAAATAAAGTAAGTGTAATATAAATTAAATTATTTATGAATTAAGTTATTTCTGTATGGCAACATAGATGACACTCATATAAACAAACAATATGGCCGATTTAATTTCGCGCTGAAGTCATATTTTTGCGTTAAAGTTCTTTTTACATTACTTAAGTGAATTCTTCCTCTTTAAATATGATGAAATCGAGTTGTGTGAAGGGGTATAATAGTGAGGGGTTTGCTGGATGTGGAATTTCTTTTTTCAGGTCAGTTCTTTTAGCTTTGTTTACAAATTACGACTAGAGTGACAATGTTCTATATATGTAAACGGGGATTAGAAAATATTGTAAAGAATACGCCTTTTCTATTATCCATATCGGTATTTATAGTCTTGTATTTATAATACAGTAGCAAAACTTAATCAATTACTCCATTTTAATAATAACAAAAATAAAAAAATAACTTCTTGAAAATAAACGAATTCTATCTTTACTTTTTTAAATACTGTTTATTGTTTGTGTATTAGTAATACTGTTTTTTTTTCGCCGTTCCTGAAAGGATCTGTTGACATGTTGGATAGACTATAAGAAGGCCTATGACTCGGTGCTACATACATGGCTCATGAGGGTGCTAGAGTTGTATAAAGTTGATATAACTCTGCGCACCTTCCTGATATCATGTATGGGGCAATGGAGGATAGTCCTTCGCTATCCAGGATGTCGGCAAATCCAGAGGAATAGCGAGCCGAAAAGGATAGAGCGAGGTATATTTCAGGGCGATAGTTTGCGTCCACTTTGGTTCTGCTTAGCCTTGAATCCTCTTAGCACGCTGCTGGAGGATTCAGGTCTAGGCTATCGGTTGAGGAGAGGTAGTCAAGTTATATCTCACCTCCTTTACATGTATGACCTGAAACTCTTTGCCCCCAACGATTTGGAACTGATGGAGCTACTGAAGGTAACTGAAACTTTCAGTAGCGCCATCAGGATGGAATTTGGTGTGGACAAATGTGCGGTCATGCATGTAAAGCGAGGGGAGATTGTGGAATCTGTGGGAACCCAGCTCTCAGATTCCATAAATCTTAGATCTCTCTCAGCAACCGAAACCTATAAGTATTTGGATATGTCGGAAGCGCTGGACATCAATGTTGCTGACATGAAGCAATCGTTGAAGGAACGCTTCTTTTGCCGCCTGTAAAAAGTATTTAATAGTCTTTTATCAGGTAGAAATAAGGTACGTGCCTTCAACGGTTGGGTCATGCCAGTTTTGATATACTCTTTCGGCATACTCAAATGGACTGAAACAGAACTAGACGCCATGGATAGGAGGGTCCGTACATTGTTGACGGCATATCGAATGCATCACCCGCGTTCTTCGGTTATGAGACTGTATATCCCGCCGAGGTGTGGGGGTCGAGGCTTTTTAAACGCTAAGACTCTCTACAATCGCGAGATATGCAGTCTCAGGGAATATTTCCTTGAAGCCGACTTGGGGATGCATCGAGATGTGGTCGCGGTGGACAAGGGCCTCACCCCGCTCTCCTTGGCTAAAGAGAACTGGCGCAAACCTGTAGTGCTTGACACTAACGACCGCATGGAGGTATGGCAGAGTACGGAGCTTCACGGACGCTTTTTCCGGGCCCTGTATGGGCCCGATGTAGACCTATCAGCGTCCGTAGCCTGGCTACGTTCCGGGGACCTCTTCGGAGAAACCGAAGGTTTTGTCTGCGCAATTATGGATGAAGTTATGATGACGAATAACTACCGGAAATTTATTGTGAAGGACGGTACGGTTGACATATGTCGGGCATGCCACCGTCCAGGTGAATCAATCCGTCACATTATCTCCGGGTGTTCTCGTCTGGCTAACGGAGAGTACTTGCATAGACACAACCTTGTAGCCAGGATTATCCATCAGCAACTTGCTCTAAAATACAACCTTGTGGAATCGGAAATGCCGTACTATAAGTATGTGCCCAACCCAGTTCTCGAAAATGGCAGTATCACATTGTACTGGGATCGATCCATCATCACTGTCAGGACTATTCTAGCCAATAAGCCTGATATAGTGGTGGTGGATAGATCAGAGCGGCGCGCAATGATTGTTGACATAACTTTCCCGCATGATGAGAACCTCGTGAAAGCCGAGAAAGATAAGCAAATCAAGTATCTTGATTTGGCTCACGAGGTTGTCGACATGTGGGATGTGGACTCAGCGATCGTTGTGCCGATAGTTGTTTCAGCCCACGGCTTAATTGCCAAGAGCCTCGACCAATACCTGAGGAGGCTCTCGTTAGGCAGCTGGATCAAGGGCTTGATTCAGAAAGCCGTACTCCTGGACACGGCTCGTATTGTTAGGAGGTTCCTCTCTCTGGACCCCGACCGCCGGTAGCTTGGACCCTGATCCCGATACCGGTGGGTTACAATTTTTATATTTTTAAATGATTTTTTTTCATATTGTTTATTAAGGAATATTTAAAAATATAAATAATTTGTATGGAAATAAATAAAGGAAATAATAACACTATTTAAAAAAGTAAAGATAGAATTCATTTATTTTGAAGTTATTTTTGTTATTATTAAATGGAGTAATTGATTAAGTTTTGCTACTGCATTATAAATGATGTATTTTGTACGCATTTGCACAAGACTATAAATACCTATATGGATAATAGAAAAGGCGTATTCTTTACAATATTTTCTTGATCCCCGTTTACATATCTAAAACATTGTCACCCTAGTCGTAATTTGTAAACAAAGTTAAAAGAACTTACCTGAAAAAAGTAATTCCACACTTAAGTAATGTAAAAAGAACTTGATAACGCAAACATATGACTTCAGCGCGAATTTAAATCGGCCATATTGTTTGTTTATATAAGTATCATATATGTTGCCATTCAGAAATAACTTAATTCAAATAATTAAAAAATAAATAATAAAAAAATAATTTAATAATTAAATAATCAATAATAATAATTAATTTTTAAATAATTTAATTTATATTAAGCTTACTTTATTTTACGCAAGAAATTATTATTTTAATATTTAGTATTTGAATATTAAATTAATTCCGTTACGATTTATGTGCTAGTTTAGCTATCAACGTGAATTCCGATCTTCATGTAAAAAAAAAAAAAAAATTTTTGTTTTCTGGCAATTGTTTGACAAGGACACAATCCACTCTGGTCGCTTTCTCGCTTTGAAGTTTTCTTCCCCCTTTGAATTAATTAAAGTAATACGAACTCTATGCGTATGACTTAAGGTTCATTTTCAAACGGTTTTTTGATATAAAATTTAGTTCGTAATCATTCCAGTTAGTATATAAGTTCCTTGCCAAAACTTGACGACTATGTAGGTAGTAACCTACATAGTCGTCAAGTTTTCTTAAATTTTGTAATTTCTATTTCTGAACGCACGTATAAATTGTTTGGAAAATAGAAATTATTGCTATTTCTATTTTCTATTAACTATTAACTTTTTCATTACTGGCTTAAATAACACTCCGTTTGGGTTTTTTCAATTTTTTTTTTTTTTTTTACATGAAGATCGGAATTCACGTTGATAGCTAAACTAGCACATAAATCGTAACGGAATTAATTTAATATTCAAATACTAAATATTAAAATAATAATTTCTTGCGTAAAATAAAGTAAGCTTAATATAAATTAAATTATTTAAAAATTAATTATTATTATTGATTATTTAATTATTAAATTATTTTTTTATTATTTATTTCTTAATTATTTGAATTAAGTTATTTCTGAATGGCAACATATATGATACTTATATAAACAAACAATATGGCCGATTTAATTTCGCGCTGAAGTCATATGTTTGCGTTATCAAGTTCTTTTTACATTACTTAAGTGTCTGGATGTGGAATTACTTTTTTCAGGTAAGTTCTTTTAACTTTGTTTACAAATTACGACTAGGTTACGACTAGGGTGACAATGTTTTGGATATGTAAACGGGGATCAAGAAAATATTGTAAAGAATACGCCTTTTCTATTATCCATATAGGTATTTATAGTCTTGTGCAAATGCGTACAAAATACATCATTTATAATGCAGTAGCAAAACTTAATCAATTACTCCATTTAATAATAACAAAAATAACTTCAAAATAAATGAATTCTATCTTTACTTTTTGAAATAGTGTTATTATTTCCTTTATTTATTTCCATGCAAATTATTTATATTTTTAAATATTCCTTACAAAAAACAATATGAAAAAAAATCATTTAAAAATATAAAAAATTGTAACCCACCGGTATCGGGATCAGGGTCCAAGCTACCGGCGGTCGGGGTCCAGAGAGAGGAACCTCCTAACAATACGAGCCGTGTTCAGGAGTACGGCTTTCTGAATTAAGCCCTTGATCCAGCTGCCTAACGAGAGCCTCCTCTATTGGTCGAGGCTCTTGGCAATTAAGCCGTGGGCTGAAACAACTATCGGCACAACGATCGCTGAGTCCACATCCCACATGTCGACAACCTCGTGAGCCAAATTAAGATACTTGATTTGCTTATGTTTCTCGGCTTTCACGAGGTTCTCATCATGCGGGACCGTTATGTCTACAATCATTGCGCGCCGCTCTGATCTATCCACCACCACTATATCAGGCTTATTGGCTACAATAGTCTTGACAGTGATGATGGATCGATCCCAGTACAATGTGATACTGCCATTTTCGAGAACTGGGTTGGGCACATACTTATAGTACGGCATTTCCGATTCCACAAGGTTGTATTTTAGAGCAAGTTGCTGATGGATAATCCTGGCTACAAGGTTGTGTCTATGCAAGTACTCTCCGTTAGCCAGACGAGAACACCCGGAGATAATGTGACGGATTGATTCACCTGGACGGTGGCATGCCCGACATATGTCAACCGTACCGTCCTTCACAATAAATTTCCGGTAGTTATTCGTCATCATAACTTCATCCATAATTGCGCAGACAAAACCTTCGGTTTCTCCGAAGAAGTCCCCAGAACGTAGTCAGGCTACGGACGCTGATAGGTCTACATCGGGCCCATGCAGGGCCCGGAAAAAGCGTCCGTGAAGCTCTGTACTCTGCCATACCTCCATGCGGTCGTTAGTGTCAAGCACTACAGGTTTGCGCCAGTTCTCTTTAGCCAAGGAGAGCGGGGTGAGGCCCTTGTCCACCGCGACCACATCTCGATGCATCCCCAAGTCGGCTTCAAGGAAATATTCCCTGAGACTGCATATCTCGCGATTGTAGAGAGTCTTAGCGTTTAAAAAGCCTCGACCCCCACACCTCGGCGGGATATACAGTCTCATAACCGAAGAACGCGGGTGATGCATTCGATATGCCGTCAAAAATTTACGGACCCTCCTATCCATGGCGTCTAGTTCTGTTTCAGTCCATTTGAGTATGCCGAAAGAGTATATCAAAACTGGCATGACCCAACCGTTGAAGGCACGTACCTTATTTCTACCTGATAAAAGACTATTAAATACTTTTTACAGGCGGCAAAAGAAGCGCTCCTTCAACGATTGCTTCATGTCAGCAACATTGATGTCCAGCGCTTTCGACATATCCAAATACTTATAGGTTTCGGTTGCTGAGAGAGATCTAAGATTTATGGAATCTGAGAGCTGGGTAAAGCGAGGGGAGATTGTGGAATCTGTGGGAGATTCCACAATCTCCCCTCGCTTTACATGCATGACCGCACATTTGTCCACACCAAATTCCATCCTGATGGCGCTACTGAAAGTTTCAGTTACCTTCAGTAGCTCTATCAGTTCCAAATCGTTGGGGGCAAAGACTTTCAGGTCATACATGTAAAGGAGGTGAGATATAACTTGACACACATATAACACCTCTCCTCAACCGATAGCCTAGACCTGAATCCTCCAGCAGCGTGCTAAGAGGATTCAAGGCTAAGCAGAACCAAAGTGGACGCAAACTATCGCCCTGAAATATACCTCGCTCTATCCTTTTCGGCTCGCTATTCCTCTGGATATGCCGACATCCTGGATAGCGAAGGACTGTCCTCCATTGCCCCATACATGATATCAGGAAGGTGCGCAGAGTTACATCAATTTTATACAACTCTAGCACCCTCATGAGCCATGTATGTAGCACCGAGTCATAGGCCTTCTTATAGTCTATCCAACATGTCAACAGATCCTTTCGGGAACGGCGAAAAAAAACAGTATTACTAATACACAAACAATAAACAGTATTTAAAAAAGTAAAGATAGAATTCGTTTATTTTCAAGAAGTAATTTTTTTATTTTTGTTATTATTAAAATGGAGTAATTGATTAAGTTTTGCTACTGTATTATAAATACAAGACTATAAATACCGATATGGATAATAGAAAAGGCGTATTCTTTACAATATTTTCTAATCCCCGTTTACATTATAGAACATTGTCACTCTAGTCGTAATTTGTAAACAAAGTTAAAAGAACTGACTTGAAAAAAGAAATTCCACATCCAGCAAACCCCTCACTATTATACCCCTTCACACAACTCGATTTCACCATATTTAAAGAGGAAGAATTCACTTAAGTAATGTAAAAAGAACTTTAACGCAAAAATATGACTTCAGCGCGAAATTAAATCGGCCATATTGTTTGTTTATATGAGTGTCATCTATGTTGCCATTCAGAAATAACTTAATTCATAAATAATTTATTTTATATTACACTTACTTTATTTCGCAAGAAATTATTTTTTTAATATCTAGTTTTTGAATATTAAATTAATCCCGTTACGATTTATGTGCTAGTTTAGCTATTAACGTGATTTCCAATATTAATGTAAAAAAAAAACTATTTATTTTAAGGACACAATCCACTCTGGTCGCTTTCTCGCTCTGAAGTTTTTCCCCCTTTGAATTAATTAAAGTAATACGAACTCTATGCGTATGACATAAGGTTCATTTTCAAACGGTTTTTTGATATAAAATTTAGTTCGTAATCACTCCAGTTAGTATATAAGTTCTTTGCCTACCACCTACATAGTCGTCAAGTTTTCTTAAATTTTGTAATTTCTATTTCTGAACGCAAGCATAAATTGTTTGATAGGTAGGAACAGTTTGTATGGGAAAATAAAATTGTTGCTATTTCGATTTTCCTTGCCATTTTTCCATAATATCTCAATAACTTTTTCACTACTGGCTTAAATAACACTCCGTTTGGGTTTCGCCGCAGACGGATAAAAAATCTGGCAAATACGAGTTCTTCTTCTTGTAGCCGTAACTTATTTATGGCTTATCGAAAAAATATAAGAAAAACATATGTTGAGGTACAGATGAGGTACTATATTTTAACGAAAAGATGAACTAGTTATAACGCCTACAACTAGGTGAAACCGGTTTGGTCCAGCCATTCTGAAGTCAGAATGGCTGGCCACTTTCATCGTAATAGTTTTCCGTCTTTAGCGAGGTACTAGTAATTCGATGTCAGGTACCAAATAGTACAAAATAGGTACAAAATCTTGGTATTGCTCAAACCTCCAAAATCTCTCTTGGTCCAGCCATCCTGACTCAGACCAACTATCGAGATTCGTAGAATATCTACATAATTTCGGTGTTTGTCTTCGTAGAAACTCGAGTCTACGGGTCGCCCCATGCTCGGGCAAAAGACATGTCGAGATGTATAGAAAGAGTTTTGTCTATTCTTGGTAGAATAGAGATAAAATTGGTCATGCTACGCGTGTAGGTCGATGGCAAGTCTCCGAAAAGAATACCACCATTACCAGAATTCGACAAGAAAATAACAGTGGGAGGACTCTGTAATGTACCACTACCTTATCTTTCAAACCGGAACTAATCATACACATTCACAAATTTCATTGAAATTAGTTGGGTGGTTCCGGAGATTTGCGTGTACGTCGGGCACAGGCAAAGGGGCATATAGGTGTCCCAATTACATTACCATAATATGTAAGAAACTTAAAATATTCATGAAAGTAAATTAATAAATAATTTTAAAATGAATGGGCATACAGTATAATAAAAGCCGGCTTTCTCATATCTCTTCAGTCAGTTAGTCAGTTTGTTAATTATCTGTATACAAGACGTACTAAAACCTATGCTTGACTTATTTGTGAAACTTTTAACATGTTTCAAGGAAAAAGAAAATAAATTAATATCGAAGAAAAATTGCGTATTATATCAAAGTTAAAGAAAAAATAATACTTTGTACCTCGAAAACATCACCGATTGTTACGACTATCGCCTTTTACGACCAAACATGAGTAGTCCCTTCGATGTCGTTATAACAGATTTTGACTAATATTCTTATCTTTTTCTAGTGTTGACCACATTCATCTGACTAACATCGTCTTCTTGTAGTTATGTATGACGTGTTATTGTTACGGTAATAATATGGTAATCGATTATTTAACGATAAATTTGATAGGAAAATAGAAAACTGTTTTATACATGTATCTCAGCACGGGTGGATCCTATGATAGCCATTTATACATAAAAAAGCTAATATTTTACAATCGCTTAATTTTGTTTTTTTCTGTAATAGTTTAACAAAATAAAGTTTTTGACGAAAATGATGTTACGGAAATTGTAGGACAAAACTATAGTATGCAACATATCATTACGATATTATTAGGGTGTATGCTCAACGATATCGTAGTTAGTATTAATGCATTAGGTCATTAATTGATGAAATACGGTGCCGAAGAGCCTACCGGCAATACGATATTACGATATTATTCAGGTGAAATCCAAGCGATAGTGTTTTCTGTAATATAACATGACAATAATATTCGTCAATGTGTAGTGTCAAAAGATTAACAGTAACATAATGTTGCAAATACCATGTTTATTACATAATTCAGTAAGTACCTATTATTTGGTATGGCAGTTACAGAACAATATTAGAAGAAGTTGAATTAATACTTGATAATTTATGTTTTTTTTTTTTAATTTTGTTGTGTTTTGGTGACTTATAGCAAACAATTCAAATAATTATAGTGAAGCAATCAACGAAAAGCCATTTATAAGCCTCCACAAAATAACTACCTGCACAGGCAGGAAAGCAGGCGCAACCACTATTAAAATTCATCAGAAACATTGCAGCTTTTAGACAAGGCTGTACTAATTGTCGCTAAGCAGCTTGCAAAAAAATCGATTGAGAATACATATTAAATACATAATTGCGAATTTGTGAAAAGTTATGAAGTTATGGAGACTACCCGCTGACGTACGTGAACTGATAAACGAGAAGAACGCGGCCATCCGTGCCTAGAGCAACTTTCCCTGCGACGCGAACAAGGCTCACATGCGCAACGTACAGCGTGCTGTAAGGAAGCGCACAAGAGAGCATCGTTCCACTCGATGGGACAAGGAGCTCAGCTAACTCGATCCCACCCACCTAGCTTTCTGACAACTGCAAAGAAAGATGCGTGCCACCGACGAGGCTTCGAAGTCTCCTCTCACCCGCCCCAACAGAAGGGCGCCAATGAATGCTCTAAATATCGAATATGCAATAAAACGAAAACCATCGTAGTACCACATTACCATTTTATTCGGTCGGGGTGCGTTATGGCCTTTGACTGTGCACTTTATTGATTTTTTTATCAAGGTATTTTTTTTACTTGTTATCTAAAAAAGATTACATTAATAGAATCGCATCTCGGTACCTATTAATACCTTCACGGATCGGGCATAGGGTTTTTAATATGATTATTGTATATCAAGAAGATGGGTCAAAATGGGTCCTACCATATACAATACATTGCAAGATGTAATCAATAATGATACAACTAAAACTTTAAAAAGAAATTAGTGGCCATCCTAATAGAAAAACGTTTTTATTCGATAAATGATTTCTAATGGACAAAATTTTTTAATCAGCCATGTGTATACTAAATATAATTAATATTATTTTAAACATTATTTACCTAACATACATTAATTTTTAATTTTTATTCTAAAGTAATATGGTCAACATGGTTAATTTGACATTTTTCAATATTAGTATGTATCAATAATTCTAACAGTCCATCCTAATTTCTAAGTTTTCATTTGTGATAATTATTTAATTTCAAAGAATATTTACAAATATAAGTAATGTAAATATGTACCAGTATCAAAAGGGTTACAGGGCATCAAAAAATTCGTCCACATCGCTGTCAACAGGAAAAGTGCCCAGAAGGCTGGCAGCATTGCCACGTTGGATGGCAATGCTGAATCTTTGACCAAAAAATAGGCCCGCCCTCTGGTCACGTGAAGAGTCAACCAACCGTTTGGTGATTCCCCGAAAGACTGTGTGGGCGGCACTCGGACCCCATGGCCCTAGTGTTTCAACTTTTCATTTTAGTTAGACTCTTAACAATTTTTTATTGCGTGCCTATTTCCAGGCAGAATGTACATGGCTCACTCCTTTCTCCTCCACTTGTGTATTTGAATGTAACGTACATTCATTGCAAATAAATGATTTGATTGATTGATTGAAGAAATATCAAGATAAAGCAGTCCTTCCACAGTTATTTTACCTCAGATTGTGAATTACTGTCCAAACCTTGTTAAGTAGCAGTTGGGTTGCAGGCTCTAGCAAGTCCGTCATAGTCACGGTGATCTTTAGTCCTGTAACTACAAACTGTAAACGGACCCTTTACGAAACCGACAACCAAGCATTCTGTACTGTAGTAACTGTAACTAAGTAACTTTACGCATAAAAATATTGCTGGGAAACGACTTCTTTTTGGGGTGAAACATATTTTTTTTTTATATAGTACATGGAGGTATTTAAAGTTATAACATTTAAAACTGGTATTTTTTTTTAACTTCGAAAAAAGTTAGAACTTTTTCCCAATATCAATTTGACAAGTTACTTTTATGCAAGGTTCGTTAAGGGTCTTTTTACACCGATTATTATGTTCCTGTTGGGTTACTGCCATAAGTTACTGCTACTGGTAAGATAAGTGTGTAAGAAGTGCATCACCTGATGTCGGGCGGCGCCAGCTTGACTGTCCCTGGTATGCAGGGCTGCTGCTCGGCGCCGAGCGGCGCTGGGCGCAGTGCGGGCAGCGGCAGCGGCTTGCTGTACGTGGGCTCCTTCAGCTCCATGACCGCGCGGGTCAGGTTTTCGCCGCACGAAGCATCCTTGGCTAGTTTGCGCAACAGTACCGCCGCCTGGCGGACACAACATGGTTGTATTACTGACCCAACAGACGTTGTTCTGGGTGTCGAAAATAGCGCAACCTACCGGGCCACCAACCGTATATAGGCCTGGTATGCGGCTTGCTAAGAACCATTCAAATATACCCCAAAAGTATGCAATTTTTTTGTCAAAGGACATTGGCGAAAATAGCATTAGCGGACTGAAATCCTTCCTAACTTAATATTATAAATGCGAAAGTAAGTTTATTGTTTGTTACCTTTTCACGCCTATACCACTGAACTGATCATCCTGAAATTTTGCACATACTTTGTCCGGTGTACAGAAACGGATATAGGGTACCTTTCATCCCGAAAAAAAAAACAGTTCCCGAGGAAAACAACGATAACGTTCTTATGGCGCCACGTGTCTTTTGAATCATAATTGCATTATATTATTACAAGCAGAGTACAACCCGAATTGATTGCCAAATTCTAAATTAACGCGAGTGAAGCCGTGTGCAAAAGCTAGTGTAATATGTACCAAAAAATTATAAAAACTACTTTTTTATTTCCAGCTTTTCAGTTTTTTAATGTGAAAGACTTCACAGACAATTTAAGTTCTTTTTTTTTCACTTTTATATGATTTTTCATTTCGAATAACCAATTTTAAATAGTTATAAATTCTAAATGGGCATTCGAATTGAAAAAGAATATAAGAAACCTAAGGATGATTATTTAAATTTCAATGATACCCCACTGAACACAGTTTAACTTATTCTTTTATTTTCCACAATATGGTGTCTGGTTGTCGCCATATTCAATTTTGGTTACTGTTATGTCTTTAGTGACTCGCAAGATTAAGACAAATCGATTTACGTAAGAATCCACCAAGCCACACAATTGAACAAATATACATTTGGTTTTAAATTTAGTTTTATGCTTATTCTGTCATACTTTAATTGTAATGTGTAACTTTTAAATGTCCCAATAAAAGAAAATAAAAAAAAGCTTATTTCGCCGACTCCAAGTAACATGGGAGAAAGCCAGGAAGCTGATGATGGGTACAAACCTTGGGTTCTCCGAGCGCGATCTCCAGCTTGCGCAGCAGCTGCTGGATGGCGTCGATTTCCGCGTAGGTGGTCTCCTCCAGTTCCATCACAGTGAATTTCTCCGCCTTTCTGTCCAATACGGCCGCCAGTTCTATCAACGCATCCTGCCGACAAATATTAGGATTTGAGTACCTCACTAAAACACAAAAATTCCATGAGAAAGAACCTCACTTCTTCACTTAAAAGTAATTAAAAAAACATCAAAATATCTGAGTCCACGTATCCCCCACACGTCCACCTTTTCTTGAGTGTACCAAACTGTCGAATCGAAGAAACTGGCAAACACTGGAAACTGTCGAATTGACGCAACTGTCTAATTCACAAAACCGTCTAATCAGCGAAACTAACCAGTCAACGAAAATGGGGAATTAATTAAACTGACGAGTGAGGGAAACTGACTAGAGAGAGTTTCAGTAAAAGATTAAAAGTAAGTAAAAGATTATCAGTGAGCTGGGTGACATCTATAAAGTTAGTGTTTTTCTTCCTTTTGAATCATATTTTATGGAGCTGTTTGATAAAATAATTCTTAGTTTCTATTGAATTTATTTCAAAGCTAGAACATGTCGGATGTAGCGCAAGGTTGCTACTATTTAAATTAAATTACTATTGGACTGAATTTAATATAAATTATCTTATTTCTTATCTTACTACTATTATAAATGGGAAAGTTTGTGAGGATGGATGGATGTTTGTTACTCTTTCACGCGAAAACTACTGAACGAATTTGGATGTTGGCACACAGATAGTTTGTAACATAGGATACTTTTTATCCCGGTAGTTCGATCCCGTGGCACAATAAGCGAACTCCACGTGGGCGAAGCCGCAGGCATAAGCTAGTATAAAATGTATTTTTAAATATTATATTTTGAAAATTTTAATCAGACTGAAAAGGGTTTTTTTTAAATCTAATTATAATAATCTCGTGGTCGCACTCCTCCGAAACGACTCGATCGATTTTTGAGAAATTTTTTATGTTTATTTGGTATACCGTATGAGAATAGTTTGTAAAATATATTTCACAACGCTAATTTCACTCGGACGAATGTCGCGGAGCACAGCAAGTATTGTATGATATTATTACCTTGCATCATTTCTCTAGCCGGTAACGCCACCGTTACAAGACTTATTTCGAAACCAAAATATACCAAAAGTTTGAAGATAAGATGCAAGGGTAATCTTCGGAACTACTGATCCGATTTCAAAAATTCGACGTGGGATAATTTCCGACCGAGCAAAGCCGCGGTCAAAAGCTAGAGAAATATTTGTGAGACCAGTGTGCTGGATATTTGCTATCATTAAATATTATTATTTCCTTTATTTATTTTTAAACATCTATATATAAAAAAGAAAGTCGTGTTAGTTACACTATTTATAACTCAAGAACGGCTTTACCGATATGGCTGAAAATTGGTGAGGAGGTAGCTTAGAGCCAGGAGACGGACATAGGATACTATTTATTCCGTTCGACAGTGTTCCCGTGTGACTTGACATAAAACATCAGTCACTATAAAACGTGGTATAACAAAAAAGAATCAGATTTGGAATAACAAAACACAAATGACAGCTATGTAATGGACGTATGGATGACAATTTGATTTTATAAGAAATCAATATTAAAACTATTTCTATTAAATAAACAATTATAATGTAATAATAGAGCCATTGCCTATCTCAAAAAGCTAAGTAATTTTGTCTATGAATGAATGGTTGAAAATTTGAGTTTGAAATAAATATTTAGGTGAATTGAAGTGAAGTGAAGTTTAATTACTAATGCCGCGACCAAGTCGATCGAATCGTTTCCAACAAAGCCGTAATGCAAGAAGGATACGAAACATTGCAAATGAAAGGACTGAAGAAGAACAAGAAATTGCACGTGAACAGCGCCGCGTTAGTATGGCTATATACTTCGTGCTTCTCAATCACAAGAGCAAAGTGAGGCAGCCCGTGAAACGGCTCGGTCGACAATGCAAAATCGTCGAGCGAACAACAGAGGTCAACAAATAGATAATTTGCGACGCAGAACAAGAGATTTATCAAGTGCTGATTTGAATCGAGCAGCGTTTCGATACGATTGCAGCAATGATTACAGCTTGCATCCTAGCGTTTGCATTGGGCAAATGGACGTTGTTTGCAAGTATTGTGGTGCATTAAAGTTTTCCGGAGAAACGCCAGGATTATGCTGCCTTAGTGGTAAAGTGAAATTGCCATTGTTGACTCCGCCACCTGAGCCATTGTATTCATTGCTTTGTGGCTAAACACCAGAATCACGCCACTTTCTTGCAAACACTCAAAAATATAATGGTTGTTTCCAAATGACGTCATTTGGGGCAGATATTATCGAAGAGCGAGGATTTAATCCGACATTTAAGGTATTTATTAATACGCTTTTATAAGCCAGGGTTGTATGTATGTAATGGAATTTTTGAGCATGATTTTCACCAATCTACAGAAATAATATATTTGCTATTCTGAACTCTACTCTCACACCGAAAAAAGTGTATATAAGTCAGTTAATACTGACTGGTTTTTATTTTGTAGATACAAGGACAGATTCATCATCGAATTGGATCATTACTACCACTCGAAGATGCACAGTATACATTTTTACAAATATATTTCATGGGCAACATGGAAGAACAACTTGATCGACGTGGAGAGATCAATGCAGGAATGAAGCGTGCAATTCTTCAAGACTTGCAGCAACTGCTTCATAAACATCATGCGTTTGTCAGGTTGTTTAAGAGTGCTTTAGAGCGCATGCCAAATGATGACTATAAAGTTGTCATCAAAGCAGATAAACGACCATCTGGAACACATGAACGCATACATAACGCTCCAACAATAGATGAAGTTGCCATCCTGATTGTTGGTGAACAATTGGAAACACGCGATATTGTGCTTACACGTCGCGATACTGGGCAACTGCAAAAAATATCTGAAACACATCGATCATATGACGCATTGCAATACCCGCTGATGTTTTGGCAAGGAGAAGATGGATATTATTTTAATATCAAAATGATAAATCCATTGAATGGTGAGTATCAATATCATAATTTATTTTATTTATTAGACAAATGACTGGCAACCGGTAATTAATTATGCAAAAAATTTACATATGAAATATTAAATCTACTGTTTTAATTTCAGGTGAAGAAACTACAAAGAAAGTTAGCTCAATGAATTATTACGCATATCGTTTGATGATTCGTCAAAATGCTGACAACTATTTGCTGCGGTTTCGTCGATTGTTTCAGCAGTATTGCGTCGACATGAATGTCAAAGTAGAAACGGAACGTTTAACTTTCATTAGGTTGAACCAAGCCAAACTGCGTTCTGAGGAGTACATCCATTTACGTGATGCAGTTAGTACTGAAGGAAATGCAGCTAATATTGGTCGATTAACTATTCTGCCGGCGACGTACATAGGTAGTCCACGTCATATGCATGAATATGCGGAAGATGCAATGACATATGTTCGTCATTACGGTCGGCCAGATCTATTTATTACTTTTACCTGTAATCCAAAATGGATAGAAATTATTCAATTGCTGCTTCCCGGACAAACATCAAGTGATAGACACGACATCACAGCACGTATATTCAGGCAAAAAATTCGTTCCCTGATGAACTTCATTGTTAAACAACGCGTCTTTGGAGATACTCGATGCTGGATGTATTCAATCGAATGGCAAAAGCGAGGCCTGCCGCAGGCACATATTCTTATTTGGTTAGCGGAATGAATTCAACCTGACCAAATAGATGATATCATATGTGCCGAGAATCCTGATCATGAAGCCGATCCAGTCCTACATGATGTTGTTATTACAAATATGATTCATGGACCGTGTGGCGCTATCAATCCCCAATCACCTTGCATGGTCGATGGAAAGTGCTCTAAACGATATCCACGGAAATTTACGGCGGAGACCGTCACTGGTAACGATGGTTATCCGCTGTGTCGGCGTCGATCACCAGATGGCAACGGTGGAACTGTCACAACAAAAGTGAAAAGAATGGATTTCGTTGTCGACAACAGTTGGATTGTTCCATATTCGCCACTTATTTCTAAAACGTTCAAGACACATTGCAACGTTGAGTATTGCAATTCAGTAAAGTCCATAAAATATATTTGCAAATATGTCACGAAAGGCAGCGATATGGCGGTTTATGGATTGCAATCCTCAAATACCAACGATGAAATTTCACGCTATCAAGTTGGTCGTTATGTAAACTGTAATGAAGCGATTTGGCGTATATTCGCTTTCCCTATTCACGAACGTCACCCTCCTTTCTCGTTCAATATCAACGTCGTCCTTCAGGTCGGACGTCACAATATGGCCCAGATACTTAAAAGTATGTACCCGCTCCAAGGGCACCCCACATAACCTTACTGGTGGCACCTCCGCCGGACACTTAGAACCCGCATTGAAAACCATAACCATGTAAGGGCGTATGTTTCGCAAATGCTTATTAGCTCTCTGAGTCCCCCTATTGACGCGCTCAGCAGCACCATATCGTCAGCGTAGCTGATGTTGTTAAAGCAGACATCATCAACATGGCATCCAACATGGCGGCTGCTGAGCTCGGCAACAAGTCCATCGATATACAGATTGAAGAGCGTTGGTGAGCTCAATCCTCCCTGCCTCACCCCGCACTCCAACCTGTACGAGTCTGACAGAGCTCCCGACTACTTAACATTATTGGCCTGGTTCCCGTACCAGTGCCGGAAGATTTTAACAACTTCAGGCGCAACTTGCCTATCGAGCAACTTCCTCCACAGCACTGTGTACGAAACCAGGTCAAATGCCCTAGACAGATCGAGGAAGCAGGCATAAACAGGCGTGCTCCGATCCGTGTAAAATCTGACAGCATGCTTTAAACTCAGTATAGCACTATCTGTGGACAGTTTGGGCCTGAACCCAAACTATTTATCTGTAAAGTTATTGTATTGTTTAACTGAGCATTAAGCATGCTGTCAAATATCTTCGCAATGACTGTCATTATGTATGTTATAGTTAAAGATCGAGATGTAGCCTCTTCGCGGAATGACGGTTTATCCTAGGTTTGACCAACTCCCTTTGCAAACCCAAAAATAGATTCTAATTTCTGCCTTTGACTGATGTATTTTTAAGCAAACCTAGAAGTACCTTACGTTTTATAAATTAGCTGCCAGTGCCGTTTTTTGAAACTGCTGCCGTGCTGACTTTGGAAAAAAAAAGTGGAAAACGGTGTTGGCAATTTGGCATACAGAGGAGATAAATTAATAAGACAAGAAAAACTTAGGATGCGAGCGACTCGGACAGGTTATTTTCGAAGAGGATGGTGCGCTATCCCGCCGTCCCCTTCGTGTTAGGTTACTTTAAACCTCGTGGGAGCTTCGTTGACTACGTCTTATTGCAAGATATTGATATTTACCTTGAATTTTAGGTCAAGTTAACTTACTGGCCAAATTCCGATTTAATCATATTGAGTTCCGGCGTTGGACTGTCCAAGTTGGTCTCTCCTAGGATTAGACATTAATTCGTTAGTTAAAGGCCGAAACACGCTGTTGGTTTGGACTTTGACTAAGACTTCTTGGCTAACCAAACCTAGAAGCGCCGAAGCTTCGAAGTTTGACTATAATACATTTACAAAAATAAATACATTTAATTTTCAAAATAATAATCGTGTACCTATTGAATTTTGTTCTACGTTAACAGAGAGAAGAAGAAAATTAACAGTAGGTACACTGACCTTCCACTTCACGCCCTGTCTGCTGAACATATCGTAGCATTTCAAAATGCGTTCCTCTATCTCGAAGCGGGAATTAGCGAAGTCTTTCTCGGGCAGCAATCCAGTCAGACGCGAGATGTTGGCCTGGACAACAACACAAGTAGTCAGTAGTCTGGCCATGTTACTACTTATACGAATACGAAAACTTAGGGTTTACCGGGTTTCATTAAAATTCCAATCATAATCAGCCTATAATATTCCCACTGTTAAGAAACATGCCGCTCTCTTTCCCATGCGAACCATTGCGGGTCTCATGTCTTGTAATTCTCTTTTCTAGGACAGGCCGGTTACTCACGATTTTTTTTCACTGTTTTGAAGGCATTGGAGATAAATTAATCACGTCAAATTAAGCGTCTATCTACCCACAAGTCACATCAACATTCTATTTACATTTCCATCGGTGTGGCTAAAATTTAAATAGCACTTCTCAAAACGAAATTCAGTCGACGTTTGTACGTCACTACGTTGTTTTAATAGCACGCCCCCTATTAAAAGTGACTTAATATTACGAGAAAAATGTGATTGTACTTTATGTACACCTCTGCCCAACCTATCGGGGATTATAAGCGTCATGTTATTTATGTTATTTGCCACACACCTTATCTCTGAGACCGTCGAACACTTCGTCACGATCAGCTTTCTGTTCACGAAGCATCTCGACGCACTTCGTAAGGCTCTGGAAATATTGAGAGAGTACAAGTCAGGTACCTCGCTATCAATTTCGCTCGTCGAGCGATGAAACCTTACTACACCGAGCCGACGACCTGTACAGCTCCATTTGTTTTTGACACTAAAATAAGATTAAAACAAGTAAGACCGTTTTAAGAAATGGTAATAACCTCTCTATACTTTTTTCACGGAGTTACCATACAAGATCCCGTACTAAAGCAAAATATAGAGTGACAGAGTTCTATATTATTGAAAATGAACTCTTAATTAGTCACTTGTCAAGGCATTTTAAAACTTTATCTGAAGATTTGACGCATCTTCATCCCCACGGTTGTAATAGCGTAAGCGACATAGAACGAGCTGTTTCATTTGCTACATTCAGAATGTATTCTTCAAGTAATGTTTCCACTGTCGACTACATAAAGATCACACTAACCCTTAGTTCATCGCTGATCTGGTGCTGTGAGATGTGGAGGTTTTGATGCAGCTGGACGGTGTTGTCCATCATAACGACCAAGTCATGGTGGCGCTCCGTCAGTTCCAATAAAGCTGTAATTTCATCAAACTATCTCTCAGGATCAGACAAGCTAGGGTGGGTGTTTTGCGGGACTGTCTCATGTAAATTTTTCCGTTCTAAACTGCTAACCTGCCTCATTTGAATACATGACTTTGATTTAGAAAAGCGTAAAAATTGCGCTACGACGAATAAATAAATCATTCGCGCAATCCTGCGCCAATGATGCTGCTGTGCGCGGCTAAGTAATATAGACTTTAAATACTGTGTACACAATTTAAAATCCGTTCCGAACCGATGCGATGCGAGCCGTTTGGTGGAAATCATCCTTAAGACGGCAGCCCTAGTTCCGTTTCAAGCCAGACGATACTATAAATACAAACCGGCAGTTTCAGCATTATTATTGGACGCTTCCAGCAGAGCGAGGCTTCCCGAAAGATCGTTCCTCATGATCACCAGCTGGTCCTGGATGCTATTTATCTAAAACATGATAAATGACCGTAAATACAAGAAATTATCACAATGTCAAACTATTATTTTCGTAAGATCGTTTTGAGAAATTTGTTATTATTATTTTTTTCATTTTTGCTCTCAAAGCCAATCTACTAACCCTTAGTGTCCCTCAAACAAACTACATTTGTTTTCTCCTAGAAGAAAGTCTAAATAAGGCCTTAATTTTAATTCAAATCCACACGTGTACGGAGCACATGGACCAAAATTGTAATTGTCAAGCCATTAAACATTAACGTCCACAAGATACTTGGGAGTTATAGTTGACGAGTGTTTAACTTGGCATTCGTTTTGATTGTTACGTCACGGGTGCGAAATTTATATGAATTTAAAGAAATCTAAGCTATGTGTTGCCCTAGATTGCGCTCACGCAATCAGTTATTGTATACTGTTTACCAGTCTTGGGAGGAGCCACTAAAAATAAATTCCTTGAGTTAGAAAGGGCCCAAAGGTCACTCATAAAAGTAATGTACTACCACACGCGCTTTGACGTGGAGTTGCGGACACCAGCCCGTTATACAATACAATACAATACAATGTACTACCACGCAGATACCACACAGTCGACTTATATAGAATCAGTGGTTTACTTACAGTAACAAACTATACTTTTTAATTACGACCCTGTACTTACAAAAAACTATTCCATTTAACCAAGACAGTCAGGAGAAAAAACGAAAAGATAATACTGGCTCACTCCCCGAGGGTCTGCAGTATGCAACCCAATCAGCCTACATTTATAATAAAATAAACAAAAAATTAAGGATCGCCATCAGGTCTCACAGGTATGCAAAAAGGTAATAACCGAGTGGCTTAAAACCTTAACATACGAGGAAACTGAGCAAGTTTTGGTTAGACTTGGTTAAACAATTTATTTATTTTTTATTCCCTCCATATCAATAATGCAAGTAATCACCGAGTAAAATTTATAAATTGCTTCGAACACATCGGCACTTCAAAGAGACATACACATACACATTCACACACACAAATACATACGCTCACACACAACAATACAAATCATTAAGAATAATCTACAAACGGGACGCATCACCTTTAATTCGTGTAGCCATTCTTTTTGTCTGCTGCCTACGGACGAAGATGAGGTTAGGTCTTTAATAACAGGGTTAAAGAGTGATTGTTCGGTGGGCCTTGATTTGATATCTAGTGACATCTTGAAATCTAATATGGATATTTTAATAATACCTATAACATACATCTGTAATTTGTCGCTCACACCCGGTATATTTCTAAAGATCTATAAGAAGTCAAGGGTTCACCCGATACATAAGAATGGTGACAAAGACTGTCAATAATTATATGCCAATTTCAATTCTCCCTACCCTATCAAAATTTTTAGAGCGCATCATTAACAAAAGACTTGTTAACTACTTGGAAAATAAAAATCTCCTCTCACAATCACAATTTGGTTTCAGAGCCAAGAGATCCACCGCCGACGCTGTGTCAGAACTAACAAATTATATAGTTAACAACATAGATTCGAAGAGGAAAACCATTGGAATATTCTTAGATTTAGCAAAGGCCTTTGACACAGTCTCTGTCCCTATTCTGTAAACAAAACTCGAAAGCCTAGGTATCCGGGGTCTTCAACTAAAACTTTTTAAAGATTACCTAACCGACAGGACACAATGTGTATAGATAACATAAATAGTGAAGAGGTCCCAGTGACTTTTGGAATTCCACAGGGCAGTATTCTTGGACCGACTCTTTTCCTAGTCTATATAAATGACATATGCCAGTTAAAGTTTACGGACTCGAAAATTGTTGCGTTTGCTGATGATACGGCTTTACTTTTCAGTGGTAACTCCTGGCATGAAGTTTTTGTCAAAGCTCAGATAGGCATGAACACTGTGTTCAGTTGGGTAAATAAGAATTTACTTACATTAAATGTAGAAAAAACGACCTTCATCACGTTTTCCATCCAAACTAATGACAAACCAGATCCCTCCTTGAGTATTGTCTCCCATTCGTGCCCAAATGCAAATGACACAAATTGTCAGTGTCCCAACCAATTATTGACAGAAATCTTAAATTTCATGATCATATTAATCTCCTATCAGCGAGAGTGCGTAGACTTATAGTAATATTTAAAGCCTTAAGAAATACTGCACCAAAATCTGTTTTAAAATCGGTCTACTATGCTCTCTGTCAGTCTTAGCTTGAATACTGTATCACCACATGAGGTGGCACATGTAAAACTCATCTCTTAAAAGTTGGGAGAGCACAAAGAGAGTGCTCTTTGTGCCTAAAGGTTAGTTTGTTTCTACTTTTCTATCAACCAACTACTGATCTCTACTCGAAATGGGAGGTACTTACTGTGAGGCAGCTATTCATCTTGAGGACGGTTATGAAACAACATGCTGTAACAACTATTGAACCAGAAAAAAACAGAAACAAACGTCGCAAACATGCAGTCTGTTCTTCATCGTCATTCAAAACTAAGTTTGCACGTCGGTTTTTCTGCTACCAGGGTTCAAATCTATACAATAAGGTAAATCGAGCCTTAACGCTATATCCCTTGCCAAAAACTAAATGTAAGTCTTTGTTTTCGGACTGGTTAAAAAATAAGGATTATAATTTTACAGAAGGTCTACTTCAGTCAAATTAAATTATTACGATATAAGTTTATAACCTGCACCAAAACCCTCTCACGTACACATCGGCACACTTCACCTGACACTCAACACTACACACTAACGTTATACACTCTCATAGACACACACAGACACAGGCGCTCTGATTAACTTTTTGTTAATAGTTTCTTTTTAAATTCTACCCCCAAAATTGTTATAAGTTTTTAGTCTTAAATCTTCTTATCTGTAACATTGGATTGTAATATCATATTTTTTAAGTAAAACTTCTGTTCTTCCGTGGGGTGGGGACCTGGTGATTTGTAATACAGGCGTTATACGCCTAACCTCAGTAGAGCTCGATGCTCGATGACCTCAGTAGAGCTTCCGGAAGAGTGGGTCTTAAAATGAACATGGACAAAACCAAAGTCATGTTGAATGCCCATGTAACACCCACTCCTATCAAGATCGGAGACTCTACACTCGAAGTTGTAGACGATTATGTCTATCTGGGACAAACGATCCAGTTAGGTAGGTCTAACTTCGAGAAAGAGGTTAATCGTCGAATCCGACTCGGCTGGGCAGCGTTCGGGAAGTTGCGTGGTATCTTCTCGTCCAACTTACCGCAGTGTCTCAAGACGAAAATCTATGACCAGTGTGTGTTGCCAGTGGTTACATACGGGACCGAAACGTGGTCGCTCACAATGGGCCTCATCAGAAGGCTTAAAGTCACCCAAAGGGCAATGGAGAGGGCTATGCTTGGAGTTTCCTTACGTGATCAAATCAGAAATGAGGAAATCCGTAAGAGAACCAAGGTTACCGACGTAGCCCGAAGAATAGCCAAATTTAAGTGGCAGTGGGCAGGGCATATTGCTCTCAGAACGGATGGCCGATGGGGCCGGAAAGTTCTAGAGTGGCGACCGCGAACTGGAAGACGTTGCGTTGGAAGGCCTCCCACTAGGTGGACCGATGACCTGGTAAAGGTTGCGGGGATCCGCTGGATGCGAGACGCACGGGATCGGTCAATTTGGCGACACTTGGGGGAGGCCTATGTCCAGCAGTGGACGTCTTTCGGCTAAAATGATGATGATGATGATGACGCCTAACTCAAACATCAGCTCCTCACATTGCTAAAAAGACAAATAATATGTGAAACCTAGAATAAGCTTGTCATTGTGAGGAGAATGAGGAGAAATAAAGAACTTATATTATATATTATACCTGTATCGTGATCCCGGTATCGATGCCGCCGAACTGCTCCGCATAGTCCTCAGCCTCCTGGCACAGGGTGTTGATGCGATCGTTCACTTGCATAGCGATGTCCATCTTCGCCGCTGCAATTATAATAAACAAACAAGCTTTCAAAACGTACAAGGTCAGTTGAAAGAAGAAAGAAAAAATAAAATATTTGCAACAAACGTGAACGCATATAAAAATGAAGAACACAAATAAAACAAACATATTGAGTGCATTGAAAATATAAAAATATTCGATTTTTCATCCCCGAAATCTAGTAAATGACTACACCGATTTTAATAAAACATGTCTAATTGTAATATACACATCATGCACTTTCATCCCCCATACCTAGTAAATGGCTGGATAAAACAAACCATCGCCAAGAAACTAGCTTTCAAATGAAAAAAAACTGCATCCAAATCGGTTCACTCGTTTAAGAGCTACGGTGCCAGAGGCAGACACACACACACACATTACGGTCAAACTTTTAACACCCCTCTTTTTGCGTCGGGGGTTAAAAACCATTGCTACCCTTAGTAAATAATAGATTTGAGACGACATCTATAACGATACATACGAACTAAGCATCATACCGGACGTCAGTGACAGGCAAGCAGAGTCCTCCGCACGATTAATGGACCAAGATCCCATGAATGCCAGACCTACATCATTTTATAAAAGCTGAAACTTTTTGTGTAGAAGTACCTTACTATAAGTGAGATGTGGCTTTGGCAGATGTCAGGTAACAAAGATGTGCTAAATAGCTGCCAAGTAACGTCATACTATAATGCGTGATTTTTTGATATTGCGTAAGGGATGTTATGATGATGGTGGAAAACCACCTCCAGTCACCTTTAAAGTATGACAAATTGTAATTGGACTTACGTTATTTCATAAAAGAACTACATCTATTTAACAATTTTACAAACTTCTTGAAGCACCCTTATCAGAAAATATAATAAAGACTATATGGTACCTACTGAAACCAAACTTGTTCGTTTACACGCCTACTAACAGATGGCTGAATACTTAAACTACAACACCAAATACAGGTGACTTTCAACTATGTTGTATGTCTCGCAGTAGGCTGGAACCATCAAAACTGTCTGGTGCCTCTAGGTGTTTGGGAAACCGCTTCAAATAGTTGCCCAAGTAACATATAGTGACATACAAGGTGGCGCCGATATGACAACAATAAATGAAAACACTGGTAATACAAGTTCATAGGAATATTTTAGTCATCCTTCCATTCTCCCTGTCCTGTAGAGACGCTATCATTTACTTCATTTTCCTTCATATCATTCCTTTCACAATCCATCCATCTTTTCGTTGATCTTCCTCTCCCTATCCATCCTTCAACATTTAAATTCATTACTCTTTTAATCAGATGAGTTCCATCCCTCCTCATCATATATTCCATAAAAAAGACAGACGACTCCCTTTCATCTTTTCTGTAACAGGCACCACTTTCAAAATTCCTCTTATATCCTTATTTTTTACTTTATCCATTTTAGTTACTCCACACATTCATCTCAACATTCTCAGCTCTGTTGCATACAATTTTTTTTCATCCGTCTTCTTCACTGCCCAGCATTCTGATCCATACAGTACGACAGGTAGGAATCACGGACTTTCGGACGGTATATTTTCCCTTGAGCGGCATCCGTGGGTCTCAACTTGTTCCAGTGACCTGTCGACATTTCATCCACGCTGAGTTGATCAGGTGCGGTGAGGCAAGGGTCAGCACAGTATGCCTTCATTATTAGTCGTCAGCTCAGTACCCTATTTAGACATTTCTGTTCTACATTGTTACTCGGGGTGGGGACCTGGTGTCCTATAACACAGGCTATTAGCCTAGCTTAGGCACCAGTCTCCCACAATAGTAAAGTATTTTTTAATATAATTTACTAAACAATATTTCCATGTAATCTTTAAATATTGTGGTGAGAAAATAAATGTTTTTTTTTTTTTTATACCTTTAAACATTAATTTACTCAAGGACATAAAACTTTTTTTTTTTTTGACCCAGCATAAACAAGCTAAAAGCTAACTCACTGATATTCCTCGATACGTTAGAAGCTATATCAGCCGCGTGACTGGCGTGAGATGATAACATATTCATTTCTCTGTGAAGTGCGTCCTTCATCTGCTGCAGCATTGTACTGAAAACAGTTTTTTTTTTAATTATAGAAAACTAGCTGTTTCCCGTGACTTCGTTCGCGTGGAAATATTGGTGTGTGTGTGAGACTGCCTCGTTGGTCGAGTGGTCGCAAGCGCGACTACTAAGCATGGGGTCCTAGGATTGATTCCCGGGTCGGTCAAAGTGTTAAAAACAATGTTTATTTGAATTACAAAGTTATCACACACATGATTTGGAGATCACTTTTTAAGCAAGAATATGCTTGTATTTGGGGGGACGTCTTCCCCCTTTTTTGGCTTGACCCCCACACCCCCCTTCTAATCTCACGTGAGATTTATCAGAATGCATAGTTTAGTATAAATAATAATCTGTGCTTGATTGCGTTGAATTAATTTAAAATAATAAGTTGTTTAACTATTTCCATATTTTAGTAGAGAAACAGGTTTTACTTAATTAAACTCAGTTTACTCGCAATTTAACAGTTTCTTGAGTGGAAAAAAATTACGTGATATTTGCCGAGACCCCCATGTATAAAATATTGTCTGGAATTTGATATATAATATGGCGATATGTGAATACCAGGTTCAACGTACTATAAAATACTTTTTACCATAGAAAAGCGTCTCGTGCAATAACGTGATTAAACTACTTACCTAAGTAAATGTTGTTGTAAAAAAATATAAATAGGCACTTCGTTTGAATTTAATTTAGTTGTATTTTCTGTTTGTTGTATTATAAGTCATCAATAAATGTTAATTGAACACATAGGGTTGCGAAAGCGATTATATTCCCTTAAACCGCCCATGTCATAAAATCTGTTCCTAACTATATTCTATCTCTCTACCAATTTTCAGGTACAAAAGGGCTAGAATTTCATATAAACTTGCGAGAACCCTTAGTCCAGGCTGTCGCAAAATCCGTTCTTTGCGAACGTCTACTAACTATAAACTACCTCCCTGCCAAATTTCAAGTTTGAATCACAAAAAATGAAGGACTTTCATACAAACTTGCGAGAGCCCTTAGACCTCCTTAACCCGGCCCTGTGGCAAAATCCTTTCTTAGCGATCGTCTACTAACTATTAACTACCTTCCTGCCAAAATTGCAAGTTTGTAGCACAAAAAATAAAGGACTTTCATCCAAACTTGCGAGAGCCCTTAGACGTCCTTAATCCGGCCCTGTCGCAAAATCCGTTCTTAGCGGACGTTTACTAACTATAAACTACCTTCCTGCCAAAGGAGAATGCCCACGGCGCTATTTATGGACAACATTGTTGTGTCTTCATCTGATCATCTTTAAAATACTCGATGGCATACCTTAATACTACCTCAAAAGATTTAACACAAACCACAATGGCATTTTCGAGATATTTACAAAAATGAAATTACTATTTTGAGGCTATGTTCGACCATAAATTAGTTGAAAAAACATAATTTGAAAGGGTCTGAATGGGTTTACGGGTGAGTTTTGTGCCTTTGAAGCACATTTGTGTAAAATCTGTAACGGTTTAACTATGTCAGGTGGCCAGTTACTGGTGACCACCTGTGACTTCCTCACTAAGTCTTACCAATTTAGATTTTGAGCATCTTCGTGCTTTAAAATCTTATTCTCGCATTTCATAATATTAAAGCATGAAAGAAATCATTACTAAGATAGTAAATCGCTTGGTGTTATATCTAGATCCTACTGAAATAATAATAATATTGTGTTAGGTATCATGAAATGGTCTTTGTAAGTAGGGAGGGAAGGAAAACAGCTACACTGAATACAATAAATGAAATAATGATTATTTCTTAAACTTACATTTTATTCTTCAAAAAATATGTTATCCAGAAATAGTGCAAGGGGCAAGAACAATAGTATCCTACTATAGCGCCTAATGTATCTCCTACATTTAGTAAAATATAAGCATAATATAATGCCGCCGTTTATAACCACTGGTATAAGAAATACCAGCAAGTACATTTGATTTAGAACTATGTTATTACTTTACAATAGAGATATTGACCAATCAATACAAAATCGATTTCATTTTATTTTATATAGGTAGGTAGACACATTACCAGCAATAGTGATTGTGATTGTAGTTAATGTTTTGGATTATTTTGACATTAAGCTTTTTAATATTACACATTATGACATATTCTTCATTATATCATTTGCGAGAGATTTATATTTTAATTCATTGATTATTTTGATTATTATTGCTATTATTTCCTTTATTTATTTTTATACAAATGTTCTACGTTTTTAAATATTTCATAAACTAAAAACAATATAAAAAAACATTTAAAAATATAAAAAATTGTAGCCCACCGGTATCGGGAACAGGGTCCAAGCTACCGGCGGTCAGGGCTCCAGAGAGAGGAACCTCCTAACAAGCCGCAAATACGAGCCGTGTCCAGGAGCACCGCTTTCTGAATCAAACCCTTGATCCAGCTGCCTAACGAGAGCCTCCTCAGGTATTGGTCGAGGCTCTTGGCAATTAAGCCATGGGCTGATACAACTATCGGCACAATGATCGCTGAGTCCACATCCCACATGTCGACAACCTCGCGAGCCAAGTCAAGATACTTGATTTGCTTATCTTTCTCGGCTTTCACGAGGTTCTCATCATGCGGGACCGTTATGTCTACAATCATTGCGCGCCGCTCTAACCGATCCACCACCACTATATCAGGTTTATTGGCTACAATAGTCCTGTCAGTGATGATGGATCGATCCCAGTACAATGTGATACTGCCATTTTCGAGAACTGGGTCGGGCACATACTTATAGTACGGTACTTCCGATTCCACAAGGTTGTATTTTAGAGCAAGTTGCTGATGGATAATCCTGGCTACAAGGTTGTGTCTATGCAAGTACTCTCCGTTAGCCAGACGAGAACACCCGGAGATAATGTGACGGATTGATTCACCTGGACGGTGGCATGCCCGACATATGTCAACCGTACCGTCCTTCACAATAAATCTCCGGTAGTTATTCGTCATCATAACTTCATCCATAATTGCACAGACAAAACCTTCGGTTTCTCCGAAGAGGTCCCCGGAACGTAGCCAGGCTACGGACGCTGATAGGTCTACATCGGGCCCATGCAGGGCCCGGAAAAAGCGTCCGTGAAGCTCCTTACTCTGCCATACTTCCATGCGGTCGTTAGTGTCAAGCACTACAGGTTTGC
The DNA here is from genome assembly GCA_910589295.1 of Noctua janthe. Lineage (NCBI taxonomy): Eukaryota > Metazoa > Arthropoda > Insecta > Lepidoptera > Noctuidae > Noctua > Noctua janthe. Next base: position 759,089 of record OU342565.1, on the reverse strand, counting down.
GCCAGTTCTCTTTAGCCAAGGAGAGCGGGGTGAGCCCCTTGTCCACCGCGACCACATCTCGATGCATCCCCACGTCGGTTTCAAGGAAATATTCCCTGAGACTGCATATCTCGCGATTGTGGAGAGTCTTAGCGTTTAAAAAGCCTCGACCCCCACACCTCCGCGGGATATACAGTCTCATAACAGAAGAACGCGGGTGATGCATTCGATATGCCGTCAACAATGTACGGACCCTCCTATCCAGGGCGTCTAGTTCTGTCTGAGTCCATTTGAGTATGCCGAAAGAGTACATCAGAACCGGCATGGCCCAACCGTTGAAGGCACGCACTTTATTGCCGCCTGATAAAAGACTATTAAATACTTTTTTCAGACGGCCAAAGAAGCGCTCCTTCAACGATTTTGATATTATTATTATTATTTTTTGTTTTAGTCCGATCTGTAATTACATATTAAATTTGACTATGGCTAATAATAATCATATCGATAGCTGTATCTATATTACTATATTTAAATTCAAACCTAATATGTTGCATGCCGTAAGGTAAAATGTATCGGGACACTTAGCAAATATTCCAACTTATATGTATACCTACATTATCAGCAAATAAATGATTTCTTTCTTTCTTTCTTTCAATAGAAAAAAATTATATCCCTAAAAATGGCGTACTTTATAGTCGGAAACTTAAAAGTACTAATTATTTTTCAAAAAACACCCATTATAAATAATCATTAAGTCTTATTTAAAAATATATTTTTTTTAGATATTTTATGCCGTTCAAGGTTTTGAGACACAAATCATTTATCAAGAGTACTGTCCATGGGCAATCTCCTTTCATCTATAACGTCAAGCGGTTTTCGATATTTCATGATAAGTGAGTGAGTGAGTGAACGCTGAAATATATTTATATGTTACATTACATTACGAAATCCGTTATGCGCATTAACTAGTCAAAAACTGATGCCCGTTCTATTTTGGCCGTCGTTCTTGAAACATCTGATCATGGGATCTTCAAACTGGGCCCCAAAAGTGGGATTATGTGACAATGCAAGTACCCCAGAAACCGTTTTTGTACACGTTCAAGACGCAATTAAAATTACAATTTGTGGCATGTCAGTAAAAATATTATCTGGATAACATTCGAAATATTATTTTATGTAAAACTATTTAAGATAGAATGTCATAGTTAATAAGATAACAATTCAATTAGGATGTTATGTGTCATTTAAATAGTCGTTTAAATCAAATTATATTTTTTTACATAATATGTCTTAGAATTCCTTTTTAAACGAATTTAAATTTAACTCTGATTTGTTTTGGGATTTTGGTAAAAAGACTTGCGGGGCTATGCAGAATAATTATGCTGTTCCACTTTAAGATGTCTTCGCTCTACGTCCGCGTCACATATCATACCGCCTGCTTCGTTCATCAGTATCTGATAGGTTAGGAAACAGGTGTGACTTAACAAAAAAGGTAGTTTCATAAATATACAAAAAGTAGCCATAAAAATTTATACTTTTAGAAATAAAATTCACAACAGTGTCCGTTACCTGTAGTCTAAGGCTGCTTTCACATTAAGGCGTTAGCAGCGCGACAGTAGCGCGGCAGAAGCACAGTCGAAGACAAAAACTAAGGCTGCTTTCACATTAAGGCGTTAGCAGCGCGACAGTAGCGCGACAGAAGCACAGTCGAAGACAAAAACTAAAAAAAAAAAGATTTTTACCGTCTGGACGATAGACGCGCGACTGCCGCGCTGCTAAAGTCGCCTAAATGTGAAAGCGGTCTTAAAGAGAAAAACATTTTTAGACCGCTTTCACATTTAGGCGACTTTAGCAGCGCGACAGTCGCGCGTCTCTAGTCCAGACGGTAAAATTGTTTTCTTTTTTTAGATTTTGTCTTCGATTGTGCTTCTGCCGCGCTACTGTCGCGCTGCTAACGCCTTAATGTGAAAGCGGCCTTACCGTCTGGACGATAGACGCGCGACTGTCGCGCTGTTAAAGTCGCCTAAGACCGCTTTCACATTTAGGCGACTTTAGCAGCGCGACAGTCGCGCGTCTCTAGTCCAGACGGTAAAATTGTTTTTTTTTTTTTAGATTTTGTCTTCGATTGTGCTTCTGCCGCGCTACTGTCGCGCTGCTAACGCCTTAATGTGAAAGCGGCCTTACCGTCTGGACGATAGACGCGCGACTGTCGCGCTGTTAAAGTCGCCTAAGACCGCTTTCACATTTAGGCGACTTTAGCAGCGCGACAGTCGCGCGTCTATCGTCCAGACGGTAAAAATCTTTTTTTTTTTTAGTTTTTGTCTTCGACTGTGCTTCTGTCGCGCTACTGTCGCGCTGCTAACGCCTTAATGTGAAAGCAGCCTAAATGTGAAAACGGTCTAAACATGGTTCTGATGGATCGCTTTTGTGCTTTTTTTCTGTCCCATTCCTAGGCGAAGGCCTCTCTCCATTTTTTCAGTGATGATATTAAACGTCAACATACGGCACGAGCATTTTAGTCGCGAGACACGCTGTTCTATTGCATTCCGAAAGATTTTCAAAATAAACTCGTAATACAATGAACCTGTCGAAATGCATGGGGAATGCGAGTGTGTTTCGGAATTACCCTGCAGGTGTTCCAAACTAAGCCAGCTTCCTAGTTCAAGCCCACAGCAGGTATAAAGCAAAATACATAGTTCAGATACAACAGGAACTTACTGCATGTCAGTGTGCGTGACCCATACCATGACCTTGGCTGCAGGAACCGCTTCCACAGGAGCTGTGGATTTTTTCTCGTCCATCGGAGACGTAGTGGGTACTCTCTGTAGAATAAGAGGGTTGCTAGCACTGGCAATATTACCTAAGTCAAACCTTCAAGTCATAGAAAACGCATTTGCTAGCAGCCAGGCCCGTGGTTTTTATCAAAACCGTAGGTGCAGTACAAGGACACAATAAGGGCGCGGTCACAACACACTTTTGCGCACATTTTCGCACTTTAATATTATAATCTCCCGTGCTGATGGCTGGTCTCCGCTGAGATTGGCCGCAGTAATCAAAATACGGTCAGTAGGACTATGACTATATTATTTCCTTTATTTATTTCTATACAAATTTCATAGGTACATTTTTAAATATTCCTTAAAATAAAATAATATAAAAGACATGTACAAAAATAGAAAATAGTAGCTCACCGTCATCGGGAACAGAGCCCGAGCTACCGGTGGTCAGGACTACGCTCCGTGTCCAAAAGAACTTCAGTTGCCAAGCGAGAGCTCCTCAGATGTTGGTCGGGCCTATTCTAACTTCTTTAAACATACGGTGTTTTTGGGATTTGAGCTATGACCTTTACACTATATTCAGGCTTCGAAAGAAACGCTCCTCCAACGACTCTATATTATTTCCTTTATTTATCTTTACACAAATCTTATACATTTTTAAATATTTCTTAAACTAAAAACAATATAAAAAACATTTAAAAATATAAAAAATTGTAGCCCACCGGTATCGGGAACAGGGTCCAAGCTACCGGCGGTCAGGGCTCCAGAGAGAGGAACCTCCTGACAATACGAGCCGTGTCCAGGAGTACCGCTTTCTGAATCAAACCCTTGATCCAGCTGCCTAACGAGAGCCTCCTCAGGTATTGGTCGAGGCTCTTGGCAATTAAGCCATGGGCTGATACAACTATCGGCACAATGATCGCTGAGTCCACATCCCACATGTCGACAACCTCGTGAGCCAAGTCAAGATACTTGATTTGCTTATCTTTCTCGGCTTTCACGAGGTTCCCATCATGCGGGACCGTTATGTCAACAATCATTGCACGCCGCTCTGATCGATCCACCACCACTATATCAGGCTTATTGGCTACAATAGTCCTGTCAGTTACGATGGATCGATCCCAGTACAATGTGATACTGCCATTTTCGAGAACTGGGTCGGGCACATACTTATAGTACGGTACTTCCGATTCCACAAGGTTGTATTTTAGAGCAAGTTGCTGATGGATAATCCTGGCTACAAGGTTGTGTCTATGCAAGTACTCTCCGTTAGCCAGACGAGAACACCCGGAGATAATGTGACGGATTGATTCGCCTGGACGGTGGCATGCCCGACATATGTCAACCGTACCGTCCTTCACAATAAATCTCCGGTAGTTATTCGTCATCATAACTTCATCCATAATTGCACAGACAAAACCTTCGGTTTCTCCAAAGAGGTCCCCGGAACGTAGCCAGGCTACGGACGCTGGTAGGTCTACATCGGGCCCGTGCAGGGCCCGGAAAAAGCGTCCGTGAAGCTCCTTACTCTGCCATACTTCCATGCGGTCGTTAGTGTCAAGCACTACAGGTTTGCGCCAGTTCTCTTTAGCCAAGGAGAGCGGGGTGAGCCCCTTGTCCACTGCGACCACATCTCGATGCATCCCCACGTCGGTTTCAAGGAAATATTCCCTGAGACTGCATATCTCGCGATTGTGAAGAGTCTTAGCGTTTAAAAAGCCTCGACCCCCACACCTCCGCGGGATATACAGTCTCATAACAGAAGAACGCGGGTGATGCATTCGATATGCCGTCAACAATGTACGGACCCTCCTATCCAGGGCGTCTAGTTCTGTCTGAGTCCATTTGAGTATGCCGAAAGAGTACATCAGAACCGGCATGACCCAACCGTTGAAGGCACGCACCTTATTGCCGCCTGATAAAAGACTATTAAATACTTTTTTCAGACGGCCAAAGAAGCGCTCCTTCAACGATTGCTTCATGTCAGCAACATTGATGCCCAGCGCTTCCGACATACCCAAATACTTATAGGTTTCAGTTGCTGAGAGGGATCTAAGATTTATGGAATCCGAGAGCTGGGTTCCCACAGACTCCACAATCTCCCCTCGCTTTACATGCATGACCGCACATTTGTCCACACCAAATTCCATCCTGATGGCGCTACTGAAAGTTTCAGTTACTTTCAGTAGCTCCATCAGTTGCAAATCGTTGGGGGCAAAGAGTTTCAGGTCATCCATGTAAAGGAGGTGAGATATAACTTGACCACCTCTCCTCAACCGATAGCCTAGACCTGAATCCTCCAGCAGCGTGCTAAGAGGATTCAAGGCTAAGCAGAACCAAAGCGGACTCAAACTATCGCCCTGAAATATACCTCGCTCTATCCTTATCGGCTCGCTATTCCTCTGAATTTGCCGACATCCCGGATAGCGAAGGACTGTCCTCCATTGCCCCATACATGACATCAGGAAGATGCGCAGAGTTGAATCAACTTTATACAACTCTAGCACCCTCATGAGCCATGTATGTGGCACCGAGTCATAGGCCTTCTTATAGTCTATCCAACATGTCGACAGATCCCTTCGGGAACGGCGAACCTGTTGACTAATGGCCATATCAATGAGGAGTAGCTCCTTAGTACCGCGGGACCCGTTCCTACATCCATTTTGAGAAGCGGACATTACAGAATTGTCATCAATGTGTTTGTTAATTTTAGCTCTCAAAATGGATGTAAGAACTTTATAGACTGTCGGAAGACAGGTAATCGGTCTATAATTTTTGGGCTCCGCAGTACTACCCGATTTATGGAGCAGGTGGGTTATCCCTGTTGTCAGGAACTCTGGCAGCGACCCTGACTCTAAGGCTGACTGGAACAGGATCGCCAGGCGAGCGTGCGACCTTGTAAACCATTTAATCCAGAAGTTGTGCAGCCCATCCGGCCCTGGAGATTTCCAGTTAGGCAACGGACGGACTGCACGAACTATGTCTTGGGGGCTGATAGTGATTGCCCCCATTTCTGGTACTAGATCGCACGCTCGCTCGACCTCCCGAGTCCATTCACCCTCGGTATGGCTAACAGGCACCGACCAGATGCTGCGCCAGAATGAACACATGGCATCATCATCCGGCAGGCGCGTGTCAGCCACACCTTGGTCCGGTCGCTCCCAAGCCCTATAAACCCACCTTTCATCTCTTTGGAATGTGCGATTCTGAGTGTATCGGTCCACCCGCCGCTTATACCTACGAATACGGTTTGCCCATGCATAAACTTTCTGCTTCAGGAAGTCGATGCGCTCTGTGACACGGGACATGTAGTCTCGAGGACTAATATCAGTCCCCGAGAACGCCCGCCTCACAAAACGCATCACTCTAGGGCGAGTATTGCCCTCCCTGAAGCAGATCAGTTTGCCGATGAGTGCTCTGGCCTCACCAATATGTCGTTCAATCCTGTACTGCCATGACGGTACGGCTGGTTTAGTTCGTGTAGCTCTGTCATCAGAAAATTTGACATGAGCTACACGACATGCCGCTACAGCCGCACAATACAGGACTGAGTGAGCATCGGTGAGGTCTTCGCAGTTATCAAAATAGTTTGACAACTGCGAATCCAGAACAGCCACCAGCACCCTATTTTTGTTATGCATGGGTAAACGAGGTACGCGTGGTCTAAGATCGGGTTGCATGAACCGATATTCTCGAATCGCACCCTCCAAAGCACACCTCATTTCCTCATTGCACTGGGTACTTACATTAGTAACCATGTCATTACTCACGTTGTTATCGTGAGTTGGTATTATGGTAGACTGTGGTGGAACCACAGTCTGCGGCGGCGTGGCAATGACATGGCTACTCTGCATTTCAGTCCGCAAGCGATCAAGTACGGTGTCATCCAACATACCATTACGCTGGATGACTCGCACCTGATCCGACAGTCGTTGTGCCGACACGTTGACAGCTGGCTCAAGCACCTGAAACAGAGAGAGCATCCGAACACGGTACGCGGTCAGGTTGTTACCCCCCTCTGTAGCCCCATAGTATGCGCGCATGACATTTGCATTAATGGATTGCGTCCATCGCATGCGCGGCACACTCCCGCCGGGAGCTGGGACCCTATCAGAGGCCGATGGGCCTCGAGGTCCTAAACCGTCCGGCGGCCGGTGTCCTCTTCGTCGACGAACAGGTGGTGGCGTCGTCGGCGGAGAGAAATACTCGTCGCTCGAGCTCGACGCAACTGCCACGGCCGGTGTCACAGCACTCACGACGGGTCTGGATTCCGGCGGCGGCGAGGCGGAGCTGAGCGACGGGTCCGGAGGTGAAAGGCGTGCGCGTCTTGCTGCTGATCTCGTCAACATTCTCTTGATTTCATTATTATTTTTATCTGTCCAATCTTATGTAGGTGACATACGTCATTCTTGATCACATTTTTTCTTTATGTGTTTATTGTTATAAAATGGCTTCATTTTACTATTGTTATATTAAGAAATGGAGAAATTATAATATATTAAAAGGGAGATTAGGTTCCAGACTGTTTAAAAATAATTATTTAACGAAAATTTTATTATAGAATGAAATTACAAGACATCTGTTGACATTAGTGTTGCCAGCTTATTATTATGAATTATATATTATTATTATTAAGAAGAGATGATGGAGGTTTGTTCACTACATTGGCGCTATCCCCGATTCAAATTCCCGCTGCCCTTGCCCGGCCCAGCGCATAGTTAAGTATGACAATTTATGAGGGCTTTTATTTTGTGACAAGCCCGCCACACTATTCCCAAACCACTGCAACTCCTGAAAGCCAGAATCAACAGTGGCGACCACTAGAAAAGCGCCGAGATAACGAAACACGACGAAGTCCCAGAGAAACAATTTCACTGTTGGATCCCACAACGAAATTAATTAGAACAGAATAGCGGAGGTGTAGGGAGTATGAAAAACATAATTTCCACTTCCCTCCATATTAGTAGGAGACAGAATAAAACAAGGACAATAGGTACAAAGGGACGTTTAAAACTGGGATAAGCCCAGTTGCCTAGCACCACGGATAAATATTATCTATACATAAACAGTGAAACTTGGTTAAGTGGGATCTGGATAAGTGAGAAACCTCCATAGCTGGAACTCATGCTGAGGTCCCGACACTTTAGCATTGAATTACCTCTGTTAGTGAGACAAAGCAAACCTCTATATCTGGGATTCGTTCTTTCGGTTTAATCGTCATAGTTACCTCTATAATTGAGACAGCGTATGTAATTTACTTCTTTTACTGAGACTATATTATAAAGAATACTTTTTCTAAATTGTTTTCTTTGAATTTTACAGGTTTTACCTCTGTTACTGATATTACCAGATCATCAATTTATCACCACTCTTACTTGCACTATATTGCATATAAATTTCCGTTTTGTTCACTACTTCTTAGTCTACCCGCAAATTCCAAGCTTAGCCAACTACAAAATTAGCCAACTTGGCTAATTTTGTGACTCCAGTTTTAGTTTTGTTTTACCATCTTCTTCTTAGCGTGTCGATGGCTAATTTTTATTAAATATATTTGGCCCAAAATTCAGCTATGCGAACTCCGCTCGCTGTAGCAGTCATAAGATCGTCAAGTGCGCAGGTGTTGGGGCATGCAGCGCAAGATGGAGGATGGGCCATTGTCTGTGGAGACACGCCGCATACACATTTGAGATCTGAGCCGTCCATGAACCCCCATCTGAAGAGATTATCTTTGCTATGGCCGACTTGGGTTCGGAGTCTATTCAGAGATTTCCAAGTCGGCCACAAAGCATGCCCAGGTGCAGAAGAAGGCTCTTGAGAAGGCTCTTGTGAAGGCTCTCAGACGGGTTGATGAAGCCGTCAGGGGGCTTAAGCAGTTCTCGCCAGAGATCACATCTCGCTGTGGAGGCATTGCTATTAGCCGGACTAGCTGGGCCAACGCACTCAAAAAAGCATTTACGGCTTTTCAGCCTTTGAAGCACTGGGACATAATTGTGCTTTGGATGGCGTGAGTCAGCTTGTAGCTTTGTCCTCTCGGTGCGGCAAGCTATGGTCCTACGAACTTTTGGAGGCGCAATCCCGGTTAGTGGATACAGCATTCGTACTGGGGTCGGTTTAAGGCAACCACTTATTTATTTAAAATTATATAAATAAGACCTTAACAGCTATAATATATTATGCATGCTGTGTCTATCGCATCATATTGTACACTTGGTGTGTTTTTTTTCAGCTAGTATTATTAGAGTAAAAAGTGTAACAATTGTAGATAGGCCAATAAATAAATAAATAACGCCAATGTGATGTTACCACCACCAAGATACGATAACTTACACAAGCTAACAAAAATACAATTAAAAACGGGTAGTAACTAAACCGACATCTATTTCATAGCCTTTTTTTCCTCCAAAAAACTACCTTATCCTCTAAATTACTAAGTCAGCCACCATCAATGTGCATCTAAAAAGTACTATCTCAGCCACCATATTTCATCAGTGTAAGCTACTGTAAATACATCCTGGCATCGTTGTTATTTTATAGCATCTATGTTTGTGACATATATTCAAGCAATAGGCTTCTAAAATAACTATATACAACAATAAAGTAATTCTATCGCCTTCTAATTTCATAACTTAGTACGTTTAAGACTTAGTTAAGTATGACTAATTCATAACTCGTCCTATAATTTATTGTTCATAAAATATACCTAAAATTATCATCAAAAAATTAACTATAGCCACTAAATATAAATAACAAAACAACCGTAGCTTGTTGTTTTTGGTAGAATAGACTCTTTCTTGTGTTTAAATTCACCAAAAGTTAGGTTCAGCTAGGTGCTAGCTAGGTTCATGGGAAACAACAATATTTTGTGATAGGCGGAGTCGACGTAGCCCCGCTAGGCGGGGCTCCTATTCCTAGCTGCAGGGTTTAAAGTAACCTAACACGAACCTAAGACATTTCCTTTGCCGCAATGCCTTTTTTACGATGTTTATTATAACAAATTGTGTTAATGTTTATTTTAACAAAATAAAAGATTTACAATCTAGTGGACTATTATTTGTTCAGATCACACGAAACGACTCGTACCCGCGTGAATCGAAGGGCACTCTCTCATTGGTGGTAGCGCGTAGTGGCGCCCGTCTCGCTCAATCGTTGCAGTTTTTAATATTATGTTAAAATAATACAATGTAATATTTTAAAAGCTAAGTTATATCAATGAAGTTTTCGAGTTGATGCCTGAACTATATTTTTTAAAGCACTTAAAATGTTGGCGAGTTGCAAAATCCGTGGCTGACTTAGTAAATTAGATGGTGATTTATAATCAAAGAGACAAGTAAAAATAATTGTTCATCTTGACGCTTTTAAAAAAGACGAATTAGTTTATTAGAAGCTTTCTTATTTTCCCGAGGCTGACATATAAAATCAGAAGTAAAGTTCCGTGGACAAGAAAAAAAATTGTGGCTTGACTAAAGCTGTATCAACTAGATTGGCGTGGGTAGAACGCTTCCATACTGGGCAAGCATATTCACCAGCGGAGAAGCAGAGCGCCATTCCAGTTGTTCGCAGAACCTGAGGAGACGCTCCCCATTTGGTAATGTAAGGCGGCGCAGCAAGTTATTTCTGGAATGCACCTTCATTTTTATAGGTTGGCAATTATTTTTATATGTAAGCGACTGGTCTAAAGTTATACCGAGGTATTTCGGGTGATCACTATGGGCGATTGGTAGGCCCCTGCCAAGAGATATTTAGTTTACGACCCGCTTGTCTGTTTCGGAGGGGGAAAACGCATGATTGAGTTTTTGAGGGGTTTGGTTTCAAAGTGTTTTCAGCATAGTGACTTAGGTCACTAAAAGCTGTGGAAAATACGGCTTCAATATCCGCAAAGTTGATATTTTGACAGGTTAGTGCATGGTCGTCAGGGCCGTCAGGAAAGCGGATTTTATCTGGGCTAACTAGTTGGTCGTTATTGTAGATGTTGTATAGTAGTGGGGCCAATACACTACCCTGAGGTAGTCCATTTTTTTTGGGCTCGCCATCTACTTTTATCTTCAACGAGGTGCACCTAAAAACGTCGGTTACTGAGAAGTTCTCGAAGAATCCGTGTAAACTTGAAGTCCTCTGTCAGGTTGGTAACTTTCCATAATAAACGTTTGATATTTACAGTGTCGTAAGCTGCTGACAGGTCCACAAATACTGCGCCTGTCACCGCTGGGTGAGGTTAAGTACCTGGCTACAGCAAGATTTTCCAGGCCTGAATCCAGCTTGCTCTGAGATGAATTTTGGACCAACGAGGTTTGTGAGCCGAGATAACAATAGTTTTTCGAACAGTTTGTAGGTGTGGCAGAGTAGGGATATAGGATGAAAGTTTTTAGGGTCATCATGTGGTTTTTCAGGTTTTGGAATAGCAATGATTTTTGATCTCCTCCAAAGGCGAGGGATTGCCATCATTCGGATGTTTATTTGAAAAATACCAAAACGGAGGCTCAAATCTTTATCGGTACGTGAAAAACTAAAATTAATATCCGCAAGTGCGTTTATGCAAGTGGGAAGACACGCGATGAAGTCTGTGTCGAATTTAATGTGCCAAAATGTACTTGTAGAATTATTCAGAATAAAGATAAAATTTACGTTATTTTATCTAATAATCGCACCTTTATAACTGAAATAACCTCTATTCTCACCTCTATTAATGGAACCCTCTGTAAATGAGACAGATATTTATTTATACCTGGATATTTGAGATACTGGGTAAGCGGAATACCTCTTTAAGTGAGAAAAAATTGCAGGTCCCTTACTGTCCCAGTTATCCAGATTTCACTGTAATAAATCTGTAGACGTGGAATTTCTGTACATTAAAAATATTTAGAAACAAAATAGTAGGGGTGTTAAAGGATCATGTCTATATGATACACAGACATACAGACAAAAATTCTAAGTATGATAAAAATGGGTTGTGTAACCCATTTTTATCATACTTCGAATTTTTGTCTGTGTGTCACCGGATATCTTTAGTTAAAGCTCATGTGTTATTACAAAACCAATGTGGTTAGATTCAATGCACAAATAATTATTGTGCATAAGTTAGAGAAGGTTTTAGATTTTGTTTCACTATGATCGGTGCTCTCTATTTAAAGATAGTTTTTTTAAGAAGAACTTTTCATCAATGAGTAAGATACATGCAACGACATCTATAGATCCAGATGGTACTAATGAATAAGAATGTGCTCACAAGATAACTTTTAAATCGACAGACCGGTTTTTTTTAAGTTATAATATCAAAAGGCACTCTAGATTGGTCTACATGACGCTGCTTTGAAAATCTACATAGCCTAAAGAGTGTGTCTTTGATCGCTTTCCATGCATTATATTTTAGCAGTTTAACTTCGTTCTCGATAGATGGCGTTGTTCATTTGACTCCATTTTCTGAACCGCGGTGTTAAGATTTTCTGTGAAAGAATGACACTCGCCCGTGTCAATAAGTTATCTCTACATTGGTTTATTCATGGTATTTATTAACTGACGAAACAATTGGACGAGGCTCTCAATTCGACGCATATAGGGTATAGTCATATGAAAGGATATGCTACAGACCATCAAACTGAACAACTTCCTCCATGACCCAATATCGTAAATGCGAAATAATTTATCAGCTGTCCCATACATGTATCAAGGAATAGTTTCTCTTAAAAAGTTCTAAAAAAAGGTCGTGATAGCATAATTATGTCTACCTTTTAAGGTTGACTCACATTCTCTCTTATGTGATGCAGACGAAGTTGTGTGGGTCAGCTATTCATTAATATTAATGGATCCAAAGTTGTGAGCTGTTTAAATATTTGATGCTAATAATAGGTATAGCAAAAACCCTTTAATGGTGTTCTAGTTTCTAAGGCCCGTATAGTGGGTAAATGACTCTTGATGTAGCCTGTATCCAACATAATATTGCGTTCATTCTGCTAAAGATCACACTCACATAAAATGATGTTCAGATTGTTCATATTCGCAGTCAGATGTAGAACATTGACAAAAAGGTAAGGCAATAAACTTGGTTTAATCTTATGAGTGCTTGTTCTCAGGGGGCTAGACGTAAGCACGGCGCAAGTACCAAAAAAAAAATCACATCTCTCCGTGGGTAAAAGCACAAAGTTAACTGACCGGCGCTAAAATAATACACGGTCAATACTCACTTCTGCAATGCCGTCAGGGCTGTAACCTATGCCGGTACCCGACTCTTTGCCCTTTCCAGAGCGTGCGCCGCGCTTCCCATGACCCCCGCCGCGGCGACCATGCTCACCGGGGCCGCCAGGGCCGCCGGGGCCACGAGGGCCGCCGGGGCCGACAGGGCCGCCGGGGCCGACAGGGCCACCGGGGCCGACAGGGCCGCCGGGGCCGACAGGGCCGCCGGGGCCGACAGGGCCACCGGGGCCACCAGGGCCACCGGGGCTGACAAGGCCACCGGGGCCTCCAGGGCCGCCGCGGCCGACAGGGCTGCCGGGGCCGACAGGGCCGGCTGGAGCATACCCTGCTGCCCTGGCAGCCTGCAAGTATTCCTCCATCGCCCCCACGTGACCCGCAAATTCTGGGGGCAGCGTGCCTGATTGTGCCAGCTGCGTCAGTAACTCGGCCATGCGGTACAGACCCTGCTCTGCCGCTTGCACGCGCGCGTTTAGCTACGAGAAATTATAAATACACACATAACGACACGGCTGTAATTTCCGATGGGGCACATCAGTAGCTACACCGTGTATTTAGCTTTTGTTATTTTCTGCCTTTGCCTTCTGGGATTTCAGGCGAGTTAATTATGAAGGGAAGGTATGAAACAAGCTTGAGCGATAGCTTCGGAAATTAACGGTTATATTCAAAAGGTTGAAATGGTGATTGATAGATGAGGATCGAGAAAAAATATTTTTTTAGCACAGGCTCAAATACGAGGGCAGTCCCAGAAATACTCGACCTAACAAAAAACTGTTTTTTTAATTTATTCTTCTACTTAGTCCACTTTTAACTGTTTTAATGTACATTTTCAAGAACTCTGCTTTCTTGTTCTGAATGTTCACCTAACACTACTGAAACGTCTTCACAACTCCATTTTGTTCCATTTTGATAGAATCGCGGCAGCCATCTTGGGCACAGCTTTTTCATATTAAAATTTTCGGTCGAGATACGATGCCGACCTTACGTGCTAGTTTACGCATTTTTAATCGACGGTCATTCAATAAACTTATATGATTTTTTTTACCGTTTCTGGCGTAGTCACCTCATTTGGTCGACCGTTGCGATGTTTATATCAGCAGCACATACGCCTGTCGCTCGTTTAACTCGGCTACCCAATTGTTTATTGTAGTAAATGAAAAAGCAGACTCCTTCAGCCTTCAGAGTAGAATCTACCTCGGCTTTCATATTGGTTGGACAGAAGTTTTTCAAATGAAAGTTTTCTATCACGTAACGGTGACAAAGTTTATCCCCGTTCAGAAATTCTGTGATGTATTCACTATTTGTTTTTTTTTAGTTTTCACGTCAGGTCGTGTACTTTTGGGACTACCCTACTAGACATATTATATTCAAAAAAGGTAGGTTTAAAAGGTGAACCTCAATAGGCAGGTACCTGCACAGCTTGCATGGTGTCTGGCAGCGACGTACGACCTTTCGCCAGATCTTGTCTCAGCGTCTTGTTGTCAGGTAGCACAGGCTCCGGCAGTGGTCCTGTGATCTGTTCCAACTGCTTGACTGCCTTCCCGAGCAGCGAGAACTGAGAGGCAGTCACTACCTCAATACTGCCTACACGGGCTGGCCGACCACCTGATGTTTTTCATACAAACATTTTATGCTGTATCAACTCAAGACACTTCAAATTGTTAACTACATACTTCAATAAACTAAAAGTTTATTTTGTACTGCAGCCTTTATCCATTTTATTCCCATAGTAATATTGGCAACTGAATAAAAAAACGGGCGTGTACCTTTAAAAATGTTTAATTTGTAAACCAAACTAGTTTAAACCACACAAAATTTGTAGGTCGTGGGTTACGGTCGTCTGTTGTCCCTTCTGCACGATTTTTTTTGTTTCTTTGTACCAAATAAGCTCCGAAACTACTGGACCGATTTTAACCATTTTTCAGCAATAGAGAGCCATATTATCAGAAAGTAACATAGGCTATAAATTATATTTATGTCGTGCAAATTAGCCGAGCTATATCAATTTTTGCGGACGAAGTTGCGGGCAAAGTGCTTGCACTCTATACAAATAAATCAAATTAAAATGTCTGATTGTAATGAGTCACACCAACACATCAAAATATTACTATAAACGTTACTGCATTTATTGCTATACGCGTGCAAATAATAATACTTTTTGTATCATTGAAATCAGGCCAGGATTTAATGTAATTTAATTAATATTGACATACCTAATGTTCTCATTCTCTCAATTTATGACATCTTCATCCCAATTGTATTAAGTAGATTTTATTTTTGTATTATGAATGTATTAAGCCGACTATTGTGTTTAACTGTTAACCATTATTTTATTTAATTTTCGATGTATGTAGTTAACAATTTCATTAATTTTTGCATGCCTAATATAAGGTAGATTGTACGAAGCTCACCCATCTTATTGTTACATCTTATTTCATGTACCTGCAATCTATTACTTATTTCCAAAGTCACACGTTAGTCAGATTTTGCCGTACTTTAACGTTTTCTCAGTCATTTTTAAAGATAGGAAAAAGAAAACAGATTCTTTTTTCTCGAGTACCTTTTTATAGACATGCTGGTGCAAAAACATTGGTATGACTCATTCTAAAATAACAGCTTTTTACTGAACGCATATGAAAGTCAACACAATGTGAAATTATTGTAAAAAAAAAAAATTACTTCCCTTTTTTAATTGGATTTTGTTACCAATTTCAAGGGTTTTATTTTTTTTGTACGGAACCCAAATTCTTATTTTTAAATAAAAATAGGCTTTGTTACTCCTTATAACATCAGCTATCTGCCAGTAAAAGTCCCGTCAAAATCGCTCCAGCTGTTTCTGAGGTTAGCCGTTTGAATCGGATTTTGTTAACAATTTCAAGGGTTTTAATTTTTTTGCACGGACCCCTAATTATTTTTCTAAAATAAAAGTAACCTAAGTAAGACTTTATAACATCAGCTATCTTCCAGTAAAAGTCCTGTCAGAATCAGCCCAGCCGTTTCGGAGATAAGTCGGAATAAAAAGACTGACAGACAGAGAGATGAAAAAAATGTTTTTGTTGTGACGTAATTATTTTCATATGCATTCAGTAAAGTAGTTATTTTGATATTTTTTTTTTACATTGTTGTCTGTCTGTTTGTTGTTCCGTCTAATCTCCGAACGCTGGACATTACGTATACATACACCGAGAAATTTTAATGGTTGTTTTCCCGCGGCAGAACAACTTGCCATAAGGAGTACTTTCTTTTTTTTACAAATATGGCTGTTTCTGTATTTAAATTATGTAACACCTTGACTTGTACCCGTATTTGCAAAATAAAATATCTTTATCTTTATCTTTCGAAGCATAGAGTAAAAGTAAAAAAATAAAGATATTTTTATTTTTAAAATAATTTAAAAAATATTCGTCAACTCGAACGCACAAATATTCAAAGCAAAATAAGCTCTCGCACGTGGTGATACGGCATAAACTAGTTTGCATGTTTTAATTTGCCTGTTTTTAATATTCAAACGAAAGTATTTTCTTTAGTTTGTTTGCGGGCAACATTGGAAAAAGGTGGTTCGGTTGAATTTGACAACGTCTTTGTCTTATTTTGGTAGTGTCCCTATGTTTTTATTTTGTGGGATATTGTTTATCTACTTATTATCTAAGAACTAATCTTATCTAATACGTCATTTCACTGGCCACCATTAAATATAATAAATCCAAATAATAGTAATTTTAGTTTGTTAAATAAGCTTTAGGTTGAATTTTGAAATACCTAACTGCGTCGGTCTAATATTCAAAATAATAAGGTGTGTGTTATTTTTAAGATATATCTACCAACGCCTAACTAATATCTTTCTCTTTTTACTACATTGTTCTTTTTTTATTTAATTGCCTCGGAAACCAAAATTGAAAATAATTTTTTAATTTTATTTTATTAATTTTATATTCTCAGCTTTTTCACCAAGTCCTACTTTTTACATAAAATGAATGGTCACCTTATTAGAAAGAGACTAAATTCTCATATTAGAACCTCTCTTTCAGTGCAAAGAGTAAAGACAAAAGGAAAAATAAAACAAATTTAATTTTCAGCCATTCCGACTACACTACGATTACTAAAACCTATTTACGTAAATTATTAAATTTATCATAGAAATCGCGTATGAGGTTACCAACTAAATTGTAAAAAAATATATCTTTTGCGTCTGTTGGTCGATTTTGATGAAATAAACGCTAAATAATACCACAACAATGCTTCTTATTTTGTAATATTTCGATTTTTAATGCAATGAGGGGTGTTTACGTGATGTGTGCATAAACGAACACACAAATACTGGAAGCTGCGAGAAATAAATAATAGAAAGTAAAAAAAAAAAAATCTTTTCATTTTTTACTTTCTATTATTTATTTCTCGCAGCTTCCAGTATTTTTTTTGCAAAAATCTGTAATGTAGAGACACGGAAAGTCTATGATTTTATTATATGTATACAACGTAACAGGATAAACGCAATTCCTGAAAGTAGTTGGTTCAGAATCGGCTTCTGAATCGATTTCCGTCATAAAAAATAGGTGTTAAATAACTTAAATTAGAAACACAGTATCATGACAAATTAATACAATCCTTAATTCAAGGAAATTGAAACCTTAACTCAGAGCAATAAAGGCCACTAAAACGCGCGACATTATTTGTAGTTCGCTCATAGCTCGTTATACACACACGTAAATAATATCAATTCATTTTACATTAAAAGTAGTGTGCGTCAAATAAAGTGGTCATCATCATCATCATCATCATCATTTCAGCCGAAAGACGTCCACTGCTGGACATAGGCCTCCCCCAAGTGTCGCCACATTGACCGATCCCGTGCGTCTCGCATTCAGCGGATCCCCGCAACCTTTACCAGGCCATCGGTCCACCTAGTGGGAGGCCTTCCAACGCAACGTCTTCCAGTTCGCGGTCGCCACTCCAGAAGTTTCCGGCCCCATCGGTCATCCGTTCTGCGAGCGATATGCCCTGCCCACTGCCACTTAAGTTTGGCTATTCTTCGGGCTTTCCTCATTTCTGATTTGATCACGCAAGGAAACTTCGACTCTATACCGAAGACATTCCGGATTTCAGCCTGTACGAGATTAGGATGGCTCTAAAACAGCTAAAAAACAACAAGGCACCGGGTGATGACGGAATTACGGCCGAACTCCTGAAGGCAGGTGGAAAACCGGTACTTAAGAGCCTTCAGAAGCTGTTTGATTCCGTCATACTCGAGGGGAAAACGCCGCAGGCATGGTGCAGGGGTGTGGTGGTACTCTTCTTCAAAAAGGGCGACAATGATCGGCTGAAGAACTATAGGCCCATCTCACTTCTAAGCCATGTCTACAAGTTGTTTTCAAGAGTCATCACGAATCGACTCGCGCGCAGGTTTGACGATTTTCAGCCTCCCGAACAAGCCGGATTCCGAAAAGGCTTTAGCACCGCAGACCACATACATACGCTGCGGCAGGTTGTACAGAAGACGAGAGTATAACCTGCCTCTCTGTTTGGCGTTTGTGGACTACGAGAAAGCCTTCGATTCGATTGAGACATGGGCTGTACTGCAGTCTCTCCAACGATGCCAAATTAACTATCGGTACATCGAGGTGTTGAAATGTTTGTACAAAAACGCCACCATGTCAGTCCGACTTCAGAACTAGACCTTGGAACCTATCCTTCTGTAGCGAGGTGTGAGACAGGGAGACGTCATATCTCCGAAACTGTTCACCGCTGCACTGGAGGATGTCTTTAAGGTTCTGGACTGGAGAGGGCTAGGCATCAACGTCAATGGCGAGTACACCTCTCACCTTCGGTTTGCCGACGATATGGTGGTCATGGCTGAGACCATGGAGGACCTCAGTATAATGCTCGATGACCTCAGTAGAGCTTCCGGAAGAGTGGGTCTTAAAATGAACATGGACAAAACCAAAGTCATGTTGAATGCCCATGTAACACCCACTCCTATCAAGATCGGAGACTCTACACTCGAAGTTGTAGACGATTATGTCTATCTGGGACAAACGATCCAACTTCGAGAAAGAGGTTAATCTTCGAATCCGACTCGGCTGGGCAACGTTCGGGAAGTTGCGTGGTATCATCTCGTTCAACTTACCGCAGTGTCTCAAGACGAAAGTCTATGACCAGTGTGTGTTGCCAGTGATTACATACGGGACCGAAACGTGGTCGCTCACAATGGGCCTCATCAGAAGGCTTAAAGTCACCCAAAGGGCAATGGAGAAGGCTAATAAAGTGGTAATTTAAAGGAATTCCAACTTTATCTCCAATGAGTAAGGCTTATTTGAATACACGGCCTAACTTAGTTGGTCGTCAGAGTATCCCTACAAAAATAAAATTATTTAATTTGAAGAAATTTAGAACTTATTGCAAAGAGATAAAGCATTTGTCGGCAACCTCTTTGACGGTTATGCGAAATGACGACACACACGCCGCCGAATACCACGATACCTAACATTAAGCCAGTCATCTGCCGGTAGTGATCTAGAGTCGTTGAATTTACTTCTGTGACTTTTATGTTTCCGCGCGCGATGGCTTTCCGGTATACCAACATACAATACACGGAGATGGTGAGGAAACCAAGTTCTGGGGTGGCGACCGCGAACTGGAAGACGTCGCGTTGGAAGGCCTCCCACTAGGTGGACCGATGACCTGGTAAAGGTTGCGGGGATCCGCTGGATGCGAGACGCACGGGATCGGTCAATGTGGCGACACTTGGGGGAGGCCTATGTCCAGTAGTGGACGTCTTTCGGTTGAAATGATGATGATGATTATGATGGTGAGGAAACTGGCTCGCTGTCTTGATAATGTTGCGTTAGCTTGTCGGAAGTTCAATGACCGTTTTGGCTGCAGTGTGAGCGCCAGGACGATGCTGGCTGCAACTCAGCGACTGAGGGACTCAGGGACGTTCCTTCCTAATACGGCTTTGGACAGAGGGACGAATGTGCGGACTACTCGTCTGCAAGAGCGTATTCTCGACCATTTCGACGAACATCCAGAGGACAGCTCGAGAGAAGCAGCACCCCAGTTCGACTGCAGCCACATGTACGTGTGGTGAACGTGCTGATGGTAAACACCCATTCCATCTTCGACGGTGTCAAGACGGTGCTTACAAAATTGAAATACAATTTAAGAAAGCGTGCAAATAAGTGCATAGAACAAGGCGGTGGTCATTTTGAAACTTTAATAAAAGTGGATCGCAGAAATAGTGCAAATTAATAACCTAAGTGTAAAGTGTAAATAGTCCAGTTCTGTAAGTACCTACTTCTTCCTATCAATACGATTGTATTCTTATCACTGTAAATATTATGATTCAAATCTTTTAAACACGCGGCTTTTTGAATATTTTTGTAGTACAAACAATAAACTGTACCTAAACATGACTTATCAGGGGGTAGTTGATATCGCGAAAGTTACGCATCTGAGATACATTTTTACCCGCGTGTGCCGCACGGAGTCCGAGCGCTTCGCCCTTCGTTAGTTTCGTAGTTCGGGTAAAAAGTCGCTGTTTTAAATGTATCCCTTTTACTAAGCCTAAAGTGTTAGATTCGTGTTGATAATTTTACTTACTAGAAAATTATAAATCATTACACGGTAAACTCAATGAAGTATTAAAAGTTATTCATAATATCAGCCTGTGACAGTTTAGTTACGTAAAATTCGTTCATTCAACTAAAGCACATCTAATGCCTACAGCTATGGTCAGCTGGCGATCGCTCGAGTTTGCGTGTCGCGTCGGCCGCTAACATTGCATGAGTGTGTGTGCAGGGATGTTGATGTACATACGTTTTGTGTTTAGTAAGGATAACTATTTTATAAAAAAAGACTAGCTTTGGTTTAAATTTATTTAATTACGGATGTTATTTTAGACTTATAATTTAATATTCTAATTGGGGTGTCTGAGGTATTGCGCTTAATCTGTTACAAGTTGTAGATACTCGTATATATAATTAATCCATAATCAAAATATATTTATCTATTCTACCTACAAATTCTCAGTTTATATTTCGACTACAAGTAAACCAGAGAGGAAGATAAAAGAAACAATGAATAGACAGTATGAAATATTATATGGTGATTCATAAGATAACGAGAGAAGTATGAAAAAATGCACCGGCGACCCCAAATAAATTGAGATAAGGACAGGATAATGGTGATGAAGCGAAAATAGTAACTACACTACAGTAAGATCTACAGGATATTTCGAAGTAACAATAAATACCTGAAACAGTGATACTTGTACCAGACGTCTGTCTGCCAAAGTCTCTTTCCTAAAATAATAGCATAACAAACTGTGATGTTTTGTATACATAAACACAGTAGACGAAAGCTGACAACAATATAAATTTACACAAAGTGAAATCCATAGTAACAGAGTGGCTACTACAAAAGGACTATGCCTACACTGAATCTTTGCTCACATTCATCTCCTAATAACAATACAACTACTCACTTACTACCACATGCTTAACTTACACTATTATTGCTCATAATCACACGCTCTTGTTACGCACTTGTTAACCCAAACATACACTACAAGTACTCAGAAACACGCACGCATATCCTCATAAACTCACACTCACTTCACATGCCTAACATACACATACATAGTTACTTACATAATATAACATATAAATAAATACAAACAGATATTTATGAATAAGTTCAATACTGTTAACTTGTTGTATTAAATCATATTTATTCAAGAATCAATTGGACGAACACTGTCTCTTAAAATACAGGTTTATCCTAGTTTAAGAGGCAGGGTTATAAACTTGGTTTGCACAGATTTAGCAACAGCTGTTTTATATAAGTACTTACTATCTGTATTTTTTGTGAATAAACATTTATTATTATTATTTCCTTTATTCATTTCTATACATATAATTTACATTTTTAAATATTTCTATACAAAGTAATATAAAAAACATTTAAAAATATAAAAAATAGTAGCCCACTGGTATCGGGAACAGGGTCCGAAATACCGGTGGTCAGGGCTCTTGAGAGAGGAACCTCCTAACAATACGCGCCGTGTCCAGAAGTACTGCTTTCTGAATCAAGCCCTTGATCCAGCTGCCAAGCGAGAGCCTCCTCAGATGTTTGTCGAGGCTATTGGCTATTAAGCCATTGGCCGACACGACTATCGGCACAATGACTGCTGTACTCACGTCCCACATGTCGACAACCTCGCGAGCCAGATCTAGATATTTGAATTGTTTATCTTTCTCTGCTTGCGCGACGCTCCAATCGATCTATCACCACAATGTCAGGTTTATTGGCAACAATAGTCCTGTCAGTGATGATAGATCGATCCCAATACAACGTGATATTACCATTATCGAGAACTGGGTCGGGCGCATACTTATAGTATGGTACTTCTGATTCCACAAGGTTGTACTTCAAAGCAAGTTGCTGGTGGATAATCCTGGCAACGAGGTTGTGTCTATGCAAGTACTCTCCGTTAGCGAGAACGAGAACACCCAGAAATAATGTGTCGGATCGATTCTCCCGGACGGTGGCATGCCCGACATATGTCAACCGTGCCATCCTTCACAATGTATTTCCAGTAGTTATTCGTCATCATAACGACAAAATCTTCGGTTTCCCCGAATAGGTCACCGAAACGCAGCCAAGATACGGACGCCAAAAAGTCTACATCAGGCCCATGTAAGGCCCGGAAAAAGCGTCCGTGTAGCTCCTTGCTCTGCCATACCTCCCTACGGTTATTAGTATCCAATACCACAGGTTTGCGCCAGTTCTGGTTAGCCAAGGAGAGCGGGGTGAAGCCCTTGTCCACTGAGATGACATCTCGGTGCATCCCCACGTCGGTTTCGAGAAAGTATTCCCTGAGACTGCATACCTCGCGGTTGTGCAAGGTCTTAGCATTTAAGAATCCACGACCTCCGCACTTTCGCGGGATATACAGTCTCATCACCGATGACCTTGGGTGATGCATCCGATTTGCGGTCAGTAGTGTGCGGACCTTCCTATCCAGGGCGTCAAGTTCCGTCTGAGTCCATTTGAGTATGCCGTAAGAATACATCAATACCGGCATGACCCAACCATTAAAGGCGCGCACCTTGTTTCCGCCTGATAAAAGACTGTTTAACACTTTATTCAGGCGGCCAAAGAAGCGCTCCTTTAATGATTGTTTCATGTCGGCAGCATTGATGCCTAATGCTTCCGACATACCCAAATACTTGTAGGTCTCGGTTGATGAGAGGGATCTAAGGAATATGGAATCCGAGAGTTGAGTTCCCACGGATTCCATAATCTCCCCTCGCTTTACATGCATGACTGCACATTTGTCCAAGCCAAATTCCATCCTGATGGCGCTACTAAAAGTTTCAGTCACTTTTAGTAGCTCCATCAGTTGCAAATTGCTGGGAGCAAATATTTTCAAATCATCCATGTAAAGGAGGTGAGATATAACCTGACCACCTCTCCTCAACCGGTAGCCTAGACCTGAATCCTCCAGCAGTGTGCTCAGAGGATTCAAGGCCAAACAAAACCAAAGCGGACTCAAACTGTCACCCTGAAATATTCCTCGCTCAATCCTGATCGGTTCATCGTTCCCAAGAACCTGCCGACATCCTGGATAAAGAAGGACCGTCCTCCACTGCCCCATACACGACATCAAGAAGGTGCGAAGAGTTGCATCTATTTTGTACAATTCCAGCACCCTCATGAGCCATGTATGTGGCACCGAGTCATAGGCCTTCTTATAATCTATCCAACACGTCGACAGATCCCTCCGGGATCGACGAACCTGTTGGCTTATGGCCATGTCGATAAGGAGCAGCTCCTTAGAACCGCGGGACCCATTCTTACATCCATTCTGAGAGACAGACATAATTGAATTGCTATCTATATGACGAACAATTTTTGCTCTCAGAATGGATGTTAGAACTTTATAGACCGTCGGTAAACACGTAATTGGTCTATAGTTTTAGGTTCCACAGTACTACCCGATTTGTAGAGCAGGTGGGTAACTCCTGTTGTAAAGAATGGTGGTAGCGACCCAGTCTCTAAGGATGACTGGAATTGTGAGGCTAAGCAAGCGTGTGACCTTTGTAGCCATTTAATCCAAAAATTGTGCAGTCCGTCCGGCCCTGGAGATTTCCAGTTAGGTAACGGACGGACTGCACAGGCCACGTCAAATTATTATTAGTTACTTATCTTGATGTACAGAATGCTTGGTTGACGGCTTCGTGAAGGGTCTGTTTACACCCTGTATAAGAACCTTTGTTTACCCAACTGACACAGTTTAAAGAAGGATTATGATTTTTAACAAGGTAAACATTAAAAAACATTGGCCCTTATTCTACATAAACTTTATTTAAATTAGAATTATTTAAATTAAATTAGAAATTAATATTTTATGAAAAGTTAGACAGGTATATACATTTGACACCAAGGGGATAGTCGGTGTAGTAATTGAAATTAAAACAATTATTTATTTACTTACAAAACTTGAGTCCGAAAATAAAACGGTTGAGAGCGGATCCAGCAGTTACCCCCTTCAACAATGATACATTCTTATCCCAGACCATCCATACCAATATAAAGAAAGCGAAAGTAACTCTGTCTATCTGTTACATTTTTTGCGCCTTAACGGCCGAAAAGACTTTAATGTTTGAAGCTTAGGACAACGCATACTTTTTATCCCGGTTATTCGTTTCTGTGGCGCAAATTCTAACTTCCACGCGGGCACAGCCGCGGGCTAAAGCTAATATTGATACAAAGCTTACTTATTAGCAAATCTTACCCTGAAGTCTTGTCCCTGAGCATCCCTGGCTTCACGTTCGCCTCCTATACCCCCGCGTCCATCAGCTCCTCGTTCCCCACTCCACGACCTTTTTGGACCACGTTCTCGACCACCTTCATCTCCATCTTCACGTTCACCTCCTATACCCCCGCGTCTATCAGCTCGTCGTTCCCCACTTCGCTTCTTACCTCGCCCACGTTCTCGACCTCCTTCATCTCCATAATCTTCACCTCTTCTACCTCTAGGACTTCCATCTCTATCTCTGTAACGCTTGTCTTTATTATCTCTATCTCTAGAACGTTTGTCTTTATCATCTCTATCTCTAGAGCGTTCGCCTTTATCATCTCGATCTCTAGAACGTTCGTCTTTATCATCTCTATCTCTAGAGCGTATGTCTTTATCAGCTCTATATTTGGAACGGCCTTTACCTTTCCGGACTTTTGAAGAGGCTTCACCATCTTCTTTTTCATCTTTTCCTCGGTTACCCTCACGTTCTTCCTGTTCCCCTTTCTCGCCTCGTTTTTTTTTATACCCCCTTTCTTCTTGCCGGGCTCGATCTTTTTTTTCCCGTCTTTCGGCCCTTCTTCTTTCACGTTCAATCCTTCTCTCATCGTCTACCCCTTCTGCAGAGCTGCTCGAGTATGTCCCCGATTCATCATCATACCCGTCGTCATAGAAAGCTTCTTCGCGTGCGAGTTCTGTTATTTCATCGACCTTTATCTCTACTTCTTGTTCGAGTATACGCAACTGGTAAGCCAAAATGTGGAGGGTTGTTTGTAGTAGTTTGAAGTTCACTCGATTTCCCTGGAAAGATAAAAATTCAATTTAGCGCCATTGACCATGAGTCACTGCTTTATCCCACGTCATAATCTGTAATTTTATTTATGCTTAACGTACGTTTCTTACATTCAATTCTATCATATCATCTCCATATGCTTTCAGTCTGGATGCAACTGAATTAGTACCTATAGTCTGATTGACATGTTTCACCTAAACAAAAAATTTAGATCGACAAAGGATCTACCTACATCTCTTAGGCTGCAAACGCACTGTCAAGTGGCTTGCTTAGTGCCAAGATCATAGCGAGTTACCTTGCAACTCTTGCGAGTAGCAAAGTGAAACCATCGTTCTACAATTACGCATCCGGCCGAACTGCACGTTATTTCGATACACGCTAGGCGACTAGCGAAGGCGCCAAGCGCCCAGTGCTCAAGGCACTAAGCAGTCTTAGAGATCAAACCTGCTGACTAGAGATCTAGCGACTAGTGTCGACTATTTGGGTGAGCCGACTATCCGGCCATATTTGTAGACGGCGAACAGTCGGCGACCAGTCGGCTAAAAGCCCCGACGAATCACTTCGTGTGATTGAAATAGAAATAACCCTTATTGTATTTTTTTTTGTAATCAGCCTTTCAGTTTTTTATACAATCTAGGAATCGGAACTCTTCCTTTAATTATCAATAATTGAATATAGGTAAATCTCGAAAAAATAAATTTCAATGTTTAACAGAAATTAATTTTTAAATTAATTATTTTCCATGACCGCACATTGGGTACGGGCGAATCTGCTGCACACACACAAACGCCTTGGATATTGCCGATGCCCCCCGAACTCCATCGAAAACAATGATCGTCTTGGCCGATTATTCGGCCTTTTTGCAACCGTAGTCAGCCAGTCGGCTAGTCGGCCAAGGTCATAGTCGGCGCGCCCATCTCTACTACTGACATAATTTGTGGTGAGACTGAAAATGTCGTCAGCCGCAATATAGCAAAGTATAGTTTAGCCTTGTTTAATTCATTGCTGAGCAGCGATGGCCCAGTGGTGGCGGCCCCGACTTACGAACAGTAAGTCGTGGGTTCAACCCAGGCAGGCGCATTACTTTGTGTAATTTATTTCATCATCACTGCTCTCAAAACGGTGAAAGAAAACATCGTGAGGATACCGACATGTCCTAGAACCAAAAATTCGAAGACATGTGACATCTACCAACCCGCACTTGGCCCGCGTGGTGGATTGTAGCCCATTCCCAAGTCAAATTTTTTTCGAACTTATGATAGGTAACCCCATGGACCACATACATTGGCTGCGGCAGGTTATACAGAAGACTGAAGAGTATAAGCTCTCTGTTTAGCGTTTGTGGACTACGAGAAAGCCTTCGGTTCGATCGAGACTTGGGCTGTACTGCAGTCTCTCCAACGCAAATCGATTATCGGTAAATCGAGGTGTTGAAGTGTTTCTACAAAAACGCCACCATGTGAGTCCAACTTCAGAACCAGACCTCAGAACCTATCCTTCTGCAGCGAAGTGTGAGACAGGGAGACGTCATATCTCCGAAACTATTCACCGCTGCACTGGAGGATATTTTCAAGGTTCTGGACTGGAGAGGGCTAGGCATCAACGTCACTGGCAAGTACATCTCTCACCTTCGGTTGGCCGACCTCGTCCAACTTACCGCATTGTCTCAAGACGAAAGTGTGTGTTGCTAGTGATTATATACGTGACCGAAACGTGGTCGCTCGTAATGGGCCTCATCAGAAGGCTTAAAATCACCCAAAGGGCAATGGAGAAGGCTAATAAAGTGGTAATGGACGTCTTACGGCTGAAATGGTGATGATGATGATGATGATAATGATGATGATGAAGATGATGATGATGATGATGATGATAAACCCATCTGCTCAATCACAACTGATGCCAGCCGAATTTGTGCGAGTTTTGCAACAATATAAATACAAAAAAAAAATTGTAAAAATAAAAACACTAAAATCTATGTAGAAACAAAATAAAAAAAAACACAAATTGTTAAGGGCCACGTAATCGTTGTAATAGAAGTAGAGAAAATCGAAAATCAAGACGATAGGAAAGTCATCCTAAATGACTTCCATCTGCCCACCAGCATGCGGGCATTAGCCGTATGTTAAACAATATCAAAAAGTATTATTTTTGATCAAGGTTAGAAAATTATGTTATCAATATAAGTTTTTAAACTATCATGGTCACTAACAGTCCCAAAAAATAATTAAATCCCGTTTCTAGTGTTAATGATGATATTATCAATATTGTAAAGAAAAGTCCGAAATGTCAAAAGCAAAAATAGTAGTGTAGTAGGTAGTATTAGTAATGTGTGGTGAGTATTTATTTGTCTCTGATTTTTAATTAACTAATTAATTACTAACATTATTTTTAAGTGTACCTACTAACAAAATTATGGATCATTCATTGTGTCTGAAATAAATGACTTGAATTGAATTGAAAAATACACGGTATCTGCAAAGGAACCAATGGTCATACTGGGGTCGTGGAGGTGTGTAAAGTAAAAATCTTACATTAAAAACATGTATTTAAAAAAAAAAAAACTTGTGAATAAGTTGCAACTTTGACCCCCAATATCTCCTTAACTAGAAGGTTCCCAGGTATGGTCTAGAACAAAAAAAATGATCGCAAAATTGGGGAGAACAAGTGCCTTTCGGTTATGTTAAGGGTCTATTTACACCCTTAATATCCTACAGCACGGCGCGGGCGCGGCGTTCCGTGAAAAATAGCGACTGATGGATGGGCCTAGAGTCATTTCCCAGACATTTAAGGAGGCATGTAAACTACTCAATATTACTAAGTTGAGTTCGACAGCATACCACCACCAAAGCATTCGAGCACTGGAAAACTCTCACAAGAGCTTAGCAGCTTATCTAAGAATACAGGCAGCAAATAAACCAGACTCGTGGAGTACTTGACTGCCGTTCTGGTGCTTTGCATACAACACTACAGTACACACATCGACTAGGTATTCACCCTTTGAACTTGTTTATGGTAAGACATGCAATTTACCAAGCAACCTCACTCAACCAATAGAGCCATTGTACAATCACGATAGTTGTCCTCTCGAACTGAAATATCAGTTCCAATGGTAACAAACAGAAGCGCGAAACAATTTAGTCAACAGCAAATTAGAAAAAAAAATGCGACCAACATAATTATTACTCCTGTACGGTATAAAAGGATGATCATATATTAATTAAAATTGAAAATGGTAAGCTTACAAACATAAACGAGGGACCATATATCCGAGACCTATCACCTAAAGTGGAGGTGAACATTAATGGAAAATCATAAGAACAAAACGAAACTATACACCGTGACCTGTTGCGAGCGATGATCTACTGGACTCGAGTGCTGGGTAGATATCTTCTCCCGTTTGAATTAATAAGAAAGAAAGTTAATTTTATTCTAATTTCTTATTATTATTTTTCATTGTACCTATTATGGTAGATAAAAAAAAAATCGAGGCTAGAGCTATTTTATGTCGGGTACATTGACTGGACCACCTTTGTAAGACGACTAAAAAGTCACGGTGTATAACACGTAATTACAATAAGATTATTTACTCACTAGATAATTAATTGGCATCAGTTTATTGTTTAGCTTAAGCTCACGTTCGAAAAAAACAATGTATGTTACGCGTTACGCGAACTAAGATATTGTTTTTATAAGTTTGGACTAATACAAATAAACAAACTGTATTATTCAATAATTCATGTGTGTGTATTTGTATAACTACTTATTACAAACAGAAAAAATACTAATTTTTAATATTTGAATACGCAAACCCTGCGTAGCTGTTTTGACGAAAATTTCGAGAGCTGTGAGCAGGGTGCGATGGTCTAATTGGTTAGGACGTCCGGTGTACTGAATCGGAAGGTCGCAGGTTCAAACCATGCTCGCACTAGAATTTTTCTTTCCATGTCCAAACAGAAAAATTACTGCTTTTATAACACTGTATATCATCATCATCATCTGCCTAGCCTTTTCCCAAATATAGCGACGAATGGAGCGACTGCCTATCTGACCTCCACAACGCAGTTAGTACTGGGTAATACGATACCCCATTGGGTAAAAAAACTTTTTTTTTTTAAATATACCCCATGGTATAATAATATTATACTTAGATATGCCCAATGTCTAGCCAGCATTCGAGATGTTTCATTGCCTTTAAATCCCGTCCTTATAAAGGAACAGGCAAACGCAGTGTTGGCCGAAGAAAATATTGTTGGGTGAGTCAGCAGCATTCGTGAATGGACCGGAATCACGAATGCTGCTGAGCTATTCCACCTCGCAAAAGACAAAGAGAAATATTCGGAGTTTATGGTCAACCTTAATTGGAAAGTTACCAAAAGGAACAAGAAGAACTTAAGTTTCTGAATACTTCTATGTAAACTCACTTGATTGGATCCAAAGGCCGTATGTATGAGGTCTTCGACATTGAGGACGAGTAACCTGTCGCTCATCAGAGGCTCGTCGAATTGTTTAGGATAACGTTTTTCGTCCATGTTTCCACGTAAAAACAAGCAAATTAACAATTACTAGA
The DNA here is from genome assembly GCA_910589295.1 of Noctua janthe. Lineage (NCBI taxonomy): Eukaryota > Metazoa > Arthropoda > Insecta > Lepidoptera > Noctuidae > Noctua > Noctua janthe. Next base: position 728,991 of record OU342565.1, on the reverse strand, counting down.
AAGTAATGTAAACTATCTAAAATTTCTTTGCTAAATCAAAACTAAATGCATAACCAAATTCTGTGAAATTTTTTTTCTTTGGCAGATAAAAAAGTCTGTCAATTGTCAGTGCCATTGAAGTCGTAGAACTCTTACATACAATGCTCTTTGGTAGAACTATAATCAGCCAGAATTTGACACAGAAAACCGCCATTGCAAAACCTTTTTCGGGTTATTACCAGCTGATAGAATCCAGTCGCATAGGATACCTACATTAACCTACGCCCTGTAACTGTAAGCCGAATATACTCTTATCTAATAACGAACTTGTAGAAGGCAGTTCAGAGGACATTCTACAATTATTCTTAAGAAACGGAGCCGAAATCAGTAGTTTTCTTTTGCTAGTCAAACGCGGAAGCCAACGGATACTTTCGCTTTTGTTGACACTACACTGAAGAGTGCATAAGCGAATAGGGATGTGCGGAGGAAAGGAGATGTATTTTTACAAGCACATGTCCAGTGGGGACGTGAGATGAGTGCAGAAGCGCCCGTACTTACCTCACACCAGCGCCCCTCGCGTGCCAACGGGTGTGCTAAAGTTTTTCTCTCGGAGACGACACTGATCCACCCTAGCCAGCACAGATCTTGGTGTTTTCTTGGTGGAAATACTACGCCGCTGCTCTCCGCAGATCTGCACTCCTCACCGCTTTGGTAGAAACCGGCTCTAAGTATACAGAAGTAGCAGCTACCTCGCTGAATGGTATAAAATGCGTAATAACCAGTTTGTAAGACTGCGTCATTTCACATCATCCATTTAAATATAATAAGTCCTTTAAATGCTATCAACATATCGCATAGGTACCTATATATATAAGCAGAAACATGGCTACAATCCTTACCTATATCCAAAATTCTTGCTGGGTTGCCTCGTATTTATCTCACTAGAGGTAAAGCGAGCTCAAGATCAGCTCGCAATAGCCTGTAAGACGCTCCGTGGCGGTATTGACGCTCCTGATCTGCTTGATGTGTTGTTTGTTTGTTCCAGACAATGACTGTCGGGGCAAAAAGCACAGGCTGTTTGCCTTGACTCCATGTCGGACTGTCAGGCGTTGAAAAGATGCCTGTCACGCCCAACGCGAGTCCGAGGTCTGTTTCCGCATTATTTTCAAGGCAACAGAGGCTAAATCGCAAAAGCTATCGTCAAAATCGGTTTTTTCTCTCAAAAAATACGTAGTTTCTGTCAAAAGATTTGTGTTCGATTTTATCGAAGGGCCAAGCTGGGTAGGGCGGTGCAATTTGGTCTCCGAATAGAAAAAACTTTAGCGCACCCGGTGGCACGCGAGGGGCGCTGGTGTGAGGCAAGTACGGGCGCTTCTGCACTCATCCCACGTCTCCACTGGACATGCGTTTGTAAATATACATCTCCTTTCCTCCGCACATACCCTATTCACTTAGCTTATGCACACTTCAGTGTAGTGTCAACAAAAGCGAAAGTATCCGTTAGCTTCCGCGTTTGACTAGCAAAAGAAAACTACAGATTTCGGCTCGGTTTCTTAAGAATAATTGTAGAATGTTCTACGACAAGTTCGTTATTTGATAAGAGTATCGGCTTACAGTTACAGGGTGTAGGTTAATGTAGGTATCCTATTCGGTGCGACTGGATTCTATCAGCTGGCAATAACCCGAAAAAAGTTTTGCAATGGCAGTTTTTCTGTGTCAAATTCTGGCTGATTATAGTTCTACGAAAGAGCATTGTATGTAAGAGTTCTACGACTTAAATGGCACTGACAATCGACAGATTTTTTTGCCTGTCAGAGAAAAGAATTTTCATGGAATTTGGTTATGAACATAGTTTTGATTTAGCAAACTTTTAGGTAGTTTACATTGCTTTCTAATAATTATTTATTTGCTTTAATATTTTTACGTGCAACCATGAATGAGCAAGATCGTAGAAAGACCGACGAGCCTGAACTAAGGAGCGACAAGATACTCCTCAGTGTTGAAGACCTCATAAATACGGCCTTTGGATCCAGTAAAGTGAGTTAACATTGAAGTATTCAGAAACTTAAGTTCTTCTTGTTCCTTTTGGTGACTTTCCAATTAAGGTTGACCATCAACTCCGAAAAGTTCTCTTTGTCTTTTGTGAGGTGGAACAGCTCAGCAGCATTCGTGATTCCGGTCCATTCACGAATATCACTCGCTCACCCAAAATTATTTTATTCGGCCAACACTGCGTTTGCCTGTTACTTAGTAAAGACCAAACAACTTTGAATAGTCCAAGAGAGTGTAAACCTGCTTTGACAGCAGCAAAGACCTCGCCGATACTCACTCAATATTGTACTGTGGACCTGTAGTGGCATGTCGTGTAGCTCATGTCAAGTTTCCCAACAATTACAGAGCTACACGACCAAAATTAGCTGTTCCAGATTGGCATTGCAGGTTTGAGTGGAGTATCGGTGAGGATAGAGCTCTCATCGGCAAGTAAATTTGCTTCAGGGAGGGCATTACTCGTCCTAGAGTGATGCGCTTTGTGAGGCTAGCTTTCTCGGGAACTGATATTAGTTCTCGAGATAACATGGCCCGCGTCACAGAGCGTATTGACTTCCTGAAGCAGAAGATCTGTGCATGGGCAAACCGTAGCCGTCGGTACAAGCGGCGAATGGAGCGTTACACTCAGAATCGCACATTCTAAAGCCATGAAAGGTGGGTATATGGGGCTTGGGAACGACCGGACCAAGGTGTGACCGACACGCGTCTGCCGGATGATGACACCATGTGTTTGTTCCGGCGCAGTATCCGGTCTATAAGTCACACTGAGGGCGATTGGACCCGGGGGGTTGAACAAGCGTGTGAAACAATACTAGAAATGGTTGCAATCATCATCCCATTGGGGGTCCCAAGACTTACCCTGTGCAGTCCTTCCGTTGCCTAACTGGAATTCTCCAGGGCTGGACGAACTGTACAACTTCTGGATTAAGTGGTTCCAAAGATCGCACGCTCGCATGGCGTCACAGTTTCAATCAGCCTTAGAGTCAGGATCACTGCCCTAGTTCTTAACGACAGGAATTACCCACCTGCTCCATAAAACAGGTAGTACTGCGGATCCCAAAAATTATAGACCAATCACTTGTTTATCAACGGTCTATAATAATATAGTTCTTACATTCATTTTGAGAGCCTAAATTAACCAACATATTGAGAGCAATTCTATCTTATCTGCCTCTCAAAATAGATGTAGGAACGGGTCCCGCGGTACTAAGGAGCTGCTTCTCATTGATATGGCCTTTAGCCAACAGGTTCGCCGCTCCCGCAAGGATCTGTCAACATTTTTTTTTTTTCTTCATCTTACGACTATCTTTACAGGGTTACCTAAAGCGATAGTGTACACAATAACAATATAAAATTTTGTAACAAATCACAAACAATGCATTTTTTGTGAATTCACTCGGAGAACAATGGAATAAATCAACGTCTATGGGGTTGAGAGTGCGGAGTGCACGCGTCAGTGGCGCCTCACCTAACAGATTGGTCCGGGCGCGCGGCTCCGCCAGCAAGCGTGGCTGCCGACGTCGCCCCACGTACCTGTCCGGAACACACAAACGTATGTTCCCTAAAATGTCCGCATTATGTACCTTCCCTCTAAGTACCCTGAATATGTACGAGGTGAGTGTGAGATCCCTCCTGACCCTCAGCTCGTTATACCCAACCATACCGAAAATAAATAGAGTTGGGTACATAAGCGGATAAAATGGGTATACGCCATACAATTTGAAGTATAAATACCTAACAAACTTGTTTTGTACTTTAACCTATATTTAGATTCATGTGGAGACTACACAATTGCGTTACATTCCAATTGACTTCGAACCAAAGCATTATATAAAGCTATGACGGTTTTCATGTTAGTAAAATTACGCACCATACGACGCATAAAACCTAAATTACGATAAGCTATAAGCAGTAGCTTATGATGTGATCACGAAACGTCAGCCCCGTGTTGAATTTCACCCCTAAGTCCCTAACTTCCGTATCCCTAGCCATTTGCAACCCGTCCAGATTATAATTATATCATCATCATTTCAGCCGAAAGACGTCCACTGCTGGACATAGGCCTCCCCCAAGTGTCGCCACATTGACCGGTCCCGAGCGTCTCGGGAAAAAATAATGTTGTATAATTATATACAACATTATTTTTATGACTGAATATAGTTTGTTCAGAATAAATAACTGAATCGATTCCAATAATTGTTAACCCATGTACGAGTATACAAGTTGGATACCGAGCGACACTAAGTACCTATCGCAATCATTTAGGTACCTACTGCCAAATTAGAGCTCAAGACGACGCTGGAGGCACGTGCGCGGGCGCGCTGCGTGGTGACCACGTTATTGAGCGGACAACCATGTAACAGAACAAGTTTTAACTTTGTGATTTTTCATGATACAGTTTTGAAATTTTGTATTTAGATAAAAATACTAGACACGTGTTTCAGGTTTCGCATATACTAAAACTAATGTTGTATAATAGGAGCACGCCTGCGAGAGAAAGTGATTGTTACACACTTTGAGGTGTTGAACTGCAAGAGGTTGTTCTTGCTCCAGGTCGCCACTTTGTCTATGTCCCTCTGCCTCTCGGAGTCATCCAATCCACTTATCTCTAGCGATAGCTTGAGATCATCAGCGAACAGTAAACACTTAACGTCTTTAACAACTTCTGGCAGGTCATTAATCAAGAGAATGAACTCCAAAGACCCAAGGTTACTGCCCTGACTTACCCCAGACCTGGTAAAATATGGCTCTTACTTGTACCCTGCAAATTCCACATATTGTTGCCTACCGCTAAGTAACTTGCGAAAAACCTAAGCAGATGTGCAGAGCAACCAAATGCTGCTAACTTTTTGAGCAAAACATCATTATTAACCAGATCAAATGCTTTCTTAAAATCGAAGTAAACAGCATCAGTTTGTCCCCCACTGTCCACCGATGGCACAAGACTAACCATATGGCTCAGGAGATTGCTGGTAGTGCTTCTTGCCGGTCGGAACCCGTGCTGGGCGTCTGATAACTGACCGTGGACCTGTTGAAATATACTCATACGAATAGCAGCTTCAAAAACCTTAGCCGGGGTCAACAGCACTGTGACAGGCCTGTACCATCCACCGCCATCCCTGAGCCTCCCTTTTGGCACCGGAACAACGCGGGTAATCTTCCACCTCTCGGGATAAACAGCTCTATTCAGGCATTTATTATAAATATATTGCAACGGTTTGGCTAACACCATTCGACAATCCTAAAGATGTAAGGCGGGATGCCGTCCAGCCAGTTGTTGTAGCGCGCAACGTACGTCCGACAGTTGCAAGAGATCAAGATGTACCTGAGCCGCACCGTTCTCTACGCCCGCTTCCGCCATAGCTGCACTAAAATTTAACGCGGCTTGCTCCTTACTATACACAGAATAAAAGTACTCAGCAAACTCCCGAACACATTGTTCGTCAGTCTTTAAAATCTTTTGCGGAGTTCTTCTACCTCTTCTAGATTTAGCATAATTCCAGAACGACTTTGGGTCTTCTTTCTTTCTTGTTTGATGTTGAACACGATGCTGGCACTGTTCGCGAGCACAGAGTATACAATTTTTAACTTTGGTTCTACACTGAGCAAACGCTTCGTAATCAGACCTCACCCCACTTGTTTTGTAACTACAACAATTTGCAACTGATGAAGCTACTGAAGGTAACGGAAACATTCAGCAGCGCCATCAGAATGGAATTTTGTGTAAATGTGCAGTCATACATGTGAAGCGAGGGGAGATTGTGGAATTCGTGGGAACTCAACTCTCGGATTCCATACAACTTAGATATCTCTCCTCAACAGAAACCTACAAGTATTTGGGTATTTCGGAAGCCCTAGGTTTCAATACTGCCGACTTGAAACAATCGTTGAGGAAGAGGTGCTAGGCAGTCTTTTGTCAGATTGAAACAAAGTGCGCGCAGGCAACGGTCGGGTCATGCTGGTACAAAAAAATAAAATAAAACACAGAAACCCCTTTTCCGACGGTATATTCGCAGATAGAGAAATTATTCAGTCATAGAAGTCGCTGCGTCTTGCTGCTGCTCTGGTCAACATTATCTCGATTTCATTTTTATTTGTCCGATTTTATGTAGGTATGATATACGTCTTTCTTGATCACATTTTTTTTGTGTTTATTGTTATAAAATGGCTTCATTTTACTATAGAATTTGAGATTTTTTTATAGTAAGAAATGGAGAAATTATAATATATGAAAAGGGAGATTACGTTCCAGACTGTTTAAAAATAATTATTTAACCAAAAATATTATTATTATTTCGTTTATTTATTTTCTTACATAGTAATTACATTTTTAAATATTATGCAAGCCCTTGATCCAACCGCCTAAGGAGGGCCTCGAAAGGTGGTCGTCGAGGCTCTTGGCTATAAGGCCATTGGCCGTCACGACAGTCGGCACAATGATAGCCGAGTTCACATTCCACGTGTCGACAACCTTGTGTGCCAAGTAGAGATATTTTATTTGTTTCTCTTTCTCAGCTTTCACGAGGTTCTCGTCTTGCGGGATGCTAACATCGACTATAATTACGCGGCGCGCTGATCGGTCTATCACTACTATGTCAGGCTCATTGGCGAAAATAGTCCTGTCAGTAATGATAGACTGATCCCAGTACAGCGTGACATGGTCTTTCCCGAGAACTGGGTCGGGCACCTACTTGTAGTACGGTACCTCAGATTCCCCAAGTTTATATTTCAAGGTACTCGTAAGTTGCTGGTGAATAATCCTGGCTACTTGGTTGTGCCTGTGCAAGTATTCGCCGTTAGCCAGACGAGAACAACCGGAAATAATATGTCTTTAGCCATGGACAGCGGGGTGAGTCCTTTGTCCACTGCGACCACATCTCGGTGCATACCAGCGATGCCAGATTTTTTTTGCCAAGTCGGGATTTTGGAACTTTTTGAGTGAAAAAAGCGGAATTCTTTCGTCGAAAGCGGGATATAGTAAAAAAAAACATTTATAATTAATCAGAAGGTTTTAAATATTTATCTTTTTTTTTTAAATTCAAATTACGTTTACGTGACAATAGCAAAAATAGCCATAGAAAATGTATTTTCATAAAAATGTAATATTTTAAATCACATTTACCCTATCGTTAAATAGTTGAGTCTTATTCGTCTTCTGAAAAAAAAAAAAAAAAAACAGAAATCAAAATCAATAAAGTTTTATTCATTAGAAAAATATGGCGTTTCAAACAATAGTCTGAGGAGTGAGTGTAACAAATTGCAACTTACAATAAGAGAATAATTATTTATAAGAATTACATATTTCATGATATTTCTGTGAAGATTTAATTTCTTTTAGTTTCCTTTTTCTCTTTAATAAAGATGAAAAGCTCTTCACATGATAGCTGTAGATTAAACTGTATGAGTAATTCTGCTTTCATTAAATTTACGGAGAATTTATTTCTGGCATCCAATCATGCTTCCTCAGCACGCGGCACGCACGGTCGAGTTATCCCCAAATAGCGGGACTGAGCCTGTTAATTTAGATTTAAAAATCGGGACGTCCCGCCAAAATCGAGAGGTCTGGTAACGCTGATGCATACCCACCTCGGCTTTTAAAAAAAATTCTCTGAGACTGCACACCTTGTGGTTGTGGAAAAAAGGGCAATCAGACGATAGGTTCTAATTCAGCTGCATCCAGAATAAAGGCATAAGGAGATGATAATGATAGAAATGAATATAAGAAACGTACGTTAAACATAAATTTATAGCAGATTATACACAAGTAGGATAAAGCAGTGACTCAGGTCAGTGGCGTTAAATTGCAATTTTTTTATCTTTCCAGGACAATAAAGTGCACTTCAAACTGCTACAGTCAGTCTTTCTCATTTTGGGTCGCGAGTTGCGTTTGCTCCAACAAGGTGTAGAGATAAAGTTCGATGACATAATGGAATTCGCACTTAAAACAACAGCTGGCTATGACGACAGCTATGATGATGGATCGGGGACAAACTCGAGCAGCTCTGCAGAAACGGAAGAAGATGAAGATCGAGCTGTTAAAGAAGATGAGGGAGGGGCTAAACGTGAAAGAAAAAAGACTGCAAAACGGGAAAGAAAAGATCGAGCTGGTAAAGAAGATGAGGGAGGGGCTGAACGTGAAAGAAAAAAGGATGAAATGCGGGAAAGGAAAGATCGAGCTGGTAAAGAAGATGAGGGAAGGGCTGAACGTGATAGAAAAAAGGATGAAATACGGGAAAAAAAAGATCGAGCTGGTAAAGAAAATGAGGGAGAGGCTGAACGTGGAAGAAAAAAGACTGCAAAACGGCAAAGAAAAGATCGAGCTGGTAAAGAAGATGAGGGAGGGGCTGAAAGTGGAAGAAAAAAGGATGAAATAGGGGAAAAAAAAGATCGAGCTGGTAACGAAGATGAGGGAGGAGCTGAACGTGGAAGAAAAAAGGATGAAATGCGGGAAAGGAAAGATCAAGCTGGGAAAGAAGAAAAAGGAGATAAAAAGGACCGAGGTAAAAAAGTTGATGAAACGGAACGAGGCGGGGAAGGCGAAAAGGAGGAACGTAAGGGGAGACGAAGAAAAGGTGAAAAAGAAGATGGTAAAACCTCTTCAGAATACCGAGAAGATAAGGGCCGTTCCAAAGATAGAGACACAAGGTTGAGAGATACAGATAAACGTTCTACGGGTAAAAGAGGTGAAGATAAGCGGGACGGGGAACGAGGAGCTGATGGACGCAGGGGGAGAGGAGGTGAACTTGAAGACCGTAATGCTCAGAGACAAGACCGTGGGGTAAGATTTGCTAATAAGTAAGCTTTATATAAATAATAGCTATGACCCGCGGCTGCGCCCGCGTGGAAGTTGGAATTTATCCCACGGAAACGGATACCAGGATAAAAAGTATCCACTGTCCTAAGATTCAAAAGCCTTCCAGCCGTTAAGGCGCGAAAAATGTAACAGATAGAGTTACATGATAAATGATGTATAATTATTTGCAAATAGGTTTTTAAAAACACTTTTACACGTCGTCTTTTTTTAAAAACTAGGTTAGGGCGGTGTAACGTACTTGACGACTCTGAGAAGAAACTTCCGAAACAAAGTCAGAGGTCATAGTCTCTTGACATAATCTTGGTCAATCACATTATAGTTACTTTCGCATTATATTAGTATGGGAAATGAATGAATCATTGTTAAGGGCCTTGCGGGTAAGTGGTGGATCCGCTCTCAACCGTTTTATTTTCGGACACTAAGTTTCGTAAATATATGAAAAATATTTACAGTTTAAGACATTTTTCAAAAAGAATACAATTCACTTAATATGAGAAATACAAGGTAATCTTAAAACTAAATATAATAATTACTTATAAAGAAGGTAGGTACTCGTAAATAAGTTAAGTAGTAGCAACAGCTACACCAACTATCCCCTTGGTATCTAATGTGTCTACCTAACTAACATGTCTACAACCTTTTCATCCTGTTGTCGGCTTTCGCCTGTTGTCTTCATTTATACAAAACACATCACAGTTTGTTATTATTCTAGGGTTTAGGAAGAAGAGACCTTGGCAGACAGACGTCTAGTACAAGTATTACTATTTCAGGTATTCATGGTTACTTTAAAATATCCTGTAGATCTTACTGTAGTGTAGCTTCTATTTTCACTTCATCACTATTATCTTGCCCTTATATAAATTTATTTGGGGTCGCCGGTGCATTTTCTTCCATAGTTCTCTATAAGTCGTTATCTCATGAATATAATATTTCATACAGTCCATTCATAGTTTTTTTGGTCTTCCTCTCTGGTTTACTTGTAGTCGAAATATAAACTGAGAATTTGTAGGTTGAATAGATAAATATATTTCGATTATGGATTAATTTATATTAATTATGTGTTTTCAGAGGCCACGCGCAAGGGTCCAGGAGGAAGAGGACGTGCGGATAAAATATTAGTCGGTAACTATAAAATATCATGACAAGATAATGAGACTGGATGTTGTTATTGTGAGAATTACAGTAACTCTTATTTATTTTTAAATTTCAGCCGAAAGGGGACCAGCCGCTCGTAAGTAATAAACGTAATGAGGTAATGTGCTGACTGACTGGATACTTACATTTATGTTACTAGAAAAAGCTGCCAGAAAAATGCCTCTGACGATTTAATAATCCTTGTAGTTCGTAGTGGAGGCATACAGGTAGACATGGACGCAGTCTTTTATCTTGAGATAGTGTGTGTTTATGAATATAAATGAAGGAAGATGCGATGTAACCAACTCTAAAATGTTGAAAGGAATATTTGCAATTTTTACTGATATTAGTATGCCACCTGCGGGTCTAAAATGGCCACTTTGGCAAAAAATATTATGAATCACTTTACAATTCCTAAAATGGTCACAAATTGACAATTAGTTACAGGACATCTATCTGACCGTTTTGTATGGAGATTCGTAAAATGGTCCACTTATATGAATTGCTTTGCTGTCATTTAGCAGAATCATAAGATGTTAGTAAATAGTAAAATCTTACGAATAATTTTAAAGATTTTGTAAAGAAATATTAAAAAAAATTATAAATTTTGGACTTTACGAAATGGACAAAGGTAAAAAAAATTTGGGACAAGAAAATAACATCTAACAAAAGAGGTGACAACAAAAAAAGAGTCCATTAATTTATTGAATTTACACGCAAAGTAAGGGTACCTTATTTTATTTGCGTGATTTGATATTGATCTGTGATTATCAATTACTATAAGTATGTGTGTTAATTAAGAGAGATGGCTAAAAAGCTCATATGTCAACGCTATAAAATTATTATTAATATATAGTATTTAGCGCGCAAGTTTCTTAATTTACCCTTATAAAATCCAAGTGCTTATATAGGGTCATCGCCATTTTGACTGCAATTCTGGCCGAGGCTAAAAATCATAAAATTGAGATTTTCGGACATCCAAGCTCCACTATGTTGAGAGTGATTAACTCGACATTAAATTAAGTGACGAATTCATCCATAGTTAAATTTAAATAAGCCGTGGTAATGATGAATTTTGATATCTAAAGTCGAAGTTTCGCGCCAATCGTGCGTGTTTTCATTTTTATTTTTCACATTACATCACACAGACGCGTATAGATTCGATAACTAATATGACAAATATCATTCCAAATATTAGAAACAATATGAAAATGCTCAGATTCTAGCGTAATTTACTAATTACGGGACCAATAACTGGTAATATTCATTACCACTCCTCAATTTGTATTCAAAATTGACGAACATTTCTGTTTTCATAGTGATGTGTAGAAGTGATTACTCCAATCGATTATTTTTTTTTGTAAACTTCGATTAACTTGATTAATTAAATTAAGGAATTTAAGAAATCGATAGATGGAAATTAAAATAATTTTGTTTTAAGCGTGAAATACAATAATTATTTATTATAATATTTTTTTAAGTTTTATAATGGTAATCTTAATAGTTTTCCATACATTGTAGGAACGAAAACCGACCCAACAACAAACAGCAGAGACTGATGGCCTATGGCTAAGTTAGCGCCGTTTTTTTTATCCATTTCTTATATTAAATTTACAAGATAATTTATTGTGAAGATACTCTATTGGTTGGTTCAATATAGAATGCCAAGGATCTTGGTAGAAGGCATAGTAATAGTAATTTGGTCGGTTCCCAGTAATTTAGAAAATATCTATTAATAATAAATAAATAAATATAGAAATATTAATAATAAACAAAATTAATATAAATCTACTCATAAATAATATCTACCTACTTAAATATCCAAATATAAGATTTACTCCTTAATTTCAATATTATAATTTCAATATTATTATGTTTTTAAACAAAAAGCGCTTCATCCTCTCCTCTAAAAACTAACTTGCTGTGCCCGACAGGGTCCATAATTGTTTCTCTATAATTTACCTACCAGCCTTGTATACATTATGGAATGCAATTAAGTATTGAGTATTGAGTATTGAGTTAAAATAATAATTATTATTTGAAATGATGCCCAGGAGTTTTTATTCCGCCTCACTCTCAACTGTTTTTTCCAAACTTGAATTCTTTACGAGAATCGATTAGGCTGAATACAATTTTTTAATCATAATGATGATACTTGAGTTTTCGGTCAGCACTAAGAAATGTTATGTTGCAACATAGATGTCATAGTTAATAGTAATATTTGTCTAGATTTTGATCGAATTTTTATGAAACTGGCAACAATAAGAACGCAGATAGAATGTTACTGTCTTTATCAAGACACCGTTTTGTCTGTTTCTTTTTTAATTGGTCCTATGCTTAGAAGACTTTCATAAAGCATGACATCATCATCTTTCTGCTCTTGTCCCATGTTGCTTGGGGTCGGCGCAACATGTTTTTTTCTTCTATTCTCCTCTGTGAACCATCACATTTACTCCTTTATCTTTCATATCATTCCTCACACAATCCATCCATCGTTTCTTTGGTCTTCCTCTCCCTCTCCATCCATCAACGTTTATATTCATCACTCTTTTAGTCACATGCGTTTCGTCCCTCCTAATCACATGACCATTACAAGACAGTCGATTCCCTTTCAAGTTTTATGTAACTGGCGCAACTTTTAAACTTCCTCTAATAAACTCGTTCCATACCTTATCCATTTTTGTCACACCACAAATCCACCTCAATATTCTCATCTCCGCTAAATGCAATCTTTTTTTATCCATCTTCTTCACAGCCCAGCATTGCGATCCATACAGTACGAAAGGTCTAATCACGGATTTGTATATTTTCTCCTTTAACTTGAGAAACTTGCGTGGGTCACAAGTTGTTCCAGTGACCTGTCACCATTTCATCCACCCTGAGTTAATCCGGTGCGTTACGTGTCGGTCTACTTCGCATACAGGACATAAAGCATGACAAGAAAGAAAGAAAACATATTTATTTGGCACATGCCACAAGTGCACACAACAAACTAACAAAAAACTAAATTAATAAACTTAAATTTACACAATAAAAAGGTTAAACCTAAACAGAAAAAAAAGAGATAATATTATGTGTCTCACGGCTGTCTACGATTATTATATTATCCCAGAAATATTGCAAATAAAATCAATCAAAGTACTGTAACGAAACGTTACATGATTGACAACATAAGTTTTTAAACTGACATGGTCACTAACATTATTATCATTAACACTGAAAACGGGATATTTACTATGTTTAGTATTTGTTTTGAGTTCCCGATATTTTGGAGCTGTTGCAAGCACCATGATCACGGATAAACTGAAGTTATTGCGGGTGGGTGTTTATGAGCAGAGAAATCGGTTTTCCCTCTTTCGTGTTCGTTTTTTTGCACTCGGTACTCGGCCACTATTGTAACTCATAACTCGATTTTGTTCCCGATACACGAAACTCACTGTGTCCGCTCGCGAACTTTTTGCTGCACTTTTTCAGTTTTTACACAGTTGGATTCCAGGCTCTCGAAAGTTGAGTTTGATCCTGATTCTAAAAGATGTTGAGCTATGGCCGATTTTGGGTGTCATTGTTTTTCACAGCCCTGACGTGTTCTGATATTCGACAAACTACCGTACGTTTCGTCTGACCAATATACGTATTGCCGCAACCACAGTCTACTTTATAAATACCGGGCTTTTCCAGCCGAAAATTGTTGTTCGGCGAACGCAGAATCCGAGACACTTTACTAAAAGGAGTTAAGATAGTCTTTACCGCGTATTTCCGAAGAATGTTCCTCGCACTTCCGGTGCTTACGAACAGATTTTTGTTTATGTAGAAATAGATATACACTATACAGGGAAGCCCGCACTCTGTATAGTGTATATCTATTTCTCTGTAAGATAGTCTACACATGTGTTAGCTCAGCTCGTAAATGTTCCTCGTCGCATAGATCATATGCACCGTTGGTGAGTGAAGTCACTACAGAGTGCAACTGTCTGGGGTGGTGATGAGAATCAGCTTGTAGATATCGATCCGTGCGAGTTAATTTCCAATAGACTGAGTGTCCTAGAGAACCGTCAGTACGGACCCCTATATTCATGTTCAAGAATGGAACTGTCCTCTCACTTCAGTCATCGCTTTACATAACGTGAGACTAAGTGGACGTGTTTTTTATACTTGCTAACATGAAATATCTATGTAATAAACAATTAGGACAATATATATCAATAATGTTTGCGGCGTCAGTTAAAATCAAAGTTAAGTGTGTCACGTGTCACTGGTGCGACACTAACTTATTTTTTATTTATGTGCAAGATGAACTGAATTATATTTATTTTCTAATGACAATAAATAGTGTTGCGGCTATATGTTTAACCCAAAATCGAGCCCGTTTGGTCGTAGCCAAATACTACGACGAGGTCCTCCGCCAACGCCTACCGAACAATGACCCGCGAATAAACTAAATCCACCACCACCTCTACCAGTGCCTACGGAAAAAGTTTTGCCGAGTGAATTTATCAACACGGCAGAGATCCAGAAATGGTTAATATCTATAGATAGCATTCTGAACGAAGTCTGCACTATTGTTGAAAAATGAACTCGGACCAGAAGCAACGTGTCTCAACCCTTTGCCGGAAGTGGGACTTCTCAGACGAATGACATTTACCAATCGTTGAAGCAGAAAATGATCCAGTCCCACAGTACCGTTCAGCACCTACAGCTTCAGCAGAACGTGGCGAACTCTCTGGACCAGTTCAAAGATATTATTGAGTCGAAGCTGAATCCGTCCAACAATTCCTATGATAGCATGGTGAAGAAAGGCTCCAACAATTTCGTCCGTCCTGCAAAACTGAGTTCGATCGCCATCTATCCTGGGCACATTCGTTTGAAAATATTTAGACGCAAGACGCAATAATAACCGCCACAATAATGAAGATTTAAACTAAACTTGTCATGTTAATAAAAAAAGCCGCGGGTAAATTTGAAGGTGTGCCCAATTGAGGACGTACGTAAATGGGACAAGACATTGCCCCCGCGCAGCTGACGCCAGTCGCGTCTAGACTGAGGTGACAGTGCACGTATCGCTTTGCACTCTGTCGAGTAGACACGAGCAACAATTATATATTTTTTATTTAATGAAGTTACAACGATTGCCAATAAAGTATTACTTGTGATCCCGAATTAGGGTAAGTTTTGAATAGCACACAAATCACGCACATCCCCCTTGGCACCATCCTGTAATTTTTTTGTTTAGCACTATTATGTGTACCTATATTTCTTGTAATAATTAATTTGCAGTTGCTTATTTCATCTCAATAAATAGGCACCATTTAGTAATAGCTTTAGAAAGTACTATTGCTGAACCATATGCTACCCAAGTTTCTTCTACCTTCATGTACAAATAAAAAAATAGAAATTTTAATTCTTAACGTTTTAACCATTTTTTTTTACGGCAAGATCAAACCGCGAGCTGCGAGCCGATCGACTTCATGTCCGACGAAACATTTGACTCTTTGCCACTGGTGTGCGCTGCGCGCCGTATAATTCAGTACATTCCTATATATCAACAACTTCCATCTCCAGCCAAGGACGGGATTCCCCTGGAAACTACAGGGGAGTACCTATCTCTGCAGAAGGGACAACAGACGACCGTAACCCACGACTTACAAATTTTGTGTGGTTAACTAGTTTGGTTTATAAATTAAACATTTTTAAAGGTACATGCCCGTTTTTTTATTCAGTTGCCAATATTACTAGATGGGAATAAAATGAATGAAGGCTACAGTACAAAATAAACTTGTAATTTATTGAAGTATGTAGTTAATAATTTCAAGTGTCTTGAGTTTATACAGCATAAAATTTTTGTTTGAAACACATCAGGTGGTCGGCCAGTCCGCATAGGCAGTATTGAGGTAGTGACTGCCTCCCAGTTCGCGTTGCTCGGGGAGGCAGTCAAGCAGTTGGAGCAGATCACAGGACCACAGCCGGCGCCTGTGCTGCCGGATGACGAGACACTGAGACAGGATCTGGCGAAAGGTCGCGCGTCGCTGCAAGACACTGTGCAAGCTGTGCAGGTACCTGCCAGTTGAGGTTCACCTTTTAAACCACATATAGATAGACCTAGAAGGCAAGAGCACCTATTTCGCGTGCCCGACTTAAGCTAAAGAAACTTAACGTGGCCACTGTCACGCTCAGTCATCTTTGGTGCGCCACGCTAGTCGGATCTCTCTCAAAAAATTACAAGCTGCAAATTCGTAATGCATTGCGAAGTTTACTTGGAGAGGTTGATGCGATGTTCTGTTTTAACAAGTGATGAATATAAAACAAGTGATACTATCGTATATCGCTTCGGTTTTGTGGTACAGGTCATTTCGGGAATTGCCCACGGGATATTACTTCTGGGATAATAAATAATCTATGTATGTATGGTACATACATAGATTTATAAATAACTGATAGATCCACATATCTCATAATTTTAATTGAAGAGTGTGTACACCAATTTTCGAGTCAATCGACCCAGAAAATATTAAGTTTTACCGAAAATTCAATCCCCATTTCAGCCTCTTAGGAGTAGAATGTCGTTTCTTTTTGTAAACACTAGAACTTAAATTGATTGTATAAGGTGTTTCAATCGAATATTTACGTGCAGAGACGGATGCCGCACTCGGCGGCGTCTTTGGATCGATTTGGTTTTCCCATCACTAAATAGTGTTTGTGACAGTTGTGACGTCATAATAGGTAGTTAAAAAATGGCACGCTTGGTTTTCATTCGGATCGTGGTACTTGCATTATCTAAGTCTATCTATATTTATTTTATTTATTTATTAAAACTTTATGCACAAGTAAAAACTGTACAAAGGCGGACTTAATGCCATAGGCATTTTCTACCAGTCTACCTTAGGGTGATGCAGAGACAATATACAGTAGGTGCAATAACAGAAAAAAAAGACTAGAAAATATTTATAACTAAAACATTTAAGAATAAATACGTATATACATACATATATTAAACTTTATAAAGTCTAGTCTTAGTCTTTTTTCTGTGTTTTAAACCTATACCTGTGTTGCATTTTTCTCTTCTTCTTTTGTAGATTTTGCTTTTTACAGAATATAATGTGTATACTAGGGCAGTCCCAAAAGTACGCGTGCTGACGTATAGATGACGGTTGATGTTTGAAAATAATGTGTTTGGTTGAGAGTACCAACCTTATAAAACTAAAATCTAGAGTTTCTAGCCGTTATTTTTGCTTGACGCCCATCAATTAGTGAACACTGTCACTGGACATGGATAATCTTTGTCACCGTTACGGGATACAAAACTTTCATTTGAAAAACTTCTGTCCAACCAATATGAAAGCCGAGGTAGATTCTACTCTGAAGGAGTCTGCTCTTTCATTTAAAACAATAAAGTATTGTTTGTTACCGCGTTTAAACGACTCGACGGGCGTATGAGCTGCTGAGATGTACATCGCACTGGTTGACCAAATGAGGTGCCTAGACTATACTACCTATACGCCAGAAATGGTGAAAAAAATCCAAATAATTGGATGACCATGGATTAAAAATAATATGCAAACTAGCAGAAAAGGTAGGGATTTTAAAAAACTGCTGTACATCGTATCTCGACCTAAAATTTTGACATGAAATGCCTAAAATAGCGCCCGCGATTCCTCAAAATGGAACAAAATGGAATTGTGTCGCGTGTTAGGCGAAAATTTAGGGCCATAAAGCCGAGTTTCTGAAAATGTACAATAATGTACATACAGCTCCAGAGAAATCTCACCCCCTAGAAATGTGTAAAAGCGACATCTAGGTATTAAAGGATGATCTACGATGTTTACGTGCCCGCTATCTCTGTGACATCAATGAAGTTGGTGTTCTGTAGTTATTGACATCGATCCCACAAGAAAGCGTGCAAAATACCCACATAACAAAAAATTGCTATGCTATGCGCTAACCAACATCAGCATATTTAGGCAGCCCAGGTGGTAACTGTAGGGCTATAGCGGTCTTTCGGAATAAAGGATATTCACTTATATACACGTAATATGTTGTTTATTGAAACAAAAACCAAGTTATTGCTCTGTAAGATAAATTTTATTTTATGACATGAATGAATCACAAAAGTGTTTGTAAAACACCACTTACTTCTACACATAAGTGCAAACTATTATTACTTAGGTACTAACCTGTACCTAAACAGAAACAATATTAAAAGCTATTGCTTCAAATCTCTTCAAATAATATTAACGTTTACACAATTTTCAATCTGAAATATTTTATGACGTTTAATAAAGCCATTATGTGTGTACATATTAATAATTTGTCGTAGCTAAACGAACGCGTGCAAGCGGCAGAGCAGGACCTGTACCGCTTGGCCGAGTTGGTGACGAAGCTGACACAATCAGGCATGCTGCCCCCAGAATTTAAGGGTCATGTGGGGGCGATGGAGGAATACTTGCAGGCTGCTATTGCAGCAGGGCATGCTGCTGCCGGCCCTGATGGCTCCGGCGGCCCAGGCAGTATTGAAGGAGTGAGTTTTGGCAGTTTAATCTTTTAGCGCCGCTCGGTTAACCTTGAACTTGTACCCACAAAGATATACATGATTTTGTTTAGGTACATGCACCGTGCGTACGTCTGGCCCCCATACTTAACAGTGCGCCGGGCCGGGCAAGGGCAGCGGGAATTTGAATCGGGGATAGCGCTGGTGTAGTGAACAAGCCTCCATCAAATAGTAATATAGAGTAGTTGAAGGAACGCTTCTTTGGCCGCCTGAATAAAGTGTTAAATAGTATTTTATCGGGTGGAAATAAGGTGCGCACCTTCAATAGTTTCGGTTTTGATGTATTCTTTCTGCAAACTCAAATGGATTCACACCGAACATGACGCCCTGGATAGGAAGGTCCGCACAATGCTAACCACAAATTGGATGCATCACACACAAGCACCGGTCATGAGACTGTGTATCTTGCGGAAGTGTGGACGTTGTAGTTTCTTAAATGCTAGACTTGCAGAGCCGCGAGATATGCAGTCTCAGGGAATACTTTCTTGAAACCGACGTGGAGAAATGAGATGTGATCTCGGTGGACAAAGGCCTCACCGCGCTCTCGTTGGCTACTGAGAACTGACGCTAACCTGTGGTATTATACTAATGACCGCAGGCAGGTATGCCAGAGCAAAGGGGTACACCTACACTTTTCCAGGCCCAAGTTGAGCTCACATAATGTCACTTATCGACAACCTCGCGAGCCAAGTCAAGGTACTTGATTTCAAGCGTTATTACTATTATTTCCTTTATTAATCATTTTACAAATTAATTACATTTCTATATATTAATTTAAATATATATATTATTGTTATCAGCGCGGGAGATATTATAGTGCAATAGTGTGTGCGCAAATGTGGCGCCAAGTCGGGTGAAACCGGTTGTGAACAAGAGCCCTTATTGTGTGTGGAGCCGGACTGGAGCCAGACCCGTGGTTTTGGTAAAAACACGGGTGTAGCACCGGCTGCTAGCAACCCTCTTGTTATACAGATAGCATCCACTGAGTCTCCGAAGGACGAGAAGAAATTGACAGATACTGTGACTGCGGAAGCTGATAAAGACCAGGGCATAGCATGGGTCAAGCACACTGACATGCAGTAAGTTGTTGTTGTATCTGAACTATGTATTTTGCTTTATACCTGCTGTGGGCTTGAACTAGGAAGCTGGCTTAGTTTGGAACACTTGCAAGGTAATTGTGAAACACTTGCATTCCCGATGCATTTCGTTGTATCATTATTCATCTCGTTCCTTGAAAGAGTGGAGGGAGGTCTTCTCCCAAGAATGGGATAGAAAGACTAGGAAGAAAAATGTAAAAAAAAAGAAAAACACCTTCCCTTTTACGGAGTTGAATCATGATAGCTGAAATATTCTTGATAATACGGTTACGACAGGTCTCCTTTACTCACTGTTTTTAAATGATTCCTGATAATGCAAGTTTTGTGTTTTTCTTGTCATCCATTCCATAACTTTACAAATAATTAAAATTGAAGTGTCCGTTTGTAATTTCAAAATAACAACTTTTTACTGAATGCATATGAAAGTTATACGGTACTTATAACAAAGAAAACTTATTTTTTATTTTGTGGACCCATTTTAACGTGACTTTTATTAGCAGATAGCTAGAAGATAGAAGGATTGCGCTCAAAAAAAATTTAACTTGCAAATTATTAACAAAATCCGATTCAAATAGGCAAGTATTATTTTTATAATAATTACAGCACAGCTAGTAAGTAATTATTTACATCACGCGTTATAACGTAACCCAAGTATCCCAAAGGGGAGGAGATTATACATATTTGACATAGTTCACGTACAGTTTTAATTCAATCATTTACAGAAACCACAAATAAATAATCTAAATTTATATTTCAGAACTGTTAGTAACAGTTAAGTTGGTCCAGAGGTTGAGGATTAGACATGTGTAACGAACGGACGATCCAGGTTCGATACTGGCTTTGTATCCGTCAACTTTATTTTTTTCTAAAATATACTATTTATGCAACTTTTTGCTCTTAAATATTGTTATAACTAGTAGGTTAATATTTAAATGAAAGAAATATAATTTAATTTAGTAAATGTTATTATAAATTGAAAAACTTAACTATACAACATTATAGATAACAATAACATATTAAAGGTTTGTAACGCTTTAAAATATTTAACTTAGTTTAAAAGGTAAATTTTCAACCATAAGTAGTCGTTACTTATAATGGTTGACAATTTACCTTTCAAACTAGTAGAGTAATATTCCTAATTAACAAGTGAAAAACACATGTTATCATTAGTTAAGTTTCTAATGAATAAACAATTTACATCTCTTGTAAATCATAAATATTATCTACCTCCAATTACTACTAGCTATTAATCACAATAATGAAATAGTTAGGTCGAATGATTTAAACTTTGAGTTATTTCATTGTGTCAACGTCGACATTTTGTTTTATAATACACTCAGGGGCACATTTAACCGTCCACCCTTACGCATTCACTAGTAGGCGTAATTTGGTAAGTGGTATATCTGCAATAAAATAAACAATCATACTCGCGTTTTGTTTACTTCTGTCGTCATAATTCAACAATAATCAGTTTAGTCGAATTTTGATGTTCTCGCCGCTCGTTTTGTGTGAAGGATACATTTGCTTTAAAACGTTGTTATCCCATTTCTTCAAATAAAACCAAGGTGTTGGGGTACTGTAAAAAAAATGCCTCTGGACGCAGCTGGAGCAGCTAGGGCTGTGGCACTTGCACACGCTGTGTTTAACCAGCGTGTTGAAGGAATGCTTGGATATCCACAAACCACTACAAAACATGCTATCTGGCGTTCCAGAGACACCGGTTCCTACACAAGAAGCCAGGGCAAGGTCTCGTAGAAGGTGTAAATCAGAGAGATAATCGTTACATCGTCCCGAACGTTCTTCGAAATCAAAACGGGTTCTGAGGCCCGTGACCGCTTGTTTGAGGTACAAAATGTAAGTGTGAGCCTAAGAACAATAAGAATAAGGTTAGCAGAGAGGAATCTGAGAGCATTTTGACCAGTTCGAGTCCCAAAACGGACCGCAACTCGCAGAAGAGCGAGACTTGGATTTGCTCGAGAACATTTAAATTGGACTTAGGAACAATGTAAGGCAGTTTTCTCCTCTGATGAATCAAGAATCGCTTAACGAGGTCCTGTCGCGGTGAACGGTTTGCTAAATGTGCTGTGGTTTTAACAGTGGGCTACGAGGGAGGCTCAATAATGGTGTGGGGTGGCATTTGTTACGACGCCCGTACAGAGTTGATAGTCTTCGATAGAGGCATCGTTAATGCTCACAGATACGTGTTAGAAGTCCTAGAACCACATGTGATTCCGTTTGCACCATTCATTGGCAGTAATTTTGCTTTAATGCACGACAACGCTCGTGCACACACCGCGAGAGTTGACACCGATTACTTGGACGCCGTCAATATTCAGCGATTACCATGGCCAGCTCGGAGTCCTGACCTGAAACCAATAGAGCATGTATGGGACAACCTCAAAAGACGGATCCGCAGTCGTACACCAGCTCCTACGACCATCAGTGAGCTAAAAACTGTAGATGTAGAGGAGTGGGAGAACATTCCCTAAAGCGACATCCAAGACATAATGGACGGGCTTTAAAATCGGTTGCAAGAGGTCATTAGGGCCAGAGAAGGAATTACACATTATTAATCTGAAAGTTTAGAGCCTACTTTTTTTTATTAACATTTTTCTAATCTTTATTTCAAATTCAAATTCAAATTCATTTATTCACGTATAAATAGAGTAAATACAATCGGTGGTTTCCATGTTACATTATTTGGTCTTATAATTCTATTTAGCCTGTGGTATGGCATGTGAATCGTTTTCTTAGAAGTAAAAAGGAATAAAGAAATATAAATAATGGTTAGTCTTAGCCCGAGGTCTTAGCCAATACGTGTCTCCGAAATTCATAGTCTTATATAATGTCAATAAAATAATTATGTGCCTGGTAAAATACATTGTCAAATGCCAATAAAACTCAGTCATTTCTACGTTGAATTAATAATACACAACACACATTATTTAAAAAAAAAAAATATAGAATATTTTCCTTATTCCTGTAGCCATTCATTTACCGAGTAAATCATTCTTTTAAGCAGTAGCTCTTTAAGCTTTTTCTTAAATTTTGGTAGGATGAGATTTTGAATGTCTGTTTGTAACCTATTATAAATTTTAACGCACATAGCTGAGCAATTTTTTTTGAACACCGCAGTCTTTGGTGCAAAATCTAACACTAGTCGCTGACCATGTCTGGAGTTACGAGGGTAGACATTATCCCGTGTATAAATATCACGAGCTCTTACAATTAGATTAGGATTGGACCTTACGAACACACAAACTTCAAAAATGTACATACTCTGCAGGGGTAATATCTTGAGTTTATTAAAGTGAGGTTTACATGACTCATAAGGAGGAATACCAACAATTGCTCTTATGCACCGTTTTTGGGAGAGAAACGCCCGCTGGGAGTCTGTTGAGTTTCCCCATAGTATTAACCCGTATCGTAGCACGGAAGCTACATGGCCATGGTATGCCAACAATACCGTACTTTGGTTAGACGTAGTTCTTAGTCTGTTTAGAACATATACGAAAGTGTTAACTCTCTTGCAGACTCCGTCAACGTGTCCTTTCCAGTCTAGGTATTTGTCCATGGTGAACCCTAGAAATCTTACACTGGTAGATTCATTTATTTTTATACCGTCATATGAAATATGCCTTGGAACAATTTTTGATCCACGGGTTTGGAATTGTACAAAAGTCGTCTTATTGATATTTACTTGTAAATTGTTCCTTACTAACCACTCTATAACTAAATCAATTGTATTGTTTATATCAATGTCAAAGTTATTATTAATTATATTGTCATATGCTAATATTATTGAGATGTCATCTGCAAATAATATACATTTTTTAGTAAGAATGTCAGGTAAATCATTAATATATATAAGAAAAAGGAGGGGTCCGAGGATACTTCCCTGCGGAACGCCGTAACTGTTAACAGGATACTCAGACCTCTCTTGTTTTACCGCTGTATTATGTTCACAAGGTATTTCTACACATTGTTCGCGATTACTCAAGTATTGTTCTAACCATTGTAACGCTGGGCCTCTGATACCATAGTTCTCCAGCTTTTGTAGAAGCAGATCATGAGAAACGAAGTCAAAAGCTTTTGACATGTCAAAAAATATTACTATTGTCTGCTTTTTCTTGTCAATGTTTACTAGGATATTGTGTACTAAATCGAATGCAGCAAGTGTAGTTGATTTTCCCTTTTGGAAGCCATACTGTTCATTCTTAATTAATTTGTACTTATTCAAATACGAAGATAATCTTTTATGCATAGCCTTTTCAAATATTTTAGACATGATAGGGATTAAAGTTATGGGTCTGTAGTTGCCCATTTCTGTTTTCTCTCCTTTTTTATGCAATGGCTTGACTACTGACTTCTTTAACCGGCTAGGGAAATTTCCTTCCTGGAAGGATAAATTTATCAGGTATCCGAGCACGGGGACAATACTGACGACACATTTTTTTAAAATATCGGTTGTAATACCATCATAACCGACAGAACTTGTATTGTTTAAGGACATAATAATATTTACAATTTCAATGTCTTCTATCGGTGTAAGAAATATGGTATTGTTTGTACGGTTTTTATTTGTATTTTGTATGTTATCATTATTACTGTTCGATAGTTGTATTAGGTAATTATTGAAATGATTTGCTATGTCATAAGGGTTGGTTACCATACCATTGTCAGTTTTTATTTCATTTATGAACTCTTGAGTGGCATTGTATCCCATATCATCATTAATGACTTTCCACGCAGCTTTACATACATTTTTTGCAAGTGGACTGCATATTCTCATTTTTTTTAAAATTTCTGTCTTGGTTCAACCATTTTATAACTTACATGTGTTTTATGTTCTTTTGTAAAGGTTCACCCATTGTAATATTATAACAAAATTAATTAAAATACGATAGAATTTTGAAGAAATTGACAAAATGTAGGTGGTCCGGTGGCCGGATAAATGTGCCACTAAGTGAATCATAACAATATAAATCAAACGGGATTACGGGATCAAAAATATATAAGATGATCGCAATTGGGACCCACTTACCTATTTTAGTAGTTTTGTTTTTAATAATGTTTATGTTAATAGCGGAGAGGATGACCCTCACTGAGTATTATTTGCTGTAGTCGGTTTTTCATTTGAGTAACCATATTCCAGCCTATATTCCTACCACTCATCAATTCCCAAGTCCTTATGACTTCTTGTTGTAAATTACAAGTGAGTTGTCACTTGAGGTCCAATTTAAAATCATTTGATCCCACATATTTTCAATTGGGTTAAGATCCGGACTTTTAGCTGGCCAGGCGATGACAGTTACATCAGCCTGTAAACTATGGTTTAAAGACATTTATTTTCTCAAAGAACAAATTACAGTTCACTTAAAGAGAAAGTTAAATAAATTAACAACAGGTTGTGTTATATTACGACGTTCAAGCTATCCAAGAAACTGAACACAGTAGTTTCAAGCATAAAATAGCAAGTACAGTACAGATGTAGTTTAAAAGTTTGCAAACGCCCTCACGGTACAGGAGAAATTCCTAGAGTGGGACAACAAATAAAGAAAGGACGAAAGAAAGTTAACTATAAATAAAAACCAAAACAATCAACGCTAAACTTGTGTCTAATTTAAAACCCTAAACTTACGAGTCTAATATATAATACCTTAGGCCTTTTTTAAATGTTGGTATGCTTGTACACTCTGACTTTTTTAGGTAATTTATTGTATAGCCGAACCCCCTCATACTGTATAGTTTTCCTGCCATGCAGGGTTCTCACTCTTGATACTTCTAGGTAGTCTTGATTACGGGTATTATATCTATGAGTCTTTTGTGTGAATGAAATACTTGTACGTATGTTAGTCTTAAGGCTCTTTCGGATAGTCATGCATGTATGGTATGTATACAATTGTTGTAGGTTAGGTCCTTTCGTGGTAGGTTTAGTATTTTGTATTTTATTATTTTCGAGTCATTTATATTCTTTATTATATATTGTTCAAGAATGGCATAGCTGTTTCCTACTTCAGTCGAGTCGTTTTTTAGCATGTTCTCATACAGAGCTTTGTAATTAATTGCATCATATTGAACTTTTTGTTTTAGGGTCTGTTTGTATTGTTTGATTTCACGGCAGGTTCTAAGTTCACAACAATTAGCACGTAGCACTGTCACTCTAGGCTATTTTGCTCGTAAGTGTTATTGTTCTGTTTCACTTTTGCTTGTACTTTTAGAAGTAAAAAACCAGTAGTTAGCCAAAATACGGTGTACACGTCTGTTCTCTTCGAACGATGTGATTACTAGTGCTAACTTAGCCACTCCTTCACCAATCGGGATCGATGAACAGCACAGTTATGGACGAAATATCTTTGTCCTTCTGGGTACGCAACACGCACTGTAGGCAACATAACCTCTTGCAATACCATCCCCAGTAACCTGAAAGTAAGTTTTTTTTTAGTAACGTAATATTAGTTTTTTCGGTAGTAAGTATAATGTCTAAGATTTTGTGATAATAAACATTGCTAAGTAATAGATTAATTTCTCTTAATAATGTCATTAAAATTAAATCTGTCATTACATGGAAATCAATAATTTATTTACTTAAAAAAGCAGTTTATTTACCTAAAGTTATTGTACCACTGAACCTTTTCGGTAATATGTATTGCGGATTGTAGCGTTCTTTAGGTTTCCGCCATAGTATTTTTTCCCATCATTATCGGACCTAAAAGGTTTTTCGTCCGTGTAAAAAAACTATGTTATTTTCTCAGCCGAAGTCCATAAGCTCCTGCGCGAACTGAACTCTTGCTGCCCGATGAGCTTCTAATAGTTGAATTTTCTTCGCTGGATGATAGTTGTGAATGCCTGCTGCGTGCAATTGCTTTCGCACTGTGTTGAGATGCCGTGTCGTCGAGCACTTGAGCGAGTGGCTGCGAACAGCGAATTCAATTGAACATTTACTATATCACGGTGGCACTCACACTTGTTTATATGTTTGTATTCTCTGCCCAAAAGGTTTCGACTTCACATCACCAGTATTCAAATAACGTCGCACCCAGAAGCAAAAATGGCAATGGCAATTTATTTTCTATAGTAAATAAATTTTAAGTTAATCAATCGAGTGACAAAGTTTAAGAACTATTCAATTTATTTATTATTATTAGATTGTGGTTCTTTAAATCAAATATTATCCTATTTGATTTTAAGAACCACAATCTTTATTCTCAAAAATTCATCAATCTATGATTTTAAATTGTTTTAACACAAACACGTATAGTATGCGAAAGTCGAAACAAAATAAGACTCATCAGACGGTAACTTCATCATAGATTAGTAAAATGTATGTACAATTACCCTCAATTAACAAACTATGCATTCTCTGCGAGTTCAAATAATATCGATTAGACAGAATTATAACGCCAAGTAGATTGATTGATAAATTCATCGAATCAAGAACTACCTAAATGGCTTAGTTGGTAAAAGCTCGCGGTAATCAAAGGATGACCAATGATTCGATGGTTCGAATCTCGTCCGGGTATATGAGTACTTTTTGTATTATTCTTAAGGATGTATTTGTATATGTTGGAATAGAAAAGTTATAGAAAAGTTAATTTTAAAACAACTGGGGTAGGTACCCAATTGATGCAGCCCACTGGACATACATTTACTATAATTTTAAAATAAATACTGTTTTTAGGGAAGTGATGCAGAAAATGGAGGAAGCAATTTTAAAAGAAATAATTAACTGTACAGCTTGCGCCGACCGCTCGGCTGAAATGGCTTCTAACACGGCGAAGAGTGTCGGTGAGTTAGCTTGTTTTTGCTGGGTGACAGTTTTATGTTCTTGAGGAAAAGAATATTATTAACCTATAAAGGTATGAAATTGGCAAAACTGCGAGTTTTGCACGTGAATGTAAGACCTACGTCAAAACGTGGTACTAGTGAAAACAAAAACCACATTAGTTTTAAAGTATTGTGTAATAGAACAGTAGAACAAATGGGAATTTTCGGTCTCACTAGTTCTACGAATATGTACCACCTTAAATCGTAGGACTAGTGGTAAACAATATTCCGGAGAACTGTTTAGTAGAGCTGGTGGGAAAGAACCAGAGTTAATGCTCGGCTATTTGGTTCAATATAGTATTTTAGTTCAGTTTAGTTGTCGAAGAAAATTATACTTTTAATAGTAAATATCCAATGTGATGCGTTTAAAAGTAGAGGTAAGTACCTACTTATTGTTTTATTACTCACACTAGAAAATGGCTTTGTACTGTAATATTAAATAAAGATGATATAAATTTAATAACGTGTTATCTGCACCTCGTCTTGGAAGAGGAGTTTTTGCCGCAGGGAGTGGTGTTCCGGGGGGCAAGTGCCACATGAACGCAAAGTGCCATAGTGCACAAGTGAAGCGTTCTCAACATATTTTAAGGTTGTATTTACTAATAACACATTTTTTTTATCATTATGTCTGTTAGTCTATGGACCAAAGTTGCCTGAGAATAAATGAATATTAATGTTGTTTCATGTGAATTGGTGTGGAACACAGATATAGTGGAAATAAATAATATTTGTTGGTTAGACATTCTTACGATTACATCATATACAGGGTGTAAGTGATAGCCCTCCGCAAACTGACAGGGTGCATACAGCTCCTTATTTAGAATCATATTCCACCAGAATCTTTCTCGGGTTTTTTTCACCATTTTTTCAGTTACTTTATTTGAATGTAAAATTACATTCTCTGTACGCAGCACTCCATTCATGTTAATAATACGGCTAAATAAAAAAAAAAAAAAACAACAATGGATGTTGTAATACTCTAACGAACAACCAACGCGTAACATTAGTTGGTCACTTCCTTCTTAGCTTCCCAATCACGGTAACGATACATTGTGTATGAGGAAATGTAATAAATCAAATTTATTGGATTCCCATAACGGTCCTGAAATCCTTTCTTGTAACGTACCGATCATCGATTAGGCGTTATTCACCTTGTCTCATATTATGAATTAATGAAAATAATATGTCAGTACTTACATAATATATCTGTCGAATCGCAAGTGCGCCGGTGGTGACATCACGCGACCTACTGACAAGTCTACCGACACCACAGCGTGCTTCTACAGAGCCCTGATGTTCAGCTCGAGGCGAGGTCAGTGTCGGATCGCGGCGTAGTTGAGACGAAAAGTTGGTAAGTTTTGCTAGAAACAGTGTATCGCACCCAGTGTGTTTTCGTAGCACGAAACCATCGTCTGCCCACAAGATGTACGAGCCTAACGGAATAAATCCTGACATATCCGACATATCTATTTATTAGCTAAATATGATTTACATTTATAAATTAAAATAACCTAAAGAAACGTAAAGTAAACGTAAAACAATGAACTTAAGAAACCGGCCAAGAACGAGTCGTACTCACACGCACACCGGGTTCCGTAGCACTAAATAATTTAATAAAAATATTTTGAAGGCTCATTCATATGTTGTATTGTATTACATTCAACAGCAAAACTAAATTTGTTTTTCATAGTATATCAATGAAAAAACAAACTTACTGCCGCAATTTGATGAAAAAGTCCCATATATCAAAAACTAAACATCAAATCTTATTCAAACCAAATTTTACGTTCTAAAAAACGACATTTTTAGGGTTCCGTAGCCGAACAGCAAAAAACAGAACCCTTATTATTATTTCAGAATTTTCCTCCTCTTACTTTAGAAATTAGAGGGTGGGAAACACATTTTGCGACTTTAGAAGTGACTATATTTCAAATGATTAGCTTAGAGAAAAAATGGTTTCAGAAACCCCATTTTTAAAGACCTATCTATAGACACCCCGCACGTACAGGTTTGATGAAAGTTTTCTTTTTAGTTTCAGTTCCATGTATGGGCAGCCATTCATGGAAGTTTATTTTTATATATAAATCGTAAAGAGGTTCACTGAATAGATCTACCTACCAAGTTTCAAGTGTGCTGTCCTAATAGTTTCGGAATAAAGTGGCTGTGACATACAGACAGACAAACATGACGAATCTATAAGGGTTTTTTTTTTGTCATTAGGCTACGGAACCCTAAAAATGGCGTAAAAAACTCCTCAACGCTGTCAACTGGTAATGTACCCAAGAGACTGGCGGCGTTGCCACGTTGTATGGCAACGCTAAGCCGTTGGCCAAGGTAAAAGGCAGCCCTTGGGTCACGCGAAGTGTCAACTAAGCGTTTCGAAATGTCAACTAAGCGTTTCGAAATGTCCTTGAAAAGGCTGTGAGCACCGAAAATTAAGTCTCAGGCTATAGGTAAAATCACATAATTTTTTCAGTGCTTCGAAATGCGTGGCAGGAATTCTTGTCCACCTGAAGCATCTGGTAGTGTTAACAATCTTCTGAACAACATAATTATTAAAAAATCAGCACTTGAGCATTAAGATTTTTTTTTATTATTTTTACGTAACTTTAGCACCTAATATCTAAAATGTGGTCGTCGGCACAAGTTAGCAACGTATCCATAAGTTCACAGTACATATAGACACTACTTGATGCCACACATTTAGTTAATGAGAAAATAAGTAAGGTCTGGGTGCCCTGGGATCTTGTTCTATATTGCATGGTGCACCCACTCAGGGGACTAAGTATGAGAAATTGCTCTCGATTCTGCTTCTCAATCCCACCAAGAAGTCACGTAATGCCATTCTTACTAAGTACTCGCGGCGTAAGTTGCACTTGGCATGCATACTTTTTGGAGTCATAAAGTACAGGCAGCCGACCTACCTGTGCAATAAACTGAGCTGGATCGCTAGCAGAAGAGAATGCGCAAGTAGGTGCTCAATCGCACAAGACAGCTGCTTTCAGGGGAAGTTTAATGAATGTTAAATGTCTTGCCTACCTGTGAAATGTCCTGTCTACCTTCAGACTTTCGACTGCGGCAGTTTTTTATCGATTCGCAGAAAAAAACTGGGTATGACTGTTTCTAACACGTTCATTATTATGTTTAACTGGTTGTTGTATTCTTCCCGAGTCAATCTGTTTATCTATAGTGTAACTCGAGGTCACAAACCTGTGAACTTAGTAATTGAATAGTTTTTGGATCTTTTGTTGGCCAATAATTTTAATACCTTCACATGTTATTGAACTTTATTTGACTATTGTAAACATAATTTAGTCTATCCAAATCGTTTATTTTTATTCGCACCTGCGCTACTATAATATTGGTATTATAAGATTATTCATTTATACACTATACATAATATAATCTAATAAATGCTCTTGTATTAAAACACACATCAATGAAAAACCAATCAATAAACGTTTCCAATACAGTAAACTAAACTTACTGTAAATACTTAATTTAAGTTTTTATTAATTTTATCTTCCTTTATTCACCAACAAACAATCGTTTACACTGTAAATATTTAAAGTAATTATCTACCATTTTTTTTTTTTTTTTTTTTTTTTTTTGGATGGGAAATCATCAAATGACCCCCCCCACTCTGGGCGGAGCGGAAGGGAGTGTCAGACTTGTACTGACTAAAACCCATCCATGTTCCTTCTTTGCCCTTTGTGTTCCAGGGCCACGGTGTCTCTTTCGAACAATCCCGCAGCTCTGGCAGGCATCGGCCCATGCGGACCCCTACTCGTTGCTGACATCTCTTTGAGGCGCGCGTGGAACACAAACGCGCCGTCGACACGGCCTGTCGTCATAAGACGGCCGGACGGCGAGCTAGCCCATAATTCGCCGTCCACAGGCCCGCGCCTACGGTGGCCGGGAGCCACCACGTGACCCCCGACGCCCAGGGCGTCTCCCGCGGCGGCTGGGACGTGAGGTTCTTTCCCTCTCACGTCCCGCCACCTCCTTCACTAGCATGACTGCTTCACAGAAGGAGGTGACGGCTTCCCATTCCCTCTCGCTCCGGACCATGGCTTGAACCAGGGCCGGACGCGAGAGATCGCCGCCGCCAATCGCCGCTACAAGGACACGGCGGTGCTCCGCCCAAGCGGGGCAGACCTCTACGGTGTGCTCCACCGTGTCCTCCGGGCGATCCTCGCAGTGGAAACACCCGGGCGTTTCCTCCCGCCCGATTCGGTGCAAGAACCTCCCGAAACAACCGTGTCCGGTGAGGATCTGCGTCAGGCGGTAGGTGAGGGCGCCGTGGCGCCTCTCTAGCCACTCCTCAAAGAGGGGACTTATCGCCACTATGGTAGCGTGCCCTGCACGGGGTTGCAACAGTCGCTCTCTCCATGTCGCCATGATATCACGCCGGAGGTCTCCGCGGCAGCGGAGTTTCCCCCCGACGTAGTGCCTCCGCGCGCCATTCATGCAGGCGCGCGAGGACTATCGCCTCCAGATCCCATGGCGGCAATCCGGCAAGGAGGCTAGCCGCCTCGCCGGAGATCGTGCGGTACCCCCGGATTAGCCTTATGGCTATCACCTTTTGGGGCGCGTTCAGGTAGTGGGCGGCTTGCCGCCTCAAAGAACGCGCAAACACCGGGGCCCCGTAAAGGGCCATGGACCGCACGACCCCTGCGTATAGCCTCCGGCAGGAGGCGTTTGGACCCCTCAGGTTGGGCAAGAGCCGCTTGAAGGCAGCCCCTGTCCGTTCCAGTTTGGGAGCCAAACGTCGGAAGTGCTCCACGAAGTTCCACCGGCTGTCGAGGACGAGTCCTAGGTACTTCAACGTCGACCCGACGCCGATGGAAACCCCTCCCGCCGTCAGTAGGGATCCCGACGGTGGCGCATTCCGAGGCCCATGAAAACACATGGCCTCGGACTTGTGCAATGCCACCTCGAGACCCAATTGCCGGATCCTATCCACGACTATCGCAACCCCGCGTGTCATGTTTTCGGCCGCCGCCTCGTGCGACCTCCCTTGTGCCAGTACCAGCGTGTCGTCAGCGTAGCAAACTACGCTGACGCCGGTAGGGAGGTCGGCGCGCAGCACCCAGTCGTAACCGATGTTCCACAGGGCCGGTCCTAGAACCGATCCCTGTGGAACACCGCACGACATCTCTCGCCGGTTCCATTCTCCGCTCTGACCAGGGTAGATCACGGCCCTATCCGTCAAGTAGTCCCCGACCACACGACGAAGGTAGGTTGGCACCCGGTGATACCGGAGTGCCTTCCCAATGCAGCTCCAGGGCATGGAGTTGAAGGCGTTGGCGATGTCAAGAGACACCGCCAAGACGACCCCGCCCCGGGACACCGCGTCCCCCGTCGTGAGGGCTCTCACGCGCATGATGGCGTCCACCGTGGAGCGCCCCTTGCGGAAACCAAACTGGTGTTCCGCAAGATCCGGCCCCAATTATCTACCATTATCTAAGGTTCTTGTAACAATTTCTTACAGGTTAGCACCGCATGCCCCATAAACATATTAGATGTGCTACAAGCACTGCACTAAGTAATTAACAAATTTAAAGTAATGATTTGTGATGGAATATAAAACTAACGTTATCAGTAAAAGTAAAATTAAATAGAACAAAACAAACAGGGATACAACAAAACAGAAAAATAATAAAATTAAAATCGAAAATTAAAATCGAAATAAAATTACAGTTAAAGTCAAATTTAAATCAGAATCAAAATTAAAATCATAAGCAAAACTTACATTAAAATTATTAAAATTAAAATCAGATAAAATTAAAATCAGATAAAATTAAAATCAGTTCAATCATAAGTTGAAGGTATACTTACATAAATTCAGTCCGCGCATCAATTACTTTGTCACAACACCAATTTATCTCGTCTGCTCGACGTCAGTGTGTCACTACAGGGATCCAGCAGAATATGAGCGTTAAGTGCATGCCTGACACATGCTGAGCTGGACACCCATTTTGTGCAACCTTGAGACGCACACCGCACCTTGTATACTCGTTATTTTATTTGAAGTATGTCATGGTGTTACTATATTTCTTTCGTATATATGTTTTTCTATCTTATATTGGCACCTTGTTTTTATATAGCTACATAGTCGTGTAATTTATATCATTTAATTGTGCTTCTGCGTGTTGTGCTATGTCTATCTATCTAATTTGAATTTCAAAACTCGCTATCCGCGCACGCCAACCGCTTACTTACCGCCGTTGTCTGAACACATATTTTGCGGTTCTAAACCGCACGATTTGCAATCACGCGGTTCCCGCGAGTCAGAACGAGCCCTTGGCTTCATGTGGATTAGCCATTTAAAAAGACAACAAAAAATTCGTGTCTTTCACGTGTTAAATAGTTGATTGGGCAAAGGAATCTATTCTAATGATGTTGTCATCGGCCCTAAAACTTTGAAATTAAATATATGTCGAATATGTCAGGATTTATTCCGTTAGGCTCGTACATCATGTGGACAGACGGTGGGTTTCGTGCTATGAAAATAAACTGGGTGCGATACACTGTTTCTAGCAAAACTACCGAAATACTTGAGATTACAACTTAACACAATAACACGGGGCACAATGAATCGGGTACAGTTCCAAGACGTCTCAACTCCGCCGATCAAACATAGAATGTCGTTCTCCCTCGAGTTGGACATCAGGGCTCCGTACAAGCACACCGTGTGGTTGGTAGGCTGGTTAGTAAGTCGCGTGATGTCACCACTGCACACTGGCGCGCTTTCCAATTCATTTTATGTCCGTACTAATGACCTGATCCGACATATAAATTAAACTAGCCATCGATTTTCAAAAATATTCAACTTGGTTTCCTGAAAAACTGTATTTAAAAA
This sequence comes from Noctua janthe, assembly GCA_910589295.1. Lineage (NCBI taxonomy): Eukaryota > Metazoa > Arthropoda > Insecta > Lepidoptera > Noctuidae > Noctua > Noctua janthe. The sequence goes on along the minus strand of OU342565.1, from coordinate 694,684 downwards.
AATATATAACAATAAAAATACTGGTTAGATTTTTGTACAATACCTATTGGGATAAAGGCATAAGAGTAATGATAACAGTGTATAAAGTTCTTCATCCGATACCACTGCCCGACAGCTGTGGTCGGTTTTCTATAAGTATACAATGTAAGTGACACTGACGTCCGGTATGATCCGTAGTTCGTATGTATCTTTGTAGATGTCGTCACAAATCTATTATTTACTGCAGCATGACTTATGTTTTTGTTACTGAACAATGTAATCAAATGAATGCACTCAACATATTTGTTATTTTTGTGTGCTTTATTTTTATATGAGTTCGTTTATATATTTTATTTTTTGTTTCTTCATTCAACTGATTTTGTCTGCACATCAATCTATCCGAAACTGTCAAATTTTCCCAATCAAAGTAATGCTTTAGCGATAAAGTTAAAAAACTAAAGAAATTTGATTGAATAAGATTGTAGTAGCTTGATGTGCTGGCGTCCGTACATTTTAAAACGCTTGTATGTTTATTATATTTTCAGCGGAGAAGATGGACATCGCTTTGCATTTGGATGAACGCATCAAAACCCTCTTCCAGCAGACTGCGGCGTATGATCAGCAGCTCAGCGGGTTCGATTCCGGGATCTCGACTCAGGTATGTTCAGGGTATACCTCGGGGAAGGGAGATAGATAGATAAAACACATTGTACATACACCTTTCTCACTTATTTTACCTCTGATTCGGCTTGATTCTTGAATTTAAATTGATTTTATCAGTTCGGTTGCTACCACTGACAAGTCAGTCAAAATTACTGATTTTTCTAAAGTTCTGTATTCTATGTTTACGGCAGGTTAAGGCTTTTTTAATTTCTTGTATGTAAGGCCATTTATCATGTTTCAGGTGCATAACTTCCAGAAGCAGCTGGTGATTATGAGGGAAGATCTTGGGGGAGGCCTCGCTCTGCTGGATACGTCACATAACAATGCTGAAACTGTCGGTTTGTATTTATAGTAGGATGTAGTTCCTTTGGCAGCTGGCTTGAAACGTCTTAGTTTTCAATACCATTTCCACAGACATTGATATTTTACGAATAATGACCAATAGCGTGTTCTGATTATAGCTCATAGATTCTGAAAAGAATGCAATATGAGAGTTCGTCCAGTCTCGCGCTAACCTAACAATTCCAACCTATTATCTATCTACACATATAATAAATAATATAATAAAGCTGGAGAGTTTGTTTGTTTGATCGCTTTAATCTCTGGAACCAACAGTGGGATTTGAACATCATTTGTATTTGATAGCACAAGTTTTGAGGATCATATATGTACTACTATTCAGGACCATTACTTAATAAACATACATTAATTATACATTATGGTCTATCCATTTATTTCCATATGGAACAGGTTTGATGATGATATCGTGGCGCAATTTTTGAGCGAAATTTTTTAATTCCAAAGTCCGATTATTACTTTTAGAACGCCAAAATTTACATGAGACAGTCCCGCAAAACACCCGCCCTTGCCTTGCTGGTCCTGAGACATAGTTTGATGAAATTACAGCTTTATTGGAACTGACGGAGCACCACCAGGGCTTGGTCGTCGAACTGGAAAACACCGTCCACCTGCATAAGAACCTCTTCATCACACAGCACCAGATCAGCGACGAAATAAAGGTAAGTGTGAACTTTGTGTGGTCGACAGTGGAAACTTTATTTGATGAATACATGCTGAATGTAGGAAATGTTTTCGATATTGGAAAACAAAGAATATGTAGAATGAAGTTTTAAAGAGCTTTGACAAGTGACTAGTTAAAAGTTCATTTTTAATAATATAGAACTTTGTCACTCTATATTTTGCTTTAGTACGGGATCTTGAATGATAAGGGTAACTCCGTGCTTCAGAAAAAGTTAAGGTCTGCCAATAGATCTAGGGCTATTATCATATCTTAAAAAGGTATTACTTGTTTTAATCTTATTTTAGTGTCAGAAAGAAATGGTCGTACAAGTTCATCTCTTTAAATTAAATTAAAATTAAATTAAATTGTTTATTGTCACAAAGAAACATACATTAGTATACACTGATTAACAAGATGCTAGCTATGCTGCAGAAGTCTGTATACAGATATTGTGAGCCCTGCCTCTCAAACTAGGTTAACCTGTATCTTAAGAGACAGTGTTCAGCTGTGAGGTTACTTAAAAAAAATGGATTATAGGTACAACTGCGGACTGTGCCAACTTATTGTTCGTGCTAACAATCAGATTAATTTAAACATTATATTTAAAAAAAAAAAAATAGGAAAGGAAAAGGAAAAAGTATAAAATAACAAGTTACCGGTGTGTGAATGGGTGAATGTGAGTGTGAATGGGAGAATGTGTGTGGGGATGTGTTTATGATGTATGTATGTGTGGTGAGTTTTTGTGTGAAAGTAGTGAATGTGAGGTGTTATATGTAGGCGCTATAAGCAAAAAAAGGCAATATTAGACCATGTATTTTAGTAGTGATTCAGTGTGTGTATAGTCCTGTTGAAGAAGCCATTCCATCACCTTAGCTTTTAATTTAAATTTATTGCAATCTAGAATATTTAGTTCTTTATGAATTTTCTTATAGATTAGTGAACTTAAGGTGAAGTATTGGTGATTGGCAAAAGAGGTTTTGTGTTGTGTACCCGGAGGAATATTAGTTCGTTTGTTGGGATCAGACGGTGGGACACTGGAGTGTCTTCTCAGAACGGATCGCAACACGAAGAGCTGACGAACTGTTAGTACCTTACATTCTGAGTAGAGTTGAGTTGTCCGATAGCGATAAGGTTTTCGTAGCATCACTTTCAGTATTGCTCTCTGAGCTCTCTCCACTCTAAGAAAAGTTGTTTTAGCTGCACCGCCCCATACACTGATGCAGTACCCAAGAACGGACTGACACAGAGCATAGAACACCATTTTGAGGGTATCAAGGTTTGCAGAAGCTCTAAGGGATTTGAAGATATGTATCAGTCTCAGCGTTCTCGAGGTTAGGGCATCAATGTGTTTATTCCAGCGTAACCCAGCATCTATTTGAACACCAAGGTATTTGACGTGATCTGTACGCATGAGTGTTGGACATTGGCATGAGGATGACAGTTGTGAGCAAGTGTGCGCTAGTATCGAAAAGGTGTGGTCCGGTGCGGTACTCTGACGGATGGCGAATGGAATATATGATGTTTTGTTACAGTTGAGGGTAAGCAGGTTTAAGTTAAGCCATTTTATTATTTCACGTAGTGCCAATTCCGCGTTACTTTTAACACTATCCCATGTTGACCCGTCAACTATAATCACGGTGTCATCGGCATATACAAAGATCGTCGAGTTGGGGAGGGACATTCTGCATAAATCATTTACATAAATTTGAAACAAAATAGGACCCAAAATGCTACCTTGGGGCACTCCGTAGGATAAGGTTTCTTCGTCACTCAAGTGATTATCAATTTTGGTTCTTTGGGTGCGGTTGTTCAGATAATCTTTAAAGATTCGCAGTGCCATACCTCTAACACCAAGTAGCTCCAATTTGGCAACAAGTATGGGAACAGAAACTGTGTCGAAAGCCTTCGAAAGATCTAAAAATATTCCCAGACATTTGGTTTTCCTATCGAGATTCCTAGCAACCAACTGTGTCAAATCAAGTACTGCATCTTCAGTCGAGACACCGGAACGGAAACCATACTGGTTGTCTGCTATGATCTTGTATCTATCTAGGAAGTTCTTAAGCCGGTTACTAAGAATTCTTTCCAGAATCTTAGAAAGAGCAGTCAAAACCGAGATGGGTCTATAGTTATCGACACAGTTTCTGCTCCCACCCTTATGGATTGGATGCACAATTGCCTTTTTAAGTGCGTCCGGAAAAATACCCGCCCGGAGACAGCTATTAAAGATGTACGTCAAAGGTTTTATTAGAGTCTGACGGCTCATTTTTAGGACTATAGGCGATATACCATCCCAACCCAGCGCACAGTCATTTCGTAGTTGCGAGACAAGAGACTCCACTTCAGATTCGTCAATATCTAACAGCACGAGAGAGTTGGCGGGAGATAGTGGGGTGTTATCATCGATATTAAGAACCTGACTATTCATGTTTGCGCGACACTGATCCTGTGATAGAATTTTATCCGCTAAGTTTTTCCCAACATTACAGAAAAAATTACCAATTTCGTTCATGGATGCTTTTGGACTGTCACATATTTTCAGTAGTTCCACAGGACTTGTTTTTATTTTAGCTGTGTTTGTAACAGTTTTAATAGTGTTCCAAAGGGCTTTGGGGTTATTTTTTGCCTTTTCAAATTCATTCCTTTCGTGGGCAATTTTAAGTTTTCTAAGCAGGTCATTGCAAAAATTGCGGTAGCGTGTATAAGTTTTTTTAAGAATTAGATTATCTGGTTCTTTATTTGAACGAATATGCATTCTATCTCGATTTTGGATACACCTCAATAGGCCTGCGTTTATCCAGGGTTTGATAGTCCTTTTTTTACTTGGAATCTTGACATATTTGGTGTGTTTAGCAATCACCGATGTTAACAAAGTTATAAAAGTGTCCATCATTGTGTTTGGGTCGTCAAGTTGATAAATAACCGTAAAATTGAGGTTTTCTAGGTCTAGCTTAATTTCCTCATAATTTACAGAAGTAGAATAGTGACAAGATTTGCGAGTGGGACTTGCGTTGGCGATTGTTAGGACAAGAGGCTTATGGTCTGTGATGTGTGATTCAATAACCAGTGTGGTGGTAGGCAAGCTAGATTTTATAAACGCGTGGTCTAGACAATTTTCAAGCCTAGTAGGTAAAAGGTGGGATGGTAATAGGCCATGCGATGAATTAAGTAGGAGGTAATCTAGACTTCGATCATTTCTACTGCTCATGCTAATATCAATATTCAAGTCACCAATTAGCGCAATGTTCTGCCATGTGGAAAGTTTGGTGTAAATATTATTTAAACTATCTAGAAACATATCAAAACTTTCCCTAGAACTGTGTGATGGGGACCGATAGACTACCACTACGGCAATTTTTTTTTCATCTATTTGGCAGACTAGGCAGTTTCCACCCATAAACGTAGGCTCCCACACTGTGACTTGCAGACTCTGTTTCGCGTATATTACGATTCCATCGTTCTGGTTCGAGTTTACGTCTGTACGATATGATTGGAAGTCCTGTAATATAGGTAAGTTAGTGACCTTACTTAGCCAACATTCGGTCAGAACGATGATATCGAAGCTAATGTTTGTTTGGTGCAAAAGTACCCGTAATTGCTCAAAGTTTTTGTTTATACTTCGTATATTTAAATGTAGGATTTTCATACTGTCATCGGGATTCTTAACAAACTTAAGGCAGTCTTCTGGGTTACAAGTCAGTGAATTGCCCACGTCTATTGAGTCTAGTTCAGAGTTAATATTATTTATTAAAGCCATTTGAAAAGGATACAGGATCCCAAGACGTGACCTGATTGCGTAATATTTGAAAGGGTATGGAACTGGAGTCCAAAGAACAGGAAGATTTTTTTGTCTGTTTTTGCATAAAATATGTATAATTGTATAGATAATGTACTTGTGCGATAATGTAGGTGTAAACTGTATTTATTGTTTTAGTGTGAGTTGTATACAAGATGTTTTTCAGTATGAGGAGTGTATGATAGTGAGTGTACATTTTAAGTGCCAGAATCACAATATGAACTAACTTATTTAAAGGAAAAATAATGAGAAAGGTAAAAAATGGATTAAGGGAATACAAAACTGAAAGCTTACTTATGACTAAAGAATGATTTCTACTGGATAGTCACTTTTGAGCAGAGAGTTTTTCTAAGCAGTGCTTGGATTTTATGGTGATTGATTTCTGGCCCTCTTCCTTGCGTAGTAGAACTTTCCCATTAGCTGTCCAGCAGAACTTAAAGCCATTTGCATTAGCAAACGTGCGGGATTCAAAAAAGAGTTTTCTTGTGGTGCCAGACAGTCGGTCCGAAATGTAAATCGGTGTTCGAGTTCCAGAGAGACCGATGAGCTCACTATTCAATTTTTCGGAATTAGCTCGATTCTTATTAAATTTTCGGACTGCAGCGAGGACATTATTTTTGAGAGTGACGGTCTGGAGTTCAGCAACGATGGACCTCTTGTCACCTTCCTTATTGGGGATGCTATAGACATCACGTATGTCGGATGGAAGAATATCTATTTCCAGAGCCTTGCATGTATCAACAATAAGAGACGGCAATGGTGGAGAATTTTTCTCAGCTGGTAACAGGTTCCTTATTTCAATAGTTGAGCTACGGGAGCCTACCTGCATATCCATAACTTTACGCTCCAGATCATCGATATGATTTAGTAGATTTATGCGTTCCTTACCAAGATCCTCGACACTGGACTTCATTTCCTCGTATTTTGCATTTGTGAACGTGATACTTTTTTCCATTTCCAAGTAACAATTGTGGATTTTTTCATTTTGCAACTTCACTTCAGCTACATCCGAACTAAGTTTATGCAGAATTTGTTCTTGATCTTTTTTCCACGATGATAACATTTCCATAACTTCATCCTTAAATTCTTGCAGCTCGCTGGTAGGCAGCTCAACGCGTGGTTTTTTTGCACGAGAGGTGATATTTAAAAATTCCATGTCTTGAGAGGTATTAGTAATATCTGGGTTTGAAGCCGAATGTTGCATTTCTTTTGGCGGTGACCGTAATGTTTTAGGCATGGTAAAATAAGATGCTCCAGCTGAGTGTTTATAAAAATAACAAGAACGCGTCGTAGCCGATATGCACGTAGCACAGTTTATTAGATGCGGAGTCAATGTCTCGTAGCACGCGTAGCGTCAGCCGTGTAGCACTCGTAAACGCACTGCAAGTTGTTGCCCGGTTTCGTAGCACAGGTGGTAGGGATCCGAAATTTTGCGGTGATGCGTCAGCGCAGCTCGGCGTGGCGGTGTACGTTACCGACTCCCGTGCGCAAGGTAGGCGGCTCAAACCCGACGCAAACTTCCAATCGCGGCGGCCTTCACCACTCCGTTTATTAAGGATAACGACCGTAATATTGTTATCACTTTCTCGGGGAGTGGCTTACTCGTAAAAACGCTTTAGGAAGAAGTAAGGTTTCTTGTGTGGCAGTCTCTTCCTCGATGAGCAATATTAATGGTGGGGTACTCTCTCAATATTTCTAGATCCTTATTGGGTGCGTCGAGATGCTTCGTGAGCAGAAAGCTGGTCATAACGAAGTGCTGGACGGTCTCGAGGATAAGGTGTGTGGCAAATAACATAAATAACACGACGCTTATAATCCCCGAAAGGTTGGGCAAAGGTGTACATAAAGTACAGTCACGCTTTGCTAGTAATGTTTAAGTCCTTTGTAATAGGGGCAACCGGGCAAGCCTGTTGCTAAAAACCGGGCAGGAAAAAATACCAATAGCAAACCATACTATGTATCGCTTGCAAGACTTGGTGATGAAACTTAAACTGGTAGACTTACATCAGCAATACTTGGACGTTGTTGATGAACGGGATCAATTGGAAGCGGTCACGGATGGTGTCAATAATTATAGTAACTTATATGAGGAGGGTTATATAAAATTATCGACCTAGAAGATGAGGTAATTCATGCCAATAGCTGTATATTAAAGTTACAGAAAGAAAAAGAATGTACTCACCTCTTATATAATGAATTATTAAATAATAATTGTAATCCCTCTGACTGAAGATTCCTCACTGAAACAGAATTATACAGTTAGCAATAAGAAATTAAACTTTGCAATTTTTAATACTTTCAATGTATGGATATGCTATGATAAAATTTAAAAAAATGCAAATATTTTGAAAACTGGACGTCCTAATTTTTTTGCTGAATTCAGAATCTTATTTTAATCATTCAATCTAATCGATCTATGCAAACACGTGGTTTTCATCTCGTAAGAAAAACGCTGTAAACTAAGGCTCGGCTTATAAATAGCGGATCCCGAGTAGTCTTCATTTTTTTTGTGAAAGTAATTGACTTGAACAATCTCACGAAATTTCAAGCTTAGGAAACAAAAATGCTTTCTGAAATAAAAAATTACAAATTTTTTATTTTATTTTTTATTACTTAATGGGCCTGCTCTTGACCTCGATCACTTTGCTAAATTAACCTGAAACATTGTACTATTTTATTGCTTTTGACGTAATTTTGACAGCAAGTGTTGCTACTTTATGGAGTTTTAAAAATGAGTTTTGATTTTGAAAATATTAAGCACTTTTTTTAATTCATATTAGTTTTTGTTATTTTATTAAGGTTTTTCAGGAGTGGCTATTGCTATCCCAAAATTGTAGAAAAACTCGGTATTTGGCTACCACCCTATTAATGATAGAATGGAGGTGTCCATTAAACTTAGCGCATCACCGACCTCACTCAACATTATTAAAGTCTTTGCTCCTACAAGTTCTGCCAGGGATGAGGAAATAGAGGACTTCTATTGTCTACTTGAGTCATCATATCTAAGATACCAAAAAGAGAGATATTGCTCATTATTGGAGATTTTAATGCCAAAGTAGGAAACACCACTATGGGTACAGGCATTCGGAATATTGTTGGGAACTATGGTCATGGTGTTCATAACCCCAGAGGCGAGTGCCTCATAGAGTTCGCTGCGAACAACAACATGACCATAATGAACACGGTGTTCAAACACCATCCTAGACGACAATATACATGGACCTCCCCTGCCGGCAAGTATCGCAATCAAATAGACTATATTATAAGTGAGGTCTAGATGGAGAAGCTCAATAACCAACTCACACACTTTACCCGGTGCTGATTGTCATTCTGATTACCAACTGCGTATTGGAAACCTGCGACGGAAACTGCAAAGAGCGAGACTAATTAAAACCGCAAGAACAGTAGAAGTGAAAGACCCAAACTCTCTAGCCACTTTCGTAGAGGTCAGACATGCCGCGTGGAGAGCAGGTTTTGGGAGTAAAGACAACTCAAACTCCGTGTGGACTTTGGCAAAGAAATATATTGTAGATGCTATTGCAGAATCACAGCCAAAAAACATCTTGGCAAAGCAACAGCACTAGATGACTGATGACACCTGGCACCTGGTCGAAGAACACCGGATATTTAAAGCCAGTGGCGCTAGCATTACTGAGCTAAATACCAAGTCAGCTATAATACAAGCTGCTTGCCAACTTGACCGCAATGACTACCTGGGAAAGATATGTGATGAACTGGAGCAGCATTCTGATAAATATAAATAAATAAAATAAAAATGTTTATTTCAATTACAATGCCCATTTATTTACATATTATTGGAGGTCACCTTTTAAGCAAGGAATTGCTGGAATTAGGAGACTCCGCACTTCCACTTATCATTTTTATGCAATTGAAATGTAGACAAATTAGACAATGTAAACATGCAAGACTTAGAATAAAAGGGTGACTTAAAATTATGCAAACAGCTCTGTAAATGAATGAGCGTTATGCAGAAAAACGCCAGATCGCCCGATATCAAACCAAAGACCTCCATGATAAGGTGCGATAGATAACTCGCCAGTATAAAACCCAAGACGTGGGCTTTTGATGTGTGGAAGAAGTATTGCAAGTCCCTATTTTCCAGCAATTTTACACCAAGTTTCACATGTTCTATCGACCAAATAAGTGACCGTGAACCTGCCATGCGGGATGAAGTACGGGCGGCAATTAAACACCTCAAATGCAATAAAGCCATAGGATGTGATGAAATTCCAATCGAGGTCTTAAGGCGATGGGAGAATTTGGACTCGATGTCTTATTTACCATCTGCAGTAAAATATGGGAGACTGGCATATGGCCTGATGAGTGGTCGATATCAGTTTTTATTCTACTGCACAAAAAAGGGTCCAACAAGAAATGCAACAATTAACGACTCCTATCCCTAATATCGCATGCAAGTAACGTGATGCTCCACATAATCAATACAAGAATAAAGGCCTACCTCTTAAACCAAATTGCAACCGAGCCTGATTCGTAAAGGCAAGAGGCACTCGCGAACAAATTCTCATACTCAGATTATTCATACATACTTCTTCAGATTATTGAGAAGGCCAGAGAGTTTAATTCAACCCTCTACATCTGCTTTGTGGACTTCCGAAAATCATTTGACACTGTTATTTGGACACACCTCTGGAAGATACTCGCAGAAATGGGTGTGCCACCTCATCTAATTTTTCTTTTGAGGCGACTATATAAAGACGCTACTGCAGTGGTACGAGTGGACGATACCCTTTCTGGGCACTTTAAGACCGAGGGCGGTGTGCGACAAGGATGCATCTTATCACCATTGCTATTTAACACCTATACGGAATACATCATGCGCATTGTCTTGGAAGAATGGGACAAAGGTATATCAGTTGGGGGTCGCGTGATAATTAACCTTAGATACGCTGATGATACAACCTTTCTCGTAAAGTCTAGAGAAGATATCGAATGTATTCTGATTCGTCGTACAGAGCATATCTAACTGCGAAGTTGTACAGAGCTATATCTTCCTCGGCTCTACTATCTCCAATACTGGAGGATGTGACGACGAGATAAAACGACCGTGCGCCAGTCACCAGGTCAGCAGTGGAACGGGAAAGATTTGGGGGGACACGAGGATTACCAAGAAGACGAAGGTCAGATTGATGAAATGCCTTGTCTTTCCGATCTTTTCTTTATGGTGCCGAAACTTGGTCTCTGCGAGTGCAGGATCGCCGTAAAGTCGACGCATTGGAGACGCCTCCTAAAGATCCCGTGGACATCGTTTCGCACCAAGGTTTCCATCCTCAAAGAGCTTCATATTAAGGACCGGCTTTCGTCTACTGTGCAAATAAAGAGCAAGGAGGGCAAGAGATCACGCGGCCGATAATCAACTCGCTGGACTGATCTGATCAAGATAGCTACTGAGTCTTAGAGATTTATTATCAGTAGTCATAGATCAAGAACCAACTAGCTACCTAATTCAAACTCATGCGTTATACACGTTTAGCGTAGCGGCTTAAGCACCGTAAGAATCAATGCGTGGAATCTGTTACTGAAGCTACTCCTCAAATCCATACCCAACTTAAAATAAAGAAGATATCTCAATCAACTCAGCAGGTAGAGAGCAACAAATTGTGTTTAATAAGTAGTAACCAAAACAAAAAAATACTAGCGATAGCTGAAAACACTTTTCCGTCTGACCAAATCTGTCACTGCCTTCTACCTAATAGCGGAATAAAAACACTGTTAAGTAGCATTCACACAAACGTAGCTGATTACACGATGAAGGATAATTGTATAATACATATTTATAGGTGAAAATGACTTTCGACAAATAACTATTTCAACTTAATCATTTAGAGTCACTTTTGACCCCCTCATAACTCAAAAACCATTTTACGTAAACATGTCAATTTTGGCTCATATATTGAGACTTGCTCGCAAGTTTTGTCATTTTTTCATTCGTGTACCAATTTTACAAGAGTTATGTATTGATTCGAAAATTACACCAAAAGGAGATCGGGCAAGCTTCTATAGACTCTGGTCCAAGAAGCTTTTTTGATTTTAGGATATTCAAATCACTTGTTGTGATTGATGCTTTTCAATTACCAAAGCTCATGGAAATCGACACACACACCACTACACCTACCACTGCTTGTCTCTGCATCACCCAAAGGTTGACTGGTAGAAAATGCCTATGGCATTAAGTCCGCCTCTGTACTTCTGTGCTTGAAGTGTTAAATAAATAAATAAATCGCTTAAAAAAGGCTTAAATAGGACTTTTAGTAAATCGAATTAAGGTAGTTAAGGTAGATTATGATGTACAAGCGATATTTATCAGTATGGGGAGTTTGAAGCCCTCATCACTTCATCACTGATGAACATAAGCGTAACCTTCACGACCATAATCCTTAGAGCGGTAAGCAGACGTGTTTCATCGTATGTCGAAGTTCAGTTGTTCGCATTAGTTATTATGTTAAAAATGATATGTTTGCAAAGTCCTGAAGATAAAATCTTCACGACTATAATCCTTAAAGGGGTAAGCAGGACATGTTTTATCGTATGCTGAAGTTCACAGTTGGTCGCATTAGTTGTTATGAGATAAAAGCGAACCGTTTACGTATTTTAAATTCTTGACACAGCAAACACCTTAGAGCTTGAGAATTGAGAGTAATTTTACGTGACAGTTGTACGCGTACGTACAACCTAAGAGGCCTTGAACAAATGATTCGACTATTGACTATTTGCAATAGAGTCGAGGAAATGCGTATGCGAGGATGGCGTATTTCTTCTTGACGACGTGCCCAGCTCAAAAACCATAATACAGACATTATAATTATGTGCGCAACAGCCTAGGGTTCGTTTACCGGTAACGCACGTTCGGTAATAATCACCGATGCTCCTTATATCTCTTGAATTATAAGATTTTGTTGTCACTAATTGTGCATTATGGCGTTAAACTTTTTTCTCCCGGCGCCGATTTACTTATGTTCTTAACAATGAATAATACTCTTCTAACAAGCTTTAAAATTATATATGTCTGAATCACCGACGCTGTTTGTAATTAATGCAATCGTTAATTACTTAGTTCGTTTTAGATGATGGATAACTTTTTTCTCCATAGAGGATTTTTTTTGACGCCATAACAAAAAATGATGCTCTTTACATCAGCTTCAAGAAAATATAGGTCTCGTTTACCGACGCTACTTGGACCGCTTCAGCCCGATCTCCTTTTATTATTACAAGTAATAATGAAGTTATAATTTGAAGTTCATGCAAGCCCTAATGGCCATTTATTGAAATCGCTTAAAAAGTCATCACTCATGTGATATTATTACATTTTTTCCTGGTACGTATTGATAATTGAATCTTCTAATTGAACATCCTATTCATCGTAGTATTTTTCTCTTCCTGGTGATCTTGTCCTTGAAAACTGATTTTTTAAACCGAATATTTTATTTTTGTGGGATTTCGAAAAATTCTTTCACGGTGGATACCCACTCTTCACAAAGAATACACCTATCAAAGGTCATTGGGCGTAATCCGACCCGGTCGCGGACATTAATGAAAATGGTATAAAATGAAAGAGTAAAAATTCACCAAACATTATACATATATGGTTATTTTATTTAGAATCTATGTAGTATACTATCAAACCATTTACATAATAAAATTAATAAACTCTGCTCCATTGCTCCCATGTGTTTAAATGGATGCAAAACCAAGGTCACGTAGTGGTTTTTGACATTGAATTATAATAAAGCGGAAGATTTACTACAGATATTGATTGCTCAACCTAATGTAAATAAAGTAATAAGTTTATAATTATATTCATACAGACTTACATAAACACAAGTTTTCACCATATTTATCCTTCCTCAGCCACACAGAGGTATGTAAATATGCCACATCTTAGTTGCATTAGCTAGTTAATATAATATTGTAATTTAATGATGATATACTGTGCTCGTCTTGCAACTAACGTTACATGCTCAAACCATTGGCGAGGACGCTGGCACACTAAACACAAGTTAAATCTTACATTGGGTGCCAGATCCCATCCAAAACACTCTGTTCCGTAGTTGTAACGCTTCATAGTGCTTAGATAAGTGTTTCTTGTACAACTATTTAAGGTAATAATATTTCCTTTATTTATTTCTATTCAAATTAATTACATTTTTAAATATTCCTTACAAAAAACAATATAAAAAACATTTAAAAATATAAAAAAATTGTAGCCTACCGGTATCGGGAACAGGGTCCAAGCTACCGGCGGTCAGGGCTTCAGAGAGAGGAACCTCCTAACAATACGAGTCGTGTCCAGGAGCACCACTTTCTGGATCAAGCCTTTGAACCAGCTGCCTAACGAGTGCCTCCTCAGGTATTGGTGGCGGTTCTTGGCAATCAAATCATTGGCTGAAACGACTACCGGCATAATGATCGCTGAGTTCACACCACACATGTCGACAACCTCGCGAGCCAAGTCAAGATACTTGATTTACTTATCTTTGTTGACTTTCACGAGGTTCTCATCATGCGGGACCGTTAGGTCAACAATCATTGCGCGACGCTCTGATTGATCCTCCACCACTATATCAGGCTTATTGGCTATAATAGTCCTGTCAGTGATGATGGATTGATCTCAGTACAATGTGACACTGCCATTTTCGAGAACTGGGTCGGGCACATACCTATAGTACGGCACTTCCGATTCCACAAGATTGTATTTTAGAGCAAGTTGTTGATGGATAATCCTGGCTAAAAGGTTGTGTCTATGCAAGTACTCTCCGTTAGCCAGACGAGAACACCCGGAAATAATATGACGGATTGATTCGCCTGGACGGTGGCATGCCCGACATATTATTATTAGCGTTTAGGGTTTCGTTACAGGTAGTCAGTGGCTCAAAAAGTCTGACTGCCAGTCTTACCGAGGGGTCGTATTACCTAGTACTAACTAGGTTGTGGAGGTCAGATAGGCAGTCGTTCCATGTAAAATACGGGTATTCAGCTGCATCCGGTTAGACTGAAAGCTGACCCAAACATAGTTGGGAAAAGGCTAGGCAGATGATGATGATTATTAGCGTTTAGTGTTTGGCATGAAATTGTGACCTCTACACACCTTTTAACTTTATTTTTTGGTTCTCCTAGGTTTTTAATTGACCTTCGATTTTCTACGCTATTTTATATGCCTTCTGGTGGGACATAGCATAGACCAACATTTTATTTATATAACATCTGTATATTTTTACCCTATGTTTACAAAATGAATTTGTGATTGGAGTCGAAACCCGCGTAAATCCTAAGTTTTCTTTTACTTCTCGCATCAACAGTAATATTGTCGGACTGTTGACTTGACTTCTTGTGTTGTTGTCCAGGCCAATGTCTCATGTCTGGCTGGATTACTGCAAGACGAAGATTTCACTAATGCACGCTTCGAGATAGAGGATCGCTTAGCTAAATGCTACGAAAAGTTCAATAAAAAGGACATGAAGTGGCAGGTTAGTTTATTGCACTGACAATCTTCGTCTCCTCTCTGTTATATGTAAAATTAAATTCAATACGCGAATATTAACCAAACAACATATTAATTTCAAACATTCAGACCTGGTTTCAAAATTATTTCTCTAGCTTTTGACCGCGGCTTCGATGGGTCGGAAATTATTCCACGGGAACGTCTAAATATAGCCTATGACACTCGAGTATAATATAGCTTTGTATTGAAAAAACATTCGGAATCGGATCAGCAGTTTCGAAGATTGCCCCTACATCCTTCTTCTCGATGAAATTTTTGGGTTTTAGGTAGGCACTCAAATCCTAATATTTGTCGGCAGGATGCGCTGAAAGCACTATTGGCCATGACAGACAAAAAGGGAGATATGATCAGGCTGAGGAAACTAAAAGAAATCGCCGAAGAGGAGCTCAACGCCATCGAGAAGCTGCTGCACAAGCTGGACATCATGCTCGGAGAACCCAAGGTTTGTAACCATCGTCAGCTTCTTGGTTTTATGCCATGTTACTCGGGGTCGGCACAACAAAGACAAAGACATTTATTGATTCGTTAGATACAGCTTGCACAGTAAATGTATCAGGTTCATACAGATTTTCGTCGTCCGATACAATGTTATAACCACGCAGATTGTCTGACTGAAATGGTTACGCAAGGTCAATCAAATGTTGAATAGACAAGTATCTTCTGCTTCTGTGTGACGAGCAAATGAACTACCTAATGTTTCTTTCAAAACTAGTGAAGCTGAAACAGGTTTTTCGGAATGGGGGCAACTGCTTTCGTCGGAAGAGTTTTCTGGCTGGAGCGGAAAGGCATCATTAACGTCAACTGAATTAAGGTAAATGGAGGCATCGTTAAGGTCAAGTGATGATTCTGTGGGATAAGAGTAAAAACAGTAATCTTATTATTAGGCACCACACAAAAAAAAATCCTGAATAAAAATTATTTAGGAGATGCATGCTATTGTTTGGTACCATAAGATATGACACTACATCGAGCTGAAAAAAAGCTGTTGAGTTGAGAGAATTCTTCAGTGTTAGCATAAGCATAGCATAATCAGCCTATTAATGTTCCCACTGCTGGGACGCAGGCCTCCTCTCTATGAGAGGGAATGGGCTATAATCCACCACGCGGGCCCAGTGCGGGTTGGTAAATGTCACATGTCTTCGAATTTTTGGTTCTAGGACATGCCGGTTTCCTCACGATGTTTTCCTTAACCGTTTTGAGAGCAGTGGTGATGAAATAACTTACACAAAGTAATGCGCCTGGCTGGGTTCGAACCCACGACTTACTGCTCGTAAGTCAGGGTCTCCACCACTGGGCCACCGCTGTTTCAGTGTTAGCTCATCATCATTTCATCATTTCAGCTGAAAGACGTCCACTGCTGGGCATAGGCCTCCCCTTAAGTGTCGCCACATTGACCGGTCCCGTGAGACTCGCATCCAGCGGATCCCAGCAACCTTCATCAGGTCATCGGTCCACCTAGTGGGTGGCCTTCCAACACAACGTCTTCCGGTTCGCGGTCGCCACTCCAGAACTTTTTGGCCCAATCAGCGATCCGTTCTGCGAGCAATGTGCCCTGCCCACTACCACTTAAGTTTGGCTATTCTTCGGGCTACGTCGGTAACCCTGGTTCTCTTGAGGATGTCCTCATTTCTGATTTGATCACGCAAGGAAACACCGAGCAAAGCCCTCTCTATTGCCCTTTGGGTGACTTTAAGCCGTCTGATGAGGCCCTTTGTGAGCAACCACGTTTCGGTCCCGTGTGTTATCACTGGCATAGGCTTTCGTCTTCAGACACTGCGGTAAGTTGGACGAGAAGATACCACGCAACTTCCCGAACGCTGCCCAGCAAAACCGGATTCGACGATTGACGTCTTTCTCTAAGCTAGACCTACCTAACTAGATCGTTTATTCCAGGTAGACATAATTGTCTACAACTTCGAGTGTAGAGTCTCCGATCTGGATAGGAGTGGGTGTTACATAGGCATTCAACATTCCCACTTTGGTTTTGTCCATGTTCATTTTAAGACCTACTATTTTGGATGCTCTACGGAGGTCATCGAGCATTGTATTGAGGTCCTCCATGGTCTCAGCCATGACCATTATATCGTCGGCAAACCGAAGGTGAGAGATGTATTCGCCATTGACACATCCTCCAGTGCAGCGGTGAACAGTTTCGGAGATATGGCGTCTCCCTGTCTCACACCTCGCTGCAGAAGGATAGGTTCCCAGGTCTGGTCCTGAAGTCGGACTGACATGGTGGCGTTTTTGTACAAACACTTCAACACCTCGATGTACCGATAGTCAATTTGGCACCGTTGGAGAGACTGCAGTACAGCCCAAGTCTCGATCGAATCGAAGGCTTTCTCGTAGTCCACAAACGCTAAACAGAGAGGCAGGTTATACTCTTCGGTCTTCTGTAAAACCTGCTATAGCGTATGTATGTGGTCTACGGTGTTAAAGCCTTTTCGGAATCCGGCTTGTTCGGGAGGCTGAAAATCGTCAAACCTGCGCGCGAGACAAATCGTGATGACTCTTGAAAACAACTTGTAGACATGACTTAGAAGTGAGATGGGCCTAGAGTTCTTCGACCGGGCATTGTCGCCTATTTTGAAGAAGAGTACCACCACACCCCTGCACCATACCTGTGGCGTTTTCCCCTCGAGTATGACGGAATCAAACAGCTTCTGAAGGGCCTTAAGTACCGGTTTTCCACCCGCTTTCAGGAGTTCGGCCGTAATGCCGTCATCACCCGGTGCCTTGTTGTTTTTAAGCTGTTTCACAGCCATCCTAATCTCGTACCGGCTGACATCCGGAATGTCTTCGGTATAGTGTCGGGTCAGTCTAGCTCTTGAGTCATTAGCTAGATTTGCAATGGGTTTACTGGTTGAAGTGTACAACTGCCGGTCTTCAGTTTCGTGAGCTGGCTCTGCCCAATAGTCAGATCTCTTGAAAATACCTTGGAGCCTTTATTCCGCTCAATAGCGTCTTTAATACGCTCGGTATTAAAGCGGCGGAGGTCGCTTTTCAAGGATTTAGAGTTCTGTCTATTGAGCTATTGTATTTCATCACCTCGTCTGAAGACTGCAGGATCATCTCACGCCGCTCCTTCATGAGCTCGAGAGTATGATCAGAGAGTTTTTTGTTCTTATTTGCACGACGATTTGTCGACTGTGTTAGCTCGCCGACTTTATATATGATACTGTTATAATCTACTGTTCATCAAAACATTCCTGTATTAAAGCATTTAATACTTTCGAATCATTCATCATCATCATCATTTCAGCCGAAAGACGTCCACTGCTGGACATAGGCCTCCCCAAAGTGTCACCACATTGACCGGTCCATTCATTCATTCACTTACTAATATACAAATAAAAATAATATTTGTAAAATCAAACAACGCTGAACCATCGTTCCATACAAAAATATTTACGAGCATTTTTGCTAAATCGCCACACATTTAATAATGTCATCATCATTTCAGCCGAAAGACGTCCACTGCTGGAGATAGGCCTCCCCCATTAATAATGTCGTTTAGGTAAAATTCCTAACCAAGGTCTAGGTCTAGGAAATAGAGAAACGCAAAAATGCTAAAGTATTGTCGAGCATGAATAAATTCAGCGACACCAACTTCAGAAACATCGCTTTAAACCATGATTAAGTGAAAAAAAAGCAAGGAAAGGCATTAAATAAGCAATAAGCAGTACCTTTGTGCTCTTCTATCTTAATGTTATGCTTCCTATATTAATCGATAGCTGCTGCTGGTCAGTATACAAACCAGTTTTACATGGAACAAAATGTTCTAAAGTGTCACGTTTCCGAGATATGAGCTATCAAAATATAAGTCCATTCACTGATGTCGTTTATGAACCGCTAATCATTATGATGTAACGGAGTGTTGAAAAAAAAATCTGCTAATAAAACTGTGTGGGGTGGAAAAAAACTGCTGTTCCCTACAAAACTGCAATATCTACGCGGTCAAAATGTATGGAACAGCAGTTTTTTTCCACCCCCTTGTCAAACTTCTAATATAATATGTATGTGTCGGATCCGAACATTAGTACTGACATAAAATGAATTGAAAAGCGTGCCAGTGTGCAGTGGTGACATCATGCGACTTACTAACCAGTCTACCCACAACACAGCGTGCTTGTACAGAGCCCTGATGTCCAGCTCGAGGCGAGGGCGACAGTCAATGTCTGATCGCAGCGGAGTTGAGACGTCCTGGAACTGTACCCGATTCATTGTACCCCGTGTTATTGTGTTAACTTGTAATCTCAAGTAATTTTTTAGTTTGCTAGAAACAATGCATCACACCTAGTGTGTTTTCATAGCACGAAACCCATGGTCTGCCCACATGACGTAAGGGCCTAAAGGAATAAATCCTGACTTATCTGACATATGTATATTTGACTTGAAACTCCATAAACTTGTTAGCGGAGAGGTTAAATATGTCACATCATGGGTGACCGACATGCGAAGCATTGGGTCTTCTTCATGATCCGACATAGTTTTACTTGGTAATGTCATGTGCCCCATTCGGCTCGGACAGGGTTTTTTTTAACATAATTATTGTAAAAGGGTTTAAGCCATTTGGCTACGGAACTCTAAAAATTACGTAGTTCTGGGTTACATCTGAAAGTTTTCAGCAGGCCGCATACCAAACCACTATAGAGTTGGTGGCCCGGTAGGTGTCGCTGTTTTCGACACCCAGAACAACGTCTGTTGGGTCAGTAGTGCAACGATGTTGCGTCCCCCAGGAGGCGATAATGATGCACAGACTAGCCGAGGGCGCTACGTGCGCAGCGTGTCTGACTCGCGCGGTCATGGAGATGAAGGAGCCCACGTACAGCAAGCCGCTGCCGCTGCCCGCGCTGCGCCCACCACCACTCGGCGACGAGCAGGAGCCCAGCTTAGAGGCGGTCAAACTGGCGCCGCACGACACCAGGTGATGCGCGTCTAATACACTTATCCTATCTCTGATAGCAGCAACCCAACAGGAACATTGTAATGGTGTAAAAACCATTATAATGTTCCTGTTGGGTTAACAAACCTTAACCTTAACCTTAACGAAGCCGAAAGGCACTTTTCTTCCCGTCTTTGTGATCATTTTTTTGTTTTGGACCGTATCTGGTATCCATTACGGAGGTATTGGAGGTCAAAGTACCAACTTTTGCCTAAGTTTAAAAAAATAACAAGTTTTAATGTTATAAATTTATTATTTTATTAAATGCTTTCATCAGCGCATTGTTTTGAGTCATTACGTTAAGTCAAGCGTGATTTTTTACCCCAAAAAGAAGTCGTTTCCCGGCAATATTTTTTGCGTAGAGATACTTAGTTTGATGTACAGGCGCCAGCACATCAAGCTACTACAATCTGTCTAATTTATTTAATAGAATTTCAACTTTATCCCTAAAGCATTAAGTTCAAGTTTGATTGGGAAAATTTGACAGTTTCGCGTAGCATGATGTGCGCTGGCGTCTATACAGACTGACGAATGATGAATAATGTGTTGTCGGTTTCGTGAAGGGTCCATTTACAGTTTGTAGTTACAGGACTAAAGATCACCGTGATTACGACGGACTTGTTAGAGCCTGCACCCAACTGCAACTTAACAAGATTTGGGCAGTGATGTACAAACTGAGGTAAAATAACTGTGGAAGGACTGCTGTATCTTGATATAATATAAAAATCACGCGTCATTGTGTTCGTACTCGCTAATCTCCGGAACCATTAAACCGATTTCAATGAAAATCTGTGAATGTGTATAGATCAACCATCTAAATTGAAAAATAGGGTAGTTTTGGAACTAATAGGTGGCGCTGTTGTTAGTAAAGTGCACCCGTGTGAAGTCGGGGTGGGTCGCTAGTAGTCCTATATTATAGAGTCCTCTTACAGTTATTTTCCTGGTCGAATTTTACTTGGTAATAGTGGCCAATCTCATCGGAGACTAGCCATCGGCGTGGGAGAGATTGTAGTGCACATGAGTGTGCGCAGACACAGGCGCACTCTCTCTTCCCTCACCCTCATAGATGGATGAGTTGGTAATCCGACACGCCTGAAGGGAGATCAGGCGCAGGACCTAAATGTGCTCCTCACCGAGAGCATTCGCCTGTAATGTAACAATCCAAGATTCGATTTTGTACAGAAACAAGTGAATCCGAATTGTTACATTACAGGCGAAGGCGGGAGGCAGCCTGTAAAAGGTGAGCGCTGTAACGTGTTTTGTTTTTGTTTTATCATGTTTCAAAATCGATACCAATCACGCCAGAGCAGTTTGCAGAAGTAAATCACATAGATTTTTTATTCCAGAAAACTGCAGATCCAAAAAGAAACAGTTTTTAAATATTTATTCAATAAAAAAATATAATTAAAATATTTCGCTAGCTAATTTAATTCGGCCCTGTCTAACTAAGACGAGTGTTGAGCAGGGTTCACACATGTCACCGCTGGGTGGGCGGCTTGCACACGCTGATAACGGGCAACATCGTAAAGAAGCGGACGAAAAACATCAAACCCACCAAGAAGTTCGAAAGATACGGCTCCGACGGAAGGGTGAGTGGATCAACAGCTAAGGTCAGCCAAAGGTCTGCGTAGCCGATGGATTCTCTGTCGGATCATCTCTTTCCATTTTTTGATTCTTCTGAGAAACTTGGAGTCTCTTATAGTGAGTGGATCAACAGCTAACTTCAGTTAAAGGTCTGCGTAGCCGATGGATTCTCTGTCGGATCATCTCTTTCCTGTTTTTGATTCTTCTGAGAGACTTGGAACTCTTATACAGGGTGGCGCTGACATTACGACAATAAATTAAACTGCGTATACCTTATGACGTCGTCGGCAGTCTGCATACAAAAATTGATTCGAATAATATTCAGTACAGTAGTTTAGTCACAGGACATTACTTTTTATTTTCAGTATTATCTACTGATGTAGAGTATTCGTTGAACATAGACTGGGTTTGGTCCACGTTCACCTTGAACCCAATGCGTATGCGTATACTACTAGTCCATCCAACGTTTACTGCAAGTCATGCAGAGATGCAGCCAGTATGATGATACTCAAATTGCTCATTCTCCTGCCCTTATCTCAATTTATTTGGAGTCGGCGCAGCATGTCTTCATCTATCATACTTCTTTATTACCATGCTACTATTATGACGATGTCATCTTCAAATCTCAAGCATGTGATGTACCTACTCGTCATTGATGTTAATGCAACGACCTTTCAACGTCTTATACACATCTTTCAGTGCGTTGGTGAACCATTGGGGGAGGCCTATGTCCAGCAGTGGACGTCTTTCGGCTGAAATGATGATGATAATAATGATAGAAGTATGAATACTGTTTTACTCCCTTTACATGACGTTCACACAACCGTTCACAAATATGTAGAATGCAATAAAAACTGTTTTGATAAATCAACTGACCAGTCATAACAACAGTTTCTTTTTTATAATAAATAAAAATACCTATAACGTTTGCTTGAAAAACATTTTACGAATTATTTGTTTGTTTTTTAATAACAGTAACAATTAAGTAAAAGCAGTACACCAAATAGATTTGGTATTACTAATTGACATAAAATGGATTTTCTCACTAAAGATTTTGATTTATCGATCATATCCCTAAACCCCGGCAGGCACATTTCTATCATTTGATCTGGCGTTTACGTCTGTCTGTGTTTTTAGAGTTGAGATTAATTAATTATTGTACTGTGTGTTGAGAAGAATTTGTTTTGTATTTTGTGAACTTATTTCTGCAAATTTGTCGAGTCGTAGATTCACCCGAATGACGCCGTCAGTCACCCGGCAAAACCGATGTTTCAATTGTTCGTTTTTTAGTTACCTGGTTTAGAGCTTATTTTCGATTTTATAAAAATTACTCCGAAACTCGGGTTTTGATTACAAAAAGAACTTTAAGAACAAAAAGTTTGATTTTGATGCAGCATGGTACGTGCAAAGGGTTCCATACATCCATGAGCATTGTTCTTTCGTCCCTTTGTCTCACGTCTCGACGCACTGGTATATATTCAGTTTTCATAAAGACATATCAGTATTTGGATGTATCACCAGTTGACTTGGCATCACTGCAATGACTTCAAAATAGACCAGGTCTCAATAGAGTCAAACGCCTTTTCATAGTCCACGAATGCAAGACACAGGGACCGATTTAACTCTTTGGGCTTCTGTATAATTTGTCACACTGGGTAATTGCAGTCTAT
Organism: Noctua janthe; assembly: GCA_910589295.1. Classification (NCBI taxonomy): domain Eukaryota; kingdom Metazoa; phylum Arthropoda; class Insecta; order Lepidoptera; family Noctuidae; genus Noctua; species Noctua janthe. The sequence goes on along the minus strand of OU342565.1, from coordinate 671,488 downwards.
GGTGTTGATTATTTTTTAAATTTCAAATTTCCTGTGATAATTACTTATCCTCTGATGATGAATTTAACTGTAAAAGTACTTAAAATTGTATCAGCTGTAACCTGGAGAATCGGGTCTCATGGTTCTAAGTGCTTCCCAGAAACAGGTATAAAATTCTGGAACCGGAACCAGTTCTGCAAGCCCTACTGCTAATATTACTGAAAGTATCACAACACGTGTCTACGGGACATGAGGACGACTTTTTGAAAACACGCGGGGCGTGTCAGTGGTACTGAAAGTGGTAAGGAACTGACACACTTCTTTTGTTCAGATGTACATGATGGAGGAAGATATGCAGCCATGCGCGGAGTGTAACAAGTTGAGCACTGACGAGCCGGACAAAGTGCCCCCGCGCCCCTCCACGCCCACTGGCGCCGGGGACCAGGCCTCGGCTCCACCCCCCTTGTAACAAACCAGGCAACGATAGAGGCAATGGTAAAGCGAAATTATTTTCTTTTATGTAGATTTATTTTCCTGCCCCACGAGGAAGCAAACAGTTCTACAAGGTGTAAACGGACCCTTCATGAAGCCGTCCACCGAGCATTCTGTACATCAAATTATGTTACTCTTCTAAAATGTATTGCTTTGCGACTTTTATTTTTTGGACTGAAAAATCATGTTTAGTTTAGTTTAGTTTAGTGTAGCGCTCAATGTAACGCACTCAAAATTTTGTGCTGGTGGATGCATTGAATAGTACAGGGGTCATGAAGGGGCATAAAATACTTGTATTTAAAAACGTGCGAATAAGTTGGGACTTTGACCTTCATTTCAGGATGGTTTGTCATCAAATGCCCCCCCCCCCCCCCCACTCAGGGCGGAGCGGAGGGGAGTGTCAGACTTGTACTGACTAAAACCCATCCATGTTCCTTCTTTGCCTTTTGTGTTCCAGGGCCACGGTATCTCTTTCGAACAGTCCCGCAGCCCTGGCAGGCATCGGCCCATGCGGACCCCTACTTGGTTGCTGACATCTCTTTGAGGCGCGCGTGGAACACGAACGCACCGTTGACACAGCCTGTCGTCATAAGACGGCCGGACAGCGAGCTAGCCCATAACTCGCCGTCCACAGGCCAGCGCCTACGGTGGCCGGAAGCCACCACGTAACCCCCGACGCCCAGGGCGTCTCCCGCGGCGGCTGGGACGTGAGGTTCTTTACCTCTCACGTCCCGCCACCGACGGCTTCCCATTCCCTCTCGCTCCGGACCATGGCTTGAACCAGGGCCGGACGAGAGAGATCGCCGCCGCCAATCGCCGACACGGCGGTGCTCCGCCCAAGCGGGGCAGACCTCCACGTTGTGCTCCACCGTGTCCTCCGGACGATCCTCGCAGTGGAAACACCCGGGCGTTTCCTCCCGCCCGATTCGGTGCAGGAACCTCCCGAAACAACCGTGTCCTGTGAGGACCTGCGTCAGGCGGTAGGTGAGGGCGCCGTGGTGCCTCTCTAGCCACTCCTCAAAGAGGGGACTTATCGCCACTATCGTGGCGTGCCCTTGGGACTTTGACCTTCAATGTCTCCGTCACTAGAAGGATGGTTTAGTCTATAACGTAAAAATGATCGCAATAACGAGCAGAACAAGTACCTCCGGCTTCGTTAAGGGTATTTTTACACGCTTTAGCTGTAGTGTAGGCCAAGTGTCAGTAAACAATTTAGTACAGTCATAAGGTTCTAAATAAAGAGGTTATGAAATGATTTCCGAGAGTTTTGGAAAAGGGGTCGTTTTATGGATTTCGATGTGCTTTTTCCGAATTTCAACATTGCCATCGTATCTTTGCTGCTCACGCCGCTAAATTTAAAAAATGGCACCTAATAGCATTTTTACGGTTCCGTAACCGAATGGAAAAAAAAACGGAACCCTAATAGATTCCTCATGTCTGTCTGTCTGTCCATCTGTCCCTATGTCTGTCCATCTGTCCCTATGTCTGCCCATCTGTCCCTATGTCACAGCCACTTTATTCCGAAACTATTAAGACTACACAGTTGAAACTTGGTAGGTAGATGTATTCTGTGAACCGCTTTTCGAATTAATACTAAAAAATATATATATGTCAAATCCGGTCATTAGTACGGACATAAAATGAATCACAACCGCGCCAGTGGTGACATCACGCGACCTGTTTACCAGTCTACCCACACCACAGCGTGCTTCTGCAGAGCCCTGATATTTACAGCTCGAAGCGAGGGTGACATTCAATGTCTGATCGCGGTGGAGTTGAGACGTCTTGGAACTGTAACCGATACATTGTGCCCCGTGTTATTGTGCTAAGTTGTAATCTCAGTTTTGTCCCGGTGTGTTTTCATAGCACGAAACCCGTTGTCTGCATTACCACAGGATGTAAATACGAGCCGAACGGAGTAAATCCTGATATATCCGACACATAATACAAAATTAAAAGATTAATGGGGGCCTCCATAAAGAACAGACACTAAAAAAAAAAATTCATCAATTCTATACGTGTGGTGGTGTCTATTAGATAGGAGGTTCCTAAAACCATTTTTTCTAAAAGTCAATCGTTTGAAAGATAGACACTTCCAAAGTGGTAAAATGCCCTCCGATTTCTAAAGTAAGAGGATCAAAATTCTGAAAAAATGTAGGATTGTAGAACGTAAAAAAAGACTTTCAAAGAAATTTAGTTTGAATAAGATTTCATGTCTAGTTTTTGAGATATCATCAAACTGCAGCAGTAACTTTGTTTTTCATTAAAATACTTACTATGAAAAACAAATTTAGTTTTGCTGTTGAATGTAATACAAATACAACATAATTATGAATGAACCTTCAAAATATTTTTATTGTATTGTTTGGTGCTACGGAACCCTGTGTGCGTGTGAGTACGACTCGCACTAGGCCGGTTTTTAATAGAAGCTTTAATAGAAGGTTGGTAGATTTTGTATGAAGCGTGGCCTGCCTAACTTACGCCATTTTATTTTATTTGCAAAATAAAGGCTACACATAAAATCTGTATACAAATTGTATATACGAATAATCTGTATCAATAGTCAAATTGTAACTATCAAAAGTCAATAATCAAAACAAGGTTTGTATGCGACAGTCTTCTAAAGCGTCAGGTTTCCGCGATAAACTCTATCAAAGTTAAAATCTTTTGACTGATGGCACCTCCAGTACAACTTTTATTTTATGCGCCACTTGTAAAACCTGAATCAATCAATAGCTGGCATCAAAACAAACAAGGGACACCGACTCGAAAACATAGAAATCATAGATTTTAACCGTGTTGGTATTGCAATTTAGTAGAAAACAGCTGATTTTTTGTTAAAATGACAAGTTTCTATAATGATTTACTTACTGAATACGTGGTAACCGTTTTCGCGTCGGTGTCCCTTCCACCCCGTATAAGCTATCCAAGTTGTGTTGGTGTTGAAGGTTTGTAACTTTGATGAGTTATATCTTGGAAACTTGACGCATTAGAAGATTTTCCTTAATACAAAACTTGTTTATATTGAAAAAATAAATTAAAATGGCAGAAGGTAGGCAAGCCAAATAATTTAAAACCAAAAAATTAGAGAAAATTTCTTACAATTTAAGTATATGTCGTAAAATCTATAGTTTTGGCGTAAGAGCGCCGCAAAGTTCGACACACATTTTGGCAAAAAAACTCATTTCCACACCACTTTGAGGTTCCGATAAATAAACAGACATTTAATAATAACTGATTACTTTTGTGAATTATAAGACTAATACTTACATCTAAAAATTATAACTAACAATAAATACCTTACTAAGCGTTTGTATTTACGCCAAAACTATTGGTTTTACGAAAAAAAATATTACATAAGTTGTAAGAAATTTTATCTAGTTTAATTTGTAAATAAATTTGTCAATCGTTAAATGAGTACGGAAGAAGATTATTGTCAAAAAACTGCTCTTAGGCGCCAATTTTCCAATATGCCAGTGGCAAAGATACGAACTGGCAAAGTTAAAATTCGGAAAGAGCACATCTAAAGCTATAAAATTACTAATTTTTTGAATAAACTCTCTAGGTAAAACTGTCAAATAACTGTACTATATCTACATACTTTGATAGTTAGTCGCTGACTGTTCTCACTGCCAGCCGCCGCGCTGGCGGAACTCTCTCACCACTAGTTAGTACACTAACAAACAACTCGTGTTAAGTTGCTAGCTCAGTCGCTTGTTCAGCCTATACATGACTGTACGGGTGACTAACTATTATTATTTGTTTATTCATGGCAATCGATGACCACGGTTGTTTGAGAATGCTGTAGATAGAATAGAAAGATATCTAGGTACGTTTTTGTAATCTTATTCTAGCCATTTGGATAAAACCTAAATCAGACCGAAAGGATCTGTATTGTTGACTTCCTGTTAGTGACAGCGTTCAAGAATGTGACTGAAGTTGAAGCTGATTTGATGAATTGTTTTTCTTTTTTGCAGATAATACAGACATGATTAGACCGCGCGTATTTATTAATTACTAGCTGCGTCTGCGCCTGCGTCTTCGTCCGCGATAACTATACCTCCCTGCCTTTGAAGTTTGTAGCACGAAAAATGAACGACTTTCATACAAACTTACGAGAGCCCTTAGACCTCCTTAATCCGGCCCTGTCGCAAAATTCGTTCATAGCAAACGTCTACTAGCTATAAACTACCTCCATGCCAATTTTCATCTTTATACGTCAAGCGGTTTTCGATATTTCGTGAAGAGTGAGTGAGTGACCTTTCACTTTTCTATATTTAGATTTTTATTTGGATAAGAAGTGCGATTTATATTTTAATATTAATAATAAAAACTCACTCGATTTAATTTATTTTTTTATTTTATTCGTACAAAAATAAATAAATAATTTACATTCTTTGTAAAAAGCATTATGTACAACTTACAGCGCCATCTATTGAATAAAAACTTAATTAAGTTACGAAAATGTAATTCAGTTAGGTAATATTAAATAAATACAAAGAAAAATCAATTACGACGATAAAAACTTTTGACACCGTACGAAAGATTTGGAGGCTCGAATGAGTACAATAACTAGGTAAATGGACACTGATCTTGTGCATGTGTTTTGCCTATTGTGCAACGCAAAGCCCTTGGAAGTATTATTTTACTCATAAAGCCTATCATTGACAGCCATTCGTACAAAGTCAAATATTATTATTCGTCATAATTCAGCTAAAAGTGCAGTGCATTATATTATATCAGCGTCGACATAAGCTTTTAACCAGTATTACAATAAAATAATTTAAACTCGATTAAATAGCTTTTAATAATTTAACTAAAATAAAATAAATAATAATTTACGAGAGAATTGTCGTTTGACAAAAATCAATTATTTGGTAACAATAAATACGAGCATGATGTGAAGTCGCCAGGTGATGACGTGATGTTATGTGATGTTATAGTGACATGTTAGACGTAGGAACGACCCGTTATATGGCTGATGGCGTATAGTCATTCGTAAGGCTTGCCTCTTCACCGAGTCTCGTCGTCTCGGGTCCGTAAGCTCTATTTACAACAAAGGTCACAAGGTTTATTTATATTTTGACATCCGACAAATGGATCGTATAGTGCTGCATGGCTATTCTGGCGCGTGGCCATAGTCTGAACTAATGCCACCATTTTGTTTTGGCAAATCTTGACAATCACATTCAAATGCCAAAAGAAACATGCTGCACTTTACTTAAATAACAATCTATTTCGTCGCACGTTTATTTTTCAAATAAATAAAACAGTGACACTCACCCGTGAACCCTAATCTAAAGACTATGACTAACTAAAACTAAGGAATAAATAAAAATAAATAATTTGTAAATCACTGGTGACACTATCAGATGTCTTCGGTGAAGAATATTAAGTCCCAATTCATCAGATATTATTATGACTATGATAAAAATATGATACAAGAAAATCTAATAACATAGGCCTATCAGTAAGTTAGGGTACTTAGAATAGTATGTTATGCATCCTATACACAGTTGTTTAAGGATTCTATTCAAAATCTACAACGACGGATGAGACATACATAAAGAATGTCCAGAGACGACCCAAATATCGCGACATTATGCTGGTAAACTATTGTGAATTATAGTGAATTATAGCTCCTCTGCATATTCTCAGAAGGTAGATTAGTTAGACACAATGTTGAATCTTCAGATTGATTACTTTCGGTCATTTTTTTACTACCTTCACTGCCACATTGGCAAACATTCTCAATTGATCTTATTTGAATAACTCAGTAACGATCCGTTATTAGCCTTGAATAGGTATTTTAGAGTGAAACCTATTTGACAATTTCATTTCACTAGTTTCACTGGTTACTCAGGAACTAATATGTGCTTTCCATGTATTCAAATGTCTGAAAATATTCAGAAATTATATTGTCCATGATTTCTTACACTAGAAGGTTGTGCAACTTTATTTATTTTTCACATGATTTCTTTTCGCACCATACCTTTAAAAAAATCCTCTATAAAAGGAGCACCAATGTTTTTAAAAGTTGTTGTGGAAAAGTTGCAAAACCTCCTTGTTAACATCTTGTTTCATCTTTATGTTTCAATAAAATAATCACTTTAATGGGTTCTCGAAAATCATCAGAATCATAAATTCTTAATTCTAGCACTGTCGGCAAACAGTTCTTTTATGAAAAGTCTCCGGATGGTGATTACTGGTGGTGAAGCCCAGGGCAGGTGTGCCTGCGGGGACAGGGGAGGTCCTAGTTGAGGTCACATCTGAAGCGGTGGCAGTCGTGGTCTCTGCTGGCTTGCATGACATCACCGAGCTGGTGCGCCACCACTGAGGCACTGGCGCCGTCGCCGCGGGAGATACTGAAATGTTATACAAATGGCGTTAGTTCAGAGCAATATAAAATCACCCCTGTGATCACCGGGGGTAACTGTAGTGAATAGTACACCAGTGGAATAATTTATAGATTTTATTTTTATTACGAGTTAGACGCGCATCTCGAAGGCTGGTTCGAGGTGGCGCAGGAGAAGAGTACCTGGAAGGATATGGGGGAGGCCTTTGCCCACCAGTGGGACATACAGAGCTACTAAAAAAAAAAATCTTGTGAGTACGTAATCGAGTTGCTGAGCATGCAATGGCATGTCATCCATATAGTAAAGGTAAACATCTCATTTGCATCGCTATTAACTCCTAGTTTCAAAATAATTCTACATTTCAGATAACATTTGCTGAAATTAGGGGTTTTAAAATTCATCATTTGTATTATTTTTTTCGAACCAAGAGTTTTGGCCACACCAGCACGGATATTATGAAGAAGTAATCCTGCTACTTCTTTCTCATCAACAAATATGTATCTTTGTTGGTCACGGACTTTTTGGCCATACATTTGCGCAACTGCAAACAAAGTTACCAGCTTCAATGAATTGATAATCAACTTTTCCCATAACGCAACTTTTACCGGTACTTAAACACCTCGTTTTGAAAAAGCGCAGGTTGGTACCCCTCAACGCGTCATGGTAGCTCCGCTTTCACGCCGCCATGCTTTATGACTTCGGCGAGAAACTGCTCATTGCCACTCTTGTTTGTTCCAACGTTTCTTTTTAACGTTTTTGTTTTCCCTTTTTATTTTAATGGCAGCTTGGGTGGCCGGGTTACGCTACAGTTATGTTGTATTTTTAAATTTAAGGGCATTTAAATCTATAACGATTGGAATAATATCTTTGACGTTTCGGTCTTAAAAACTTGTTTACGCATTTTATTCCATTAAGGGTATTAATAACGAATGGCCAAGATAAATATATTACCACGTGAGAATTAATTTCTACCAACGCGCAACGTAAGTTATTTTATTCAAAGAGTTTGAATAAGCATTTGATCAAGTTATGCATAAAGGTTCGATATTTTTAATCATGAATGTGTGTTGCATAAAAGTCTGTATTTGCGTTACCTTGCATATGCTATTGCAGTAAACATTTTCGAATAGTAAATGGGATGCTTATTTCAAATGAAATTATTTCAAAAAATGTTATGGCTGGAGTACCTTAAGGGTCCATTCTTAATCCAGCCTTGTACCGATCACGAAATAAAAAGATCATGCTTGTTTGCCAAAGGGGAATTTTAAAACGGTCGAATAAAAAAACTTAGCGACTGATGATGAGATACTGTTTTAATAACTTGAGCGGTATGAATTTGAGTAAGCGAAAAATTAACTAAACTAACGACGAATATTGATTAATAATAAAATCCAGAACGAGCTTAATTAAAGTGGGTTGTAATTAAACTCAGTAACGATCCGTTATATCCATTTCAGATATAAAAATTCTAGCCGTGCGACTAAATTACTAAGTGAGCGAATAGAAATACTGAGAGGGCAACTTCAATATTAAGATGAAGAAGATTTTTCCAATTGAGGTTTTACGTAACGAACTACTAAAAAGTTCACTTTAAGCAATGTTTTGTTACTGGTTACTGATATTCTATTTGAGGTCTTATGTTTTTTATTTTGATACGATTTTTTAATGAAAACTACAGATTGTTTGATGCGCGCGAATTCGAATGGGGGCGGGGCGACGCATCGAGTGTTAATAAGAAGATTACTTGTTTTTAGTTGCCTGAAGCGTCTTATTGTATTTTGTCTTTTGTTCATTAAATTTAAGTAAATGCATATTGCTTTATTTTTTCGGAATACATTGTTTCATTTAATGACCTACCTTTAAATAATAAAATTTCTTGGTATAATAGTGTTTCTTCAAATAGTTATTTCATAAGAAAATTTTCAAAAAAATGTGAGCTCATAGTACTCTGCTCGTCACAGTATTTTTCAAATTGGTTTTTCTATTTGAAACACTTCATTTTCGGAAATTAGTAATCGGGCGAATAAAAATTTAATTAACCATTTATCCGGTCATTGCGGCAAGGAGAATATAGGGAGCAAGAGCGAGCGAAGGCTGAGAGAGACTTGTGGCACCCCGACTCGGACAGGTTAGGTTCGAAGGGGATGGCGGGGTCTATTGAGCGAGCGAAGTGAGCGAACTAAGACCCTGGAATCTCCTTCGTGTTAGGTTACTTTAAACTCTGCAAACAGAAATAGGAGCCCCGCGCAACCTGGCTACGTCGACTACGCCTTATCTACAATCTAGTGGTTAATAACCTTGTTTTAGGTTTATTTCAGAGTCCTTGAATTATCACACTGATCGTATTGAACAACTAGTAACTCAAATTTGTATTTTCAAGTCGCTGTTTTAAACATTTGTATTTGCCCACTGTTTGTCACTTAGTATTTCAGTAGCCCATTTTCAATATTTTTGACACCTTTACCTTGAATTTATTTTCGCTCGTTTAAATACTACCCCTTCATATGCCGCTCAGTATAAAAAAATCATTTGCCAGATATTGAAAAAAATGCAGGACGTAACGTTGACACTCAAACAAATGTTGGGTCGCTCAAATATTATGAAGCTTCTCATTTTGTATTTTAAGTAACGCAAATTAATGTTTGTAAGTTGCAGTTGCTGTTCTGTTGATTTCTCATCACTCGCAGTCAGTCGCTCACTTAGTATAACGTAAATTAATTAGTTTTGTCACTTACAACTTTAATTTACAGTCACTCGTTTAAATACTACCCGATTGCCAAGAACTTTTTCAACTATTTTTCAGTTCCAATTATAAGTTAAGTCACCATTAACATGAAACATAGCTCAGTCATCATGAGAAATACTTGCACGATGTTGCATTAGTAATATAATTCCCAACAGGGACATTTCGAAACGCATTGCGAACTGAACGAAACTACGCAATTTAGAATTTATAATGTTACATACGTAATGTGCGCTATTGTTTGGAAAGGTAAATAACCTTTGGAAATAATTGATACAGAACCGTAAACGCACCTGGTGACCTAGTATTGATATCGTTTTGTCGAAGACTGGTTCTCATGATGTGTCATTATAATGTCTGGATCAATAAGTAGGATTGAAGAGAAGATTTTTCATAGAACAAGAAATAATTTGAATCACGAGCGTGCAGTTTCGCTTCACGAGATCATCGTCAACTACATAGCCTTTTCCCAACTATGTTGGGAGTCGGCTGCCTGACTAATGTGATTCATTGGATATCATTCCCTAAACTAAGAACATAATTATCTATATTTAAAAAATCCCATAATGAGATCGCCGTCTTACTAAACAAAATCTAATTATTCCGGCTATTCGGAAAGCCTGATTCATAGCAACATTTGTGTGTAATGTAGGAAAAGTTCAAGAGAGGATAACAAAGGCTAAGGGTTCATCAACCCCAAAACCAACACATTTCTATTCTAACAAAAATTATAACTATTCATAAACTGAGATCGTTTTCCTCAGCTTCGGAACATGTAATGTTTCCGACCGGAATCTGGTCGGAACACTTTCACCGTCAGAACGCACCTCATTACGTAACTGTTACGTTTTTGGCGGTAAGCCGTCTGTGAGCGCTGAGCGGACAGGTGGACAACAATTGACGATATGCCAAATTAGCGGAAATTTTTGATTGATTTGCTGCCCGTTCGTTAGTTAGGCACTAAATACAGCTTGATGCCTAGTAATGTAAACTGCTTGCTTGCAAAGTGATTTTCTGTTAAGGATATGTTTGACCACGACTTCGCCCGGGTGGAAGTTATCCCACAAGAATGTATTAACGGCATAAAGAGTACCTTTCTTATGTCCTTACCCGGGTCATGTTCGACCAAGGTGCCAAAAGGTGAAAAAGTACTTTCACATCAACGTAAAGTCAAGTCTGATCCCACAGAAGATCCCCAGATGATCTTATCTGCCTGAATATAATATTATGTTTTGCAGTGGCAAAGGTTCCATACAACTTGGTATCAGGACACTAGCGCGAAAGACATTTGCGCGAAGGACACTTGCGCGAATCCACATGCGCGTAAAGCCCACATATGCGCGCACATATGCGCGCATGGCCTTTTGAGCGATTAGACTTTGGCGCGAATGGACCTTTGGGCGCATAGACAGTTGCGCGCATAGACACTTGAGCGAATGGACTTATGCGCGAACGGACATTTACGCACAAAGACACATGCGCGAAAGGACTTATGCGCGAATGGTTAGGTTAGGTTAGCTGTAGAGTAAACATAACACTGAGGTTCTTCTAAATCGGAATCGATTGATTAATCTTTTTTGTACAAAGTAACAAGAATGTTCTATACATCAATATACATTTGTCATAATAGACATTAAAACGACTGAATGACCTTAAAACTCGACATTAATGAAACCCAAAAGCTTGAACAGAGAGTAAAATTATTTTGAAACATACGTTCAAAATCGATATTGTAAATCGATTAAACAATAATTATTATTATATCTGGCAACACTATTCATGGTAGATACGAAAAAATAATTTGGCATGTCACTCGGGCAGTGTTGCCACTTCTCTCACTCTATCTCATTGAAAATAAGAAATAATATGATGTTATGTTTACTCTACAGATTAACCGTAGCCAGTCGCGAGTAAATCTAGTTGCGGAAGTGTCCTTTTGCGAAAAAGTTCATTCGCGCAAGTGTCCATTCGCGCAAGTGTCTCTGCGTGCATGTGTCTATGCGCGTAAGCGTCTATGGGCGCAAAAGTCCATTCGCGAAAAAGTCTAATCGCCCAAAAGTCCATGCGCGCATATGTCTTCGCGCAAGTGGGTTCGCGGAAGTGTCCTTCACGCATATATCTTTCGCGCAAATGTCCCAGATCCATACAACTTGATTCCTACCGGATTCCCTTTGAAAACTAGCACAGTCAGTATTCTATAGACAAATAATATAATCACATTAAAGCTTATGTACTCCGGCTTACATCTTACAAAAATTGACCCTTCGCTACTGATGTTTTGGTTATATTACAAAAGCAAACCGTTCCAAACTTTATCAGCAGTTTATTAATATTATTGTTTGAATCGCCAAGCTTTCTTACTAAAGTAGGTATTATAGGTAAAGTTTCAGATGAATTTACAGGACAGGATCGAGCTAAAATGCACACAAGGGGCCTGCATATCACGACGAGCCAAGGAGGTCTCACACTTACTTATAAGTGGGTGAAACAAGGCTGTCAATGGACGACCATCATCAGATGATGACTAGAGCAGAAAAGCTCTGATTTGATAGAAACAGACAAAAACCAGGTGCTTTTTTAAAGTAGATCGCTTTTTGCCTCTGTAATTCAATTATTTCTCAAAGCCATAAATAAATAAAAAAAAAATACTAAATCTGTTTCTTACAGCGCTTGACACCAAATTCGCAAAAGCGACTCTTCGCTTTTTTATCAGCGCGCAAACCGCCGGTCATTACATAACGGTTATATGATGTTACATCAGCATTCCGCGCGCCGTTCGATATTTGAACTTTTATTTACTCTATGATTTCTCTCTTTATATATTTTTTAACAATTCCAAGTAGGACAGGTTGTAATAAGTATACCCGGATTTATGGTACAGTGGAATTATCTAATGTAATCAGTATTCAAGTAGATTAATGACTCCTACGCTTATTTGCTTTTTTCTCGGCTGCTATACGAAAATTGGATGACGCTAATCTTGATGAAATTATTTGTGATGTAACTTTTTACTTTTCTAACGGTCTTTAAAAGTAAGAGCGGGTGAAAATCCAGTTCCGTTTCAAGCGGCAAAGCGTTTGCACGAAAATAGTAATACATTCCGACACACAGTTTTATGCTCTATATTCCACCAGCATTTTTTGCATGCACTTTCGTGCAAGTTTAAATTCATTGAATTCTTTAGCGTCGGACGTAACAGCACGGCACCAAAATCGCACCATTTGAATAAATTCCTGCTCAAAGTTTCTACTCTAGTTTGCGTATGATGCGTCGCACGCGCATGCATATTAGCAGCACGGTCGTGTTTCGTTGCGCTCGCGGTTACGTGCCCGACGGACAAACGGAGAAAGAGAAAGTGTTAACGTAATGCATGTTAATGTAACCGGTGTTAATGTTTTGTCACGTGGCTCAGCGAGTTAGCCGTTAAGTCGAAATATTGTTGATGTTTGAAAAGCCGAGATAAGATGACCCGGTTTGTGGTTAAAAAGAAGTCATCGGTGTTGTGGTTTTGTAATGACATGGTGATTGAGGATGTCGACAGAACTATTGGTTAGTTTCTAATTGCCTGCAACATCCCGAGGTATATCTGTCACCATTTTGTTTAAGAGACCCTCAGGTTGTCTAGAAGTAAACTTGTTAAACAAGAAGAAAAATAAGAAAAGCCTGTAATCGCTTTATACGTATACTAAACGCGGCATAGCGTATACTAAATGTGTATCCTGTGTAACGTAAGCTAAGTTTGTATTTCGTACGTAATATATAAGCATTGTGCAGTATGTCCTAGCACGCTCTTTGTACTTGTCGTTTATGAAGGAACAATATACGAGTTAGTCGTTGCCAGTCTTTCATTGAATCTACACCCAAGGTCACACACTAAATTGGTGACCCCGACGTGATTCATTTTCTGCAGTAGTGATAGTGTAGATAGTGTATAAAAATGGCTAAAAGTACATCGGAACCATCACCGGATCTCGCGGCGATTACACTTACATCGAAGATCCCCGAATTTTGGGTCGACTCACCCCGCGTTTGGTTCTACCGAATAGAGGCCATGCTGGCGCCGCAAAAATTATCGGATGAATCGCGCTTCGACATTGTCGTGTCAAAACTGTCTAAGGAGGCCATCCAACAGGTCACAGACCTTCTAATGGATCCACCAGAAGAAAAAAAATTCGAAGCACTGAAGACACGACTTCTTGCTATTTATGAAGAATCGAAAAACCGACAACTACAAAAGTTGTTTAGCGAGATGGACCTGGGAGACCAAAAGCCTTCGCAGTCAATCATTAACCTTTTGAACGCCTTGTCAGATACACATGACAAGCAAACGCGTGCATTGTACGCTAACGACACAAATATGTGACAAAAAATGTGCGGTGCACTATAACACGAAATAAACAATTAAATTGTTTTGAAATCCCTATTCTTTTTGTAGGTTTTTGCGGTGATATTGTGGCTTGGCGTAGAGAGCACGCGCTTGTGTTTATCCTCTGGCGTCCAAAGGTTAAAGAAAAGATAACAGCAGGTATTTAGTATTTGCCAAACTAGTAAATCGAGGTTCGGATTTTTTCAAGGACGCAGCGGCGACGAAGTTGCAACCTATTGGCATTCGGTGCTTACGAAACCACGACTAGTTATTGTTGTCCACAGGCATATATTCCATTCAAACGTCAGATGCGATGTCAATAAATGAAACTATGGATGGATAATGATAGATGATACAGCTTGAAAGGGGATGGCTACGGAGATGTTGCAGAAGAAGACATGCTGCGTCGGCCCCAAATAATTCTACTTCATTGCTTACTGGTTATTGAAAAGTCGCTATAAAGTTGTAACGGAAACATTAACACCTTTCTAGGCGTATGTTTGCCTAATTGAATGAATTCATATTGCGTAATGTGAGAAATGGAGAAAATAAACAAATAATTAAGAGGCAAGTTTGAGATTGAAGTGCAAGCAGATTTAACAGAAATATTGTCATTGGGAATGTTTTGAAAATGATGAACGTACTAACAAGTAAACATATGTCATGAGTATTGAAAACACAGAACGAAGGTAGGTTGAAACCATAACCATGGATGACATTATCAATTTCAGAGTTCGAAAAATAGAATCTGTAGCAGAGCTATTTTAACACAGAATTTATTTATTATTAAGACTTGATAAAATTGTCCTTAAACCCCACTCCAAAGTCCATCAAAGTACCCTGAGCTCAGCAATCCCATCACAAAGTGCGGAATTCCTACAATGTACATCTTGAACGTAAGAACAATGTCTACTGTTAAAAATCATCATAATTATAAAATCCACAACTGAAGCAAACAAAGTGTATGTTAATGTTAGTGTAGATGAAAGTGTTATTAAGTAATCGGCGTTATCAAACGCCGGCGAGCGCATGGGCTCGTCAGATGGGGCGAATCATCGCTTTCTCTCCGTTTCTAATAGGATCCGCTCACTTGTGGACGTGTCCTTATGTAATGGAGTCAGGTGACATTGTCGCGCCGGGTTCAGGAGTAAACGGACGTCTAGATTACGACTATGGGGTCTATGTTATTAATTTATACGGTTGAATTTTGAATTTTGTTTTAAGTGCAATAGCACTTTTAACAAAATTCAACCGTATACCGTAACCGGCACTTACTGATGGTCGGACGAATAAACAGTTGACTCAAATAAGGTTAGAATATTGCATCCGCGGGGTAATTGCGTATTCATTGGGTTTTTTTTTACGTTGTAGAGACAACGAATTTTTCAAAAAAATGAACCAACGTGTAACGCAATAGGGGGTTTAAATTACTTTCGTGGTTTTGTCCTACCTGCTTATTTTATCTACTTTTACAACAGTGAATACTCTGTTATTCTTATAGTTCAAGACAGGATATGAAAACCAATAAATAAATAATAGAACTGCAACGTTCTGTTAGTTTCAACATTGAAGTCAGGCTAACGTCCCGTTAATCAACTGCACACAATTACCTACTTAATATACTTTTGTCTAATATCGTTATATTTAATTCAGATAGTCTAGTTATGCAACCACCTCGTTATATAGGTATATTATAAATGGTCCTGTTTGAATTGAATGCACGACTTCTCACTGGTATTTATAAACTTTACAAAGGGCCTGCACAAAGGTTTCAAGTGAATATCGAGACTGATCTTGTGCAAGAATCCTCTGGTTGTTGCAACTTTATAGGGCAAACTGTTTTAGAAATACTTTGTTATATTCGACGCTGTAATAATATCAGGTAATTTAGAAAATGTTATACTTACAGCTTTAGTAGCGACTCCATCTTCTTTTCCATCGCGAAGAGTGAATCAGAAGATTGTGACGTTAACACTTTGCAGAACGTGAACTTGGCGCACTGAGAGTCTCTCCAGTCAGTCTGCTTCACCAAGTCCATGGCTGCTGACGTCAGCGACGATGAGCTCGACCCTCCATCTAAATGCTGCAAGTCATCAGGCAAGTCCTCGTTCAAAGACCTCTTGACAACGTGTTTTCTCTTCACTCTCCTCAAGCGAACACCTTGATAACTTGGCTCTTGGAAGAAGTTCAGCACATCGCGCTTGGACCGAGTGGTCTCACCGTCGGGTGACATAACCACGTACACATTTTCACTTGGCATTTTGTAGTTGTCGTCGTAAATTTTTTGACTGCTAAGTATTTGTCTGTCGATGTCGTAAGGAGTTCCGAAGGATCGCTTGTGTTCTTTCTCTATTTCATCTTGGATGTCTTCTTCGCTCAAGCCAGCGCTGCGCATCAGATTCACATCGAGCAGTCTGCCCATCGCGACGGCTCCGAGTCCTAACGCCGCACCGCCTGCCATCAAGCCGATAGCTGGTAGCATGCCAGGAGCACCTGACGCTGCTGCTACTACACCAATCTTGTCTTGAGCATACCTTTGCGATTGGATGGTATTTGAAGGATATAGACCTAAATTAGACGAAATCTTCTGTGTGGCCTCTACAATAGGATCAAACACAGGCTGTGCCACTTTAGCAATCGGGTCCATTATAGGCTTAGTGAATTGTTGTACTGTCTGGCTTGCGGAGTTGAATGTGTTCTTCATTGAGTCAGTGAACCTTTTCCACAGAGATGGCTCGGGCACGCGTTTGATGTACGCGTAGTTGTTGTACGGGTATCTCGCGCCTTGATACGACGACTGCGGGTTGTAGCTGTGGTCGTAGTAAGAGAACTTGTTGTATTCATCCTCGTAGTACTTGTTAGCATTAATAGATGACTGCTGAGAGCGTTGCTGTCCGTAGCCATTGACTGGTTCCATTGGGTAAGGGTGAGCGCTTTTTGGTACGCTATTCGTGTAGTATTTAATTTTTCGTTCATTATTTTCGTAATTCTCCACGTTATCACGGGTCGCTTTCGCAGGCTGTACTCCTAGGTCCGGATGAGCATACTGTAGCACGGGGTTCCTCACGCTTTCATCAAAGCCCGGCCTTGAATTTTTAGGTGTGTACAGTGCGGAGTTGGGGAAACTGACTTCTCCAGGGTGTTGGAGCATACGTCTCTGGATGTGGCTCTCAGCGAATTCCATATCACCATTGTGCGCCCTCGAGCTACGTCCACTGAAGTAATCACGTTTCGATTCTTGCTCGTTAATCTGCTTAATATACTCGATGAGTTTCGAGTTTGTAACTTTCGAATTATCAGCTTTAGTGAAAGGACCGTAGCCGGATTTGAGATAATAATTGTCTTTTTTCTGTTTGTAGGAGTATGTTGGGTTGTCGCTCACTACGTACGGGCCGCTGTCAGAGGGTTCAAATTTCAAGTTGTCGAATTTCGTGAATGGACCGTCTTTGGGTTCGAAGTTGTCTTCTTTAGTGAAAGGTCCGAAGCTCTGGGCGGGGTCTGCAGCGGCTAAATCCGGGTACACGTCAGCTTCAGGGATCGCTTTAGGTGGAGTGTAACCCTCGGGGTAAGGTTGCAGTTCTCCATTCACAACTCTCGCGTTGCGCCATGTCTTTTTGTCCGATTCATCATCAGGCACTCTCACGCCTTGGACTTCTGGAATACCATCCTCACCGAGTGTTAGAATAGACCTGCCGCGCTTATTGTTGTATTTTTCGATTGCCTTCTTTATGTACATTGATTCAGAATTTATAACGACAGGGTCTGGTACTTTGTAGGACTTTCCTTCTCCCTCAGAAACTTTAGTGCTCACAACTTCAATATACACTGGGTTCCTATCATTCTTAATGACTGGGTTGTGAGGATCAAATCTGTAACTCTTGATCGGTCCACCGTAGTCAAATAGACTAGTTGATGTGATGTAAACCTTTTTGTTTTCTGTCTTCTTCTCATTGTCATATGTGGGGTAGTAGTTTAAGGTTTCAGGATCAGCTTCAGGTTTTTTCCCATCCTCTTGGATAACAGATTCTGGGTATACTGACACTGGAGACCAGTTGCCGTATTCCGCTTTGACGTCGGTCACTTCTTCTGGGTTTTTGTTGCGGTTCAGGTAATAGTCGTAGCCAGCGAGGTCACTGTTGACAGCGCCCATGAAGCTTAGTTTCCTTTGGTCTCTTGTTTCTGTTTTGTTTTTGTTATCTTCAGTAGTGTTGAAGTTTGACACCGTTGTTCTGAGGGAAGCCGTTGTCGGCGCAAGAGTCGTGCTACTCGCGTACGTGGTGGATTTGTCCTTTTTCTTGACGATCAGCTGTGTGACATGTCCGGTCTTCGTTCTGACATTGAGTGTCTGTGTGTCGAGGGGGTTGAGACTCCTGGACACTTTGAGTTCTGTCCTTGTGGTCCTTGAAGGTAAGATGGTGGTCCGAATAGTCTTCGTGGTGGTGGTGTTCTGTTCTGTGACCTCTGCTAGCGCGGCGCAGAGGAGCCACAGTATGGCGCCTATCCGTATAACGGGAATCATCTGAAACAAAAAAAAAGGTGGTCGTTAATCTAGTTATGTCGACATAGAAAATGATTTGTGGAATACTTATCACTTAATTGCTGTTATGTTATTTTTATAATTATATACGTTTAATTAACGTTCTATAAACCTCATATATTTAAAGTGAAAGTGAATAATTTATATTTCTTTGAATACTCTTCACGGTAGCTGGTTTCTGTATTTTACTTCCTTTATGTTACTGTTTCAGTGACTTGCGGCCAATTTGTGGTTGTATACTTGAAGAAGCAGAGCGTCAAGTACTTTACTTCAGTTTTAGTTTTATTATTAAATCACAGGCATTTTCCTTCCTGTCTCTGTCTACTAATTCAGATCAAACCACTAAAGCGTAATTGCAAATGTGTTTATTAAGCTGAGGTTACGGATTCATCATCAGATGATTATTGAATAACATTTATTCGATATCGTACATTTCTCGTAGGATAGCTCTTTATTAAATAGTTTCTTTTCACAATTTTCTTTGACCACAAAGTGAACGTGCAAGAAGCGCATGCGGCGTGTGACGTCACGTATCGATCACGTATCGATTACTTTAATTTATCGAGTGAAGGTAGAAGCGCGTCCGTTTGATGCTTTTACTGCGAGTACCAATCACGAAAACTATAGAAAATGCGATGATCATGTAGTGAAATCATGATCGTACGCAGAGATTCTAAACATTACGGACACGCGTAGAAAGTATGGAAGAAATGCGTCGGTGTGAAGTTGTGTTTCCCAACGGTCGTGGTGGCGGCTGATATTTATGAAATTGTGGGTTTTTGTCTCGGACTGATGGGCTGCTTTTTATACATTAATTGGGGAATTATAACTGGCCTGTAAGGTAGTACTGTTTTCTTAAATAATACAGACTTGTGGATTATTGATCTAGTGACTCCTAACCCATAATGGATTGCAAACATCAAAGGGATTTCACTCTATCGTGTTTTGTATATATTTAGCGGCTTAGGATATATTGAACTTCGGCCACTTGTTGTACAAGCACAGTCTTTACTTTACTATAAGTAGGTAAGTGTAAAGTGTAAAAAGAGTTGGGGTTAAGCAGTGTGTAGCTCTTCCTAGAGGTATTTAACGTCTGACAGCAGCCAACCAACTGCGACCTTGTTGTAACGAGATTAAGATCATTACTATGATTTGGACGCAAAAGACGGGAATTTCAAATGTAAAATAACTGTGACAGAACTGCAGAGACGGTATATACTACCTATTTGTCGAAGCCTATAAGGTATGACGTAGGATTACATGACGCAAATGAGAAGTTCGTGTCGGTGAATGGAATAATGTTGCGTGTTAACAATTTAACTATAATAGTTAACGTGTCGTAGACGTGAGTAAGCATCGAATTAGTTGATTATGTTATGTATTCCGTCGTTTTAATATCAGGAAAGTATTCTTTACAGGATATAGGCAACCTGTCATTAGTGCAATTACTTCGATTGGGCTTGAGACTCTTTTATTATAATTGAAATTCTTCATTTCTATTACGGTTAACAATTCATTTTGAGCTGTGTTTTTTGGAACTATCGAATATATTAAAAGAAACTAAAACAAGACTGTCATCTTTTTAATTGGTGTCAACTGTCAATCAGTCAAGTCTATCTCGGGCCACAGGTATAGGCCACAAAAATGGTCGAAATAGATCGAAGTGATAAGCACAGAATGAACACCGGATGGATGAATTGCGGCAGGTCTCGGGAACAATCTGAGACTTCCGCATTCCCCTTATAGGTAGTTAACGTGAAGATTTATAAAACAAATGTTAGACCTGCTGTCTTGTAGGGATTAGAATGTCGGGCTTCAAAACGAATGAATGAGAAGCATTATCTGCTGGCTGAGATGAGAATGCTAAGGGGGATGTGTGGTGTTCCGGGAGTGGATAAAATAAGAAGTGAGTACCAGGAAGTCTGTAAGTGGCGGCGACGACTGAAAAGTTGTGTGAATAATACCAAGATAACCAGCTTGGTATGGGCATGTGATGCGGAGGAATGTGAAAAATGTTGTAGAAGAGTTTTGAGTATGAAGAAAAAAAAAGAGAGGAAGACTAAAGAAACGATGGATGGGCTGTGTGAAGGATGGTATGACAAGAAAGGAGATATCTGATGAGATGACTAGTAATAGAGAAGTATGGAAGAAGACATGCTGCGCCAACCAGAACTATAATAAGGGCAGGAGAATGATGATAATGCTCGTAAAGCGGATAGCCTAAGCAGTGGCATGCAGGATTGTATTTTTTAACCTAAACCTGATACAACCATACTCAGTAAAGTGCACTGTTCTGCAAGCTTTCTACGATTGATCGATTAAGTCGCATCGATTATTCGCAATCGCATCGATTCGGTAAAAAGTCTGATTAGTGAGCGATTAGCTCCGTGTCATTAGCGGTGAAACTCGTACATATGCGAACAGTGATTATGTTTAGTCACCGAACGGAAGTGAGCTAGCATGACGGCGTAGATCCAGCGAGGCGATAGCGAAGCTTTAGATTGTACGCCCATTAAGCCTTTTTGTTAACGGAAGGTTATGCAATTTGTGTTCGGTATTCGAGGTTGAAAAATAGAAAGAAATGGATAAAGTTTTGCGTAGTGATATGCTGTCAAATAGCCTTAATTCAAGTTGTGCGCTTCTTTCGCTGTTTTCAAAAAACAAGCCATTAGCAGAAAAATTGTTTTGTATCTCATTAAAGCCTTAAAAACCTTTTACCTCGAACCTAAGATGTTAGTAAGCTGAGGGCTTTTGAGAAACGTGCGGTTTATCGGAGACTCTAAAATAGGGAACAGTTCTCATTAGAATGCATCGCATTAATTCGCATTGTAAATGTTCGCTCTACCACTGGAATCGCGTCATCGGTACAATCAAACATTCTTCAACAGTCGTCATCATGTCGTGTCCGTAGCGCTTGCGCTGTCCGAGTTGTCTCCGGCGCACGATTAGGTGAAAACTACAGGATACGGAGCATCTTACATGGCCATGTGATTCTCCTATAATTAAGAGATTATCCCTTCCCCGGTATAATTATAGGTATTCATACAAAAGAATCATGAGAGTTTTGTTGTGTTTAGGGGCTAATAGAAAGTCTACCTACGCTTCTATGATTATTACAACATTGAACACGCAAGGCTGACGGAGGTCATTCATACTTGTTTCTCGAAAAGCATGTTCAAGCAAATAGTCCGTTGCGTCGACTTTTACGAAACTTGATCTTCGAAATGTTGCCTAAAGAACAATTTCTCACACGTAGTTTTACATAGTAAACCTCCACTTTCCTAACCCTCGCATCTGCGCAAACGCACGAAGGTAACCGCGAGGTTAGCGCGAGGTTTAACCACAGCACAATTAACCACGCTCTGTTAACTTGACTATCTGTTTGTACATCTGTGTAATTATATGTTTGTGTGGATCGCCTTTTCCACTAATTACCTTGTTTAGATAGCCTTTTATAGTAATTTGTTTGGCGGATTTGGTGTGATAAGGTAAATAAGTGCCAAATGTGGGTTTCCCGCTTATCATTATATGTATATTCCCGCGTAGCCAATACAGTTTCAGCTGGTTAAACTATAATAACAGGGTTAGTCATATATCAGTCAATGTTGATGTCAGTTTACTATGTCTGTTTGTGCATCTCTGACAAAAATATTCTACTGATTCAGTCTTCAAATTCATATCATCTTCCCCCATACCTAGTTCCAATATTGCTCGATATCTTCTTCTGACCTTGAATATGTTTTTCCTTCAGTTCTTGTAAGAAATATCTCTCCTTAACACCCTTTTATAGGTGTTGGGGAGTCGTTTATAAATTCACACGATGTCGCGACGACTCGAATGATCGTGTGTTAATAGAGCCTTAAATTCACACAAATAATTGATCAGCCCAAAATATTTACTCATACAAAAGCTACACGAAGATCTGATATAACATCATTTGAAGCCACGTACGGCTGTATAGTTTAGAGAATTACGATCACATGCTGTGGCATATATGTAATAAATATAAAAGTAGAGCTGGGTCAGCCTGTAGGCTGCGACCTTATGTGACCTTTACGTAATGTTTGATTTACAAGGTGGTACTACATCTTGTATTGAGTAAGCAGTGGGTATGGTTAACATTCAAATTGCAGTTTCAAGATTGATAGCTCTACAGTTCTAAGGCTGTTGCCACTCCGAATAGTAGTTATTTATTTATAAACTTGATGTACAAGAGTGATACATAGGCGGACTTAATGCCACAAGGCATCCTCTACCAGTCAACCTTTGGGTCAAATAGCACAATGTGGATAGAGTACAAAAAAATAAACAAGAAAAATTCCATTTTGTTAACATAAATTGATATACATATACACATAAAATGAAATAAACGACTATATATTATTTAGTATTTGATTTTATGGATGAGTTTTCAGTGCCCCACAAACTAAACAGCATGTGCGGTATGTGTACGTTGAACATGAATTATGTTTAGGTTTACTTGGTATTTGGTTCACCTAAGCGTGCTATTTATACCATTATCCTAAATGAGGTACAAAGGGTACAAATTGAATTCGTTGTAATAAGTGATAACCAACACCACGTTATTTTTCAAATTCTTCTAACAGATCAGTATTAAGTTTCGCCTCATAATATTTTCACTGCGGCGACACGATATAGTTTTATTTTCTCCGCGTATGAGGCAGACTGCTTCAGGAACTGGAGCGTTCAGTGAAAACGTCTGGCCGTCGCCGACACACACTGCAGGCATGACGCATGACGCGTGCACACTTGTAATAATTGCTCGCTCAGAAAAATATCTAGATGAGCTAACCTGTAACCTCGACTGGAGACAACATTTTGCTAGGACGGCCCAAACAAGTTGATAATTTGAAATTTGATGTTGTCTACATCCGTCTTCTAAAGTAAAAAACTAAGTCGCTGATCGTAAATGTGAACACTTTGTTCTTCTATACTACAGAACGGATATAAACACGGTTTTCACCAACATTAGAGAGTTTATACCGGAAGATTAATGTGGAAAAGCATTATGTTAATCTTAACTATAATAAACAAATCTTGATATTTTGACAGGACGTAAAAACCGTGCGAAGCAATGGCGGATGGCTAGTATAGTTGATGAAAACGAATATTTACATGTTTTAGCCCCTGTTTACTTGAGTTTGAATGTATGTTATTAATAATATGTTTTTTTCAATTGAACGTTTTTTTTAAGTAAAACGTATTAATAGAGTTACTAGAAAGTTCTCGTATTAAGAGTGTTTTAATCACGATGTACTTAAATATTACAGGTTTTATTACCTACATAGACATTTTGTGTGAGACCTTCAGTTTAAATTTAATAGGTGTTGGTACCTAGTTGTAACTTTAGTCATGTCACTAACGTGTTACGTTAGTAGTACAGATAAAGGTCTAAGATTATCTTCTTCTGTGATGAAAAATCTCAGCTGAATGAGAATGAGGATGACACTTTCGTAGTAGATATCTTGTTAAGATCGGAGGCATAATAAAAGTTGAACTAAACTTTCATAAAAATGTTTTGTAATTTGCTAAAAATACAGATGGTTTTCCTAACAACATATTTTCAAGTTTGCTTATGGTTTCTAGAGCTAGTTAAACTAGCTTAGATTGTTATCTAAAGTATACGTTTGTTACTCAAATGTAAATTCTGTTGAATCTAGAACTTGTTTTGAAAGTAATCTATTTTGCTTTTTGTTTTCAAGAATATGTTAATTACTTTCAGAAAATGTAGACGTTAACTAAACGTTTGTTTCGCATAGTCAGCCTATAACGTTCCACAGCTGGGACACACGGCCTCCTCTCTATATGAGAAGGAATGGTCTATAATCCAACACGCGGGCCCAGTGCGGGTTGTTAGATGTCACACGTCTTCGAATTTTTTGGTTCTATGACATGCCGGTTTTTTCACGATGTTTCCCTTCACCGTTTTAAGAGCAGTGGTGATGAAATAAATTACACAAAGTAACGCCCTGACTGTTCGTAAGCCGGGGCGCCACCACTGGGCCACCGCTGCTCTCCCACCGAGCCACCGCTGCTCTCTTTGTCTGTTTAAGCCACGTAAATTTAAAGCTTCATTTTCAGCTCTAAGTATTTAACTACGAATGAACAGCATTTCGCTTAGTAAACACAAAATGTCTGACATAACATATTAACGACCACTTATCTTAACTATTATTCTATCTAGGTCAAACTAGTCGGTTTTCTGTTTCACACCGCGCGATGTTTTCCTCCGATTGTAAGGCGTACGATGAGAAGCCTCGGTTCACACGGGGTGATGTCTAGAAACTCCGACCTATATTGTAGACTGTTATTAAATTTTCCTCGTTTGTGTAGCTATGTCTTTGGCCTCATTTATTAGAATGGATGGTTTCTTTCGTCTATTTTGTGGTTTTGTTCATGATTGAGCATTATTGAGTAAGTCATTGATCTGAGGGAAAAGTACTTGCGCTGGGAAAATGTGCTGTTACATAGCTTTAGAAAACAATGCTCATGTTGCGATAGCAATACCCACTCACGATTGATATTGACTAACGTACGTTTTCTTTTAGTGTTTTACTTCTCACCTAACTCTTGGCACAGGTAGTGTTGTCCTGCAATAAATCGTGTTTCGAATTTAAGTTGCCGGTTTTTACATCACCTACTTAGTAAAGCTTTTCTCGTAAATTAGCAAGTTTTGTTTCGAAACTGCAAGCCAAGTAAAAGTATTTGTACAAATATTTCGTTAAGTATATCTTGTTCAAAACTATATTCGTTAATTTATTTCAATAGTCAGTACGATTGATCCGCATTTACGAAAAAAACAAAGAAATCAGGAGTGACCTCGACGTTTCCTCGTACTTTAAGCCAGCACTGCACTCAACTGCTGGAACATAACATAAGATATAACAATAATATAGGTGATCCTTCTATGACCATACTGTACGATAATGAACTATACATGATACAAGTTGGAGCACACTCAACTATGCACAGTCGGAGTAAACTCTCATTTTCTAGGGCTGCGCGGTTTCACTTTCATGGCGATGGCGACCGGCCAGCGAGGTCGACGACCGCACCCTGCTCATCCACCATTCATTACATGTGGGTGCAGAAGGCTCACTATGATTTGTGTAGCTTTTCACTCCTTAACTGACCGACCTTAGTGATGTTTACAGTTTAAATATTCACCATTTGCTTTTTATGAGTTTCCTTGGCCACTCAATTCCTTCGCTATGCGGCAAGATTGACGCATGGCGAAGAAATTGAGTGGTCAAGGTGAAACAGACTTCAAGGTCTATTCGGTATATGTCGACTTTCGCTCTTTGCCGATCTTTTTTCGTTTCATATCAAAGGAAAATGCAAATAAGAAGGATTTCTTACAAACAAGAAAGAGGAAGCGTGAAATGCTGAAACGATTAGTGGATTTTCACGAGTGCAACAGGATAATTCAGCAATAAATGATTGAGTAATGAGTATTGAGATAAGAAAACATCACAGACGAACTAAACAAATGCTCGATGTTTTTAAAGTGAATCTTATGCGATGTCTCGTTAGCATGAGCTAAGCACTCGCTGCGCCAGCCAAGCGATCATTAGCCAATTTTAATGAACTGATGAACAGATAAGTGCAGCATTTTGTTTTGTTAATGTAACAGCATGTTGTAGTACCTTTTAATTAAGCTTTACGTCTCGGGGAATAGATAACACGGTGTTTTCGTTACTCTTGCTTTATACTCGTTGGTAAATTTAGTTATTGTTCAGTATAGTTATACATAACTCGTATTCTCTCGAGTGGTTTAGCAAGATAGTTAGCGGAGCGTAGTGCATTGTTTTGTAAGGCCATCTATCACTTATAGAATTTTGACTGTATGTAGGAGATAGTAACGGCTGTATGATATAGGAATCTATTTATAGGGAAGAATTATGTGGTATACACAGATACATCTTTGCCTTACAGTTTTGGGATTACATGCTTGATGTTATGTTTTTTGTTATCTGTAGATTGACTACCAGGATGTAAAGCCCATCACCAAAGCCAATGACCCACATTAGTATCCAGAATAACAACCAAACACAAATAATCCTTTCAAACGAAAATTAGCATAAGAAATCCGAAAGTCAAACAATGTAATGCGAATAGCCAAACATTGCACACTAGTGCACAAATAATACATCAGTGTTAAGGTGTACTGCGCGTGCGCGGTGCACCGGCGTTCATAGGCGGAGCTTGCGCGCGCGTCGTGGTCGAGCGCATGCGCGGAGCAGGTGCTATTGTGCCTGCTGATTGAATGGAAGCGAAGAGTGTGATTTGGTATATTTTAATGGTAGTATTCATTCCAACTCTCGGGAATGACGATATGAAACTATGTTAAGCTAATCTTTTCCACAAGTATCTGAAGCTAATTGAAAGATGATTCTGACGCAAACACATTTTGAATAATTATGCTATATATGGATATAGCATAATTATTCATGCGCGGAGCAGGTGCTATTGTGCCTGCTGATTGAATGGAAGCGAAGAGTGTGATTTGGTATATTTTAATGGTAGTATTCATTCCAACTCTCGGGAATGACGATATGAAACTATGTTAAGCTAATCTTTTCCACAAGTATCTGAAGCTAATTGAAAGATGATTCTGACGCAAACACATTTTGAATAATTATGCTATATCCATTATTTTAGTGAATCTATTCAATTCCCAAAATGGTTCTCTATTGTGTTTCCTAACTTTTTATCCATTTTGTTTGTCCAAATCATCATTTGACCGAATGATAACTTAACCGAACTTAATTTCACATAAAATCACATATAAAATTGATATCCCTAAATACAATATGCCCTAAATCCGTTGACGACACGAATATGTGACGCGCACTCGCTACGCTCGCATTTTAAATTACACACCCACTTTCTGTCACAAATATCTGATTACCCATGCGTTACGGTAATAATACACTTTAATATACTACAATACTTAGGACATATGACTTTCGGAGATTCAATTAGTATGGTATTCGATATTATGACAGAATAGTTTAAGAAGTAAATATAATTATTTAAAATAAAATTTCGAATTTTTGAACATTATGGTTTTTGAAGTTTATAGCAAACGTGTTATGGATATTGATTTTCGGACGAACAATTTTAGTAGAATAAAAGGAGTACACCCAAAATAGGTACTCTAAATCTTTGAAACTCAGCTGAAACCTTTTTCAGATGAGGAAACATAAAGAGGTTAATTAGTGTAAGTTTTACTTTGAATTTCATAAAGGAAAATTTGCGTTGTAAATCAAAACGAAAGGTTTAATAAAGTGATTACTGGAACGTGTTAGCAAGTTGCTTCACAAACCGTAACGGAAGCGCTCACACAATTTCCGCAAACTTAATTACCATCAAACATCATCTATATCGCTACTACAAAACGCCTACACCGCCTACAAGATTAGCACGGACTTAATGAGCTAATCGATTACACACATGACATGTGATCCCATTTACATTTGACCAACTTATAAAGCTGACCAGCCTCCAAAAACGGAAGTGTTATGACTACACACTAGCGCGCAAGCCTCATTACGACACAGCGAGGAAACCGAATCAAAAACCCAAATAAGAAAGCATCGCATTCCAATATAATTACAAAATCGATCGACGTGTTTGCTTTGGGCGCTAGTGAAAGCAGTTGCGTCATGTTACGCTGATTGGTCGCCGCCGCGCACGACAGCGCCCGATCGCGCACGAAATCCCCCGAATATTCACGAGTGTTCACGAGCGCACCCGAGCAACGGTTCCCACGTTTTAACATTACGCGAGTTGTAATTATTACTAATTAGAGAGTGAATAGTTTTTGGAGTTGGACATAAAAGTCGCTGTTTCGGCGCGTAATTCTAATGAATGGTGAGAATTTAGGCTTTTTGATGTTGCCGCCCATCATTTTCGCACATTTAATGTACTAAATGAGAACAATTTGATGGTTTTGTAATAAAGCCGGTTACTTTCAAATAAAATGTACGTTTGTTGTTGATGAAGCGATAAAGATATTCGTCTTCACGCAGGTGTTTAGATGATTGTGTAATGATAAGTTAATGTGGAAGATTTCGATGGTTTATTTATGACTTTTCAGATTTTAGAATGTTTGTTAGATTTCATAATGTTGTTTACTCATCGTAGGCAAAATTAACAGCAATTTCTACCCAATGGTTTCCTTTCCTTGTGTCAACGGAAAATCGTTCCTACGTTGTTTGACTTGCATAGATAGTGTCACATTTAATTAATTTTTCAATAACGCTGTAGCTCATTTGCCAATTAGGTCGTTAACAAAAATATTTACAATTAAATCATTTTTCGAATTATAACTACGTTTTTCACGACCACTTTTCTGCTCGAAATTGTTTTTTTCAACCATGTCAGGTAATCTTAATATAGGTAATATTGAACAATAAGCGAAAGCAGCATTTTTTACTATATTATTAAATGATTCCCATGCTTGGTTCACGCTCTGGTCGGACATCATGTAATAATATAACAATACATTATCTGATGATGCGCACACGACGCGTGAAACTGTCATGGTTGGTATCATATCGGTACGGTTTTCAGTTATATCTAGTTTTTTTTTATTATATGTAGTTTTATTTGGTATCAGGACACTAGCGCGAAAGACATTTGCGCGAAGGACACTTGCGCGAATCCACATGCGCGAAAAGACACATGCGCGCATGGACTTTTGGGCGATTAGACTTTTGCGCGAATGGACCTTTGGGCGCATAGACAGTTGCGCGCATAGACACTTGAGCGAATGGACTTATGCGCGAACGGACATTTACGCACAAAGACACATGCGCGAAAGGACTTATGCGCGAATGGTTAGGTTAGGTTAGCTGTAGAGTAAACATAACACTGAGGTTCTTCTAAATCGGAATCGATTGATTAATCTTTTTTGAACAAAGTAACAAGAATGTTCTATACATCAATATACATTTGTCATAATAGACATTAAAACAACTGAATGACCTTAAAAATCGACATTAATGAAACCCAAAAGCTTGAACAGAGAGTAAAATTATTTTGTTCAAAATCGGTATTATAAATCAATTAAACAATAATTATATCTGGCAACACTATTCATGGTAGATCCGAAAAAATAATTTGACACGTCTCTCGGGCAGTGTTGCCACTTCTCTCGCTCTATCTCATTGAAAATAAGAAATAATATGATGTTATGTTTACTCTACAGATTAACCGTAGCCAGTCGCGAGTAAATCTAGTCGCGGAAGTGTCCTTTTGCGCAAAAGTTTATTCGCGCAAGTGTCCATTCGCGCAAGTGTCTCTGCGCGCATGTGTCTATGCGCGTAAGTGTCTATGGGCGCAAAAGTTCATTCGCGCAAAAGTCTAATCGCCCAAAAGTCCATGCGCGCATATGTCTTTTCGCGCAAGTGGGTTCGCGGAAGTGTCCTTCGCGCATATGTCTTTCGCGCAAATGTCCCAGATCCGTTTTATTTTATGTACTCAATAATATATAATAATTAAATTTCTCCTGTTTATATTTATGGACTATCCTCAGTTTTTTCATAATAAATAATTTTTATTGTACACATACCTACACTTTGAGCGATTGTCGCAAGGACAGCTAATGTAGAAAAGCGAGTTTGATCTGTGGTAATCCAAAATAAATAAACTTACAGCAAACCAAATCAGAAAGGAAGCAACGCAATTTTCTACTTTATTTGGGAAAATTTAACAGTCAGTCCTGGAAAAAACACGGTCACACAACGCTACTGTTGTCAACCATTCCAACCAAACTATTATTAAATTAGCTAGCCCAATTACATGTACTTTTTAAGTCAATGATTAGCTTCAAGGTCGTACATCGAAAACATATTGTTATAGCCAACGGCTACGATATCAAAACACGTGTTTAAATAAGCGGGTTACTGCACCATCTATTGTAACGCAAACCAGTTGAAACACGTTATTAACTTTCAGTTTCCACAATAACATTTTAATGGTTTTCTGCTGACCCAAATATAATGGAACTGCGCTGTTATAGCGCATACCGTATCGTTGTTTGTTTTTAGTTATGCCTCGCTCTATATAGCCGTACTAAAGATCATTAATTGTTTTTGTCATTAATGATTTGTCCACGGAAATTCGCGCTGGCGAGTTTATTCCAGTGAAGTATGAAATTTACGGAAGGTTATTATAAATTTTAGTCGGTAACGTCCTTCCGTTTTTGTTGATTGCTTGAGATTGTTTATTATTTGATTGAAGAATTGACTGCATGTCCTTGTCTAAGAAACCGAGTTTGTTTGAAGTATTTTCGTTTAACCTTATGTGCATTGTTAAATTTATGTAATTGGACTTGTATTAGTTCCACCAAAGACCCAAGACAGACAAGGCGAGCATCACTTCGAGGAGATTCTACAATACAATACGCTAATACTAATACAATACACGATCGAGAATACGAACTACTTTGATCACAAGTTCACAACAAAACATCATTATGTAGGTAATCCACGAAAGGATAATCAGAGGTGCGCCACACACGTTTCTCCGGCTACGTGAAATGTTCTTAATCATTTTTTTTGTCTGTCTAGTGAAAAAACAAGTGAAAATGCGCGATATATTGCAGACAGATTTAGGCCACTGAAATTGCGAAGTATAAAACATACAGTGATGCGGACTATAAATCTTGATGATCAAGCTATTAACCATTTCAAGAAACATAAATCAGGCATTATTATTTAGCTTCTGAAAATTTATGAGCATGACTTGAAGAGACTGAAAAGGAAAATGCCGAGTACTGTTATTATAGCCACTTGTAGCAAAGTTTAGTGAAGCGTCGCCGTTGCCGTCGTCGTCGGTCAACTAGTGCGTGACGATTTTCGTCTTACTTTCGATGGTCCTATGTAGTTGGGCACTTGACTTCTTTCTTAAAGTATATTATTATATTATACATATATTTTTAGGCAGTAAGAAATGCTTCGTTGGATGGATGATGAAATACATCCTAATGGAGAAGATTTACATAGGAACGAGAAAATTGTTATATTAAATACATTACTGTTTTTAATTTTGTATGTGTATTGCTATGAACCGCTACGCCTAGCAGTCGGAGTAGTGGCGCAGTACGCACGTCATTATAGGAAACATTAATTTATAACATGCGAGATAAAAGCCACGATTTTTTCATTTGTTTTGTAGGTAACTTTAGACCTGTAAATCCTGTAACGGTTAGGACGAAGTGTACTTTTTAAAACCACATTTCATAGCGGGCGAGAATTTAAAAAAAAAAATTAATTGTTTTATTGCAAAATGGGCCTACTCTTAACCTCGATCACGCCTGATGGAAATTGAGCATTTTTTTCTAATTCGGTTCATTATCCTGGGACTGTTTATTACTTGACCCATTCACTCCTCTCCAATCGACATAAGAAAACAAAATAGTCATCAACAACATCCTATAATAGATCAATAAAAAACCATCTTCAAAAAACGATTCTCTCCGCTGACACGTCTGTGGCACACTTTCAATGACGTAAGGCGCGTTTCACACGAGTCGAGTTCATCGTTACACAACTGACGACTGACGATCGGCTTTTTGTCTCATTTGTTTTGTTCTGTTTTCTGTTGCTCAATATCGATAGATTGGCTTGTAAGACTGATGAAGAATAGTTAATGTGTAGTGTGCCTAATTGGGACGCTATGGTGGATTAAGAGCAGTTTAGTTTTAACGTAGAAAGTTTCTAGACTGGACTAATTGGTGTTGGGTTTTTATATTAGGAATTTCTTATTAGCAGCACAAAGTGTGGCTTTGTATTCGGTTGAAGAGAATAGGCTCGCTAATAGGGGAATTTGGTTTGACTTAGACATAAGAGGTGAAATGTTGGTGTACCATAGGGACACCTCTGCCTAACCCTTCGGGGAAAAAAGGTGTGATGTTATGTGTGATGTTAGAAAGTGGTGTCCTACACACTCTTTGTGGTTACTGCCAGGCACTGTTCGTTTTTAATAAAAAAATAAGTTAAACAATAACTTGAAAATGACCTAATTTAGTACGACCTCTCTGTCTCAAGATCATTTCATTTACGGTTTTCAAGTAGAACTTGTGATAAAAATAGTTTACGTACATTCTCCGGAAGTTGCATATAGAAATAATAGTATTTTATTACTTCATGACTGTTGTAAAACATTATCAGAAAACATCATAAAGACACTGGAATGTTCTAGAACCAAAGGGCAAAACTGGAGGTCTCATAGCGGTGTTGTCAGCACTGTTTCAGTGCATGTAAAACCTTTAATTAAAGGAAACATAAATGGCAAGGATTGTAATCCCGGGTTTACATGCAGATATGCGACCTCCACACGTCGCAGTGGGCCCACGAGCTGGATTCACTCTCACATGGAAGAGGCTCGTGTGCCAACGATGGGGACGTCATAGGGTTTACGGGACTGAACCTCAACATAGGGCGGATCCAGGGGGGGGGTGGGTCATGACGGGGGTCATGACCCCTGGACTGGGAAAAATTATAATTTTAATTAAAGTTTATTGAGAAACGTCGTTTGATACGCGTAGGGATTTGTTACTGCAGTTCTCGGCTCCATAACAAGTGGATCCGCCCTTGACTTG
This sequence comes from Noctua janthe, assembly GCA_910589295.1. Lineage (NCBI taxonomy): Eukaryota > Metazoa > Arthropoda > Insecta > Lepidoptera > Noctuidae > Noctua > Noctua janthe. The sequence continues at coordinate 638,383 of OU342565.1, read as the reverse complement.
AATCGTAAACATAGATCAATGGGCTCGTCCCCTATTACATGGGACTTTAACATAACTTTCCAAAAATGGCAGTACACCTCTGCCCAACCCTTCGAGGACTACAAGGCGTGATGATGATGTTATGTTATATAAATACCGATCCATCAAGTTAGTAACTATTGTGTTTAGTTTTGATAGAGCAACTCTGCATAATATAAAGTTTCACCACACCTAGTTTATTAGTTTTCTATTCAAGTCGCACCATCGCAATAGATGTCTATATAAATCCATTATTTCCTAATGCACAATTGCGCATGCGCTTGAATGTTCAATCGCTCATTATGTTGTTGTGTTCAGTATGTAGGACGAACCTTAGGTCAATGCTGCTGACGGCATGTCGCCTGCATGTAAGGTTTTATTAAATGTTTTCCTCAAGAGGATTACTTATTTGTTGTAATTAATGCTTTGAATTTGTATTTGATCGAGTTTTAGGATTCATTACTTTTCAGTACTTTATGTTTTTAGCCTATTTATCCTCTTCATTATCTTTTGCGGTCTGCCTTTGGAACGACTACCTTTGTTTATGTGTGACCCTAGTTTTTAGGACCAGATTTTCATATTCGAACTTTTAAGGGTAGACTAAAATATGAGGCGTACAGGCCGAACTGTAACTACTTACTTACATGGGAAGCTACATTTGGTCTAGTATCTTTATGCTGATAAAGGTACTTGAGCAAGTTGTTTGTTGTTGGGAAACGTTTACTTTTAAAAACCCAAAAGGAGGATGGTTTGGGGTAAGCACTAAAAAAGATAAAACATAGCAACTATAGTAAATATAGCAACGGTTGATTAGATTGTCTGATCCAGAAACCTACTTTGACTTAACTCCAAAGTATCAATTTGCAGTTCCAAAGTCGCTCCAGAAACTTAGGCAATGCAAGCAAACACCCCCACAGATAGTATTGTATGGTCCTCTTTGCCAGTAATTCCGAAGAAGAAGAAATATTCGCTGAAAACATTGTTTTCGAACGAGTTCTGTAACAATATAAAGCGCTAGAAGAACGCGATGTGCATCGGTTCTCACTGCTCTCGGCGCAGCTAGTTTATCGCGGAGGCCATCAGACTGACCTATTTCCAAGAAATATGTTCAGTTTTTCTTTATACTTTCATAGAAACTTAACAATTTATGTTTGCAGCGTCTAGCTGGCTGCAGCTGTTGACTTGCGAATTTTTGATTCTAAGGTTAAAATATACAATTAATTAGATTAGGGAGCCGGGTTACTTACTAGCCCACATAGACACCATCCAGCGAAATAAATATGTCAGAATTGTGTGCGGATAATAAAACAAGGATTTCGCACATTGGTGGTGGAAAATTAGCGTTTGTTTTAATAATTTTTTTTCCCCTAAAAATCCTTAAATTGGTCAGAGTTAAAGGGCACGATCAATTTAAGTTTTTTTTTGGAAATATTTTCATCGGTAATGAGATCATTGAGATTGGTTCATTATTTTTACTTCATGATTGATGAAGTCTCGTCACTTGATTCGCAGTGCACGTTGGGTTCATGAACTCTTTTCTACAATAATTGAACTAAGAATTAATATTTACTTTATGTAGATTTTATTTTTTAAGCATCGTCACTTTCACGAAAACTTTTCCCGTAGATTTTCCTTCTCATAAAAATAGTAGTTTACAAAATTGAAAGATTTTTTTCGCTTCATGCAACATTAAAAAATTAAGATAACATTTTAATCGATTATCCACCAGCTAGCGTGTCCGAAACTTCAAATATTACATAATCGGAGGGTACTATAGTGAAGTATAGTATACTCACAGTGCGCAGTGTCCCGTCGCGTAGAAAGTGAAAATATCAGCGGCGCAAGCGCATGCCCGCCTGCACTCACTTTCCTCACACCACTCTCACTCGCCTCCCAAGCTTGCACACTTACTGGCTTTATAAAATAATGCAGTATAAATCCAGATGTATAGTTAAAAAAAAAACACTTAGAAATTCGAATTAGCTGTAATTCCGAATTCAAATATGTCCGTTCGCGGTTAGCGCGGTCGTGCGTGTTCGTGTGTGGTCGGGTGTTGTCGGCAGAGCGGGCCGGCGCGTCAGGTGCGACTGGCTGGTGAGAGCGCAGCGCGTGCGCCGCCACCACCGCCACCGCTCCTCGCGTTGTGTAACTCCTCCACGGTGGGATGGTGTGAAGATTTTGACAATTTTTTTGAACATTCCATTCGATGTGAATCTGGGTCTCGTTACATCATATAGATTTTGAGTATTTTCTCTTCATATAGATAATTTATTTAGTTAGTGGTTTACGGTGATTATGTTTTATGTTCCATCTTATTAAGTTGAATTTATAATGATATAAAATGATTTTGATTTTCAAAGTCTATTTATTCTGTTCAACAAAATCTTTTACAGATTTACTAATTTCTCTACAGTTGTAAATACAATTGGAAAGTACACAACTAACTACAAGATCGAAAACACTAAAACACCGTCGCAATAAACCAAACATTTCCTGAACAAAGCTCCGTTTAAGCGCGCGCGCATTACGCAACGGCCGGACGCGGTAATTACCGGAGAAAACTCGTCCGGACACGCCGCGGACACGGCGCGGACACCGATGTGTAACAGGTGAGCAGGTGGTCCACCTGTGCTTTTAACGTAGGTTGCGTTTTTGGGCCAACTCGTGTTGGTGTCAGTGATTACGATTGATAGCGGTGAGTGTGGTGCCGCCTTGTCTCGGATTCTAATAGGTTTCGTAAGGTCGAATGTCTTGCTGGTGATCAAGACGTCATTTAACTTGAAGATAGGTTCACTAGTCTTAGGATTAGGAACTACGAATTTCTTCATTCATGAAACTAAATTAACTAAACAAATATGGTATAATAATTTTAAATAATTAAACTAAATGTAGACAATCCCGAAATCCCGGGATTACAAAAAAGAGCCACGATCGAATTCTCTAACTGGGTCTTATGTCCGTTAAGCCACGATCGAATTCTCTAACTGGGTCTTATGTCCGTTGGTAATAAGGGGTGCGTACACAGCCGTGTATAGATTACCTTCATTTTGCCAGCTATGTTTACCGTCTATGTAATATAGGGCAAGTTCACTTACTTCACCAAGACCCACATCTAGATTGCGAGCTGTTACTGAAAAAATCCTGATGGAAAAAACCCAATAACAGCCAACCGTTCTCTTATTATCTGCTGATAATATTATTCAGTGTTAATTTCAGAACTAATTAACGATTTGACTTGACATTCAGTCCGAGCGTCAAAGAAAGTAGGTACCTACTGCAAATATTAGATAGTAAACAAGTTTATATTGCACTTGTCGCTTTGTCCAGCGTTGACAAGCGCTTCAAGCGCTTTTATTCTCATTGCAGCGTTTATGTTCGTATTGAATCTCGTTAGCGCTTTGGAATAGCTCGTCAAATCGTCAATAAAGCACTAACGAGACCTGGCTACTAAAATAAATATAATAACTATCTACAACTTTCAACCACTCATGGAATCCGCTTACGGTAACACAGACAAAGACAGTTTCGTTGTTTCTCCGGGACTCGTCGATCTTCCTTGTCTCAGCACTTTTCGCCGCTTTTTTTATGCGGTCGCCGTTGTTGATTCTGACTTTCAAGAGTAACAGTGGTTGGGAATCAAATGGTGTGGCGGATTTGTGTCAAAGAAAAAAACGGTTCGAAGACCGTGTAGAATGTGGTAACACTGCCTATAAATCGTACACCATAATGAATATAAAGCTCATCATTATTACCTAGACAAAATCATCATCTGTTGGCATTTTTTTGGAAATAAAATCAACAAATCAAAGCTTAAAATGGCCAGAAAGATGGCTGCAATTTTGAAGAATGACAAGCAATTATTTATTAAATTAAATCTGCAGACATTTTTAATAAAACCTTTTACTTTTCTATGAAACTTGATTGAAATAATTAATTAATAACTAAAGATGATAGAGTGTATGTTTCTTTTGACTACTTTATTGAGAGATAGTTCTTTCGTGGAAAACTAAAAAATGGCGCTTAAATTAAATGCGAAAGTCAGTCTCTCTGTTTGTCTGACTAATTAATTGACTGGATATAATAACTACCACGTTTTTAACTTAGTGTTTCCCTATTCGTTGGTTGTCTGACTTTTACAAGACACAGTACAAATTTCGAATTGCTAACAAAGAATGTTCTTCTGAAAAAGAAAACTCAAAAACACTTTTCCCTACCTGGGAATCGAACTCCACCCCGCGATCACAACTGCCGCATTTGTACCAACAAGTTTTCACCTCACCTACCCGTATCCGGTTCACATATACCGGATTGGTGTCATCTATGAGATGTTTTAGCACTCATGTACTTATTTACATACATAATTATTATGTAAGAATATAAGCGTTTATGTATTACGTGTAAGTGTTAGTTACTACGAATTGACAGCTCCGTACTTAAGAAATTGTGTCTAATTTACAATCAAAATGAAAAACGTAGTAAATAAAGAAACTACTGAAATAGCATGTTAGCATCTAATGGCGCTACTTTTTTCGGTTTTGTTTAAAAAATCTACTGGGCTGTTACTGTTCTATGAAGTCTACCGTGATGGCTTCTCCGCCAGCGCGGTCATCGCGTTAGACTTCATAGAAGATGACCGGACGACCAGTGGGCCATATTAGCCCTAGATCGAAGGAACTGGACCCAGGACTGGAACTGGAACCCATGGGGAGAGGCCTTGCCTTGCCGTGAGGAGTCGCAGACTAACAGTAACTGGTCACGAGATACCCACTTAAACGATGTAATATTAAGTTGTGTTTAGAGATTTAAGTTTCCTATTACTCAGATGTTGGTTCATCAGCTGGTACCAGGTAGCAGTGCTACTTTCACTATATTAATTCAACAAACACAGAACGTAAATTAAAAACACATTACAATTAACTTTATAACCACCAAATAAAATATCGAGCAGTCATTTCAAACTAGACGCTGCGGTCACTTACACCCCGTAATCTCGTGCATGGTCATCTACATGACGTGTATGAGCGCATGTGCGCGTGCGCGTAATCACGGCATTGTGTAACTCGAGGGTCGGCGCGGTGGCTAGGAGACTCTAAACGGAGGATTCAGCTTCTAGCACTTTCTCTTGAGGATAGGGTTAGCACTAACCATATGTGAGATGCTACGTATCTTCTATTTAATAAAAATCTTGAATTAATTCACTGACAGATAAAGTACAGCCTAAACTGAAGGGCCCAAAAGTATGAAATATACAAGATTTATTTGTTACGAAGACGTACCTACATACAGTGGTTTGCCACAGTTTCAGGGATAAAAGATGGAATTTCGTCATTTTGGAAATAATATCGGGTTTACCACGGTTTATACTTTAAGATATAAACGCATTGCGGGACTGTTCGAAAGAGATACCGTGGCCCTGGAACACAAAGGGCAAAGAAGGAACATGGATGGGTTTTAGTCAGTACAAGTCTGACACTCCCTTCCGCTCCGCCCAGAGTGGGGGGGGGTCATTTGATGATTTCCCATCCGGAAAAAAAAAAAAAAAAAAAAAAAAAGATATAAACGCATGGGGAGCATTTGTAAACTAGACAAAAAAAATAATAGATCTTATTAAACCAAGAACAAAGGCGCGTGAACCTTATAAAATGTGTATGAGAAGGCTTTACAATCATAATAAATACAACGTGAATACCACTGGACCGTACACAGAAAAGAATGTATTACATAGATGGTGGCATCCCTAATTATTTATGCTACATTGTGTTTGTTAAAAATAAACACCACGTTAATAAATCGCGGCTCTTGGTAATGACTCTGTAACTCATGTTCCGTTGTCAATTCTTACACAGATGTAACTGTAAAGTTTCTTGATGCAGAATTATGTTATTTTGTCCAAGCGGTAACGTTTGTGCAGACTTTACTCAAAATATTAAGAAAAGACAATAGGGTCCTATTATCTGGCTCACAAAATACCGCAAACTGCTTTCGAAGAAATACCTTGGTTGTTGGGTTTGTCGTGGTCAGACCATATTTATTATTTATTTATTAAAACTTTATGCACAAGTAAAAAACTGTACAAAGGCGGACTTAATGCCAAAGGCATATTATAATACGGGTGTATTTTTTCGATTCTCTAAAGATCATGTTAGGTATTTAAATACTTGAGCTCCATAGGCACACAAATACAAATCTCCAGATTAGAAGAGTGGTCCATTTTAGAGGCTAAACATGCAGCTGAAAGTCGAAGAACAGGTGGACAATGATGGTATTGTGCCGTAGACAAGGAGGCTTCTTCGGCCACGATTGTTAAATTGTGTTGCAAAAATCAGATAGTGGCTTTAGTAACGATTTTTGCCACACACCTATACCTGGTACCTACAGTTGTAAGTAACCTATGAACTTCATAGCACAATGGGTGCTAACACCGCGGTCGTTCTTTGTGTCAAAGAAAGTGTTAACGTTTGTTTGTAGGGTGTGCTTTGGTGTCAGTTGCGTCATTTCCCTCATGGTGCTAATGATTTGTTGTGCGGTTGGTGCTTTGCGTTCGTTACGTGCTTGTGAATGGGCTTCAATCAACAGTTGTGAATGGACGCTGTTTGTGCAATGGGTTGCCACATTGAACTATGTGCTGTTGTCTATGGAAATTACGTCTATTATTGTGTTTGTCATATATGTATTTCCATAAGTTGCTCATTCAAACAGTTGCAAATATTACTCGTTTTGCTAGATAGAAAAAATAGTCTTTAGTTTTTCTATTTACTAACACAATTTGTATCTATTGGCCAAAGTAGCCTGAACATAAATAGATGTTGTAGTTGTTTATTTCGAACCAAATAAAATTACTAAATGTCGAAGTAGCCTTTAATTTGCAAACCAGCTATTAATCAACACAGCTAAGGCTTTGTATCGTTTGCTTAATTTATCACTATTTGACTATCATCTAAAAAAATGAAAAATTATGTTATTCGTATATTCTGTGAAAAATACTGAGTGTATCTTGGTTTTAATTGAGCGTATACTCCTTCCTTTACTTCTCAAACAGCTAACAGTAACTCCTTTTTTGACAGGGAGGAGTGATGCATTTTCAAAGATTTGTTCTAATGGTGTCAGTCACGTCAATCACGTGCGTGCAAACGTGTAGTGTGGTCCAGTTGCGTGCCGCCGGACGAGAGGAAGTTTCCATTTCTCGGTTACTTTACTTGTTTTCGTTTCGTACGTGTCCTGTTAATAACCGGAACTACTATAAAGCGGTTGTAAGCTTCTTTTGGCAACGCTTGGTGTCTGTATCATAGAGTGTTATACACTTAGAGTAGAGAACCAGTATCTGAGACCTGATTCGTGGGTGTCTGATAATTGTGTCGTTAGTCTCCGTACATACAAGTACCACTAAAGTATCTGCCAGTGTCCACTGTGTCCAGTGACCGCAGCCGGTCGAACAAAATTGTCCGTGCCTGTTTGAGTGATCCTTTAGGACATATTTGACAAATAAAAACAGCTGTTTGTGATACTTAGGCCGACTAGATTTTTTACCTCTGAAGAATTAGGCAGTTGTACTAGATCTAAATTGTATTAAAATCAAACCTGACATGTTGCACACAGTTAACGTCCAATGACTGACCCCTTGGAGTGATAAACTAACCATGTTTATGTCCAATTAATCGATCAACAATGCACTAAAATTTAACTGTAATCTTTCATTACAATCGGAATAAAACACTTTCTTAGTGTTTGCAAAATGGATTCGCGTCACTTTCCTTGTTACTTCCGCAAATACCGAATGTTACGCAACGAGAAATCTGCTTTTTGTTAGATTATGTTACGATTGTGAGCTGAATATTAATGTGTTCGTTTTAATATATTATTGTGATCGTTTTGTATTATTTTGCGAGGTTTTTTATCTAAATGTTTAATTGATAGGGACTAAGCTAGAGACAGGTTATAGTTTGCATACAAACTATAACCTGCCTTTGGAGTTAAATCTGTCCATTTGAAATATCTTATTCCAAACGAGCTACGGGAAATGGTATCTTCAAATATCTTTTAACGAGTCTAGTAGTCGTAAGCGGTTTTTCTTAGTGCACGGGTCTATGTTCGATCGCCGGATCAGTCAGAGTCAATTGGGGTTTTGCAAAAGAAAACACTAATTATAAGTCATTTAGCAATTATCTTATGGTCATTAATACCTTCGAAAGCTGCTGATGATGTAGCATTATTGCCTTCAAAAGATTCCACAGAGAAAACTTGACAGACTTGACAAAGAAAGCGGGTACTTATTTTATAATATAACAAGTAGATGTTTACTTGTACAGTCATGACACTTCATTGTGTTTTCTATCACTCCAGTAATAATGACGCCAGGAAAGCACTAAAATAACAATGTTTTGTTGTGTCTACAGATTGGCTGTTGGCGTAAGAATTGTATCCATTGCTTGCAGCCCATTGTAGTTCACTTCTAGTTAGCGTGTCTTTGGCAATCTAAAAAGAGGTGGGCCAGAATTTGGCTACAACTTGCCTTGGCCTGGCTTGGCACAGGTGTGACCATGACCCAGCGTAACCCGAAAAAATAGAACCTGTTCAGGTGAAAATTCATAGATAACTCCGCCATAGAGTGTTCACAAACGACGGGCACCTATTATTGTTGTGTTCTGCGTGTACCGTTGTTTGTTCCTTAGACGACCCTCAATGGATTCCTCATATTTTCCAACAAAATTGGGCAAAAAATATTGGGTCAAGATGTTGGTGTTGGGCCAACGTGTAGATATCTGGTTATTGGCTCAATTGTATCCATTATCAAATGATAATGAGAGAGTGTTTCCTACAATCACTTTTACTTCATACATAATCTGTAGTTTAGTAATATTTCATCCGTCATGATGTTAATTGTGTTTAATTAAATAATTCTTCGCTGACGGATAGTTTCTATTCGAGTGAGGCGTGTCAATCAGAGGCTAGGAAGGCGATGTTAGTGTTAGCGCGTGAACTAATATAACTATGTGAATCCTGTTCATTTTATAGAATGCTAGCTTTTTCCCGCGGTTTCGCTCGCAATATGATAGGAAATTATCCTATGGAAACGGTTTAAATATAGCCTATGACACTAGGGGATAAGGTTGCTTCCCGTTAGTGAAATAATTTTTACTATCAGATCAGTAAATCCGAAGATTACCCCCTCCATCCATACTTACAATAATACAAAGTTTACCTGTAAACATGGAATACTTTAAGATCGTAGTAAGGATTTCTCTGTACAAGTTATTGTGATCTGAATTACGCATATAAGGGGAAAACAGGTTTTTCACCTTTATCATACTGGACTGTTGCTTTAAAGTGAAATAATGGGAACTAACTACTCCATGGCTTATGCAGGAATTAAGACAAAATAAAAATAACAAGAGCACTCCTTTTTTTTTTTTTTTTTTTCGGATGGGGAATCATCAAATGACCCCCCCACTCTGGGCGGAGCGGAAGGGAGTGTCAGACTTGTACTGACTAAAACCCATCCATGTTCCTTCTTTGCCCTTTGTGTTCCAGGGCCACGGTATCTCTTTCGAACAGTCCCGCAGCACAAGAGCACTCCTTCATATAAGTAAATAAAATAAATTTAAATTATGTTATATTTGAGCTCGTCCAGTCGTTAAAGTTCTGAATTGAGTTGATGGTATGGAAATATATACCGATTAGCATTATTTATTATTCAGACGTCATTATATTTATCTAAACCATTTACAATACTCCGGCTACCAAAAAGATTTAAATATTTATGAAACACCATTTCCGTATCCACCCTTGCACCGGATGTTGTGGCGCAACTTTGTCAAAACTGATATCCTTATATCTAACTAGCTTTTGTCCACAACTGCGCTCGTGCAGTATGGACATTATTTATCAGTACTATTACTTTCAGTCGTTAAGACGTGAAAAAGTAAAAGACAGAGTTACTTTCGCATTTATAATATTTACATAATCCCCGAAGGGTTAGACAGAGGTGTACTTTATAATTCACCTACATTTCGCCAGTTATGTTTAAGTTCCATGTATTAGAGCAAGCCTATAGCCAGGTGAAAAATCCCAATAACACTTTGCACGACCCGGGAATCGCACCCAAAATCTCATGCTCAGTAGTTGCGCTTGCGACCACTAAATCAACGAGGCAGTTTTATTATATTAGCATTTGAGTATCGACAATGATAAGTTATATAGATCAAATAAATCTTTATTGAAAACCCACAATATTAGCTGAAAGCGTGCTGGAGACTCTAATAGCAGACACTAATACATATATAAACCACAAACTACATAAATCTGTGGTCTGATCTTGAACACTCAAGATAAAGTCTTTCGCTTTCAAATTCCCGCCACATAACGCGAAATATTTAGCACATAACACTATGGCTGCGGCTATGTAAATATCATATAATGCGGGGGTTTCACTGGCGGAATGTATGTTCTGTGATGTAACGCGCCGGTGGATGCGCATGCGCAGCCTTACTGAGACCTGAATGCGGAAGGATGAGAAACCGGATTTATTTTGAGGAATTTGAAGATGCCTCTCATTATATTGCCTGGTTTCACTTCTTTACCAACCCAGCGCACCGCACTCTCCGATGCTCGACATAAGATTCTCTAAAACCATAAAATTATTAAGTTTCAGGTGATAATTTGCTTTGTGGAGAGTTTTAAGCAACAAAAGCTGGTCTCATTAAAATGGTTACTTCTTTTCTGAAGGAAATCTCAAGAGAAAGACCTTTAGAAAGATCTAAGTTCTTCCTCAGAAGGGGAGGCTAGTTTATATACCTATCATTTATAAGGACCAGGTTCTTTAGTAAACCACTTTATAAAGAGTATGCATCATTATCCTGTGGTTACATGACTCAGCTGAGAGAAACGTGGCCGTTATTATTGTTTTGTTGTAAGGCTTTATGTAAACAGCCTGACTCACTGTAATTATGAATGAAAGTAAACACAACCTACCTACCTGACACACGTACGAATACTATAAGTAAACGGAACTGTTTGTAATAAAATAACGAATGACGAAACTGTTTTGTAATTTCCGTAAGAAATGTTTATGACTGTATACGGTTTTTACTTTACCCGAAAGTCTGACAACCCAATCTTACCAAGGTGTATCGTATTACCCAGAACTGGGTTGTGGAGGTCAGATAGGCATACATTCACTGGATTGACCGGATGTAGCTGAATATACCAACCATTTCACCAATGTAAAATACTGATATTCAGCTGCATCCGGTTAGACTGGAATCCGACCACAACATAGATGGAAAAAGGCAGAAAATGACTGAATTTTAAAATTAACATCGACGCCGAGTTTCGGGTGCTTATCGATAGATATGTTCGAACAATTGTTATGTTTTGAGGCGGACCGTATACTGCTCAACGTCGATCAACTGCAATTAAGCTTAGCCTTAGGGTTTTACTTTTAAATGGTGAAGTCTGTATGAATAACGGCTTTCGGAAAACCTTCATCAGTGCTAGACGATAGAAAGATTTGCCCAGCAGCCACCTCCGTTAATCCTCGATTAACTCTGACATTTATAGATCCTTAAATCAATTACAATTAAGTGCAAATACAGTAAATACTCCGACGTCATTTAGTTGACCGGATGTGCCAACTGCCAGGCGAGCCGACATCCGGTCCAGGTAATTGAAAACGACACCACTATTAGCAACCATTAAATGAAAATACATTAAACTAGTAACGGGTTGTAAATAAATAAAATGTTCTAATTATTACTTAATTTTTTTTTATTGGAACATGCTATCATACATTTTATTTTAGTATACCACCGGTTTTCTATTTTTATATTTATTCTTGTTATTAAATGCTTCTTAAAACTAAGACCATCCTTTTACAGCATTTGCACACACCTTTGAGCGGATTTCTAAACTCAATTAAAATTCTAGTTCAGTAATAAATCATCATAAAAAAACCGATGGACCTCATTAGATGCAAACTACAAAAGAACTCATCAAAACTAATCGTCAAACTTTTCCTCTTCCTGATTAGTGTTGATATAGTTTCTATTATCAGAAAAAGAAAACTTGATTTGAAACATGTTACTGTTTATCGTAAACAGTAATAAATGTCGTTTTATAGAACACTGTTTCTTTTTTAATTTTACGTTTTCAAAAAGGTAAGACAGATAATGAGTATCGTTTGAAAGGAAATAATAGGTCATAGAAGGAATATAATAATATCAGGCCAGCGTTGGATACAGACTACTAAATTGTTCTTTCAAAAACCGTTCATACAAAAGACATAAACGCGCGCACAGCACACTCAATAACTTGTTCTCTAAACATTACAACTAAGTGAGCAGCCTTCCTCTCTGGTCCCCGCCCCCCTGGTCGCCTTGGTCCCCTTGGTTATAGGTGAACAACCAGCGCAACATTCTCCAAAGAGCGTCCGTGTCCTCGCAGTGAATCTTGTAGCAGTGCTTCATCGTGCGTCTGGGGAGCGTTGATGGGCTACAACACAATTAGTCAGTAAAGTATTAATAAAGTTTAGCACGGACAAATTACGGACCAGCTCTGGACACTGGACACTGACAGATAATTCAAAAGTTTGTATGGAGGAGTCTGGAGCCGCGTCCGCAACTTTTCCGGTTTGATCGGACCTTCATAGAATTTGACGAATTTTACGTACGTAAAATTCGTGGGATTCATGGATGTCATTGGTTGTCACCAAATGGTTATCAGAGGAGAATAAAACTACTACACACTATACTTCTACTATTAATTTTCAAAAGCATCAAACATGACCGTGGTGATGAAAGACTATTGTTAGACGAATGTATTCGAAAATGATACCAAGATTCGTTACTCAACAAAATCAAAAGACATTGTTTCCAATTAGGCTGAAAGCTAGCACTTTCTGAACTTCAAAAACTACTTAAAGCAGTCCTCCAAAATGCATATTAAGCAACTTAACTAATAATTTTACTTATGAAGTTTGAACCCAGCTTTTTTGTTTTTAGGCTAGTAAACATTAAGACTAAATTATTTAACTGAATCTTTATTCAGTTAAATAATTTAAGATTAGCAATCACTAAACCGCTTTGCTTGCACTGACAGTACTCGAGTGTCGTCTTTTTTTCACTGCATTCCAACACAACACATCATCATTATGATATAACAGCATCTAGAACTTAGTTCTGCAACACATTTGTTGGTTTTGTAACATAGTGATTTAGTGATAGTGTTTCCGAGCTTCGCGTGTCTTGGAGAAAGTGTTCTCTAGTTCTAACCTTTCACCTTCCAGGTCATGTCGCTTGTTTTAGAGTTTAATCCTGATTCATGTTGTGTATTTACAGTGAAAAGATAAGATTCGAAGAAACGTGTTTGTGTGTGCAGTTACCTAAGATAAATTTAAATATGCAAGGGGTCTGCCTTACCAGCTCCGGTTTGGCGTTATCGAAGAGATAAATAAAACATTGGAACACAAATTGTCAGAGTATGTAATCTGGACGGAGGTCATGAAACAGGCCATTGATTAGATAACCACAGGAGTTTTAAATAAATATTATGTTGAAACTATGTAGATAGATTTCTAATAAACAATCATAGTATCTGTAGCAGTGAGAGTGAGTGAAGCTGTCATGTTTTTCTTTAGAAAAAGACATAAAAATACGCCTGTTATTCACAAAAAGTTTGGCAGAGCCAGAGTCAGAGTTTGGTTTGACCCACTCACATTTCACAAGTTACGTTTAAGTTCCAAGTTATGCGGGGCGAGCCTATTGACAACAACCGGGCAAAAATTCATGCTCGAATTTCTGTTGATAAAACCCAATAGCGCTTTGTCCGAGATGGTAATTGAACTCAGGACAAAAAGACATTGTGTAGGTACGTAATCTTACGTCCAGTAGAGGGCAGTATTTTCCACGTAGAGAGATGACAATGATACTCACGTCAAGTGAAAATAAAACGTGTTGTGACGACCCCAAGTAAGATAGGACAAGGGCAGAAAGATAAAGATGATGATGATGATGGATACTCACGGCACATAGTTCCTCTCGGAGTGCAGTTCACACAGCAGTCGGCGCCGACATCGCTCGCTGATTGGCGCCACGTCCGACATGCCCGGGTCTGAGCGCCGGTACGGCAGGGATGACGGTTGTCTGGAATAAAAACAACAAGGATGAAATACCAGCATGTTTTGGTGTCGCATGAAGTATTAAGATAAGTTGACAATGTTTCGTGGATGAAAATAGTCTGTATTCAAGACTTGAACACCGAAAGCCACGTATTGATATTTCAAAGATTTTTGTCACTCCTATTACTAACACCCCCCTCACAAGGGTGAAGCCTGTCTTCGAGCAGTGGGAACATAACAATAGTAGTAGTAGTAGTGGGATTATGCTTATGCTTCCACTAACTAAACTTGTGCTGACTGTCACTACAGTCAGCACATTTAAATCCAGTATTAAATGTGCTGACTGTCACTAAGTTTAGACGGATATCGTAAATGTTGGAAAAAATTATGGCTGAGAAAGTTTAGATAATGGGCGTAACGGGTATAGGTATACTCCAAACGTTCTAAGGTTGATACGAAAAAGACGGAAACCCACTGCAGGGGTGGATTAAAAAGCTACATGTATAAAGAAGGAAAAAGGATAGCTTGCTCATTGCACCAGCAACAACACAAAGTTTCTCCAGCACACTACATGCACATGTACCGTGCCGCTTGCGCAACTTGCGGAGGTGCGCGGCTTCCGCGCATGCGCGTGAGTACGAGGCACTGATGAGTAGCTGACTGACCGACTGACACGCGCCATCGGACGCGACGGGTGATTGAAGGCGATGGTTTAATCAGTTACTGTTTATACAGGGTTATTTGTAAAACACCAACAACCTCGCAGGAGTAGATTACTAACATCATAAACAACAACATTTGTTCTACGGCTTTTCCGAAAACAGCCAAAAAAAAAAACGACTTTTCATACAAAACTCGATTAGCTGTTCGGACATATGTATGGAGAGTTGATTTTTTTTTGTCCGTTATCGGAAATGTCGTAGAACAAATGTTGTTGTTTATGATGTTAGTAATTTACTCCTGCGAGGTTGTTGGTGTTTGCAAATAACCCTGTTTACATACAAACATAAACTCACGCTTTCTTACCATAATGGTGTGTAGAAACCACAGAACACTACCAGCTTCCGTACTTACATACTCCTTTAACTTGGTCCACGTTCATACATCTTTTAAAACACGCACGTCTGTTGCAAATACTATACGCACCTGGCCGACTGTAGAACATTCAATAAGGTCAGTGTAATTTCTTCTAAGGAGTCCCTCTCGGCGCGGCGTCTCAGTTACTGTATAGCCACTCTGACGAAGGAGTACCTAAATGGTGCTTTTTTTTTTCTAAATGCAAGTCATTTAGTCCCCTTTATGCCTTTTGTATAAGTAAATGACAATGATACGCTGCATGTCGAGGGTTCGATTCCCGCACGGAACTAATATTTGTATGGCCTACAAGTAGTTGTTGCGAGTCCGACTGTTTGTGAGTTTAAATGTTTACACATGTTCACGATACAGGAGAAATTCCTAGTGTGGGGCAACGTTTCTATGAAAAAAACAGCAAATATTGACTTTCATTATTTCAAACTCATGCGTTCCTTAATCGTTACCAGTCAATATTGCCAATACCTACAAATCTAACAACTACTAATCATTTATCAATAATACAAGAAATCCGCGTAAAATCCCGTCACCGCACCAACCGCGCACGATTAGCATCGCTGTGCGCGGCGCGGGCGCAGTTCCTCACACATAAAACTACAACTTTCTATGACAAGCAGTGCATACGTTCTGTTTCTTTCATTGCTAGTTCTGGACAAAAACATCGGGTTAGTCAAGTGCTAAGTAAAGACGTGTGCACGCGCTTACAAAACTGTTGGGTAATGTGTTTCCCGAATATGAGAAGGCTGTTTCCTAGTAATTGTGGTCAATGCGTAAGATACAATGACCCATATTTTGTTTGGATGACGCATTCTTTAATATTTCATATTGTACGCTGCGGTCAGCTCTTCGACATTTTTCTTTTGTGATTATTTGAAATTTCTCTAGCATCGTGTTTGCGTTAATAAAGAGTCTCTGGATTCTAACCCGTAGGTACAGGTGTTAACACTGCCTTCAAAAAGATGGCGCCGATGCGTTCTAACCTTTAAGGAAAACAAACACCATTAATCCCGGTATTCGAAATTAATCTCGCAACAGTATCTTTAATCTGATTTTTAGGATAAAGAGCATCAGCTGCTGGTTCACAGGACACCTCTCAATGAGAAGGAGTGGGCTGTACTGTTATCCACCACGCGGACCCAGTGAAGGTTGGTAGCTGTCATACGTCTTCGAATTTTTGATACTAGGACATGCCGGATTCCTCACGATGATTTCCCTCCTGTAGAGAGCAGTGGTGATGAAATATATCACACAAAATTTAGTAATTAATTCCTTTTAAAGGTTCAAGTCTAACTTAGTTCTTTCATGAGTCATAATGCGTCTGTCTACTTACTAAGGCCAGTATTTCTCGTACCATCAATCATTTGGGCGTTGACTGCACGCATCTGACTGACATGTGTGTCGCGTGCAAGTCGCGTGCTGCGTGCATGCTGCTCGCGTGCCGCACCATACGTCCGCGGTGGTTACATGCGGCAGCGGTGCGGTCCGCTGCCATGTAACCGATCCTACACGGATGTTGGCTGCGTGGATGAGCCACATGGTGTCGACGGCAATGTTACTGTCCTGTACAGTTGTTTTACCGTGTCATTGTTTACCAGTGATATTTAATCTCGCAAGGTTGCTGTTGAGTAACCATTGACAAGTCTCTCAAAATCAGTGATTTTTATAAACGATACATTATGATTGTTGCTGGGTTGCTTGCTGTCAGAGGCAATATAAGTGTGTAAGGACTGTGGTAATTGTAATTGGTGCGGTTTGTTTAATCTGTTGTTATTTTCTTATGACACGCTGTGTTGTTTTATTATGTTAGGTTTGTTGTTTACTGATGGAAAGGTACAGCCGTCCCACTTTACCCCTCTTTCTTAGTAACCTTAGTAAACTACAAGAAGTGGCACACTGAACTCTTTCATATAACTGAACATCTATGTCTGATCGTTGCTGGCTGTCTCTCGTTGGCGAGGAAGCACAGCGTCTGATTCCGGTTCAAATCCCGCCTATACCTTTGGTACGACCTAACGCCCAAGTGGCCCACGATGACCTCCACCTTTTATCACAGTACTGTTTTAATCTTACTTCAATGTTAGGAAGTGCTGGCGCTAGACGTCCTGTCCTATCGCTCCATCTCTCTGTCACTGACACAAAATATTACTGCTACATTAAGACCTTTCCTGAAACCTATCACAGCGTTAATTGTGAAATCCAAAACATCAGGTTATTGACCTAAAGTTCTTTTTAGATAAATTTGGTGTTTTCAAATGGTTCATAGTGTTAAAATCTATATTTTCTTTATCTTCAATGGAATAGACAGTATTGTTATTATAATTATATCGAAATTCATGTTACGATAACTTTATGATATTAATCAATAATCGCCGTTTTTTGATATATTGCAGCAAATTCAAAGTAATTTTATTTGTTTCTGAGTATTTCGTCGTATAGATCCTGTATGTCTCCAGGCGAGTTGATAGTTTGTTTTGATCTCTTTTCCGAGGCTGACGGGGTTCTTCCCGTCATTTTCGTTCGTCCGATTTTTTTTTGTTCTGGACCAAGTTCCAAACCTTTTTTTTTTTTGAGCTCGTTTCGTTGGGTCCTGCCAGAAACTGTGATTTATCACTCAAAAAAAACTTTTTACGTTTTTTCGCAGAGTCACTTAGTTTAATGTACATTCAAGCCTGGTTGACGGCTTCGTGATGAGTGCTTTTACAACTTGTATGCTATTAAATTTTATTGGCCAGATGCTTCACCATTTCCAGGACTTCGACGGTGGTCGCTTTGACTGCAGCTTTTGGTACACAAAGGGTAGCTTAGGAGATGAGAAGTGGTGTGCGATGCTGTTTTAATATATACATTTTGAATACATGAATAGGCGTGTTGATAAAGTAGTATACTGACGTGTTATCATCGACGTTGTGGATGGTGATGATGCTGGGCGTGAGCGCCGAGATGATCAGCCCCACCGGGATGAACGCAGTCACCAGACGCAGTAGGTTCTGCCACGGGTTCACGCTGGAACAAATAGTTAACTTAGGTTATTATAAACGAAACATAGCATGTCTAACCGAAGAGATAGGGAGAGGTGTGAAGACCCACCGTTCGCAGAAGTAGTACAAGCCTTTTCCCACCAACCGGGCGCATCCAAACTACTAATATCTACTGAGAAATTCCAGATGAAAAAACCCCAATAACACTTTGCCCGGTCTGGGTATCGATCCCGTCTTACCCAGCAGTAGCGTTCTTCAATTAAAATAATATTAATGTGCCTCTATCACGCGTATGATTGAAAGATGAATGCTGTTATTGATCTGTTACGAGACATTAGAGACCTCCCAGAGCTACCCAACAGAAAACAATAGAAAGTGGATCTGGTACCACATTACACAGCTCCTGCGCCATAATCTATATCCATACTTCCATTTTAATATTAAAACATTCGAAAGTAACTCTGTCAGTCTGTTACTTTTTCACAGGCTGTACGGATTTGGATGAAATTTATGGGTAAAAACAAGTAGACCACGACCTTTTTCATCCCGTTAGTACGTTACCGTGGAATTATTCCCGAGCTTCGAGCAGAAGTCGCGGGTAAAAGCTATTATAGAAATCTTAATAACATAGTCTATAATATAATAGTCATTTACTTTATTTATTTCTAAACAAATTTCATACATTTTTAAATATTCCTTAAAAAAAAACAATAAACAAACGACTTAAAAATATAAAAAGTTGTAGCCCACCAGTATCGGGGACAAGGTCCAAGCTACCGGCGCGCGGCAGTCAGGGCTCCAGAGAGAGGAACCTCCTAACAATACGAGCCGTGTCCAGGAGTACCGCTTTCTGGATCAAGCCTTTGAACCAGCTGCCTAACGAGAGCCTCCTCAGGTATTCATGGAGGCTCTTGGCAATCAAATCATTGGCTGAAACGACTACCGGCATAATGATCGCTGAGTTCACACCCAACATGTCGACAACCTCGCCAGCCAAGTCAAGATACTTGATTTGCTTATCTTTCTCGGCTTTCACGAGATTCTCGTCATGCGGAACCTTTATGTCAGCAATCATTGCGCGCCGTTGTGATCGATCCATCACCACTATATTAGGTTTATTGGCTACAATAGTCCTATCAGTGATGGTGGATTGATCCCAGTACAATGTGAAATTGCCATTTTCGAGAACTGGGTCGGGCACATACTTACGATTCCACAAGGCTGTATTTTAGAGCAAGTTGCTGATGGATACTCCTGGCTACAAAGTTTTGTCTATGCAAGTACTCTCCGTTAGCTAGGCGAGAACACCTGGAGATAATGCGACGGATTTATTCACCTGGACGCTGGCATGCCCGACATAATGTCAACCGTGTCGTCCTTCACAATTTTTCCGGTAGTTATTCGTAATCATAACTTCATAAATAATTGCACAGACAAAATCTTCGGCTTCCCCAGAACGTAGCCAGGTTACGGACGCTGATAGGTCTACATCGGGTCCATGTAGGGCCCGGTAAAAGCGTCCGTAAAGCTACTTACTCTGCCAAACCTCCCAGCGGTCGTTAATGTCAAGCACTACAGGTTTACGCCAGTTCTCTTTAGTCAAAGAGAGTGGAGTGAGGCCCTTATCCACCGCTACCGCATCTCGATGTATCCCCACGTCGGTTTCTAGGAAATATTCCCTGAGACTGCACATCTCGCGATTGTCTTAGCGTTTATAAAGCCTAGCCTCGACCTCCACACCTCCGCGGGATATACAGTCTCATAAACGAAGAACGTGGGTGATGCATTCGATATGCCGTCAACATTGTACGGACCCTCCTATCCAGGGCGTCTAGTTCTGTTTGAGTCTATTTGAGTATGCCGAAAGAGTACATCAAAACTGGTTCTTATTTATTTGTATTTATTTACCTTTCGCAACAACTACACAAGATTTGAACAGATTATTAAATTAAATAATTGCTTGCGTACTAACCTATTCCTACATTTTTTGGTAGGTTATATCTAACGAATCTCAAAACAGTGAAGGAAACCGGCAAGATCTAGACATGAGACATTTACCAACCCGCACCACAGAGAGGAGACCTGTGTCCCAGCAGTGGGAACATTTGGTTATATGCTGATTATATATTATGCAAACAGTGTAGCGTGGTAAACGCTTCGACGCAACTAGTGTGCACGAACGAAAACCCAACACATACAAACTACATTCTATCGAATCGCAGCTCCTATTCAGGGTATCGATCCATGACGTCACAGATTCGCAAGGGAAGGCGTATTTCAGCTGCAGTTTATAAGACTCGTTAGTTCAGTGGTCAGAACGCCAACTTGACTGGATAACGGTCGTCGGTGGTCGGTGGTTCGAATCCACCACGAGTTGTATCTTTTGATGTCGATTTTAATTTCTGGCGATATTTTGGTATGATTTTCATTGCTTTCCTACCCTATGCCATGAAAAGTTTGCACTGGCGATGGCGCGGCGACGGCCCTTAAAAAACTTTATTTATATGATACTGCAATTGTACAGCCACCCCTATCGATCGCTGACGTCACAGACTCAAAGGGGAGGGCGGATTTCAGCTGCACTAAACAAGACTCGTTAGTTCAGTGGTCAGAATGCCTGCTTGACTAAAGTCATCGATGGATCGTATCCACCACGAGTTGTATCTATTACTTTGTATTTTAATCTTTGCAGATATTTTTTTTTTGTGGAGGACTTACTTAGGTATTCTAAAGGTCAAAACAGGAAAACCTTTAAAAGCCATGAAGCTAAGGCACTGGGCCTTAACCTTTATTATATAGGTTAATAAACAGACTGCTTGCTGAGATATTTTTAAAACTAGTTGATCTTTCGTTCATAATTATGTTATGTTATTAGTATTCCAGAGGATACAAAGTATCAGAGAGGGCCCAACAGCGCCACACATGGTTCGTGAAACTGCTAGGGATGCTGCGAGTACAGTTAGTTTCGTTGCACCTTCATAGATGGCTATCCTGGCGTTTGATAGCTTTCTGCGTAGATGGTTTTCGTGTCATATAGTCTGCTTGCAGTTTTAGTTTAGTTGATATTTAAGAGAGAGTTTCATTTACTTAATATATATTTAACTATACTACAAGTAAACAAAAACAATCTGGCAACAAATTCTTATATTGTTTAAAACGTAATTTCTTTGAGTCCCATTGATCCTAAATTCCTTATTTCTAGCCTTATCTACAAATATCTACACAATTATATTTTCTCTTAAAAAAGCCTTCAAAAAGTTAGTGGAGCGTTTAAGACTACATAAAGATGTGGAAAATAGGAACATTTGGAAAATAAATGATCACCGAAATATAGAAAATGTCTGAACGTTTCACCCTTGTCAAAACAAGTTAGATTTTGACAGGTGAATAAGCCTAAGATTTGAAAATGTTGCTGTAAATACTTACTGCTTGGAAAAACTCAAGACTCAAGTTTCTCGGAGAAATTGTAAAGTTGCCATGTTAGTTTACATCACAACAGTCAAAACACTGGCAGGCAGACCCAGGGCGAACAAACTAAGTTTTTTAAATTATAAAGTACGACACCAGACGATCTCTGTTTTGTGCACACTTTTTTGTCAAGCTTGTTCAACTTCAATAGTCCAAGCCAAAAACTTCTTCTTCTGCTACTCTTTCACGCAAAAACTAGTTTCTGTCATTCAAGCGGGTGAAGCTGCGAGTAAGAGCCAGTGTAGTCATATAACATTATATTAACCAGTGAGCAGCGCGGTGGTCTCAGATCGACTATCACATTGCGTACGCGCATCTATCTCTATTAGCGTTTAGGATATCTATCAATCGTTGCGATCGTATCGTCTTTTTGATGTATGTGTTGGTTGTAGATTCCTAAGTTGGATTTGTGTTTTTTTTTTTTAAATAATCCCTTCGGTTTTGATTAAATATTTTTTTTTATTTTGTACACTCATTTGTGGGTATTATAAAAATTTTGCTAACCCGTCAGTCACGCCTCAGTGGGCCCTCAGTGCGGACGTCAAAGGCTGTTTAACTTACACTATTTTTCAGTCATCTTTACGTATTGGTTTGAGCTTACGCTGAGCGTACAGACCTAAGTTTCAAATTCTTTGAATAAACGCAGTATAATTTATTTGTCGCTTGCTCTTACACAAGAAACAGCTTGTACAACATGTAAGTACTTCCTAGTGGTGATAAATTTTCTCACAATATCTCGTCGGCTTGTTGAGACACTTGTCACAATGTGGTGACACAGGGGCAAGTTTTCACGTTTTTGTCTAGTTTGTGACACAATATGTACGACAGTAACGACGGTTGCTAATCACTGGTAATGGTAATGTTTTATGTTCGTTTACTTTTCTCTCACGGGTACTGGTTGATGTGAGTGCTTTATTGTAACTTGTTATATGTTTTACGTAAGAGGTTGGAGTATTTACATGGGTAGTAGAGGTTTCTAGTAAACAACTCGTTTATTGGCGGAGCTGTTATTGTTACTTGTTTCTTGTTGTTTAAACATTTACAGCTAAATCTACGATTCAGTACAATACATAGCAAATAACAGATGCATAAAGCAAAACTGCTGAACGTAAGATCCTGGGTTCGATTCCCAGGTAGGAGAATGTGATATTAGGTTATTCCATCTGAAATTTCTAAGTACCAGTCATAGAGTCTGGATTTGTGCCTCGTTGATGGGAATAGGTTGGCCCCCTATTACGTAAACTCTGACTGGCATGTAACACTCATTCATGCGAACCCATTCATTATTTTATAATTCAAGTGATATTAATATAAATGAGTAATTACCATTAATGTGTGTTAACCAAAGTGCAGTCAGTGAAAGGATATTTGCGATACACGGGGGTCACGCGTATGTCGACAAGAGCATTGTGAATACAGAAGTACCACTTGGGACCAATCGTGAGCTACATGCTGGAGAAGATTCGCGCATAACCAGAATGAAAGCAGTGGTGGACCAGCGGTAACGGCCCCGACTTACGAACGAAATCACTACTACCTGGATAAATTATGTATCAAATAAAATATAAAATAAATATTCTATGTAGAATAACTTATTTAGAATTAAAATATCACTTTGCCTCACTGTACAAATGGCATTGAATTGATAGTAAAACATCTGGTATTATCCTTCGGGCCGAGTCTTACCGGGTCGACTAGGCCTGGACCCGTGGGGACGACCCCGGCCAGGCGCATCACTTTATGTAATTTATTTCATCACCACTGCTCTCAAAACGTTGACGGAAACGTGAAGGAGGATCGTAAGGACACCGGCATATCCTATAACCAAAATTCGCATGTATGTAATATCCACCAACCCGCACTGGGCCCACGTGGGAGACAGTACGGCCCACTCGCTCTCACAGAGAGGAGGCCTGTGTCCCAGTAGTGGGAATATTATGGACTGATTTTGCAGAACAAAAAGCCGTAAAAACAAGCATGCTTATGTACTGTTGTAAAGTAATGATAGGAGGGTTTTAGGGAATTTATTGATGACAATAATAAATACTTACAGTGAGGAATAATTTAAAGAAATCACAATAAACCACTTTTACTCTAGCGTCCGTCTGTTTAACAGATCAACTACTAAACACCGGAAAATAACTGGTATCATGTGGCGCATCTGTGATGAAACTGTTTAGCTTGATTGCTTCAGGTATTTTGCCTTTTTAAATGTAGCCAACTTTGGGGGTTCTTTGTTATTTGCATAATGTATGGATACTTGCCATACATCATCTGCCGCCTTTTCCCAAAGAAGTCGGCTTCCAGGCTAACCGGATGACGTTGAATACCAGTATTTTACATAGAGCGACTGCCTATCGGACCTCCACAACCCAGTTACTGGGTAAAACAATACTCTCTTGGTAAGAAAGATTGTCTGACTTTCGGGCCACTACCTGTAACCACTGTCAAAGATCTACAAATTTTAATGATAGCCGGGACCAACAGCTTAACGTGCTTTTCGAGGCACGGAGATAACTCGGTATGTAATGGACGGTTACCCATCCACGTACCGACCTGTACAAGTGTATATTACACATTTGACATTGCATATTTTATTAACAAACTAAGCATATTTTTGTTATTCAACAGTATTTAGTCATCGAGCCATGGGAATGACCCTTCTGAGCATATCTGTTGCTAACGTGACACTGAGATTGCCCCAACAGCTTTCCACTTTCTTACATTGTTTTTAATAATTATTTACTCAAGAATGTGTTTACACCCTCTCCGAGACATGGCAAGGTAAAAGTTGTAAACATGTACAAGTGTAGGTCACACTCGTGGGCGGTACTGATTGACAGATCGGATTCGCATTCGATTTCTGCCCCTGAATTCGTTCTTAAGATACTAATATTAATTTTACATCCATATTCGTAGCCACACAAGTTTTACATACAGTCTTCTTGGTTGTTCCCAAAGATTAGTTTGTCATGAAGACTAACCCTTAGCGTTATTCTATATTTAAAATATAAGAACCTATGAATGTAACTTTGAGACGTTTCCTCTGGAATAGGAATCCGCACACTATTGTATTTTTTAAACGTGAAAATGTAAGTAATTTTTAGTTATTTTTATTTTGTAGCGGCACTACAAAAAGTACTACAGCGCCATCTATGCCACATATGATGAACTAAACATTGAAATACATCTAAATCCTACATCGCGCAAGTAAAGTTATCCGCGACTTAAAGACTATCTAGAAGAACCCGAACAAATGTCAGGCAGTAGCCCACTAGACATAACACCCGTATGGTCGGAGGATCCTCCCTTTTCTATGGGGATGAAGAACTTTACACCCTGTTCTTAATACCCCCAAAATTTTGTTGCTCCATCGTTTGACTGTAGAATTGGTGTTGCAAGGGGGGAATAGTGTAGACTCTACACTATTACCCTTCAAATTCAACCTGCCCTTCCCCTGCGTTGACGCACACATTTTGTAGTGACCTCACTGTTATGATGAGATTTTTACTGATAGCTTCTCTTTATATCTTAAATCTGCTTGACTGGGCCTATTTTTTAAATCATTATTTCTCTCATCACACTAACACCCATTTCATTCTCGACCTTTAACCTATCACACAATCAAATTAAGTAATCAAGCCTCAACCAACCGTTTCTTAACCGCATGCTCCTTCTCATCCTCATGGTACTCCAGACCAAACTCCTCATCACTGTGGGGCTTCTCCTTGAAAGCGTCTGGCGACTGGTACAGCCCCCCTGCAGGAACCTTCACGGGGACCTCGACTGTCGGCTTGGACTCCATAGATTCCGTCCATCCCTTGGTCTTCGTGTAAATGGAGTCCTCGAACTTGTATGGAAACTCTTGGTGCGTGTAGTAGAACTCTTTGGGTATCTTGTTGTAGGGTGCGTGATGGGGGTAATCGTCTTTGATTGAGCTGTGGAAGACGAAGAAATGCGTATCATTAATCATGATGACTTTGAAACCAGTGGTACTAATCAGATATGTATATTCATGTAATTTTGGTGCAAAAGGCCGCATGTCAGTGGAAACACTTTAGTAACCACTGACATGCATCCTACCGTATCTACTTGTGAAAGAGACGGTTTAAGTCGTATCATACCTTTGGTATTGTGACAAGCAACATTATACATATAGTCGAAACAGTGTTTAATTCACGAAATGTCATCAACAAAACTATTTGAGGTTAGTATTATTTAGCATCTAAGGCAAATTCACCCTTACCTTATAAAACCACTCGCCGGCTTCTTCTCAACCGGCCCAAACACTGGTTGCTTAATAACTTCAGCACTATCATCATCAAAGAAGCTTCCTAAATGTTGACTCGGCTTGAAATCCTTCAACGATTCCTTCTTCTCTTGTCTTACTTTAGTATCAGTCGTATTGTTCTCATCTTCTGTAAGATTTGATGGCGCGAAACCAGATTCTATTTTCCATGATTGTGAATCTGGTTTGGATTTGGTCTCTGTTTTGTTGAGTTTATTCCCAGTATCATTTATTTTGGTTTCTGTGTTATTGATTCTTGCTTCCGTACCATTAAGTATTGACTCTGTATCATTAATTTTTGTATTTGTATCAGTAGGTCTGATTTCTATATCACTGAATCTGGTGTGGATTTCATTTCTGGATATTGTCTTGTTAAAGACTGGGTATAGCGTTGTTATGTTGTTGTTTGTAGTAGTGATGGGATCTGTGGCGAAGGTTGCGACTGAGATGATGAGTAAGATCCATGGAGTAAACTGCAATGCAAAAATGATTGGTTTGAGTTTAGTTCATGTTCGTTAAGTCGTAAGATATCACACGAAAGTTCGGTTATTATGTCATGATGCATATAGGGTGGGGATTTTTTTGGGGTGAAAAGTCACGTTTTACGTAGAACTCAATGTAACGCACTCAAAACATTGTGCTGATTGATGCGTTGAATAGTAAACCGGTCATGGCGGTATTTACAGTAAAATTATAACCTTTAAAACTAGTATTTTTTTAACTTGTGAAAAAGTTTGAACTTTGACCCCTAATATCTTCGTAACTAGAAGGTATGGTCCAGGTATAGTCCAGAGCAAGAAAATGATCACGATGACGGAGACAACAAGTGTCCTTCGGCAGCGTTAAGGGTACTTTTACACACATTAAGTAAAAGTACACAGTAAAAGGCTAGGCCAATGATGAATTATGTCATGATAATCGTTTGACCTTTGTATAATTATGTTTTCCCATATCTGCAGTTGTTTTGCTTAAAATAAAAATATCGTAACAACAAGATAGTGAAAGACGTCGAAGGGCTTTTAGGGAGAACAGACCACACCTGTTAACACCTTAACTCTTTCTTTTCGCCCATAACATAAATATGAGACAATAAACGCTTACATCATGATGTCGGTATAATACGATGGTTACAACTACAAGTGGAAGGCACTCGGCACGGGCGTGGTGGCTGCTTACGATACAGTGACAGACGACCGGCAACCGGTTGCCGGGAAAGTATTCGAGACATTGAATCAAGAAAGATAGAAGATGAGTCAATAGATTCACCCAGTTTAGGACAAAGTGCTGTGCTACTTGGGGAGACCTGTATTTTGTTTTAATGTTATATAAAAGAGTAGTAACCAGTTTCTAGAAACAAAAGCCCAAATTTGTGAACTTACATTTTTTTTAAAAATGATCGTACACTATTTTACAAAGACCATTGTTTATTTATTTTCTATCGAACTATACTTGGAATCTCTAAAAATTATAACCCTGTATTCTCTATCTGTAAACCTTTTGAACACTCTTTTTTAATAGCTAGTCTATTGTTGCTGCGATCTACATATAGTCTGGACCTTTGTCTGGATGAATATTGCCGAAAAAAATGCAACTTTATATCATCAACTCGATCTCTAATGGGTGTACCTATATTATGTTCTAGCGCGTTTGTTTATTCGATTTTCGCTAATTCGAACACGTGTCCGCAACACTTTCTTACATTGATGTCTTTTCAATTAAAAAAGCATGAATTTACCATTGGCGTCTCCCAATTTCTTCTTAACTCTCTGCCTTGATCACTGCACCGCAGCTCGCAGGTCACAGCGTGAACCCGGCGACATTGCCATACTCTATCGGTACCTTATAAAAGTTATAGTGTTGTTGCTGGGAATGTAAGAGAAACCACCATCGACTGGTTATGGCCTTTATTGTGACAACCAGAGGCCAATAAGGCGGCGGGAGGTTTGAAATAGGGACGAGATTGATCATTGTGATAACTGACTAAAGCTTAGTGTAGTTGTATTGTGTCGATAGTTCTCCAATAATCCCTAGATTACGTTTTCACTTTCGTTTAAATGCTATTACATTTGCTTATCTATTACTTAACCTGTCTATGTTTTCCTTTTAGCTACGCTACGTAAAATACAATACAATGTTATATTGCTTAGAAAAAGTTGTCGTTTCGACAATAAGCGTCTACCTTCGGAAATACGAATGCAAGGAGATATAATGTCAAAGAGCCGCTACTGCTTGTTTTGGAGAAATCGAACTTC
Organism: Noctua janthe; assembly: GCA_910589295.1. Classification (NCBI taxonomy): domain Eukaryota; kingdom Metazoa; phylum Arthropoda; class Insecta; order Lepidoptera; family Noctuidae; genus Noctua; species Noctua janthe. Next base: position 610,177 of record OU342565.1, on the reverse strand, counting down.
AAAGTTTTTTTGGAAATGTTCCACTTCTCCACCATAAACTGCTGATTTTGAAAAATCCACGCCGTTCAGGATGTTCAACTAACACTTTTCTAATAGCTCATAAATGAATGAATCCTTCGAAAACTAATTTGTTAAAAAGTACCTCTATCTTTGAGAATACAGCGACGTTAATCACCGCATCGCAAAAATAATCAAGTAAATAGTAGTAGTAGTAATCATCGCATTTCCCAATGTATCACTGTGTGGCACTCCTCTGTGTAGGGTGTCTAAATTTAAATATTTGGGACACTGGGTCACCGATAACTTAAGTGATAATGTAGACATAGAAAAGGAACGCAGGTCGCTGGCTGTCCGTTGTAACATGCTGGCCCGCAGGTTTGCACGGTGTACGAATTCAGTTAAAATCACGCTTTTTAAAGCATATTGCCAATCTTTCTACACCTGCAGCCTGTGGGTCAGTTATTCGCAGTGGGCGTACAGCGACCTGCGTGTCCAATATAATAATGCACTCAGGGTACTGTTGGGGCTGCCATGGCGCTGCAGTGCGTCAGGGATGTTTGCTGAGGCGCGGGTGGATGGCTTTGCCGCTATCGTTAGGATAAGATGCGCCTCCCTACCCGCTCGCGTTCGTGGCAGTACCAACACTATACTGGGTGTTTTCACAGATCGGTGGGAGTCCCCCATGCTGCAAAGGTGGGTGCGGCTTCATGCCGTAATTTAAATTTTTGTTTTGCCCATACTAACATAAGTTTTAAGTACATTCATTGTTAGTAACAAAATATGGACCTATTCTGAAATAAATGTTTATTATTATTTTTTTTAAATCATTTTCTGAAATTTTCTTGAAACTTCCCTTGTTTTTCGAGGCAGTTTACTCAAGGTCAATGTATGACATTTGTCGTCCAAAATACCGGAAAGACCTGGTTTCTAAAATGGTGGCAAAGTGCCCACTTTTATCAAGTTTATGACCAGAAAACAACGGTTGTTCTTGAGTAGGTAGTATTTTAATGAACAGTGGTACAGTTTTCTCTATCCACGTCTTCCTTGTTGTAGATTTTCTTGTTGCGACTACGTGATATTGGCTGCTTAACTTAATGCGCCGGATCTTGGTTGATCAGAACAGGTAAGATCTGTCTATCTGCGGTTTTTTTTAATTCTATCAGTCACAGTTTCGTACAAATCAGGGTAGGTATTTTTCTTGTTCTTTGTAACAAAATTACTACTACTAAACTTCCACTGTTATTATTGTACGGCTATAAGGTAATCTAGGTGTGCAAACGTGAAATAAATGATACGCATTATCATAATTACAACTTGAATCAAGTTTCGTTTGACAAAACGCCGCAGAACGCGAACACGCTCCTATCCACTCAATTCACTCACGCTATTGAAGCTTAGGGCATGCTCCAAGTTCTTGTGGACGTGTGCAACCAGTATAACGTCGAGTATGAACAAACTTTTAGTCACGAACACCTTTTACAACCACAGCTACATGAGACTAGAAGTCAAAAAACAGAACTTGCGACGTCATTTATTTTAACATTACAGCCTCTTTGAACCGAAGTCTGTTCAGAGAATTGGTGCCTATTGCCCCATCACTATAGATTTGACGAGCGAAGATTGTTTAAAATCAAATAAATCAGTGCGAGTGAACACTTCGAGACAAGCGAGATATTGAGTTCCCATAGAAACATAAAACCACACTTGTAATCCCAGAAGGGTTAGTCAGAGTTGTCCCTAATAATACACCCACATTTCGCCAGTTATGCTTAATTAGATGTAATATTAAGTAAATCTTTGCTTATTTTCAAATATCTGTAATTACCCACATGAAAAGAACCTACGGCTGCCAATCTATTACAAATGTCTGACACCGACGACCTCGCTATAGGTGGTAGGGTGCAGCGAACACTGTACATTGTACACTAGCTGCACAAGCTGTCAGTTGGACTGACTGCTGACATATTATGGTAATGTTTTAGTATTACTGACTGAAGAACTACTGACTACCGAGACGCCTCGTTCAAAGGAACAGAAATTGTAGATGTTCTGTTTGTAGGACAAGATTATTTAAAACTAGCTGTTGATGGGCGTAGTTTCTACTTGTTAAGATAAGAATATCAATATCTAGGATGAAAAGTAGCCTAGTTCCACTCTACAACTCGCACACTTCCAGAGGTTACGGTTCCCCGGAACCTCTGGAAGTGTGCGAGTCCGTTGCTGGGGCAAGATAGTTGGAAAAAAATAATTTAGCTGAGATACTATATGAATGTTTGCGCCCAGAGAAAGAAGAGAGACTTGATTCAGTAAAAAATAAATCAAATAGGAAATACTACGTTTACCTGTTCGTCTAGCTACGTAGTGGATGGGTAAATCACGAACACCAGCATCATCCTACTGCCATTATCCCAATTTCAAGAATCAGATCAAATAAAAGAACGTTGAATTCACTGTTGCACATTCAACGCTCCTCTAGCAACATAACACTGTTGAAGTTTCTAGAGGAGCGCATTTAGGCATTTATTTAGGTGTCATTTAGGGTTTGTGAAACATTTGACAGTAAAAAAACGTTTTTTTTCTGATACTTAGAGCTAAAATCTAAAGTCTCTTCAGGATTCAATGTGACGAAGAACTCATGTACATTAAAATAAAAAGCAATGCCGCTTGCTTCTACTTCATTTAGAAAAAAATACAAGAAGGATTTAACAATAAGATTACAAACGATTTTCTACCTGTGTCATACAAATAAACACACCTACTAGCACGTAACTGATATCTAAGGATTATAAATCAAACTAACATGATGTCACTGAAAATAACAGCGAAATGTTACACATTCACAGTTAATCACTCAGATAGTACAATCTTTTGTTATTTTCCTGTTTTATTAGCTCAGTCCATCTCAGAAGGAAAACAGTGGAGGAAAACCGAGACACCGACATAAAAATCACATCGTCCAATCCGGGTGGTGGTTTATGGCACACTAGCTCTCATAGACAGGAGGCCTGAGACCGTATCGTGCTGAAAAAGTTCAGCAGGGGGACCGGTATAGGCTGATTATGCTTGGAGGTAGGTTAGCGGTTTCTCAGCTAATATCAGTTATCAGCAGCGCATCACATATTACCAATATAAATACCAACTACGCATTCCTATTACACCTAACCCTCTCTGAATTGGTTTTTCTAACAAATGTGCCATGATTGCTTAACCGTTGAAATATTTCCTGAGACTTCAGTGTAACTATCAGACAGGTTGACTATGATCGCCACTTATGTCAGTAGCTCTGGCATTGACACGCTCGCCTGTCGGCCGGTGCCGTGGTGTGTGGGGGGAGGGGGCTGCGCAGGCGTCGGTCAGTGACTTACTGTTTTGGGTGAAAGTGAGCGCGTTATGCAACGACCACATAATGCGAGTGAGGCCGCGCCGCGAAGCTAGACTGTCACGGTCAGCCCCTCGTACCGCGCGTTCGATACACTCGCTTTTAATTATTTACAATCCCTGGGGTAGCGTGGATTTAAGCTGGCATCAATAAGGTGTTCCCTTGCGACTGGTTGAGCTCCTCAGATGAATAACTTTTTATTGATTAGAATAGAATAGGTCTTTATTTGCTTAGAATGTAGGTACATAAAAATAAGTTGTTAAATTATATAATAGGATCCGAGTACATTCTGCCTTAAAATAGCTTGCAAATGTGATACAAACTAGAGATACAAAGATGAAGATGATTTTACATGAATCTGCACATTAAGTATTACTTATTCCTTCCGAGTCATAATCTAATAATTATAATCATTTATTTGTCAGCAGTGGTCTCATCACATTCTGCCACGTGTATATTAGATAATACTCGTACATTAACCTACAGTCTACCCATCATACAGTATCTTTGAACCGTAATATGTATGTGCACTTTATTATCACAGAGTATGTGTTACTTTGCCGGCTAAAACAAAAACTACACAAGAAACGTGTTTTTCCGGCATTTTTACGGAACCCTTCGTGTTTGAGTCTGACGCCCTTCGCCTGTATTTTTTATACGTAGCCTATTTACGATACATAGATAAAAGATATTAGCGGAATCATAGTAAATGTTATCTTTATCTTGTTGTTGCCCATAACTAAACTGTTTAATACTATAACTGTACTGAACAGTATCATAGTAAGTAGCTCTAGGTAGATTTGGAGGTATCTATTCGGCGTGCTACAAGTAGAATAAAGTGAGCACTGACGTACTGTGAAGTGTGACGTAAGTAGATATTGCGTTGCGCAACTAATGCATAGAATATTACTGATATCGAGAAAGTCGAAACTTATTAATAACAAGATTATTGAATGCCAACAGATATTATTGATTGACTTTATGACAGCTTAGTTATTATAGGACAGAGAAGAATGCTCACACGTAGGTACGACCTTTCAACTACAATAGTTGGCGGGTAATGGTAGGTACTGTTCGTCATGTACAAAACCTGTAATTAAGATTTAAATAAACTCCAGGCTACTACTGAGATATTCCTTCAATAAAAACGTAGGTACCTGGGAGTTGGATCCAGGACCTCACGTAAGAAATTGCACTTGCGACTACGAGACGAGAGGAACAACAGAACGACATGGTAGTACGAATCAGTTTAATTAGGTAACTTGTTCGTGACGATAATCATTTTGTCTTTCATAATATCTGTATGATGACGTCTGTACCAGATAAATAAAACATAAGCATTGCATTTTTATGACAGCAACTACGAGAAAAGATAACCGGAACTTTCCTATTAATGGTAATGGCTCAGGCCATAAGCATACAGTTGGGTAGAAAGCAGGTGTTCAAGCCAACTCGCTGAAACAGGAGTAGACTAAGATATACAGACTAATAGAGAGAAGTATGGAAAAAGAAGACATGCTGCGCCGATTCCAAATGAATTGAGATAAGGGCTGAAGAATGATGACGGTGTTGATAAGAGTACGTAATTATATAATTTATCACTGTGCGTAAAAGAAGCGTTTACGAACAAAGTACGCAAGATATTTCGTAACATTTATCAATCATCCGTTTATGGTCTACAGACTGATCAATGATTCTCGGTTTCATTCAAAAGAATGTTGTTTGTAATTTATTCGTCCATTCACTGTTATCACCATTTTAATCCGGGTACAATAATTGATGTCCAAAATCGGCACGACACTTATCCGTAACGGGGCCTACAGAGCCTCAGGCCGCAAACGATTATTGTAGGCCCAAAAATGGTGGCAAGTTATTATGGACTAAGATTGACGTTGGAGAAGGAGCTCAGCGGTGGAGGACTAAGGACTGGGGTCATGAGATTGCATCCTGTCCGTACAACTACTGGTGGTCGATATAGTGACCCCAATACGGTATTATTTAATCTCTGTTGGTGTTTCTGCTAGTTAATAAGAAAATTTCATGTAGCTTTCATGTTTCAGCAGTACCTAAACTTTTCTAGGCTTTGTAGTGTATCGTTTTCATTGTACAATATTACTCGTTTGTGAAAGGAATTACCCTTTGAGGTAGATTGACTTAGAAACTTAGTATGATTTTATTCATGCAGGCATACTTTTACGCAACACGTCTAATCCAGCTGATACAGCGAAGCCTAAACCTTCACACGCTGATTAACCCTTAGGTCAAGTTTAGATACAAGAGATGCAAAGGTATAGGAGCAAAATGCAAATGAAAACACCTCTAAATCGTGACAAACAGCGCCATCTTATATGGTTTGGGGATCTGGCAGCTTAGTAGGCAGGCAGTTAGGCAGTTTTAGTTGTTGACGTGCTTTACCTTTGTGAAAAGCAAAAAAATCCATCTACCGGCAGCAATTAGTTGGCTCTCCCAAGTTAATTACGGTTTTATTCGCGTTGTCGTTAATATTATATTCTGGTTATACGTAGAAATATATTTCATCGAGATACACATTACAAGTTCACCATCCCATAACATCAAAGTAAACGATAGGTACATTGCAATGTGAAAGACTTATCTTAACATCACGATGTAAGATGACTTAAACCATCGTCTGATCTTCAACCACCATGGTATACGGTTATGGCAGCCATGGTAATGGTTTTAAATTAATGATGTTGTATGTTGAATGTGTAGCGCGGGCCGCACAGGTGAGGACATAGTGAAAGTCCATGAGGTGCGCTTGCGCCGCGCAAGTCGTGGGAATACTCAGATCTATACTTTATTACTGAGTATAATCGGACGGGTTGTGGGCCGATGACGTTTGTTAGACATTTTGGGAAATTACTGGTTAATTGGTCATCATCTGCCTAGCCTTTTCACAGCTATGTTAGCGTCGGCTGCCACTCCCACCAGATGCAGCTGAATAACTGTATTTTACATGGAAAGACTGAATATCTGATCTCCCAACCAAGTATAATAGCAAGTTCCGGTGCTCCCTTATTTTCGTTCGCTTGCAGGTAATGTAACAATCCAAGATTCCGTACAGAAACAAGTGAGTCTGAACTGTCACACGACAGGCGGATGCTCACGGTGCGGGATTCCCGTAACATAACAACTTGGTTGTCAGATTATCGGGCTTCTAACTACCCATGTCGGCTGTTAAAGAATAAAATAAATCTGCGAATGACAGCCGGGCAGGACCAACTGCTCTTAACGCGGATTTTCAGCAAATTGACTATTTGCTAATATGTAAAATGCGAATTTGCAAACGTAAATCTATCCGTCTGTTACCTTAACACGGCTGAACGGATTTTATATTTAGCAATATGTAGACCGTGACCTGTGTTAAGACATAGGGTCCAATGGGATCACTTGAAATTTCAAAGTGGGCGAAGCCAAAGCCAATATATATGGTAAAAAATTAAATTGGATTTGCAGAAAACGAAATATTTATGTTTTTTTTGCTAATTCTATATCTTTTACACAATTACACGCGTATCAATTACGAAATGACAAGAGATTATGATGTATCAAAACAGATTATAGCCATCACTTCAAAATCAAAAAAAAATCAAAATCAAAATCATTTATTTTGCTTGAATATGGGTACACATAAGGATGAAATACAACAAATATAGCTCAGGACCATATCCTACCCTAACAGGTGTGCAAAAACTAGTACATATTATAATTAAAATTAAAATTTAATAAATTTGGAATGTTAAAAATGAAAACAATTACATTATTACGTCAAAATTTAAGTTAATTACATTTATCATTTCAGTCAGGGATACAGAGATGTCATATTATCAATTTAAATTCTTATCAGTCAAAAAATCGTCAATTGAGTAATAACATTTATTAATTAATAGTTCTGTCAATTTCTTTTTAAAAAGTGGATATGTCTCATTTTTTATTACATCGGGTATTTTGTTAAAAATTTTCGGACCCATACATAAAATACTTTTCTTTAATAGGGCGGTATCGGAACCACTAACAATTAACAAATTTTTATACTGTCTCCTGATTGGCCGGTTTCTATTTTCGGCCACTTTATTAAAAAGATGCATATTTGATTTAACAAAGACAGCTACCTCGAAAATATAAAGTGATGGGAGTGTTAGTAATTTTAGGGACTTAAATACAGGTACGCAGCTATCTGTTACTATTAAATTGCACATAGCCCTTATACAACGTTTATGAGCCTTGAACACCTGTTCCCTCAGACTACAATTTCCCCAAAATATTAAGCCAAATCTCAAAATTGACGCGACTAACCCGTGGTATGCAATTAACCTTGTGCCCATATTTACTTTTTTAGACAGATTAAAGAGTACATATGCAGCTGCACTAAGTTTTTTGCATACTTCTTCCGCTTGTGGCTTCCAAGTTAATTGGCTATCTATCATAATGCCAAGGAATTTTGCAACTAGTACTTGGTCAACTTTTTGTCCATAATAGTGTAGACTTACTACTGTAATTATACAATACTATCTATCTATTAATCATAGTGTAGTATATTCGAGTGGGTTCACTTGCACCTAATTTGAAATATGAAAAGTCCTGACAAAACTGTTTTACTTCTTATATTTTTAAATGTAACCAATAAGTTCGGACGAGCGATGGGGCCGGACAACGGCTATACGGAAAGGTAAAGGTCAATTGTGTCCGTAAATCCATACAGACGGTGACCCAAATTCAGACAGAGAATAACTATCGAGCGATATCGAATCTTTTATCGCTAACCATCATTAAAATGACACTCCACATAACTCTGGCCAGTTTATCATTCCCCCTAACTCACCCAAGTGCCAGCAACACGGTAACATTCCGATAGTTTACGGTCAATCACAACGAATATCGATAAACATCGGTTATCGGTTTATCTTCGAGAGTTAATCTCATCTCTAACGTTCAGATAGTTCCACTTGTACCTTAATAGAGTTATTGTGTCTTTCTATTTAGTTGTAAAAGCTTTTTATTTCTATTTGTATTGGTAATGGGAATCATCTGTGAAAAGTGACCTTTTAGATTATGGTATAATATTTGAGTTGTTTATCGTTATGCAAATAATGCAAAGTTAAAATAGTGTAGTCAATATTTGGTATTTGGACAAACTAAATGTGTTTGTTTATACCGAAAAAAAAAAAATGACAACTTTTAGATATCCATGCTCTGAAGTTAGTGTTTTATGTACCTGTCGCTATAAGTCAGCAAGACATCAATAAAGTCTGCAGATAAAAAAAGAGCTTTTAGATTGCCGCTAGTAAAACTTGCACGCTTTTCTCGGCTTAATTTATCTCCTGAAAATGAATCGCAAGACTACAAAATATAAATACAAGCAGCACTTACTTACCATACTGCGCGCACTACATGTCACCACTTTCTGTTTATTTCTTTCGTTGTCTTATATTTATAATATCTGTGCGACACGCCGCCATTGTGGCGTCCGGTGAAAAGCGCGCAATTTTCCGCGCATGCGCCGTGCTCACAATGTGCAGGCGCAGGCTTCGACGCGCACTTTAATTGTTTCCACGTATGCGCAATTTTTGACGTAATGGCCATTTAAATGGAATATGAATAGAGAATATACGGTCCTTCTTTTGTTTTTTCATGCAAGTGGCAGAAATGCTAATTCTTTATCATATTGCCCCATCCATGTTATGAAGAGATTTTGTGAAAGAGCAACAATTCGGTGTACAGTAAAGTATACTTTACCTATGTTTTGAAATGGCTCTCTGAAGCAAAAGAGGAAACAGATAGGTCTTTGTAGCCCTCCGATAAATAATGTAAAACGAAGAGTAACTATTTTATTTACAAAAGTAAGGTTTTTGAGTAGTAATAAAAAGTATGTGAGTATGTGTACGTACCGTTGACTTAAAAAAAAATCTTACTACTGTATCTTCTAAGGTCACTCGTATTGATTGAATGTCGATATTTTGAGCGTTGCATGTTACCCTTGGTTCTGAATCAGTTCATCACAAATATTTGGATTGGGTCACATTCAAACAAAACTTACACAGCTATAAAAATATAATTTACTTCAGTTTTCTTAAATAATTACACTAAAAACAATTTACACTAAGGTTGCCTTCGTATCTCTCATTGATCTTGCGTAGACGTAGACGCAGCGTCTACGCAACTACTACGGTGGTTACAGTCCTTCCTCAGTTATTATACCTTTGAGCTCCTTTTTGCCTTTTCACAATTATGTTACGTACGGCTTCTAATCTAACCGAATGCACCTGAATACCACTAATTTACATGGGGCGACTGCTTATCTGACCTCCACAACCCAGTCATTTGGTAATACGACTCCTTGGTTAAGCCTGATTGTCAGATTCTCAGGCTTTTGACTACCTGTAACGTTTGTCATCTACAAATGACAGCCGGGAGCAAACGGTTTAACTTTTGAGTTTGAATCATTGTCAAAGATCTTTATTCCGTTGCCGTAAGGTTGCTAATGCGTTGCTGGTGTCAGAGGTAAAATAACTGTGTAAGGACTATTTTAAACATTGTATTCGTTTAAATTCGATTGTGTTTTGTCTCGCTCGCACCTACACGTAGTAGTATTGTGTCTTCGCATGCCGCAGCATGTGTTTGTTCGCCCAGTAGTTCTCGTGGACCAGCTCCTGTCTTCTGCTGTTCACCACTACGGCGAAGTATAGCAGGAGGGCTGGAAATTAAGGGAACGTAGGTTAGAAATGAATATTGGTTGAAAAGTGCACTGTTTGTTTGAGGGCTGGCTGGCTTTGATAGTGATTAGATACCTGCAAGTAGTTTGCTACTGCAAGATTAGCTATCTAGATGTCTTGTCTCGCCGCCCCAGATATCACAAAGGTTAGATACTGGTTATTAAGCATTTGCTAATGACTCCTAAATGTTTGATTACTTAGAGACTGGGACTGTTTTGATAGTAGTAGGTAGAAAGTGCAATTGGAGTGTTGCATTTGACATGATTGACTGACCTGAGGATCTAGACAAGGGAATCTCTCTCTTTTAAAGCGTTTGGTATATACCTAAGCCTTTCGGTAGCATTTCAATTTACTTAAAATATTTGTACAAAACGTTTTTGAGTAAGTTTACAACAAAACACCGGCCGGCACTAATAGTCTCACAGGTTGTAGGTCAGTAATTAATCACATCTTCATTTAGCTTGTTACGCCTACATACGTCACAATCCAGGTCTTTGACCTCTCAAAACAATGCCATATAATTGTTATACAAGAGTGTGGCGACAATAACAATGCGTAAGCACCTCAGCTTTGTTTATGGTCATGCGCTATGCGCGCGAAAAAGCGTGAAAGAGTCGCTTTGTGGTCTATGGTTCATTGTAATACCGCGGTGAGGGCCTTTCCTATTCATAAGATGGTGAAGGCTGTAAAAGCAAGAAGAAGACTTGTATATAAAATATTTGCTTTTAACGTGTTGTCATGCTTGAGAACTCTGCGGTTTAACACAAAGCTTTGCTGATATTAAAATGCTGAGAGAAAGTACATATGAACAAATAAGACACTATTCAACCGCAGTTGTTGGTAACATAAATAATTATTAAAATTTGTTAAGTTTACATACATGGCAACTAATTCCTTATCAGTTTCGGCTTAAAACACTAGGACACTAAAAGGACACCGTATCTGGAATACTAAGTGTATGTCTCTTCACTCAGACAATAAACTACAATAGATTGCAGGACACAAGCGGGGAACCCCGCACTTTATCTACAGAGCAATAACACAGCCGTCGATTGCAGGACACAAGCGGGGAACCCCGCACTTTATCTACAGAGCAATGCACAGCCGTCGATTGCAGGACACAAGCGGGGAACCCCGCACTTTATCTACAGAGCAATAACACAGCCGTCGATTTTAAATTGATTCAAATCAAAATACTACGACATAAAGCAAGTAAGTCAAGCATTGTATTTTCGGTTATATAAAGTCCTATTTATTTTTTCATTATTAAGTATTATCCTTAGTTCTAACATCTGAAGAGCTGTCACTGCTGTCAGCGTCATCATTGTTGTAGAATATTATGGTGTTCCAGACTCAGAACTATAACTCCAGAATCGTTTTAAGCTGGCAAAACAATTGAATGTGAACTTGTACCAAAAACTCGCAATTTAAACAATATTTATCGTTACCGTACTAAGTGTCGCTAAAAATATCATATCTGACGCGTATCATAATACAGGACCTGTGTATTATGATACACGTGAGATATACGATATGATGTTCAGTGTGTTCCACACCGTATCGTAGTGCATGGTTACAGACTTTAAGTAGCTAAGTTCAACCCGGTTCTGGTATTCCAAAAATCCCAAATACATATCTTTTTCCTTTACACATCAACAAGGTCCTAAACTAACGAGTCATGATGTTTAGGGTTTTGAGGTTGTTCTGTTGAGCTGACTTGATATTCCATAAAATCGTGTCTGAACCAAATGGCGATGCTGCGAAGAGTTTGTTCAGGTTCATGGCACAGATATGAGCAATATGTATTTAGGTTACGACGGGACTGTCATTCAAACGCATTGTATTTACAAAAGTCCCTAAAAAAGGAAGAAAAAGAAATAAGGTCTTCTTACCTGAGTAAACGAAGTATACGGATATGACCGCACTGGCCTCAGCGATGGTGTTCACATCCCGGTTGAAGGTCACCAGCACCATGCCCACCACGGTGAGCACGATCAGCACCAGCCCCTTCCACCACGCCAGAACCAGCCAGGGCCACGTGAACTGGGGCTTCCGCTGGAAAGTGATGAGAGTGAACATTGTAGTTATGGGTCGGGTGATCCCTTGTATAAATTACTGACGATCGAAGTGATATATGTAAGGAGTACTTGATAATTCTGTAGACAACATAACCTCTAATTTTTTATTTTATGTTTTTAAAAGCAAACTTCTGTTGTCTAAAGAATCATCAGATGTATTGGGTATTCATTCACTACACGATAAAGAAACAAGGGCTGTTCCCAATTCACCATTCTATCAAATAAAGCTAAACAAAAGTGTCGTTTCGTAATTATTTTGATCTGAACAAGCAACCAAAAATACTACATACCACCACACGGTAAAACGTAGACGAAGCAATAAGGATCCTAGTATGTAAGGAAGGCTAGCAGGTAATAATAATAAATGTTATTTCTTTCACAAAAGGTACTTAATCTAGTTTACAAATGAAGGCTATGAACAGTATTATGTACACAAAAGTGTTAGCATCTGGAGCCGAACTAGGAGGAACCTGTATTTCGGCTTACAGCGCCAACCCCCTCGAGTTACATTAAATAAGGTTTCTTATATGCTTGCAATACCATTGGATACTCTTGTAAAGCTTTGTTATAGTGGTCTGACCCTCTCTTTGTGTGTTATGTGAGTGTTAGAGGGTGTCTACAGTTGTGTGTGAGGGTGATATGTGGCAGTTTATGAGTGGACAAGTTCATGACTGAGATACGGTTTTGTGAGTAGCTATATAAAATAATAAAAGTGTATATTTGATGTGATTGTAGCAGGTGGCGTTCTAAGTTTCAGCCTACCCCTAAGAGAGAGGATTCTTTATTTTGAAGTATGTTAAATGGCCAAGTTCGTAGATACCATGGCCACATTGAGCTGAATCCGACACGGGTATCTTCGGGTTCTCCAAATCTTAAATGATTTTGTTAAAATGACTGAGTTTCAATTTTAAACAAATAATATCGATTTACTGCGATAATAAATCTCTTAAGTATAAATAAACTTGACAAAAAATATAATTATGATTAATGACAGTCTACAATACGTTAACAGGTAGATATACCTACATTAAATAAGACGGTAGGTACCACACCTACTTGTTATCAGCAATTCAGCATACCAACAAACATAAAAATGCAAAAACAATGTTCCATTGAAATATGTTATACCATTTTATGTATTATCAGTGATGTCACTGATAATAATGCGATTAATTATGAACTGTGTGAAGGATGATATGGCAAGAAAGGAGGTGTCTGATGAGATAATGAGTAATAGAGAAGTATGGAAGAAGACATGCTGCGCCGACCATAAATAAATACGGAAAAGGGCAGGAGAATGATGATAATATCCATATTTAAATAGTTATTCTGATTTTATCTTTCGCGTAAATTAGCAAAATTCTGCTGTATCACAGAGAAACATTTAGGTATTGTGCTTAATTCAATTAACCTTTTTGTTGGAGTATTATCTTAATCCTGGCGTGGCGTAAACAATATGTAAAATATCATTTGGTCGTATAGTAACAAAATTGAAAGTTCCGGCCAACCCAGCTAGAAATGTGTTCCAACCAATCTTGTTATTTATATATTTCATTTTGTTGAATGGTAGACAAGCAATTCTTCTCTTCTTCTTCAACCTGTCGTACCAAATCACCAACCAATCGTATATCGTTTAAAATTAAAGTTCGCGAGTACATTCAGAAAAAGCTGGCAGTTTCGTCACAACATTAATGTTTTCTTCATTGTTTGTCTTTTTATTTTAGTATATCGGTGTAAAGGACAATGTCCAGAATCGCCCTGTGCAACTGAAGTATCGGACATGCACGATAATTCATTGCCTGTTTTATCATATTTTTTGCAAATACTTTTGTAGCACGGACTAGCTGTTTGGTAAAATGAACATTAGAAGTATTTAACGCGAAAACATCCGCCATCTTTGTCAAACGTCATGTCGATGTCGTATCGAAAAAAAGATCAGGGATGCCCAATCGATTGTAATAATCGATCGATTGAATTTTAAATGACTTGCGAATGAATGTTTCATTTTTTATAATCTGAATCTCATTTTTATTTATTTCGAATAAAGTGCAAATAGAAGCTACAATATAAACATACAATCACTATATCATTTATTATTATTTCCTGAATACTTTCATTTAAAAAACCTAATAAGTATACTTTATGAATCAGGTCGTACTCGGTTTTAAATAGGTAGTTACAATAATACTCGAGTGAACAAACCGATATATTTCATTACGATCGTTATTCGGTGTTATCCAATATCGTTTAGAAAAATGTATGGTTTACTTCTAACTAAACGATTATTTACGTCCCATCCCTATTTTAGACGCCGAAAATAAAATCTGTGTTTTATTTCCAATTCAAACACAATATAAGTTCTTACTACCTATAATTGGTAAAGCTGGTTTCATAGTAAAGCGTTTAATAGCCCTGGCCAGACGCACAGGCTTGCAAATGCAGTAATAGGTGCGTTTTATAATCATGATAAATATGAAATTAAAATCTGTGTTTTATTTCCAATTTAAACACAATAAGGTTCTTACTACCTATAATTGGTAAAGCTGGTTTCATAGTAAAGCGTTTAATAGCCCTGGCCAGACGCACAGGCTTGCAAATGCAGTAATAGGTGCGTTTTATAATCATGTGATTCTATTTTAACACAAATACAAAACGTAATGTTAAATAGATTTTAGAATTAAAAGTTGCATTTACACACACGGCTGTTGTTTTTGTTTCTTAAAAATCACTCTGAGCTATGAAAAACTAAACGTAATATTCGTGGTTATGGTTCGATTATAACCTCAAAATCTAACTTTTTCTTAAATATATCTGTTCTGCAGCTAGTCCGCTACAAAAATAAGATCTTACAGGAGTTTACCAACGATCAACAACACAACACATAATTTTCCGATGCTCTTGGTTCCAGGGCGAACAATGTATGGGCGCTGAGCAATGTCCTTTCTATTTATATACTTCCCAAATTGCACGCCTTCCCTTCTTGACCTAATGATCGTATCTTCACCTAACAATGTTGCTGAGTTTGGGCAGCTGACTGCAACCCTTTCGTATCATGACCTCGTTTACCTTTCTTATCGTATCCGACCTCCGAAACTTAAGCCTCGTTTCTGTTTTCTTCGTAGTTTCAATAGCATAAACCTGGAGGCTTTGATACGCGATGCGGGTGATGTCGATTGGACTCATCTTATCGAAAGCAAATGTATCGATGACAAAGTGAACAATTTCAATGCCGTTATATTAGACCTTTATGATAAACATGCTCCTCGTCGGCGTATTAAAATTAAGCATAATCCTGCTCCGTGGATGACTCCTGAAATAAAAAATGCTATTGCATGTAAGGATAAGGCTAAGAGTAGGTACAGGCGCAGACCTACGGAACTTAATCTCACTCACTTTAAAGCTCTCCGTAACCGCTGCAATCGTCTGTGTCGAGATGCCAAGAGACGCTTATTCCACGAATCTCTCGTTAATCGTAACTCCTCTGATGTCTGGAAATTTTTAAAGTCTGTGGGTATCGGCAAATCTCCCACGAGTACCTGTAAAGATGTCGACTTGTGTGCTCTTAACAGGCACTTTTCTTCTCCACCTGTTTCTCTCGACCCAAGCGTTAAAGCTTCAACTTTGTTTGAGCTCTCTAACGTGCCGTTACCATATTGTACACTTTTTAATTTCAGTCCTGTATCTGAAGACGATGTCAAAAAATCCCTTCTCTCTATTTCCTCCTCTGCTGTGGGCCATGATAATTTGTGTTCGAGAATGATATTACCCATTATTTCAGAGCTTCTCCCCATTCTTACTCATATTGTTAATTTTTCTTTATTCTCTGGTATATTTCCGTCAGCCTGGAAACAGGCTCACATAATACCACTTCGAAAAATTAGCAATCCTTCTTCTTTATCCCACTTTAGACCCATTGTTCATGGTCAACTTTCCAGATATCTATCAGCTAATGCCCTTATTTCCCCTTTCCAATCTGGCTTCCGTACTGGGCACAGTACTGTTACTGCACTCCTGAAGGTTACTGACGATATCCGCTGGGCTATGGACAATAAATCTGTGACTGTTTTAGTGTTACTTGACTTTAGTTGCGCGTTCAACTCAGTGGATTTCGACATCCATCTTGGGATCCTTCAATCTTTTAACTTCTCTGCCTCTACGTTAGCCTGGTTTGTCTCGTTTCCACTGCGAGGATCGTCCGGAGGACACGGTGGAGCACACCGTGGAGTTCTGCCCCGCTTGGGCGGAGCACCGCCGTGTCCTCGTAGCGGCGATTGGCGGCGGCGATCTCTCGCGTCCGGCCTTGGTTCAAGCCATGGTCCGGAGCTAGAGGGAATGGGAAGCCGTCACCTCCTTCTGCGAAGCAGTCATGCTAGTGAAGGAGGTGGCGGGACGTGAGAGGGAAAGAACCTCACGTCCCAGTCGCCGCGGGAGACGCCCTGGGCGTCGGGGGTCACGTGGTGGCTCCCGGCCACCGTAGGCGCGGGCCTGTGGACGGCGAGTTATGGGCCAGCTCGCCGTCCAGCCGTCTTATGACGACAGGCCATGTCGACGGCGCGTTCGAGTTCCACGTGCGCCTCAAAGAGATGTCAGCAAATAAGTAGGGGTCCGCAAGGGCCGATGCCTGCCAGGGCTGCGGGACTGTTCGAAAGAGATACCGTGGCCCTGGAACACAAAGGGCAAAGAAGGAACATGGATGGGTTTTAGTCAATACCTGGGTATTATAATAGATGAAATCCTTTCCTTCAAACAACATATGGAAGCTCTAAATAGTAGAATTCGTAAGCTGATATTCGTATTCAAAAAGCTACGATTTATTACAGATCCAAAAGTTCTTAGACAAGTATATTTTGCTCTTTGTCAGTCAATTCTGACCTACTGTATTTCTTCATGGGGTGGCACGAGTAAAACTCTGTTATTGCCCATTGAAAGAGCTCAAAGAGCTATCCTCAAGGTGGCTACTTGCCGCCCTTTCCTTTTCTCTACCAACCTCCTGTATAAATCTTGTGAAGTACTAACAGTTCGACAGTTATTTATTATGAGCACTGTACTTAAACAACACGCAGCACTTCCATACAGCACTGAATTTACTAAAAAAAGACGGAAAGATATAGTTTGCCCTCAAAAAAGTACAAAACATGCTTTCACAGCGAAGTTTCATATGTACCTCGGACCGCTGCTATATAACAGGCTAAATGAAAAAATAAACATCTACTCTTTAAATATCAGTAACTGCAAGAAAACCCTCAAGGAGGCTCTTCAAACAATGTCCTATGAAGATACAGAGAAGTTATTACTAGTGCTTAAGTAAATATTGTTCGAATTATTGTTATTTTTTAATTAGTTATCTAAGTTAAGATAATATATTTTATATGCCTTTTTTACATAGGTATAATACATACTACATACTTACCAATAAGATTAATAAGAAAATGTGATTATTTTATCAATTAATGTTACCTCCAATCGCCTGAAACACAGGATTACCTAGTTCAGGCACAAATCATGGGTGAACTAGACATAGATTTAAGAAAAACTGTAAAAGTTGTACTTTATATTTTTGAATAAATTTATTTATTTATTTATTTAGTACAAGTCTGACACTCCCAAAAAAAGCCTGGTTTGTCTCGTATCTTCGGGGTCGCTCTCAGTGTGTTCGCCAAGAAGAGATTTACTCTGATTGGTGTGATCTTACTGCTGGTGTTCCTCAGGGCAGCGTTCTCTCTCCTCTTCTTTTCTCTATCTTCGTGAATACTGTTCCCAAAATTATCATTTCCAGCTTCCATCTCTGCGCGGACGATTTGCAACTATATCGACATTTCTTGCTGGCTGATGCGGAATCAGCAATCTGTGCCATGAATCATGACCTGGAAAGTATATACCAATGGGCTAAGTCGTACGGCTTACAGATTAACCCTACTAAGTCGCAGGCCATGATCATAGGCAGCAGATACTATCGCACTGCACTTGACTTGTTATCTTTGACTCCATTATCTCTGGGCTGCACGACCATTGCCTATGCTGAAACTGCTAAGGACCTTGGTGTCTTATTAGACAGCAATCTTTCTTGGCGAGCTCAGGTGAATGAGGTTAGTCGTAAGGTGCACTTTTCTTTCCACTCGCTTAAATCCTTACAGAGCTTCTTGCCTTTTAAAACCAAAATTTACCTAGCTCAAACTCTGATTCAGCCGATCATTGATTACGCTGATGCCTGCTATTTTGATGCCACTGAGGAGCTGTTGAATAGGCTGGAGCGTCCGCAAAATCTTTGCATTCGTTTTGTGTTTGGCCTGAGGAAATTTGACCATGTTTCTCATTTCCGTAAGGAACTCAAGTGGCTCTATATCCGTCTTCGCAGGAACACTCGAATATTATGTCTCCTCTACAACATTCTATATAACCCTGCATATCCTAGCTACTTGCGAGATCGTTTTTCGTTTACCTGTCCTTCTGATTCTCTCTCTCTCTCTCTCTCCCACCTCAGGCATCATCTTAATTTCCCAGGCGAAAGTAGTTGGAGATAAACGGACGAAGGAAAACTATAAGATCAACAGCTTTCAAAATAACAAGTTATTTATTAAAGAGACTGAAATCAGCACTTTTGAACGTCCACATTAAGTTAGACAGTTCCTCAAGCTGAGGAGTCTGTCTGCTTCCTCAGTTCGTATTTCGCACTAAGATGAATGATAGTAAAGTGATCCATTATTCATGAATTGAACTTAAAATGAGCTCACCTTAAACGCTCCATGTATAAGTAAGCTCCCTATGAAGATCTCTATGACGGCCAGTACGCCCAGGGTCGCGTAGAAGATTACCCGAGTCTGCGGCAGGGAGTCGCTCATGACGGCCATTGGAAGGAACACCAGCACTGCGCATACTGACAGGATCTGCAACGGTAACACGTTATACTGAGTGGCCACATAGTATACAGATAACCAGTAAACCAACTAAGCTCTTGTTCTGAATTCAAACGCTTTTGATTTCACAAAGAGGATTGTCAACCAAACTTTTTGTTGTGCTCTAGCTAGAGTATACACATCAAATGTAATTACTTTTATCGAAGCGATAGTTCTTACTCTTAGGCCGCTTGTACACGTTAAGAAATTTAACCGTGTCTGCTACGACAAGAATTTTGTCGGATCTAGGCACGACAATTTATTAATATTAATTCGCGCGTTGGGTCTAGCGCAGACAAGATTTCTTTCTTGGTCAGCGCCGAAGCAGTGCACACAGTTCGTGTGTAAAAATGACACGAATTATTGCATAAACCCGGCGACTTTTTTTAGCGTGTACAAGAGTCTCGAGTAAACTAGAAAATCTTAGAATTCGTGTTCGTTTTGACATAATTACGTGTGTGTCAACCGGTACCAACGGTTTGTTCCCAGTTGAAATACTGTATGTTAATACTAATATGTCTACTGTGCTGTGTTGAAGACTTGTTTGATCTGCGTGTTTGAGGAGATAAGGTGGGCTAGGCAGTTGAAGAGGTTTCGTGACGTTTGTTTGTTTGGTTTCCTTGTCCTGATTTTTCCTTTACCTATAAAGATTATCGGAATGCCCTACTGAAACAAGTCTGTGCTTGCTAGGATGTGCGATTTTGTTTCGAATCGGTGGAAGTAGGTAGCTACCTACACAAAATATAGTAAAATTATTAATTTTAGAAGTTGACTAACTGTTTGGTACCGAGGCGGTCGATAATGACAAAAATACTAATTAAAACCTAATTAGTTAATTACCTCTAAGGAATTCCAGCAGGGAAAAAATGTTACCCTTTATTACGATTAAAACTTATCCCCCAAATAATCGGAGTTCTTTTAAGTAAACGTATTTAGGTACACTCTCCTAACTTATTTTACAACTCTTTTGTTGCTGTGTTAGCTGTCAGATTTATAGTAAAATATATATTTATGAAGCTAAGTCTGTGCTAACATAATTATTGCCAATGTGTAACTAATTAGGTCATGAGGAAATGTTCTCATATCGCATTCACATGTTATATGACTGAACATTAAGTCACCAAGAAAACAAACATAACGTCATATTCATTTTTAACAAGATGACCATTTAATAAATAAAGTCTTTGTTTTAATTACGAGTAGACCAAGGACTGTATCTAGTTTACTCATGCCATACAAACGCGGGTGGACTATATTTCAGTTTACTTTCATGAGTTTCACGCGACTTTTCGTCGCGTGAAACTCATGAAAGTGGTATGGTATTTTCTTTCAGGGATAACGTCAAGAACCAGTATCCTGCTCTTCTGTAACAAACTCTCCACGCCTGTAGTCCCCAAAGAGCTAGGCATAGTTGTACCAGGTACCTTTAAGTACACCCTATTTCGCCAGTTATGTTTAAGTCCCATATAAAGGGAAGAGCCTATTGCCATCAACCGAGCACAAATTTACAGCCCAAGCCGTTTGCCCAAACTGCTCAGCAATTGCTCAGATAACACTGTACCTATATTGCGATCACCATTACGCAAGGTCACTAGGCAATGCTGGGAGATGAGAAAATAGATGCAAGATTCTTCTAAATTCTAATCTAAATGAAGAAAAGTGCAGATATATAAGAGGTCAAGGGATGTAGGAGCGTCACCATTTTAACTACATGTAATTTGATGTGATATACCTACAAAATTAATAATGTTTGTAATTAACAGCTGTTATCAGCAGACTACATGTGTTTACAATCAATTAATTCCATGCACTACTGACGTTATCTGTAGCTTCTCACTCATGCTTACATGATGGACGTACAGATTTAACGGCGTAATGGTGCCCAATGTTGTGTCTCATTATGATAGTAGTCATGGAAATTCAACAATAATAACAAAATATTCATAAAACAATATCTTTCACATACATAGTACACACAGTTTGAGAGCATTGGAGGTCCAATGTGGGGTGTTCCAGTGTGAAACCAGACGCGCGTTTTATTTTATGCAATTTTTTTCATCACCGCTGCTCACAAATGGATGAACAAAAAAATCGCGAGAAAACTCGCATGTCTTAGAACCGAAAAATAAGACTCGCACTGAATACGGTCCTCTCCCTCTCACAGAGAGGCCTGTGTCCCAGCAGTGGGAACGTTGTAGACCGAATATGCTAAATTCGCAAATACTTTTACACGTCAAAATATTTTTTTTTTTTTTAAACTAGATGAGGTTGGTGTTTCGTGCTCGACTACTCTGAGAAAAACAGCCGTAACAAACTCAGCTTTTAAAGTTTAGACATAATCTTGGGCAAGTGACATGAGGACCATACAGTATCTATGTTATTATTTAATATTTTTATACGCAAACCCTGCGTTGGGAACTACAACTGTTTTGACATGGAAAGAAAAATTCTAGTGCGAGCAGGGTTTGAACCTGCGACCTTCCGATTCAGTAGGTACACCGGACGTCTTAACCAATTAAACCATCGCACCCTGCTCACAGCTCTCGAAATTTCAAACCCTGCTCGCACTAGAATTTTTCTTTCCATGTCAAAACAGCAATATCTATGTAGCTGAAATTAGCATGATTTAATAACTTAGACAACGAAATCTTTATTAACTTAGCAGTAAATAAATAATAGGTTAGGATTCTTATTATTGGTTAGTGCACTGAACGCGAGTAACATAATTATCACATAGTTATCAAAATTGTGAATACCCTGAAAGTCTAATTTTCCAAAGAGTTAACTGAATGTGACCTTGTTCTCACTTGGACTTGAAGCAGCATACGTTTAGTGTTATCATAATGATCTAATTACCGACTTATTGCAGTAGATTGTACAGAATGTGTGACATCAGCACTTGGAAATAAAATTATAAAACTGATTTTTATCGTGCATAAGACTAGCCATTTATTGTACAAAGGACATCATCATTCTCCTGTCATTATCCCAATTTTGTAGTTGTCGGCGCAGCATGTCTGCTTCAAACAGTGCATCCATCGTTAACTTGGTGTTACTCTACTCTTATAAGAAGTTCTTTAGTAAAGTTTGAAGCTGAGGACGATTGTGCCAATTTTTCTTCCCGGTTTAAAAACTAGGAAGCTTCTCCACTTCGGACCAGTTAGTGGAGGGGTGTTTTGTCTGCTCTATGTTGTACCTACGTAACTTTTAACAATAAGTGCTAAATTCGATTTTTAAAAACGTTTTATTTACGCTAAAATTGAAAAATAGAAGAGTTAGAGTAGAGTGTTGTGTCTAACCTAACAAATTACAAAAATAATCATATAGGCGAAATAGGTACTTGCTTAATTGTTTTTTTTTTTAACTTTCCCCACACAAGGAATTTCTCCGGTATCGTGGGTGCATTTACAAACATTTAAACTCACATACACAAACAGCCAGGCCCGGAACTACCTGTAGGCCATAGAAATTTATGTTTCGTGCGGGAATCGAATCCGCGACACGTAGCGCCACAATCCGCCAATCGCTCAGTCACTGCGTCAACCAACCGTCATAATTATTTACCTAATACATGGCTTTTTAGCTTATACGATTATGGTGCTATAAATACATATAGATGACAGATATTGTTTACATTGATTTCCCAGTTGCGAAAGTGCCGACACACAAGTATTGGCTGCTTATCTGCGACTGTGCACTGTTCACGGTAACCTCCGTCCAATCTGCACTTGACTCACGTTCCTAGAACTACACTTGCCATAAATATCCATAGTTCTGCTACATCGGGGTTTAATCTAACTTATGATTGTTCTTCCTGGAGCTACTTGCTGATTAGGAAATAAAGTATATTGTAGTTTTATTAAATAAAAAAGTTATCTAATAAAGGTTTACTTTTCATGTTAAGGTCTGAAACCTAATGATCCAGCGCTGTTTTTTCTTAGCGGTACCTACTTAATAGCGCACACACAATAGTCCTTCGACAATTGATGCCGATAGGACACAAATGAAAATTGACGTAGCGGAAACCTACTTACCTAATTAACCGAATACTCTCTTGAATTGCACATTAATTAAACGTTTATAGATAGTTTGCCTAGATAATGATGATCAAATTACTAAGTACCAAGTTATTGTACAAATATCCAATTAAACATAAACGATAAACTATAATTATTCAATTAACTATTATACTACTACTGATATTAATATTCGATAAACTATAATTTGAAATCTAAAATAACGTCAGAGGCACCTAATTTAAACATGATTTATAAACCCAAATTACCGATTCCGACGTCATCTGTTTACAAACACATACAAGTCAGACACCGAATGGGAAAAACCTCACTGTAAACCCTGAAATGAAACTTATTCAAAAAAACCCACGAATACAAACAGTATACAATATCCCGATCATCTTGGTCCCCAGCTCCAGGCTGAAACAGCAGCAGCAGTTATCCACACTGAGGCACATTTTAACTGATTAATGAAACTAATTATTATGTTAATTAAATCACAAATGAGCCGGTTGTCGGCCGGTCGTGTTATTTATCGCGCGTCCACTCGTAAACTGATTAGATTCCCCCTAACTCCCGCTATCTGCTGCTAGGGTGTGAGCACCAATTATCACCAGTGTGTTAATCTTTGTCACACTATAAACGTACTTACATTTTGCATAAATACATCGTATGATATCGTCAATTTTAATATTTACAGTTTGGACGTCCTGGTTTGTTCGTGCATTTTTTTGTGTTTCACTGATTTATTTGATTATTGTTTTGTATTTGAGTTGAGTGAAACAATGGATTACGTAGTTTTTTCGTGGTTGATATGTTATGTCGATAGACACGGACATTAATTATCTACGAAAGGGCCTCTGCTACAGATTTTAATGACAACGTTTTGCACATTCTATTGAATTTCTCAATACTGCTGGTCTTTTCTCGTGTACTCGTACCTATGTCATATTTCGTCAACCATTATAATCAGCAAATTGTAGCGGCATAATTATTGTGATAGTACAAAAAATACAACAGCGCTATTTATGACCCAAATCGAGAACTAAAATTAAAAACCTAAATCTAAATAATTAAACTTTTTGCGAGTTAAGAAGATATAGATAGCAAAACCCAACAACAATTGTCGGGCAGTAGCCCACCAGACATAACACCCGTCTGGTCGGAGGATCCTCCCTTTTCTATGGGGATGAAGAACTTTACACCCTGTTCTTCGCACGTAAACATAAATAAATAAAATAAATGTCATATTCAGCACCCACCCATACCATACATTTGAGAGATATTTTTATTGCGTGACATCGGATGTCTAAAAAAACACATAGATAGATACACCCGATAACGAATCGCTCCCCCTAAAAAATTCAGTTAGTGAGATAAGCACAGGTACACACTGTAAGGTTACCGCTATTTACTGATTACTACCGCGCGAGCGCAGGCACTTAGATATGAAGGGAAAAATAGACCTTTATTTTCAGAATTGGGCCACAGGGTCATCTCAAGCAGAGGGTTATATTTTCCGCATCGGGTACTCATCATCGTTTTAGTTAAAATAAGCTCACTGCTGAACAAAAGCTTCCACCAAGCATCGCGACATCAGCTCCTGCGGCCTTCACCAAGTCGTCGTTGCACATTTGATTGTCGGCATCGGCACGTGGTCACCACTACGGATACATTATGACAGAAAATTGACTAAGGGATTGTGAATGATGATGTATCCTAGAAGATTGGCAGCAGTCCTTACGAATGCCAGCAGGAAGTGGGGTATGCATCCATTCATCCTCATGTACCTACGTATTCTTTAGTCACTGACGACTGAAAGACGCGAGGGGAACCAAGGAGCTACTACAGTTACCGGTGGGATCGGCGGGAACAACAAATTACTACACGGTGCTAGTTCTTAATAAGGAAGTCGCACAAATAGTCCGTGTGGAAGTAGGTCTGTAGGTAAAGCGGAACTGTCGAATAACACTCGTTGCATTCACAACTGAACATGTTTCGTCGTATACGCATACTTTGACGTATCGCGTATAGTATTCAGTTGTACGAAGTATCTAGGTACGTAGATATCGTATTAGATAATTTATTTTGTTCTATTATCGACAAATATGAATGTTTCACGTTTGCTGTGAATGCAAACACGTCCTAAATGCCCTTCAGTTCACTGGATGACTGCATTTGGAGAGCTAACAATTGGTGAAATAATAATAAACTTTATTAGATGTTACTTTACATTGGTGTATCAACATCCATCTGTCGGTCTGGGGTGACACACCGATAGACCTTGACTTGGATTAGGCCAGAAGATGCTTTCCATTCCAGTAGCAGGTACATACAATCCTGAAGCATCACTTCGCCCTCCTTGCTAAGTCACAGGCCACAGCTAGTACAGTCACGAGCACCAATATGTAAACACTTAACAACTTTAAAAGTGTTTTTCTCTTACTGTTCTGATTAAAATATCATGTTGTAACGAAAATAGTATTCTGGAACTCATATTTTTATGAAAAAGATCCTATCTCCAAGTTACAATCGTTATTTCTTGCGAAAATTGCTTTTAAATTTAGGAAAGTGTTTACATATTGGTGCTCGTGACTGTACCTACAGTACATCATTCTGAAACCCCCACATATAAATTTTTCAACGGATATCGATTGTCATGATGTTCTGAATACGTGGCTACCGTTTTGGCGGCGGTGTCCCTGCCACCCTGTATGTCCTGACTAGAATTCGTATGGAATGCTGGTGAAGATAAAACAGAACAGTTTTAGTAATCGATGCGATAAAATTCTCATTAACCTCTAATTGCATAGTTCATGCGACGTCTAACTTATCGTTTTGCTCTTGTATGACATCATAAAAATACTGGTAGTTAGGTTATTTTCCTGCTCCATAGGTCGACAGGTCTATCGATAAGTCGTAGCAGCTAGCGGAAAACTTAAGAAAACGCAAAGAAAATATTGAGAACACCTTAATTTTAATCGCCCGACTTATCAGTTTAATAGAACAAATAAAAAACAATTAGAGATAAAGGCCGCACCACACTAGTGCAACGCTATCAGTCGCGAAATCATGGCCGCCACGATACTACAACAATATTACAGTGATAACGTACCCTTGAAGCCGAGCGAACGTGATCTCTACGATTAATAATAGCCCACAAACTCCGATGTTTTATAAATAAATCGCCGAATTTCTAGGTTACTAGCAAAAAGTGCAAGATGGGTGTGCCAATGATCAATAAATGTTGTTTCTGTGCCAGTTTACACACGGGAACCTTGATCATAGGATACGTGTACACAGTAAGTTTGTTTTTCTTTTATTTCCATTTTGACAGTTCTGTGGTATGAATTTTCTTTTCAGCCAGAAACAGATATCGCAATTTTGACATTTCATTCTGTTAACAAGCGTCGTCTATCTATAAATATACCTTAATAGTAATAGTAGGTACAAGTGTAACTCATCTTGTAGTATTTACTATTCATAAATGACGTGAAGTCGTAAACTGAAGAATTTCAAGGTAATATTCTCGTAGCGCCTGATGTTTTCCTCCTGTCACGATGTTTTCTCCCGCACGTAATACATTTATTGCTATACTTTACACGGTTCACGAGATAGTATATACTAGAAACTTAGTCAGTCAGTCAAATATAAACGAAAAACAGCATCTATATGTGATACAATCTAATAAAGTCTAATTAAATGCACCGACTTACATTACTTACGTTCAATATTCTTCGTTATAGGCAGATAAAACCACCAAAATAACTAAACAGTAATGAAGCTTTGCGTCTAATCTTATCATAGCTTAGTACTATGCCATGTGTAACGCGACGCACTTCACATTAATCCGGGATTGTGACTAAAAACCAGGACTTAAAAGTTTTTTCATCATTTTTCCTCAAGAGTGAACCGAAACAATATTTGTCGAAATCTTTTGAATTATAAGTTGTCCACCCTTTGGCATCCTTATTCCTTTCCCATTACCGATTTCCTATATGCCATTTTCTAGAACATAATCTGACGTAATAATCTTGCTGCTTTCCAGGTATGGGCGCTGATCGAGCTAGCAATATACTGCCTCCTCGTCACACTAGCGCCCCTAGGCAAAGATGGCAATGTGTCAATACACAAATATGTGCTGTACATTACTGCAGCAGTCGTCAGCGGGACACACCTTATATGCTCTGCGCTCCTGGTAGTCGCTGCTTATAAGGTAATACATCAGCGTCACATACACTACTGTGAGTCGATCTACTTAATACCTAGAATATTGTAGGTTCATAGCTGATGGCCAGGTCGTCAATTTCCTGCTCTTATCCTAATTTATTAGGCTGCAAGGCTGTTTGCAAGGCGATATGGTGTATAAAACTCAGAATTCATTAAACCCAACATCTCCAGTAGCCTATAGACGAGACTCTACTTTATTTATTTTATTATTTTATTTTATACTATTCGGGAAACTTACAGCTAATATAAACAATGTTCTTAAACAATAAGAATTCGAAAGCCATTTACAAATTTCCACAGATAAGCACTTGAAACAAAAAACACCATAACATAAATTAAACAAAAAAAAAGCGATCTGTTAATAAAAACAACAAGTAAGCACAAGCACAATCACAAGCTATTACCAAGTCAACTGCGACAACTTTTACTATGGGCCAACCCTAAAATCGATTTTCAGATTTTCAATTAATCTAATGGCATAACTCCTTTGTATATCGGCTGTAACATTTTCAAGGCTGATCACTGATACCCGTATTACTAATTATCACTCAAATTGAGTTGTGCTGTCCTTATTCTGCCTGCTTTACTTCCAAATTTCCAATCGAGCCCAAGAGCAATGCAGATGCCAAAAAAATTGATCTATCTGGACTATTTCGCCCTAATCATACACTAGTTCTCACCAACCAATCTGTTCCAGAAAATGGCATCCCTGACGCTACCGTGGACAATAGTGACAGGCATCATCACGGCGATATACTTCCTACTGTCCTTCACTGGGGTCAGCCTGGTGCTGCAGGACGAGGGCGAGATGCTGGAGGTGGAAGCCATCATCATATTCATTCATCTCGCTAGAGCATGTGAGCATCATTCTTGCTATTCCGCTTGCTTTCTTATGAGAAGAATGGAATACGGTTTCGTAAAAAATGGAAAAAAAAAAACTAACCATTTGGAGACGTAGAGAGTCGACGGAATATAGTATCACCGGCTTCAGTCAGCCCTGGGTAGTCAGGTTGAAATATATGGTTATTCTACCATGCTCTGATCTTATTGTTCGTGAATAAATAATTGGGGAGCTGCCATAGCTCTACAAAAGTCTAACGTCAGCCTTACTCCTAGTGTGATGTACAAGTATTAACCGCCCCGTTGGTCTCGTGCTCGCAAGCGTGACTGATAAGCGTGGGGTCCTGGGTTCGATTACCAGGTCGATCAAAGTGTTATTGCGGTTTTCAATAAATTAGTAATTTCTCAATACCTGGCAGCCAGATGTATGCAAATTGGCGGTGTGATTGATACCTCGTATCTCGTATCTTGCAAAGCACGTCATACCGTTGGTCCTGTGCTTGATGTGCCTTCGGTCGAGTCCGGTAGTGAAACATTTCACACAAAACTTTAGTTCGCGGTATTAAACAGTTTTTATTAATTGATTCACTATGTTCTGTTTCAGTTATCTCAGTGTACTGCATCATAGTGGTTCATAGTCGCCACAAGGAAATAATGCACGCAGACGATGAAAGAAGATTTCAACATTCTGCCAGACTTTATCATCCTGTGAAGATGGAAGACCATGTTTTATAGAATGCTGTGATGTCTCATTTGGTCAATGTAAAAGGATAGATCGTGTTCTATAGTAATCTCTCCTTGTCCGACGACGAACATACGACACGACTTTAAAAGTCATTCGCATTTTCGTGTTAAAAATAAAGAAATCATTTCGGATTTCTACTATTATATTAGGAAAACTATGAGATTGTTAACGAGAAGGGTAAAAAACTAGTACAATAATGTTATTTTATTTTAATTAATATATTATATTTAGCTCGTACTTAGATAATGCATTTGTACTTATGAATTGCATATGTAAACAAATTCTTTAAATCCTTTATTTATTTTCATACAAATCTTTTACATTTTTAAATATTTTTTAAAATAAAAACAATATAAAAAAACATTTATAAAAATAAAAATTGCATCCCACCGGTATCGGGAACAGGGTCCAAGCTACCGGCGGTCAGGGCTCCTAACAATATGAACCGTGTCCAGAAGTACCGCTTTCTGAATCAAGCCCTTGATCCAGCTGCCTAACGAGAGCCTCCTCAGGTCGAGGGTCTTGGCAATTAAGCCATGGGCTGATACAACTATCGGCATAATGATCGCTGAGTCCAGATCCCACATGTCGACAACCTCGTGAACCAAGTCAAGATACTTGATTTGCTTATCTTTCTCGGCTTTCACGAGGTTCTCATCATGCGAGGCCGTTATGTCAACAATCATTGCGCGCCGCTCTGATCGAGCCACCACCACTATATCAGGCTTATTGACTACAATAGTCCTGTCAGTGATGATGGATCGATCCCAGTACAATGTGATACGGCCATTTTCGAGAACTCAGGCACATACTTATAGTACGGCGCTTCCGATTCCACAAGGTTGTATTTTAGAGCAAGTTGCTGATGGATAATCCTGGCTGCAAGGCTGTCTATGCAAGTACTCTCCGTTAGCCAGGCAAGAACACCCGGAGATAATGTGACGGATTGATTCACCTAGACGGTGGCATGCCCGACAAATGTCAACCGTACCGTCCTTCACAATAAATCTCCGGTAGTTATTCGTCATCATAACTTCATCCATAATTTCACAGACAAAACCTTCGGTTTCTCCGAAGAGGTCCCCGGAACGTAGCCAGGCTACGGACGCTGATAGGACTACATCGGGCCCATGCAGGGCCCGGAAAAAGCGTCCGTGAAGCTCCTTATTCTGCCATACCTCCATGCGGTCGTTAGTGTCAAGCACTACAGGTTTGCACCAGTTCTCTTTAGCCAAGGACAGCGGGGTGAGGCCCTTGTCCACCGCGACCACATCTCGATGCATTCCCACGTCGGCTTCAAGGAAATATTCCCTGAGACTGCATATCTCGCGATTGTGAAGAGTCTTAGCGTTTAAAAAGCCTCGACCCCCACACCTCCGCGGGATATACAGTCTTATAACCAAAGAACGCGGGTGATGCATTCGATATGCCGTCAACAATGTACGGACCCTCCTATCCAGGGCGTCTAGTTCTGTTTGACTCCATTTGAGTATGCCGAAAGAGTACATTAAAACCGGCATGACCCGACCGTTGAAGGCCGTACCTTATTTCCGCTTGATAAAAGACTATTATATACTTTTTTCAGGCGGCCAAAGAAACGCTCCTTCAACGATTGCTTCATGTCAGCAACATTGTTGCCCAGCGCTTCCGACATACCCAAATACTTATAGGTTTCGGTTGCTGAGAGGGATCTAAGATTTATGGAATCTGAGAACTGGGTTCCCACAGATTCCACAATCTCCCCTCGCTTTACATGCATAACTGCACCTTTTTCCACACCAAATTCCATCCTGATGGCGCTACTGTAAGTTTCAGTTACCTTCAGTAGGACCATCAGTTGCAAATCGTTGGGGGCAAAGAGTTTTAAGTCATCCTTGTAAAGGAGTTGAGGTATAACTTGACCACCTTTCCTCAACCGATAGCCTGGACCTGAATCCTCCAGCAGCGCGCTAAGAGGATTCAAGGCTAAGCAGAACAAAAGTGGACGCAAACTATCGCCCTGAAATATACGTCGCTTTATCCTTATCGGCTCGCTATTCTTTTGGATTTGCCGCATCCTGCGAGCGAACTGTCCTCCATTGCCCCATACATGACATCAGGAAGGTGCGCAGAGTTGCATTAACTTTATACAACTCTAGCATCCTCATGAGCCATGTATAGCCGAGTCATAGGCCTTCATATAGTCTATCCAACATGTCGACAATGTGTTTGTTAATTTTAGCTCTCAAAATAGATGTAAGAACCTTATAGACCGTCGGAAGACAGGTAATCGGTCTATAAGTTTTGGGCTCCGCAGTACTACTCCATTTATGTAGTAAAATTATTTTATTGTTACTTTTTTAATTTTATTGAATATTCATGGTGGAGTGAAGATTACCTATTGAAGTATCTGCTAAAAAGGGTCAAAAATCTAAAGAATTTTAATTAGAGTTATATTTTGTAATTAGTAGCCAACCACATTAATTTAAAAAATGTTCTTGTCTAAATAACGCATGGCAAAAGTAGAACGGAACGTCGCGACGGCTTGCTTACGTCACTCAGACGTCACGGCGCCATTCGAATTGTCAAAACAATCGTGTATCCTTGTCGCACTTATGAAAATTTGTTTATCTGTTTCACGAACTCGCCGAATTTGTAGAGTAAAGATTAATTGGTTGGACAGAGAGAAAGATTTTTATTCAGTGCGATTTGTTTTGTTGTGTAGAAGTGTACCTATCTTTTTACTGGACGCGATTAATTTTTTTTAACACATTGACGACTTTGCTTCATGTTGTAATTTTAACCGCAATAAGTACTTTATTGGTGCTTATTAGTCGTGATTATTTGAACGTGTACAAAGGAGTTTTTGTCTAGATGTAAGTATAGATAAAAATTTATTTTCTACAAGGTTACGGGCGCCTGCCTGCTTTGGCTTTGCTGATAATTTTCGGCCAGATGTTTACATACCGGTTTTATCTTATAAACTATTCTCATGACATAGTGCTTTTTTTATTAATTTATGTTTTGTTTGTAGGCATCCTAACTGCTTTCGAATCTATCCTTGTTATCTAAATTAATAAAAAAATTAAAGTGTCTATCTAAATTAATAGATTCATGATGAACTTACAATTCAAATTAATTAATTAACATAATTAAAATTAGAATACAAACACGAGTTCTAATTCTTATTAGGAATAATAGCAGCAAAATGAAACTATGTCAATTAGGCACACCTATCTAATTTTGGTGGTTGCCTAGCAACAGACAGAGGATAGAAAATCTGGGTCACATTTATTTTGGACAATGGACGAATGGATCAATAAAAATATGAAAGTTGTGTGACAATATTTACTTTACCGTATGTACTATATTATTTAATTTGTTACTTTTCTTTTATTTACCTTAGTTTTGTAAATAACACATTTTAAAAAGGTATTCTAGTCCTGTAAGTTCTCAGATTAATAAAATGATTACCAAGTAGTGTTTGTATGTTTGTAGAGCTAAAGTTAAGGTCAGAGGGTCATCTTAGGAACATAGATCTGGTTTGTGACATTTTGCCAAGAAATATTTATTTTACAATAATAAGTACTGCATACTCACAGGAGTATAGTACAATTTAGACTTTATTACTTTTAATTTACATTATTATTTCCTTTATTTATTTTTATACATATTAAATACATTTTTAAATATTCTAATATAAAACAATATAAAAAAATGTAAATATGTTATTAGTAGCGGTCCGTCCTGGCTTCGCACGGGTGCCTATATTACTCAGGGATAATGTAGCATTCTAATTGTGAAAGAACTTTTAAATTGGTTCAGTAGTTTTTGTGTTTGTTACAAACATACAAAAATACAAATATTTCCTCTTTATTTATAATATTAGAATAGATAACTGTCATTTCCGAACTGACAACTAAGGTGATAACTGTAAACATTCATTAATGTGTACCACAGGGAGTCTCACAACAATAGATAATCATAACATCATTTGCATCATTTTTCATGGTCTGATGGGTTAACTGGTGACAAGTAAACTTATTAAGTACCTATAAATGACAAATAAAACAAGTCTAATAAAAAAGACATCTGACTTTTTCAGCATAATTATAATGTGAGCTGTCAACATCAAGCATCCCACTGAATGGCAAGGTTACACAAACCACTTTTAGCCTCGGACGGAACAGTCCATCTGAATCAACATTAAAAGAAAAAAACAAAATGTCTATGAAGTAATATTGATGGGATGGCAAGCTACCAAATGGATATTGAATGTTCTTGCACTTATTGCTGATCTGTAGAGTGAACGCTCACAATTTAAAATGAATCAGATATTATAGCATAAGAAAGAACTTGCCTCATGCCTGTATTTTAAAATGCCTTTGCCTGTAAAAATCTAATTATTGGATCCTCCCAGGTCATGCAACCAAACTTACCCTATCATAAACTAATGTTTTATAATAATTTCATGCAAACGAAGGCCGTGGGCAACAGCCAGTTTTTAATAAGAACTTTAATGGCTTTTTTCGAAAAGACGATACTACAATTTTACCGATATCACACAGATACTCTGATAAACCATCATATAATACACTAGCTGACCCGCGCAACTTCGTCTGCGCCACATAAGAGAGAGGGTTAGAGAGAGTGTGAGTCAACCTTAAAAGATAGACAATATATGCTATCGCGGACTCATGATTGTTGCGTAACTTTAACCGTTTACACAGCGCACGCAACGGAAGCTCTCAAAAGGAATACATTTTCCCTGTTTTTTCAAAATTTTTCATTGATGCTCCGCTCCTATTGGTTGTAGCGTGATGTTATACAACCTATAGCCTTCCTCGATAAATGGGCTATCCAACACTAAAATAGTGCATGAAATGAGCCGAGACACGATTAAGCTTCTGTAAACTGTTGCGGACCTCTTGCAACTGTCTGCGGTCTCCATCGTCAGTCCTTCGACGACAGTCATACTCCAGGCAGGTTTAAAGTTCTCACCAAGGTGCATGTGGCATGGTGGTGGTAAATGAGCCCAATAACAATATAGCTAATCTGTTGTAGCTGTAATCTGTTGTGGACCTCTTGCAACAGTTGCAACGGCCTTCCGTTTCCTTTGGTAGACCGTCGATGACTGTCATACTCCAGCTAGATCTAAAGTTCTCATCATGAAATGAGTCGCTGTAAACCGCGGACCTCTTGCAACTGCCTTCCGTATGCAAAGCGCATGGAAAGCGATCGAACTCACTCTACAGGGTATAGGCTACATAGATTTTCAAAGCAGTGTCATGTAGACTAATCTAAAGTACCTACGCTATCATAACTTTTTAACAAAGCCGGTCAGTCAATTTTAAAGTTATCTTGTGGGCACATTTTTATGCATTAGTACCATTTTGGTTCAATAGATGTCGCTGCATGTATATTACATATTGATGATAATCTTAAGCGCAGGCCACACCGCCAGCTAGCGAGCGAGGCATCATTTCACCTCTTTTCATACTTTGGTTCACAACGCGAACTACCGAAAGAGCCCAACGAAGTATGAAAAGAACCTCGCCCGCCTCGCTCGCTCGCTCGTCGCTAGCTAGCGGTGTGGCCTACGCTTTATGTTGGCCAATCAACAAGCGCACATACTAGTTGACATATAATTTAACTTGAGCTGTTTATGAGATATAGTAACTGTGTGAAAACAATTTACAAATTCTCAGGGACAAAATAGATCCACTAAAAATTGAATAAAATATAAGGTCGAACCTGAACGTGTGACTACTTTAGAAGTACCTTCATATCAGTATTGCTCAGTGAAACTAAACTACTATCTTTTATCACAAGTAAGATGAAAAAGTAAATTGTAGTGTTCTTTGTTAAATGACACTGCACTTATTTTTATTCCGCTTTGCATAAGAATTCAAACCGAGTTGGCAAACTAAAAAGTTTTGTTTAGAGCACAGATAATATAATACTACGTAGTTTAAAGAGCAGATGATTACAGGCTGATGACTGTCAAGTTTGTCTTATTTTGAACGTCACAAAATCAACAACATAAATATCTTTTTTTTTTGCAAATTTGCCATGGCATACCTATCTCAAGAATTAAAACATGATTAACTTCATCAAGAAATAATAAATAAACAATTTGCTTTGTCGTATTTCTACTAGGTAAGTTTTTATCACCACGACCCATCTGCACCCATAACCATAACTCAAATCTAATGAAGTGCGCCTTAATCCTAGCCAGTTAGCAACATCTCTTGGTTGTTAGGAGACGAGTATGACCTTGGACAGTTCAGTTACAATCTTGTGCGCAGGCGCCGTCTGACGAGACACCGACAGTTATTATTAGTGGAACTATAGGTTTACCTGCAACCGGTTTGTTACTGACGACACTATGGACCAGCTGCATTGCTCACTATAAAGCGTGTTGTAAATATTCCTACATAAACTCACGCCTTTTTTCGATGGCTAGGCAGAAAGCACAGAACGCCACCTGCTACGATCTGTACATAGGTACTCCTTTTGCTTCGTCCTGTTCACACATCCGATCACACACGCGTGTTTTAAAGTTGTTTAATAAACAAATGAAAACTAGACTCTGTCCCTGACTAAATAATTGGCCTTGTAAGCGCCAGACAGTGCGTATCGTATTGTGCGCCAGGATTAACAGAACTGACGTCACTCCGACCAAGTATAGACTCCAATATGTTCTGTTGTCATTTAGTCTGGTTTTACAGTCAATTTGGGTTGACATACATGGCTGGCACCAAGCATGCAATAGGTGACCTAAAATGCCTTTAATTAAAGCTAGGAAAGGTGAGCATGACGATAGTAACGCTGTAAAAATTTGATTCAATGAGTACATTGACCTTGTAGTTGGCACTATTCATTACTATCCTTAGTGTCCTACCACAAAATATCAATTAAGAACATGAGTAGCTACAACTAAATTGAAAACAATGGCAAAGCCAATTAACGCAATTGTTTTTAAGCATGAGTCACAATTGCGAGCATTCAAAGCTTAGCCATGTGATTTCTGCTATCAAGAAGATACGGTGTATTCTACCCAGCATGTTGTTCATTAAATGAATAGGAACAGATACAGCAGCAATCATACATGAGTCGTTTTCGCATGTTGTATAAGATAATAGCTATACTGGGACGCGGTATAATAGGTCACGGACAATATTAGCTCAACGCTGAAAAGCCGTGAGCAAATTTGTTTGCGCTAGAAAAATTTCATTAGTTAAAGTGTTCTCCTAGAGTAAGCTCCGCCTGTAGGTACGCGTACCCAATCAATAATAAGTAAGGCGACGGCCTGTCCTTGATAAGTTCACTATCATCACTAGCGGGACATCGGTGAGTGGTTCAAGGCGTAGGAGAGAGGAGCAAAAATAAACAGTAATCCCCTTTTTCACTAACAGACACCTAAATGAATGTCTTAGTATTTTGTACTTATGGCACTGTTGTGATCGGCCCTGATCTGAGAGTTCAAAATCCAGCAGTGCGCATTATCCACGCGTCCATTTACTTAGATGACGCTAGAGTGACGGTAATGTAATGTTTCATGAGTTTCTGTGTTCCAATCATCCCTTGGTTGGTCCTTGTTTTCTTCTCCGCTACACAGAAAAACCACTGAATAAATTCTATGATCAATTTGTGCTGCTGTTACTCGCAAGAAACTATTGCAAAAATTTCAAAGATTTGATTTGGGATGAAACCAAAGACAAGTCTTGTACAGTAGACCTCAAAAGTGCAGCACCATGCTAAAGATTACATTGCTATGAACTGTGCGAGCGCGATACAGCAGTGTGTGTGCGTGTGCGTGTATGAGTGATGTCTCAACATTCTACACATAACACACACTAATGAACTGTCGTCACACTACGCGACATAGCATTATATTTCTGTTGCATTTAGAATACACATCATAGTGATGACCTGTTCTTACCATTGCATTGTTAAAATTCGCGTAGTATTAACATGAGTTGGTAGCTGTTTGGGCTGAGCATGGGTTCACGATCAATGAAGTCCAAGTTCGAATCCATGTTATTACAATGTGTGGCTGTTTTTTGTTTCTTTGAAACCTTAATTATATTTGTATTTTAAGCAGAAAGTCGTTAGGTATTTATGTTTATTTATGATATAGTTATGCTTATTATTTATTTTTTATAAGAAGTTAAATATTAGATAGTTATTGTATTATTATTTAACCTCATTAAATGATTTTTATTTTATGATTTCGGTGTTGGAAGGTGGAAATAAAAAAATCATGCTGAATGATAACAAAAATGTTTATTCGTTTTATTTATTTATAAAATTAACAAACTTTTATGAGAATGTGACGTCACATTCCTATCTAGGCAAAAAAAAGTTCTCTTATCACCGTTCATAAGATTTTTTGTTGTATACCCACTTAGTCAATTCATAATAAGAATAACATAACACGGAAAGGATATTCTAATAACACAAATATAATTGTTGATACCCGCTTATTATAGGTATCAGTATTCAGCAGAGTTAATTGAATACTATGAGTATGAGTATAATATATGAGTTAGACTTTATGAACGTGTTTTTTTAATGTAACGTCACATTGAATGTATTGAAGTTATAGCTTAAGTGTTCATTTTCTTGACGAAAAGAATATTGAAACTAAACCCCAATTTAAGATCATTAAATTTAAAATTTATTTCTTAATTTTTTATTTTTTTATTTACGGTTATGTTAATATTACTAAATATTTAG
The DNA here is from genome assembly GCA_910589295.1 of Noctua janthe. Classification (NCBI taxonomy): domain Eukaryota; kingdom Metazoa; phylum Arthropoda; class Insecta; order Lepidoptera; family Noctuidae; genus Noctua; species Noctua janthe. The sequence goes on along the minus strand of OU342565.1, from coordinate 572,541 downwards.
TTACCCGGTCTACTTATTAAATTAAGTATTATTATTTTTTCGCCATAAATTAAGTCTTCCTTTTGGCAAGACTTGAAAGTCTTCTCGTCAGAAAATACAGTCACCTCCCAGTTAAAATGTAAATAATCTCGAGCAAAACGTAGTCTTTCCTCCCTGTGTTTTTGTGTCAAAAATGGTTTTTAGCTGGCTTCCGATGATGTAAACCTTCAGCATGGAATGCATGGCGAACAGTCTGTAATGTAGTATGCAATTGCTCTGCAAACATTATAGTTGGAATGAAACCATTTGTTTCATATTCTTCCACCACAAAACGTCGCTGAGTCGGGTTAATAAGCGGCGGCCTTTCACTTCTTAGACGACTCTTCAGACTACCTTCTTCCTCAAACCTCTTTACCCAACGGCTAACAGAATTTCTAAAAAAAAACAAAATATGATTACACACTTGCAACTAGCAATTTATTTAATAATAAGAAAATCACACACCACAACTATCATCATAATAATTATAATTTTTAAAAATAACTTACACATTTTAAGCCAGTTTCAGTTGAAATTTGAGAAATATTAAGCCCATTTTTACGCAAAGTGACAATATTTGCCCTGTCATCAATACTAATATTAGCTTGCATCTTGAATAAAGACAATCAAACAATACGCTAATCGTAATAATAACACAAACGCTCGAAACAAAGTTCACCAACTAACAACGTCATAACTACGAGTAACTACTTTGTTCAATCCAGAAGTTTATTTTGTTTCACATTCACCCTCATCTTTTTTGTTAATAATAAGTTCCAACTAATATTTAGAAAAACATATCTCATCGGGTCTAACGTATCATTTATAATTAAAACACAAAAAGAGTAATGTCACTTGGGTTCGAACGCAGAGTATACAGTGCGAGACATTTTATCTTTAGCGTTAACAGCTAAGCCAGATAGACACATAATTGTTTGTTTGAAATTAAATATCACTAACTTAATACTCCGTCGCGACATGACAGGCTTGTCACTAAGGCAAATGATCATTATATCGCACTCTTTCTGACTAGATAATTATGAAAGAGAGCGATATACGAGATCGTGTATGTGTGCAAAATATTTGTTATGGAAAAAGGTCGTAAGTGCGACTTGTTTTGATGCGATCGTTTTGTGAAACTGCTACTGCACTTATGGTCTCTACTGTACCTATTTGGACCTTTGAATCGTTTCTCTACAAGTATCTCGATCGCAATACGTTCATGCCTTCGTCTACCTTCATAATTACATCGTCAAACCACACGTTTCAACGTGTAAAAAATACCAGCAGACTTGTTTCGTAGTGGTTCTGCTGCATCCTTCGCTCAGTGTTCTAGTGACAATGGCCGCGGACGATACCCAGTAAGTCCGTTTTCTTAGTTTCGATCTAGCATTTCTTGGAAAGACGCGTCTTTTTGCATTTTGCTTTTTGATTATTCTTGGTACTGTTGGTCTGTTGGGTTTTTGAAAACTTTCAACTTCTAGTTCTAATCCATCCTTAACTCTTAGAACTCAGCTTCATGCCAAGTTTAATTTTCTACATAAACTTCTGCACTCGCATACTGCATCTGAACCCCTAGGGATGAAACTCCAAAAACAACGAGGTAAAATGGATTTCCACAGTGCGATTTAATTACCTGTGAGATACGATACTTTGAAGTAGCCATAAAAATAGTTGTTCAGTCTTTAGACGATGATGTTCATTTATTGTATGCCACAAGCAAGAAGCTTTGAATAAGATCATAGTGACAAAAGAGAAGCTTAGGCTAAGAATTGCAACTATAAAATGAGCGAAATTCGAGCGTGATCTTCACTTGACCGAGTCGATGAGTCTGTAGGTCAGAAACAAGGTTAAAACATTTTCAAGTGTCCGATGCTTATAGGTATATCACTTTGGCAAAGTTTTTATACCTATGTCTACATGATGTGAACAGTTCACTCTGACCCTCTGATGAAAACTTTGACTTACCTATTGGATACGATTACATTTCTGAAAATAAATCCCTAACTTTTAAACCTAAGTCATCATTTTTCTGCCCTTAGCATGGTGGTCGGTACAACGTTGTCTCCTTCCAAAATTACATTATTTATCAGTAATCATCTCTCTTCACCAGTTTTAGAGCATTTATCATCATACAATTCATCAATGATATCGTCGATTCTTCTATTCTCACCCGTTCATATTGACATTATCTTCTGTGTCCTTGGTAACTGTAAGACCGAGGTGACCGGGGTAACCTCTTAGACATCAGTGCGGCACTATCATACTTATGTTCCATTGATCTATCTATACAAAGTAGACATAATTATTGTCATGATAACCACACTTAATTGTTAGTGCAAGTTAAGTTCACAATCACTTACCTATAATGTTGCGCATCGCTTGAATCAATTCGTGACGTCAACACGAATGTGGATTGTGGATTGCTTATGTCATTAGTCATTTACGATTCTGGTAATTTGGGATTTCGGAATGACGAACGAGTCTGACTTGTGCGCAAACAGCTGTTTGTTTGTTGCTCAACAATTTTGTACAACAAGATTGCACAACAGTACAGCATCACTTTATTCTAGTATTCGTTTATTTTTTAACTAAGGAATACCTACTATGAGTAATTTTGTATGCCTATAATATCCCAAATCCCAATGTTTCCAGAAATAGTAGAACATGTGCATATCGTAAAAAAATACTGGAAAAATTGGTTATTATTAACGGGGCTACCAAATTACCTCAATGAGGAGATTAGATAAGTAGGTATTTTGTATTCCAATAATACCTACCTATTAGATGTCTAGAACCTAGATAACTGAGCCTGTTACTCAATAATGCACTTAAAATATTAGCGCATCAATTGAAAATATCCGATCGACTATCGTTTTCCGACAGCCAATATGCACATTGCATAGTTATAGTACTATGTTTATGATAGATAAGAGAGACAGAGTACCTTATGTATGTAAGTACATAATCACGTGAATCACTCAAAATATAATCGTGTATGTTATAACTACAATGCAATACTTAGTAATATTTATTAGCGAAAACTTTAAGAGAACTTTATTTTTCCTACGGTTGGCAACACTGGCGAACCGGCAACCTCAATGAATGAGTTAGAGGTCAATACTTACAAAAATATCCACTCAAATACACGCGTGTTACTTTTACTACAAACTTGTTGACGCAAGGGCTTTCCCTAGTGTAAGCTTTGAATACCACGCAAGGCAAGTTCAAGGAAGTGTTGTCATTTGACGTCAAACAACAAATGCGCCTACGTCACGGCGTCGGCGGCGTCGTCTGCGCCGGCGCGGGGATGTGGGGCATGTGAGTATCATTCACGGTGGGGCTTGCTTACATTCCAGTTGCCGTACGCGTGTCGACGAGGACAGTTCCGAGATGGGTGTGCCGCATGTTACTTCGTTCTGTTGGTGCATGGGCTTGGAGGTTGGCGCCAAATGCGTTGGATTTGTACACCTGGTGAGTTTTTAAAATAAAGTTTATTTTTATTAGTATGCACCCTTTTTTTGCGGCTGAATTAATAATTCGGCCATGAATAATTTATAAGTAGCTGTTGTATAAATAGAGCGTTTGTGTCGAATACTAATATTATAAGAGTGTTGCCAAATATTTGAATTTTTCATAGAAATTAGTTTACTTACATGACAAAATAGGTATGTTGTTTTAACTTTTTAATTACGACTTTAAGAGGCAGTTTGTTTGTGTAGGCTTAGCGGACGTTGTAAACTTTGCGATAAACGGTCGCGATGCAAAGACAAACGGTTTTGCAAGCTATGCCCACACTTCCACAGTGTTATCGGACATCAAGTCATGAGACAGCCTTGAGATAAATAATATTGAATAAGTTTCTCATCGTCCTTTTATTTACATAGCAGCAGTGTGCAACAGTTGTTTTCGCGAATTTCGATACAATTGATTAATATTCGAGCCCACATTCGCGCCATCTACTTTGGTCAAGTGTCGCATTTTAAGCTACTGCTTTTCGGCAGCTCATAAATATGCAAATTAACTGTCTCTTGGTGCGCTAGACAATTGTTTTCAATTTGGAGGACTGTCTTTAGATGTAGTGACAACATTCCAATTATACGACACTACGAAACGGATTTAGAAGTTGATAGCCTAGATATATGTAACGCCATATCGGACTGGAGAAATCCTTATGTAATTATTAACTTATTTGGGTTACGTACCTACTCTAAATAGGTACTTTCTCAACTATTATATGTTGAGCCTTCTCTCTAATACCTAGACATGCAGACACCTTCCCTTACTACCATGTCTTAGGATGCATAAATCTGCATCTTGATCAGACAATCGTTGCGCAAGCACGGCACCAAGGCAACGTAGATTTTGTGATCAAAATAACATTACTTTACTTACTAAGTGCAGGGTGAAAAAATAATCAGCAGCAGTGGGCGATTGGGAATGATGTAGGTACTGAATACGTGGTAATCGTTTGTGCGTCGATGTTCCTTCCACCCTGTATATGCGTTTCTTCAGGCGAATCACCAATGAAACTGATCACGATCAGAACAACTAAACCGCATTAAAAAAAGAAACTATCAGTGTCATCATTGCTGGAATGGGATAATGGCACTGACAGCACTTGAACGTCTTTTTTGTCGTCTTTTTGTGCTGATCACGTAGGTATTTAGTGTGATCGGCTTTGGAGCCGATCATAACAAATACGTAGACTTAGGTCTACGCGGTGTCTCCGTGATGTTTATGTACACACCTCAAACCACTTAACACCTCTCACCCCTCGTTCCCCAGCTGGTATCATTCGCGCTAATGATCCTGTGCTCGGTGTACGCGGAAGGGTTCCGCTCGCTCGCAGGCACAGCCGAGGATGTTGGTGACGGCGTGTACAGCTCCTGGTACAAGATCTCCGTCACCATCGCCGTGGTCTCCGTCGTGCATGTGCTGCTGGCCTTCACGCTCATCTACTCCGTCTGCAAGGTGAGATAAATTACTACTGTCCCATGATCCACATACGATTGTAAATATCGATTGTGTTTGCTTTGCAGTAGCCGACTAAACTGGTGAAATAATAAATACTAAGCCAGGAATTATTTATGAACAACTTTCTAGAAATCATCATTTGTTAAAGAGATTTGATCAACTATTAAAATATTTAAATACTTACACCAAGAGGTAACTCTGACAGCCTTGTAAGAAAAGAGAATTACCTAATATAATGTCATTCTGTCATCAGCTGTATCGTATGGCTGGTGGCTCTTGAAAGATTCTACAAAACGGTTATAAACTAAGTTAGCCAACATTTCGATACAATCTTATTGCAGAAATCGCCACACTAGCGTAGGTTTCATGAAAAATAAACGGGTCTCATTCTGGAATTGTTTAGTCATCAGTTATCGGTGAAACCTAGTGTGCATGCCATCAAATAATAAAAGTCCCGCACTCTGACTCACAACATAATAACTGTGCCTGTTGTACAACTGGGGATTTTTAGGACGGTACCTAAAATGCTCTAATCTTGTTTTTCTTTCTCTTTGTTCTCTGGTCTAATAATAGATCATTGGTTAACGTCATGCCTGTTGAAAAATATTGTGTAATTAGTAATTTAACTCTTTAATAAGCTATGACAATACCGACGTATGCCATAATTACGCGTATCGAGTGCTCTTGACCAAGCAATAGGCCGAGTTCTATATTTTGGCACTTACTAGCTACTGTATTCGGCACATGTCATCATGGCATATCCCAGTGAACCATCATCACCATTCTCTTGCCCTTGTCCCAATTCATTTAGGGTCGGCGCAGCATGTCTTCTTCCATACTTCTCTATTACTCGTCATCTCATCAGACACCTCCTTTCTTGCCATATCATTCTTTACACAGTCCCGATCGTTACTTTGGTCTTCCTCTACTCTTATACCCATCCACACTCATACTCAAAACTTTCCTCACGACATTTTCCTCCATATCCCAGTGAACCAATGGACTAGTAATACATTACATACCATGTGCCGCGAATCCGTTGGTTATCGCTATCGGATGTAGGTAGGTATCTATGTTTGTATTGGCTGGCTTTTAACTGACAGTGACAAATACCATCAATAATGGCAGCTTCTCACGACTGTCATTCTTCAAAGTCTACTAAACCGTTCAGCTAATAAAAACGATCTATCACTTGGATCTCTGCTATGAGCCTATTCATCTTGCCAAACTGACTGCTACAGCTTGCTGGCACTCTCTAGATTTCTAAAAAGTTCAAAGGCGAGAAGCGAGCATAATACCTCCGGTTATATGTTCTGAACACACGCGCGGTTATGTCTGTGTGTGTGTGTGTGTGTGTTTGGACACTTAGGATATACTGGATGAAAGATTTGCTTGTTGTCTACTTCTAGTTAGATTGCTAAACGTTGTACGATGATTTTTTTTCCAAATAAAACAATCATCGTAGATTCAATAGAGACCCAGTAACCCAGGTACTCGCTTTTCGATTCGGTAACCGAGGTACTCTCCGCGAGATTGTCAGCAACATCAAGGCGCTGCTGGCCTTTCTCGGGGAGCTGGGGTGGATCGAATAATGTTCCCACCCGCACGCAAAATACACGCTTTGGACGTAGAGTTGCGGACACCAGCCCGTTATACAATAAAATTCAAAAGAGAATCCCTATTTAAAAACCTATTCTGCATAGCTTTTTATTGTAACAGGCAATGTTGATTGCGCATTACTGCAGTAAATCTCACATACTGCATCGCAATCTGAAGAGTGACTAGAGGTAGAGATTAAATCTGTCATGTCAAACTTACAAGCACTGCGACAGCATCGCCTTGGATCAGGATCGGCTAGCAACAATTAGGCGAGGTGATGCCCATCTCGTGTAGCTGCTTCTGTAAGAGTGCATTGTCATATAACCGTACAGTTATTTCCGCTTAAATATTTCTAATACTAGTACTGATACCCTTGTGTAATGTTTCCAGCGCCACACTTGCGGCATCCGCTTGTGGGTGTACGTGATGTCCATCCTGGTGGTGGCGGCGCTCGTGTGCATCGTGGTGATGGTGGCCATGCACGGACTGTCCGGCTCCGGCTCCGATATCTTCCTGTCTTTCCTCGAGGGACTGCTGTTCTTTGGTAAGTAACTTAAAATATAAAAGGTATAAAAGGCCCTTCCCGAAGTCGTAACCAAAGCGTTCTATACATCACACACAGTCTTTTTTTGGGGTGAAAAATCACGGCTTACGGTGGGACCCAATATGCACTCAAAACACTGTGATGATAGATGCATTGAATAGTATGGACGTTGTGGTCATGGACGTACTTATTTAAGCAAAGTTTTTACTTTAAAAACTGGTGAAACTTAGTCCCCAATATATCGCAATGACGGGGAAAACATGAGTCTTTTTACACCCTTTATGAGTTGACTGTTCATAAGAGAGTGGCTACAAATCGTCTCGAGCCCGTCAGTAAGAGCTGTTTCCAATGGAAGCGAAGAGTCCGACCCGGTGTCGAGTCTGGTCTGAACAGAAACGTCTTTATCGCTAATTAAGGCTCTTTCTGCTCGGCTCAAGTTGTAAAGCTGGAAGGTTATATTAGAATAATGTATTTACTCTTGTCTGCATATAATTATGAGATGAACTAATCCGTTTGGCGCTGTGTTCAGAGTTTTACTCGATTCTTATTATGTGTGTGTGCTTTTCATCGGTTTGTTTGCGATGGTTTGTGGTCTCCAAGTTGTTTAACAGTCTCTTGTTTTCAACGTAATATGAACCACCATGCTTCCATCAATATGTTTAGTCACTTTGACTCTCCGCCCGCCAAATCCGCCTCAATTCAGTACCTATCGAGAAATGACAATTATGGACGTAATGACAATCTGAGACAGAGTAGAACATAACAACAAGGCACAGCTAACACAGAGGTGACCCCCTATAATGCACCCACATTCGCTAGTTAAGTTTTAAGTAATGTAGAAAACCTAATCTAACTAAACTTTTTCTTATTTCCAGCGGTGATGGCATACTGCATCCTGTGCGTGAACAGCTACTTCCTGATGCTGAAGAGCGCCGAGGACATGGAGGGCCCGCAGAAGTCAGTCTACTAGGGAACACCATCTGATCACCACACGTTGACAGTCACGGTCTAACTATTGCACCCAAACCAGGAGACGTCAGGAAACGATATTATTTTGTTTTTACGAAGATTTTGTAGCGACAGACTAAGATAAGGAAACATAAGTTTAAACACACAGTGTTATGAGGTAAACGAAATATAATACCCTCGTAGGTACCACGAGGGTATAACCTCGGTAGGGAGCCACTTTTGTTCGTGGCGTCCCGCACTCGGCTTATCGCTATAAGATCTCAAGCTGAGCGTAAACGTACATCATCTGCATCTGCCCAGCATTTTCTCAATTACGTTGAGGTCGGCTTCCAGTCTAACCGGATGTAGCCGATACTAGTATTTGGTGCCTTTTGCGGTGGAACTGCCTCTTTTATTTGCCTTGCACATTAAATACCATCGATTATTGCATTTATGAGCCAAGATCTAAGTTGGGCTTTTGTAAAGTGCCTTAGCACTGTTTACTTGTTCATGAGTTGCCTATAATTGTAACAGCTGTTAAAACCATATGCGGTAACACTGTGTCTTTCCTTCTGTCTTGGTCTGAAGCGGTACGATTCGCAAGTAATGCTACAAATTCGACAAATATTATTTGTAAACTGAGTAAAAAGCACCAATATGGGGATAACTACTTTGATGTTTTAAAGGTGTAATGTACTTGATGTCTATTATGGCCAGGCCATATTAATCCTTGGTAAAAATAATCTCTTTCATGTCACAGTGTATGATTGCATGCATACCAAAGCAAGTAAAGTTTTAAATATTTCCATACCTTCTACAATTGGAACACATTTGCAAACAAAAAAAATATATTTAAGGTAGATTCACCTTTCTCTCTTCGGTATTTGCAATAAACTGACGATTGGTTTGAGAATAAGACCTACATATTATGTGGTGAATATACTTAAATATTCTAAAACTTGCTTCAAAGACAATTTTCTGCATTTCATTGCTAAATGAGAACAATGGGGCTATCGCGCATGAATCTGCCGCTAGGGGCGCTCGTGTAGAGTGAGGTCTTCACAAATGTCAGATGTCATAGACTCTAAGAAATCTGAACACTCTATGTCATAGAGTGTTTGCGCGTTGCGTGGTTTTTATCACGTATTTTTACTAATATTCACGATTATAGTCTAGATTGAGCCATTCCTGATTAATTATGACTTGAAGATTTTAAGTAGCAACTTAGGATCTTATTTGTTAGTACCTACTTGGAGGTAGAATGATTTTTAAATGTTTCATGCTTGCTCATTTTAGGGAGAATATTGTAAATATGTATCTGAAGTTTACATTATGTTGTTATCCGTAATAAATTAAACTTTTTATAAAGTTATTGGTACTATAAAGTATAAAATAGAATTATTGACAGAACCTTACTCGACAGTGGCGCCATCTGGTGAGCTCAAAAACGATAGCCCTCGTTTTCTACTGTTAATTTTAAATATATTTACTGAAGCTGGAAATACTGTCTGTTTATATGTAGTTATATTTGTAAGTGTTGTTTATTATAATGTTCTGCGTTTGAACACCCTGTTGCATACCAAATACTCTAATATTAGTACAACCTATGATGTCATAGATTTCCAACGAAAAACGTTTAAAATGTCAGACAAGGTTACGAGGCTCGAATTGGGAATCATTCCTATTGTGTTCGGTTGTAAATAAGTTACAGAAAGGCATCGTTAAATGTTTAGTATGCATATGTCCATGTTATCTGTATCTCCTATAGTCTATCTAGACCCACTCCGAATACTTCCTACAATAATAATCTTTTTGTTTTATATTAAGACAACTGCATTTACAGTTTGCAACAGGGCTTAGATATAAGTATAACATTTTTATAAATGTGGTTTTAATGCTTAGATATTTTACTGTAGTGCCTAGTAATGTATTGGTAAATTACCAATTATAACTATTGAAAGGGCCTAAACAATTTTAATTGATAAATATTAAAAACGGGTGTGGCACCCGATGCGCAAATTGAAATGGAATTGAATTGTCGTGAAAAAATCATGATAAATATTTACATACGAAATTAATTATGTTATAAATGTTGTCACATGTCTAAAATTATTCCAAATTACGCGGACGAAACCGTAAGCATTTCTAGTCAAATGTTTGAAGGAACAACACACACATTGTATGATAGGATAGCATAACCTTGAATATTTGCTGGCTCGGTTAGTAACGCTTCTTTAATTCCATTTGTTTGTTAGTTTTAATGCTGGAAACTGTACTTACGATCAATTTTAATCGTCGTTTATGATGATATAGAAATATTTGTATGACTGAACGCCTTGGCTAGAGCAAATGAAACAAAAAGTTTGGCTTTGAGAATATACAGACATGTTTATAAAAATAAAAACAGTTTTGAAATGGAACATAAATGCATGGGTTTGTGATTATTTTAATGTCAGCGCATAACAGAACATCTCGCCTGTAAAGCAGAGGTGAGATATTAATACTACACCCACATTTCGTCAAAGTCCCATGTAATGTCACGATGGAGTTGGCTTCTGATTCTCAATACAATTTTTCTCGGCTAAGTTAGTTTTTATGATCATTTGCACTATCAAGGCGTTTTGATCGTTTTATTCTTTTATAGTTTTAGAGGTTTATCCTCATAAATACGCCAATACCTCGGGTTACTGGGGTTCTTTGAGACGTTAAGTGCTCCTTAAAATTTGCCTCAATGATTTTTGATGCTTTTACATATTATAACGAGGTTTGTGAACTAATAAATAAATATTAGAAATAGAATGATTGTCAACAGGATTTGTATTGTAATACAATCTTAATGTTAAAGAAATTAAGAAAAATATTTAAATCAAATGATTATATTTACCAAATTACCGATAATCGTCCGAAAAGTGTCTTACGATGTCAATAAAACATAATATTATGATGAGTTGCATTTATTTGTACTGTAACCATTGTTACCTAAAAGTTTCTTAATGTGCCAATAGATGTCGCTCAAGGGGTGGCTTACAAAATATTTTGCCACGTAATTTGCAGATTGTCGATATGTAACGTTTTACATTAAAATTTTGCACGGTGATTACTAAATAAACTTGAGTAAGTAGAACTCTTTTGAAGTGGCATTCTACCCGACTGCGCTGGAGCTCGAATAGAGAGTAATGATTTTGAAACATTGGCGACTAGATTAAATTTATTTAGCCAATAGGCTATAAATACGGGATAAATAACTTTTTATTGTTTACGAGTATTTGTTTTTCTCATAATATTGAGTTTTACTTACTTCAGGGTTATATATAAAATATCACCGTGTATAGATGATTATACTCTGATACAACTAGCAACACCTCAGTGCAGTAACTTAAGTGTACTTAGAGGTATTAATGTTAAGATATCATTTTTCGCCAGCTATATTTATTAAATTTGCTATATTATGGCTTTGTTTTGCCAGATACTTTGTTTTATTTTAATCAGACTATGAATTAGATGTAATATGAGTTTGAGAATTGAAACTCGATAGATTTAGACTTGGTGTAATCAGCAGTTTGATGCAGGCTGCTAAACTTAAGAGAACTAAACGATTTACCTACAAACTTACACAAAAAATACGTCTTTTTCCTAATGGAGTACGCAGGGAAAAAAGCCTACGTATTGTCGAATAAAAAAATGTAAAACAAGAACCCTATGACAATGAATTCGCTTTCATTCCTACGACCGTCCTAGTAGGTCGTTAGAGGAGAGGTAGGCAATAGTAATCATGTAGAGCAGTCCTTACTAGTATTACTGATGTGGAAACGGTCAGTCTTCCTGCCACTGCAGGGCAAAGGCCTCTTCTCATAGCCAGGTTTAGATGCGGTCTGTGTTAAGTAAGCTAGAGGGCTATGTCTCTCTGGGCTTGGACCTGTTAGCAGGCACCGAAAGGGTTACCTACCCGTTTGGGGTTTCGTCGGGTTTCAATATTTTGAGTTAGGGTTAGGTGAAAACCCCTAGAGTAAAGGTTAACGCGTATTATAGGGTTAATCAGTCTATAATAAACGGTATAGGCACAGATTTTATTTTGTATATAAAAATATGCAAGAAAGTCACGGTGATAGGCCGCGCTCAGTGCTTTGTTTTTTTCATTCTGGTTTATCAGCAATATTTAATTGGTTAACCCATATCAACATCATTCTCTTGCCCTTAGGTATCCCAATTCATTTGGGGTCGGCGCAGCATGTCTTCTTCTTCCATACTAATTAACCCATATACTATAAAGCTTACGTTATAACATCGTATACATATGTGTTATAGGTCTAACCAGCGATTAATTAACAGGTCCCTTCCTGTTAGGGCAAGGTATGGGGTACAAATAAAACTTCAAACAATAATTTATACATGTTGTTTATTCATCGGAATAAGTTTAATTACGATGATTCACATTACTTAGTTGTTTTAGATTTGTTTAATTTCAATAAATATATTACAACTCTATGCATAAGTACGGTACGGTACCAACAACAGAACAGTTGCTTCTAAGTTTATATTTTATAACTTATTTATGACATTGTTGTTGCCTTCTAGCTTGAATCTTTGTAACATTAAGTTGTAACTTCGTGTCAATATGACGGTTATGCTGGCCAATATACGTACCAATTGTACATTCAATTTGTAGATTATTTCTTACTCAACTGTGTTAAAACCATTTTTTAATACACTGAGCTACAATTAAATAGGCTGGGTGAGCATTGGTGGTCTTTATGAGCCTTTTCACAAACGCGATTGATGTGGCTGAAATTGGCAAATCCAATCATTAAACACATTTCTCTAAAATCCAATTATTCAGATATATAGAAAATAAAATTGTTTTATTGACAAATAGGTTTAGGAGAGAAGTGTTCAGCAAGCATGTTCTTCAGACTGCTCTTATTTAAGGTCTTGTTACGATTGTTTGAAGATCACACTTTTACATAAAACTTGTAGTTACAGACAGATATATTTTAGTAATAAAAATAGTCTTTACTGGAATGTATTCGATGTTCATTCGATTCAGTAATAAGGAGAGCTCACAAAGCTAAAATAACTGTGTTAGGATGATAAAAGTAGATGAATACTCACCTACTTTTATCATCCTCGATCGTCGAGTGACAAAGTTTCATGGACTTCTCCTTGTAGGTATTAGAGCCAATATTGACCTAGACTAAGGTAAAGTAAGTGCCATCAACACGAAATACGAAGAATAAGTCATGACATAGGGGTTTCACATTCGTTGTAGACATTACAAGTTGCAGAGCTGCACTTTTGGTACTCAAAATAAGTTCACATTTATTTTTTCTAACAAATATAACATTAGCTGCTAATGTTGCCAAAATATTGAGAAAGGCTTCTGAATGAAGAAGACAATCAATTTCAAGTTGTTATAATTATTTACAAGAATTTTCGTTTACGTAGAAGTACAAGTACATTCTAGGTTTGTTGCAAACACCTCTGTATTCACAAATAAATAAATATGTTTTCCAATTGTACTAACAGTTATCATAGCCGATGAAAAGTAACGACGGTTTGATCGTTATTAGTACCCTTATACAGCTAGTTCGATTTACATAGTCTTTTCCTTGCCTCATCGTCTTACACTACACTGGGCACAAATATATCTAAGTTATATTAAGGAGTCATTATACAATATTATTGGGGAGATGCGAGTCCCTGAACTGAAGGAAACTGAAATAATAGGATAGTTAAGTACATATCGGATAAGTTAAGTAAGAAGTTTTCTGAATATCCAGATATTTTGTAAATATAATAAAAATAGAAACTTGTGTAAGTTTTTTTTCAGTTATTCACAATAAGCTTATTTTCAGCAGCTATGTGTGGTAAGCTAATACCTCTCAGACGGTGTCACGCTTAAGTAAAGGTTTAGGTAATGTGCCATTGTGGCACTAATTCCCGGTTTCACTAACCCTAAGCGTCACCTAAATGAATGCTCAAATGTTGTCGCAAGACACTGCGCTTTTAAAACAGAGTTAGCATAATGGGGTACAGGGATATATCTCAACTGAAGTCTATCTCTCTTTAAGCTGTCATTCCTTAGTTGCCAATTCGATTGGTTAGTCTTAACAAATAAATAATTTACAGTAATAGGCCGATCACTAGTTCACTTTGCATTCGGTTCACGAACTCGCATCGCCCATTAAATCTAAGCTTGGGGAACTTTATACATTGCAAGTCGGGCTACACAGATAAATACTTAACTAAGGTATTGCACGAGACGGGGCTAGTAATGTACATAATTACACGAGACACGAGTCTTGTACACGCATAGACCAGATAGGACCACGAGATAAACTTTATAACACTTGATGACAAGATCAAATAGTTAGGTAGGTACTAGCATATACAACATAACTTTCTGGTTATAAACAAAGGTGTATTCAGCACCTAGTCAGGCAAAGCAACGGCTGAGTAAATTGACTGCAATAAATTCAAACAATTTTGACGTAGTGTGTTAATCTGCTGAACGGTTACTTTCTCTGACTACAGTGTATGAACACTGAACACCCAGGCTAACGCACAGTTAGATAAGCACTGCACGGGATCAGCGTCGTCGTCGTCTCAAGTGGAGCCGTTCCGGAATCTTATGAAACTCTAAATAATTGTAACCCACACCTATAGGTATCGTGACGGCATCGCCTCGGATCAGGCTCGGCTAGTAAAAATAAGTTGAGGTGACGCTAATCCATTATAGTGCTTATAAGCGGGCTATGAGCTGTAACGCAGGTTTTATTAACAATTGTTGCAACAATTTGCTGAATTGAGGTTGACCAATTTTATATGGTTTGAAAGATTGCAGTAGCTATTGCGTAAATAAAAAAGAAACCGCATTAAAATTGAGCCATTTTTCTGGAGCTGTTGTCGTGTGCGGATCCAGTATTCAGTTATCCTGTTGCCTATCATCCAGTGTTACGCGTGTTCCCCTGCAGCTGCGTGGCGCGGCTCGTGTCCCCGGCAGCTGAGCGCGTCAGTACAGGTGCGCGAGGTGGTGGTGCGCGGGCGGCGGCGCCTCCGTGCCCACGTCGATGTCGGCCGGCGCCTCCTCCTCCGCGCTGCCGGCGCGAGGCATGCCTCGGACCTGCGGGGATAACGACTTTATTAGCAAAGATAATAGTTCAATTTACATCTCCTTTTCCTTGCTTCCGATCGACTAACACTACACTAAATAAAAATGGGCCTAGTTAATATAGGAAGAAAAAAAAAAACACTTCGAAAAGCACACAACAAAACACAAAGGAAAAAATAAAAAAGGAATGTTTGCCGAAATGGACCCTCCTGCCAGCCTATAGGCCCTAAGCAGGCCTAGAAGGTCTGACGATCTTGATCTTATCGAAAAATACACAACGATTTACTTCTCTCGAAACCTACATCAATCATATAAACTTCTAGTGAAAGAACTCGTTAAAAGAAGTCACAACAAGAAGTAATCTATTAGATGCTGGCGTTGATAAACATACCTACATAACTCTACCGCCAAGCTGCATTTTATTTAGGTTTGCAGGTGAAGATGAGTTTCAGTGCAAATTCTTACTTGTATGTTTAGCAATGACAAGCCCCCGTGCAGATGCTTAAAGCTGATACCCATTTTCAATTAGACGTAGTACCACATATAAACATAGGCTATCAGTCCATCACCAACAGTTATTTGTTAAGCACATAAAATATTTAAAATAAGTCATCGCTTGAATTACCTCAAAGAATGGCGACCAATAGGAATGTTTGGAGCACGTTACCTGCAACAGCATGTTGTGGCTGAGCAGGCGCTGCTGGTGCTCCTGCGCTTTGGCGCGCAGGCAGGCGATGCTGTTGTTGCGGAAGGCCTCCGCGTCTTCGTACAGCTCGCGCCCAGCCTCCGGGGACGCGCGGCCCTTGGCTGAGGAGGACGCCGTGGTCGAGCTCGCTGGGGAACTCTGCGCCTGGAAAGGATGGTTTAATTCTGTAAGGGTTGGCTCTTGGGCAGATGGTGGCTATACATTTTGAGTTAGCTTTAACTGAAGAACCCGTTCTATCCTGATTGTCTTTACCTGCGTGTCGTGGTTGTCGTGATGATGCGAGGACGCGGAGGTGGGGCGCTCCGGTTCGGCCTCCGAGCCCTCGCGCTCCGACCCCGACTCCTTCAGGTGCCGCGCCGCCTCGATTGACTTGCGGTGCATGCCTGTCGCAGAAACAAGAAGGTTAGGACGTGGTGGAAGTGTGCCTAGAATTGGCCATAAAGGTGTGGGTTAGGAGTATTGTAAGTTCGGATTAGGTAAACTGTTGCACTAGTGACCTCGAAATGAGCTCATGAATATTAGGTATAGGAGGTTCCGTGCGTATCTATATCGGGCAATACTAAAACGTACTGTACGCGAAAAAAAATCCAATTCTTCTGCCTCTTACTTAAGTCTACCTAGGGTTGTTGCCTACGCGTGTCAAATAAAAAAAAACAAAATTATTTAATTTAAAATTATTTCTTATTAATAATGTACCAGTACAATAATATCTAACCTACTTATTTACACGTTAATTAATACTCATATTATTAAAATAAATCTATAATTGAAGAAGGTAGTAAATAATAATGGTTACAAAATTATGACAACTTCATGCTTATAGAATACACCCTGTATTCTTAACACCACCCGCTTGCACTCACTTGTCAAGCAAACAACTTTGAGGAGATTGAAGCAACACTTTCTGCAGCTCTAAGTGATCTCAGCCATTATTATGCCGAAAACGCTCTGAAACCGAATCCCTCAAAAACGCAGTCATGCGCGTTTCACCTCCGTAATAGACTTACGGGTTGTTTCAACGCCACCACAGCAAGGTGCAATCTCTAGCGGGAGTGGTTTAAACCCCCTGACAACTTCAACAATCCATCAGAAAATCTACCACCTGGGCACAAGTTGCCGTGGCCGACTTGGAAATCCTTAAACAGACTTCGAACCCAAGTCGGTCGGACCAAAGACAATCTCTGCTGATGGGGATTCATGGACGGCTCAGACCTCAAGTGCGTATGCGGCGTTTCCCCACAGACAGTGGCCCACCTTCCATCTTGCACTGCATGCCATATCACCTGCACACTTGATGATCTGCTTACTGCATCAGTGAGTGGGGTTCGCGTGGCTGAGTTTTGGGCTAAACATAACATTTGAACTTTTTGGTGTATTGTAAATTGACTACCACAGAAGCAACTAATTGACTTCTTACTTAGTTAGTGGATAATGTGCGACCGTGTGACCGGGACTACCGGTAACTTCGGTCGTGCTTAAATAGAGTTCGTTCCACTAGGCTGGACTAAGTTATCTGAATGAGACTTCCAGACAGCTTTAATGACATTCAATAAGAAAGCCTCCTAAACAGTTACCTAAGTAGAAAGAAGATTCGATGGTCTGTGTCACATTTTCATCAGCAGACGGATTCAGTAACAAAATCAATGTGTAGGTACTTAGTACATAAGAAACATTCCAAATCTTTCTGTTTCTAAAAATATGAATGAATACATAGTACTAAAATTCAGGCTAGTGAAATAAACTTTAAAGGGCCGGTGCATGGTTCCGGTCGACGACGCGAAGCGACAACAACGACGGCGCGAAGTCAGTGCTGTGCTTAGAGAATCCGTAGTGGTGCGACCAGGACGTAGTGAACACTTTGCAAATTGTACCTGCATGTAGATTAGTTTATGTAATAATAATAGTCCTCTTGACCGTTTTCGGTCACGGCAGTCAATCTCAGCTGAGATCAGCCATCAGCGCTGGAGATATTATAGTGCACAAGTGTCTTCCCTCACTCTCACAGTCCGATGGGACGGCCATCCGACACTCGCGGAGAGAGATCAGGCGCAGGACCAACCACTTAAAGTTCTCTGCGCCTACCAACTATGCCAACTTCCAATCTCCGGGTTGCTACTGAACTTCGTAACGAGAAATTCCAATAACACTTTTTGCCCGCCCCGGGAATCGAACCCAGGACCAACGGAGCAGATAAGGTTAAGATAAGGTTTGTGACGTTCTACACAACCTAAACCCAAATTGATACGATACGTTGCTACGCAAACACGTTTCATAAAGTTGTTTTCTTTAAACGGTTCAGCCCAACTGCTAAAAACGTCGCTAAGGTAATTGAAGTTAAAGAATATTGTCATGTGAATGACACATAACATCTTTTGAAGTACAAGATTTCATGACTTTATTATTTAATTATTTTCTCTAGTCCTTAGTTTAGGGAAGGTCAAGTCCCCAGTAGGAAGGTACCTACACAAAACCATGATAACTTTGCATCAATGTTACAGAATAAGGCAAACCTTATCTTCAGCCGAGTCAAAGTCCACTTATAACCCAGACTGTAAGTGACATCTCCATAACCCATCTTTTACGACAGCAACCCTAACGCGCAACAATGTACGAGTCAACCCTCAACATGCCGCAGAGACGTGCTACGTCCATAACGCGTACGTCTGAGAGGCGTAAAATGTTAATGAATGATATGCGGCGAGCAGAGATGGATGGCGTCCGCGGGACATCACGACTTGCTAATATGGCGCCCAGCTCGCCAGCTCGGGGTTATGAATGTGACAAGCGTGAGGGTTTGACAACTGACTTGTGCGGGATTTTTTGCGAAAAATCAAAACTGGAAATACACCCAGTGAATTTATCAATATTAATTGAAGTGACGCATTCAATAGTACCTACTACCAACCCACACTGAGTCCACGAAGAGGGTTATGCCCTACTCCCCCTCACAGAGAGTATTAGGCCTGGGTGCAGCAGTGGTAACGTTAGGGATAGACTGATACACTACACATCCATTTAAGGCTGAAGTTTGTATGTGCCAAAACTGAAGCGCTTGGGTATAGCTAAAATAACATTGTAACCACGCTATTATTTCGATTGTACTGAATGCTAACCAATGGTATGTCTTAGAGCCATAGAGCCTAAACAAAATTAAATTATATCAGTCACAAATGTATTGGATTGACATAATAATGCAATCGATAAGATTATGTCCTTTCGGAAGTCTTTGTTCTAAACGAAGACGTAATAAACGAAACTCATTGAAATCGATTATCACTTGTCTAGGCCCTCGAGTTAGTTATTACTCATTTCCTTTAGAAAAGTCTAAGAACATCTAACAAGCGACTACAGACAGGTCCGACATAGCCCCACACTGATGAGCACAGCCCTGGTTTAATATCAGTGCGGGTAGTATTTTTACGAGATCTGTGCGACGTCCGCGCCGCATATCTAATCACGTCGACGTTATTTATCGTCAGGGAGTCGCTAAGACCTGACGCCTGATGTACTTACAGGCAACTGCATATCGGAAGTAACTTGAAAAACATCCTTACTGCTACGACATAAAGATACTATCAGTGTCAAATCCTTGCCACTGACGTGCATTTGGTTGTATGTAATGTACCACATTCTGACGCTGGCACGTATCGTCTTGTTGTTTGAAATACTTCAGCGACGCGAATATTAAAATGTGAATTATGCACTATTTATTGCTCGTCCGTATATAATTGTGGATTCTGGCGATGGTTTTCAAAGAAACGGTGTGATACAGATAATTGTTGTTAGATACTAACTGTGGTAGCTGTTCCCACAGTTCCGTTCACATGGATTTACATAACCAGAGAACAATATGTCAATGCCAAACTTCGAAAACTTAACTTCCAAATAATTTTATAGTCCGGGCCCGTTTGAAGAACCAAGGTTTTATTTCGTTTGCAGTCTCGGTTGAGCTAAACTAGATAAAAAAGACTCGCGACGGCAACAGATAATGTGTATATGTATGTAGCCGGCAGCTTTAAATATACATAAAACAAGGAACTGGCAGGCCGTCTGGTATAACTTCTTGAACAAACTACTGGCTTTTTCTTTTTATTTTTAGCATTTATAATTTTATGATTGCATTTTGTTTTAATTATTACATTATATTGTCATTTGCGCATACTTATTTAGGTAGTTTAGTTTGTAATTTTATTTTGTAATTCGTTTGTGCATAATAATTGCTTTAGGTTAAATTATTATAATTCTGCAAGTGTTGTGCACTCCTGTAATTAATAAGTTCACTGCAATCTGAAAATTCTACCGTGTTTATTGTATGTGTATTAGTGAATAAGTTGTTGAAGAGCCATAAATAAATAAAAGTTAAAATATGACAGTTAAATTATGATGAAATCTTACTTAAATCAGCCTATAATAACTTTCTCTTTGTCGGAACTGTAATACACCTCACCGGAACATTGAGTTCTGATGAATGTCACATCTTTTTGATTGTTGGCTGTAGGACTGTTTAGACGAGTAAATTAATTACACAAACTAATACTTGTGTCCGATCATACAAGTTCAATTCGTAAGTCGGCCTCTGGACCACCACGGCTCATATCCTTCTTTGTGATACAAAAAGAACACCGTTTATCCCCTGGCAGAAGTCGAAGTAAGACGACAAAGGAAACTCAATTTCCCGTGTTGCTGTTTATCTTGATATCAACGGAACAAGCCGTTAACCCCTTATTCTTTTACTGTTTTCCTTGAGTTATAATCACTCCGTTGAATGTCGACGGTAATCTATATTGAGTCGGCACAGAACTTATGATGATGAACTTATAAAATGGTTTAAGGTACCTATTATAACTATAAAGCTGTAAATACCTATGTACTGTTGGCTGTTTTATATTTATAGGAGCGACCGGCCCCTGCTTCGCACTGCGCCAGCTATCGGGTTCAAAAATTTCATTCAAATCGGTTGGGTGGTTTCAGAGATAAGCGTATACACACGTACATAATGTACACGTTTGTTTAATGTGTTAAGATTGTGAGGATAAAACCTTTCAGAATTATTTCAAGTTTTAAGCCTTTCTTCAGTTACAATAAGTTCGCTGGTATATGGTGTGACAAATACAAATAACATTTTTTTATCGAAACGATACCCTTAAAGTTCTTGCAATTTATTAAGCCAGATAAAAATGAGATTACGTAGACCTTAAAGAAAATGTTGCTTAGATAGTTGTGTCATACTTGCTATAGGTCCATCCATTCAACAATATAGATCATTGAGAGCCAAGCCAAGCAAATGCTTTTACTATTTAAAATGACTAATCTTACGAAAATCCTATATCAATCCTGTTGAAATACAAAATGCTTCAAAGCCATTGCTCCTCGGCCATGCTTGCTGGGACCATTTCCTTGTGATAATTGTAATCTGTAATATTGGACAAGAAAATAAATAAGAAGTCGTTGGATAATGTAAATGATTGAATATTAGAAATTTGTTTAACTGTGTAACTGACATATTTAATGTATACGTGTAAAATTTAAAAATCATTGAGTCAATAATAATAATTAATAATTGTACCTAAAATATTTGCACGCCATGAGAAATGGCAGACATGTAGTGAGCTACTCTTATTTAAGATCTTGCATGCATGTATTATTTTAATTCTGTATGTGTTCACTTGTTTTAGCAAATAAAATTACTAATTCTTATTCTTGCTTGTGAGGCTATATAGATACAAAAATCTAGCCAGCCAACACAAAGCTTATTCAACCCCAATCAATCTTGTAGGTAACAAAGTTAACTGGGCATTAGCGTTCCCGATAGAGCGCGCGCTGGCTCGGGGCTCCAATACTGTGTGATTTGTGTGCCATTAGCACAACTTTGTCCATTAGCGCCCCACCGCGCTGTAAATCCACTTGATTTAGAACTGAGTTAGTTACATATACTGCATGTATATATGTGAGTACATAGAATGAAGATTAATTAAGAATATGTGCAGATATCACAAGCATTGTTGGACGAAAAGTTTTATTAATAAAACTGGGAAGTGGATGGAATAAGGAGTTCATAAAGTCGTCATTTGTCGTCTTGTAGGGTGTCCTGAAATAAAATTTACCTAAGAGAAGCTTTAAATTTTGCTTAAAAGTGTTTAATTTCTATCAGTAGGTACACAATGATCGGTCACGGTCTGTGCATCAAGCTTAATCCATTCCTGTCTAATTTCCTGTCTGGTTTTAATTCTTATAAATACCTTCATATTTTTAGACTGCCGCCTGTCAATCATCACTCGAATATTGGACAAGCTGAAAACCATCCAGAATCATGTTATGGGCGTTGCATTGTAATTCTACCATGTATCGCTGAAGTTAAGCTGCTGTCTTTTTAGCAGTCTGTAAAGGAAGAAATAAGGAGGAAATACGATTCTTACAGTGTTATGTCTGATAAATAATTATCTCGTGAATCAAATCCGCTAGCCGGGGCACTTATTAACCTCTTCCGATGAGATAGTTGGGACGATGTGCTGGTTGAAACGAAACCAAGTTTAGTTTGATGCAACTCAGGCCTTCATGTATATTGGTTCTTTTCGTGACCTTTAAATCCCGCTAGAGGATATCTATGCTAGATCGATTACGAACCTGTTTTGTTAAACTCTTCCCGTTACAGTTACTGTAAGTTTTCTTATCTTTCTTCAATTACGTGTACAGTTAAAACAACAACGATGTTATAAACGATCGACGATTGCCGATCAAAACTAGACAAGGATGATATTTCATAGCTGATTACTCTGAGATGGAACACCAAAACAAACTCGAAGGTGTTATTATATATCTTTTAAAGTCCTTACATATGAGGTACATGGTGGTGATTTATGTCTGGAGTTGTCTCTAAACCAAAGCACCTCACTGGTTTGAATGGGCTTGTCCAGTATATAGGTAACTATCCTTGTATTACCTAGTTTTTGTTTTGTGGCTAGTTGTATTTAAGAAATCGATACAAAAATAACTTCATTATTTATTCATCATCCCAGTCTAACCGCAATCTTTCTCTTGATGTCGCACAACAAATGTATCTGTTTGTTACTTTGGCATGTTTTTATGCTGGATACTCTAAATGTTATACTCAAAATATTAGCATCATTATCTCCATCCATTTGCACGCACTTATCGTCTTCTTTATACCTTTGAAATGCAGAAATAAATTGCCTTTTAAAAGCTACGACTTAGATCTTTTTAAGAGCCCAATACAGGCCACTTCCGAGCACGAACTGGATGACATTACTTTACAACTAAAGATGACTTATCATTGAGACGTCAAGAGCGTCCAAATCAAAGGCTAGCCACTCAGAACCGACACTTCATCTCTCCAGTTCCACGTCAGACACATTTGCGACACACTTGTATGATTTAGTCCAGTGTTTGTAAGGTATAAAGTATAAAATTCAATGGCAGAAGGCGGGTGTCCTCTTGTGTCGCCGCAGCCATACTTTTCACTTTAGATAATGGTTTAGTGTCGTGACGAGATGAAAGCGAGCTGCACAAAGCGAGTGGGTAATAGGCAGATAATTCAGTAACGTACTCGCCGTGCATTACTATCCATTTGTCGATGTGTTGCGCGCTTCACGCAGCACGCAGCATGCACATTATCATATCTCATTCTTTGAAAATATTCCATTTGTTTTCCGATTGTGTTTTGTTTTAGTAAATAATTAATTTTGTTTGCATATACTTTGTTGAAGAAATATAGTAGAAGTTGAAGTAAAAAAAATGATTGAAGCAAGATTTGTACTGAATGAAACCTATTACTAATTATTGTGCGTTAGTTTGAAGCTGGTTGAATTGAAATTTTGATTATTTTATGTAACAGTTTGATATTATTTAAATCCTTATCACCCAAAAATGATTCAATTAGTACAACAGATTATTCTTCATAAAATTATCTTGAATACTTGTATCTTGTTTACTTAGCTATAGTTTACGAAAAGAAAATAATAATCTTCCTATATATTTGTACAATAAGCGGCGTAGCTATACACGTACATTGTTAATGACAACAATACTCGAACAAGCAGTGGCCACAAAACGCCCTCATTACAAATACCTAGGCAGCCCACGTAAATACAGTCAGGTAGAAAAACACCGCGCGACTCAGTTAAGTACATAATTAATATGTAAGCCGCTGGCAACCCTTAAATCAACGTTAATCAAGGCTTAGACAATACGGCCGCCATCTTGCATCCCCCCTCCCACGGACCGCCCACCCCCCCGCGCTCGCCCCCTCGCCCCCCAGCGCCCCCCCACTCGCAACGCAGGCTTTAGGGGAGAACTTAGGCTTTATTAATTCATATCTGTAGATCTCGTTTCAGTTTTTGTGTGGCGTCTTTATTATTCAAATTATGGTGTTTATGTTGTACAATCACGCGTTTTGTGAAGGAGCGGGTAGGTAGCGACGTGACGAATCGTGTGCGAGTGGGAACTGATGAGTTGTTTGTTTTTTAATAAGCCTTAGGCGTCTCGTAGCAATTTGCTACGACATCTACGAGATGTCTACGAGGATGCTACGAAACTGTTTTGAATTTAATCTTATGTTCAGTCCTGAATACTGAATTTTATCGTAAAAGTGAACTTTAAAATTATTGATCTATAATATTTTCACAAAAAAAAATTTCCATGTCCATTCTTGACTTCAAAAAGTATACTAAAAACAATCTGACAAATATTCTAATACACATCCATACTTCACGTAAAAGTATATAATTCATCCACATCAAATTAGTGTAGAGAGACTTTCCAAATAACAAACAAACAGCTCCGCACAGACAAACGTCCTTCGTCTCCTCTGAAACAAATAAAACCTCCTCATAAGCTGTCAACGGATTCTTGTTTTCATGCTGAAAACAATTTTATTCACACAACCAACCACACAGTTATTGCTACGACAGAAGGTTTAAAGTGCCGTGGCGAGATAGTACAGTTATTTTTGTTTTTCAGAGAAGCCTTTCCGCAGTGAAAAATGAACATCTCTTGTTGTTGGGATTAAAAATTATACGTCGCTTTGTTTCGGTCCCGGCGTCGACCGGCGCGCGGCAACGTCAACGTCGGCTAGCGAAGACATTTTGTTGTTGTTCTACCTTTGACAGTTTAGATTAGTTGGAGATAAACTGCTACGTTTTGACCTGAATTATATCGTATCGTGGGCAAAGGTGGAGTTGAGATGAAATAAACACGACGCTGCTACTAATTTTGTATCTTTGTTTGATAATTTCATAACATTTTTCAGCTTGCTTTGTTTCATGAAATTGACTCTCGATATTGTGAATATTTATCATTCTCACGCAGGCCACATCTTTATATAGGTAGCTTTCATGGTTTATAGTGGAAACTAACGCAATAAAAATAGAATAAACAAGGTCTTGATAATTCCTTACCTGAGTGACTTTAAACACAATAAGCAAAGATGATGAAGTATAATAAGATTATTCCTTTCAACTACCGGGAAATCATATGTTTTGCATACAAATATTTTGTTTAGTTCAATGTCTATAACTGACGTCATAAGTACATCATATTAAATAATTTTGTTCATAACTATCAATATTGATTTCCTTATATTAAATGAATACGAAGTATGTAAAACAAAAACACAATAAATCACAATAATATAAGTCCTCTATTGGTATTTCAGTAGGCAGACCTGTAAACAGCCCCAGGACTAGTTATGAATATTCATTACCAAAAAAAGCTAATGAATATACATCTTATTACTTGCCTAATAAATTCTAAATAAAACACTCAAACAATAACTACAACACCTAAATTAGCTTCGACTGAAAGAACTGGGCGTTCGACCTAATTGAAAGTCCGTGACAATTTTGTTCAAGATGCGAGGCTAATTACTGTCTCCGTGCAACCACGGCTCGTGTATGTTTGTATGATAGCTTGTATGTTTGTATGACTCACGTGGGCGCGGTGGTCGGGGGGGAGGGGGGTTGGCGCGCCGCTACGGCCGCCCCCCGTCGGCTACGGCTCTCGACTCTTGAACAAAATCATCACGGTAAGACATTGTTCATAGTTTATGGTCCACCAGTTTTGGTGAGGCTCTCTATGGCCTATGTATAGCCCCATGGCTTTGGGGCTGTACCTCCAGCGAGAAGAGATTTTTTTTAAATCACTATGAGGTATGTGATATAATTGAGGAACATTACTGGCAAAATGTGGGTGTTGGTATTATTAATTCACCTCTGTTTTACCCTTCAAGGATTACAGGCGTGATGTAATGCTCATAATGAAGTATTTAATAAAGTAAAAGATCTAACGGCGCTCCTACGTTTAGGGATGGTTCTTAGGGAAAACTATCGAAGAGAGACTATAAACTTACCTTTAGACGCGACCACGTCGACACGACATAAGTTCTACATGATAAAACGATCTACAGCTACATTATTCAACAAAATGCACAATATTGTATTAGACTTTTTTAAAACATAAATCGTAATGGTATTTAGTAATAATGTGCATTCATGTTGAAAATATTTTTTTGTATTGTGTGTGCTACGTTATATTGTTGTATTTTTTAAATATATAATTATGCCCCAAATTATTATAGTACATTTATGCGGGAATTGAACCCGTAGCATTTCCACGGTTTTTCTCTATCAATCGGTCAGTCCATTATATTTTTATTTAATACTCATCATCATTGTTGACCTGACACGAATCCCACTTTACCCGGTCCTGACAGTACTAAAACCAGACCGGACAGATATTCCAGCATGTAATAGAAATGCCTGTTTCAGAACATTTTCTTACAAGGACATGGAACTGGTATTTGGAACCAGATGTTCTAAAATAATTGAATCCATGAGGTAGTGATTATCGATCTTATCTGGATTGACAAAAAGCTCAATTTCCTATTTTGTAAGAGGTCTACGTCAATTAGTGATATTTATGCTTCTAAGTAATTTTAAACCCGTAATAATGGTATGTTGGATGACACCGTACTTGATCGCTTGCGGACTGAAATGCAGAGTAGCCATGTCATTGCCACGCCGCCGCAGACTGTGGTTCCACCACAGTCTACCATAATACCAACTCACGATAACAACGTGAGTAATGACATGGTTACTAATGTAAGTACCCAGTGCAATGAGGAAATGAGGTGTGCTTTGGAGGGTGCGATTCGGGAATATCGGTTCATGCAACCCGATCTTAGACCACGCGTACCTCGTTTGCCCATGCATAACAAAAATAAGGTGCTGGTGGCAGTTCTGGATTCGCAGTTGTCAAACTATTTTGATAACTGCGAAAACCTCACCGATGCTCACTCAGTCCTGTATTGTGCGGCTGTAGCGGCATGTCGTGTAGCTCATGTCAAATTTTCTGATGACAGAGCTACACGACCTAAACCAGCCGTACCGTCATGGCAGTACAGGATTGAACGACGTATTGGTGAGGCCAGAGCACTCATCGGCAAACTGATCTGCTTCAGGGAGGGCAATACTCGCCCTAGAGTGATGCGTTTTGTGAGGCGGGCGTTCTCGGGGACTGATATCAGTGCTCGAGACTACATGTCCCGTGTCACAGAGCGCATCGACTTCCTGAAGCAGAAAGTTTATGCATGGGCAAACCGTATTCGTAGGTATAAGCGGCGGGTGGACCGATACACTCAGAATCGCACATTCCAAAGAGATGAAAGGTGGGTTTATAGGGCTTGGGAGCGACCCGACCAAGGTGTGGCTGACACGCACCTGCCGGATGATGATGCCATGTGTTCATTCTGGCGCAGCATCTGGTCGGTGCCTGTTAGCCATACCGAGGGTGAATGGACTCGGGAGGTCGAGCGAGCGTGCGATCTAGTACCAGAAATGGGGGCAATCACTATCAGCCCCCAAGACGTAGTTCGTGCAGTCCGTCCGTTACCTAACTGGAAATCTCCAGGGCCGGATGGGCTGCACAACTTCTGGATTAAATGGTTTACAAGGTCGCACGCTCGCCTGGCGATCCTGTTCCAGTCAGCCTTAGAGTCAGGGTCGCTGCCAGAGTTCCTGACAACAGGGATAACCCACCTGCTCCATAAATCGGGTAGTACTGCGGAGCCCAAAAATTATAGACCGATTGCCTGTCTTCCGACAGTCTATAAAGTTCTTACATCCATTTTGAGAGCTAAAATTAACAAACACATTGATGACAATTCTGTAATGTCCGCTTCTCAAAATGGATGTAGGAACGGGTCCCGCGGTACTAAGGAGCTACTCCTCATTGATATGGCCATTAGTCAACAGGTTCGCCGTTCCCGAAGGGATCTGTCGACATGTTGGATAGACTATAAGAAGGCCTATGACTCGGTGCCACATACATGGCTCATGAGGGTGCTAGAGTTGTATAAAGTTGATTCAACTCTGCGCATCTTCCTGATGTCATGTATGGGGCAATGGAGGACAGTCCTTCGCTATCCGGGATGTCGGCAAATCCAGAGGAATAGCGAGCCGATAAGGATAGAGCGAGGTATATTTCAGGGCGATAGTTTGAGTCCGCTTTGGTTCTGCTTAGCCTTGAATCCTCTTAGCACGCTGCTGGAGGATTCAGGTCTAGGCTATCGGTTGAGGAGAGGTGGTCAAGTTATATCTCACCTCCTTTACATGGATGACCTGAAACTCTTTGCCCCCAACGATTTGCAACTGATGGAGCTACTGAAAGTAACTGAAACTTTCAGTAGCGCCATCAGGATGGAATTTGGTGTGGACAAATGTGCGGTCATGCATGTAAAGCGAGGGGAGATTGTGGAATCTATGGGAACCCAGCTCTCGGATTCCATAAATCTTAGATCCCTCTCAGCAACTGAAACCTATAAGTATTTGGGTATGTCGGAAGCGCTGGGCATCAATGTTGCTGACATGAAGCAATCGTTGAAGGAGCGCTTCTTTGGCCGTCTGAAAAAAATATTTAATAGTCTTTTATCAGGCGGCAATAAGGTGCGTGCCTTCAACGGTTGGGTCATGCCGGTTCTGATGTACTCTTTCGGCATACTCAAATGGACTCAGACAGAACTAGACGCCCTGGATAGGAGGGTCCGTACATTGTTGACGACATATCGAATGCATCACCCGCGTTCTTCTGTTATGAGACTGTATATCCCGCGGAGGTGTGGGGGTCGAGGCTTTTTAAACGCTAAGACTCTTCACAATCGCGAGATATACAGTCTCAGGGAATATTTCCTTGAAACCGACGTGGGGA
This sequence comes from Noctua janthe, assembly GCA_910589295.1. NCBI lineage: Eukaryota > Metazoa > Arthropoda > Insecta > Lepidoptera > Noctuidae > Noctua > Noctua janthe. Next base: position 543,423 of record OU342565.1, on the reverse strand, counting down.
TGCATCGAGATGTGGTCGCAGTGGACAAGGGGCTCACCCCGCTCTCCTTGGCTAAAGAGAACTGGCGCAAACCTGTAGTGCTTGACACTAACGACCGCATGGAAGTATGGCAGAGTAAGGAGCTTCACGGACGGTTTTTCCGGGCCCTGCATGGGCCCGATGTAGACCTACCAGCGTCCGTAGCCTGGCTACGTTCCGGGGACCTCTTTGGAGAAACCGAAGGTTTTGTCTGTGCAATTATGGATGAAGTTATGATGACGAATAACTACCGGAGATTTATTGTGAAGGACGGTACGGTTGACATATGTCGGGCATGCCACCGTCCAGGCGAATCAATCCGTCACATTATCTCCGGGTGTTCTCGTCTGGCTAACGGAGAGTACTTGCATAGACACAACCTTGTAGCCAGGATTATCCATCAGCAACTTGCTCTAAAATACAACCTTGTGGAATCGGAAGTACCGTACTATAAGTATGTGCCCGACCCAGTTCTCGAAAATGGCAATATCACATTGTACTGGGATCGATCCATCGTAACTGACAGGACTATTGTAGCCAATAAGCCTGATATAGTGGTGGTGGATCGATCAGAGCGGCGTGCAATGATTGTTGACATAACGGTCCCGCATGATGGGAACCTCGTGAAAGCCGAGAAAGATAAGCAAATCAAGTATCTTGACTTGGCTCACGAGGTTGTCGACATGTGGGATGTGGACTCAGCGATCATTGTGCCGATAGTTGTATCAGCCCATGGCTTAATTGCCAAGAGCCTCGACCAATACCTGAGGAGGCTCTCGTTAGGCAGCTGGATCAAGGGTTTGATTCAGAAAGCGGTACTCCTGGACACGGCTCGTATTGTCAGGAGGTTCCTCTCTCTGGAGCCCTGACCGCCGGTAGCTTGGACCCTGTTCCCGATACCGGTGGGCTACAATTTTTTATATTTTTAAATGTTTTTTATATTGTTTTTAGTTTAAGAAATATTTAGAAATATATAAGATTTGTGTAAAGATAAATAAAGGAATAATAACCATTCTTATCATAGACTTGAAATATTTTGAACCCGAGATTTAATCAAATTGTAAAATATACACAAAAAGTTCTTCTATTAATTCAAGATTCAATCAAAACACAGAATCAAACAGACTCCAGATTCAGAACCGAAACCGCTTCATAACTAATGTTGAATTCCATCTACACACCGTTGTAAGTTCTCAATTATTTTGTGGAATGTAATGGTGTAAATATTTTACCGAGACAATGGTTATTCGTGGTGGTCAATGATTATGGCTTCGTCTTTACTGGTTATATGGTTTTAATTAGGAGTCGGGGGCTGCACTTAAAGATATATAAGCCATTTTAAAATTAAAGAATGGTTTTCTAATACGGGTGTGTGTTTATAAGTGTAAGTGACATGAATCAGTCTCACCGAACTCACCGAGTAGCCAGGGCGCGACGGCGTCGTTCTCCTTGGCGCTGTTGAGGATGGTCTCCGGCAGTGGCAGCGAGTGGCGCACCATGGCCCCGTACAGCCCATACTCCGCCATGATAGTCGACCGGCCCCAGCACTTCTCCGTCTTGCGCCATTTGGCGCGACGGTTTTGGAACCAGACCTGTGGAAGGATTGTGCTGTTAGGAGTTTCATGGAAATAAAGTACATATTGAAGAAACAGTATTTATGTAAACATAAAGATAACATGAAATCACGCCTGCAATCACAGGAGGGTTAAGCAGAGGTATTAAAGCACTCCTAAACTTTACCAGTAATGTCAATGTCGCATGTATTAGGCGGCAAGCTCATTGCCATCAACTAGGCTCAAATCCAGACTATGGACTGCTAGTCATAAATGTTTAACTTCAAAGAAGTTGTGTCATTTTAGCATATGGGATGCTTCAAAGAGTTTTCATTCCTCACGAGGTCCCTTGCATGACTACAGTACGAAATGTTGCCATTAGTGTGGAGCCAACACAGAGCACAGGAATAGGTTGTTACAGAATTGGTGATATTGGCTGCCTGGTGACTACAAACAGTTTACTTTCTTTGAGTTTTAATTTGCATCTCATTTGTTACCGTGTCATCCTACGCTATGTGTAGTAATGTTAGGTCTTTGCGTCAACAATAACATTATTTAAAACTTTTTTAAGAACAACTCAAATCGTTGGTAGAATAGGTATCCATATTTCATCTGAACTACAAGAAAACCTTCATCCAGCACAAAGCCTGGATTCTAATTAGAATGAGCGATCGGCTGTAACCATTAGAGCGCAGTAAGCTAGCTCCCTCTGGCGGGCGGCGAGATAACTAAGCATGGAAAACAAACCAATTATCGGGAACAAAACGCAACTAAATTAAATTTTCAAATTCACCGCCGAGCGGCCGCTGTTTGTACACACAGCAGGGTAGGGTTGACACCGAGCAGGATGGTACGGGGCTATTTGTTTAGTGCTGTAAAGTGTAGCAGTCTTAGAATGGTTTTTTATAATAAAATATTTGTATCAGACAATTGAGAGTATTTTGCAAAAAAGTAAACAAGCTTAAGATGGAAAAATTCCGACTTAAAGACTAGCTGCCAATGAGAATCAAATCAAATCTGATTAGACGATAGGAGTTTCACTACCACAACGGTATCTACCGCTTTTGCTCCTGAAACTAGGCTTAAGATAAGCTACTTTCTCCACTTCAGTCACACCGGAGGAAAAGACAATCAATTCGTAGAAAATACCTAACAAGAGAACATTAAAGGAAACTATTGTCCTAGTAGCAAAAAACTATCCACCACCAATCCGCGTTATGGGTTACTTTCCGCTCCCTCTTACAGGAAGAAGCCCTGTGTCCCAGCAGTGGGCACGCCATAGACTGACTACTTCCTTACCTTAACTTCACAAGAATAAATCCCAATACATTTCCCACCGTGGCAGCCCTGTGCCTGTGGGCCCGAGCGTACCGCACGCCGCGCGCAAAACGGTTAATTTCTAATTAAATTTGTTAATTAAGCCCGATAGCGGCGTACTCCGCGCAAATTAATACCGCCCCTATTATATTACTATGAGCACTGTCTTCCTATGTATGTGTCTTGTGTACATATGTATGTATACGTATATAAGTTATGTGGAAGCCTTCGGCGGATTTCATTACGGTTGTACTGTTTGTGTGTTTTCATTTAACATAATAAATAGTATCGTGTGAGAAAGGGTGAACAGAGGTGTTTAGTATTCCTCACCACCACCATTGCAGTCATGTAATAGTTTTATTCAAGGAACAAAATCTTTCCATATAAGTAGTCTTGGTCCTAAACGTGCACTTTACCCCCGTGACAAAGTTCTGATGACTCTGAACTCAGTTTTGCAGATGCCAGACACTATCGTGTTGATTACACTTAGTATAAAATTCTACTATGTTTCAATGTAGATTTTATCTTGGCCAGCTATAAGTTTGGACACAGAAAAAGCAATCCTAATTTCCATCAAAGTTGTACTATTGAGATAATAAATTCTTTTTATAAATAGCTTTAATACGTATGAGCACGAATGTCGATGTGATTACAGCATCTTATTGGGTAACCACATCTTGAACTGTGCGTAATGGTATGTTAACAGGAACACGATAAACGAATGTTTCCTGCGATTATCTAACAATAAGAAACTATTAGATCAAAGAATAAATAAATGTTCAAACAACAATCAAGTCATTGTCGCAATTTAATATGTAGCATAAAGATTATACGATATTTAATATTAAATTCCCCAATTTATTAAATTAAATTAATTTTAAAAAGCAAAAACACTATTTTATCTAGTATTTTATCTCTCTCTAACATCATGTCAAAGGGTAGTTGGACAACTTTGATGATAATACATATATATCTTTGCTACTCGCTCCGGCTTACTTTAAAAAAAAAAAAACAATTTTTCTCTTAAAGAGTGACTTGTTACTGTTAGTACTTATGCATAAAATAGGGACGAACCAGACAATAATTGATTACTAATCTGTATTGCTCCACAAGTACCACTGCATCATTCTGCATGATCCACAATTACACTGGTAAGTGGTCGGCACGCCAACTTAGCAAACTTGCATGTTGACTATGGTAATGCGATGCACCCGAATTCGTGCATCATTCGCGATGTGTGGGGGAGCCATGAGTCGTATGCTGAGCGACTTCTGAAGTGGCCTGAATATGGAAAACTTTGTCTGACTGACAGTTAGGTCGTATCACTGTTTTGTAAATTGTCCTGCATCTGTATATTTGAGATACATATTAGTTTTAAAAAGGTATTCTGAATCACCGCACGGGTGATTCTTGTAGCTATTTTAGGCGCTAGAAGTTTTCTGAAGCGGTTCTTTGTTGAACTCAGTTACCGCTTCTTTTCTCTTTTCCTCTACTTATACATGTTCTTCCGAGTTATCTCAGTATTCACCTCTATCATAGTAACGCTATCCATCTCTCGTTTATTTGGTCTTCCTCTACTCTTAAATCCATCTACATTCTTTATTAAACTTAGCGTCACCCACTAAGAAAATTACATTAAAATTCTGCAGCAGGTTTCACCATGTCATATATTCACTGTAGTAGAATGAGACAGTGGCCGGCGGCGGGTTGTTATTGATTGGCCGGCGCGGCGCGTGACAGACTAATTGTGAGAGATCAGTCCGCAACGATTACCGGACGGAAGGAGTCACTGCACTTCTAGTAATCTACTCAAACAGGTGTTAGCTTCAGTGTTAGACGCTGGAATTGTTATCAGAGACAAGTTAACTTTTGCACCACAGAATTAGTGCCAATACAGAAGTGTTTAGGATAAGTGTGATTTACAACTAATTATAATCAGGATTCATCAATATATTGAGTAACCTGCATTGGCCAAAGGTTGTCGCTTTGTTTAGGCACTCACGCTACCCGCTATAGTGCTCTCTCAGTGGCAACGATGCTGGAAAGAAGAAAATTGAACTGACATAATCTTCCGAAGAGCTTATGTTGTATTACGTTGAATGTCGTCGTAGAACTTTCTGTGTATCTCAGTCACATCGCCTGCCGCGTGCAGTCGGTATAGTTCCTACTTGCTAGTATTGATTGCGCCAACAGACTACTACTAATTGTTCTCCGCAGATTAACGATGTGGATATGCGAGCCCACTAAAGGGCCGCTACCGCTCGGTATTAGCAGAGATACAGACCGTGAAGGATGTTACAGTTTAGAAACTGATAGTATACGATGTGTTAGCAATATTAGTGAAGCCTGCCACTTCAAGAATGGGTAGAGTTGCTAACTCTCATTTGGGAATTGCAATTTGATCAACATCCACATATTTTTTTTTCAATGTTACGTACACGTAGTTAAGCAGAAATATGGCAACTTAAATACGAGGGCGGGTCAATAAGTCCGTGACTTTTTGAATTTCTGACCTCTTTACTGAAACAGCAACACTGCTCCTGTCAACAGGCATCTGTCAGTTGACTCCTGTCAAAATTTAAACTTGCTGCGTCAGTTAGTTTGTGTTTGACAGCTATTTTTATCAGACTACCCACTAATTTGAGGAGAAAATGGAAAAAAGTGAATTTCGTGTGCTTATTAAGCATTATTTCTTGCGAAAAAAAACCATTACCGAGACCAAGGCTAAGCTTGATAAATACTATGGGGACTCTGCACCATCGATTTCAATGGTAAAAAAGTGGTTTACTGAATTTCGTTGTGGCCGTACAAGCACTGAAGATGCCGAACGTCCTGGACGCCCAGTTGAGGTCTCTACACCCGAAACAATCGAAAAAATTCACGATATGGTGTTGACCGACCGAAGATTGAAAGTGCGAGAGATTGTGGAAGCCGTAGGGATCTCGCATGGCTCAGTGGTTTCAATTTTGAATGATCACTTGGGCATGAGAAAGCTTTCCGCAAGATGGGTGCCGCGTTTGCTCACAGTCGACCACAAACGCAATCGTGTAACAACTTCACAGGAAGCTTTGGCGTTGTTTAATCGCAATATGGAGGAGTTTTTGCGCCGTTTTGTAACCGTGGACGAAACATGGATCCATCACAACACACCAGAAACCAAACAACAGTCAAAACAGTGGGTTTCTAAGGGTGAATCGGCGCCAAAGAAGGCCAAGGTGGGTTTGTCAGCCAATAAAGTTATGGCGACTGTTTTTTGGGATGCACGCGGGATAATCCACATTGACTACCTTCAAAAGGGAAGAACAATCAATGGGGAATATTATGCCAACTTATTGGACCGATTCAATGACGATTTGAAAAAAAACCGACCTCATTTGGCCAAGAAAAAAGTTCTTTTCCACCAAGACAATGCAAGGGTGCACACATGTGCAGTTGCCATGGCAAAAATCCATGAATTGGGCTATGAATTGCTCCCTCATCCGCCCTATTCTCCAGATTTGGCTCCGAGCGACTACTTCTTGTTCCCAAACCTGAAGAAATGGCTTGGTGGAAAAAGATTTGACTCCAATGATGAAGTCATCTCGCAAACAAAGGCCTATTTTGAGGACCTCGACAAATCATTTTTTTTGGAAGGGATAAAAAAATTGGAGAAGCGTTGGACAAAGTGTATAGAGCTCAAGGGAGACTACGTTGAAAAATAAAATTATTTTTTTATCAAAAAATCTGTGTTTTATTCCAAAAGTCACGGACTTATTGACCCGCCCTCGTATTTCATCTCTCGTCACCATACATGCAGACATTCCTATCGTCTAGAAGCTGGAAGGGAGAGCATAGATAATAATGTTTATCTCCCTGTCAGTACAAGATAAATAGATCCTTACCGTGGAGTAGCAAGCCGCCCTAGGTGCATGATTACATATTTGTAGAGGCTATTTATGACATCCCTATGTTGTTTTGCATTACAGTTGCCATTCCATCCAAAACTTAGTATGGATTAGGTAAGCCTATCAGTAATCCTGCACAAGTTTAAGTCGTTCTCCGGCGATTACCAGCGTTAGTAGTGATTGCTTGTGGACAATTACTATCATAGCCCGCGGCGCGGCCGGGCTTTGGCAGGGATTGTTTTATTGGCACGGAATTAGAGAACTTATCGGGATTACCAGCCTTGATCCTATGGTTACAGTGTCGTAAGGGTGACTCGCCGAGTGTGCATGAAAGGGTGGAAGGGTGGAAGTTTGTACTGGTGGAATATTGTCAGACTTTAGGCCTTGGACAAAGTGACGCCGAAAAGTGAAAAATTTCGAAAAGTCAATACTGTTGAGAGTACCTTTAGGAACACAGAACCGTTTGAAAGCGATTTGCCATTTCCCCCTTTCTTTCTGTATTCTGTAACAGTAAACATTTTTTTCTAGTTAAACCTGGTGATTTGGACCAGGTTGACATGACACCGGGAACACTTGGACATGACCTGGAAAAATTCATGCGCTGGTTGCAGGCAGCCAAGGAACCGTGGGAATGATGAAGATACGAGCAGGATTGATTCAATTCACTCATAAACCTATGATCTAATGCTCATAATCTTTTACAACAATGGAGAGCGAACCCCTCACATCGATCGGCAGTAGATTAAAATCTCACACACGCAGCTCGCAGGTAGAGACAACACACAACGCTCAGCACTATTTAATTAATTCGGCGCACAACGACGCCCGCATTCCGACGGATCTCCGAATTTCCTAATTAACATACGCTCACAAAGGTTCGGCGTAATTGTTAATTTGGCAGCACATTCGCGCCCTTTAATGATGCGTAACGTCGGTGCGGGGAACTGCCGCTCCAACAATATATTACTCGTATGTGGCAGCTACCACCATACCCTGGCCTCCACACCTCCCTGCGAATGTTCCCGGGACTGACGCCAGAGGCGGTAGGTCGGGCACCGCGAGGGGTCCACGTCACCTGGTCGCATTTAGGGCAGTATTTGTAATGTTGCTTGTGAAACAATTTGTCGGGCGTCTGTGTGATTGCGTAGGCTCGTATGTTTTGAGTGCTACTTTCGTTTGGAAACTAATTTTAAAATTACAGTTTCGTTCCCAACATGAGCTGGTAATTTCGTTTGAGGCGTGTTTTTGTGAAATTAAAGCACAAAGTTACCTTCACGAACTATGCGAAGTTTTCAGTGTCGGGTGCTTGATGTTTACGTTTATTAATCACAGTTAACTGAAACCTGAACTATTTACATTTACATTGCAATGACAGCCAGTGTTAAAGTTTAGAAAATTCAGATTGTATAGAAACCAGCGAGCGGTCTACTACATTTAACACCTATGATTTGACATTCTTTTATGAACAACGACTCTAATCCGGTAATTTAAAAAAGGAAGATTATGGTTGTGGTCATAATAATTTGGTGCCCTTGTCCTGAAGCTGATCAATGCGTTAACATATTAATACAAACTAACATTAACACTTCAATCAAAAACGATTATACACCCCAAAAACAATACGACATTACAAATCCCACCGGACTGGCAACACTTGAGATAATTATCAGCAAGCTGTTACAACTTTCCCAAATCCCTACAATAGGCCGCAGTGTGCGCTAATCCTTATAACAAGTGAATAAAGGGGATAACGTGACGTAAGTCGCAGTGAACGCCGGCCCTTAGGGACAGGGGTGACAAACATTTGCGACTATTAACGCGTTTTATTGTAAACAGTCGCAATTGATTAACCGGTTGCTTGTATTGGCATAGGGTGCCGGGGTGGACTACGTTATGGGAGTTCCAGTGAGAGGCTGTCAAATTAGGTGAGAATTCAAATCAATAATTTATAAGTTTCAAATAAATTATTGAAAAAAAAAATGAACAAATGTTGTTGTCTACGACATTTGTTATTTTTTTTTTTGTTTGGACACGTTTAGTCTAATAAATTAACCTAATAATATTGTGAGAGACTGGTGCCCAAAATAGGCATGAAATACTTTTGTATACAGTACAACCAACAGACTGTGTGTTTGTGTACTGTTGTATAGTATCCCAACACGCAAGATAAATTCAGTCAATATACAAATAATGAATTTCAAAATCTCAGTAAAATGATGACTAAATTGCCGTCGTACTCTCTACATAAACATGAAAATCATTAACATTAATGAAGCGACTTCAATGACAGTGTTGGCAACATTCCTCGCACACTTAGCGCACAACGAGCTTGTTATCCCGCCAATAGATACGAGCAGCCACCATCTAAACAACGTATCGGAGTCAGAGGCGTGTAGGCACGCAGTGGGCGAGTCATGACGAGTGATGACGAGCGATGACGAATCGTGACGAGTGATGACGAGGCGGACGATGTCATTAAGCGCAAATACCCGCTCGCGAACCGCTGACAGTTTAAATAAAGCAAGTGAGCTCCACAAAGGGCTTCTTATTTACGTAGTGCATAATTTCATTTCTTTGGTCGTGTTTCAATGGAGTTCGAGCCGAGCGGTGCGGGGCGCGGGGAGGGAGGCGTTCCGACCAATCACGTGCAGGCGCGGGCTAAATGGAGTTGCGAGCACCGAGTCTGTTCCCAATTTGGCGGCAATTTGCGCCACAATGCCGTCATTCTGTTGTCGCCGAGTCGCCTTAACAGGTTATTATTCAATTTGGGGTGCGTCGGACACATTTTGATTAGACAGTAAGTTAATACGCGGTTAGCTCACGTTAACTCGCCGCTTTCACTAGTAATTGGGTTGTATCTGCAGTCACGCCTACTACTTATTGGGTGATCCGGTTCTGTTAATCGTTCATTTGTTTCATTGATGACGGAACTGCTGACAGCTGTTGGGGAAATGAGGCATTCCGGCGGCAAAACTAGATCTTATTTAAGTATCCTATACTGAATAAACCTTAAGCATAGTGAAATCATAGATCAAGTAGTTAGTACGTCTTTGTGATTGCAAAAACTTACCAAAAGAAACTTATTTGGTAGGAGACGCACGAGTGAACCTAATATTATTATAGGTTCGGTTATAGTTGAGTAAGAAACCGTCGGCTTCAACTGCAGTTCCATAACTGCCAGTGACCCAAAACAGGCAATTCATAACTTTTCTACAAATATCCTCCTGCGTCCTCCAGTATAAAATCAATACTCCCCGGATATACTTCATAACTGAGTTGTATTTCAGCGGACCCTCGGCCCTGCCGCTCTCTAAACCACCGATAGCTTTAAACCTATTGACGTATTACATTATATTAGGACTGATGCGGGGAACTGGCTATTCAGAATATTCTTTTCAGTTGGATATCGTTACTTAACTTGGTGTTTTTTGCTTTAATATGAAGCTACAATCTTTTGCTGTTTACCAACGACGGCGACGACGGTTCGTTACGATTACCAATAGAAACCCGTTTCTTTATAACCATGGCGGTATAGACTTTAGGTCCATACTTGATTGTTTAGATTTCATTTCCGAAAACATATTTGGAAAAGCTTTTATAGCAACTTATCGCCTGTTATATTTTGCCAAATCTTGGGTTATGGTTGCAAGCGAAAATAAAGTAGTATTTTCTAAATCAATCACTGGTTTTTGATTTCAAAAAAGGTTTTTCAATGCATCTCAGAAGTTGTTTTAAAGCAGAATTAATTGAACTCCCTGGTTATTACAATGGCGATGGAACCCATCAAACCCATACTTATTTATGCCAATCACCCAACATTCCCGTTACAGCCTACAACAAAAAATAAACGTTATAAAACACGAAACGTTAATTAAGCATGATTGAGAGGAAACGGAAGCCACTGAAACATGATAAAAAGGCAGTAATATGTACGCAAATACGTCGAGTCACGTCCCACAATGGCAGCCGATAATCACGTAATAACCATATGAAAATATAATGCTGTAGAGAAATGAGGCGGCCGCGGGTAAAGTAAACAAGACGCCATGTCGCCTGTGTGAGGTGCGGGCTGAGTGATGAGCGGTCGCGGGAGTAGTAGCGCACGGTAAAGTATAATGCTGAGGAGAAATGAGGCGGCCGCGTGTAAAGTAAACAAGACGCCATTTTGCTACAAGCTTGAGAGCTGTGGGCTGAGTGACGAGCGGGCGCGGGATTGGTGACGAGTCCAGTGGTAGCAAATGTCCAGCAGGCCAATCTCGGTCAAATCCAAAGATAGTTCTGATTTGAGAAACAGTTTCTATCCGAATCCTTTCAGTTTTATTCTGAATCCTTTTTATTTATATCCGTTAAACACTGCCTGTTTATTGTGTGGTCTGCAAAATCTACCGAGACGTACCGATAAGTTCCGTTTTTTCTACATGGAAAAAAGATTTCAGTTTTTATTTAAACTGTATTGGTATATTTTAACTCACACAACCAGTCTACCACTACCTCTGCCCACCCTGCAGCCCGACAGCTGCGCTAACTAGGCAACTAGCGGCCGTGAATAAGCGATTTCGGGCAATTGGCGCACGCCCGGCCGGCCGGCCCGTGTCCGACGCGGCGACCGCACGGCACCGCCCGACACCGCCCGGCTCCGCACGGACCGGCAATTTACTCACAGACATAATTACGCTCACAATAGGACTTTCATATCAAGAGTAACGTGCAGAAGGTGTATTCTACAAGTTAAAACTGGCACAAGACAAGCTTTTTGTTAATCGATCTTCATTAAACTAGTACATAGTATACATAGTATCTGTATGATCCACGTAACCAGTAAGTTTAACGTACTGATTTGTCCTTGTGCTGCTAACTTGAACCTTATTGTCATCGGCCTATCGAGTTTGACCGTACAATATCAACACTGAGAAAAGTGAAAAGAATGGGGGAGGCATTTGCGCCGGAGTAGGACAGTTCAGGGTTCAAACTATCAAAAAAAAAAAAACTAGCGCTGCAGAATCTGTTGGATGAGATGCTGGAAAAACTGATTGAATGATTGAAGAAAAAAGTTGCTGCGGTATGAGTAACTACCATAACAATAACCACGAATGTATGTCTCTTCCGCTAATTTAGGCGTTTCTTGCTCTGTGTCGAGTAGACCTTCTGTGTTGTCATTTTATAGTGGTCTGATCGACTCGGACGTCTAATATCGGAGTGTTTGTTTGACGAATCAAAACGAGATCGCGTAATTGGGTGCCGCCTGTGATTGGGCAGTTAGTTTTGTGCTCATTACGAGTTTTGTGGACGTTTCGGACTGAGACGGTAATTTGGACGTAATAACTTATACGTTGAGATATGGGTTTGATTGAGAGGCTTATTGCATTGGCTACTAACAGCGACAGGCCAATGACAAAAATGTTTATGGTTAAAATTTTTAAAATGCCTATGTTCTTTACTTTAATCAAATCGAAATACTTAACGCTCTTTAATAAGAAACGAAAAAAATTCAAACCAAATTTACATGTACATTCGCATACAAAGTTTTTATCAATCGGTGGACTACTCAGCATTTTCCATAATCTTATTTTAAAAAGGCACTTGAAAGCGATGCAATCGGATTACTTAAGTCCAAGCAGATTGAGTTCCCCACAGGCCCCACCGACCCCACGGACCCCGTCGGACCCCCACAGATGTCTAATATGTTTTTTAATTACTGGCATCCGTGAGCATTCGCATTGACTATCATACGCGATTATCATATTCAGTGGGATTTGCTTGAATACGGGACGATCCAATAGTTCCGAAGCGATTACGGGAATTAATGCAGATTACTATGATAGCTCGTTTTGAGGATGGAAATGCAAATGTGCCAATTGGATTATTATTGCAGTGTGTATTGGCTGGTTGTCAAGTGGAGTTGTAATGGTTTCATAGTATAAAGCTGCATGCAGGGCATGTTGTCATCAGGTAATCTATGTATATTTAAATGAATTGCTTACTTCGATAAATAAATGAATGTTCGCCTGTTCTATCCCGGTGCTGCGACAAGTCAGGTAAAAGATTTTAAACTTTCATGGTCACTAACATTATTATAACTAGAAGACGGGATATTTACCATGTTTATTGTTTTCTTTGAGTTCCCGATATTTCGGCGCTGTTGCAAGCACCATGATCACGGATTAACAACAATAAAAATGGTAAATATCCCGTCTTCTAGTTATAATAAGTCAGGTAAAGTCCATTTACAAAATGTTGGTTGGGAAAAGTACCTTCGGGAAGTGCCAATCAATTAATCGGGGTCAACATTACTTCTGAAACGTCTAGACACGAAGTATTCCCTTCCCACACACGCCTCAGAACACGTGTAACACCATATCACTAGAACAAGTGATTCAGTGAAAGCGACGACCGCAGTAACGATATCCAAACAGAGCGCGATATGATTGGGCAAACACGCGGGCAAACACGCGGGCAAACATGCCCGGAATGTTGCCCGCACACACGATTGTCACGCCCAACACTTGAGCCAACATAATCACCAACATTGTTACAATATTAGCCTAACTGCGCCTTTTGTGGACAAAACGCAAGTTTTTTAGTTAAGCTTTTAAATGACAAGTTCCATTGGTGTATTGGCTTAAGTGTGGAAGATGTGGATCTAATAGTTGAAGAGATCTTGATACTTCATTTTGTGTGTCGCATCACAAAACAATGTTTGATTTGAAGGTAAAGAATCAAATGAAGTATTTAATCTCTCACGAACGAGAAATGCATAAAGATTTCAACTATACATGCGAACTTATGAGACTACTTTCAATTCATTTATTATGAGGATCTTTTCATTTGAACTGTATACAAAAAATAAAGAGCCACACCACTCGATATTAACACATAGTAAATTAAATGATAATAATGACTAGTCTACGATCTCAAATTCAAATTACTTATCCCCATTGTCAGTTTTTTATAACACTCAACAAGCAGTATATTCATATGAGGCCAGCAGTCTGGCCGGCCCCACTCCACTACATTGTGCGCCCCGTCACTGTCCGCACTCCGCACAAAGCGCCTTATTATCTCCATATTATTTTAATATTGTTGCAATACTACAATAACTGACGCGCATTATTTATCCTACACACTAATGAGCGTGTAGGCACCTTACTCGACAACTTTATTTTACAATCGATAATATTTAAACCAATCGATTTTCAACCTTACTTGTGGGGACGTAAAGCGCTGTGATTATTTGAGAGTGGTGTAGTGGTGTTCGTTTTATCGGACAAAGAAGTGACACGGGGTGCATCTCTTGGTGTCAGACGAAGTTTTGAATGAAAATAAATGTGTAATTATTATTAGTGGAATATTGTCGAGTGTTCGAGGAATGCCGTGTGTGGCCGCCGAGCGCTGGCCGGTCGACGGAGACATGTCGAGTGTTGTGTTATTAGGCCCAGGGATTATGTAAAGCTGAAGTATACGTAATGTTATCTAATGCTTGAGAGCAGCTATTTTTGGATGAGTGTGTGTTGAGTAAAACTGATCGGAAATTAAGCAACAGACTTAGGCAACAAGCGATCCTTGACATACGAGCTAAAAGCACGATTTTTTTATAAAATATTCCACTTAGAAAATGTGAAGAATTTTTTCAACATTTGGATCTCCCTTGATAAGTTGTTACATAAGGCTTATATAACATGCGAAAACCAACTGCACATAATTCTATGTACCTACTAATAATCGCATCTACCATTGTGGGAAACGCATGTTATTAGTGGATGTGCAGCGACCGTGCAGCGTTGCAGGCTGCAACAACACACGTAATGGCGGCGGTCATGCGCAGTGCGCCAGCTAACGACTCCTGCGCAAGTGCGCACGTAATCACAGTCTAACTACTGCTGTTACTGTAGTTTCAGCAGACAATGGTGGTGTGGCGGCTAGTTGGACATTCAATTGTGTGAAGACGGTATTGTGTTTAGTTTTCTTTTGTAACGAGGTGAAGAACACAATAGTTAGTTAAACGGTTGTAAATAAAGTTGCATTCAGTTGGCAGGTATTTATTGTAACTGCATTATCAAACATGAGAAACTTTTATGTTTTTACCTAATGTCTGGATTTACAGGTGCTGGTGAATGGTCGAACATACCTTACCTACATGTAGCGTGTAGGTAGCTGACAACACCATAATAGGTACAGACTGTACCTATCTGTAAAAATAAAAGTAACAGCAATAAGAGATAGCAACAGAACAGCAGGTCCACCGCGGACAAGCGGCTGAACAAACATAGTGTTTGTTACTCAATATTTAGTAACTGTCCGAATACACCACCACCAACTGACTCTCTCATATTAATTAATTTGTTAAGACAAAATTCAATATTTAAGAATGCATCATCATACAAGCACTTAGTCACATGCGATCACGTTTCAAGATCAAGGCAGTTGTTGAGAATATCTGCCACCAAGCAAATATTTGTTCGTACTTTCGTAGTCTATTCTTTTGTATTCTGCATGTACATAAAGTTCGTCACAACAACCGCCATCCAACGAGACACACCAACCCCCATTACATTGTTTATCCTCAAGAAAAGTGTAGAGAACACTTTGAAGGCTCCACAACCCGTCTCGAGGTCCGAGTGCGTGCCGTCAAGAGATGAGAAAATAGAATAATGACCGGGCCCCTCCCGGGGCCCGAAAGGGGTCCAATTGCTGAATAGTTTTGGAGCAAACAACCCTTCAGCAGACGTCCAATTTGAAGAGCTGCCACAAATTGGACACGACCTTTTTTGTAAAGTTGTACAGTCACACGTGAATGCCAAATGTACAAGCTTACGTTCTTGTTGTTTGGGGTTACAGTGTTAGCTGTTTGTGAGCGGAATAAGCTTTAGGTCGGATAAAAGTTGCAAACGTTAAGACTGCAGATATCGTGACGTCAATCCCAAACAAATGAATACGTGAACTCTATTCCGGTTAGTCGTAGTCCTCCAGTAGCTTTACTTAAACAAATATGAACGATATTAACAGTTTAAAAAAGATGATATAAAATAATACGTACTGCTTAATACCTACTTATATCTGTAATGAAAGCAACAATCCTGCTACTTTTCTTGTTAATATTATGTTAACGTACGTAACGATTAACTTAATTTAACACACGATAAGCCAGAAAAACTGTATTGACATCTTCCAACGTTCAAGCCCACAAACAGTATCAAATGTAAACGCTCAAATATTGACCCCTAACCTGTATAAACAGTTTGCGAGACCTAACATCTGTTTGGGTGTAAAAGGCGCTGGTGGCCGGACAAACATCTCGAGCGAGGGCCCTCGAGCGGGTCCCGGCCCGGGGCCTGTCCCCAGGCTTCCAGGACACCTCGGATCCACTTCGTTTTCAATCGTATTGACGATACACAAGGCGTACTAGTCGAATTTCCGACACGTTTAGAATAAAATGCATGTTTTATGGAACTTTCTTATTTATGTGCAATACGATGGTGGCGAATCTACTAACTAGTGGTAATGGTCATAACGAGGTCAGTTTGAGGACGGTAATGTAATAAATGTCTGCATGCATATGCATGTCTAGGGGAGGATTTTCAATATTAGATATCATGATGTCAGTTCAAGTTGTGAGGAGCTCGTGGCTAAATAATAACAGCCGCTCGGGTCGATCTTTAGGTTAAGCCGTGCTTGCCTAGGTTGGTCTGTGGATGGGTGACCGCCCATTACATACCGAGTTTCCTCCGTGCCTCGGAAAGCACGTTAAGCCGTTGGTCCCGGCTGTCGTCTGTAGATCTTTGACAGTCGTTACAGGTAGTCAGTGGCCCAAAAAGTCTGACAACCAGTCTTACCTAGGGGTATCGTATTACCCAGTACTAACTGGGTTGTGAAGGTCAGATAGGCAGTCGCTCCATGTAAAATACTGGTATTCAGCTGCATCCGGTTAGACTGGAAGCCGACCCCAACATAGTTGGGAAAAGGCTAGGCAGATGATGATGATGTCAGTTCAAGTTGTAGATCGTTGTTAATGTCATAAAGTAATGTAGTCTAATGGAAGTATTTCCTCAAGTGTAATTTTTACCTATTTATTTTGTTAATTATCGTATTAATGTGTTTGGGCGCAGTGGGTTTGTTCAGGCACATTTTGCCACAGCCAGACTCGTACGGTAGCGATAAAGTGAATATATTTCACACTGATGTAACTGGTTCTTGAAACATTGATTGTTGAGATGAGAACTAATCAATAAAACAATCATCTTTATTACGCAAGAAAGGCGTTACAAATTATGTGTAGTCCCTGACTTTTTTTTTTTTTTTTATTGCACTCATATAGTGATTATAGATAATTACTACAATAAAGCCAGCACCGGACATGAACCCTATTAGGGCAGTGCAATATTTACAGATAAGTAAAAGAGTATGCATTTAAAAAAAATCTATATAATCGTTTATACGATTTCAATCCTTTTAATACTATTACATAATAAATAGTTAAGTAGCTGGTATTTATAAATTAGGTAGGTATCTAGGTTAATTCGTTAATTGAATTTTATCTTCGATGTACTCTTGCAGAGTAGGGTATTTATTTTTAGTAAATATCACGTAAGTTTATTTTTATATAAATATTCAATAGCTGTTGGTTTCTTTCACTGGTTCTGGAAATTTGTTGTATATTTTATACACATGGCACATGTTAGGTTAGAGGTGAGTGCTGCCAATTTATTCTGGGACTACTCACCACAACCTAACCATTTTTCTTTTTTTTTTGTCCTTAAAGGAAGCCTGTACTGAGTTTGACAGTGTTTGGGTGTGTATTTGTGTGTGTTAGTGTATGTGTGTGGTTGTGAGTTTGTGCTTGTGTGGATTTAACTTGAAACCAAACTTCCGAACTGGCTAGCCGACATTTTAGGGTACGTAACTCATGCTGAAGTTCAACAAACCATTCCGTGATTGCCCTTGAACATGACGTTAACATGTAGCCATAACACCTATTGTTATTTACAGTAAACAAACTATTGTCACTATTGCTTAGAAACAATCATCATTAATTTTAATAATGATGTACTATTTAATAAAGAACAATTCAATAATAAGACGTGCTATTAATGCTATTGTCATATGTTTGTTTTGCGCAGGGTGCTTGCGTATCAAATGCTCGTAATTAATTAACGCTAGCCATTGTTGCAATTATTAATATCTTGCACCTGGGTCTACAAGCAAGGAGTCATTCGTGGGCACACATAATAACTTAATACATTACTCTGAGTTTACACTTTACTTACATACTATTAACAAACTGTGGATCTAATGGGATTTCCCATAGCCAAAAAGACTACCCATCTTATTGAGGAACCCTTGTCCTAAAAGTGGTTTTACTTCCAGGGTTCTGTCAGTGATTCAATTAATTTATTAATGAAAGGTTTTTGTAAAGTAGATTTAGAAAGATATTACGTAAAAAAAAACTAAAACCCGACTACTGAAGAATCACGCTCTAAAAAGTATAAAACAAGAAAATATTCAGAGGATAGTTCCGAAAGTAGCTCCAGACAAGAGTAGCCCATAACCAGCGGACTATCAGGATACTTTCAACGATTAGTTTAGAAGTTATGAGGGAACAGATGAACATACATACCGGTCCAAATCATAACCCTCCTTTTTTCTTCGCCGTATTCGGGTAAAAATTAAGCTACGAGCGTTCTCGAGACCTCTTACAAAGGTCATACAAAACAGAAAATACCATTTGCATAGTATCTAAATCATTTTCTATTGATTCAGTTAGAATAAAACATAACCTTGCCTTTGATGTCGCGCTGTCCGTGTTTCAATGGATTTCTAAAAAAACACTGTTTTAAGCTTTCACGGTTTACAACTAAACTTATACTTATACTGTCACTTACGGGATATCTTCCGGGATTGTTCATTATTTTGAGCTCCAGATACTAGATATCCCGTAAGTGACAGTATCAGTTTGGATTTCAAAATATAAAAAAATACTCGACTTAACACAGCGAGTAACGACTTTCGTAAAAAATGGTATAGTTGAGTGAGAGGCATCACAAAGAACAGGTTTTTCAAATGACAAAAAGGAACCATTTTCCTTATTTCACAATCTCTAACGGTCAGCAAGCAATATTGATAATGTGACATCCTTACGAATACTTTTTCCTACATAAAAAACAGCCGTATACGACGTCTTGCTGCGAGCATCTTCAGCCTATTATTACATAATAAAACTTGCTACACGACATAGTAAGGAGTATTAGATGGTGGGGACATAAACAATGTCAGCGCGGTTACAAATCTCGCGGCGGGGAGCATCCCTATCATAACCTGATTACCGGACTGCAGCGAGTCTGCGAGAACTTGCGAGAACACGAGTTTACGAGATCCGAATGTAGGAGATACGAGTATATCCGGATATATTAAGCGGTTATTTACTGCCCTTTACGGACAGTTAGCTTCTTATTGGATTATGATTTGGTCGTTGTTTATTCTGTATTCAATTGTTTTATACGAGTATGTGGCTTTGTGGGTCGGGTTGGAGGAATAATGGGAGGCCAATTTTACGTGGCATGTTTAAAAAAATCACTAACTTAACATTTTGAAAAACGTAAAATATTACGTAAAGTTCATTAATAGGTAAATCAGTACATATATGCGCAGAAGTTTTCATGTTGAGTGAGCTCAGCGAGCTTTGGTTTTTATACTATAATTATCCTAGAATTTTATATTATCTGCATTCACGCCCTCGCCGGCGCCGTACCGTCTCGATAAATCTGTACAAAATGTGCACATGACATTTCATGTTTTGTCAGATCGTATCAAAATACAATATTATTATCTAAAAACATTTGGTAAAATGCAGTATAAAACATTAAACTTGTTTTAATTGTATTATAATATTTATAATAAATAAATACAATGTTGATAGCACAAATATAATAAGTCAGTTTTGTCGCCGGCAATGTTTTTATTGTATAATTACTGTTCATAATTTTAATTAGCAACACAACAATAGGTGGTGCAGGTGACATAATTAATTAACTAAATATTTCTGATGGTGTCTGTTTGTACCAGACTCGGATCGACCAACAGTGAGGTAGCGATGTGATCGTCGCGTATAGGCGGAAGATGGATGACCAGTCATTGCACACACTCTTATTTTAGAGCTGTCAAACAAGCCTGCCGGGGCTGCGGGACTGTTCGAAAGAGATACCGTGGCCCTGGAACACAAAAGGCTAAGAAGGAACATGGATGGGTTTTATTCAGTACAAGTCTGACACTCCCTTCCGCTCCGCCCAGACCGGGAGGGATCATTTGATGATTTCCCAAACGAAAAAAAAAAATTAAAAAAGAGAACTGTCAAACAATACAAGTTCCTTTACATCCAGTTTGTTTTGACAGCAAGTTTTGATGTTTCTAGGTAATTGCTTTTGGAACGATTAGATAGTATACTGGGAACCTATTCAAGTTGATTTGTCTGTAGTCTTATGTGGTTTCTGTTTACATGATTGATTACTCTCAATGTTTACTGAATCAAAAGCTACATTTCAGTTTGAAAGCCTCAATTTCCCTCCACCTCTTTCTTGTTTTATTTTACATATTTCTCCATACTTTTCTGCAATATTTACTGACTGCTATGGGCAAGCCGTATAGTGGTGTAGTAATCGATTAGCGCAGAGACAAAGCTTATTTGTGCAGATGTGCGTGCGCCGTAATCAATTATCAGTAACGCTGTAATACAGGTAAATAAGTGCTTTGTGTAGTTGTGTCGGTGTAGGGATCAACTGCATGGTGCTCATGTGCAAATGTCTATGCTGTTGGCTTTGTGAACTGTTTCGAGGACAATGTGCTGACTTTATGCTTGATTGAAAGACAATGATTAAGGTAATGAAGTCAAATGCAGTAAATGTATGTCGTAAACTTTACTATGTTACATAACATAACACTACGCCTATAACCCCCGAAGAGTTAGCAAATGTGAACCAAATAGTACTAACACATTTCGCTAGTTATTTTTAAGTCCCATGTAATAGGGGGCGAGCCTATTGCCATCAACAGCACAACTCTAGACCCCGTGACTGCTACTGAGAAATTCCTGATGGAAAAACACAATAACACTTTGCTCAACCTAAGTTAATCATGTCGAATCACTAATGCATGGTCCCCGCATAATCTGACCAGGAACAAGTCGGGACTTCAAAAGAGGCTGATCTCTGTATTTGTGTCGGTGTTTCTTCTCAGACTATTTAAAAAACATCGGAATCAACTACTTTATAATCATATAACCCACAAAAAAACCACAACACACCACACACAACTCTACAAAACACACACAAACACAAACCAACCAAAACTCACAACTCACAAAACACAACTCAATAACATAACTCTACAAAAATTGACTGGAAAAAGTGTTTGTATAAATCTACTAGCGGAAATAAATATAATTTATTATTTAAGTGTTGTGTTTCAATAGCTTAGGTCTTTAGGTACAGAATTGGCACTAAGAATGGTAAGCAAGTGCGTTATTTTTACACTTAGGCATGTACATATTTAAATTAAGTAGTAGCTCGTGGCTAAACAATAACAGCCGCTCGGATCAAACTTCAGGTTAAGCCGCGCTTACCTAGGTTGGTCTGTGGATGGTTGTTTGTGGTGACCACCCATTACATACCGAATTCCCTCCGTGCTCCCGGCTGTCATTTATAGGTCTTTGACAGTCGTTACTTACAGGTAGTCAGTGGCCTAAAAGTCTGACAACCAGTCTTACGAAGGGATATCGTATGACCCAGTACCGACGAGGTTGTGGAGGTCAGATAGGCAGACGCTCCATGTAAATAATATACTGGTATTGAGCTGCATCCGGTTAGACTGAAAGACGACCCTAAACACAGTCTGGAAAAGTCAGGCAGATGATGATGTGTGTGTATGTTGAAATTATTATATTTGCCGGATCCGGTCATTAGTACGGACATAAAATGAATCGTAAGTGCGCTGGTGGTGACGTCACGCGACCTACCTACAAGTCTACCCACATCACCGCAGCGTGCGAAGACGACATTGAGTGTCTGATCGCAGCGGAGTTGAGAAGTCTTGGAACTATACCGGATTCATTGTGCCCCGTGTTATCGTGTTAAATTGTAATTTCAAGTAATTTGTTAGTTTAATAGAAACGGTGTATCGCACCCAGTGTATTTTTATTGCACGAAACCCATCGTCTGCCCACATGATGTACGAGCCTAACGAAGTAAATCCTGACATATCCGACATATTTATTACACTCTTAGTGGCTAATAATGTGGATTTCCTTAACCACGTTAATAAATTATGTTTTAAATTCAAATTCAAAATATTTTATTGTGGGCATATGTTAGTTACAGGTCTAAACAATAAATTTAAGTTCCAATATGTCCTGCCTAATAGGCATACAATAATTATGTAGTGGCATTACATTTAAAATTATTTTACATGTCAAATTTGGTTATTATAAATGTCAAAATATGAATATACAGTCAAATTATTACATGGTCAACAATTCATTCAATGGTTCAAGAAATCTTGGATCGTGTAGTATGCTTTCTCAATTAAAAATTTACGCAGTTTATTTTTAAATACTGGAAGTTCCTTAGTGCTCAGAATGTCAATAGGTATCTGGTTGTATATTTTTGATGCCATGCCAAAGAAGCTTTTGTTAAATAGAGCCGTTTTATGTGGTACATTAGAAATTTTTAACTTGTATCTTCTCGATTTGAGTTTATCAAATAGATTTTCATTTGTTTTTATAAATACGGCTACTTCATAAATGTAAATTGCAGGAAAGGTCACAATTTTATATTCTTGGAAATATGGTTCACATGAATCAGGAACACGGATACCGGCAATCGCACGTACTCGTATACACCTTTTTTGCGCTTTAAACACTAAATCCCTATTAGTGGCATTGCCCCAGTATATGACTGCATTTCTCAGTGTCGACGAAACATAAGCATGGTATGCGATCAAAAGAACTGATTTATCAACAATTTTGGATAATTTATACAAAGCATATGTACTGATTAATTTTATTGCATACTGTGTCAATGTGTGTTTGCCAAGTCAAATCATTATCTATCCAAAGCCCTAGAAATTTAACGCAGCTGACTTGTTCAATTTTCGTCGTAAGTATTATTGGTAGATTATACACAAGTCTGTCGCATCTATAACTTTGAAGGTTCAGCCAAACCCTTGGGGCCGTATCTCGGGCCGGTATTAGTGCTGCACCAGCTCCCGTACAACAAGGAAATTAAAACACGAATAGAAACATACAAAATGTAGCAAATCAAACATCAGCATTAACCATACAATTAATATAAACCTGTACGGCACCGTGACGGGCACACTGTTCTGCCACGTTACATTACGTAATGAACCTGCGTGACAGCGTGGCAGACATGACAGTCGCCTCTATTGTCCCGCCGTGTCCCGCCGTCGTCCCGCCGTGTCCCGCCGTCGTCCCGCCATTGTCACCGCTAATCGATCATAATCGATGCGGCAATCGAGTCATTGTTCACTCCGGTAACCGAGTTAAGGAAGCAGTTTTATGACTTGTAACTTTATTAAATGTAATCCATTTGTTGGAGGTGCAGCTTTATTTTGTGATTTAAGTGGCGGCGGGCGGAGATTCCTAATTTATGGGCATGAGGACCCTTTGTAAACATACTTGTTCGATGACTGAGCGGCTAACGGCGATTTGATTTTCTTTTCCATTTTTCGATTTTATCATAAGTATTTAGATTTTATTCGAAAAAGATATTTGCTTTGCTGTCGAGCCTGTAGTACTAAATAGTTTTGCAAAGCTAGCAGGTGTGAAACCTGTAGGTATTTTAGTCTGTAGCCCGTTTGTTTATATGCGTCACCCACGATGCAGGATCACCAAATTATCTTACTTTCTTCCTTCACGTTCCTAAAATGTTTCTGTTTACATGTTACATATTCTCTTTTCTCAAGTTTCCCTCAAAACAAAGTACCAACAATAACCCCATTACATTTCCGTACCACATCACAATGGCTCGCCCGCTACATCTTGGCCGCACCATCAGCTCTGCTTAGCCCCATCATTTGTCTCCACCACCCCCTTGCACCCCCGAGGGGCGGCGAAGGGGGGCTATTATCGGGTTAGTGTCGCATCATTTACCGGCTGCTTTACATAAATGATTCAATAAAGAGATACACTCGATGCTCACTTGTGTTTATCGTGTTTGGGTCTTTAAAACAAGATGATAATATAACTTTTTTGTTGGGGATGGTTTTTTGACAAAGTACCTCAGGCAAAACAAACACTAAGTTTAGTTTTGGTATTAACACAATGTTTGTCCTATCGCATCATAATCGTCCTTAGCTTAGCTTTATTACCTAAACTGTAAGGTTTTTAAACTGACATGGTCACTAAAATTATCATTAACACAGAAAACGGGATATTTACCATGTTTACTATTAGTTTCGAGTTGCCGATATTTCGGCGCTGTTGCAAGCACAAAGATCACGGATAAAAAAAAAACCGCTACTCGCCGAAATATCGGGAACTCGAAACTACACAAAACAACACAACATACTAACATGGTAAATATCCCGTTTTCATTGAGAATTATAATGGCAAGACTAAAAATTCTAGATTTAAAAATTCTAGTACACAAACTCCTGAAAATAAACTAGGACCGGTGAGTGGGCGGGCGGCTTCTGTTAATTTCCCGTTTGACAAGTCATGGGTTTGTTTTAGGAAAGCCTACTTAATGTACCTAATAGAAGAAGGACAATTAAAGTCACCATAACGCAAGTTACGTACCTACTACAAAATGAACTTCCTTCCACATTCACTACTCGTAATATACCGCAGCATCGAATACTGCAAATCCGCTAATCGAGCGCTCTCTGCATAAGTAGGTAGTATTCGTGTAGTGGGACTGTAGGAGCCAGTGAACGACTGAACGGCTCTGAACGGGTTTGAACGGTTCGGAATAAGAAGGCGGTAAACAGTCTACGAACTTGGCGCGCCTGTTAAAACTTGTCCTGCCTGAGACGAAGCTCACAGCGCGCTCGACGACTCAAACAACTATACCTATTCCATGTAGGTAATTGGATTTTTATTGAACTTTTAAGTTAAAAATTTTGTGTTGAATTTATTATTTTCACGTAAAATCAACAGTTATTTTTAAATATAATAAAAACCACTACAATCACTAGTAATTTCAGCACAATTAAAAAGCTTTTTAATTTTCCTCGGATGGTTTCCGAAATGTCTCAATCATGAGTGGAGAATCCTGTACCACAACAACAGAGATAGAGATTATAGATACTATTATTCTTCAAGCGAATGGATAGCG
Organism: Noctua janthe; assembly: GCA_910589295.1. Lineage (NCBI taxonomy): Eukaryota > Metazoa > Arthropoda > Insecta > Lepidoptera > Noctuidae > Noctua > Noctua janthe. The sequence goes on along the minus strand of OU342565.1, from coordinate 518,310 downwards.
TGATTGTTGGAGATTTTCTAGACACATAATAAAATCGTAAAAATCCAAATCAATGTTCCGACTTGGCGCAAAAACAATTGCATAGATTCTGTCCAAATTTTGCACAATAATTCCTTACAGGCTTATATTTCATTATGTCCGTATTCTTCAATTGTTTGACGTTTCAGTCATGACAAGCACCAGACAGGCTATTTAAAGCTTATGTCGACACAGGAAACAGCCTAGCGGGTTCATGACCGTTTTGTAAACTACGGGTCGCAAGTTCGAACCCCACTATTACTATCACTTTTTGTGATTTTTTTAAATATTTTTTGATGCTGTTAGATTTCCAATTTTTTTTTTGTATTAACATCATTTGCATTTCCGTTATTCTCCTTTCTTTCTTCAAATGTTTCTCCAAAAAGAAATAAAGAAGGATGGAAGAAGAAGACATGGTGCGCCGACCTCGAATAAATTGGGATAATGGTAGGAGAATGATGATGATAGTTTCTCCAAAAAGTAGTATAGTGAACAGAAGTCTGATAAATTAACAAGTTCTTGCTGTAGGTACTAGAAGTCTTTTTCCTTTTCGATTTGCAAATTATCAATAATCAATACGCAATTTACGCAGTATCCCAAGATATAAATATATCATTTATTTTGGAATTTTACTGTTCTTTTGTTGTTGTCATTTTTAAGCATTTTAAATGTAAGCTATAAACAAACAAGAAGTTAAAAAAATAAGCCTGGATTATGAGACGACCTGGCAATGTAGATAGTTTTAATTTTTTAACGATAGGTCTTCAAGATGTTAAAGGATTTAAGCTGCAAATCGCTTTTATAAATTGGTGTAGTGATCGGAAGCGAGCATGAGGTCCTGGGAATGGAAAGACAAAATCGAGTACGAGCAGGGTTTGAACCTGCAACCTGCTTTTCTTTCTATAACAGCTGGTTTAAAATAGTTCGTTAGATATTTTTGTGATTTCCTTAAAAAAATATAAAAAATATTTTAAACCACTCTAGAAAGCTACTGAATAATATAACAGCTAAACTCCCCAATATATCACCAGTGTCAGTGAGCCCCAGACGGCACTTCACGACTAGCCCGTTGCTACGTCTACGCTCAACTTTATAATTGAGAGGAGCGAGCTGAGCACAACTCGTATCCTTTGTGAGCTGAGTATTTACTGCCAGCCTCCAGCCGAGCGGAGGCACCTGGACGAGCTTGACCCATTTATTGATCGATTGCGATTAAGTTTCAGGTAAAGAAAACAGGACCTGTTCAGCATTTAGTTGATGCAATTTAGATCTGGATAGATAAACTACAGTTTAAGTTTCGTTATTGAATACTTGTAGTTTGTGTAAAGCCGCAAATAGAAAATCTGACTATTACGAGTACTATTCAACTATTTAAGAAAAATATTTGTTATGACAATCTCAGAGAATACTAAGAAACGATTGATCTACTATTGCAAGTAAGAAAGTAATACATTTCAGCTAAAATAAACTTTTGATATGAGGCGTAATCATTTCCAATTCCTACGTAGGCGTATCCTTCATTCCATTTACTCGTTACAAATAAAACTACTGGCTGTCGTGCCCGTCTAATATCAAATTCCACTTAAGATACCGGGCGCAACGAAGCGGCAACAATTGAGCGCGTCGCACAATAATACATTGCGTTTTGGCGACTCATCGGTAATATAGCTAAGTGAGCTGCGGGCCAGTGGTCACGGTGGTCAGCAATCAGGCGAAGCGGTCGGTGAAACCCGGTGTGGTAGTATGTGGTGGACGGACGATGATGTTTGATTGGTCAGCTTGTGTTTACTGGAGTGATAGGAAGACTGGAGTCGAACTAGAAAGCATGTTTGACGAAATAATTAAGGAATGCACATTCACGGGCTGCTAATAATCTAGCTATTTCAACCGCCTATGTGAAATCTAAGGTGTGGTAAATGTGATTTTAACTTATTCTAATCAGGAAAAATCGGGTACATTTAGCGTGGTTACGTAAATATACGCACAACCGTAAAGTTTGGCAGAGCATATAGAAACAGGTACCCCATGTCTGATTGAATATCATCTGCCTAGCCTTTCCCCAACTTTCAGTCTGAACGAATAAAGCTGAATACTAATATTACTGTACAGACGCCAGCACATCAAGCTATTGCAATCTGTCAAATTTCTTTAATAGATTTTCAACTTTATCGCTAAAGCTTTACATTCAAGGTTGAATGGGAAAATTTGACAGTTTCGAGTCAGTTTGGATCGACTGCCTCCATAACCCAATTAACGGGTACCCGGGTAAGGCGAAACCCCTTGGAAACGCTGCACGCTGGTCCAGTCTGCACTCATTTCTTAGCCGCAATTCTACCCCCAACTCTAAGATTAACAGTCAACAAAAGACAAAAATAATCGTGTACAAGGCTCATATATCTTCATCCCATCCTTCTATTGAGTCAGACCGTGGCGCTGCGGCGCTGACAATGTGAGCGTCTCCATTACTTACGTGATTCAGTGGACAATGGAGGGCGGTCCGATGTCGTGGAGGTCGAGTTATACGGGACATTACTTTATATCAGTTCACAGATTTGATCAACTTTATTACTTTAGTAAATTGTTATTGATGGCTACATAACATTTTAACGAAATATTCTACGTTATGGTTTGCAAAGAAGACGAAATCTAACATTATTTTATTTATATGAAAATAAAAGGTCAAAATAAGGCTTTCCTTGAGACATTTTCCTTTACTTACCTTCTTCTTTAAATGATTTTTTTTTCAGGACGGTCAAATTCTATTTTCAGTATTAGGTGTTACATGACCTTGCAGCATTGATTGGTAGGTACACCGTAACTACCATGGTTGCTGGTATACGAATCTTACGTAAGTCATGATTGTTTATGACGAAAAACAAAACACCAATCAATCCAACAGATCAGTTACAAAAAAACCAATCCGCAACAATAACATGTAGAAAAGCAACAAAACGTTTAACAAGAGCTCCGCGGGTGGCCGGGAATCTCCGTCGTTAGTCCGGCCGCGTCCGATCCCCGCATGGCACCCGTCCGGCACCCGGACGGCGCGCGGCCGGCACGTGCCGCGACAATTACTACAAATGAGCACTTTTTAATGATAGTGTCTGTTGTAATCGTGTTAACGCCTCAGGGTTGCACAGATTGGTACCTACTCAGTGTTAGTTATGGGATTTTTCTGTGACAAACGTTGTGCAACACGAAATTTTGATCTTTTCTGAAAACTGCCCCTGAAAACATTTTGTAACACTTTGTTTGTGCCACCAATGCACCAAATTTACCATAAAAATCCTTTTCAAACAGAGCCAGAATCGAAGAAATTAAAGTTTTAAATATGATTCTTCCTTTAACATTGACTCTATCGAAGATAGTTGACAGTTGACATTGAATTGTAGACATCGCTGAATAAGTAATTTCAAAACTGAATCTAAGTAGTAAAGAAACTATTGAACAATCATTAGGTATCTTGCAACAAAAATTGTTTGTAATTGGGGGCTTTAAGCCCTCTATTTTTAACAATGTTTAAATAAACCACCACATTAACTAAATACACAGTAATTACAATAAAATAGTCCACAAAGCTCCCTCAGGCTATTGTAGTAGATCATCATTATCTGCACTGCACACGCGACTATTGTCCGAGGCGTCCCGACGCGACTCGAAGCGCCCCGACGAGACGTGCCCCGACGAGGCAACGTGCGCGTGGGCACGTTATTGTCGTGTTTTTGTAATAATGGCGGATTAGAGTTTGCGAATATTTGTGGTAATTGTTCTACGTGGTTGGGTTAGTGAGTCTGTTTATAGATTGGGGATGGTACTGAATACTTTCGTGGGATTTTCAGCTACGACACTTTCCTAAGGTCTTAGACAAATGGCGGTCGCTTTTAAAGTGTTTCGTAATGCTACAACGACTTCCATCAGGATAAAGTGTTTCGTAATGCTACAACGACTTCCATCAGGATAAAGTGTTTCGTAATGCTACAACGACTTCCATCAGGATAAAGCTCTTCGGAAGTTCATGTCACTTTCAATTTTTCAATCACCGTTACGCTACTATGATGCCACTTTCTCACTTGTCTACTAATATTTTAAATTCCTTGACTAAAAGGAAATTACCCACTATTTTCAGTGACTTTGCTCTGTATGCTTATAATTTATTTAATGCCAATAGTCGAAAGGGCTGTTATGTTCATTAACTAAAACTACCGTTACTAATCTACTCACTGACGAACTAACAAGAACACCAGCTAAAACAAATCTCTAGTTTTCACAACTCAACAACGTGATTAGGGGATGTTGTTACACCATAAACATCCCATGAACATGATGATCCTATGCGTTGAGGGAGCTTGTATGACTGACCAACACAACTTGATACGCAGTGGAATTTGGAACTACGATTGAAATGTATTGAATTTGACAGATGTATGACGTTTTTCTAAGCATCCAGCGCTCCCTGATGTCTCAAGTTATGTTAGTTATGGGGTGAAAGGGGGTCATAGTGTTCATAGTGTCGTGCGCACTGCACAGTGCACAGGGGTAAGAGATTTCATTTGTCTTGTCATATTAACTTCGTTTAATTTATAATAAAGTGCTTTTTGGTTTAATAAAGTTAAGCTATTTGTAACTTTTAATGTTTAATGGTTTATAGTTAAAGCTCAGTGCTTGTAGTGATTTTTAAGTGAAAACCATTTGTGATTTTGAGCGTTAAAATATTCTTAACTTGTTTTTTTTTTGTTATATTTATATTTAAAGCACAAATTGTACCTAATAGATGGTGTATCTGCTAAAATACACCTATTATTAGGTACAATTATGTTTTTTTTAGGATTAAAAAATAAAGAAAAGGGAAGAAATAAACGGTGAAGTATTATTACTTAAGTATGTGTTATAAAGCTATATTGTTTATATACCCATCAACATAGAGTTTTGTTTTATGTTTCTATTCATTTATTTACGTTCCACTATGTAGGTATAAATGGTTACATAAATAAGGCTTTTTTTTTTTTTTTTTTTTTTTTTCCGGATGGGAAATCATCAAATGACCCCCCCCACTCTGGGCGGAGCGGAAGGGAGTGTCAGACTTGTACTGACTAAAACCCATCCATGTTCCTTCTTTGCCCTTTGTATTCCAGGGCCACGGTATCTCTTTCGAACAGTCCCGCAGCCCTGGCAGGCATCGGTCCTTGCGGACCCCTACTTATTTGCTGACATCTCTTTGAGGCGCACGTGGAACACGAACGCGCCGTCGACACGGCCTGTCGTCATAAGACGGCCGGACGGCGAGCTAGCCCATAACTCGCCGTCCACAGGCCCGCGCCTACGGTGGCCGGGAGCCACCACGTGACCCCCGACGCCCAGGGCGTCTCCCGCGGCGACTGGGACGTGAGGTTCTTTCCCTCTCACGTCCCGCCACCTCCTTCACTAGCATGACTGCTTCGCAGAAGGAGGTGACGGCTTCCCATTCCCTCTCGCTCCGGACCATGGCTTGAACCAAGGCCGGACGCGAGAGATCGCCGCCGCCAATCGCCGCTACGAGGACACGGCGGTGCTCCGCCCAAGCGGGGCAGACCTCCACGGTGTGCTCCACCGTGTCCTCCGGACGATCCTCGCACATAAATAAGGCTTCAAATAAGAACAATCGTGAATCCTATTAGGGCAAATCAACATTTATATTGCAATTTGATAACACAAGTAGAAAAAAAAGAAAGCTGTAAGTTTATTTTTCTTCAACATTACATTATTTACATTCTAAACCACCTTATAACAGCAATTACACATTTTTAACATAATTATTTCACTGCTATATCTTGCCAATAAATATAAATTATAAAATAGCACTGCAGTCATTGACAACAACCATTAATACGCATTACGACTTTTAAGTCGCACCAGTCCATTATTAGGGATAAGGGGACAGGCAGCGCCGGGCGCGCGGTGTACTCGCCCTAGCCAAAACGCTTTGGGGGCGTGCTTGTACCACGTTCAAAGAAGCTAGCACATTCAATTTTAAGCTTTAAGTGGACGTTGTATGGTTGTGAACAAGAGTGTTGTTAAGTTTGTGCTAAGATAATTTATAGTTTATCTCATAAATAGATTATTACAGTCCAAGTGGTGTTATAAATCAGCTGTAATGCGATTGTATCGAGCCGTTGTTTGGGATGTTTCGCGGTTATTCAATTGTTCTTATACGTTCACATGTCGGGACTGGGGACGCCATTTATTTCACATAACCAAATTATCATTCAGCATTTTCCTTGTTAGTTGAGTGTAATTGATATTAATAGCAGCAATGACTGTCATGAAGAATACTGGAGTAATACCAATGTGAGAGAACATTTATCTGGTTAGAAAATCAAACTCTGAATGTAGAAGGACGAGCGTAAAGAAGCCTTGAGGGATTTCTTGACAATTCGGTACTTTCTGAAGAACCTTACTTAATTCCAAAGGCACACCACAATTTATAAGAAATATTTTGTCTAGTAAAATTATTAATGACAGCTCTGAAATTCATGAATAAAAGATTATCACTGACTCAAACTTTCTGCATTGAGTTGTATACTACCAGAGCTAATGAATTAAATTATGACTGCATCCTCCAGAAGGCTGCCCCCAAAAGATTTGTGGATACTGCAGTGACGAGTGAGGCCCGTGTTTGGACAAGTTGTACCAATTGGTGACATACGGCGTTTCGATCAGCAGCCACTCGAGTCAGGCCGAGGATACGAGGGGACATTATACCCGATTATACACTTTATACAGAACTACACACAAGAGATAAGTGTTTCATAATGCATTCAATTTTGTACACTTATGAGACTGTTTGGTAATATTTGTAGTGCGATTAGGAGCTATGTTTTGATTGAAATGACCAAAGCCCATGTTTGCTAAAGCAGATAGATGACTCAGCCCATACAATGTTCTTAGGTTTAAATTCGGCAAATACCAAATTAGATTGGATAATTGAAATCAAACAAGGTTATTGAAGTGTTTTAACAAAATTAAATTCTGTTAATTTTGTTTAATGTTTGTACGCCGTTGACGGCAAAACATAGAGATCTCTTAACCTCATATTTACACCTTTTACACATATGTTTAGCAAACCAAAAAAAAAATGATTCTGATTTGATTTTGATATGTCAAAATTAAATATTTAGGTATACAATATACTTACGCCTTTTTACCGAATGTTTTTTTTTCAGGCAGAATTGCACTAATGACACTGAACAAGTTCAAGAGCATTCAATGTCATAATTGTTATGAAATATTGACATTGACAGCTCTTAAATGCCGTTATTGTGTACTGATCGCGGTCAATTTCAATCTGCTCTTAGAATAATCGTCATCGGCTGCGTCGGCTTCCAGTCTAACCGGATGCAGCTGAATACCGTTATTTAACACGGAGCGACTGCCTATCTGACCCCCACATTGCACAACCGAGTTACTGGGAACCTACGATACACGGAGAGAAGAGTGGAAGGCTACGGGCGAGGCCTCTGGCCAGCGGTAGGACAATATAGCCAAAAAAATACGAAAACTTTTGGTAAGATTGTTAAATTTCAATCTACCGTTAGAATAATTAGATATGGAGTTATACACTTTTTTGTCTGAAACACATACGTTAAGTATATAATATACTAGCTTATGCCCGCGCCTTCGCCCGCGTGGAGTTCGATAATTGTCCCACGTGATCATTCTACCGGGATAAAAAGTATCCTATGTGTTAATCCAGGCTATCTGTATGCTAAATTTCATCCAAATCTGTTCAGTAGCTTTTGCGTGAAACATCCTCCTCACATTCATCCTCACAAACTTTCACATTTATAATATTAGTAGGTTTAGTAAGAAGTAACATTATAACATGGAATGTTTCAGGCACAGTCATAAACGAGGCGTTCCAATCAATTACATCTGGATGTAACACGCGCATCACCCGCCCGCAACACGGTATACGCAAATAAAGGCCCAAATAAGGCGCGCCTCACACCAAGTAGCAAACTAAGAAGGATAACATTAAATAACCAGATAACTAGGAAACTCCGTGCCTCGGAAAGCACGTTAAGCTGTTGGTCCCGGCTGTTATTTGTAGATCTTTGACAGTCGTTAGGCAGTCAGTGGCCCAAAAAGTCTGACAACCAGTCTTACCAAGGGGTATCGTATTACCCAGTACTGACTGGGTTGTGAAGGTCAGATAGGCAGTCGCTCCATGTAAAATACTGATATTCAGCTGCATCCGGTTAGACTGGAAGCGGACCCCAATATAGTTGGGAAAAGGCTAGGCAGATGATGATAACTAGGAAACTCCCAAATACGGAAAACATCCAAATGTTAGTCAACATTTGGATGTACAGAGGCTCTTAGTCAGGCTACGTCAGGTTAGCCTCCAAACAAACAAAGAAGGAATCGATTTACCTAATACGGTAATAAGGTGCACTTTTGGACAAGGATGGTGTATTAAAACCTATTCGACGACTTCAAGGGTCTTGGCCTAGTTAGAGTATTGTTAAGAATTATTTAGAAAGAAAACTGAGAAAAACGTAAAAATACTGATTTCACCGAATATCAGTAGCGAAGGGTCAATTTTTGTACGAGGTAAGCCGGAGTATATATCTTTAATGTGATTATATTATTTGTCAATAGAATACTGACTGTGCCATTTTTGAAAGGGAATCGGGTAGGAATCGAGTTGTATGGAACCTTCACCACTGCCGCATATAGTCATCCTGACACGTAATATAACATTTTTATACATATTTTCTACATGTATATACTCAAATATTTATAATGGGTTTATGTATCCTTGGATACTATGGTGAACAGTAAAACTCTAACTTAAATTGAGTTGCTCTGAAAAGAGAACATTTTATTCAGTTACAAAAACCAGTTTTAATACTAATACATTCCTTAACCTTAATTAATAACAAACTCATCTGAAAAGAGAAACAACATTTTAAGCTATTGCTTCACCAGTTCTTAATCAGTATTATTTAAATATTCAAACCACAATCTAATTTTCATAACCTAATTCGCATGCTGTATCAATTATGTCAATCTGACAGACAGCTCCATAGACACGACCAAGTTCACTCACAGATAACTTATACATCAAAGTCATTACGCGGCAAATTCAAACATACTTAAATGAAGTGTCAAGCACTTTGTTTACATATTTACAAATATAAATTTACTAGCTGTTGTCCGCTACCTTCGTCCGCGTGAAATTATTATAAAAATAAAATTTTCCCCGTTTTTCAACATTTTTCATTGATGCTCCGCTCCTATTGGTCGTAGCGTGATATTATATAGCTTCCTCGATAATTTTTTTCAATTCGAATCAGTAGTTCCTGAGACCAAACAAACTCTTCAGCTTTACAATGTTAGTATAGATATGCATCAACAGTGAATAAAGAAAATGTTTGGAACGTAACCATTTGGCTTGTTCTGTGCAATTCCTCAGTGTTAAGTCTTTGTAAACATTAGTCACCTATTCTCTGAGCCTTCTGCCTCCACCTGCCTGCTGCTCTGAATAATCAGTCGGCAGAACGCGGCCGGCCAGCTAGGTGGCTATTACCGGACGCGACCGGCACCTGTGTCCGGCACGCTAATTGCTAAATTTGCCCCTGCGGGCGGGGGGACGCCCCCCCCCCCCACCGCCGCCCGACTTATTGCGACCTGCCCGGCTGCTAACAGACGTTCTTATCGGTTATTCGCTTCTCTCGAATACTTCACTGTTTCGGTTATTAAAGTTACGGGTTTCTCGTAATGACGTGTTGTGTGTTGAGTAGGGTGACAATGTCTGAAATTCAGGACTTTTTTTAATAGACGTTCTTCCAGTGTTACGTATTAGACATAGTCGGTGATAGTTCATGTGAATTTCAGTGTGTACTTATTTCATATTTCATTAGATACATGCGTATCTAATGAAATAAGTACACACTGAATTAACCCAGTGCCGTACCTATAAAACTAAACGAGAAGAGCAGCACTTCTACTTTTTTCTTTTTCTCGTTAACATGTAAACACAGAACAGAATTATGCAAATATATAGTTACAAAACTTTATCCTTAGTAGCAAGTGGCGTGGTTCCATGCTCTTATCAATTTCAGTGTTTACCTACATTTGCCTGGATTATATTTAACTCGGCTTCCAATTCAATATAAATACTAAACCACCATGATTATTAGAGGGGTATTCACGAGGTACGTCGTACCGCGGTATCGGCTTTTCGTTACCGGCTGAAGGGGCGTAATTGGCGCGAAACGCGATCAGGCGCCGTCTCCGCCACGCGCCGCCTGAGAGCGCTCCGGTACGGAGACGAACCGTAGCCGGGACGCCACTGGCTTGTCTGCAAGGACTATTGATACTCATTCTATTGCACTTAAATGCAGGTTCAAGCTATTACTCGATAAATATTTGAGCTAAAATTTTACCTAATTGGAATTGGAAGCAGAATTATTGTGTTCTTTAGAAAACGAGTGAAAATATCGCATTTTATACCTAACTAGCCACCTGCGCCGGTTTCACAAAGTTACAATTTTCTAACAACAGCGCCAACTATGGGTGCCAAAACATTTCTATCTTGCAAGATGGAACCAACCAGCATAGATATTCATCAAACGCTTCGATTCGATTTCGATTCGACAAATCGTACGTCTGTCTTTTTTTGGCATTACAAAAGCGAGCGAGGTAGCCATAAGACTTTCCGAATCGAAGCGTTTTTGAATACCTGTGCTAATCTAGGAGATTATGTAAGAACTACGAACAAAGTGACACGAGATTTTATTTTATTTTAGAAGGTACAGGTTATTACTAAAGGCAACCTATGGTCCACCAATGGTCCACCTATAAAGATCTCTTATAATTTCATGCCCCCTAGTTTCTTTAGTCTGTGGGTTGTCGGTCATTGGGACGTTTTTGAGCAACCTTTACTTTACTTTATTTTGTCATATTATGGTTATTCTGAAAGTACATATCATGGAAACACTCAAACCAAAGAACAATCAAATAGCTTGCAACATTCCGTTCCATCCATTACATTTCTTCAAATTCAATGTTGATTTGACAGATTTAAGGATAGTCAATTCCATTAATTTTCCGTAACCTAAGCTGTTAATTTTGTTGGCCACTTCCTTGTATTTACGGCATAAATGAGTCTGTTATTAATTTGTTATTTGTTTGTCACTCGGAGTAATGGAAATAAAGCGTATAGTTGCATATTGAGCGGCGACACAGCGACACAGCGGCACAGCGGCACAGCGGCACAGCTGGACATATCAAAACCATGTTTACCGACGAAATTAGATACTCGGTACGGGAGTTCGCTGCCATCATTTCCATCGTCGTGTCATCGCTGTGCTTGATACTACAGGGGCTGCTGTTTACGATCAAGCCCAAGCTAAGACATGCGGACCAGAACATCCTCATGCAGCTGACAGTGGCGCGGTTGGTATCCACCTTCCTAGAGTTCGTTTTAAAAACATTCTACGCAGACTCTGACGATCATACGATCATGACGAAGAAAGAAAAAGAAAACATGTTCATAGTGAATGCGCTATCGGCAGTGTTCTATTATATGGCCGCCGTGGCCGTCTGCTGGATGTGTGTGTACGCGAAGAATATACGTGACCAAGTGCTGTCAAAGTCCGTATCGCAAAAGTGGAATATAAAGACTGTGTCTCCACTGATTTGGTTATTAATGATACCAGTAGGATTGTTGAAATTCGTGTTTAGTATTTCTGAGAGAAAAAAATATTATCTGAACGTGTATTTTAAAGTTTACTCTGCTTTAACAGTTCTCGTTTTGACACTTAACGTTTTGTTTAACTGTGAAATCTTCTCGTTGATTATTTACAAGAAATTAAATTTCGCTAATATCATAATAAGATTCGTCATTTCATTCTTAGTAGTTTATTTAATGAATATAGGTGTTATTATGACGACATATTTTACAGTCAGTGAAACAGTATCATTTGTTTTCTTTGTGTTAAATGTATTTCAAGTGGTACCGATCACAATTATGTACATGATTCCTGCCGGGGCCGGTGAGCCTCGCACGAACGCGCGGACTCCGCGCTACGTAAATTCGAAGTAAAGCGGCATAAAGAGCATTTTGATTTAAAATTTTAAATCAAAATGCTCTCTGGGATAGGTACTAGTAGGTATTTTCGATTCAAAAATTGTTCGATTTTACGTTACGTCGCACGTTCGGCAAGGGTGACTGACTTTCAGAATTTTGGGTAATAAGCTTAATTAATTGTTTTTTTTTTACATTACTCAAGAGCATGCTACGAACTAATATCTGTTTTAGCGTAAGGTGGGGTTGGTCGTACCCGCTGATGGAGAATTAATATCAATTTAAATTAATTAATTAATTGGTTTTAAGAACATGTTGATTAATTTTGATACCTATTTCCTTGTATTTACGATAAAAAAATAAACTAGCAAAATTTGTATTACGCTACAAACGCTGGAGAATCGGTCAGAATTAAGGAAAAATAAAGTAGATATATACCTAGTTATATAGAGACCGGCGGCTCAACAGCACACATCTTATCAAAACCATGTTGGCCGACTACCCTAAATATTATTACGTTACCATCGCTGGCACCATCTTATCATCGCTGTGCTTGATACTGCAGGGCGTGCTCTTCGCGGTCAAGCCCAAGCTGAGACATGCGGACCAGAGCATCCTCATGCAGCTGACAGTGGCGCGGTTGGTGCTCATCTTCTTAGATTTCGTGTTAAAAACAAACATGGAGTTGTATGAAAGTGTGCAATTGCTACTGGCAGTATCCTATTTTATGGTCACCGTGGTTATCTGCCTTATGTGTTTGTATACGAAAAATATACGTGACCAAGTGCTGGCAAAGTGTGTGTCGCAACGGCGGACTATAAATGTTGCGTCTCTACTCATTTGGTTATTTGCGATACCAGTCGGATTGTTGTATTTCGTCATTAGTATTATTGACGGTTATTATTATTTGATTGAATATTATTATAAAGTTTACTCAGCCTTAACAGTCTTCGTTCTGACACTTAACATTTTGTTTAACTGTGAAATCATTTTCCAAATCAAAATCAAGAAATTAAATTTCGCCAATATTATAATAAAATGCATCATTTCATTGATGCTAGTTCTTTTAGTGGATATAAGTATTATTTTGATGACATTTTGTACAGTCAGTGAAACAGTATTTTTTGTTTTGTATGTGTTGAATGTATTTCAAGTGGTACCGATCACAATGATGTATGTGATTCCTACCGGGGCCGGTGAGCCTCGCACGAACGCGCGGACTCCGCGCTACGTATATTCAAACTAACTATAAAGTGCTTATAGGAATTTTACAAACCAAAATGTTCTCTGGTATACTTGTATTTTCGATTAAAAAATCGTTCGAAATTACATTAATTTTCTATTATTATTTGTTTTTATTTTACGATAACACATAAATTACATTCACAATGAGTTATTAAGACATTCTACAAAGAGCATGTTACGAGCTAATATTCATGTTAATATCTGTTGTAGCGTAAGGTTGCGTTAGTCATACCCTCTAAAGAAGAAATAACATTATTTCAATCACACTTCTACAAATGGGGGATCGATCGGTAATAAGGAAAAATAAAGTATTTAGTTGTACACTGCCCGGCGGCAAAGCAGCACACATTTTGTCAAAGCCATGAACCTACAAGAATATTATTACGTTACCATCAGTAGCGTCGTCCTATCATCGCTGTGCTTGATACTGCAGGGCGTGCTATTCGCCATCAAGCCCAAGCTGAGACATACGGACCAGAAAATCCTCCTGCAGCTGACAGTGGCGCAATTGGTGCTCCGATCCTTAATATTTGCTGCTGTGTCAGGCTGTAAATATCATGTTTTAGTGGCAGTGTTACGTCATGTATTCGCTGTAAACTTATGCTTGTTGTTTGTGTACACGAAGAATATACGTGACCAAGTGCTGTTAAAGACTGTGCCGCAACAGTGGAATATAAAGCTTGTGTCTCTACGCATTTGGTTATTTACGATACCAGTCGGATTGTTGTACTTCGTTTTCAGTGTTATTGACGGTTCTTATTATTTGGTAGATTATTATTATAAAGTTTACTCAACCCTAACAGTCATCGTTCTGACACTTAACGTTTTATTTTATTGTGAAATCATTTATTTAATCATAATTAAGAAATCTATTAGGAATTTCACCAATGTCGTAATCAAATTAGTCATTTCATTCATACTGGTTTGTTATGTGCTTATACATAATATTATGACGGCATATGTACGAGTATATTTCATTGACTATAACATAGCCAATGACAGAGTTTTCTTTGTTTTCTATGTGTTAAGTGTATTTCAAGTGCTACTGATCACAATTAGTTTTGTGGTTCCTGCTGGGCCCGGTGAGCCTCTCACCAACAATACGTATAATTAAATTTATTCCCTCTTAAGTGGTAATTCAGACCATCCAACTAATAGATTCCTTAAAAAATGGATTTCGCATTCAAAATATCGCATCGGCTGACGCAATTCGTATGAAGAGTCCATTTTTTTTGTCCCATTTGCCATAGGGAAAGTTGTCCACTTGAACTGTCTGAATCACCATCTAAGAGTTAATAAACATTGGTGAACGATTGGATTGACTTGAATACGTCACAGATTAGTAACATTTGCATGTACTCGTGTAGCGGGAAAATATGTGGCAGGCAAGCTGCCACATATTTCCCACTCGATAGAGTTAAGGAAAAAATAAAATGTACCTATACCTAGTCGCATATTGACCGGCGGCTCAACAGCACAGCTGTACATATGGACACCATGTCTGCCTACACCTTCTCTGCACTAGATTACGCGTGGATCGCTGGCACCATCTTATCATCGCTGTGCTTGATGCTTCAGGGCGTGCTCTTCGCGGTCAAGCCCAAGCTGAGACATGTGGACCAAAACATACTCCTGCAGCTGACAGTGGCGCGGTTGGTGCTCACCTTCTTAGAATTATTTTGTGCAACGAGTTCAACTTACATGCACTATAAAATGTACATGAAGGATGTGCTCGGGGGAGTGCACTTGTACATGGTCACCGTACTCGTAAGCTTGATGTTTGTGTACGCGAGGAATTTACGCGACCAAGTGCTGTCAAAGTCTACGTTGCAACAGTGGAATTGCTCAGTTGTGTTTACATTTGTTTGGTTTTTGTCGATACAAGCGGCTGTGTATTACTTCATCTGTTTTTGTTTCGAAATACCTAATGCGAGTGTATCTTTAAAAGTTTACGTAGGAATATTAGTCCTCATTATGACATGTAACGTTTTGTTTAATTGTGAAATCATTTACCAACTCATAAGTAAGAACTCTCATAGAAATTTCGTCAATATCTTTAAAAGAATCGTCGTTTCATTCATCCTGGCTTGTTTATCGGATGGATCTATTATTATGAAATATTTTACAGATAGTGCAACAGTGACGTATGTTTTATCCGTGTTCAATTCATTCCAGGTGTTAGCGATGACACTTATATTTGTGATTCCTGTTGACAATGAGAGCTCGAATGCTTGGCGTGGTTTAACGCTCGATTGATTCAATTTGGGCAAATTCATATTAATTATGTTTTTTTTTCTATACGGTAAAATGTAACTTGAGTTAGTTACATTGTTTAGTCTAAACACTATTTTATTGATTACGTATATTTTCTACGCAATATATTTGCAGCATATGTTAACGTTACCATTTCTATAAATAATACTTATTATATAGCCATGTTTCCTTGTGGCTCAGTTTTTTTGTTAAATCGCATTAATAAATACCTGCATACAGCAAAACCAGGGTTTTATTTTATACAGGTACCTATTTCCCCATAAGTCTCCAACATAGAACCTAAACTAATTATAATAGGACGCTACTACCTGTTAGGTTATATTGTGACCACTCCTTTCTGATACACGTTGTACATTACGCTAACTTTATTTCAAGGTCATTGAAAGTACCTACAAAGTACTGGATGATTATGAGTAACTTTTAACATCGTTTGGTGTCTCTTATACATATCTGAATCCTTGAACAAGAGCATCAGTTTCATACAGATTTAGACTAAAATTAAGACTAAAATATTTTTTACCCGACTGCGGCGAAGCACAAAAGGAGGATTATGTTTTTACCTTTATGTATGTGGGTATGTATGTATGTATGTCCGTTTCTATGTTCCCTCGTTACTCTTAAACGGATGAACGGATTTGGATAAATTATACGTAGTTAGGTTTGTCTTGGTAGCGCGAGTGTCACTGACTACATTGAAATAAAAATCAAAGAAATATGGCGGATTTCGGGTGCCATACCGTAGTGTTCTAATTTTTTTTTCTTCCTGTTCGGCGAGTGGGCTAACAAAACGAAGGGGCTTAAAAGGTGATTACAAAAATATACATAACTTATACGTTTAAAAGTAATCGAAGTGATAAATCGTATAAAAAAGGAGAAAATCGTATACAGGCTGTCCCACGGCTATGCCACATGGAAGGACCTTAAACATTGTATATAGGAAGTTTTACTAAAAGAAGACTTTGTTTCGATTTTTAAAATAATAAGAACTACGTTCAAAGATTATTGATACTTGATTTGAGAGTGGACACTGGTGACGACAACCAAATGATTCATTAGGAATCTATTTATAGACAATACTTTTATATAATATTTGACATCAATGTCGCGTATCACGAGCCAACCAAAATCAAAAATCATCGAAAATCGGGATTTCACATATTATATTTATACTTACTAGTCTACTACTTACTAATCTATACAAAACACCCGTGCCGTGGAAACACCCGTTCCCTTCCGCGTGACGTAGCCGTGGCACGCCTCGTACAATAAAAAAACGTTAAATCGTCTGCGAAATCTTTCAACTCGTTACTAAACTAAAAAGCTGGAAATAACAAAAGTAATATAAAAAACTAAAAAATCATCCATTTGAATATAAAATTATGAAAATAGAATGGGCCCCGCCTGCTTCAACGTTTTTTTTTTTAATTTAAAATGTGGTTGTTTTATGTTCCTCAGTTTTTTCAGTCGGGTTTTTTTTCGAGATGATTTGTAGTTAAAGTGTGTTTTTATTCAGTAGAATTTGCACCCAATGAAAGAATGCCAATTTACTTCATTTCCAGCCTCTTAGTACATACAAGTAGCATTCATTAGGTTGTTCAGGTTGTTCTACATTTATTCGATTTATATTTTGTGTAAATTAAAGACTAGAGGATATTGTTTTTGTTACTGCGCTACTCTTATCACTGTATATAAGTGAAGAGAAAGCTCTGCAGATCTTCTAATTAACCAGAAACTATTAAGAAATACACAAAAACCCCAGGTGCAGTGGAATGTTGTATGTTGATGACGATAGCATCGTTTTCGTTTATCTTCAGCTAACAGCAGCCCTCCGCTGGACAGGCCTCTCACCAATCCTCGGACACTGCTACCTACTAGCAGTCGCCCTGCGAACACCATCGCTCCACATAGTCTGATCCTATGACTCTGCCCTACGTTGCCTTCACTGAAAAACACGTTTAACATAACCATCGGTTTCACAGCTTTTAATATGGTGTAAAATCGACCAACCCCAACACAATGTGGACACAATTAAGCCGGACGTACTCTCCTGTCAGTCGTGAAAACTACCTCCACCCTCCAGGACTTAGGTAATCAAAGAGCTGTCCATGTGGCTACGTAGGTACTGGTTGGACAACATTCGAGACATTGATTCGAGAAGAAGAAGAATATGGCCTAACCACTTCTTCAGCTTTCTAATTCTGTGGGCCATATCAGCTGAGCTGTAGTATCGAATCTATCACCTTATTTAGGGTTCCATCACTGAGTGATTCAAAAATATTCAAGTCTCAAACCCTTTCCAAGTATTCATAGCTCGATGTGTATGTGTGTGTTAGGAAGCACTGACCCAATCAAATCAATCTATCAAATAAGTAGGCAGGTACGTTTATTGTGCACCCACCTACCCCATGCTTTACCGTTACGTCACCCCAGTCTTTAGGAACTGACGTTGTAATACGTAATAAGTTCCATGTAACCGAATCTCTAACTAGTAGTAGTCCACGCACGGGACCGGTCAATGCGGCGACATTTGGAGGAGGCCTATGTCCAGCAGTGGACGTCTTTCGGCTGAAATGATGATGAACCGAATCCCTAACTGTAACATTTGTTAGGTATCAACAACATGTTTCCAGTTTCCTACACCACCATAACTTTTTCTTAAGCAAATGATATTTTCAAACAATTGAAGCAAAAGTATCCTGATTACCTACTTGTGGTAGCCATACATGACCGTGTTATCACATGAAACGGGTATTATTTTGTTATCAGTGTAATTTGCACATACTGGACGAGGATAAGTAGGAGCAGGAATACCCCAATTAACTGTTTGTTCGTTTTGAAGCAAGCTACAGAACCAGGAAAACTACAATGAAATATAAATAAGTTTGACACATTTAGCCTGTGCGATAGGATCAAGTTTGTAAACTAGCAAGTTGGTTTGTAATGTTGATTCCAATCATATTTTATCATTCTAAATATTAACAAAATACTTGTTTTCTTGAATACAACTAACAAAATGAATCTTTTTATGTTGAAAACGCTCTTGTGGATATAGTGCCTGTAATAAACCAAATTAAATCACCATCATCTGACCGCTTTTTCCCAAAGTCTATGTTGGGGTCGGCTTCCATTCTAACCGGATGCAGTGAATACCAGTATGTTACATAGGACGGCCGGGCGGCTGCCTCTCTGACCTCCAGAACCTAGTGTTCCAGTTTAGTTTAAACATCCGTAGCGGAGCGGACACGGCACAAACTAGAGAGGTGCAGTGTGCGGCGGAGATGCGGATATATCCGCTATCGGCGCGTAATTGGCGAGAAATGTGATCGCCGCCGCCGCCGGGCGCCATGTTACCGGGTTACCGGCGCTCTGTACCTCACTGCCTGACTACTATTGCTACGTGATGTAGCTAAATGACTGTGATAGTACATCGACATAGTGCTATAGGTAGGAAAGGTGACTTTTGATCACCGATTTGTTATAGCTACCGTATGTATTTGTAACGGTTTTCGGTACCGATAAATTGCAGAGCGGCTACGGACACTGCGGAGAGACGTCAGATAGAACATGTTTTTTTAGGTTTAGATATTATCAAGTGAATGGTGTCAATTTTACGTTAAATTCAATTTATTAGTTACTAGCTTCTGCCCGTGACTTCCTCCGCGCAAAAGAAGCGTAGCTAACACTTAACCCCCGGTACGTAATAGTGTATCTTTATATCAATGAAACAAT
Source organism: Noctua janthe (assembly GCA_910589295.1). Classification (NCBI taxonomy): domain Eukaryota; kingdom Metazoa; phylum Arthropoda; class Insecta; order Lepidoptera; family Noctuidae; genus Noctua; species Noctua janthe. Next base: position 498,974 of record OU342565.1, on the reverse strand, counting down.
TTTAGAATTTCGGATGAGTAGTTTCGGAGAATACCTATTTCTTTCAAACTTTACCTCTTAATAATATTATTTAATAGGTAGGTCTATCTGGTTTAGTGCCTCGGTTTTAAAATTGAAGAGATAATGTTAACATTTAAAAATATAAGTCAATTAGGTATGAAATTAAGAGCCATTCCTCATTGGTTTGAAAATACTTTTTCGGTTTAGAATTACTTATTTTTTTAAATATTATTTACTATCTAAGTACCATAGAGCCCTATGTAGTTTAACTATCTACCTAAAGTTTTTAAATTGGTAAACACGCAAGTCACGAATGCTAACTATGACATTGCAAACACCTTCCTGTAGAAGATATTTTATTGCATAAGTATGAGTGTTTGTTAAACCTACTGAAATTATGCCATTTTAAACATTTCCGCCTCGTCCAAATCAGTATGGTAACAAATAATTAGCAATGATATAATACCTACTTACATAAACAGTTAACAAATAACGTAGTAACAATAAAATCTGTCGCCCGTCGGCGCGCGGACCACTCGCGGATATTGCGTTACACACGCAACGCGTGGTCGTCCTAGTCTGTATGAGCTGAAACGTTGACATGCTCGAAATTATTTGTATTACTATAAAATAGACAGAAAGCATTTGTCACATTATTCGCATTAATATGAAAACCTGCTTTTTACGAAAAATAAATGAAAATTAACAGTTGATACACGACCTACCTATATCTAAAAAAAAACTGTAATAATAGCAAGAATGTATAACAACGTACCTACCTAATAACGCCAGTTTCACCAATTCACTCAACAAATGGCGTCCAATTAAATTAGGTTGTTCGTCGCTCTCTCATAATTCATAGTTTCATATTCCTCGCAGACTAGCCTGTGCCTGCCTGTGCATAGGTATTCAAGTATATTACACAAACAAAACGGACGCAAAAAGACAAACCGTGCCAAGACAAAACCCAGTCCGCCATGCCACTAAGAAGGGCGGAGCTAATAATACAAATGCACGAAACCCGAACACAACAACTCCGTATAACTAACTAATTAAAATAAACCTTAACTCCCTAATATTTAGGATTGAGATTTGAGTAGCCTCAGGTGGTGGTTACACCATTCTGGCTCGGTTTACTTGCACAGAAGTGGCCAATCAGCGCGCGGTTGCCATAGCGACGCGTAGTTGGCGCGAGCGGCTGATAGATGGCGCTGGATACTACTCGCTCTTACCTTATAATTAATGGATTGGAAATAGTTTCGAGATGCCACTCGACTATGTCACGTAAATGTGAATTTTCTAAAATTAATTGGTAATTAGTTTGAGTTCACTTCAACTTCATTAGTGTAACGTGTCTGTGTCATGGACAATAATATTCCGAATTAGTGTGTTAACAAGAAATAAGGGCTACCATTGATTTTTTTACACGTTAGTTTTTACACGTTAGTTTTTACACGTTAGTTTTTACACGTTAGTTTTTACACGTTAGTTTTTACACGTTAGTTTTTACACGTTAGTTTTTACACGTTAGTTTTTACACGTTAGTTTTTACACGTTAGTTTTTACACGTTAGTTTTTACACGTTAGTTTTTACACGTTAGTTTTTACACGTTAGTTTTTACACGTTAGTTTTTACACGTTAGTTTTTACACGTTAGTTTTTCCTATTTTAAACTGAAATAAGGTGTTCAAAGCCTAATAAGTAAGTACCTAGAACTTTAAAACGCGCGAAATGAAACTCCGAGCACACTCTTCCACAGGGTATAAGTTTCAAATAGGCGGTAGGTACCTAAGCACTAGGTAAGTAGGTAGGTTGGTTGTTAAATGGAAATCCAAATCGTAATTATCTAACAACAAATACAAAAGATTTGCAAAGTCTACATTGTATTAAAGAAAGATATTAAAGTATCCGTACTTCCGTAAGTACGAGACGTTTGATTGCATAATAATCCATTTATTGCAACGTCTCACAAACTACGCGCCCCAAAATTGGGGAAACCTAATCCCCAGTAAGCCATTATACCGAAAATTCAACAACCATCATTCATAACTTTACATTTCAACTGGAAAACATACTTTGAAACGTATGAAATAGATTTCATTTTGGTGTAAGTCGTAAAATTTTCCTGCTTGAGGAAATTAAGTGGCAATAAACTCTAGGCGGTCAGATTAGGGTTTATTTTAGTTTGCTATGAGGACGTTGAGTTTGGAAATGAAATTTTCATAAATGTGCGGTGGCCGCGGGGTGCGTGCGGGGTGTCCCGGGGGTGGGTGCACGGGGGTCGTACGGGGGTGGCCATATTTGTGTTTTCCCCGCAGCTTCCGAGTAGGGAAGGCGCGACACTTGAGTCCTTGTTGTGTGTTACCGACCAACGGAAAAACTACCGTATTCATAATAATTATGACTAGCAATTACTGACAACACTACCTTTTGTGGTTCTTAGTTTTTCTAGAATTTTCACCGAAATATGCATTTATTTGTTCCTATGAACACTCTCCTTAGGACTGTGAACAGTAGTGTCTCTCGTGGTGGCTTACTTTGCGATGTTAAACTAAACATAATTCGGTTCCGCTAATCTTAATGCACAGTATAGAACTTTTGTTCTGTAACATGCAACACCCCTAATAAACGGGATTACCTCATTTTATTTCAGTATACATCAATTTAAAGCTGCTAGAACCTACGTGCGCACACTTCGAAGGTGTTTGAGTATTGGATAATCATTTACCTACTTGACTCCTTAGGTTTATGAAGATTAGATTTACGAATACTAAATAAACGTTTTATTTGCGAAACAAAGGGTCGAACAAAATTTAATGCTTTCGCATTATTAAAGCAATAGGTTTATGTGCACAAAAACTGTGCAATTCAATCGTTTGTGCTCTAATTGTTGTAAAAAAAAAACTTCCTTCCGCGAAATCTTAAGCAATTGTTTGCACAAAATATCGTGTTGCCAGGATCGGGTGTCGAGCTCCTGTCAACTTCGATTGATGAGAGCTGACGGGTACTGCACTATTGGGCAACAAATGCGCACCGGGGACGCAAACAATGCGGGATTAAGAGATTGAGCGAAGAATTATACGTTAACAAATAGTATTGATGTACAAATTAAGTATTTGATGTTGTTTTTGCAACATGAACTGGCCAATTATAATGTTCTTTGAGTTATAATCCAATTGCAACTATCAATAATTATTGATTAAAATATAGGTACGTACGGTAACCGTCTGATGACGTAATGAGAATTTGTAGGATTGACATTCCATAAACGAGTGGTGTTGATGAAACATTGTAGGTAACGCTTCCAAAATGTTGTAGTAGATACGAGTAATAATACGTGGTAACATACGTTAGCTTAATATGTGATAAATATATTGCACATCCACAATAGTGTGTTGTGTATGTGCCATTGTTTTGGAAGTGCCAATTTAAGTAGGTACTTACATACGAATAGATATACGCGTTGGTTAGTACACTGTAACCTAAACACCTGCAAGTTCGCGAATTTTAATTTATAAATCAATAAAACAATATTGAACCTTAATTAGGCTAAATAAATTACGTATAAAAAAAAACAGATTATCTGCGCTGCAAAATTTGCCAGTATTTAACCGCTGTTGCTTCATCCTTATTTTCGGATATTCGGATATTTAGCTGAGGCGGTGTCACGTTACTTGTCGACATCAATCGATGGCAATTGACGTAATCACTCCATAAAGGCGCGTTTTTTGCGCCTTCCAGCCTCCGCGGGGCGTCACGTGGGTCTTAGTCGTGAAATTATTATTTTGGTACACCATTGTTGTTGGTGGGACGACTATTTTGATCCCACTCTAATTGTTGAAACGTTAAAATAGAATTATTTAAGCGGCACAAATAAATTCGATCGATAATGGCTGTTTTGATCTTAAGTGAAGGTAAGGTAATGTTTTAATGAATCTTAAAGTGGTAAATGCTATCGATACTGATATATAATGTCATTATTTCTGGTTGTTCTCGTCTGGCTAACGGCGAGTACTTGCACAGGCAACGCCAAGTGGCCAGGACTATAAACCAGCACCTTGCTTTGAAATATAAACATGTGGAATCTGAGGTACTGTAATATAAGTATGTACCCGACCCAGTTCTCGAGGAAAACCAGGTCACGCTGTACTGGGATCTGCCTATCATTACTGACAGGACTCTTGTCGCCAATAAGCCCAGCGCGCCGCATAATGATAGTACATGTTACCATTCAGCATGACGAGAACCTTGTAAAAGCCGAGAAAGAGAAGCAAATAAAATATCTCGACTTGGCAGACGAGGTTGTTGACATGTGGAACGTGAACTCGGCTATCATTGTACAGATTGTCGTTACGGCCCGTGATCTGATGGCCAAGAGCCTCGACGAAACACCTTTCGAGGCTCTCGCTTGAAGGTTGGATTAAGGGCCCGATTCGGTGCTCCTCGATACGGCTCGTATCGCGAGGAGGTTCCTGTCTCTGGTGTCCTAACCACCTTTGCTTGGACTCAGCCCCATACCGGCGGACCACTACTTTTTATGATCATTCCCTCAATTCAAGGATCAGAATTGCTTCAACTGGAGCCGTTCGGAATTATTTTTGTGAAAATCCATACTGCAATGTACACTGAGGTATAAGCGTCGCGTCGATGTACATCACAATATTAAAGTTATCCGCACAATAAACACACTATACCGAAACCCGACTACGAGCCGGACACATCACTGATCTGGTCGGCGGATCTATTATATTATTATATTATTATATTATTATATATATCTATTATATGAAGGATGAGAAACTTTAGACCCTGTTCCTATGCTTCTAAAATCTAATGCTAAATGCTAATGTATCAGCTCACCTGGATCCTGTCTTCGGGCAGGTCAGTCTTGAGCGAGAGCATCTCGCGCGCGTACACGTCGGGGTAGTGTGCGTCCTTGAATGCTTTCTCCAGCTCGTCCAGCTGGTACGACGTGAAGATCGTGCGGCTACAGGGGAGAGCACAAGTTAGCACAAGGGCTGATTATGTAGGGACATCTATGACGCTACCAACGAACTTAATTGATACATCGCGCAAGCAGTTATCCGCCAGATTATAGTAAACGCAACAACCGTCAGGCAGTACCCAATAGACACAGCACTCTCTGATCGGCGCATTCTCCCTCTTCAAAGCTTTACACCGCGTTCCTCATACCTTTAAAGTAGTAATAATAGGTACAAGTCAATGTACAATGGCGGGGTACTAGTGTAACACACTCGCATTCCATTCATTAGCTGTGATCCATTTTGACGATTCAACAACATTCATCCTACGTGTTTACGTTGTCCAGTAGTAGTAGACAAATATTTCAAAAATATGAAGCAATGTTAATTATTATGAATTTCTTCAAAATCCTTAGGAATGAGATATAAAATTGTTCTACAAAATAAACGTTTCGGGTTAAGCAATAATTCATTCATCCATTTGCTGTCACACAACTGAGACAACGCACAGTCTAATATAACCCATACATTATGTCTAGAAGGATAAAATTTTGGGGTATTCCTCGAAGCGCACCAACACAAACTAAAACAAAACTCACCAAATGAATCGCACCATTCAGGTGCGCTAACGTAAAAATATTACAATTTTATTCCTCGAAACGCACCAACGACGAAACATAGAGAAGAGCATGAAGGATTCGTAAAAAATGATATCAATAGACGTTTCTAAATTTTAGAACATCTATCGATAGGGTATCTATGGTGCGTTTCGAGGAATACGTTTGGTGTGCTTCATTTGGTGCGTTTCAAAGTTGGTGCGCTCCGAGGAATACCCCAAATTTTGGACAAGTAGAGTTTAAAATAGAATGGAGGCTAATAGAATGTAACTAATAGAATGGAGGCTACTAATCATTGAAATTCTAAAGGGGATAAATACTTGTTGGTGTGAGTTAACCGCGCCATCGGGCACACACTTGGTTGTTTGTTAGTCTTTTTTTAATCTCTTCCACATAATTGCCTACCTATATGCATATTTAAGCAAACAAAATGATAAGTGGACTACAACGATCTTGTCTAATTACCGGCAATGGTTGATTTGTAACATTCTTCGGATTCTGAAAGCACTCCCCTTCTCATTTCTATCAACTGAGATGTGCTAATACTTCGCCCTATCAACAGAATCTAAATTATTCTGAGAAAATAACTGAACATACACCGATTTTCCATCTCATTAGTAACTACAGGTGGCTGAAAAATGTGTATAAAAGTGGCTGTCAGAATTTGATATTTCATTTGATAAATTCGCTTCGCCAAGCTCTAATTCGGTTGGGGTATTTTCGTGCGGCTAGGTTTATTTTAATTCGAATTATTTTCCGATTAGTCCGCGTTCCTTGTGATAAAAGACCTTTAAATAAAAGATTGTGAATATAAAAGTGTTAGTTACCTATGTCTACGTTTTTTCTTCTTTTTCTTGCCGTTGTAGCCGGTCAGCCCGTCGACTGTGAAATCTTTCGCCGCCTCCAGTGACGACACTCCTGCCGACACAAAATCTATCGTTTACACCAGTCAATTTCAGTCGCTCACTCGCCCACTCGCCCGCTGCACTCGCTCGCTTACCTACTTACAGATAATCGGCGCAAATCGCCGCTCACTCTCAAATCCACTTAACAAGTAGTGTGACAACACGACACAACACTCGCCCGGGGATTTGTCTCATAATTACCGAATGTGATTGCCAAATGAATTAGTAAACAGGCGCGCGGTGGCGGGTTAATAGAATAGATCGAGCGCATCCCTCGGGACGGCCGGCCGCGGGGCGGGCAGGCAGGCGGCGGGGGGGGGGGGGAGCGAGCCCTCGGGACCACGGGTAATTGAATTTGGCGCCAATGAATACGACAATGAATTATTAAATTTAGAGCGGTTCCCTCGCGGAGCTGCCGACAAACTGCTGAATGTTGCAACCCTATTGCACAGCATCCATTACTGCCTCACACCTACAACTCCGTGCATATTTGATGAAGGCGCGGTAATGTAAAGTGCCGGCGAGCTAGCTGTCTCCACATGTTATTTGTTTGCGATGGTGCGTGACGGATCGCAAATGGTATGTTTTGTAAAGGGTGCAAGTTTGTGAGACACATTATGAGGTCAATAGATGTGTTAATTTTATTAATGTTTCGAAAGTAATCGTTTTTTATAGCAGCTGGACAACGCGATAATCGATATAAAACTGTATTGATATTGTATTAAACAGACAGATGTGTTCTGCCTACATTAATAACTTTGCGTTACTGGTATAGCTGAACTTGTACTAAATAAATCCGCGCGATTATCTCAAGAAAAAAATACCTATTGACGCCGTTTTTCTATATTAAGTTATATTTCAAACAATTATCACTAAAACGTAGAAACTCGTGTCTTTTTGAGTGTTATCACCCAAAGACCTAATCACATAAAGACAGGACCAATTAAAGAAAAAAACAAATACCTAAGTAACAAAAACCTGTCCACTTAGCAAACCTATCCATTAACAGTATTCTTACAAAGCGGACAACAGTGGCATGTGTCCAATTACTCTGGTCCGGTGTCCGGGCGTGTCCGATGTGTCCACGCAATCGATTGGTCACACTAGCGCCCTACACGGTGAGCCCGTGCCAGCCGCCACTTCTCGGCGAGTTATAAAAACGTGCAAAAGGCAAACTGCACTGTACTGACATAAATATTACATCACGCTAGTATTCCCCAAAGGGTTAGGTAGAGGTGTACAACACCCAACATTTCTCAAGCTATTGCCTACAACTGCGTACAAATTCATTAAGACATTCCTCGTGGATTAAGTGATTATTCTTTGCATAACCTAGGAATCAAACCCAGGGCCCAATTCTGGGTAACGAAGTGTGTCTAAAGACATTGTCTCTGTTGATAGTGGACTTACCAGTAGAAAGTCCACTATCGATCGTTATAAGTGAATAACAATTAGAATATAGACATTTAAATGTTTGTGATATTCGGAAATTACAAGTAGGTACTTACAGTTTAAGTTTTTAAACCGGTCAAGAGGGTATTTTATTACATATTGGCTAGTATTCTAGAGCACTTAGTAAATAATATACATTCCACGATATTATTAACTCTTGTCACCCATAGTGCAACTAACTGACGCATCAGAAATGGGGTCCAGTTTTATAGCTAGATATAAAATGAGTTATTAGTAAAAGATATATTGTGTTTTTTTAATAATAGTGTTCTATCCGGAAAAGGACCAATTACGTCTGCAGTGAAACCTTACGTTGTACATTGGCATTTGACGTGACAGTTCTTTGATTATTTTGGGCATCCAATCAGTGACTAAAATGAGACCCCACAGAGTGACAGCAGATTTACAGATCAAAGACAAGGTTGCTAATAGTAATTTAATCCTATTCTGATATAAAACATATCTCTCACAAAATGTGACAATGACAGAACAACATCGGCGAGCTCCGCGGTGGTGGGCTGCGGGACTGTTGGGCTGCGGGACTGTTCGAAAGAGATACCGTGGCCCTGGAACACAAAGGGCAAAGAAGGAACATGGAACATGGATGGGTTTTAGTCAGTACAAGTCTGACACTCCCTTCCGGGTCATTTGATGATTTCCCATCCGAAAAAAAAAAAAAAAAAAAAAAAAAGCTCCGCGGTGGTGTCAAAGTAAGTGAAGGCAGTATCGTGAGGAGGTAATCACTTAAACTGTGCCGCAATACACTCGGCTGTCCCTCGGGAGAGCTCGGGCGTGATCGGAGGCGGTCGGGGCTCTTCGGCATGCGTCGGCCATGGGGACGGACCTCTGAAATGTGCGTTTTATGATACTGCACTTATCTTACCTTGGGTTAAGTGCCATTTGTGTAGCGGACAGCTTGAGGTCAGATTAGAAAATAGTTCGGAAAATAAGCTCCACAATGTACAAAGTAGTCAGCTAGCTAAATTAAGCAATGGCAGTAAAGTTCTTGAAACTGTTATGGTATTTGATTTGGACGACCTTATAAGCAGTTTTTAGTTTCAAAGAAACTCGTATGGAAAAGAATTGACTTATGAAGGTTTTTCTATTTACTCTGTACATATTTATACCATGAAATGTGAAATAATATTAAATTTGAAATTCGTTGAATCGCTAATCGCGATTTCGCTAATTCGCTGTGTACTCACCGGTAATTATCTAGAGGTGGTTAACAGACCAATAAAACTTTGTTTTTTAAAGCAAGCGAAACAAATGACATATAATAGTTAGGATCTACAATTTCTTAGTCAGGTGCATAATAGTAAAACGATACCGATCCGACCGCAGCGCCGACGCCGACCTACCATCCGCCACCACCACTAATTACGAGCGACCACCGAAGCACGTGTGCAGCCACCAGCTCCCACCACGCCAGAACAAAACTGTATCATTATAAAATACGATCATTACGACACGACGCCAACGAACCAATAATGTATGCATTAACACGAACTCTACCCACAACTCATTATAAACCTAGAGTTTGAAGAATAAAGTTCATTTTGACTCGTTGAGGGCTATAATTTATAGCGTAGAACCCTCCCCTCGGGCAGAGGCGAGGGGAAGCACGAGTGTTGCTGAAGGAAAGCTACTTGTTGTGAAGAACACTGCCACTTTTGCCGGCGGCATTGTGCTCCAAATGAAAATGTGTTTTGGAAAAAATTATGTTGTATGTAAAATACTTAGCTATGTTTGTGTTTGTATGGCAGTGGCGTGACTAAAGGGTACGTTGCGTATTTGTTTTAGCTACGGTTTTCCTCGGGTATTATATTTTTGGATACTAATGAAAGAAAGTGTTTAGTTTAAAAGTTGATAAAGGACTGCTACGGTTTTCGTAGACCCTCTACGTCTACGCCTACGGCGTAGCATAGCCGGTGATACTGACCGTTTTGTCGGTTAGTTTATTTGCAATAAACATGTACATCATACTCTTTATGGGGACCAAAGTAAACCACGTAATAATTTTTTTTAGTAAAAAATGTGGACTTACATTATTTATTATGGTTTATTTATAATTTATAATAATTAATCCTCAACAATATAATTAATACGCAAACCTATTAAGGTGCATCCAATTTAATTACATACTGAAGTGGTTTCTGCCAAGTTTATTATTTAAAGCTTTAAGTTTCCAATGAACGATCCTTGTGGAACATGTCGAATGCCAATTTATAAAACGGGATTACTTTTACAAGGAAATAAGCCCCAGTGTTGTTTAAATGAGTATAATATACTGTGTACTGTCACGTAATTAAAATTAGCGCAAGAACTAGTGCAGAATGAACTTATTATTTATTACTTATTTACGCGCAGTGTCGAGTAAATAAGGAACAGGACGGTCTTCATACAATTGATTATTGGTCATATGAGTTACTTGTAGTTTGTGAAAAGCTTGGAGGGATCACATTAAAAAAAAAACTCGAATATTTCAGAAACTCGAATATTTCAGCATGTAAACAATATTAAATTAATAACACAACGCACGCATACATAATCTTGCTTTTAAAATTCAAGGAACGCAGGATGTTGTCTAAGCATCTTACATCTTGATACGGTTATGTAATGTTTTCACTGTTTCGAGTAAAGAAATGTTTAAGCAAGAGTGTCAACACAAACATATAAGCAATGGACGGCTTACTATATTGAACATTGAAAATCGTGGCACAAAGTATTGCTGTATATATTTCAAATGTAATATATCGGCTCGCGTCAACAGTGCGAACACTTATTCGTCATATTGGGCCAATTGCGACAATCGCACAGTCGCGAGTCGCGAACAAATTGCCAATCGTCGCGCGGCCAATTTGTCGAGATCAGCTGACGATTAGATTTATTCGGCGTTCTGATTCGTAGGTTATTGCAAAAGAGATACCAAAGAAGGTACATTCGGAAATCATTGTCGACCATTGTCGATTTAAGTAGTTCTGCTGTTTGTATGAAACCTAAGCTAAGAAGTATCTATCGATGTCAACATCATACATGCCTAAAACCTATTGTATTCCACCAAGATATTATGTGGGAAAACGAAAGTATTATCAGTAGAGCAGTTGGATTGATAATACCCATGCCGAAAACAAAGCTACTTCGGTCGACAGTTGCATTTCGACAGAATAAGCTCGCTTAAGCTTATCAGTAGCCAAGTTGCTTAATTATGAATTAGTTATCTAGATTCAACTATCAATCTTACTAAATACACCTGTGGTTATTGCAGAGAATCGTGAATTTTGTTCTTAACTCAACGTCACGGTTGTCTTTTGACTATTTTTAAGTAAGGTCTGTCACGAGTAAGCCTTCTGAAATAGCAGTGTTGTGTCCCTCATACGTGCGTGAGCGTGCCGCGTGTACGTGCGACGTGACGCGACGTGACGTGACGTCAGCAAACGTGGAGATTTGCAAACGAAATCGTTTATTGCCTGTATTTGCCTACGTTGTTTTGTAAAGGAGCGCGATGTTAGGCATGTCCCTCGTTTTGTTATTTTGGGTCTCTCATATCTGAATTTTCTTTTGTTCCAGGAGCCATTTCTTTTCTTATCACAAACTCTAAGGTTGGCCTTACGTCAGTCACAGTTGTGTACCACATAATGCCCTGTGTGCTGCTTTCTAAAAACTTCAAAGCCTTTCCTAGTTTTTTTGTTTCTCCAGACCTGATCGCACCACTACAACGCTATGTTAATATACCTATGTTACTAAGCTCTAACTCGTAGGAAGAAAACGTTAATTAATTAATTGGTAACTTTTTAATGGTCTAGATTTAGTTTAGAAGCGCTAGACCACAATTGAGTTAACAAAATACCTAGCGCCAAACTAGTGCTTAAAGAGACTTGTAATGTACACTTAATTTTCCACAAAACGATGTCTTTATTTACACGAATAAATAAAATAAAATATTTACCTGCCGTTCTCAACAAGAAAAAGGAAGAACCAAACATAAAATAAAATCCCTGAGGATCTAATTTAAGCCAGATACGGATCCTCGAGTCGCTATCTCATTCAAATAAAAAGCTTAACAAGAATGCTTGCAGGTAAAACGCTTAGCTTAACGCGATAAGACGTGATGCAATTAGGGCGCGTACGAATTGCCAATTTGTCGCGACAAGCCAATTGACGCTCGTTCCGCCGCTTATTTGATTCGGTGAGTGTCGCGTGTCGCGCGCCGATATACCGCCGCATGTGTTGCGAGTATGTTCCTAGCTGATTACCGTATTTTCCACTAGAAGTATGTTTGAATAATTTATAATGAATTTGTAGACAACTTTACACGGTTTATTTAACAGAAATTATAGTTCTCTCCAGCTCCAGCATCTAACATGAGAAAAAACCCAAGTACACACACTTAAAACTTTATTAAGATAAGAATAGTTTGTTAGTTTCAGCAATAGGATTATAAACATAAAAGCAAATAATTCATAAATTACCTGAATAAAACTGTCGGACCGCTACGAATTACATGAAACAAATAAAAAATAATAATTAAAACAGAATAATAGGAGAAATAATAAACATAGAAAGATATTTTAACACAGAAAGCGTCCCAGGCATGAGCATACATGTAAAGAGTAATCATTTACGGAAGAGACACAACACAGAACAGAATAACTGTAGATTTTAATGAATGAGTACCTAGTTATAATGTCTTCCTTCATGCTTGAGATTGAAAGCTAAAGCTTTGGATCTTAAACAGACCTCATCAAAATCTCTTCGCAATCAGGATATTCCGTTACGGACCACTACTGATCTAACACTCCTTCACAATGCACGAGCACCAAACCTCGCGAATGTTCAATAAGTGCGTGCACAGCTATCGCATTACACCGTCCTTGTTCCAGCGCAGGTGTTAACAAAAATAGAGCAAGTCCACAAAGCAAGGTCCGCACAATGCGCGGGAGCCAGGAACTACACAATACAGATATTATGATCTTGAAGCGTTTCTTTTTTTCTTGTTTCTACCGTTTTGGTCAACCAGTTCTGTTTGCTTGTTTTAAAGATTTAGGTAAGGCTCGTTTTAAAGGACGTGTGATACACATCACCGGGTTGGTGGTGTAAATTGAGTGTATTTTTAGATTTCCAGAGCAGCAAGTAGTCTGCAAGCGGTAGCGTTATAAATTGCCTTATATCCGCCCGGAAACACCATAGCGAAGTTATTTGGTGCCAAAGCTCATCTGACATCCATGCAGGATGTCAGATGAAGTTAAAGTTGAGCATTGGATTATTACAAAACAATTACATCAGAAAAATGCTTCTTAACGGATTTGGGAAAAGATAACACACGTTAGAGGGCAAACCTGACAAGTGAGTAGTTTAATATTTCTAAGTAAAAAGTCGGACACTGCTTTAAGCTTTCACGGTTTAAAACTACACTCATACTGACACTCGTGGGATGTCATCCCGCGATCATGGCGCTATATCGGGAGCTCAAAATAATAAATAATCAGGGGAGATATCCCGTAAGTGACAGTTAAAATTTTTAAATAAAAACTAGTTTGTTGATCAAATTGTCGCGAAAGCTTTCTAGAGTATGAGAGAGAGAGACAAGAGACCGAGCTACACTTTACATATGTTCGTTCATACAGCGAAGAGACTTCCAAACTGAAACGAAAAATTGAGATAGCATTGAAGTACTTAGCTCGTAGAAGTGCCGAATTATTAACTAACAAAGTTGGCAAGGTTGAACCTGCAGCCGAAACCAGGCGGCTACTGGCGGCAACCGGCCGGCAACCGGGCGGTGAGCGGGCGGCGAGCGGGCGGCGAACGACGGTAATGAGCAGGCACTCAGTCCAGGACAGTAGCCATTATAATTGCTAATGGGTCTCTCTTCACTTTGATATTTCGGAGGACGTTCACAAAGCGTATTGCTAACCTTAAACTCCCATATCACAAGGCCGTAAGGTCGATTTTCCCGTGGCACGCGTGTGTTTGACAAAGTAAGTCATTATGCGATCAGTGGCCTTTAGACGGGGGGAGTGGGGGGAGGGTCTAATCGTAAAATATTATTGTTGCTGTTATAGGAAATGGATTCGGAGCGAGCGTGTTGTTGTCGCGTTAGGTTTTATGTATTTACTTTTTTTTAGTGTGGACGACGTTTTGGCACAGTTTTGTAACAAGTTGGGTTGGTGTGAGGCGGTCTAATGAAAGTTGTTATAGTTTCAGTATTTGACAAGACCCTAAATCGTTATTCTTTTACGGATCTGCGTAGGTTACTACGTCGGCGCTAACCGATTGTCATACCTTGGTCATTTCCATATTAGATAAAACTCTTTGCTAGAAAGCTCGTTTGCATCAAAGAAAGAACTTGATAGACGATCGAAAACCTCAACACGGTAACCTTCTACTCAACTGGCGGCAAACAGTAGCTTAACTGTATCAAGAACTCGTATGAGATGGATGATATCAGCCGCATCGGCGACCACAGGAGCGCGCATAGCAAACCGGCCAAACGGCTAAGCGGCCAAAGGACTATGAAAAAGGCCAATAACCAAGTGGCAGTTACAGTGTCCGGCCAGGCCACGCCCATACCCCCCTCCACACAGGGGAGGGGGCCGGGGGGGGATATGTAACAACCCGGTCATATTAGCTTTTAGTTTGTAACTTTAGGTTGTTTAGTTTTGAAGCAGGCAGAAGTACGGGTCCCTATTGTATGAACGGGTTTCATGGTTGGGCGGTCGGATAGTCGCTCCATGTTAATTATTAATATTTAGGAGGCCAACGTGTGTATTTTCATTTTAGACCGACTAAGCCGTCTATGACCGAGTATAATTGGGAACAGGGTAGACAGATATAATACGATATCATTAACACTAGAAACGGTTATATACCAAGTTTACTGTTTGTTTTGAGTCCCCGATATTTCGGCGCTGATGCAAGCACTGGATAAACACACACACAAAGCGCCGAAATATCGAGAACTCAAAACAAATAGTAAACATGGTCAATATCCCGTTTCTTGTGTTAAAGATAATGTTAGTGAACATGACAGTTTAAAAACTTAGATATAATACGGCTAGAAGGTTTTAACATAACAGAACATGACGCCTGTAATCCCCGAGGGATTAGGCAGAGGTGTATCTAACAGTACACTTACATTTCGCCGGTTATGTTTAAGTCCCATGTGTCGCATGTTGGCGAGCCTATTGCCATCAACTGGAGCTCCAATCCAGACTCCGTGGCTGCTACTGAGAAATTCCTGATGGAAAAACCCTTTGCCTGACCCGGGAGTTGAACCCAGGACCTCATGCTCAGCAGTCGTGCTTGCGAGTACTAGACCAACGAGCAAGTTAGAAGGTTTTATAAAGAACTTTATATATACTTGGGACAAATCTTGGCATTGGGGAACTTGTTTAATTGTTTGGCTAAATTCTATACAATCATCAACATAGATCTCAAGCATCGATATGACTCAACCTCGTCACGGTAGAGAGAGCCATCCCAGTTATTATAAGCATACGACTTTATCGATATGAGTCAACCTAGACCCGACAGAGAACCAGCCAAGCTCTAATGAGCGCACACGTTTTGGAATAATGGGTAGGTATGGGTAGGTACCTATCTCCAGGGTTGTCGCAAATATTGCCACAAGAACAACCTGAGCCGTGCTCACCCTCCGAACAATAAACATGTAACACTTAACGAGAACCATCTTACGAGAACGAAAATGGGCATTAAAATGGTGTAATTGAGCGGGTGTGTGCGGTGAGTCGGGCAGCCGCGGCTTTTTAAATTATTCCTCTCGGGTGCCCGCTATGTAATTGTATCGGCTTGTTGGCACCCCCGCACCCCGCACCCCGCACCCCTGTACCTGCTGCTTATGTATTTACATACATCTACAAAAAACTAAGATTGCTTTTTCAATTGAGTTGCTCTATAAATAAGACTTGGATTGACATCAATTATGAAATTGTAAGTTGCCAACTTGCCATATCCAATCTCACCTTTGTGAACTGTCATATACTAGTTTGTGGTGCGCTGAGCATTGTTCGGTACTTTAGCATACTTACAAAGTTTTCAAAGCTATTTGTTGCTGTTTTCATTACACATTTGATACGATATTTTTTAATTTTCATCTTTGCTACACGTCTGTTATAAGATACTGTTAGACCTTTTTCGGAAATGTTTGCCGATGTGTTGATTGATCAAGTAGTTTATTTGTTTTTGTTAATGTAGCCGCCTTTTAAAATCAAAGTAATGAGAAATAAACAACGTTCCAGCGTGCCCCAACCTCGACACAAAACTATTTACTTAACAAATTGGGCTGTAACGTGTACCAACTGCACCAAGATATCCTTATACATCATTACCAAGGGGTGGCTCAACAATATCGTTTTCAAAAAATTGCGGAAAGTGCCGCATAACGAGCCTCGGGGGATGGATGCTGCCCAAATCATCCTATCCGCCATCCGCCATCCGCCATCCCCTCACAACGCGTTACATTTCACTTGTTAAGCGACAAATTATTTGTATTAACGCCTAATGTATTTATGTGATCATTTTAGGTTACGAGGCGACAACTTTGCTGTTCATTTTTACTTTTTAGATTGGGTCATTATTTTTAGCGAGGTAAAAGCAAATGCAATTGCAAATGAACTAATGTTTTCCTTAGTATATTTTTGGAGGATGTTTGTCACCCTTACACGCAATTTTAAGGAAAAAAAAAATTATTGAAACGTACCAAGAGCAGGGATCAAAAATTTTCGCATTTTATTGATTTCTGCGTCGAGCGCAGATACCTTCCTATTCTGTGAATTGTTGATAGATCTAGGTCTAGTTGTGGCACAGCATTCTTTCTGTGACCTCAAAATTGATTATTGAATTGGCTTCAAACACATTGGGTATACATTAGTATTACTACAACATTACCTGAAGCTTTAAAAGAAAACTAATCGCCATCAACGATAACATGAGGTCGTGTCGTGTAGTAGATACTTATTTCCCAATCTTGTGACGTCATCCACAGGTGCACGACACACGTAGGTAAATCTCTGCCACACAAATGAACACACACTAATTGAAAAAACAATACAACTCATAATTGAATTTCGGTCATTTTGTTTCGCCACTCGCTAAGACGCTATATTTGTTCAGATCTGCATAATTGTGTATATTGTTTAATTATTATTAATATATTCAAATAGGTGCGTATAATAAAGTGCTTGATAAAGACAATGGCTAGCAATTAAGATGTTAGTGAGGCAATGTTATCAACTAAATAAATATGTTTTGTTCGGTTTTGTCCTCTGAACAGAGGTTTAATGAACTTATTGTAATAAGCAGCTAGAGTGATCATCAGATTGTTGGAGACATGTTCTTACTTTCTGTGACGCAAACATTTAATTTTCATCTGCTTTTAATTTGAGATGTATAGCTTGACTACTGCTACAAACAAGCCTACAGCGTTTAAATGGCTGCTGGGAGCGACAAGAGCACATGCACACAGAGCACGTAGGTAGACGCACGGCACGCCTGCATGATCACTAGTAAGTAGGCATCCACTAGCTAATAATAAAGTTATGGATTTGAATAGAAGGTTTGCGCAAAAGGAACACAAACACTGCTGCAGCATCCCACATGCGGTGTCCCACAGATAGCGGACAGTCGGCCGTGACACCGGACACCGCACAATTAGCGCCACTCTCGCGTGTTTGTGCTACACTTGTGTCTGGGTAGCTCTACTCATAACTACGGCATAACGTGCTTTCCGAGATACGGAGGAAAATTGGTGAATACAATACATAGTCGTATTGATGGTAACCAAGGAGCTAGGATTAAGCATGGAGGGTTACTGTAACTCACCCAGCCTGATTTGAAAAGAATGTTCGCAACGTTGCAACTGTATCAAGTTATTTTAGAATTCCCCTTACTCATCCGCTACCACAAAAAAAAATTATGACAAAAAAGTACCGACAACTGAGTTATTTCCAAACAAGTTGCTACATCAGAACGTTGTATTCAAACGTTGTCGACACACCGCAGAAACCCGACACGCTTCGTTACGACAAGAAAGTGGCAAGTGGCCGCCGCGCACTTAATATACTGCTTGTTATTACAACTTGTCGCCACTTAATGTGACTAAACACTGCGGCTCTTCTGACACTTGATACGTCACTACTACTACTTTACTGGGACACCCTGCCATTCAACATTGACCTTTATAACAAGGAGACAGAGACTTAACACCGTGCAGATTTTAAATTGGTGAAGAAGTGTTGTATCTACAGGCGCTACTCGTCTCAGTTTGACAGAAACAAAAAAATAATTTCCTCGTTGGTGGTGTTGGGCGCCAACGTTTGCGACAAATGTTTGGTGTAAGGTAGACGGTGCGGTGGTGCGGTGAGGTGTTAACACTCAAGTGATGTGACAACTGTCAACAGATTTACTATGTGGAAATTAATTTGACGAGACTTTTGAAGAAGTTGTTGTTACACTTTAACCAACTTATCTGTGGCGGCGGGAAAACACAGAACTAAAATAAATGTATCAAGTTATAGACATATCGATGAAAATTTTCATGACAAGCAACGCCGCCTTAAGCTGGACACGTAAAATGGTCATACTATAATGCAATTATTGATGTTTCTTAGTGACTCATTCGTATTGTTGCTTTATTCGTAGTTACCTATGCTTGTTGGAGATAAAAGTTTTAAATCGTTCCAAAAGAGAGCGAAAAGGTTTGCAATGAACCAAGTAAGACTAAGAGCAAGAATATTGTCCTGTTTAGATTTTTAAAAAATATTGAAGGCCTGCCTGTACCAGGCAATCTGAAACATTAAGTTAAATCGTGACGGTGTGTTCGATGTCAAAACATTCAGAGAGGTAGGACTTCCTACTGACGGTTCAAAACCAGAATGCTGAAGCAGGTAGAAGTGAAAGATTAGATGAATACCAAAGGACTTCAATCAATGAGTGAGACGCTGTCGACTTTCTTCCGTTCAACCAATGAGGTCACAGCCTCATTACACTCGTGACTTTTATTCGGCACACACAAAACAATAGACCCCTAATTTTCAAATTAAAAATGTCTGCAGCTAAACAATGGCTCCAAAGCGGGCATCGCAGCAGCGCCCGCCGCTGCAATTGTTTTAGAAAACAATAAAACTTGCCGCCATGATGGAAATGTCAAAATCCACTCGCGGATTCCGCCCCGTGGCGCTCCAAATATGAAATTCCCGCACAGAAATGGCGGCGGAGGCAATTTTTACAAATGGCTGCCGGCGGGAGCCAGGTTTGTTTTCTGTGACGCTTTTCATGCGCTGGGGTTGAACACACGGCGCACACCGCACTCCGCGAGTGCTGTGTTGTACCACACACATGCACCGACCACAAGAACACTGCGGTTACGAACAGAAAAAAGAAAAGAGACTCGTCACGCGTCGTTATCTGTTACGCGTACGCTTGTAAACAGCACGGTAGTCTAATCTACTTCATAAACACATGTTTGGATGGGCCGCACCGGATAATATTCATTTTCATTAGTCGCAACCCTTCGCGTCAATTAATCTCCTCGAGTCCTCGTGACCTTCGTTACATTAAGTAATTCGAGCCCCGACTTATATCTTTATCACGAAAACTAATTTGCATTCAACAGAATATTTTCTAAAACCTCACGTTCTAAGCGAATTTGCCCTTCTGTTTTAAGAGGGTAATATGTCCAATAAGGGCTAATGAAGGTTGGGCTGTAGGAGGGTAAGCATAGAGTTCAGTTTCCAATTGCTAATAGATAGGAGTATGATTTGTGGTATTGGCTGGGTCGAGCGGCTGCGCGGTGACGTTTGGCGTTTGCCGGATTCATTACTGAGACAAAGGCGGGGGTGAGGTGCACGGGTGTGTTAGACGCGGGCGGGGGGGGCTCACACGAGGGATGCCCTCCCGCCCTCCCCCATCACGTACTTCACCCCCGCCACACAGCCACTTTCCTAAATCACCGGCAAATGTATTGTTCTCTATAGTTTCAGCGACGCTTCTAATTTATAGAAACTAATCGTCGAGCCACTCAGTTAATCAAAATACTTCGGCGATCATTTTTCACGGCTGTTCATTACGGGGTCTTTTGTCTCGGCATTTCAATAAGCCTGCCTGGGATAGATAAGTACCTATCAACGATTCTACGTTGCCACTTTGACGATGTAAACACTGCAGAAAACTTTTCAGAAGCTTGTGATTATGACATCACATCTATTTAGAGGGTTTTGACTTGGTGTTACGGATATTTGTATGACGGCGTTGTTAGCTGTTTGCCTATTCCCACTTTATCAACAGCATCCACTTCACTGTGAGGACCGGCTGATCGACTTGTCAATAAACCTACAGGATTCTTTCTCTCTTCGCTTATTTTAGATTTGCGTTAGGTTTTCCTATTGCTCTAGCATTTTTTAATACAAATTAGGCTTACTTAGGCCAAATAAGGATTTTTAACAATAGTTTAAAGGTATTGAAAGCTTTAGGCAATGAAAAAGACAATCATTGTTAATGAACCTTTTTCTCCCGTCACAACCATGACACCAACCTAATCTTCTCCCTCTCATCGCCAGCAAAGGTTAATAATGATATTAGTAAAGCGTCGTTCGAGTGAGTGACAAGAAGGCGACTCACCGGTGAGATGGGGCTGCGATCCAGGGCTGTACGGCGACTTGATTTGCGGGAACCCTGCAACAATTACATCCATTCATTAAGAACAAGCACAAACAACGCCCGCCAGGAATTCCAATTTAAAAGTGCTGCCAGAGGATTCACCTGGTGCTGGGAGGGTACTCACTTTAGATATCATGCTGCGGGACGGGGATTGGCAAATACTGAGGTTTTTGTCGTAATTATTTAGGAGTGTTCGGGTGGTTATGATATGTAAGAGACAAGAACATGCATAAGTAGGTAAATGCTTACCTACTTAATACAACTTGGAGTCATTTTAATATTTCTTCAACATAAATTGCACTTGTGACATTGTAGGGCTCATTTATGTAGTACAGTAGAGCCCACCAATGACATAAACAGGGTCTCAACTCTAACTGTCTTAGTCCTAATATATTGGTGAGTAAGGGAGATCAACAATTCAGATTATAACATAAGTCAAAGTATTGTCATCTATATATTGTATATATATATGTTACGGCTAAAAGCCGAAGTAAGGTTACACCTAGTTTTAGCCTGCTAAACCTAGGTGCGGCCGGTAACAGTTGTGTATCCTTTTTATTGCTAGGACACACCGACCAAATGGATTAGATTAGGTTAGATTTGTGACTAAACGCGCGCGAGCCGAGCGAGCGCAGGGAGTGGTGCTGCGGCAGCGGCCGGCGACCTTTACATCGAAATTGACTGCATGCTCTAACCGAAGATAAGCAGGATACATCTAAGTTTAACCGGCTACACCTAGTTGTAACCGGCTAAAACTAGGTGTAGCCGCACTTCGGCTCTTAGGCGTAACATATATACCCTAAACACTTCTATTGCAGCTTTGCTGGGGACAAAATCTAACCAATAAGCAGTACTTTAGTGCTCATCTATTTTTATGTAATTTTCAGTAAAAACTGATTTGTGTATTTTTAAGATGATTAACGTGATCACATCGCATTACTGCGATAATGACTTTGTCACCTGGACCATAATCCAAGTGACAAAGTTATAACCAAAACTGTTTATTATAAACGGTTCTTATGATTAGGAAAATTAACTAAGTAAAAACATAATCATTTCGCTCATGAACTGAAATCGTATTGACGTTGAAGCAATGGTTGTGAAATCGTCTTACGTTTCAATATTTACAGTTGAACAATGCGAACTAGTTGGAAGACGATTGGGTTACCGAGTACCCGCAAAAAGGTTCGCCTTGTGCCTCGTTGAAGGGACAATCGTTTGAAACGCGCAGACATAGACAATGTGCGCGTAACTTGAAGACAGCTCTATTGAACGAGAAGAGACGTACGCGCAGCCAGGGATGCCACGAAGAGATTTATGAAATAAAACGATTAACTATGTACTTAGTCTTTTTCCTAAGTTAGAGTCAGCTTTCGGTCTAATCAAATGCAGCTGAAAACCGATATTTTACATGGAGTCTGACCTCCACAACGTATTTACTTAGTAACACGATAGCTCTTGGTAAGACTAGTTATCAGACTATCAGGTTTTGACAGCCCGCCCATCATGACTATGACGGCCGGTATTTGTACAGATCACCATCCCTTTGAGTGAGATTTAACAACGTGAATTTCAACAAAGAGTCCTGAGAAATGGTTGTGGGACAAACACAACCATTTCTCAGATCAGTTTTACTTCGATTAGTCCATCTTCTTAGCGAGTCGATGGTAATCTAAATAGTGTCAGCCCAGAACTAAGCTACTAGTATTCGATTAGTTGATTCAGAAGTCATAGATATAAATTCAAGTAGGTAAAAACATTGTTCAAAAAACTTTAGTTTCCTTTACTGTATGAGCCTAAAGAGATAAAGTCGGTCACACACAATTTTCAAGACCAATATCCCCACACCGCATCCCCGCCTGGCAGCCCTAGCCACTACAACCGGCTGTCAGTTACCTGATTGTCGTACAATTTTAACAATATTAAGAGAAAAAACGCAACAAAAGGCGAGTTAAATACTTCCTCAATTATGTTAGGTGTAAGATAAATAAAGGCGGGTGCAGAGTGACCGCGTTGTGGCGAACAATGGTGATAGTTGCGGGCGAACAATGGTGATAGTTGCGGGCCCAGTGCCAGCCCCAGCTGTGGACTGTTGGGTTAGGTCAACCAGAGGTTGGGAAAGAGACATCTGACCTGAAAATTTTGTGTCGTGAAGACTTCTGTTATGCATCACATAATGAGAGTATAATGGAATTGTGTAGCGAAATTTTAGGTATGTAGTGTTAAGTTACTATTGTGTCAAATTTACAGAAAAACCAAATAGCTTAAACCAAAGTTTTACACTTAAAACTGATTTTTCTTTATATTCTTCTTTTTTTTCTTTTAGTTTTAAACTTTGGTTTAAGCTAATTGGTTTTTCAGTTTACATCACATTCCAACTACTGCGTATAACAACATTTTGCTCTACGCGCACGGATATGTTGTTCAAGCAATAGAGTTAAGTACAAAATTTAAACGTGATTTATTAGTTCACTTCAACAGATCATTGACTTCGGACGATTGTGCCCAGATAGATCCTTTTGTCCTAAACTCTTGTGAACAAGTGACAAAAAACTGTGTACACAGGATGGCACTATTGACTCGAAGTCAACAGCATGTTGAACGTGAAAAACACTACTTCATTGGCCCACTTCTTGACACGCTGTGCGCTGCTGTCACTAGCACACAATGCTCTTGCGCAAGTCCTTTTGTCTCAACTGAAGATGACATTAAAAGAGAGATCCGATTACCCATCTTACATTATACGCTCAACATGTGGTTTAGATTTGATAGGTGTTGATTTAAAAGTAATGATAATTGGTTTAAACACTTTTTAACAAATCTGACACAACATTTAATCAAATTATAATAACGAAGTGTACAAATTACTAAACCTTTTCAATCAATAACGTTGAATATTAACAAGAAGATCTTCACATCCAACCACCAATTACACATCGAACATAATTAAACATAAAATGTTTACTGACAATAGGCTAGAGGCTCAACTAATAGCTCAATAAGTACGCCTCAGCGTCAATCGAGCGCTGTTGTCGATTCGTATCAAATTCCTTTCCTTTAATTAATACAAATGTTAGGGATTTAATTGAGCCTGCCCCCACTCGAGTCAATCAGCCCGTTCAGGCAGCGTGACAGCGCGTCAGCTGAGCCAAGACTCAACCAGACCCGCCCCTAATGACTCATCATCATTATTTTATTTTATTTCTATCGACACTCGCCTGTCAGCGGTTTTATTGGTTCAGTTAATTGTTGTATCTTATTGGTGTGACTGTGAAAAGGAAATTCAGGTTAGCAGATGTTTTAAGCTGTAAGTTGACTGTAATTCGGTGTAAGATGTTCTGACATTCCTATTTCTTCTGCTTAATGAGCATCTACAATGAATGTCCACAAGGCAGAAATATTCAATTTGGATTATGATGTCAAACAACAAAATATATCTCAAAAAGTTCCACTTGAAGCTGTCACAAACTAAAGTTCCTTTAGAGAACACAACTTATAATTAAATTAGCAGCAGTATCCCGCAGATTGTTTTCGTAAACTGCTTATAATGTATATTAATTTGCCGTTAAGCCGTGTCACAATTCATTAGCGCTGGGCGGCGCCATCTTGGATTAAACGCCACATTACGATTCCGGACACGTTCGCTGTTCCGTGCAGTTGTTGTACCGAGTAGTGTGTAGTGTGTGCCAGGGTTTACTATGACGTGCTAACGGGGCAACATGCTGATTTATTACATTTACATGATTGTGAGTATATTTTTTGCTGTGTAAGTTGTCAGGTTGGTGTATGGTATTTGTGGCTGGATTGGTACCTATGCTAAGAGGTTTGGTAACAGTAACAGGTATTGAATGGTGGTGCTGTAACTGTGTTTGTAATTAAGGGACTCTAATTCCGCTCTACCTACTCTGTTTGTACATATGTTCAAAACGACATGTATCGTAGATGCTATACCCAGTTACCCACCTTCTATCACCTACTGTGAAATGTCACCATTTAAATGTAATTTGAAAATTAACTCTGCCATAAGCTCCACAAAGCTCTAACAATGGGTTCGAAACGAGCAATAAACTTCTCTGCGTAATAGAAGTTGTAAACGATTCGCATTCTGGCCGCATTACTGAACTATATGACGCCAATAAATTAATATCCAATCGACTAGAGGGTTACTTAATTGAGCTGGCTGTCACACTAAACTTATAATCCTGCAAGAATGTTCTGCACACCACTGTGGACGAAGCAACCAGTACTGCAAGACCTTCAATGAGCTATGCAATGACCCCGTGTTCGCCGGGGTTAATCCTTGCGGGGGAGGCGTGGTGTACCAAGTTCCACTGGTGGTTATAACACCATCTAATGCGCTGAGCTATTTCAATTACCGCGCCGGCCTCCGGGCCGCGTGCCCTCCGCGTTTTGTCGGCTAATCCACTAACAAAAGAGCTCTTATAATTTGAGATGCAAGCTATGTCCGTGGTTTAAGGTAATTGAAAATTTATTGCAAGAGTTTTTGATGAAGCGAGATAATGATGACCAAATGTTGTCAATAACGAATGGATCGATTGAGTTTCCGAGGCTAGTGGTGGAAGTGTGGACTCATTTTCGGAGCCTTGAAGCTTTGGAGAACTAACCCATACCTGGACGATCCTCACCATAATGACGGTCACAAATGACTTACTGGAACTGAGCTTTCTGCCCAGGCGTTAAATGTAGGAGCTGACAAAGATATCCAAAAGGATTAGTCATAAAACTCAATGGAATCCATTGATTTCCTAGAATCAATTAGAACTTTTATCAATATTCCATCATCATCTGCCTAGCCTTTTCCCTACTATGTTGGGGTCGGCTTCCAGTCTAACCGGATGCAGCTGAATACCAGAATAAGAACTTTTATTTATTTTATCTTAAATATAACGGTCAATTAACGGCCGCTACACATTTCCTTCCCAACCAATTATGTCACTACACAGGTGGCAAAAAATAAACTGTAACACAAATAGTGTGGCGGTAACGTTACAACAACACCGTGTATATCAACAACAGTTGTCCGGTAGCTGCGCGGGCGCCGTCGCCGTACCGGTGCCTACACAAACACACACTTCCGCGAAACTCACGCGCAGTCTGTCAAGTGCACGTCATTATGTACTTCAAATATTGATAATTGTGTTATTTTGGGGATTGTATCAAAATGATCAGTAATTTTAGGGTGATTTTTGGAATGGTGTCTTGTGAATGTTGACTTATAATGAGGGTGTGAGTACCCATAACAGTATGTATGGATTGTAACTAAATTTAAATCAGCAAGTACATGAGCAATAATAACTATCATTATATGTAGTTTTCCTTCAGGCAAATGGCCCCCTTCCCTTTTTCTACTAATTCCGAACTTGTCGCAATAAGGACCAATTCCGCCTACAGGCGTTACGAAAATTGACATTCAGAATTACAAAATGAAAAAGTGAGTAGAGTAGGTTACAATTATGGAAATCAGACACATTCAAATTGGATTCTGTTGCATTCACCTGAAGCACTAACAACGTTAATCTGATTCTCAGCACTTTAAACGGACGCAAGTCCATTGTATTGTAGACAGTTTCCTCAACCAGAGCTACAAAACACTTTATTTCAATATCTTGAAAAGGCACTTCCTTTCTCTTCCACCTCTAGACGGCGCTATCAATACCAAGCTCTTTACAACAACAAAAAAACCCGGATTAAACCCACAAATCTTATTTAAATAACAAAAAGACATTTAAAGGTGCCACAATAGGCTCCGCTCAATAATGTGCCGTTTTTGTCGCGGCGACAATCTTGCCCTTGTCGCCTTTGTCGTGGACGTGTCGCTTGTCACAATATTGTGGGTCTGCAACACTGGGTGTAGTGTGTAGTGACACAAGACACAATGGGGTTTAGTGTAAGGGTTAACATAACCCATTGTAAGTACGGGGTAACGGGTAACGGGTAACGGTTAACCCCGCCTCTTCGAGCGGACGTGTCATTTAGTAATTATCTGAGTTATGATTATTCTACTGTGTTGCATGTGTGTTTAGGTGCAGGTACTTTGGTTTTAACGATAGTATGTAAGTTGTGACTTTATGCTGTGTCTGAATATTATGTACTTACGCATGTACGACATAGCATGCATTCTCTCGATTAATTTCGGCGAAACGTACGAATGAAAGTAGTAACTCTTCATATTTAGTTAGTGCTCACCTGCATGAACTTGAAAAGCTTGCTTGTAAAAGCTGTCGAGGTTTTTGTTATCTAAATATAACATAGTAATAGTGCGGATGAGTTGATCACGTCCAGAACTTTCGTCAAGGCGTCAAGGTGCCCGTGCTGCCCGTGCGCAAGAGTTACCTTCAATTTCTATTCACTGAAGCTATATTTTGGAGAGACCAAATAGAAAGTTGACTGATTTCAACATGTTTGATTATATTGAACGTTAACCTCTTCATGTGAGCCTTTCAATTAAATAATTTCATCAAAACAATGTTTGGGCCACACAATGTTGTGAAAGTGAACGAAATTAATCAATTAATTGATAAGTAATTAGTGGCGCTGATTGTATCTGTTCAGTTATTACAAAACAAGCGAAAGCGGATAATTTATCGAGACCGTTGGGGGCACAGCTCTTGTTCCTACCGAAATGATTGACTCAATACAATACACTACCCACACTCTAATATCAACCCAAGCGTCCTGCATATAGAGCTCAAATTAAAACTCAGAGCTGTAAAAAAATAATAAGGTAAGTACACAATGGAATTAAGATCTTATTATGTAGGTGGTATGGTTTTGTTTCGCTTGATTAGACGCCGGGAAAGGAGCCGCGGGCGGTGCGAGCGCTAGTGATGGCACAAATCGTACTCGTCGCAGATTTTCATTTGTTATCGTCAATTATTTGTTTTGATTGATTAATCTCGGGAAATGACAGAGTCCACAGGGTTTGTTGATGGATTATTGGAGTGAAAAGCTTAATTTCATTGATTTAATAATAACGCTTAAATCCTTATTTTTGAGTTGATAATTTCCTTTAAAAGTCCTACTTTTCAAGAGAAAAGGTAAAAACATACAAGGTCATTTAAATGGTTCACATAATTCAACCTAAAGTTTTGAAGCGAAACCATTGAAAATATGTAAGTAGGGATGCTAGCTTAAACCCTCCACCGCAATAAATAAACTGAAATCAATTTCATGATTTCAAATTGACACAATCATACATTTTCACAGACTCCTTGAAAGATCTCTTTGATTTACAACACATACATATTAACAGTTTTCGATAACCTCAGCAGCACTGAGTACATCACTAGACAGTAGGGGGGTCGAGCAGTTAATAGCAGGCAGTTAGCGCGCTTTGTACGACGTGTGAAGTGAGCACTAGTACACGCCACGAGCCAGCACCAGCCACCCGAGACCCCCCCAGCCTCCCCGAACACACCCGGACCAATACCACGCGGAAGCAAACCCAAGGAACCGCGCAGCTCGAGCTTAACTAGCCACAAGTCAATTCTATCATAAGCCCAACCAATCCTGACCTCTGTTCCTGTTCTAAATGTAAGAAGGAATAAGTTGATAGGCAAAGGTTCGGGGGTCTCCGTATAATGGTCGCAGGACGTATAGTCGCGAGCAAGCCCCAGGCGAATATCGCAGAAGCTTGTTCGCTTGTTTTTTTTTCATGATCAACTAATTTTGTTTGGTTTCGAGATTTTGTATTGTTTGCGTTTTTTGGTGTGATTGAAGAGTGAGAGGTTTTAATTAGAGCGAGATATTAGGAGAAAGGTTATAAATAATATGTTCTGGCATTATTCCACCTGTGCAACTATTGACACATCAAAATTTATGATCAGTACCAAAAACATCGTAAGATTGTCTTCTAATCCAAGGTCACAGGACTCCAAAAACTTAGCCAAAATCCCCATAGTATCTATCTTTGCTGACAAACAAAAAGTACATAAGTTTTTAAACTGACATGGTCACTAACACTATCAGTAACACTAAAATCGGGATATTTACCATGTTTACTATTTGTTCTGAATATCGGAAACTCAAAACAAATAGCACCCATGGTAAATATTCCCGTTTTTTGTGTAAAAAAGTGCACATCTAACACAGCCCAGCGCTACGTGTAGACATGTTCACTCGCTATGATCTGCCCACAACTCAGCATTAGACAAACTAGATGTACGGGCAAGCTTGCCAACTATGCAGACGAAGCCGCAAGACGTCGCAGGGGGGAGAGCTGGCAGGCAGGGGATGGAGGGGGGGGGGCGGTTTTATCACGAGCCTAGAGAAAACGATAAAAAAACCAATTGGCATTCACGCCGCCGGCGAGCTTTGATGTCCTCGTAAACACACACACATACAGATAATATTTGTTGTATGCACACGACGCACACATAGAAACGTTAGGTGCTTCGCCAGGGAGATAAATTCTTGTCAAACTTCTTTATGTAGGTATCTGCCTTGATGGAGAACCCATTTCAGTAATAAAATCAAAAATAATTCTCTAAACAAAAAAGTTTCATTCATTCTATTACAAATATGACAGTATCGACCTGAATCCTGGAACTGACAGCTTTGGGATTATTTGCACTCAAAGCGCCACAATCACATAATCACATTACGATGCTGCTTCATTTATGTTACGGTTTAAGCTAGCTAAGACAAATAGTTTTTATCCGTTTTATAGATCTAGACTTCATCCGAAACGGCAATATATTACTCCAGTGTTTCATTACGCTTGCTTCACTGATAAGGAATGCCTAAGACATTAAGTCGGCTTTTATTCCTCTTATCTACTTAAAGATTAAATAAATAAATTACTATAACAAAGCAATAGACTTCTGCACCAATTATAGACCCACAAATATACTTGCCAATAATTAGAATTATCTTGGAACACGGCTCAGCAGTAAAACGCGGTGATATTAGCCAGATGCCTGCAGACGGTCTGACCGCATTCCTGCCAGGCGCAGGGTTCCACTATTAACTACCAATTGACAGCCAATGTCGACCAACTTATTACTGACCCATTTTATGGAGCAGGCTGTATTCATTACCTATTAGGAAGAACGTAATTCTTCAATGAAGTTATTTAAAAAAAAACCTGTATGAAAACCGTAGTGGTTAACGAGCAAAGGAAACCAGTTCGAAAGACTCCCCTAAAAGCTAAACTCTGTTTCCCGATTTTGAGATGCGCTTACAATAAAACAAGATTTTTTTGACAATCAGCATACACTAAGGATCGTAGCATTGTATAGTTTCTGTCTACTTCCCATGGGAAAAAGGTGTGTGTTTATGTGTGCATGAAGGCTCTGTTTTTATTCTTTTATTGATACTTCCTTACACTGCAAGTTTAGACACGTTACGTATGATAGTTCTATCAACGACGATTGTAACACTGAAACGTGGCGAAGAATATTTCCCTTCCCTAATCAAATTAACCTCTTATTTGTACGACATCACGTAAAGTGCCCCCCCCCCCTCCCACTTATAATTTTCCGTGGTTTAATGACATCGTTTCGCGTTGCGTTGTGCGGCGCATGATTGTGCGACAGTTAATCAATTAGCGGGTGTCTCCGAAGGCCTCATTAAAGCCGCCTCATTGCCTCTCCAGCTGAAGAAATGCCAGCCCATACAAAGACGGAGAGAAGCGATCCCACTTCGTAAGTACTGAGGTACACTAGGGGGATATTCATTGGTTTTTGTCTTAATTTTTGAGAGAGGTAGGGGAATTGAGAAAGTTCTAATAATATGCAATTGTGTAAAATCGAGTATACAAAAAAATACATCTATATTCTGGAAAAGTTCTGATCAAGTAGCAAAAAAACATTAAAAATTCTAAGACAATTTAAAATATCGAGAAAATCCATTATGTTATGTATTTGGCGTCTTACTTATTCTTGATCTATGTGGAGCCTGAGGTGTTATTCAGAACGTGGCCACCTGATGGGCCCAAACAGTAAAATATATTGCCGATACGGAAAGAAAAGCGTTAACTTGAAAGGAGGCTGTGGCTGTCTCGTCCCCAGTGTACCTGGGGCCTGTCTATATCTGTAGGTGGCTCGGCTCAGCTCTCTCTCGGCAGAATCGTTTGTAATTAATTAACAATAAGCGCCGCCGCGCCGCCGCCTCGGGCGCTTCCGAGCCGGACGCGGCGCGGCACCGCTGCCGTGACGCGGTAGTGCCGCGGTACTAACGCTAATAGAGGCAGCTTGCAGTTTAGCTCATGGACCACATTTCATAAACTGATCTCATCAGAGTGGTGAGCAAAATCTTGAACCACCGCTAATAAGTATATTTTATCTCTCCATCTACAATCCTGAGACGGCAATGCAGTGAGATCCACATGATTATAAAGGCCGTGGATTACCTGCACGAGTTTTACACAACCGACTACGGCACGTGGGAAGCATAGTTATCATACCGATTACAAGAATTTGTCTCTATCCATCTCCTAACCCATCGGAGTCCACCACTGAACACCAGTCTTGCTCTTACCTGCTTCTCTGACATAGGTACTGCAATCCTACAAAATATGGCTTCATCATTCTCAAGTACACTTGTCATAGAGTTGAGTAGGTGCAACACTAAACAAGGTCCTTTGATCGACTGTCCTGGATATTACTGGACCATCTAGTCTGTCTTGTATAAAAGCTGCACTACAGTAAAGCACTTGGCGCGCGCCGCTCCTGTTTTGATCCACACCTTTAAACCACAACACTACGGATGTGGCCCAAATGGAACTCTTTAGCGTCTAGCTGAGACAAAATAAGCTGTTATTTCCAGCAGGGAGAAAATTAGGCTACCCTAAAACATGGAGAAAACCAAGGTGACCCAAATTCTTATGAATGTTTGAAATTCTGAAACATGCCTTTTTCACAACCGGTATTCTATTTTAACCTGAACCAGTTACGGAACCAAAGCATCCCATTTCAAATACATATCTTTTTATGAAGACTTTTACCTAATCCTCTAGATTGAATGAGGCAACCAAAAACAGAAATACACAATTTCAGAACAAACTTATAAAAGTCTCTGGTTCGTACGCAGGGGTCTAGGCGACACATGAGAAATCCATTCGATGTATTATATTCGTTAAGTGAAATACCTAGTTTAATATCCCTTCAAACGCCGATGAAATGTCTCTACAAGGACGAACTTGATGAGGAGGATGAACTTGATGAGCTACTGAACAGAAACAGGCCACTAGAGCGTGCAGGAGTACGACTTAATAAACCAAATAACTGTACAGTTAATAAAACACGCGGAGGTGCGAGATATTCGGAACATTTCAATGAAGCAATTTAACCCTCGCGCGCTCTCCTAAACAAAAGCGCATTCCTCAGCTCCGCTCCGCTCCGCTCGACACCGGCTCCACGCATTGTCCGCAAAAACCTGCTAAATGCTAATCCCGGAACATTCGACCCGGACTCGACCCCCCACTTCAGTCGTCACCCCGCTATCGTCGTAACGCCCCGCTGGGCTCAATTCTAATGGAGTTTTTTAAGAAACGCAGAATAATCGTTGCGAGAAGAAAATTAAGCCATCTTGGGTTAAAAAGTCCAAAAGTGGAGTGTGTCGGGATGGCGCCAGCGGGGTGAGGCAGGGTGGCGCGGTACGGGGGCGTTAGGGGGTGAGCTATAGATTTTTCGGGGTGCGTTTTGTCGTCGCGTGAAAACAAGCGTTTAGACGATACTGTAGCTACAATTACTGAGTAATGCGATCCGACACGACGCGACACGGCGATGTATGAAAAATGTCACGTCGCTACTGAAATACTGTGGACGTACGAAGATGTCAGCTACTTCTACGACTTGTCACTGTTTCAACTCAGATAATAATTTAATATTATACATAGTTAGCCAAGGACACAGTCAGTATCGTCTTTTCCTATTGTACGATTGTATGAAATGACTCATTGTAAATTATTTAGGTCTCAAAGAGAAATAACAACAAATCAGATTATATTTAGTGTTTGGAACTTGGGGTAAGAGCAGGTAGATGATGACGATGTGGGACAATTAATCTCTTCTTACGAGATGATGACATGATGGTTTCCATGGGGTCATCAAGTAAACAATGTTGCAGAAAAGGGTTAAATTGGTAACAGTCACCACATTCTATCAGTGATAAAATTATAATCGAAAGAAAACTAATTATGATTACAAAAACATAATTTTACCAAACAAAGACTCTAAAATTATCTACAAATAAATTAGCAGAAGCGAAAAAAACACCCAATTACCGTCAAACATTTTCATCTCCAAAAATTCACGAAAACGACCGAATTAATACCCGCCATTAATAAATAAATAACGACTATAAGAAATTCATTACGTGCTCACGTTCATAACATTTACATAATAACATCATCTGCGCTAAATAACTCGTTGTAAATAACTGCCCAATTTATATTCAGCCGGGGATATTATCATAATCGGCCCTTGCTTTGCCAACCTCACGAGTCAAAACGAGATGCAAGATACACTGATCTGTAGGCTCGACAGAGATGGAGTGAGGCTATTTGGTTTCAACTGAAATATGAGCGAGATGTTAGGTTTTTATTGGAGTTTTCAGTGTGTAATGGGGGTATGTATTTAGGGCATATTCGGTGCTTATTGATGTCTGTTAGCCAGATCATGAGCTATTGTCCGGGAAGCGATGTGTGGGTTATTTGTGCTGAAATATGGGATGAGTATAGGAAAAATAAGCAATGAGTGCTATGTTATATAACGTGTTATTAGTGATCTTGACCAGTACCATAGATGCTAAAGGACTGACTATCGGTTGGGTTAAAGTGTTACGAATTAATTTAGGGGAAATACTTATTTCAGATATCCTAAACTACAGTTGCTACAGGACTTACACCCTTACAGCCATATTACTGTATACCTACCCTTTTACATGGAGCTCGGCCGCAACTGGCGAAGTGTAAACTATACAGTGTACTTCTGCCTAGCCCTTCAGTGATTAAAGGCGTGATATTATGTTTGTCACAATTGCGAATCAAAATATTTAGTGTTATATGAAGGTAGGTAGGAGTGTCTCGTTGGTTTAGTGGTCCTGGGTTCGATTCCGATGTCGGGCATAGTGTTACTGGGTTTAGCCATCAGGAATTTCTCAGTAGCAGCCACAGAGTCTGAATATGTGATCGTTATTTTTTGTTTATGTTGTCCTGAAGTCTTTAACTGATGTATGTTACGGTAAGACTAAATGAATTAATTTTCATAACTGTAAAGCTACATAGCCAAGTTATCTTTAATACTGTTGTCTTGTCAAGTTGCAACGTTACAATTTTAAATAGCGAGCAGTTAAGCCATTCTGCTCAGCGAATAAACCGGTTTATGTTAATTTTAGTACTAACTGACATTAACTTATGTTTCAGTTACGTTTGTTCACTTTAGTTTACTAACTGAATATTTATACAGTTAAGAGGCTTAATTTGTTCATAGTGAATTGGAATTTATTATTTCTGATCCATTTTTATAAGGATTGAAATTTAAGGATTAGCTTTTACAGACTAATAACTACAGATAGATAGTAGCAACTGCTCATTCTTTACACAATCCATATCATCATCCACACAGGTTGGCCGAAGCAAGGAAAACCTGTTCAGGTGCAGATTCCTATGTGACTCTGCTCGCGAGTGTAAATTTGGTGGTGGAACGAAGGGACACTTGATGTCGTGTCACTTCCTGTCTGTCCTGCTGGTTGCACATCACAGGAGCTGATGGATGCTACTGAAAGTGCCAAACTTGTCGCCAAATTCTGGGCTGAATCAATTTAAATTCTCATCGACACGCTAAGAAGAAGATCTTCCACACAGTCCATCCATATGTTTTTAGGTGTCCACAGAGACAATACTACTATAGATAGGTTATTTCATATCACTTAAAATAACATAACCATAACATTACACCTGTTACCTCCGAAGAGGTGTACAGAGGTGTACAGTGCCTAGTATCTACCCGCCTTCCGCCAGTAAGTTCCATATGCATAGGTAATGGGGACGAACATATTATATCATAAGTCAATGTTTCTAACACTTTAATTAATTTTTCGTAAAGGTATTGTTAAAGCGACTAACTAGTACCTAACTAATCATTAATTTCCCGAAAAAAGCAGTAGTAGAACAAGGAAAGCTCCCGAGTGTCACACAACCATGCCGCACCAACACTCACACAGTTAGTATTAAAGTATATTCTTAATTCTGTGCACTAAGTGTTCAGCACTTTGCTCTAAAAAGTAATGCGCGGGAAATCTCGCACCTCTGAGAGGTCGAGTGTCCTCTATTATTGTTACACACCCTGCACTCTGAACTAAACCCTATTACTTACATCCTAAGGTTTAAATCAAGTTAGCGCGTTGATAGTTTCGTTTTCAGGCTAATTAGAGGCAAGGGAGGCTGCGCGGCGACTAAATAAATTTGAACCCTAACGCCCGCCACTAGAATATACATTGGTGTTCACGCCTGACTTATTGTTTGTTTGCTAACTGCTAGCAAAACTTTAAAACGACTGTTGGTTATTTTATGATCTGAATAGTTTTCGCAATACTAGAAATATTTTTCACAGTGTAATTTCTGTGTTAGATTGGTGTCATACATACATTTTCACAAACAATTAACGCAGTCTAGCCAACCTTAGCCTCTAAGTTATGCTACCCTTAAATTATTACACACTACAATACCAGTAATTTAAATGAAGTTCACGAAGTAAAGATAAGTCTATTTAACTAAAACAACAAACATAGTGAAACTCGCACTACTGCTACGACGCTACGCCTGTGCTACGTAAAATGCTCTGAGTATTTGAAACAGTTGCATTTTAGGCACAACATTATTTTCTGCTATTTCTTAAAAAATCATCCCTCGTTGTGCTGTCCTTGTCCCAACGTGTTTGTCGTCGGCGCAGCATGCTTCTTCTTCCATACTTCTCTAATAGTGTCTACCTCTTATCCATCGACATTTTGCTTTTTCTCGAAAAATGTGAGTGTTTTATTAGATTTTTTCTTCTACATAGTTTCTCCTAGTTTAAAATTAAGTATGCAGGCACATCTGGGCGTTTCTCCTAGTCGTGTAAAACTAGCTATTAGAGGCGCGCGGCGCCGTGCTTTGTGCCGAGGTGTCGGCCCGAACGCTCTCCACTCCCTCGCCTCACACACACGTGCACACACCTCGTGTGGCGGTGTACACACCACACCGTGCGTGTGTGTGGGACGCGGCTTTGTTCAGCAAATACTAATTGTTGTTTTATCTTTGATTTGTTGATGGTTTGCGTTGGTTGTGAGTAGCTGTGACTACGTGTATAATGAGTTACTGACGTTCATACGTTCGTACCCGCCCTGGTTACGCACGGGTGCAATATATATAAACCTTCCTCTTGAATCACTCGATCTATTAAAACAAACCGCATCAAAATCCGTTGCGTAGTTTTAAAGATCTAAGCATACATAGGGACAGACAGACGGCGGGAAGCGACTTTGTTTTATACTATGTAGTGATAGGAATAGCGAATAGGTTGTCTCGCTTTGTTTAACTGTCATAGATAAACCTTAGCGGGTTGAATAGAATACTGCTAGCTACTCGATTTACAGCTTCAATTAACGAGTGGTGGGTACTTTGCCAATCTCTTGAAAATTATTGTATATTCTAGGACTTTTATAAAATTAATGTAGTATCAAGTGAGATGATAAGATGGTGTAGTGACCACGTAACCGAGAAACGGATACGTACTAACAATAACTCACAGAGTAAGGAAATAAATTTAAAATCAAACTGAGTTTAAATATTCTAACAAAGTACCTCAACTATTTACTAAACGCAAAATTGATCACTATATCCGACTTACCGTTGTTGTCAACATAGACCAAGTAAACTGTCCGATACCGTACGTCACCGGCTCTGTACGACGCGGTGCGGTACGACACGGTGCTGTACGATGCGACATGGTGTAGCCTGGTAGTGGAGGTACCAGCACACCGACACAAATTACGATAAGGCACATGTCAGTAGCTGCAGCGGTAACATGTTGCTAAACGACAGAGCTATCCTGTACCG
Source organism: Noctua janthe (assembly GCA_910589295.1). Lineage (NCBI taxonomy): Eukaryota > Metazoa > Arthropoda > Insecta > Lepidoptera > Noctuidae > Noctua > Noctua janthe. Next base: position 462,283 of record OU342565.1, on the reverse strand, counting down.
ACTGTTTCTTATGAATTAAAGTAGCTAGACAATTGCGATAAAATATTGATCACACCGTTTTAAGTCACCAGTACCTTCAGAGCTGGTGCCCCATATAGGCTATTTCAAAGCTACATACATCAATAGGTATTGATCTCCACGATGTTCCGATTTTTAGTTACGCCTTACTTTTTAATAGAGCTAGACTATCCTATACGAAAATGATTAATTCGAGAGCAATTCAATGATAAAATTTTGCTCAAAAAATAAAAATATTTTATTTCACATAGGCCTACAGGGGCACTAATAAAACTTCGAGAAAAGGTGCGCGGTTAGGGTTGGTCGTTTCCTATGGAGAAGAACCGGCAAGAAATTCCATGGTTACTCTGTTATGCTATCAACACTAATATTATAAAGTGGTAAAGTTTGTGTATTAGTAAGTTTGGATGTAGAGGAACTACTGATCTTTGCATTATCCCTGAGAGTGAAGCCGCGGGCAAAAGATACTATCAAATAAACTAAGATCCAAATTTTAACCATGCACCCATCGCTTCCATCAACCGTTCATCCGCTACCCGCTACCTGCTGTCACCGACACCATACCTCAACAAACTGGTTGGAGGGAAGGGTTAGCGTACACTCACACAAGCGCACCGCATCGGAACTCATTATGTGAGCATGCGCGCGTGTGTGTGTGTAGCAGCGGTTATGCGAACCAATAACCGACAACCCTTTCGGGTTAGGAGTCGCCACAAGCGGCGGATACACGATACTAATAATAATAGACTGCTTATAACAAGGAACTTGACGAATATACGTCAAAAGTTTTGATAACCTCATTGTGCTACGCGCAGAGCTACACGCTACGGCGTAGCACTACAGACACTTGACATCGCTCCTCGGTTCAAGATGAGATAAACTCAATTTCACAATGTTCTATGCCTATAAACAACAGACAATCTATACATTGAATGTCAATCCTCTGAATTAGCATCACCTAATAGCGATAATTGAACTATCACTAAGTTCCTACTAGCGTAGCTATGCTAAAACGAGCTCTAGCGATAGCACTTCGGCCAGTGTGCCCCCGCCGGAGTGGCGGTCCACGGGCTTGCAAATAACCCCGCTAATGTGCCTGTCTCATTTGTAGCCCGCGATCGATACGGAACCAGCTAACGTATGACCCACATCGCGTTTCACCGAACTTGTCTGCTACTGAAACTGTTGTACTATTCATAAATAAATGGAAATTAAGGTTATTAGGGAAATTCAATTAAATAAATTAGGCACTTACTAACTCAATTAATTTATTTTCAGTAATATGCCAAGGCTTCTTTATACCGAATTATGTATTTGAAGTTATCGTGACCGGCAATGACTACTGAAGTACATCTTGTAGTGTTGGTTGTTGCTGAAACAGCGACCGTTTGGCGGTCGCTGTTTAAATATCTGCTGCTTACCTAACTTGTCTACTCGACGTAACAAACATGAAGAACATAATTCCTGTAATCTGTTCTTAATGTTCTAACATCTAAGCTCAAGTAAGCTATAGTATTTTGTGCGGGGACTATTTCGTTCATTGGAGACCAAGGACTTACCTACTTTTATTGACTGTCTATTTTAAAATCTGAAATCATGTTAATGTTATTACCTACCTGTGATTCGGCACCAGCAGAGAATCAAACTACATATAAACGTCATGCAAGGTCAACCTACTGCCAGCACGTCTCACTACCGAACAGTCGAGCACCGTTCAACAGGATCCAACACAACAGTCGACACACGAGACCTTAAATCAATCACCAGGAAAGGTGGCGAATGACCACTGACGAGCTGAATACCCTCACGCTGATCCGATGCCCCTTTATCACACACGGCCCACAAAGACGCTTTATCTGGCCCTCTTTGTACCCCACAATGGTCCATTCTGGGAGGTGTGAGCCTCTTTCAAGCAGTATTTGTAAGGCGCTTGTTTTTTTGGCGAGGTGTTGGATTGTGGTGCGCCACCGCGCCATCAGCTCGCCAGGTAACAGGCTCTTTGTCTCACTGTAAGTAGGTGTGTGAATTTCCTTTGTACTGTAAGTGGATGTAGTGAGATGTTTTGTCTGTTGCGCACAGATTTGGATTTGGTTTTAAGTGTTTGGATTATTTTTGTAGTTGTGTTCGATCATCAGACTTATCTATCAGTAGTTGTTCTAAACGAGTCGCATCTTATTATGTCGATTGAAATTGCATGCGGTCAGGAGTTCAAATAATTGAGTTCAACAGGTTTCTCCTAGAATATACTTTTCCGTAGTGTGCGGTTCATGTTAACCGAACAAACCGATCGTTGTGTTCACCCTATGTATACTTAAGACTATTAAACGATGCGACATCCGCTAAGAAGCATGTATCAACATAGAATATCATGTGCACAAAAAAAAACGAGATGAAATACATTTAAACTTACGTACATATAAAAGTAGTCTTAAAATCTGTTTCTACAATCATCAGTGTCCTAAAATGAAGTTTAACCAAAATAGGCGTCGACCCTAGGCCAAACTCGAGGTTATAATATAACGCCAGATAAAAACGATTGAGTTAACTACAACAAATACATATATAACTACTTTATAGCTAGCATAATGTATCTGTTTGTTAAGTAAGGATAATGTAAATGTGAAGGTTAATGACAGGTTCCAATAATGATCGCTAACTGAATAACGAATAAAATCGGCGACGCGCGCGCAGGCGATGTTGTGCGCAGGCCTCGTGGATTGCACAGTTGTTTAACAACGATAATTGTATGCTAACGATATTAAACCAGATATTATAACTTAATACTTTATTATTAAATTAGTTCAGCTTGTTGAAAAAAGCATCGGAACTTATGTACGAAAATTGAAATGAGCCGCCTTACCTTTGCTGGTAAGCCTTTAGCAGCAAAAAAACCACAGAGATGGATTTTATGCCTTAGTTATGTGCTACCAGCCATAACATTGAGACAACATTACAGGTGCAAAAGATACCAAAAGATACCGTGAATAGGTGTTATCTTTATTGTAATATATTCAAACATCTATCCAATTAGATAAAATCTAATTGGTCAAGTAGAAACCTTTATCAAACCCTTCATTGTTGCTGAATCGTTAGTAAACCTTTAAATGTTAGCATTAATGTTATAGGTACAACATAAGGTACTGTTATAGCACGCATCTACCACATGAATGTCTAATCTCCTGTCACAATCCAATAGCCCCCGTCTACTTAAATCTCCGTCAACAAGTGCTCCGATATCACATGTTAACTAAGATGATTACCTACTTAACTTGTAAAGCGTTAAGCTAGTACCCCTCAAGTTAATCCCGCGTCTGTTATAACGCTGCGCCAATAGCGAAGAGTTCGACGCGCGCGCATCTCCCGGCGGCCATTGTGCGCCGGCGCTTTGTCTTAGCGCGCTCTTGTACTGAGACACGTGTGATGTAGTACTATCACTCGCTAATAAACTCTATCAATTCCGATCTCTGATTATTATGTTGATAATCTTCTTCTTCTTTCGTGTGATTAGTGCCTAACCTGGTGTCAGAGTTTTTATGCCGCCAATGGGCCTGTGACTTGGCTTTACATGCCGTCGAGCAATATCTCTGATGTTTTACTTCACCGATGCGAGTGATAATTATACTATTATACGTACATGAATCCGAAAAATCAGAGGTGCGTGTGTATTGTATGATGATAATTAATTTTGTGAATAGTTCTTTACAAAATATAGTATACCTAGTAGATAAGGAAGACGCTACAGACTTGGTTGTAATTGATAACCAAACACTCCTCAAATGACAGCTGTTTAAGGTATTGGAATATAGGAAGGTAACAAAGGTGGATACTAATCATGTTGCTAGCCATTGTAGCTGCTTAAGATGTTCATACTAAGGTAAAAATGAATACGGTACAAATTGGTCGCGCTAGGCTCATTGATAATTGAGTGCTAAACAAGACGTTGTAATTTACCAAGAGGCAAGAGGAAGAAAACTATGGGTCCGGCTATTTTCTACGGAATTTGTTCACCAATCAAAATGTTCAAACAAGCCTAGCGTGCTGGTACTAGAAAATTCGTTTATTGATTGATGTTTGTTTTGGTTCTCACAGCATGACATTCTTGATCTGAGAGCCTAGCCTAGTATTACTTTACTATTATTCATCCTACTCTTACTTAAAATCAGTAAGTCAATAAGCACGATACCTACATATTTGCATGGCAAAGATAATAAAGATGACTTAATTTTAGTTTTTGTTATAATTAAACCTCCTTCCTTGTTCTGATACCATTTTTTTTATTTAAAACTTGCTCAATTTACTTTTTTATTGAAAACAAGCTCATTACAAAGAGTAGTTTAATGATAGGTGTGTTATTCACAATGATATCCACAAAAACCAATCCTTTTTGCTACAACGTTAACTAGTAAGTAGTTTATGTAAAAAATATAGTTTAATTGATAGCCAATGTCCCGTACCTAGTCATAATTATTAAGGCAGTAGGAACTTAATTACATAAATTGATATCATTAATCTCATTATAGGTAGCGTATTAACAGAGTACCTACATGTGTACAATAGGAGGTACTTACACCTGAATAACAGTTGTCTAATTAATAAATCCAATACATTTGATTCTAAAACGTAGCATCCTGTTGGAAATCGGCCTCTCCTAATCCAGGGCTGTATTTAATTTGTTTCTAACAAGAATATTATTTCCATTATTTCGAATAGGAATAGGCTTTCCTCTACACATTTTACTTCTTAAACTGGAATAAACTTCTCTCAGAAAACGTAATACTAATCTTTATTTAAATACGTAATAGTATTTTTAAAAGAGATCCTTACAATTAGGTACTTTTTGTTAAACAACATACATTTTATAATAATCTACCCGGCGTCACATGACACTCACATGGCAGGTGTAAAGCCCGACGCAACGCGCCGACGGCAAACCTGAACACATAGCTATTTGCCGTTTTGATTTCATCCACACACTATCTTAATAGAATGCGTTAAAATATTTGGTGCAAACTGATGTCCAAATCCACGAAGGTAGTATATAAATACTTCACCAATGAAATTCTTGATTTTTTTTCAATAATAATAACGCGTTTGTTTTCATTCCTCCCTCAGATGTCACAACATGTTTTGTTAATTACTTTTGACTTAAACGAAAAGTCTTCTGAACTACAGTTTAGTCACCAACATAAATACTTAGCTTTCAGCATCATCTTATTTTCCCATAAACTTATCCGTCTATTATAACATGAAACATTCTACTAAAATTTTGTTTTATTTTTAACTGTTTCAATAATTCGTAAGAATAGTCAGTCTATCCTGCAATACCCTAGGCTGTCCCAACCAACGCGGATAATTCTCTGATAAAATGAGTGCTGGTACTGGTGGCCGTTTAATATTACAAACAACTGGCTGTTGGCGCACATGCACGGGCAGTAACCGGAGCCGGCGGCACGACAAAGCAGGCGGCATTGTACGCTAATTAACAAATAAGACAAAACCCTAATTAAACTGAGGCACAATACAGCCGCGATAAATGTGCGAGCGATGCAGCCGCGACCTAGTGCTGAGGACACACCGGCGGAGCGCGGGAGCGCGCCTGTTGTGAGCTCCGACGGGCTGCTCCGACCTCCGTCCAATACGTACAACAACTTATATTTACTTTGATAAATGATAAAGGCCTAATTATTCACTGAAACGGTCTGTTGCGCACCAAAGCATTCATTCTGTTTCTTCTCTTCCATTCATTTTTTTTAATTTTCAAATACCTACCTATCTTTATTTACCATTAGATAATGTAATTTAAATGCACTTATCTCTAGCTACGTTAACACTTATTATTGAAAACACTTCATGAGGCTTCTCTTCCATTAAAACTGATCTAAACTTCCTCTCTTATTTATCTGAAACAAATACTTTAGCAGAAAGCCAATGTGTGCGCCTAACAATCTATTTGTCACACTGTTGATGAAATTTAAACTACGGACTGTTCCTGCTATGAGTGGCAAACTGACCTGGAGGTGGGTGTAATAGTGGCGGTCCTGGCAAGAAGGCAGCTGCCACCGCCGCCTGCGCATTGAACGCCGCGGCGTACGCCACTCGGCTGGCCATGGACGCAGGCAGCGGGAACTGCGGCGTGTACGCAGAGCGCGGCTCACGGCTCTCCGACAAGTTCAACACTCTGTCGCCATCTCTGTTCTCAAAATATCTCTCTCGGCTTTCTCTGTTGTCTGACAAGCCCAGCAGCTCCTGGATCGCAAACGGCGACCTCTGAGGCGCACGCGGCGCGCTCGCGTTCGCGCTCATCGCTTGCATGTTGCGTTAGGCGCTCTCTCGCTTGTGTACAGCTTAACTTTACATTACTGCTTTTATTTTATTGAACATTTAATTAAGTTTAATTTATCACAATTTACTTAGGTCGTGTTTTCAATAAGGAAGGTACCCAATTCTTATCGCTAATGTTTTTATTATTCGGAAACTCACTTTCTTAAAAGTTTTTTATCACACTTCCTAACTCTAATAACTATTTAACTACATACAAATTAGGCCTAAGTATTAGGCAGAGGATTTGAAAATCGAGAAAAATATAACATGAGTTTTCCAAGGCGGTGGAAAATTCGCGAAAAATATCGTTTTTGGTGAAGTAAGTCGCGACACGAGCGCTCGCCGCGGCGTGTGCAGCGCTTCTGTGCGGCGCCGCCCGGAGCGGAGCGCGGACACTGCGACCCCCAGCAGCCCCGGCAGCGGCGCAGAACCCACACGTCGTAACCGCCAGACTGCGCGCCCCGCGTTGCAACCTTCCGCTCCTCAGCTGCGCCCGCCTCGCCCCACGGCAACACGTCGTAAGCGCCGCCGCTCCGCGCGCACTTACGCCCCGCCGGTCCTGCCGCAGCAACCCCCCAGCCCGCGCGGGCGGAGCCTACTAATAGCCAATACGGATATTTTGTTACCGCACTGTATTGGCCAGATTTCTTCGCGGGGACACGCCTACTCAACGGCTTGCCACCTGAAATGGAACTTTACCGCTGGCTCTTAAATACTAAAGTGTGTTGTATTGTGGTGGTTGATTTAATTTTGATTAATTGTAAGAAATGAATAGGCTCGCCGGGTGTGCGGGGCGGGGTGGAGGGAGCGGGGGGCACTCGATGGCGGCGCGTGAAAGGCTGCGTCTGCTCATAGAGCTGCATTATCCATCATTGGTCGTTTCCTCGCTGGAGCTCTACCTGCCTGCATGCTCGCACAGCTCTACATAATGACGCGTTATACTCACTTACCTGCTGCTTACATTACACTTGTTTAAACAGATCTTTGTCATCATATTATAGGCAGTCTTTATAAAATCAATATCATTAACGATTCTTATAAAGAATTAATTATGTAAATTATTTGGTAAAACAGTACCTAAAAGAACAAAGTATTTTAAGGTTTCAATAAATTGTTGTAACATTTAACTGCGGATATATTTTGTCTATTTTATTTATTATTAATTTAATGTTTTGTTTATTTAGATAAGTCTTAATTAAGATAAAATCTTTGGCAAATCATTATTTCACAGTTTATGACGGCAGGTGGCGCTACGAGCGTTAAAGAATAACAGTAGTCTTGTTCAAGTTATTTAAGAAAAGTTTTGGTTTAAACTTTTCTCATTTAGACTTTTTAAATATTATTATCTAAGTACCAAATTGTTAATACTAGTTTAAAGGCATTTTCTTAGAAAACTCTTAAAAAAATAAAGAATATTATGTTGTGTTGACTACACTGGTAGGTAGGTATTCTATAAATCCTGTGAGTCTAAGGAAGAGGTATTTCCAGGGAAATCGACTTGTACACTTGTATATAGTCACCCTGTACGTAACAGTTTCAAGAGTAACTTTTGTATATTATGTATCAGGGCCAGTGAAACAAAGTTGAACTTTCTAAATTAAAACAAAGTAGGTAAATATTTAAGTTCGTAACGCAGGCGCCTCATGTTATTTTTTTGTTCAACGACATAAGCGTATTAGGTATACACTGTACTGTACTCGTATATCAGTTTTGATGAGTTGCCAAAAATTCGAATATTAACATACCGAATAGCTTAGCTAAAGTTAAAAATGTAAGTAACTAGCGGAAATACCCTTAAAGCCGTACAAGACATATTCGATCGTCACGATATGGTAAACGAAACGATTACAAATGAATCAAACAGTAAAATAATTATTCATGAAGACCTTATTAATTAATATTTAAGTTTAGAACGTAGGTAGAACAAATATTTAGATAGTTACTTAGTAAATTGTACCTGACTTATGTATGGGATAGCTTTGATTGATAGATCAAAGGGTATTACGTCGTCAAGTAACATTAAACGAACGCAGATTTAGAATCATTTCCGGTTTTAGGATTAATTTCGAGTTAGAAACGTAAGACAATTGTGGTGAAAATTGTTACGGTTTAAATATCTGCATCTACCTACCTAAGCCCGGCTTTAGTTAAAATGTGTGTGATAAGAGGTAATCTCAGATGGACTGCCGCAGGATCCTGCACTCATTCAAGGTATTTTGGTCTGAAAAACAACTTCTTTTTCTCAAGGACTATTTTCCTAGTTCCAGTTAATTAAAAGATTTGTTTTAAATAAAACAGGAGCTCCTAGCTCATGTTTTCTGGACACTCGACGGATTTACGCACAAATATTTTCTTAAAGAGACGTGGTCACATTAACCACACATTGCAAGTTCCGTCTCACGATACGATGTGCAATAAGCTTTGCACAAAATATTGGATCTTATTAGTTCTCTTAATTAACTTCTCTAAGAAAATAAACTTTAGTTATTATGAAATCAAGGCATTGTCTTAAGTGCATTTAATTCTTCATGTCATAATATTATTTTTGAATTTTCTTATCCTTATCATGGAGAAACAATTTAAAACTGTACCATTTTTTTTTTAAACTGTCAAGGCGTCAAAGAGTTCAGGAGCTGTCTTTTCTGGCCTAAATAATGCATGTTATTTGTGGTACACAGCCTGCCTCTCATCGCTGCGAACACGTGTCCGTCGGCTCACTTTCGTTCGAGACAATCATGTCACTAATGTAATCATTTATACTCATGCATAATTAAAAATCACACTCAATAAATAGCTCTGTCATAGAGCGGTCAACGTAGTGTCCGTCATTAGCTGAATGTTATACTTCTTTAAGGGTAGTATGTAAACGAGCGAAAATAAATTCAAGTTAAAGGTGTCAAAAATATTGAAAATGGGCTACTGAAATACTAAGTGACAAACAGTGGGCGAATACAAATGTTTAAAACAGCGACTTGAAAATACAAATACAAATTTGAGTTACTAGTTGTTCAATACGGTCAGTGTGATAATTCAAGGACTCTGAAAAAAACCTAAAACAAGGTTATTAACCACTAGATTGTAGATAAGGCGTAGTCGACGTAGCCAGGTTGCGCGGGGCTCCTATTTCTGTTTGCAGGGTTTAAAGTAACCAACCTAACACGAAGGGGATTCCGGGATCTTAGTTCGCTCACTAGACCGCGCCATCCCCTATAGACCCTAACCTGTCCGCGTCGGGGTGTCACAAGTCTCTCAGCCTTCGCTAGCTCTTGCTTCCTATATTCTCCTTGCCGCAATGACCGGATAAATAGTTACTTACTTGGTACAATAGTCGCCTATTCAGTATATTGGTCGCCAATTAATCTTCTTATTCGCCCAATTAATAATTTCCCCTTATTTAATCATCTGCGTAGAATTGTCCTGGGGACGACGTCCGGTCTAACCGGATGCAGTTGAATAACAATATTTTACGTGGAGCGACTGCATATCTGACCACAACAACCCAGTTACAGGGGTAATACGAAATCTCTTGGGAACAGGCCTCGGTCCTTGCTGGACACACTTTGGAGTAGGGCATGCATCCAGTTCTACAAATACCTTGAAATAACCGGGTGTATCCGGTTCTACGCGGTTCCTTCAAAGTATTTGAGAAGCAAGTGCTGTCCTAGTTTGTCTTACCTGTCACGACTGTCAAAGGTCTACAAAGACAGCCGGGACCAACGGCTTAACATGCTTTTTGAGGCACGGAAGATTCTCAATATGTAACGAACGGACACCCATCCACGGACCAACCTTGGTGAGCGTAACCTTCGATTGCACCCTGCGGCTGTTATTACTGATACACGAGCTCCTAGATGCAAGTTAATGGTTTTATTTTATGTAACAGCAGCACTGGAGCCTGCCAACGTTATTCTTCTTCTTAGCGTGTCGATGGCAATCTAAAGCTAACGATATTTATTGTTGGAGTTGAAGATGAAATAATTCACCTTTACTTCAGCTGATAACACACAAAACTGCGATAGTTAGTTCGGTACCCCTGCCGGATTTTTGTGATATTTGAAATGAATAGGTATATTTCAGTAACGAGTGTGTTAAGAAACGTTTTTATTATCCACTTGTTGGTAACAACATAGTCTTTGCTGTGTACAGTTGTAGCCACGTGACGGCTATAACCATCACATGTCTAAAAACTTTAAAGACATAAGTATGCACTGCAAGAAAAGAAAATTCAGTGAAGTTACAATAGACTTGTCTATGGTACAGCTAAACAATAGGACCTTCGTCGTTTATATTTATTGAAATCAGTCATCAATTCACAGCCAAAATTAGTTAAACTCAAAACGACAATATCTTTCAGCATTTTTTTCCATCTGGCACACAATAGTCATACAGAGCATTAAGGTGTGTTCTCACGCGCAGTGCGCGGCTGCGCGGGCGCGGGCTGCGCGGGCGGTGGTGCGCGGTGGAGCGGCTCGGCTTACGCGCAGTCGCACAAAGCAGGCCCCGCCTTTGTGTTGTGACAGACGGATCAGACCGACGCGTTCACACGACGACTTATTCCTTTTGCCAAGTTTCTAACTTAAGACGTTTTGTGCGCTCTATGGCTTTGTTGGCAAATATTGTTGATGTGACGGTGTCTATTACTGACGGCGATACCATGGATGTTTGCTGTAGACCACAGATATTTTGTATAAACACTAGGTAGGTACCCTCGTGTATGGATTGTGGGTAAAGTTATACTCACACTAGTAGGTAAGTAGTGTGAGTATATAGTAAGTACCTCTAACGAAGTTAGCAAAGGCGGGTATTTTTTCCTGTGGCTAAGGTATCTAAGATGAAACTCAAATCATTTTATTTCAATGCGTTATGATTATAATAATCTTCGCCAGTTTTAACAAAACTTTTGAAAAACTGTGGACCGATTAAAATTATTGTAAAGGGTTATAGCTACGGATTGATTTCTGCTGCATTGTGCCATTGTGCCATGTGACGATTAGTAATGTTTTGTGTAAAGTGATTGAGGAATCCGAGAAGGGATTGTGAGCAGTCCTCAACGATCCTGCTTACACAACTTGGCATCTTGACGTCTCGTAGGTCAAGCATAGTATCTGGTCTGGTGCTCTGGTATCTGTTGTTGTTGTATATTCGGCTAGAACAACAGTCGGGTCCAATGTCCACTATCTTTTCTTCTATTCTAAGAAACGTAGTGGATCCAATGGCTGAATTACCAACAATATTATAAATCGAGTCTAATCCCCAAATACCTTCCAGTACCTCACAGTTCGAACTTCAGATGAAGATGGTTTTAGATGAAATTATTAACTTGCGAAGAAGTATCTCGTCCACCACAAGACGTTGACAGGAACCCCTGACACCTACCAGTATTTTATTACAAACCATCAACTACAAGTAATGGTTGTATTACTTACTGTTGGCAATGACTTGTACTTCAGCATTGCAAGTCATTAAGTACCTGATCATCAGAAAGACTCGTCAGAAGGCCTTTTAACGTTACTGTCGAATTTAATGTCAATAAAGTGATTTCTAGTATATCTTACAACCTTGAGTTGCCATCCATTTAACGACTATCGACTTCAATAAATAAATTATACACCGAGGACTACTGAAGTTTCCCTTAAACTAATGACGTGGGCGGCCCCCACCCCCACACACAGCACCTTCATAGAGTGTGGAACCATTGAGAGAGGAGAAGATAGAATCAAAGTAACAAAAGGTTTAAACAAGAACTGTAGCATCAAGCTTATAACGAAAAGGCTCCCTGTATTCATACAGGGTTTAGAGTTCTCAAAATTACAAACATATATAAATCACCTCATATGATTCCCTTTATTCTACACAAATTCTGAAAACTCGAGGCGTTTAGGTATAAAACATTTATCTAGGTATTTTGTCAATCAGTCGGAAATGAGTTGGGAAGTGTAAGGAACAGCTACAGAACTGTAAGGAGCATACTAACATGCCACTGATTATTTATTACCAGGCAATGTGTAGAGTGAAGAGGACCCGTTAGTGTTGCCTACCTTTCGGGTAGTAGTTATTCCCTAATTTAGCAGCGGTCGTCCAGTACATGTAGGTCTAATATAGGAACGAAAGACAAAATGATGGATAGCAGAAAAAAATCTACGGCATGACGTTTACAGCTAAGAAAATTATGGTCGTAAATTAGTATGTAGCAGCGGCTCGGAGTCATGAGACTAATAAAAGATCAATAAAATAAAAAAATCCAAGAAAAAAATATCTAATGATCTTTCTAATGAATAATCCAAGAGTACGTTCAGCAGCGTTCGACCATCTGATTGCGGTTCGGACGCACAGTAAGCACTTATATCAAAACTTCTTAACCACCCATCCTGTAGACTGCGTTGACATCAAATGTTTTTATTATAACAGAAAATGTTTCCATAATATTCTGAACTGACTAGACAGGTTGACTCACATCTGTGCGGTTCTATCCTCAAATGATGAGTAATATGAAAAACATGCATGCAGATTAGTGGATGAGATCATCCACTGATCTGCATGATCCACGGACCAAGATTATATGACTGGTCCTAAAAAGAGAAGTCACAGAACCTCTGAGTTGGTCTCGGCTGTTTCTTCTCAGATGAGTCGGATAGGAGACACCGACCTCAGCACCTAGTTTAGTTTAAGTTTGACGTGTAAAAGTATTATCATTCAAAGCGTGTACATATTCTGACAAAACCTCGAAAGCGACCATCTTATAAAGCCAGATTTATATAAATTTAAATTAATTACAAGCTTAAAAAGGCATTGACAGCTAAGGAACTAAATAAAGGTTTGTTGCTGTCAATGCCTTTTTAAATAACGGGTGTGTTTCTGTATTTTAATTCAATTTAATGTTCTCTACCTCAAAGAAACATCCTTTACAATGACAGGGTGCATTCAAACTGCAGGGAATACCACTTGGTTATGAGAAAAAAATCTCGGAACAGTGAAGACGCTCCGCGAATCGTGTGGAGCCCCAGGAAGCTTCTGGGCCGAGCTTAGCCGGCTGGCTATATCAGGCAGATCCAGCAGATGCAAATGAGAGACAAATGGGAGACATTGTCCAGTTAAAGTCAATTTCATCAATAAAACTGAAAGCAATCACCACATCTAAATCAGCTTATAATATTGACACTGAGAGGTCCTAAACGCGGTTTAGAGTTTAAAAATTATAACACCCCTCTTTTTGCGTCGGGGGTTACAAATACCTGAAAACCATGCTATATCTTCGAGTTCAAGTAAAGTCAGACTACTATACAATGCATGAGAGGCTCAGCACCTCGGCTAGACCGAGTCACTTTGCTATTGGGATGCGCCTATTGATGGAAACCTTTTTTATTGACACAATTGTTCAGAGACGAACTCATTTTTATAGAACCTTTGAGCAATTTAGAAGCAAATATGGACGAATGGTGAATGATCGGCAAGCCAAGACTTCATATACGAGATATGTATGTATATGTATCAAGTTTGTTGACTGTTTTGAAATTTTCGGGACGCTAGCAAGTTAGTTCTTTCACCAAGGAAATAGATCGCGATTACCACATCTAAACGGCGTTCAAAAGCTGTCAATGTCAACAGTGTTATGAAATGCTCTGTTTGAGAGTTTTTCAATGTGGTCAAGATGTGATGATGGCTTTTAGATTTTTCCTGGCGAAAAATTCGCCGGTAATCAACGTCGCAAAGCAAAATAGCAGAAAATATCAGAATTGACTTTGCGATCATTTTTTGTAGTCATCTTAGCAATACAATTTAAGGCCACATTTCATATTATTTTCCGGCTTGTTTTAAATGAACCTGACAATTCCATAATATATAAGTTTTGAAACTTGCTTTAACGTTGTGGAGCGATTGGAGTACGGTACAATAAATAAACGTGTTAATTTCGTCAACCACAGCCATGTGAATATTTAAAAACATTTAACGTTTTCCTAGAAAGAGACTAAAGACATAGCTACTAATCATATTTCGTAAAACAATAATTAGTGGAGTCATAAGATTGCATCAATTAATTAGATAATATTTTTTTACGAAACTTCACTTTTGACGATGTTCCTGTCTGTTATAACAAGACGTTTAAAACTGGATAATAGACAAGTGTAGCTTGAAATATAATCATCTACATTACGTACGACGTGTTTACGTCACAGTGACACCGCGGGGTCGTGTTAGGGCCTCTGGACAATCATTAGAGTTTCTATTTTGCTCAACAAATGCATCTGAATAGTCTGCAGTACCTTATGATGCATGACGATGACGAACATATATTATATTAAAAGACAGATCTAGGTGCAATTGGTGTTCATGGTAGAAATAATGATTTCACTATTCAAACTTACTATGGTTGTTTGTAATTGTAAGCAAACTTGTGCTCGGTTTGTGCAACTATACTTGCCGAGATGATTAAGTAGGAAGATAGGTTCTGGGAATAATATTTTAACACTTAGACACTCATTCCACGCTATGGATGTGGCGAAGTTATGCGGTAAGGCAAGCAACACGAATAAGAAGGAGAAGAAGAAGACTCATTTCAACCACTGCAACGCTCAAGACTCTATTTTCTCGAAACTTACTCAAAGTTTCATGTAAAACAGAAGAGTGAACACCTTATGTGCTGGAACTGTTCAACCAGTCTCTTTTTACTCAAGCCCTTTCTTCAGTTGACTGTTACCGTCCGCCATTGAATAATGAATATAATTAAAAAAATAACAGGGTGGCTATTTATATGATGATGATGTAATTTGATTATTTGATTTAGTTGTAAATTATTTAATTTTATTTATGTAATGTGTCTGTTATAAATGTGTAAATTGATTTTATTACCAATATTAACACAACTTTGATTTCATTTTGATTTCATTGTAAATTATTTAATTTTATGTAATGTGTCTGTGTTATAAATGTGCAAATTGATTTTAATTTAATGTATTTTATTGATTCTAATGATCTGTAATAAAGGAATTAATAATAACAATATTTAGTTACTTGAATCCTTCAAGGAGGTGAATCTACCCGGCATATTATACAACTATCAAATATAAATTTAGGTAACTATTTCAGATTCCTAAATATTAAAAACGTGCATAATAAACATCATTATCTGCCTAGCCTTTTCCCACCTATGTTGGGGTCGGCTTCCAGTCTAACCGGATGCAGCTGAATACCAGTATTTTACATGGAGCGACTGCCTATCTGACCTCCACAACCCCGTATTGGGTAATAAGATACCCCTTGGTAAGACTAGTTGTCAAACTTTTTGAGCCACTGACTACCTGTAACGACTGTCAAAGATCTACAAATGACACCCGGGATCAACGGCTAGACGTGCTTTCCGAGGCACGGAGGAAACTCGGTATGCAATGGGTGGTCACCCATCCACAGAGCAACCTAGGCAAGCACGGCTTAACCTAAAGATCGATCCGAGCGGCTGTTATTATTTAGCCACGAGTTCTCCATAATAAACACCTACAAGAAAAGAATTTCATTCGGTATAAGATTGCTCGCAAATATTTCGCGTTTAAGTTTTATTTCATCAAATATTGTCCAGAAGACCACAACTGGCTGCTGGCCATTCGTCACGCAGACATCAAGGCATTTTAAAATTGAGCACAATTCCTACCTACTTTTCTCGCGGAAGTTCCGTCATTCCGAAGGTCACTCAATACCTGCAAAATTCTGATGTTACGTAGTAGTGTTATAAACATGACAAAAAGTCGATCTTTTGATCGTATGATATTGGTATTTTTTTTTTCTTTTTACAAACTTTTAGTCTGAAATCAACTGAAAATTGATTTTTACAAGGAAAATTCATTTGCCTTGGTATCAGCCCTGTCGTAGTGACGTGCACGTCGTAGGGCCACCACTAACTCGCGCAACACTACTTTTTATTGAGTGTCGCGGGCGCCGGCAGGGGCCGGGGGGCCGGTGTCGCAGGGAGAGGGGGGTACCACCCAACCGGAGGGTGCATAATTGCGCACTGGGTGCACCTCTATGCAACCTATGAGCCACAAACTCAGTTATAGGCATTTTGCGTCGCGGATCGTTTTGTGGCGACGGCAAAGTTTTATTTTCGACAGATATATTTGAAACTGTCAACGAGTTGGCTTTTCGCTGCGCTCCTCACGACTACGACGAGTTATTTATTATGTGACTTTATTTGAATATACGTTCTTCACTGAGGATTCTTTCCGTTCTTTTTTCTTAAAAATACATAAATGTAAGTGTATGAAAGTTCTTTAGCTTAACAAAGGTGAGGTATAAACTTGTCCAACATACAGAAACATTTCAACCTGTTTCCAAAACCTAGATATATACCTAGTTTGAGGTTAATTAATTTTATATATTAATTAATGTAATAGGGTAATTACATTTGCTTGCATAACCTTATTTACCAAAGCCTTTAAGAAGACTGTAGAATCATACATACGTTTTACGTTCATATTTATTTAACTTTGGGTATAGAATTCAATAATATTCATTGACAGTACTGAATAAAATTATATTTCAGATATTAAAATTCCAGCCCAATAGTTATAGGTTTTAATTTAGTAATTCTCAAATATGAAGCCTCCACCCTTGAGCGGTGACAGCTCCTACATAACATAATGATATATTAGTATATAGGTAGTGTTGTGTAAACGCGTTAGAGTGCGGCGGGCTACGCGGGGCTACGTGGGGCTATGGCGGGCTATGTGCTCTCCATTATACGGCATACTAATGACAGAGGGCGGTTGATTAAAAAAGCTAAGTTGCGGGGCGTGCCAGCCCTACCGCCACCCGCCGCCCACGCCTAGGGCTGTCGCACACGCTAATGTAATTACGAATATATCTTTGGTTTGGCTTTGGGAAAGTGTTGAAAATCATCATCATGACAGTTAAAACGTAATGGTGTGCGAAAGATAACATTTTCTTTCAAAGATACCTTTTGAAACGGTTGTTTCTTTTCAGGTTTCCAGTCTCAATTTTATGATTCCATAATACTTACATATATATTTTGTTTCGTACTCACGCATTGGATTTGTTTCAAAAAGACAAATATGTAAGTACCTATTACAAGTGTTTTGATTCATTATGATCTAATGATCCATTAACTACACACGCAGCACAGTAGGACAAGGCCGACGACAACTTGAGCAAATTTCTTTTGAAAATGTGTTCGGGGTATTAAAAATATATTAAAAGGTTTTCTAACAAAGTTTGTGGTTGTCTCACAAAGTTATACTGTCTATTTTCTAATTTAGATTATCTTTCTTTTGTTTTATTCCAACCCAACTATCAAAATCAGTACTTATAACGATCTTAAGATTTCTTTTATTTTTACTTATAAATTGTTTGTAGCATGCTACAAAGCTGGATTAGGGCGCAGTTGTAGGAGCGTTTATTTCTATAAATATCTTATAATCAACTTATTAAATGTTACTGAGCCCTATAATATACTTGACGAAGCGCAATAGCTTCTATAATGATCTGAGACTACACAATTACAAGCACAAATGCTCTTGTTAGTATCTGACATAAGTATCTTACTAAAGCAATCTTGTTTATAATGCACTAGTAACGTACTTAGTTATTAGTTATAAGTATACTTTAATAGAGGTTTCCTTTGTTGAGTTTGTTGTTGCTTCGGCTGGTGATTCCGGTTGTTTTGTCATAAAACTTAATAATAACATATGTTTCTATTACTATTATTTTGTATTATTGTATAATATTAATTACAAAATATGTATCGTAAATATAGTGTATGAACTCGTGGGGAAGTTTTTACTGTAAATATGAACCGCAATTTAGTTAGTTTTTACAATCACCTCCGAAAAATAGCACATTAGTATATTGTTGTAAATAAAATATTTCACCAATTCTTATTAATATTCGCCATTATTTGAAATTGCTCTTCATTAAGTACTTTGTAGAACTTTATAAATAAATTAGTACTTGTAGCAAGTCAGTAAGTACTTTATAGGTAAATGAATACTTGTAGCAGTTTCAGTCCAGATAACTCGCCTCCATTTTAAAACAAATTAGTGTTCCTTTGGAATATGCCTGCTAAACTTTTCTCCTGTAACCACCACTTCTTTTCAATCGTTTCCAATCGCTTAAATTCATGTTCAACTTATTTCCTCAAGACGAAGGGAGACAACTGAATTTCAACAAAATGGCTGAGGTTTACTAATAAAGTTATTGATCTAGTAGCTTATAAGCTTTTTTGATCACCAAGCGCTCTTATCAAGTACTATTAGATTTAAAAGAGTCTTGAGCAAAACTATAACGGCGCAAACTTATAGTGATCTCAGTTAAGTATGATATAATATCTTGTTCACTCACAAAATGCTACTATAGGATCAAAATGTTATTCCGGATTATTTAGTTTTACTGTAAACAATTATAAGAGACTTATTCCTAAAAGTGTCCTAAAAGATAATCTTATAGCTAACTATAAGACTGAGTTATAAAAGCAAATGCTCTTGAGAATATCTACGCTTGTGAAATGCTATTACTAGTAAAAGTGTCCTATACACGTTTTATAGGTAAGTCTTGTAGCGAACTATAAAACCGAGATATACAAACTAATACACTTGAGTATGTTAAGGCTTGGTAAATTCTATTATAAGGTAAATAATCTACCGCAATGCCTTTATAGGAACGTTTAAAGGATTACTTTGCTAGTTGGGAAATCAGTAAAATATTTTTCTTCTGGGATGTGAGAAACTATGAAGTTTTGTCAGAAGAACTATGAGTTATTAGAGTCTAAGCAAAGCTTCGGCATCGGCTTCGGCAACGTTGGGTTAAAAAAACCACCTTTGGACAAATACGCGACAGGGCGATGGATTTTTATTCACTTTTAGCTAATCTTGAGGTGAATTTCTTAGGGTTGTTAAACCTTCGGCTTCGGCCGAAGGTTGCATCGGTAACCGATTAATCGGCTTCGGCTCTAGCTCTAAAATCGACCTTTGGTAGGACACTGGTTGTACGACTGAAATGGGCCTATTTCCTTAAATTTACGAGAACCAGTTGCTTGGTTGTCTCTGATCCCATGTTTTCATGTATGGCTTGAGACAATCAACGTTCCAAGGAAAAGTATGTTTTCATTCGTAATGCATAAAAATATTTACCAAGTGAAAGTAGCTCTTAATACCTCCTAAATGATAGATATAATAGATGACATGGTATAATAGATGGACAGAATTACAAATGAGTATTTTGAGGAAGCCTGAAAGTGTATGGAAGGAAGATACGATGGTGGCTGATAACGAAGAAGAAAACAAGCCTCGATCCTAAACACATTGGGCAGGTAACAAAGGGAAAGAGGATGCTGGTGATTTGTCGATTCCAGCGGTATAGTGGGTTTGGTAAAGTACAAACAGCTATACCTTAGTTATATCTCTTTTAAACAATATTGTGAGTGTTCTGAGCAGTCAATCCGCTTACACCAACCTCTTAAGTTTTGTAAAAGTAGTATAAAAATAAAAATATCAATCTGTATGCCAAAATAGCAAGATCGACTACACTAATACCAAAAACAAATTGTGTCGCTGTTAAGTTCAGAAAATTAATAACATAATGCAATTGAAGGTGCTTGAAGACCTTGTCAATGTGACAAGTGAAGCCTGACAGATCACAAGAACGAAGCCTGCTCCTAGAGCAATAATACGGCTCCGGGGTTGTTGTTACAGCTGTACCATCTTCCAACTTAAGGAAACGGCAACGATGCAGATGGATAGAGTACAACAGTGGAGGTTGCAAAAATGATAAATTATCTAATACATGCTTAAGTTTCGCATGAGCTGTTAAAATACTGGCAGCAGAAGAGTGTAAACGTGCAGTTTTCCCTGTCATTGTTACGATTTTCTTACAAAGCCTGTAAATCTATACATTTGGCAGAATCTGTTATATTTGTTGTGTTTGAGAACTTCTAAATCCTATTCTTTAACCTAACAAAAGTTTCTGCGTTCTTGCTTATATTCTTCTTCTGGCTTACATATAAAACTAATAAATAAAGCTAGTACATATGTACCTGCTCAGTTAAACCAAGTTTCTTAAAACTACATTAATTTGTTGTGCAGGCAGCTCGGCACCTTTCATGAATAATGTTTTCTGTTTGACCCGACAGCGCGGCTTGCAAAGTCGTTGCATCTAAGTATCTAATTTGATCTAAAAGTTAACAGTTGTAGATTAATAAACTATTAGACCGATGGTGTTTTTACTCTTTGTTATACAAAAGCAATGATCCATCCTATTTTGTTGTAGAAGAAAATATTTAACCCAAACAACACGAATAACACATAGGTAGTTACACTCATAGTGCTGTTTTCCTACAATAGCTTCCCAACACAATCGGTGCGAGTGCGGTCTCGATCGACGTGACACCTCCTACTACTTCGCAATAATGTCGACGTAGAAAGAGCTGGAAAGCTACGTAGGACATTAACTTACCAAAGGAGGTATGTCTGAGCTCTACTTGCGCTACGTCAAGTTTAACTGTACTAGACCTATTTCCATTTAGGCTTTCGTAATCACACCTACGTCTATTTCCTTTTAAAAAGGGAGACGTAACGATCAAGTTGATTCTCCAGTATTCGATTCGATTAAATGTGTGGTACCCTATTGGTACCAATAGTGTACCACTGATATAGGTAGACCGGTACCATGTAGCAGTTTCCGTAATTGTCCCTGATTATTAACTATACCCTACAATTTCGTCAATGGTGTTTTTCGGCAAAAATTGGGTATGCTAGCCACTTGAGAGCACATGACAGAGCAGCACACCAAAGCTCTCGACAACCTCCCTAGAAAGCCATCGAATGCAGTCGCTGTGGCCGAAATCGGCTAGATGGCATCATCAATAAAATTGTCCTTGAGTTTAATAGAACTTTTTGTCAGCTGAAATGTAAGTTTTCAATATTACCTACAATTCGGTCCGTAAGTAGATGAAATCTATGGGTGTGTATTGTATTTGTATAAAAGTAAAGGTACACTACTAGGAAGCAAGTTTATTTTTCGCGAAACTCAACATTTTTAACAGTTAGACAACTGTTGAACAAATCACATACGTACATAAACTGTTGAACAAATCACTAACATACATAAACTCATGACTTTTAACCATGGAGGTGGGCAGAATTTAAACAAATAAGAATCGAAAAGTAAATAACTGTTTACTACTACTTCACTTACCCACCTGTTGACAGTTGATGCCGAAAAGTTGTAGGTCAGCGTAGATCACTGTTTGTTTGCGTTAAGTTCATTACATTACGCACTCGTATTACATCAGTAAACAACCGATAAATCACGCAACGCCATTACAACTGTGCGCTAATAAATTGTAAAACAATGCACTCGTCCCGGCGGCCATATTAGCATGGTCGAACATCAAACCGCGCTATTGTTCCTCCGCGGCCAATAATTAGGAGCTACGGAGCGCGCGCCCAATCAGCGCCGCGCTCGCAGACCGCGCGCCACCCATTGGCTCGGACAACGTGCCAAATTGAACATTTAACCATCGAGAGCGAACGCTAATTACATTGATTGGGTATCGAGCGGCGAGCGTGGCCGAACATCGCCGAGCGTGGCCGACGCGAGCCGAGCGCTGCCGACGGCCGCCGGCGACCGTTACTTCGTTACGATACAATGCGCTCTAATTCGTAATTAGAAGCCTTTCACGCGGAAGGGGGTGCACATTTTTTAGCTAAGCTTCGAGGGAGGTTATTACATTGTTACATAATGTTGAAATTACGCATTCAAAATCATTTGGAGTCGTTTGTGTAAATTATTACAAAGTCATTCATCGATCGTTATAATATTTTTGAAAAGTATTAAATTAAGGACAATGACATCACCATGTAGGCACCATGTACAGTAGACCTCAAAAGTGCAGCACCATGCTAAAGATTACATTGCTATGAACTGTGCGAGCGCGATACAGCAGTGTGTGTGCGTGTGCGTGTATGAGTGATGTCTCAACATTCTACACATAACACACACTAATGAACTGTCGTCACACTACGCGAAATAGCATTATATTTCTGTTGCATTTAGAATACACATCATAGTGATGACCTGTTCTAACCATTGCATTGTTAAAATTCGCGTAGTATTAACATGAGTTGGTAGCTGTTTGGGCTGAGCATGGGTTCACGATCAATGAAGTCCAAGTTCGAATCCATGTTATTACAATGTGTGGCTGTTTTTTGTTTCTTTGAAACCTTAATTATATTTGTATTTTAAGCAGAAAGTCGTTAGGTATTTATGTTTGTTTATGATATAGTTATGCTTATTATTTATTTTTTATAAGAAGTTAAATATTAGATAGTTATTGTATTATTATTTAACCTCATTAAATGATTTTTATTTTATGATTTCGGTGTTGGAAGGTGGAAATAAAAAAATCATGCTGAATGATAACAAAAATGTTTATTCGTTTTATTTATTTATAAAATTAACAAACTTTTATGAGAATGTGACGTCACATTCCTATCTAGGCAAAAAAAAGTTCTCTTATCACCGTTCATAAGATTTTTTGTTGTATACCCACTTAGTCAATTCATAATAAGAATAACATAACACGGAAAGGATATTCTAATAACACAAATATAATTGTTGATACCCGCTTATTATAGGTATCAGTATTCAGCAGAGTTAATTGAATACTATGAGTATGAGTATAATATATGAGTTAGACTTTATGAACGTGTTTTTTTAATGTAACGTCACATTGAATGTATTGAGGTTATAGCTTAAGTGTTCATTTTCTTGACGAAAAGAATATTGAAACTAAACCCCAATTTAAGATCATTAAATTTAAAATTTATTTCTTAATTTTTTATTTTTTTATTTACGGTTATGTTAATATTACTAAATATTTCGTTACCCGGTCTACTTATTAAATTAAGTATTATTATTTTTTCGCCATAAATTAAGTCTTCCTTTTGGCAAGACTTGAAAGTCTTCTCGTCAGAAAATACAGTCACCTCCCAGTTAAAATGTAAATAATCTCGAGCAAAACGTAGTCTTTCCTCCCTGTGTTTTTGTGTCAAAAATGGTTTTTAGCTGGCTTCCGATGATGTAAACCTTCAGCATGGAATGCATGGCGAACAGTCTGTAATGTAGTATCCAATTGCTCTGCAAACATTATAGTTGGAATGAAACCATTTGTTTCATATTCTTCCACCATAAAACGTCGCTGAGTCGGGTTAATAAGCGGCGGCCTTTCACTTCTTAGACGACTCTTCAGACTACCTTCTTCCTCAACCCTCTTTACCCAACGGCTAACAGAATTTCTAAAAAAAAACAAAATGTGATTACACACTTGCAACTAGCAATTTATTTAATAATAAGAAAATCACACACCACAACTATCATCATAATAATTATAATTTTTAAAAATAACTTACACATTTTAAGCCAGTTTCAGTTGAAATTTGAGAAATATTAAGCCCATTTTTACGCAAAGTGACAATATTTGCCCTGGCATCAATACTAATATTAGCTTGCATCTTGAATAAAGACAATCAAACAATACGCTAATCGTAATAATAACACAAACGCTCGAAACAAAGTTCACCAACTAACAACGTCATAACTAACTACTTTGTTCAATCCAGAAGTTTATTTTGTTTCACATTCACCCTCATCTTTTTTGTTAATAATAAGTTCCAACTAATATTTAGAAAAACATATCTCATCGGGTCTAACGTATCATTTATAATTAAAACACAAAAAGAGTAGTAATGTCACTTGGGTTCGAACGCAGAGTATACAGTGCGAGACATTTTATCTATAGCGTTAACCGCTAAGCCAGATAGACACATAATTGTTTGTTTGAAATTAAATATCACTAACTTAATACTCCGTCGCGACATGACAGGCTTGTCACTAAGGCAAATGATCATTATATCGCACTCTTTCTGACTAGATAATTATGAAAGAGAGCGATATACGAGATCGTGTATGTGTGCAAAATATTTGTTATGGAAAAAGGTCGTAAGTGCGACTTGTTTTGATGCGATCGTTTTGTGAAACTGCTACTGCACTTATGGTCTCTACTGTACCTAATTTAATGAACAGTGAAAAATTAGTAAGAATGTAAACACCTAACAGCCAACGTAGTACGTCGTGTGAGGTACGTATGTATGTAATGTGCACTTACATGTAAGTAAAGGCCTAGGCAGCATGGCGGTAAAGGGCTGTAGCGTTTCTACCTTAACAATTATCAGCTGGCTATACCTACTGAAAGCAGAAAGATTAAAGCTTAAAACTTTGTTCCCGTCACCGTATGTCCGCTTATTTTCATTTTTCATGCTCAGACCGTTTCAGTGACTGATACCTACGAACCATTTTGGTATGTCGTTTTGTAGGTAAGTATCAAGTTTGTGCTGTTGGCCGCGCGGGCTGCGGCTGGTGCTGGGATGCAGAGAGGAAACCTCATAACAACAACTTTTAAATCATAAAAATACGAACTAGCAGGAGGCGTTGGCTGTACTTTCTGCTAACAGTCTTATGGAAAAGGTGACTTTAAGTAATATAATAGCAAACATTATACTGGGTATAAACGGACCCTTCACGAAGCCGTCTACCAAGCATTCTGTACATCAAACTAAATAACTCTACGCAAAAATTATTGCTGGGAAATGGTTTTTTTTTATTGGGGTGAAAAATTACATTTTACGGTAAAACACAATGTAACGCACTCAAAACATTGTGCTGGTGGATGGACTGAATAGTTCGGGTGTCGTGGAGGTGTTTAAAGTAAAAATCTTACATTAAAAACATGTACTTATTTTTTTTTTTAAAGTTGTGAAAAATTTGGAACTGTGACCCCCAACATCTACGTAACTGGAAGGTTCCCAGGTATGTTCCAGAACAAAAAAAATATCACAATGACGGGGAGAACAAATGCTTTTTGACTTCATTAAGGATATTTTAAACACATTTTGCTATAATTAAAACATAGATAGTTAACATTATTTATCTCAAAATAGTAGACAGGTAAACCTTCAGTAAGTACACTCTTCGCATGCAAGTAATAGGGCGAGAATATGCCAACCACCGGATACACTCCAGTACTATTACTGACAAATGCTTTATGAGAAAACATAATAACACTATGCTCGACCTGGGAACCGAACCCAAGACCGATAAGTACCAGTAAGAGGCCATCAGTTTTCAAATTATTGAACCATAAATTTCCACACCTCACGCCTGTAATGCCCGAAGAGTTAGGCAGAGGAGTGTACAGGATAGTACCTAATATTACGCCCACATTTCACCAGTTATATTTAAGTCCCATGTTATAGGGGCAAGCCTATTGCCAAACACGTAATAATTTTTAGTACATTTTAGTCTAGTAAGGAAAACAGATGTATTCGATATTAAATACATATATCTATACAAATTTCTAGTCACGCTGAGCTCTCACTAGACTACTTTACAACCGGACTGTTTCACTGTGTTGCGCTTCAGAGTAGTTTTAAGGAGCATAAATTGTCTGACTTGAGACTAGGTTGTTTCACGGGACAAGCTGTCAGCTCAGGAAAACATCGTCATCATTCCGGCGGGACGTCGGGCAGTCGGCGTCTAACTAAGTAACCTTACTTACAGTCTGCGAGCCTATAACAGCGCTCTATGTTGCACTTCAACTTTGCTTATGAACTACAATATTAGCATTGCATTGAGTGCGAGCATTTGGAAGATTTTCAAATGCCCTTTTCACACCTAAAACTAATTAAGATGATAAGTTATGGCTTAATAAATTATTTAATTTGTAAGAAAAGCTATAAAAATAATTAATTTGACTAATTGATAGAAATTTCAATATAAATGTAGGGATGGTGATGGACAATTTTATTATCACATAAGACGAATAATATTTCATCTATAAAATATTTTTTTGGATAATATGTCACAATCATGTCGTTGTACACATAGGTACGTGACAGCGAATGAGCGGACCTGCGTAAAATATGTAACAATTACAACATCAACTGGCATTTTACCTGTGACAGTCAGAACAGCAAAATACTTGACAGCTTTTGTCAACGTTGCCAACTTTCATAATTCTTGTTATTCAGTCAGTGTTTGTAATGGCACGTACAACAAACATAGTGGCAACAACGTACGGTGACGTACATCACCTGTAGTTGTACCTACTTCTGCAAAAGTTGAGCAGTTCCACACTCTATCGCCAAAAGTCAGTATCGGATCGACACCAGAGCGGAATGCCAACCGAATATCGAGTCACGGTAGAAGAGTAACAGAGGGTACTGTAAGGTATGGGAAAACCAACGGTAAAAGCTGAAAATACTTGATATATTTAGATGTAATAGTTGTTTTTGGCACAAGTAGATATAAATCTACTCTAGTATTATAGCGAAGTATTATAAGTAAGTTTCTCCGAAACTTCTTATCAAATTTCAAAAATACTATCACCAATGGTAAGCTTCCATATAGATGGTATATCGACATATATGTATGTAAGCTGTAGCTTACATACATATATGTCGCTACACTATTGCATTATTTTTCTTACTTTTAATATATTAAATGGGCTTGACCTCAATCTAGTCCTGACTACAGAGATGAGGTCGGCGATATGGAACGAGCTAACCCAAAAGAAGCTTATTAACTCGCGACTTAAGTAAATAGATTGACTAGTACCGAGTGTAGAGTAGGTATAGTAAGTATTTCTCCAACTCGGACGAAGGCGCGGGCAGGCCGCTCGTACATTATAAACTTATTGTTACCCTATTTACTGCTTGTATTCGGAAAATTAAAAAAAAAAAACAAAGAAGTTTTCCCTTATTTATTGACATCAACCACCTTTTAAAGGAAACGATCCGAGCGATTGCACAGTGATAACCTGTACTGACATGCTGCTAAATCTGAATCGAGATGTTATATTCGTGATGCGAAAGTTTTCTTAAGAAATGATTCGAAAAAAGGCAACCCTTTCGAACAAATTAGTAAAATACTGTCCGAATTAGTTTACAACAATACCTACAGCAAAAATACAGGCGACCTCTTTTTTAAGTCCGTTGAATAATTCATTATTATTCGAAGACATATGACATCCAGCAACCAGGCGCTCTCCTCGTCGCAGAGGAAGCCCGTGTTGCTACAGTGGGACTGTTAAAGGTCGATTACCCTTATCCCGTTTATTCCTTGATCACAATACGCGAATTAATGTAACGATGAAGCAAAAAACCAGTGCTAATAATAATATTAGCAGTTTTCAACTCTATCACTAAAGCATTAGGTTCTAAGTTGATTGGTAACATTTGACTTTTTCGGGTAGCTTGATGTGCTGGTGTCTGTACATATTTCTCGTGAATGATTGTGGTGAGAATAATATTCTCAGTGTACCTTACTTAATGTAGAATTGCTAATGTAAACTGCGTATATGCGAAACCAGAATATCGTTTGTTCAGAATAAGTAATTGAATCGATTCCAATAATTTTTAAACCATGTTATATTTTTTCCAAAAAAAATAATGTTATATTTTTTTTAAAAAGGCAAATTTTAACCAGTGCTAATAATAATATTAGCAGTGGTTTTAAGCCTAATACAGCATCATACTGTCATCATCTTCCTGCCTGTGCAGTTACTAGGGGTCGGTGAAGAGCATATTCTTCCATTCTCCCTTGTCAGCCCTCCCTCTATCGTTCACTCATTTCTCTTCCACATTATCATTCCTCACTCAATCCATTCATCTATTCATAGGTTTTTCTGTCCCTCTCCGTCAATAACCATTGATATTCGTCACTCTTATAGTCACGTGCGTTTCATCCCGCTTCATCGCACCCCATTGCCCATATCGAGACAAACGATTCTCTTTCATTTTTTCTGTAACTGGCACCACTTACCGACTTCTGCGAATATAATTATGTCTTGTTTTGTTACTGCATCCAATCTACATTTATAATTGTGTGGAGCCAAAAACAAAGACTGGATAAAATATACTCCATGGCTGCTACTTAAAGATTCCTGATGAAAAACTCAATAACACTTTCCCCGACCTGGGAATCGAACCCAGGACCTATTAGTAAAACATAATTATCATACTTAAACTACATTCTAAGCACCTATAAAATATCATCACCACATCACACTACTACTACTAAAAGCAACTGGTCCACAGCAGTGCACGGCAATGCGGTCTATGGGATCGGAAAACCATCGGCACTTTGTGAATGAAGACTTTAAAACAAGCACAATATACGACGACATACTAGTTGGGTAGACTGCAGTAAATGGCTTCTCTCTCTTTCCATAATACCTAGGTACTACGTATGATTAGATACTAAGATAATGTTCACTTAAACACATTCATGTTAAGCTTATTCAAATCGTAAGTTTGATAATTGAGGAATAATTATGCTAATTACTTTTCGGCTGTTACGTTAAAAATGTGATGACATGGCATTACTTGCTGTTTTCACATGAACGCAGCTGGCACGGAGAGACGAGATTTATTAAAAAAAAAATAGCCTTCTCGTAAAATACCCAAAGATTCATTGAGATGGGTCAGTATTGACAAACTTGGAACTATAACAGATCAACTCGAAGCATAAAAATCATCCAAGTCAGGTACTTTTTAATTTTCAAAAACAAAAAGATGAATCTACAGTCCCAGTCACAGGCAATGGACTATATTTGCCCATTCCAAAGCGGGCAAGAAGCTTTATTCTTTCTTTTACATCAAAATACTGTTAAAAAACAAAAATCTTTATCACAGCATTCATGTCGAGATTATACATTTATGTGAGAACGAATAATAGAAAGAACGAATAGAAAGAACGATTAATAGAAAGATAAAATCAACAATAGCTTAATGAAATATTTAAAAGAAACCGCGGCGGAAAGAGATGACCAGTCCCTACAGTATAGAGTATGTTAGTAAGTTCAAAGTTTTTCCAAAATAACTGTAACGAGACTAGGAAATCAGACCGTGTTAATAATAAATCGTAAGTCATCTCGTAGCGTAGGTGGAATATTTAGAACACGGCATGTTTTTTTTTCTTTTTTATTAAGGAAAATTAAGAATCTGCACCACAACAAGTACACATGGCGTCTTAAAACGGAGAACGCCTGATTGATGCCACCCCGTGCGGATTGCTGAAGAAAACATGTAGGCAGGTAGACTTTTGACTGAATTAATAAAGTATGACATCAGTCACTCTCAATAACACATTGGTATGAAATACATCTGAAGACTTACATCATCACCTCCACAGCCCGACTCCACCCACTGCTGAGTATACAGGCGTCTATTTGCTTGTGCCAAGCCTAAGTTCTTTTATCTGTAGTTGGGTTTTATCTGCGACGGCAACATTATGATCTGTGCATATCGCCGCCAGACGAAGAACACTTCATATTCGTTCTTGCTTCCATTCGGTGACAGCGGACTTGGCCAGCTATGCAAGTGCAGACCAGCAATACAGTTGCTAATCGTCTTCCGTTCACCATGTGCCGGTCACAGTTTTAGGAAAAGACCAATTAGGTTGGGCTCGGCTTTCAGCCTAATTGGATGCAGCTGGAAACCAGTATTTTAGAAGGAGTGTGATCCTTTCTGACCTTTGCAACAAGATACCCCTTTGTAAGACTGCAACCAGTCTTACTAACTCTTTCGGTGTTCTGACTACATGTACTGCCAAAGATTTTTACCTTGACAAAGTTTGCTGAAACCTGGTAGAACGACCCGTGCACTCATGATTATCATTTACCTTGCTTAAATGTACACCAGCCTATCAACCTAACCACGAAAAGGTAAATCTTGTTATATCGGGTCAGCACACGATTACATAATGTAAAGAAAGTTACCTTTAAGTCTCATTGCCGTTTGTGAGAAAGGGCATGAGACTACGAGAGCAATCTAGACACTCAAATGAATACATAAAAATGATTACACTGTTGAAGTTTTGTTAGGTATTCATTTATGTGTCGCTTAGTGATAGTGAACCATCACACACACAGGCGGCCACACACATAATCGCTCAATGAGAAAGTACATACATAAAATTAATTTCGTCGACGACTTCCTTGAGATATCCCCCTATCTAAGTAGCCACTGTTTCCCGTGCTGGTACACAGGCCTCTTCTCTGTGACAGGAAATGGGCCCGCGGGCCCACGGTGGCTAGTGGATGTCACTTGGCTTCGAATGATTGATTCTAGGATATTCCGGTTTTTTCTCAAACTCTTTGTTTACTGTTTTGAAACCAAAGGTCATGAAATAAGTGAAATGAAACACGACTAAGTGGACAAGTTAAAGGCGGTTACCATAGACCATCACTGCTCTGAACCTCGTCACTAGCGAAACTATATATCATCTGCCTCATCTGTCAGGCCTTTTGCCAACTATGTTAGGGTCGGCTTCCAGTCTAACCGGGTGCAGCTGAATACCAGTATTTTTCATGGAGCGACTGTCCTCCACAACCCAGTTAGTACTGGTTAATACGATACCCCTTGGTAAGACTGGTTGTCAGACTTTTTGGGCCACTAACTTCCTAACGACTGTCAAAGATCTTCAAATGACAGCCGGGACTTAACGTGCTTCCCGAGGCACGGAGGAAACTCGGTATGTAATGGGTGGTCACCCATCCACAGACCAACCTAAGCAAGCACGGCTTAACCGAAAGATCGACCCGAGCGGCTGTTATTATTTAGCCACGAGCTCCTAGCGAGCTTCCTAGCGAAACTATATAGTATGTAAAAATAACGTAGGTACCTAAGTTGCTTATTCCTTTAGCAGTAGTTGTGCTAGATGAAGTGTTTAGTAAAACTACATGGCCTGAATCACATGAACTGAGGAGATTAATTTCTTTTTAAACATAAGATGCAGTGGTGAGTGGTCGCATAGCTTCATTGATACATGCTTTCTATCGGTAAATCAAACACAAAAAACAACAGTTAAAAAATGTTTCCAAATAAAATCAAATCAGCGTTCATCTTTTTCTGATGAACATGGAATTTATTGTCACCAAAAATAAAAAAAATCTGCGCGAATTTTTTAATCACTTCGTCAGAAATAACCCAAAAATGTCGTGAAGAGGCAACATCGCAATTATCCGTAACAAGATCATGGCTAGGTATGTAGATGTCGAATGAGTTCAATAAGCACGATCGTGCGCGTTCGGCGCGGCGGGTGCGTGGCGGGAGCGGTGCGGGTGCGGTGCGGCGCGGGTGCGGCGACGTAATGCTCATTACCGCGTCCTAACGAGCGACCGCGCGCCGATACCCTCAATCACAACCACAGGCTGATGCTGAAAACATTCATATTCGTTACACTTTTATATGTAGGTATACAATAGATAGGCGGACTGAAAGCTATGTGGCAGTCTCAATGATATCGACGCCATATTTTTTAGGAGTCATATATGTGGTGACGATTATCGGAACTCCTGGTATGACTACTGCTGGCTTCTTTTCTTTACAAATAATAAAAAAGCTGTATGGGGACGAATTGACACTCTCCTATACAGTTCCTCATTCCTTAACTTCGCGAAGCCTTTGTAACTTAAAAGTAAGAAAAAGATAAGAAAAAGCCCTCCTCGTTGTTCTGTCGCGACTGCTGAGAATGAATTCGGGAA
Organism: Noctua janthe; assembly: GCA_910589295.1. Taxonomy (NCBI): domain Eukaryota; kingdom Metazoa; phylum Arthropoda; class Insecta; order Lepidoptera; family Noctuidae; genus Noctua; species Noctua janthe. The sequence continues at coordinate 430,341 of OU342565.1, read as the reverse complement.
AAATGTCGTAGAGTTTTTCCATCAGGATTTTTTTAGTAATAGCAATCCAGTTTCCGTGAGGCTGGATTCGTACCCAGCTGATGGCAATAGGCTTGCCCCTGTTGCATTGGACTTAAACATAACTGGCCAAATGTGGGTGTATTAATAGCTACACCTCTGCTTAACCCTTAAATTCAGGGATTACAGGCGTGATGTCATATGTGTAAGAGAAAGACACAAGACTGAGTTTCCGTTTGATATTCTCTTTTATAAAAATTGATAGTTTGACCACATAACATCACTATTCAGGGATCTGAAATACTCGTAATAGCTCAGAGCTCTGTGATCATCGAAGTGTTAACAATGAAAAACTTATGGATACCCGCAGATTTGCCATCTAAATTGCTAAAACACTAAGGGCGAATTTTATATAAGAAACTGATCGCGTTTTATCACACATATAAAATGCGTTTATAAGCTGTCAGTGTCACTATTCCACAACAGTTACAGTTCTTGAACGCGGTGCAGATACGGAACGCGTTAAGTTTAATTGGTGAAATTAAAAAATAAAATCACACACCCTGTACCCCGATTCGGCATGAAAATTATCGGCAATACATTATGATATAAAATAATTTGTCGCCGGGCGTCGCGTCGCGGTCGAACGTCACGATGTCACGCACCGCCCGGCGCCCGCCGCTCGCACTACACCCGACCCGAGCCGAGCCGACGCCCGCGCGACTTCGCCACGCCGCAGGGCTGTCGCTAATGACGCCGTGATCACCCCACTCTGACGCGACGTGACACGGAGCATCCAAATTCACGCGCCGAGTGACGCGCGATGAGACAACGCGCTAATTCGTTACATTACATGTTACTGAGAGTCTGATTTGCAGACTTAACATCTTGATTCAGGCAATTTATTGGAGATTATCCTCATGATATCCTCCGCAGCTGAGCATGTTTAACATAGGCCAGTACACTACTACTACTCGTACTCTTCTGAAAAGACGAACAGGTGAGGCTGGTAGACTGGTGACCAAGTCCAATAGTTGTTGTAAGGAGGCTGATGCTATACCCATCAAGGACATGCCTTGTTAGGGGATCATTTTTATTGCTGACTTTACTTACAAACATTACGATCTTGTTGATGATCATGATCAATGATCTTCATTCAGAATTTTGTAACCCTTTGACATCTGTTGTAAGAGGGTCACTGATGAGTTTGTCCGCTACACTGGAACAAGAATATATAGCGTGTCCAGTTCGCTGTACAGGCAGCCGGCAGCCCTGTATCGAGGGCGAGGAATTAGTTTTTACGGCGAGCGAGTCAATCGCGGCGCGGTGCCGGTGTCAACTTATAACGAGTTTGGACAAGTTGCTAATGAGAGCCATGCCTACACCCCTCACCCCCATCCCTCACCCCCGCCCCCCGGCACCTCGGCCTGCCCGCACTTTGTCATGCCACACTAATTGTTACTACAACCGATTTTAAGCCAGAAAATGGAACGTTAACGGTAAAATGAAAAGTTATGATCATTTAATTTTGTTCTGCGGTGATCGGATATTCTATCTGTCTATTGTTATAAATTGTGTGGGGCGAACAGAAGGATAGCGAACGTTATAAACTTTAAGGTAGATCGCGAAGTGTAATGAACTCTTGATTGATTGGAGGAACACTTTTAAATAATGGCTCAAATAGATTTAGTCGAAGTCCTTCAATAAGCACAGGCTAGCATTTACTAGTCAGGCGTTAGCTGTGCTTTGAAACAAAACAGAGAAAAATATCACTTGCTTTTTCAGATGGTGTCGGCGATGATGTGCCAAGTGTTCAGGTTCAGACAAAGTTACGTTCAGTTGGTGTCGGCGATGATGTGCCAAGTGTTCAGGTTCAGACAAAGTTACGTTCAGATGGTGTCGGCGATGATGTGCCAAGTGTTCAGGTTCAGACAAAGTTACGTTCAGATGGTGTCGGCGATGATGTGCCAAGTGTTCAGGTTCAGACAAAGTTACGTTCAGATGGTGTCGGCGATGATGTGCCAAGTGTTCAGGTTCAGACAAAGTTACGTTCAGATGGTGTCGGCGATGATGTGCCAAGTGTTCAGGTTCAGACAAAGTTACGTTCAGATGGTGTCGGCGATGATGTGCCAAGTGTTCAGGTTCAGACAAAGTTACGTTCAGATGGTGTCGGCGATGATGTGCCAAGTGTTCAGGTTCAGACAAAGTTACGTTCTGATGGTGTCGGCGATGATGTGCCAAGTGTTCAGGTTCAGACAAAGTTACGTTCAGATGGTGTCGGCGATGATGTGCCAAGTGTTCAGGTTCAGACAAAGTTACGTTCAGATGGTGTCGGCGATGATGTGCCAAGTGTTCAGGTTCAGACAAAGTTACGTTCAGATGGTGTCGGCGATGATGTGCCAAGTGTTCAGGTTCAGACAAAGTTACGTTCTGTCGGCGATGATGTGCCAAGTGTTCAGGTTCAGACAAAGTTACGTTCTGTCGGCGATGATGTGCCAAGTGTTCAGGTTCAGACAAAGTTACGTTCTGATGGTGTCGGCGATGATGTGCCAAGTGTTCAGGTTCAGACAAAGTTACGTTCTGTCGGCGATGATGTGCCAAGTGTTCAGGTTCAGACAAAGTTACGTTCTGTCAGCGATGATGTGCCAAGTGTTCAAGTTCAGACAAAGTTACGTTCTGATGGTGTCGGCGATGATGTGCCAAGTGTTCAGGTTCAGACAAAGTTACGTTCTGTCGGCGATGATGTGCCAAGTGTTCAGGTTCAGACAAAGTTACGTTCTGTCGGCGATGATGTGCCAAGTGTTCAGGTTCAGACAAAGTTACGTTCTGTCAGCGATGATGTGCCAAGTGTTCAGGTTCAGACAAAGTTACGTTCTGTCAGCGACGGCGATGATGTGCCAAGTGTTCAGGTTCAGACAAAGTTACGTTCTGTCAGCGACGACGATTATGGGAAACTCTAAAATCATCGTCAGCATCGGATATCATGATCTGCCTGCCTGTTCCAAATTTGTGGGGGTCGATTGGCAGTCCCAACGGAAGCAGCTGAATAAGTATATCCTAAAAGAGACGAGTGCCGTGCAGCCTGCACAACCCGTTACTGGCTCGCATGGTACTCGCTGTATGTCAGAGTTTGTGTAGTGATGTAGTGAATACGTGGTAATCGTTTGTGCGTCGATGTCTGTTCCACCCTGTACAGTGACCGGCGCGCGTCGGGTTAACGTGATTTCTGAGGAACGGAGCGGTGTCGGTGTGTAATGAATGGATAATTGGACACCCATCCACGGACTGAGCTTAGAAAGCATTGCTTAACCTTGAAAATCGACCCGTTAGGCTGTTATTATTATGTTAGTCACAACGATCACTGCATCGCATTGTATTGACGTAAGGAATATGAAGCGGTTAGAAAGCGATTCCCACTGGCCTAGGCCCTCAGCTGGCTTCCTCAAAGGGCATGTAACTTACCTATGCCAGAATCACTAAGAGAAACACGAGGTACTATGAAAGAGTCTTTTCTAAGCTGAATCGAAGCCTACGCTAGAGTGCAGATGGATATTCCTTATTGCTCAGATTATCACAAGATAGGTATGTCACACCAATATAGACGACTCCGCTCGTTAATATTATGTTTTAAAATAGAATATATACCTATTATTTATTTATTACCTATCTAGTGGCATTCATTATCATATTCTGTTTTGTTAATATGCGGATAATGTAGTGGGCTGCAATATTGTTAATATTTTGTATTGTCTTTCCTCTGTTCCAACACATATTGTAGCTGTTTATTGTCCCTGAATAAATAAAATAAAATAAAATAAAATATGAATAAAAAGAAGTAGACAGATCTCGAGCTCGACCAGCGGAAAGATTGAATATGGCCAATGTGTCCGCAGCGATAGGTCGAGCTTTCTTGAATACATACTAACAAAAAAACTGACGGCGCGTGGCAGCATTTGTTGTGTCTAACACAATGTTCCTCGCTCCGTGAGTCCCAGCCAGCCACCGTGCAGTACTTATTTGTAACACGGACAGAATTCAGTTAGATCACTCGTGTTTAGAAGTAGGTATCACTGCACGACAGTCTTACGCTCGTCTCAGAATATCCCAGGCATACTGACAAGATCTTCTTCGAATACATTACAATCGGGAGTACGAGTACAAGGAGTACTTCAATAAGTTCTACTATGTGTCTGGAGTCCAAGAAATATGTGATTGTATACAGTGGCGTAGGTAGAGAAAGGACAAACATTATTGGAGTGGAATATATGGAACAGCTGATTCTTGTTATTTATATTTGAACATTTACAGTTGGTTCTGTCGGAAATCTTGTTAATTTTCATGAATATCCTTTAAAGTAGGTTTACTCTTTTCTTTTACCTACCATACTGCAGGTATGTACTGATATTATGTGGGAAAAGTATTACACAAAAAAAACCAGCCAAGTGAGGGTTCCGTATAAAATTGTAAGTATTTTGTTATTAAACTACATATTTACGGTTTTCAGAATCTTTCCTTAACATGTGCTGTAAGGCATTGCTTCTGGCGGCGATCTCTCGCGTCCGGCCTTGGTTCAAGCCATGGTCCGGAGCGAGAGGGAATGGGAAGCCGTCACCTCCTTCTGCGAAGCAGTCATGCTAGTGAAGGAGTTGGCAGGACGTGAGAGGGAAAGAACCTCACGTCCCAGCCGCCGCGGGAGACGCCCTGGGCGTCGGGGGTCACGTGGTGGCTTCCGACCACCGTAGGCGCTGGCCTGTGGACGGCGAGTTATGGGCTAGCTCGCCGTCCGGCCGTCTTATGACGACGGGCCGTGTCGACGGCGCGTTCGTGTTCCACGCGCGCCTCAAAGAGATGTCAGCAATCAAGTAGGGGTCCGCATGGGCTGATGCCTGCCAGGGCTGCGGGACTGTTCGAAATAGATACCGTGGCCCTGGAACATAAAGGGCAAAGAAGGAACATGGATGGGTTTTAGTCAGTACAAGTCTGACACTCCCCTCCGCTCCGCCCAGAGTGGGGGGGGGTCATTTGATGATTTCCAATCCGGAAAAAAAAAAAAAAAAAAAAAGGCATTGCTTCTTGGAAAATTTCATAATTCTAGGTCAACGGGAAGGATACTATAGGTTTTGATTCCGTTGTGAAATCGCAATATATTCGACACTAGCTTTTGACCGCAGCTTCGCCCGCGTGGAGTTCGGGAATTGCCCACGGGATCTTACTTCTGGGATAATAAGTAATCTATGTGCTTCTTCTTCTTAGGGTGTCGATGGCAATCTAAATTGTGTCAGCCCAGAACTGAGCTACTAGTTTGGCGCTTTCGGTAGCGTCCATCAGTTCCTGAAGTGAACAAACAACAGGACACGCAGGACACGATATTAAGTGCCCCATCGTCGTAGAACAGCACCACATTTACACTGCAGAGCAGAGCCATTAATGAATCTCCACCTGAGCAGTTTTTCCTTGCTGCGACCAACCTGTCTCCGGAGTCTATTTAAAGTCTTCCTGGTCAGCCATGGCAACTCATATCCAGGTGGGAGATTTTCAGCAGGTGGAACGAATGGGTTAGGTAAGGATGCACTACCTCGCCACAGCCTTAGTCTTTCCGTAGACCGCTCGCCAGTGAGTGGGGCGACACACTTCAGAAAGCTGTTTCGGCTTTTCAGCCTATGCGACACAAGGGTATTTAGATGTAAAGGGTGTCGTGTGTCTGAAATCATTTTGGCTCTTTCGCTAGAGCTCGCCACTGTTCTGCAAACTTCTGGTGGCGCTATTCCCGCCAGTGGGCAGCATCTGTACCGGGGTCGGTTTAAGGCAACCAGTGATGATCCAGCACGTTTCAATCAGAGCTGTATCCACTAACTTTGCGTGAGCTGAACGGCTCCACACGGGGCATGCAAATTCACCAGCTGAAAAAGATAGCGCCAGCGCAGTAGTCCGCAAGACATGAGGCGAAGCACCCCACTTTGGAGAGACTAGTCGCCGTAAAAGACTGTTACGAGCGTGTACCTTCTGCTTGATGGTATGGCAGTTTTTGCTGAAAGTCAATGATCTGTCCAGAGAAACCCCAAGATACTTTGGAAAGTTACTGTGCTCGATAGACACCCCATCCCAAACGATGTTAAGTCTCCGCCTAACTTATTTTTGCTCGGATTGGGTTTGAGTGAATTAGCGAGGTAGTATGTGGCTAATTCACCAAGAGCATCTGACAGGCGGACCTCAACCTCCTCGAAGGAGGTGGCTTGGGAGGTGAGGGCAAGTTTGTCTGCGTAGAGGAAGCGGGACGTGTTCGGGCTTGATGGTTGGTCGTTGGTGTATTTTTCTATGTGCTATACCAGACTATAACCTATCTCTGTGCCAAGTTTCATCCAGATCTGTTCAGTTGTTCTGGCGTGATTGAGTAACAAACAGCCATTTATCCAAACTATCGCATTTATAGTTCATGTAAGATCTATGAGCAATATTAGTTTTTACTTTTAAAGTTGAATAGGTGATAAAGAATAGTTAGTGTATTTCATTTTATTTGAGTAATACAGACACACTCGCGTTTTTTTACTTGTACTTACAACTTTCAAATATTAGTTTATACCTTGGTTTGAGATTGGACTGGACACTGGTGGTGACAATCAAAAGATTCATTAGGAATCTATTTGTAGACATAATACTCGTAGTATTGCATAATATTTAATATCCATGTCGCGTATCACGAGCCAATGCGAAAATCGGAATTTCACATATATTTACAGACACGTCTACCTCAGAAAAAACCCACCTACTTACTAATAGGTAACTACTCCCGCACCGCGCACGCCCTGCGAAACATTGCGTGCCATGCGCCCATCTACGTGAGTTTCGAAGACCTATTTGACTCTGTTGGGGAATGATTTTGGCAAAACTGTGATACACGTGTCTCGTAATTTTAATTGATGAGTGTATACACCAATTTTCGAGTTACATATTTACACCCAATTTCACCCTCTTAGGGGTGGTATTTCGAAAAACCATTTCTTATTCTTCACATCATATTCATCTTTAAGACCAGCGGTTTTTTAGGCTGTGCGTTGATATTTCAGTCAATCAGTCAGGTCTTTGAATTTATATTGGAAAATGATTTTGGAGAAACTGTCATACACGTTTCTCATCATTTTAACTGAAGAGTACGTACACAAATTATCAAGTCAATCGACCCCGAGAATAATTAGTTTCACAGAAAATTCAACACCCCGTTTCACCATCTTAGGGGTGGAATTTCGAAAAACCCTTTCATAGTGGATACTTACTCTTTACAAAGAATACACTCTTCAAATTTCATGTCTATAAGATCAGCGGTTTAGGCTGTGCGTTGATATTATTAGTCAGTCAGTCAGGACTTTGAATTTAATATTGGGGATAATTTTGGAAAAAACTGTGATACACGTTTGTCATCATTTTAACTGAAGAATATGTACACAAATTTTCAAGGCAATCGACCCCGAGAATAAAAAGATTAACTAAAAATTTAACACCCCATTTCACCCTCTTTGGGGTCGAATTTCGAAAATACCTTTTTTAGTGGATACCGACTCTTCACAAATAATACACCTTTCAAATTTCATGCCTTTAAGACCAGCGGTTCAGGCTGTGCGTTGATATGTCAGTCAGTCAGTCAGGACATTGAATTTTACATGTATGCATAAACGGTCATATCTTTTGATCGCGATGACTTACACGTTTGTTTTTCACTGCTCCTAGGGGTAGCAGACTTGAGTATTTGATATTAATTTCAGCTTGATAACTCATGCGTTCCTGAAAACAAGGGTCTTGACAGACGGACAACAAAGTGATGCTACAAGAGTTCCGTTTTTGCCGACTGAGGTACGCAACCCTAACAATCGGAATATTTCTTTATATTCTGACTTTCTTAATTGGATTATCGATTTGTTTCAGATAATCCTTATTATCATCACACGACTCTCTTTGCTTGTTCACACATTTCTATGCCAGCGTCATCCAGGATATGCCCATGATGACAATAATGTCGTCTGCCCATGTCGCCGCTGGAAGACTAGCACTTCTCTTCCAACCCTTAGACGCCACTCAGTCCAACGTCCCATCACCGCGCCTGGCTGACTGCGTTGTCCAATTTCAGTTTCTGGTAAAAAACAAAAACTCTGCGAATGATAACAGCTTACATAAAATCTTTTTTGTAAAAATATGTTATAACATGGGAGTATTTTCCAGAAATATTGTTTACATGTCGATTGCTCCACATTAAAGCAGCTGGAACTACGTAACAATCAATTTACCGAATTTCGGTATAACATGAAATGTTTGAAATATCATTATACTTGTAAGTACTGGCATGACATGACATAGACATGTGGATTTTAGTTATGCAGGCATAACTAAAACTAAAATACTGAACCCTGAACCTGACCTTTGAAACTAATAACTGTCGCTAACTTTTGTATTTATAAAGCTTGCAAATGCGCATTTTTTGTACGTCAAAATGACATAAGACCATTAAGACAGTCCCACAAAACTATTTACTGGCAAGTGCGTTAGTAAAGGATCAAACTCCCCAAGAATACATCTGTCTGATAAGCAAGTCATACCAATAACAAGCAATTGTACCTTCTAACTAAAGAATAAATGGTTAAACGCATAAACAATGCGAAGCAAGTTAGGGACTGTTTAAAACAAGCGTTTATGAATAATCCCAATTTTTTTTAACAAACTTAATCTTTTATAACCAGAGGTCGGAATTAGGTAGAGTTATTTAGGAACTGGCATCGAAATGTTGATATTAATATGGATCTGCCTGGGATTTCCCGGGATTTATAATACAATCCCGTGTGGCCAACAATGTTATAAATGAATAATAATAAAAACCTCAGAGATAGATAAGACAAACAAAACAAAGATAATTAACATACAATTTTTATTAGTATTTACATTAATTCACAATACAATTTTTTATTTACGTTGCCCCACACTCGGGTTTTTTCTATAACGTGGAAAAGAACACGCGTTACAAGGATTTAAACTCACACATACACAAATACCCAGACCCGGAACAACTACTTGTAGATCATACAAATATTTGTTCCGTGCGGGAATCGAACCCGCGACATTTTTTCATTAACTGCTGCGCTGCGTGCGCATGATGTCGGATGGTTTAAATTGTGTAAAAGTAAATAACTTTTTATTGAATAAAACACGGGATTTTTCTGCTCTTTAAAATTAATCTCGGGATTTGAGGCATGTCCACTGTATTCTTTGGCTGTATGAAATCAGTGTAAGTACACAAATAACTCTACCTAATTCCGACCTCTGATTATAACCCATCAAACTTGCATTATCAAACAGTCGCTAGCACATTATCGTAATTCTCCTGCTCTTTTTCCAATTTATTTGGGGTCGGTGCAGCATATCCTAGCCATATCATCCTTCACACGGTCCATCCATATCATCCTTCACACGGTCCATCCATATCATCCTTCACACGGTCCATCCATATCATCCTTCACACGGTCCATCCATATCATACTTCACACGGTCCATCCATATCATACTTCACACGGTCCATCCATATCATCCTTCACACGGTCCATCCATATCATACTTCACACGGTCCATCCATATCATACTTCACACGGTCCATCCATATCATACTTCACACGGTCCATCCATATCATACTTCACACGGTCCATCCATATCATACTTCACACGGTCCATCCATATCATCCTTCACACGGTCCATCCATATCATACTTCACACGGTCCATCCATATCATACTTCACACGGTCCATCCATATCATACTTCACACGGTCCATCCATATCATCCTTCACACGGTCCATCCATATCATCCTTCACACGGTCCATCCATATCATCCTTCACACGGTCCATCCATATCATCCTTCACACGGTCCATCCATCGTTTTTTTGGTCTTCCTCTACTCTTACAGCCACATTACATTACATAACATTCATACTCAAAACTTTCCTCACGACACTTTCCTCATTACTCCGCATCTCATGTCCACCTCACGTTTCAGCCACTGGCGCCCCTTTCAGACTTCCTCCTCCTTATTAACCGACTTAAAAAAAAGTAAATTATTAATTCGACTCGTATGTATGTAGGTAGGTATTGTCAGAATAACACATTTTTTTGTATATGTTAGTCAATAAATAAATAAAATTAAAATTAAAAAAGCCTTTTATTTCCTTAAAAACATGCTATAATTTTTGAGTTTAGATAACATTTTTCCTAAAAAACTAAATAAGTATAAATATAGCTAATGCACAATGTTGCTCGTTTGTTTATAATACAGTATATGAAGTTTTTTTTCCAATTAGCAACTTCATTGTTCAATTAGGAACCCCTCTCAGGTGAAGGCCTCTTCCAAGGATTGCCATTCCTCTCGGTCTTGGGCTATCTGTTGCCATTGTGGCCCAGCTATTTTCCTAATATCATCCTCCCATCGCGCTTGGGGTCTACCTTTATGACGTTTGCCCGCTGGTCCCTGCCATGATGTTACAGTATTAGTCCATCTGTGATCTTTGAGTCGCGCTACATGTCCAGCTCATTTCCATTTTAATTTTTGTGCATGTTTAAAGCATCCATTGTTTTTGTGTTTGCTCTTATATCTGTGTGCCTTATTTTTTGTATTCTTTTAATATTCATCATGTTAGTCAATACCAGATTCTAAACATGTGCGTCAAATTTCATAAGTGTATATATATATATGTTTGTCCGCACATATCTCAAAAACTGCTAAAGATCTTATAATTGGACTAGGTATAGTCCTTATTTTATCCATTCGCTTTACACCACACATCCCCATTAGCATTCTCATCTCAGCCACATGCAATTACCTTTCATTCAACCCTTTTGTAGACTAACCATGGTTTTAGAAATCATCCCCTTGAGTTTAAGGAAAATTCGGGAGTCGCATTTTGTTCCCGTGACCTGCCGCCATTTCATCAACCCAGTGTTAATTCTGTGCTCAACACTCCGATCTATTTCGCCATCGCTTTGCGTGAGTGAACCGAGCTAGCACATTTGTGAACATTCAAATTCAGAAATGGGGCACTTTGCGGTTACAAAGCAGATACAGATGGCGATGAAACTAGATAGAAGCTTACTAGCTTGTGGCCGCAGCTCCACCCGCCTGAAGGTCGGAAATGATCCTACAGAAACAATGATAACAGACGTACAGATTCAGATACAGTTACTTTCGTATTTATAATATTAGTCTAGATTTTCACGTATCATTGTTTTAATGAGGCGTCCTTGTCGTTTAAAATGCCATAATGAATGTTCTCTTGTAAATTATTTCCTGCCTCTTTTGGATTATAACTTTCATAACTGTGTCCGTTTCTCAATCATTTTAAAGTAATTTTCAGAGAGCAGGTATAGTTTGTCATTAAAACTACACTTCTCTGTCCAAAGAGAAGATGGATGGATTGTGTAAGGAATTCTTTTAAATAAGGAGACTGCTGACGGATAGAGAGGCAGTGAAAATGTTGGAAACTCATATTGTGCCGACTCAAAAAACTCAAACATTAAAGCAGGTTGAGAAAAGTGTTTGCTCTACAAACATCACACCCGTCCTCAAAGGGTTAGGCAGAGGTGCCTAATAGAACACTCACTTGTCACCGGTTATGTTTGAGTCACATGTACTGTTTTTTAGGAGCGATCCTATTTCCATGAACAGGATACAAATCCAGATACCTGGGTTCGATGCCCGGTCGAGCAGAATGTTGGAAAGTAGTGGTATAGTTGTTCCTACACCTGCTCTCTCTCTCTGGTCGCGTAGGATTGCGTTCAATACGACTATGAGAGTTAACAAACTGAGCGTGCTTTTATGTTTGCGCACGCGCAAACACACATGCATAATGTCTAGTACTTGACTAGTCTTCGCTGAGATAGGCCACCATGACTGACTGATTTGGTCAGGAGGATAGAAAACAAGTAAACATAAGATAACTTACACTTTAGTTATTACTTAGATATTAATTTATAAAAGTCGAATAATATGTGCCTAATAAGTATTAGGTATGATTATGACACAAACATCGTAAAGATCGAGATTATGGTTTTCTCTAAAGTTGACAATTTCAAATTAATTACACACTGTTACGACCTCTTAAAATGAATAAGTATAATATCACTATTATAGAAACAGATTTTAATCTGTAGCTGTGTGCACCCACAGAGCAGTCGTACCCGCATCATGGCAAAGGTGCGCACATCAAAAGCAATCCGAATCAATTCTGATCGACGTGGAGTGCCTCGGTGAGCACCCTTCGACCCAGTGGCTTTTACTTACCAGCACTTGTGCCCGCCACGTAATCCCGCTTCTTTTGCTGACGCTACAACAAGATGGCGGAGCTTCCGCCCCTCACATCTCGACGTCAGACCCTCTATGTAAACATCGAAATAAAAATGCGCCATTACTATTTGCATTCATATCTAAAGAAAACATACATGCTAAATATTGCGAACGAAAAATATACTTAACACCGCACAGTCCAAATTCAACCTAACCTTTCCCTATATAAAGTCCAAAGACTCTTTCCTTCGTCAATAGTACTCATAAAATTGAATGCACAAAGTATTTGAATGCGTATCCCCCGTCTCTTTCTATCCAGTAGGGAACGTACGGTGGTCCCGCTCTTGCAGTAAGTAAAAGGTGGGATGATTGAGACGTAACTGGCAACTGGCACTGGTCCCATTACACCGCGCGCTGGTAAACACGCGTGATGAGCAGGAGTCGATAAAGAGTGCGCTGTCGATGACAGCGGGAGAAATGTCAATGAGAGTGTAGCTTCTAGCACTGCACAATGCATCGTGCATTGAAATCACATTTTAGCGTCGTTGTTTTTCAGAAGTTTTTAGTGATACTTTCAATGGGAGTACACTCTATGCAAAAAGGTTTTCGGTGACTTACGTAAATGCTTAAAGACTGGCTTATATTTTTCTTAATCCGACTTAAATCAATATCAATTTACAGTCGATTACAATAATTTAACAACTAAGAAAAAGAACATAAATGTTTCCATATTTAATATACAGGATGTAGCAGTACATCCCGTAAGCAAATTTTTCATGGAAATTTGTGAAATAGGTTGGCAAAATAACTTATAAAATCTTCTAAAATACATAAATTATAATCCGATAAATTGTCTGATATTTTTTTACATGTTTGCATGTAAGTCCATATTGAGTCGCCAGCGACATCGACAGGCGCCGTGCATCACTATTCCCTGGAGCAGCCGCTCACCCAACCATAACTAATAGTCGTGAATAAATCGTCGCGCGGCACAAAGCCTGCTTTTTTCCCGCCAACGCCCACCAATCAGAGCGCGCGACGCCACCGCCCTCCACCAATCAGCGGCCGCGACGCGCCACAGAAACTCAACATTATGCTCGGCTCAATTCACCACTCGTGTGCACACTTCAGCCTCGGGCTTTGGGTCGCGGTTTCTTTTTACAAGAGAAAATGCTAACCATACGCTGTAATATACACCCTATTCCCCCGCAATACAGACTGTAATTTCGTCTCGGGTCGCGCAAAGGTCGCAGCAGGCAGCACTGAGGAAGGGTGGCAGTAATTGTAATTGCGATTGCAAATGGCGGCGGTGACGAGGGACACGTACGGTTAATCAAATCACAAAATTTCTCGGCAGAGATGTTTATTAGATTCAAAAGAATGCAGGAGTCTTATTCCGTACAGCATCACACGCTAGCACAGCATAATGTTTGAGACTTTCCTATTCCTATCCTACAATCATAACGACATTAATACTTCGTTGACAAAATGCACAACAAACTAAACTTGAGTTGTTTTCTATCGAAAAAGACAAAGAAACAAGTCAAGTTTGTGATCTAAAACAAGGTTTAAAAAAGTTACTATTTACCAATCAATAATATTCATTCGAAAAGGATTTATTGTGAAAAAAATATTTATTTTCTACCGGTTCGAGTACGAGTATCTAAACCATCGATAACCACTGCTCTTCTTAATCACAAAACCATCAGCTGTCATTTGGAGTACTATAGGTTATCTGATATTTTGATAAACTGAATAGACCTTTTAATTTCAATAGCAATGTTTTGACGTCAACTTATCGATATCAGTTTGTCACAGCAATACTCACTCAATACAATTGTGCTTAGTTTGTGCCGAAATAACATAATTCGATGCCATCAGAACATCAAAATCGTCTCATTCACAAGATTCTGTCAATTGTATCGATCTGTCGAACAACATTAAGAAAGGAGAACTCAACATTTTTTGTTTCCACACTGGACTGCAACTACAATGGACATCTCAAGTTCAGGTATTGTCACATTAGCGTCCGCACTTTAGAATGTCGCACAAAAGGGCTCATTGTGTCTAATTTCACAACAAATATAATGATGTTCTTCCCAACGCCGCCGGCGCCGGTCGGCGTGAGTCGGCACTATACCACAATGTTCCACAACACGCCGCTCTTCATCCCTCAATGCGCACAAAGGTACCTGCAGCTGCGATACTGACCGACATTTAATTGTATTGATAGGGAACACTCGATGCATTGTGTCCGTCTTTGTCCGTGGTCTGATAGTTGTGACAGCTCGCTAATTGACAGGTGTCGAGAAACGATGCGGTGATAAAATTACTTTATTAAGAAATTATAACACTGAAACAGATTTAAAATTAGTTGGGATCAGACCCATGTTTCCTGTTTCCAGTCCACTGCTGGACATAGGCTTTCTCAATCGCGCGCCACTCAACTCGATTCTCTGCAACTCTCATCTTGTTGCTACCAGCCACCCTGCGAAGATCGTCACTCCACCGATCCTGAGGGCGTCTCACCTTACGTTTGCCGATTCGCGGTCTCCACTCAAGAACACGTCTACCCCAACGGTCATCGGTTCTACGGCTAATATTACCGGCACATTACCACTTCAGCTTACTTATTCTGTGAGCTATGTGGACAACTCTGGTTCTCTGTCGGATCACCTCGTTTCGGATGCGAACCCACAGAGAGACTTCAAGCATAGTCCGTTCCATAGCTCGCTGAGCGACCTTGAATTTCTGGACCAGCCGTACCGTGAGTGTCCACGTTTTCGCCCCGTAAGTTATAACACGCAGGATGCACTGGTTGAAGCATGAATACAGTCTTAGTCTTTAGACTCTGTGGAATACACGACGAGAAGACCCGACGAAGCTTCTCAAATGCAGCTCAAAGTCGTTCTTGCCAAATTGCAGAGTTGCTCACCGGAGTAGCAGCGAAAAACATTAATTTATCTAAATAAAATCCGTTCCGTCGACTTTAACAGTACCTACGTATACATTATTCGAAAACACAATATTATCTACTGTTCTTTCGCTAAAATGAGTTCCAATCGGAGACATTTTTTTTTTAGGTAATAATGAATGATTTAAAAAAACCCGTTCAAACGACATCGACAGTACGTAACCCGACACCGGCGGATCAGTGTTTTGTTTTGACTGATTGACAATCGATTCTTTGAGCGATTCATTTCTTATTGAATGAACGTTTTTAATCTCTCATTGCCGGATACAAATATCCGGCGAAAAGGACGAAACAAACAACGGTTTGTTTTATTTTGCTGATATTTGAGAAAATCCTTATTGATTGTTGTGCACAGACAATTAACTTTCACCTCATTCAAAAAATAAATAAAACCTTTGTGAGTAAATGAGTATTATTTGAGAAGTTATCGTGTTGTGTTAGACCGATCATTTGTTTAACGGATAGACTCGTAGCAGAGTAGGCCGTAGCACGTAGCACTTTCGTAGACCCCGTGCTACGAAACGCGTAACCCTTTCAGGTATTCGACGATCTACAAGTAAGTAATACAAACAAAGTGATCTAATTTATTTATATTTTATAAGTACCTATTACCTAACATTCGTTCTATATTAGCCGAAGGGGTGGGAGAGTTGAACGAAGTAATGCAAAAAAAATCATGTGGACACCAAACAGTTACTTTCTATCTCTGAAATCAAAATATATTTATGCACGAACTGTTTCAATGGAGATTTGCCAGCGGTTTACTATTAGCAGAATAACAATAAAAGTAACAAACATTATATACTTGGTAGGGAGCAGTACAATACTGACATTCAAATCAGTTGAACAGCCACATCAAAAAATGGAAGACTATTTAAGTTTTAAAAACATTGCACAAAGACTTATGTTAAAGCTTCACCCGTTTATTATTCACGACGTTATTATATTATTACTCACATTATTTATTATATTCAAGGTACAACAAAGCGGTACGTGACAGGGTGACTGCGATTATTATTAAAATGCTTATCACGCTCGCCGCCATTATGTAAATAACAAAATATAATAATTTGTTTCTCTATTGTTGGCAGCACAAAGCATGTCACGCGAGACAGAACAACAAACGTGTGTATGTATGTAGGTATGTGTCGCGGTGACACCCCCGCAACACGACGCCTCGCTAACAACATGTCAGATGCCCGATAATGTCCATTATAAATAAATAAAAAGCAATTCGGTGCACTAGTATAATTATGTTTTCGGTTATTTAATGTTGACTGAGACTTATCGGTCATCGCTTGAAGGCAGCTGTTCATAAATTGTGTGAAGTAAATTACTTTTACTGCTACACATGCAGATATTTATAATTATCCTGGCAATCGTTGTTATCAACTAATCTTTTGTTTATTAACAATTAGTCCTAATGGATTTGATCTGGACCACCTCTACTTAATGTAGCCCGTCCGCCCAATGACCGCTTCTAACAACAGTTACAGAAAGAAAAACTATTTAGAAACTTCTTGTTGGGTTTGTGTCGATTGAGACGAACAAGATCACAACTTGAAGCGAAGAGTTACTGGGTTTTCCCATCAGAAATTGACATGTTGTGGTAATACGCTCGCCCCCAATTGCATTGTGTAGGTACTGTTGGCAAACTGTCTAACCCTTCAGGATTACAGGCGTCATGGTATTAGGTTAGGTTTGCGGGTTAGCACACCTTGCTAACCCGTAAAACGTATAATATCACATCCATAATATACGTGATCTTTATAACTAAACGTGAAGCATCGGTAACATAAACATTTCAACGAAACACGTATGTTAAAATGTCTCTAAAATCATAAATAAAATCGTTTTTCGAATGTTTCTTTCGTAGGCACAGTAGGCCGGCGGCACTGGGTGGGGGAATCGAATTGTTCGCGGCGACAGATTGCCAATCAGGCGGCCTGATTGAAATACCATACATTCGAGTATCTACAAGAACCTTCGCAATACTTCTTGTGAGCAAGTTCCGCATCGCCGCCGCCGGTGTGAGCACTCAGTAAATTTATTTCTACTAGCTTTTACCCGAGGCATTACCCACGTAAAATTCGGAAATAATCCCACGAGGACGTGCCCCTGGCATAAAATACTATGTAGCGACAATACACAATAGTGTGTGCCATCTTCTTAATCCGTCAGCCGATAAGGCGTGAAAAGGCAAAAAACAGAAGTGTTAAAAGTAAACCTTTACTTTCAGACTTGTAATATTAGTATAAAGTGTAACAAAAAATTTTATAATTTATATATTTGTATTAACATAAAGAAAAAAATCCGTGAAGAAAATCACTTAAAATATGATTCATCCTGGCAAGTTATTCACACTGTAACAGTAAACTATTGTTTGTAACTGTGGCTCTGAGCCAGGGCCAGATACGAGGAACAGATTTGAGGAGATAGAGTTGTTGTTGAAAGTACTGAATACGGGATTACCATCTTAGAGGAGTTCGTTTTCAGTCGTTGGGGCCACGCAACGAATGTAACGGTGAAGAGTGCAAATGTCGCCACAGATTGCCAATAATCTCTCTGATTACGTTACCACTGTACGGGCCCCCCATGCGCCTCGCACGACCCTCTCGGAGCCCTCGCGGAGGAGAGCCGATCACAACACTCCTCCCTAGCACGCAATTTGTTAAACTTAGTTATTTATTTGATCAGAATGACGTAAACGTGTCCAATCAGTGCGCTATTACATTAGAGGCGCCCTCGTCTGATGGATTTATTTGATATCATCAAATTGTAACGTAATGACGATTTCGAAGATTGAAATTCTTTGATGGATAAACGAATGAGACGTATTACGAGAGGAGCCTATAAAAACGGTCATCGCTTTCGTATTCCTACACCGACTTTCAACAAGACTGCCATAAGCTTCTAGACATTTTTACGTTTCCAGCTCCATTATAAAATGTATGTTTTCTAGACCCTCTTCACCCAGACAACAGCTGTACATTCTAGATCCTCTACACCCAGACAACAGCTGTACCTTCTAGATCCTCTACACCCAGACAACAGCTGTACCTTCTAGATCCTCTACACCCAGACAACAGCTGTACATTCTAGATCCTCTACACCCAGACAACAGCTGTACCTTCATTTGATTTTTAATTTCATAAGGATGTTGTTCTGAAGGGCTTGATTTTGTAAGTAACAGTTTTTAAGCAAATATTGAGATAATATTTCCTCCTAACATAATTTACCCTAATTATTTTACATATTCCCCCATAGGCCTCCCTCTCATAATATCGACAGATTTTTAGACTCACTTGACACAAACTTAAATAACATAAGTACATTCAAAAACATAATACTTTTAGGAGACATCAACATTAACATTTCTTCCGGGAATCCCGATACCCATACACATAATTATCTAAATATTTGTGCATTTCATGGACTTTTACCAGCTCACTATTACCCCACGCATCAAAGCGGTTCTTGTTTAGACCATATCATTCTAAAATCAAAAAATCCATCCAAAACATTGGTTACTAACTCTTCGCTTACCGATCATCAAGCTGTTTTACTAACAATGCAAATAAATTCACCCAGAAAAAACTGCGAGCGTAGCTTCACTAAAGTCAATATGACAAACCTTGAAAGTGACATACGCGGCATTAATTTTAACCGTATTTACGATTCTGTTGATGCAAATATTTCTTTACAATATTTCATAAATTCTTTACAATATGCAATTAGGAAAAACTCTTACACTGAGATAATCCCTAGAAAGTATAGTTGTATTAAACCTTGGATCACACCCGGTCTCGTTCGTTGTATAAGACACAGAGACAAACTTCACCTAAAATCCAAACTTGCACCGGATGACGTAATAATTTCTATTACCTATAAAAGATATCGAAATTTCTGTAATAATCTTTTGAAAAAACTAAAAAACCAGTACGATAAACATGAACTACAGAAGGCGGGAAAAAATAGTAAACTTGTGTGGAAATTTATAAAAACCAATACATTGAGGTCGAAAAATTCCGAACCTCCGCTTGATTTACTATCAATAGATATAAACCCATCGGAAGCAACGAATAGGGTAAACTACTATTTTGTCAACGTTGGTAAAAACTTGGCTGAAAAATCCTCAAGTATTAGTCGTCCACCCACTCAAAACCCAACTAGGACATCTTCCGCATTAAATTCTTTTGTTTTACTAGATACTGACGTCAACGAAGTAATTAGAATAATAAACGGGTTAAAGGATGTCTGCGCAACTGGGTGGGATGATATTTCCAATAATATACTTAAAAGATTTAAATACCTTCTGGCCCCTCCACTGACCCACATTTTTCAGCTATGTTTATCTAAAGGGATATTTCCAAAATTGCTAAAAAAGTCTGTCGTCACACCAATTTTCAAGTCTGGAGACAAAATGAGTGTGAATAACTACAGACCCATTTCAGTGCTAACAGGCCTTTCAAAAATTTTAGAAAAAATCATTAACAGTAGATTGATAAAATATCTGGAAGATAATAAACTACTTTCAGACAATCAGTTTGGGTTTAGGCCTAAAAAATCAACAAGCCAAGCAGTAAACAAATTGACCAACTACATTGCTACAAATCTGGATAGTGGAATGCATACAGTTGGGATCTTTCTAGACCTTGCCAAGGCCTTCGACACTATTTCTTGCACTACTCTTTTGCAGAAGCTTGAAACACTTGGAGTAAGAGGAGCACAGCTTCTACTATTGTCAGATTATCTAAGGGATCGACAGCAAACTGTAAAAATTGGCCCGCATACAAGTTCTGACCTTTCTAATACTTGTTTCGGAATTCCACAAGGCAGTATTCTAGGCCCTACATTATTTTTGATCTATATTAATGACCTTTGCTGCCTGCCACTCCAAAATGGTGTTATTATGTCTTATGCAGATGATACTGCTTTGTTGTTTGCAGCTAAAACTAGAGCTGAGGTCTATGAACATGCTCAGAATGGCTTCAACATTGTGTCTAATTGGCTCCAGAATAATCTACTTACATTAAATGCTGAAAAAACAAAATACATTTTATTTACAATGAGAAATACTAACACACCGCTTACTAATCTAAACATTTACGCGCATAACTGTAGCACGTTCGCTGACACTGTATGTTCTTGCCCTACTTTAGATAAAGCTGACCACTTGAAATATCTAGGTGTCACTATTGACTCCAATCTAAATTTCCGTAAACATATCGAGTTACTGTGTACTAGAGTGCGAAAATGAATATATGTTTTTAAGAATTTACGTAATGTAGCTAACTATAATTTGATAAAACAGATTTATTTAGCGTTGTGTCAATCTATTCTAACATATTGTATAATATCCTGGGGTGGGGCGGGAAATTCAATTCTTCTCCCTCTAGAACGTGCTCAAAGAGCAGTTCTAAAAGTTGCTACCTTCCGTCCTTTTAGATTCCCTACACACCAGCTCTATAAAACATGTAATGTACTTACAGTACGGCAATTATTTATTCTTCACATAATACTGCACCAGCACTCTACACTTCCCTATCACCCAGTTCCTTCCGATAGGAGAAGGAAGGACCTAGTTTGCACAAAACCTCAAACTAGACATGCGTTTGCAAATCGTTTTTATGTGTTTTTAGGACCTTTTCTTTACAATAGACTCAACAAGATACTAAACTTCTACAGTTTAAGTTATAAAAAATGTAGTTTGGTAATGTCAGATTATTTAGCGGTACTTAATTACACAGACACAGAAAAACTTCTAGAAGTTGTGGTTTGATTATGTTATCGTATCTATTTGTACATATTTACTTAAGCTAGTTTTAGGGTTTTTCTTTAAACCAACTTGATGCATAGTTATAATTGTTAATAGATTAATTTAATTTTATAATTTTATTGTCCTTATTGAATTGTGCTAGGTAAAGTGATGGCCTGAAACACAGGTTTAAATAAACCTAGTTCGGGCAGGTCGCTGACATCTAAATTGAACTATTGAATACTTGCGACTGTAAAATATATTTTAGTTATAGATTACTTATAAGTACTTATAATTAGTATGAGAAATAATACTACTGCGCTTAAATGTACACTTTTTGTAATACTTTTTAAATAAATTATTCTTATTCTTATTCTTATTCTTATATTATTTAAGTGCAGCTTTTACGATAAACCAAACTGTAATAGTTCCAACCCTGCAAAACGCCAATTCCAAGCCAAATCAAAATTGCTCAAAAAAACTGCAGACTCAATGCTATTACCGGCTTCACTCTCAGTCGATCACATAACTGTATGTATCAGCACCCCACTGTCATTTACCTAAAAATGAAGTGCAATCCTGTTACTACCCCTACATAACATAAGGTACATAACACAGACTCCTGACGTCTTCAGCTCAAAACTATGTATCAGCAGATACGCCTCGCATAGTCAGCAAAGTTTGGGATGAGCGGGACCGGCCACGCGTGAAGAGTGCGATCACTGGAAGGCACTGGCTGGTTGCTTGTTGTGTAGTACGCACTTCTCGCATCACTGAACTACATTGGATTATGTGAGTGTTATGTTAGGGTTGTCATGAAATGGCTGTTGAAAGAAAACCTTTTGATTTTGAATTCGAAACCAAAATTGAATTTTTATATGCTCGCGAGTCAGTTAGTGCAATTTATTGCTAAAATAGCGTGTTGTTAGCTTGTAAACTTACTTACGTGCTCAAACTGAAGGATAAACGAGGGTATTAGTACGTTGACGTTTGCATGTATCGCTGAAACGTAACCGTGAACACACAACATGTTACTTGGCAATAGGCACTTCTAAGAGGATAAGGCACCTAAAATAGATAGAGAGTAAAATAAAACAACAAAAAGTGGCGACTGATTGTAGCCGAACTGATTCTCTCCGTGAGACTTTAGGAAACGTGAGCTAAAATTTTATTTTAATGCAAACCTTTTCTTCGATAACTTCCAAGTCTTCAAACAAAAGCTAGACTTTAAATCTAAATCGTTTCCCACTTTGTGACAGTTTGTAACTGGCTCAATAAAGACTTTGTCGAAAGAGGCACGTCACAAGGTGCGATTAAAGAAGTGCCCTCTATCTCCCCCGCGGGTCTTCGAGGGGGGTGAGAGGGGTGAGGTACACGGTTACGTGGAGGGTGCTTCGTGTGAGCACTCTTTAGAAAATCGCAAATCGCCTGAACACCGCTCCACCACCCGCCGCCGTATGCGAAGTTATTGGTTTTGAATATGACAACTGGTTCGTGTTTTAAAGGATGAAGGCACTTACTTTGTTGAACAATGATGAGCTGATAGTCTTTACATTGCTTCTTAAACAGAAACTATTCAGAACAACTTTGCAATTGGCTCTAAATCTCACGTTTTACATGAGCGTTAGCCTGCGCGTTTGTAACCCAGTTTCGGCTGTCACTAGTCTTGATGCCTGTATGAAACCTAAAACCCGGAACTTTGTGAATAAACAAAGCTACATTCAGAAATTTAGCGAAAACTAAAAGCAAATTTCAGATTTGCGTTTTATTACGTAAAATAAGAAATGAATTCCTAAATAAAACTTCGAGGTTTGTTTTCTGGTAACTTGGCTTTGCGGTGAGGATTGTTATTGTATACTTCCTAAAACATCTAAATCTGAAGCTAGGGTTTCCTTCCCAACTAATATTTGTAAAAAAAAACCCTCTCTTTCGAGATTTTGCTTACTGAAAAACAAGTCACGTATAACGTAAGACATCAGTTATATGAAAAAATAAAGACTTTTGCGACACAGTTAAACTTCACAAAGTGAGAAGTTTTCTTCGCCTAACCGGACAAAGGCTTCTAATTGAAAACTTTTTATTTTCGTCTGGCTCGTGCGGGCATTTGGAGGCGGCCATTAGGTGGCGACTGTCAACTGTTTAAGGGGTCACTACTTGTGCGCGGCGCAAAGCGGGGAAGTAGTGGGGAAGGGGGGCACATCTTCAGCTGCACCGCAGATCATTGGCTTTTATTTCTGTGGCGGAAAAACTTCGGTTAATGCAAGTAGTTGTAAGGTTATCAATTATACTGTTTTCTCTGTTCAGAAATAATCGTAACAATGTAAACATAAACCATGTAAAAATAATATGCCTGCAGAACGTAGATCTACGTCATCATTTTGAACCATACCTTGATTTCTAAATTAAAAATAAAGTTAGGTGGGGTTTAAGATATTCTGATAACATACCTCTTCAGCTTCTGCAGGCTTCAAGATAAATATAGAAAACTGTTTTTCTTTTAAAACTTTGCTCGCTGTTGGGCATTTGGGGTGACTTTTTATTCTACTCTTTTTAACGCAGTTGAGTAGCACGCTTATCGGACCGATAAATCTGCTTTAATCTATTTCAATTTTCTCGTAGACCTGCTGTTGTTTATAACGATTACAAAAAGTAGAAATTATTTTACAGTCTAGAATTAGTCTTTGCTGTTATTTGTGGTATTGAAAAGACTGTCAATCATTCTCTTTTAAACTTTTACTAAATTGGAAAAACTTTAGATCTTTTGGTAATTATACACCACCAAATAACACTGAACACCCACCGAACACCACCAAACACACCGAACACCGAACAATAGGCCTCTAAAATTAATTGGACACCTCTGCTTTGGATACTTACAAAACATATCAATACAATGTATCTCTGACCCTCCCTCCTGTGTCTCTGTATCAGCAGCTTCACCAATAAAGATGAGGCAACAACACATACCTATCTGCGCCCGCTGCTCACGTTACTGTCACAGCACACAATGCCATAACACATGTCGCACTGCGATATTGTGGGTGACAGAATAGAATGCAGCATCTTTGTAAGAAGACCTCTTTGTTTGTGGAAGCCGTGAGGGACAGTGGGGCGGGGCAGGGTAGCGAATGCAATGAATATTATGATGGCATCAATGATGATATTTTATTTCTATTATTTGACTCCATAGCCAATTCGTGACTGAAGCAAATCCTGATGTTAAGGACAAACCGCGCATAATTTTCCAATATACCCCCATGTAACATTGACAACGATTGTGTCTTGCTAACAAAATTAATCTTGTTCATTTGTATAAGACCGCCCTTGAACTACTTTATACCTATCATTTGTATGGTGTACATAATAAAAAGTAATCTGTCTATGTCTGTGAAAAGCTATGCAAAAACATGATCGATCCTTTGCCAACAAGTCAACATTCGAATCCTAAACTCGATTAAGTTGACCACAGAGTCTGTCCACCTCATAAGAAAGTGGTGTTTAATGAGCAAGCTCCTCATAATGATACCTTCTACCTTAGCTCTCGAGTGCTCCGCCGGTCACCAACAGTACCCACCAGTACCTGCCAGCGCGCAGACAATGGTTTTGTGACGCAATGAGAAGTCGAGAGCCTACTCACTGCTGAATTCACTGCAGGACAAGAAAATGCGGGCAGATTTGGAAAATATTTAAAATCACACTCCGTGAGAATTCTCAAGAGAACGGCCACGTTCATCATGCTATTAATTCAAACATGCTTTGTTTGTTTACGTGGTATCGTATGTATCACCTACAACGTGGTATCGTATTGTTACATCCTTCACCTGTATCCCTTCTGGCCTACTCAGCAGCTTACGCTGCATTCCTGCTGCTGACGCAGCATCCTCTCATTCCTCTCTCCGTCTCCTAACAGTCCAGCATACCAGTCGTCTCCCAACCGTCCTTCCGTGCACATGTATCTTGCACTCGTGTAATTTTTAATATACAAGTTTATTCTAGCCAAAAGTAATTTTTCTTTTTAAAAACCTAATCCGGAACCCGGTTATAACATTGGTGGCAGCTGAAATGGGATTATAAAATCCTCGGAATCCTCCCAAAAAGTGCTAAAAACTCCGCGAAAGTGCTTCAGATCCAGAGACGACTCATCACGCCGGTAAAACCCGGCACTGGCCTAATTCAAGGTCACTCAAGTTCCTGAGTTCCAGAGACGACTCACCACACCGGTAAACCCGGTACTGACCTAGTTCAAGGTCACTCCAGTTCCAGTTCCAGCTCCAGATCCTCCTGCAAAACCATGAAGAACATGTGCGCAATATTACTGTGAGTTGTGAACAAATTTCCCATATCTAATAGTGATCAAAGTTCAAAAGTTTTTAAAAATAGTTCAACGAGTTACCTTGAAGTTGAACATTCCAATCCACACGTCACATCACCGGATGTTACGTCTCGTCGCTCGTCGCAGTTCCAGGCTCGCAAGCGATAAGAACACATTGTCGACTTAAATTTAATCCCTTATCTTGTGTTCAGACTTATTATACTTAGCTGTTCTTTAAAATAAAAAACTTGTTATTAACCATGTCCCAAGGTTCAAGAGCCGCGGTGAAAGAAGAGTCTGCGGAAAGCATACCTTTAAGTATCATTTTAAAATTCATAAAGCCCTTTGATGGCAGTCGAGAAAAACTAAATGCATTTATAAATAATTGCGATAATGCTATTTCCCTAGCCTCTTCGAATGAAACTAACATCGTCTTCAAGTACATAATCAGCCAATTAGATGGTAAAGCCGAGATTGCTTGTTCAATCAAGGAATTCGATTCGTGGCCATCCCTTAAAGAGTTCCTTCAGAACCAATTTGGAGAGCGCAAACATTACGCTCATCTTTTTGCAGAGCTCCAGGATTGTAGACAAGGTGCCCAGGAGAATGTTAACCAATTCTCACTTAGAATAGAAATCTGTTTATCTCAATTGCTTACAGAAATCTCTATATCCGGTCACAAGAAAGGTGAAGTAGCGGGCAGAGTAGCTGCAATGGAGGACTTAGCTCTCCACACGTTCACGATGGGTCTTACCCCTCGTATCGCAAACATCATTAGGTGTCGGAACCCCAAAAATCTCAATGACGCCATAAATTACGCGATTTCCGAAGAAAAATTGCAACAATACTCCTACAAACAAACCTTAGCCGCGAAACCACTTCGTCAAAATGATCCAAATATTAAGTCTAAATTCAGTAACTTTAATAACAATCAATCCCAAAAACCAACCTCTCAACAACCCTTTTCAAATGATCCATTCTGCAAATATTGCAAAAAATCAGGGCATATTCTAGAAAAGTGCCAACTCCGCGAATACAATAATAAAAGATTTAACAATCAAAACAAATCTTATCCTTCAAGTGCGCAGCCAAGCACATCTAATTTTAAACCCCGTCTTAATGCAGTAACCGATGTAGAAGGTTACGATACCGTTGACAACAGTTTAAACTAAAAAATGTCCCGAATAAGCGTCGCACGGGACAGATAAATTCCATAAAAGACGACGCAAAAACACAAACAATGAGCCATGGACAGGGTAACCAGCCCCAAACTCGTGCTCATCCCATTAGAGTCAAGCAACAGGGTAACCAGCCCCAAATCGTAGACTCTAAATCCTTCATGACCCATGGACAGGGTAACCAGCCCCAAACTCGTGGTCATTCCGTTGGAGTCAAGCAACAGGGTAACCAGCCCCAAATCGTAGACTCCAAATCCTTCATGACACATGGACAGGGTAACCAGCCCCAAACTCGAGGTCATTCCATCCAAGTCAAGCAACAGGGTAACCAGCCCCAAACCGTAGACTTAATCCAGAATCCTGAAAATAAAAAACATATTAATAAAGAAATATACCAAATAAATACTTACCTTATATAAAAGTAAATTCCCCCGTTTCCTCTAATGATTTATCCCTCCTCGTCGATACTGGCGCATCTATAAGTATAATTAAAAAATCAGTCATTGATGACATGCCTGCTATTGACGAATCGATTAAATTCAAAATCAAAGGTATCGATTCAACCACCGATAATCCCCTATATACATTAGGACAAATCCCTATAACTATCTATACACACGATAAATCTCATATTGACTGTAAATACCTAACACATACATTCAGTGTAGTTAATGAATTAAGCATACCCTACGATGGTATTGTCGGCAACGACTTATTCAATTCCATGAGTGGCCAAATTAACTATGATGAAGGTGTGTTGCATTTAAAAGATATTATGCTTAAAATGCATTTCAACGAACCTGTTTACACTATTGCACCACGCAGTGAAACCATATTGAATGTACTGTTGCAAATCCAGAAATAAAAGAAGGTTTAATAATTGACCAACATCTTTCCCAAAATTTATTAGTAGCAAACTGTCTAGTTCAAGTTATGAATAACAACCGTGTTAATATTTCCATTGTTAACACCTCAGAGGAACATGTAAACATTAAGTCTGATCTAAAATTACTTTTAAAACCTTTCGAACTGAAAGCTGCAGTCTTTATCGGTACCGTAGCCGAACCCGAAACTCTTGAACGCACAGAAGAAGTCCTAAAGCAGCTTCGCGTGTCCCACCTTAATCCAGAAGAAACTGAGGCATTATACTCTGTTTGTTCTCAATTTTCAGACATTTTCCGTCTACCCGACGACGAGTTAACTTGCAGTGATGCAATAGAACACAAAATTAAAACTACGACCGATAGCCCAATCCATGTTAAGACATACAGATTTCCTGAATGCCATAAGAAAGAGGTCGACTCTCAAGTAAAAAAAATGCTGAGACAAGGTATAATAAAACCTTCTATGTCCCCTTGGTCCTCACCAATTTGGGTAGTACCCAAGAAGCTCGATGCTTCTGGTCAAAGAAAATGGCGCGTTGTAATCGATTACCGTAAACTTAACGACGTGACTATTGGCGATTCTTATCCTATTCCAAACATAGCCGAAATCCTAGATCAATTAGGCAAGTGCAAATACTTTAGAACATTAGACCTAGCTTCCGGTTTTCATCAAATAAACATGTCTCCTGATGATTCTCCCAAAACAGCATTTTCAATCCCAACAGGGCATTACGAGTTCACTCGCATGCCATTTGGATTAAAGAATGCACCGTCCACTTTTCAGAGATTAATGAATTCCGCTTTATCTGGTCTCCAAGGCATCCAATGCTTCGTTTATCTTGATGATATCGTGATTTACTCAATTGATATCCCGTCTCATATAGATAACCTAACTAACGTATTTTATAGACTTCGTCAATTCAAATTAAAACTACAACCGGATAAATGTGAATTTTTAAGAAAGGAAGTTTCATACCTTTGCCATGTCATTACTGACAAAGGCGTAAAACCAAATCCTGAAAAACTAAGAGCAGTTCATGAATTCCCTACACCAAAAACTTCCAAGGACGTCAAATCATTCCTTGGTTTCGTCTCTTATTATCGCAGGTTTATCCCTGATTTTTCAAGCATTGCAAAACCTTTAACAAATCTGCTGAAAAAGAACGTAGAGTTCATTTGGTCAAACGAACATCAGTTATCCTTTGAAACCCTAAAAAATAAATTAACTACAGCTCCGCTATTATCATATCCTGATTTCTCCAAACCATTTCTTCTCAGCTGTGATGCATCAAATTATGCAATCAGCGCTATTCTTTCCCAAGGTGAAATAGGCAAGGATAAGCCCATCGCCTATGCTTCCCGTACACTCAACAAAAATGAGTGCAATTATAGTACAACTGAAAAAGAATTACTTGCAATTCTTTTCGGCTGTAAAACTTTCCGTCCTTACCTCTATGGCAGAAAATTCACAATAATTACTGACCAGTCCCTTACGTTGGCTATTCAACCACTTTGACCCCAGTAGTAAACTCCAGAGATGGAGATTAAAATTGGAGGAATATGAGTATGAAATAATATATAGAAAAGGGAAACTAAATAATGCCGCCGATGCATTATCCCGCTATCCTATAACCAAATCTGTCAATCCTATAAATCCTATACCTGGTACTTCCAATGAAAATCTAAACTCACCAGACTACGACGAAACATCAAATCCAAATGTTCTTCCAACTGTTCCCCCGGACGATTTAATTCAACTGGAAGACCTCACAGATCCCCTTATTCAGCCTACAAGCTTACCAGATTTAGGCAACCTTGATGATCTAGATAATATAATAAATGAAAACTTACCCTCACCTTCCACTGATCGTCCAAATCCAATATCACCACCTGATGTCTCGAGCCCTAGTAGCTCCAGTACCGCAGATGGTAGTTACTCAGAATTTCTTAAAACTACCGCTAAGGATTTTAATCCTAACGTAACCATAATAGAACATAACGAATGCCTATCTAAAACTGATAAAAAACATATCATCATCCCTACATCTATAGATATGGACGAATCCGTCCCATATATCCAAGAAATAATATCTAATATTCCTAGTTTGAGCGAATTTTCCTTACTAGAAAGAACATTACATTCCTTCCTTAAATATGAATCCGAAAATAAAATTTATTATTTCATTTTCACCAAGGTCAATCACTTTGACACATGCACATATGAAGATATCTACAAGTGTCTTAAATCCGTAAGAAATGAGTTGGTTGTCAGTCTCACAGGGCAGAATAACCCTCAAATAGCTATATCTGATTTTAATAATCCTTTTGATACTCATCAGTATATCAAACTATATAACATGATCCTATATTTATTTCACAACTCAGAGATAACTATACACATTTATAAGAATACTATTATCTACCCATCACTGAGTGAAATCCCTAAAATTATGAAAGAAAATCATGATCTCCCTATAGCCGGTCACTTAGGTTCTGGTAGAATGCTGAAACGCATCCAAGAAAGGTACTACTGGAAAAACATGCGAGTAGACGTTGAAAACTACGTAAAGAAATGTCCACAATGCCAAATTAATAAAGCCCTAAGAAGAACTAATCGTGCGCCTATGCAAATCACATCTCTTTCCACACGCCCCTTTGAACGTGTAGCTTTCGATATAGTAGGACCACTACCAGAAGCCGGTAATGATAAATATAAATACATATTAACCCTCCAAGATGACCTTACCAAATTCTCAGCCGCTTATCCAATTACTAACACTACTGCTGAAGAAACATGCGAATGTTTGGTTCATTTCATTACCTTGTTTGGAATACCCAAAACAATACTAACAGACCAAGGCACCAACTTCACGGCTGAGCTTTTTAAACAAACATGTAACTTATTAAAAATAAAACAATTATGGTCCACCCCGTATCACCCTCAAACTCAAGGTGCTCTCGAGAGAAGTCACTCCACCTTAAAAGAATACCTAAAGTCTTATGTAAATGAGCAACAAAACAACTGGCCCCGCTTTGTGTACACAGCTATGCTTGCGTACAACACGGCTATTCATTCAACCACTCATTTCTCTCCCTATGAGCTTGTATTTGGAAACAAACCCTATATACCGGATTCCATTTACGAGGAAACTGCAGGCGCTACTTATCCTGAATATGTCCGCATACTCCAAAATAGACTCAAGTACTGTCGAGCAAAAGCAATAGAACATATACAAAAATCAAAGATAAATTCCAAAAGTTACTATGACACTCACACAAGGCCAATTAAATATAAAGTCGGCGATCTAGTTTACCTTAAAAATCACTTACGCCTAAGAAAAGCTCTCTCACCTATATGGAAAGGCCCGTTTAAAATTGTAAAAATCCATGGCAACAATACCGCGTCACTATTAATTAACAGACGTCACGTCAAACACCACTTTGACGAATTTAAATTAGCAACTAGTAATGAGTCATAGTATTTTAATTAATATTATTCAATTCAATTCCTTTCCTTACAGAATTGGTTACATTTATCCTACCCTGGCGTCAAACAGTCAAGGATATATCCAGCCAGCATCAGACGACGCAGGCATATATTTTGACCCCATTGGCTCGCTAAAAATAACTGATGATACTTTAGATATTATCATCCCCATAGATGTCTCTTTCATTCAACCACATCTAGATAACATAAGGGATATCCTAAGAACTTCTAAATTCCTACGTAATCAAAGTAATGCATACTATGAAGGCGAATGTCACTATTTGTTCCAACCTTTGTCATCCCGTTATTCTGATATAGTTAGAGACTTTGATTCTATTTCTCATCTTATATCTAAGTCTTATAAAAGATCTGCTTGGTTTGGTGGAATCGGCTCAGTAATTAAACAACTGTTTGGAAATATGGACCAAAATGATGCTGAAAAATACAGTAATGCCATTCAAACCTTAGAGAATGATCAAACTAAATTAGCAACCCTCATGAAAGAAAACATGATGGTTACAACATCCACACTATTGTCTCTTAAAGAAGTCATTGATAAAATCAATGCAAATGAAGTTAGCCTTAGTTATGCTATCGATACCCTGAACCAGGAAATGGCCAATTTAACCCTAGTTTCCAATAAACTATTAATTAGGTCTAAAATATCGGGACTGTCGAATATTTTAGCAAGTAGTTTATTAACCTTATCATTTAAGTTAGAAGACATAATTAATGCTATTATGTTCAGTAAGTCCAATATACTATATCCATCTATTATTACCCCTAAACAATTGTTTTCAGATCTTGTAAGTAACTATAGATTTCTTCCTAGTTCTAAGCAATTACCTGTACCCTTAATCTTAGACAATATCCATATTCTAGAAAACATATCCGATGTATCCAGTTATTATGCAAACAACAAAATAATATTTGTATTACAAATGCCTTTAGTAAATACTAAAGAATTCGACTTGTATCATACTACACCTTATCCTATCGCCCTTAAATCTGTAAACAAAACATTGTATTCTACAATAATACCATCCACTAAATATTTGGGCATAACTAAAGATAAATCATCTTATTGTAAATTAAATTCACTCACTACCTGTAAAGTTATAAATACGCAATTTTATATTTGTGAAATTTCCAATGTATACTCCACGTCAGCCGTACCAATATGTGAAACTGAGGTTATTTCAAAAGCTCTGACTTCCGGTCCTCCTCTTTGCAAAACTAAATTCATTAATGGTAATTTTGAAACCTTTCATAAATTACATAGCAATCAGTGGATATACATGATTAGTCAAGATTCTAAAATAACAATAGAATGTAATAATCAAGATCTATCTGAATCTTCTATTTCCGGTACTGGTATACTAACTATACCAGACAACTGTATTGCTTATTGCAACGATAATAAGTTAATACCTAAACATAACATTGAAATAAAATTAAAACCATTAATATTGCACTTTGAATTAATTAATGATACTTGTTGTAGTCCCATTGCATATTTAAAAGAAAATATTAAAGTTCCTTACGTTAATTTAAAAAACATTAATAATTTAGACTCTCTTTTCTCAAATTATAATAAAGTAACTGATCAAATTAAAACAAACCTTAATGGAGTAATTGAAAAACTTCATATTGTCCTTTACGGTAACTATTATTCCTATACTACTATTATTATAAGTCTAGTTATAATCCTAGTTATTTCCTATAAATTGTATTGTTATTATAAGTTAGTTAAGAAATCTAGATGTACCCCTTTACCTGATACTCCCATAGAAATGACATCCACAGATGTCGAAGATATTCCTGCTCCTCGTCTCCGAATGACCTAAAACCTGGAAAACCTGCCTTTCCTTCCGGCGTCAACTTACCTTCCACCCGTAAGTTTCCTCCTAATCGGGGGGCTGTTACATCCTTCACCTGTATTACTTCTGGCCTACTCAGCAGCTTACGCTGCATTCCTGCTGCTGACGCAGCATCCTCTCATTCCTCTCTCCCTCTCCTAACAGTCCAGCATACCAGTCGTCTCCCAACCGTCCTACCGTGCACATGTATCTTGCACTCGTGTAATTTTTAATATACAAGTTTATTCTAGCCAAAAGTAATTTTTCTTTTTAAAAACCTAATCCGGAACCCGGTTATAACAGTATGTATCACCTACAACGTGGTATCGTATGTATCACCTACAACGTGGTATCGTATGTATCACCTACAACGTGGTATCGTATGTATCACCTACAACGTGGTACTCGTATCGTATGTATCACCTACAACGTGGTATCGTATGTATCACCTACAACGTGGTATCGTATGTATCACCTACAACGTGGTATCGTATGTATCACCTACAATGTGGTATCGTATGTATCACCTACAACGTGGTATCGTATGTATCACCTACAATGTGGTATCGTATGTATCACCTACAACGTGGTATCGTATGTATCACCTACAACGTGGTATCGTATGTATCACCTACAATGTGGTATCGTATGTATCACCTACAACGTGGTATCGTATGTATCACCTACAACGTGGTATCGTATGTATCACCTACAACGTGGTATCGTATGTATCACCTACATGCTACATGAAATAAGGCCAAAGTTATCGTAAATTATACTTTTCCACATTTTAACATTACCCATTTAAAAACATTTAATTGTATTTACAATGTCACATATTTTTGCTTTTGATTCTTTATATTATTCTTTATTCTTGATATCCGATTCTTATTGTTCTTGTTAGGTGACGTTTCCTTACCATCAGCCCTACATACCTTACATAGGTACTTCCACAAACAAAATAATTTTGAGAAAACAAACTCGAGTTGTTCTCATACTGTCCTGAGGCACAGCATCAGTGTCTCGTGGTCCACAAAGCAGTATTGTTATCTGATTGGAGTGGATCAGTGTCGGCGCCGTTTGATGTTTTCTCATTTATTTCCATATTACTGTTGAGGCCGCGCGGCCGCCCCTCGCGGCTAACGAGACGCCGCCAACGACGCGCCGTTTTCATTCAAATGAGAGGTTTCTTTGAAAATTGGACGCCGTTATTATGTCCTTGGATAATTTATGTGCTTTTTATGTACTTTCAGAGCTAAAGGTGGGTACAGGTCCATTTCAATATTTTGGCTTATGTAAACATATTCGCAATATTCTCCACTCTTTAATACTAGGTACTCTTTTCTAATGTACATAAATGTACATATCCTTTGTGTGATTTATCGGCGAGTTTCCAAAGTTGTGTTCCCTTATTTACAGGTGCTCTGCCAGTATAAATGAAAGCACACACACTTTCATGACATGTTTGTTTTATGGCAGCGTGCGTTGATGTCTTTTGTTCTCCGATTGAAACAATGGCAACATAACAAGAACTTAATTAAAATCATGAAGATCTAATTATTTTATACAAGAACGCAAGTTGTGTCTTTATTGTCAGCATTCAGTCATGTACCTCTTAGGTACTCTCGTTTATATTTTTAAACCAAGGGTTTAGTCCTAAAGGGGTTCTCTCCCCTTTCAATCTCATCAGTCGGTCGTTTCTTATTTTATCAGCATATTTTATTTCGTTTCAACATTAATTTTATTTATTCAGACAGAGCGTTATTCTGCATGAAAATGGGTATATAACAGTCAGGTCTAATGTATCTTCCACTTTATATAAATGTAAATAAGTCTCGGCGGTGGTGTCGGTCCAGGCGTGAGGCGGGGGAGGCGGGGGTGGGGGCAGACGGGAGGGGGTGTAGGTTTGTTGTGCCTTCGGTACAAATCACTTCAATAAGTTTCCGAATACTGACGATAACTTAGAACTAAGTTATGTAGCGCGAGATCCAATTCAAAGACACTTTTGAATATAAAGTGTGTTGTCATACATTATGGAGCCACGTTAAATTTGCTCATGTTTGTTAATCTATTGATTTGTTTAGTTATTATGTATTTGCTCATGATTACATATACATGGAAGTGAGGTATTAGAGAACGAGTATGTGAACACAACCATTGTCGAGTAGCGATGAGATTTTGCTTTCATCGGGTCCATCAAGTTTTAAAGGCTCAATAAAATGTGGTCTTTCAGAACTCCTTCCATTCTCTATTCTCACAAAATACCTTGACATCCATTTTTACTCCCCCCGCAGTGGTTCCTTGCACACATCAACTGACCCCTGAGGAGTTGCAGTGAACATACAACATGGTGCAATCACAACAATACCTGCACAATCTCTTAGCATTACGGTATATTATGAGGTCCCCTCTCCCCTCGCCGCCGAGCTGTCATCAGAGTGGGTGTATAAAAACTATTCCCGCTAATGTCATTGTGAAGGGGGGGGTGATGATGGGGTGTAGGGGGTGTCATTACCGGGAGGATATCGTTACGGGCCGGAACTGCGTCGTTAGTTATAGACAAAGCCTGTGCTATGTACCCGGCCATTTTTGTGACGAATAGCGCGGGAGCTGTTAACTCTTCTTATGTAATTAAATAATTATGCATAAGAAGAGGAAATTCATCACGTTGTAATATTTGCGCATATCCTAGCATCTACTAATTTGCACTTAACGCTCAAAGTTAACGAGATTTTTCCCTATGCATGTTATGCATGTTGAAACCCAAATGACTATGAACGTTACCTATGAGCATGAGTAGTATTGAGTAGTATTCTGCCA
Organism: Noctua janthe; assembly: GCA_910589295.1. NCBI lineage: Eukaryota > Metazoa > Arthropoda > Insecta > Lepidoptera > Noctuidae > Noctua > Noctua janthe. Next base: position 394,759 of record OU342565.1, on the reverse strand, counting down.
AATAAAATAAAATAGAGATGATTTTCCTTTCTTAAAACAATTCAAACGTTACTAAAAAAAACCTGTTCTAACTCGTCCCTCGCAACTTCACCTTGACAAGACAGCGTTTACAAACTGACATTAAAGTACAGGTATCCCAATGAGAAAATGAACTTAAAGGCTTACGTCTATCCTGTTGGAATTTGTTGTGGAGATGCGAAACGCTTTGTAAGCAATTGCCACTTGTCAAGCCCTCTAGAAATTTATTTCACATTTACTTTTCTAAAACGCCCCCAAAATATAATTAATTTTTCCTTCAATGTTCCTAGTAGTCTCCCGCCCTAGTTTGCTAGGCTGTGCGCGGGAGCGGGTGGACGTCTCTCGGCGACAGCGACAGCTCGTTCGTTAGCGAGTGCGTCCGTAATGAGCGTTTTGTTCCGAATGCAAATATACCGAACGTAAAAATATATCAAATGTACTATCAAGTAATGTAGAGCCCTCGCGCTGCCCCTAGCGGCATATATTTCCTATCGCATCCCGCGAAACTTCCTGGCGCTTGTCGACTAGCATGATCTGAATAATGTGATACTTTTTACTGAAATAGCAAACATTCAGGAGTAATGACTTAACACCTTCAAGCGTCGGCAATGATGTTCGACTAGCTTGATTTATGAATAGCTCTAGACAACACAACTTCACTTATATCAAACAACAATGTTTCAAAATAACAAATGCTGCACTTTCCTTCACCAATTCAATGTGATCATATCAAGTAGTTTCTGAAAATTTTAATACAATTTTCGTCTACTTTCGTCAAGTATTCGCTTTCGTAAGCCTCCCCGGTAGGCGTCAGCAAGCGTCATCACGATAATGAGCACAGCAATCACCGGCTTGCTCGCACACACACATGTAGGCATATACACTAGTTATGTGAACATAGCCCTATGTACTGATTACTGCAAGGAGGCGCAGAACTACGTCGTAATGATTATGTGTTACCGACGACGCGGCGGAAAATGATGAGAGCGACAAATGTACTGGAACTATCTGCAACATCAGAGGGGGGACATAGTGTCTGTAATTATTTCACAAGTCAACGGAATGAAAATTGTTTTATTTTTAAAGAATAGTGCTGTTGGTGACTATTCGTTAGTTTTTGTTGAGCAAGACTAATGTTAGAAATACTTTAAACGAAAAATAGGTCATGTAGAAGGAACAACTATAATATGTACGCTGAACATGATTGAGTGCTTACTTTCATCTGGCCATTAAAAAATTAGGCACTAATTCTAATCAACCACAATTTCAGTGAATTTCCTGGATATAGTTTCACAGAAGGCATCAGAATTACAAAGTGCAACACCAGTTTGTCATCAAGTACACAACATATCAATCAGAGAGCATCAACTGGCTATAGTTATCAATCGTGGCTATATCTCAGTTTTGGTCGATGACGTGTAATATTGCTGTTTTGTCATGGAAAGAAAAATTCTAGTGCGAGCAGGGTTTGAACCTGCAACCGTCCGATTCAGTACACCGGATGTCTTAACCAATTAGACCATCGCACCCTGCTCACAGCTCTCGAAATTACCCTACGCAGGGTTTGCGTATAAAAATATTAAAAATTAGACGTGTAATATTGTTGTTATCTGGTACTGCGAGGAGATCACCTGCTCCTGACCGAAGTATGAGTAGATACGTACATCCTTGATATTAGGATCATCAGTTCATCTCACTGTGCGTTGACTTATTTTCAGTGTTTTGAAAGTTGGAATCGTGGCTCACTGCTTTCAAATATCTCATACGAGCACTAAGTTGATTCACACTCGACACTACCCGACCGCGCGGACGAGCGGACTAAAATCCGGATCGCCTTAAAATTAAAACTACCGAAAACATACACAACATTACTAAAGTAAATCTAAGTTAATGCAGTTAAATATTAATAAAAGAAACTACGAAACGCGCTATAAGTATCAATCGCATAATCAGTACCTACTACATAAACTTTCTTCGATCACTAAACATCGACAAACAAAGATCACCTACGAGTGTCTGTGTGTGTGTCAGCGGCGGCCTGGTCGCTGATACGAGTCATTACGGTGAGTGCCACCTACACTCTACACCAACTCGTACCAACTGAGCACGCACTTAGCCTATTGCGCTGTTACGCTCCACAATCGACTGTAGAAGCGACTGTTTCCTGGTTTTGCGTTTACGATCTACTTGTGTGCTAAATTATACCAAATGTTTACATTTCTGCAGTTGCATTGTTGTTCCACGATAATTGAACTAGTTTTTTATCGCGTCAAAATAATTAGCTTCTCTGCAATTCGAAACTTCTACAGTGTTATTGTGTTGTGCAAACTTTGAACGACGGCCTTATTTGCCGGCTGTGCGTAACATTGTTTACGCACAAACTTCAAATAAGGTCATGGTCTGTCTAAATAATACACACAAATGGCACTGACTTCATTTGTCCTTTCTGCAATTTTCGCCTACTCTATGTAATATAGTATGTATCGTCGGCCGCAGTTCACTCTACTACCAATTACCGTAAAAGCCTTTCCTAATAGTTACGTAAAGCAGATCAATGCGTCTGCGGCACAATGCGCGATATACGGCCGCATTACGGAAATCAAACTACACGAGCTCGCTTTGAAAGCTTTAGCGAACATTTGCTGTTTATTTGAACACATCTACTTCGATTAATTGATTACCAAGCGATGCTCTGAAACGTATACACGTTGTACGTATAGGTTTTCATAAGGATTATCTCTATAATCATCTTCTCTATCTATTATTTAGGATCCGTTCAAACAGCTATGTTTTGTCTATAAGTGATAATAGTTATCAGTCAGAGTTACACTTTCTATGAAACATCAAAAATTTTTTTCGGAGGGCGCAAAAATATAAGAAGTATGATTGATTCGTCTATTTTCTCCTTAGTCGCTCAATTTAGCCCTAAAATAAATGAGGCTGCGGTGGGCGGGTTTATTTGTAACATGACAAATTGGCATTAGCATACGTGGCGTAGCGCCCCCCGCTACGGCGTAGCGCCTTGTAGCGCTCTACGCTGCATGCCTATTTGTACGATCATTACTTTTTGTACCCAAAACAAATGAAAAAAATGTTGGCTGAATCTTACATTATTTGAGAATTGGCGCACTGTGAATTATATGAACCGTTAGAATACCAAACTTGCTTACAAACAATAACAAAACACATTAGAAGTTATTATACCTACGCATTTATATACGTAATAGCTATACTCATTGAGGTTGATTAATTAGTATACAGGCTACAGGAACACACACTACAGTAATACAGGACTGACTACTGACTTCACTACTGTGATAAGGGTTATCCCAGTACAGCCATCATACATTATTATACCTACATTGTTAGTTTTAGATTCATATTGTATTTTACCTTGTGGGATTCTGAATAAAGATTTATTTATTTATTTTTATTGTAGAAGCTATTAGTAAAAGGGTAGGTTGGTAGATTATTTTAGATATGCCATGGACCGTAGCATTCTCGGAGCCCACTAGCATCATCTTCCCGTCCTTGTCTAATGTTACGTGCGGTCGGCGCAACACGTTCTTTTCTTCCATTCTCCCCTGTCTGTTGTCACGCTATCATTTACTCCTTTTTCCTTCATATCATTCCTCACACAATCCATCCATCTTTTCTTTGGTCTTCCTCTCTTCTCCTCTTTTAGTCACATGCGATTCTCGTAGCCCATTAGTTACGCAATAAACTTCGAGTTTTGATTGAGAATTCTTACAATTTATTTAATGAATGAATTATAATTTATAGCTCAATTCAAAAACAATCAACTAACATGATATTGTAATGATTGTATTAGCAACTTAACAGCCAAGTTTGTTATAGGTTAAATGTCGAATGCTGAAATCATTGAAGAAGCTGTACACAAAAGTATATATTATTCGGGTCGCACGTTCTCACCGTGGATGCCCCTACAACGAGCCGAGCTGTGAATTATTGATGGCGCGGCGCTGCTTCGCTACAATTTGTTAGCTTTACATATCGACGGAGTGTACTTTGTTAAATTAACATTACTACATGTCTGGGTTCTGCACACACTCACACAGATTGAGCTGAATTGTATTTACTTACATCTTATTTATGCTTTTCTAGGCAAATGAGTAACAAAATATTACCTACTAGCGATCGGTAAAAATATGTAGGTTAAAGTCGAGGATTCGAGGCAGACGTAGACAACAGTTAATTTATTGACAAAAAATACGATACGCATTTGCTCGATTTTGTTTGCTCACGTCTCGATCGTCAAAAGCCAAGCGAAAATTAAACATCTTAAAAGGATAAACAAGGAACTTAGTGTTTCATAACGATAAGGTTAAAAGAGTAAGAAGTAAGATCAATGTTCTGTTTGGTTTTCCCACCCGAACCTGTTGGATCCCACTGAGCTTCAACCCACCACGAAAGTGCTGGTGATGGTAGTTCAAATCATTTGTGCACGCTTGTCACGTTAGTAACTACTTCTAGTTTTTGGGAAACAATAAACAAATAAATGGTAATACTAGTAGATGACTGTCCTTCTGCTGGGCAAAGGCATCCTCTCATACATAGAAGACATGAGCATTGATCTCCACACTCGCTTAAAGCAGATTGGTGATGTCAGACTCATATTCATCGTAAGTTCAGGTTTCCTCACGATGTTTTCCTTCACCGATGTCATAATGTCCCAGAAAAACTTATAAATATGAATTCAAAAATCAAAAAGCATAAACTTATGGGTACTTAGCTGGATTTGAATCCACAACTCCGTGGTTGTGAAGCGAGGCCTTAACCATTTCCGTCGCGACATATTAATTACTATTTTAATTACTATTTTATTAGACTCGATTATATAATCAATGATAGTGTTACAAAATTCACTTAACGACTTGCACTCTTCAGCTTCTAGTAACTACAGCTATTTCAAGATGAATCTATCTAAAGTGGAAAACAGATTATATTATGAGCGTGTTAGCGATAATGTTATTTATATTATAAATAACCTAATTTCTCGATCAGGCGCCCGCTACGTAATAATCGGTGATCACAAAATGGCGGCGCAAATTATCGAATTACATGAACAAGGAGCCCTAATACTGTAAGTGGGGCTGGTAGGGCTGCCCGTGACGTCACCGCACTAATCCTGTTACGTCGCCCTACAGGGGACCATAAATACACAACATGGCGCCATATTTTATTCAACTGGGAATAGAATTTCTTCTTTGTATTTAGATGTATTTAGTTTAGCTTTGAACAGTTTGAACGATGCACGTTGTGAAAAGATGAAAACTTCTGCAGCCGTAATTTATCATGTTTCGTTTCAGACTATTTATTTCAAAGTAGCAGCATACATTTTTGACTGAGTCCTAACTAAAGCCAGGGTAATTGTCCTCACTCTGAAGAACATATCATTCAAGTCCTAACTAAAGCCAGGGTAATTGTCCTCACTCTGAAGAACATATCATTCAAGTCCTAACTAAAGCCAGGGTAATTGTCCTCACTCTGAAGAACATATCATTCAACTCTCACAAGATACGCGACGAAGACGTCTTTCATGATACTTTATTATTTGCAAAACATTATTTCTGATCTTATAAAAATAAAGCAAGACTCATCTACCTCCACAATAGTCATCCCTATCGCAAGAGTTAACAAGATCGGAAACAATTTTCACTACTGACAGCCCTAACTGTTCGAAACAAGCCAAAATTATTGAATCACTTTCCGTTATCTCTCCGGCGTTGTAATAAGGTTCATTTTCAGTTGTCGGTGGTGCAGCGCTGGTGGTAAGTGAAAGCCAAGATGATTGCATTTGACGAGATTACGTTAGATTATGTAAGGAGAGCAGAGGGCGCCACTGCGCCGGGGTCGCGGGATCATCTAATTATGTTACATCAACACGGAGGCTCACTCGCAGAGGAGTCTGTTAGCAGATATTTGACATTGACGTGATCTGAGAACAAACTGACGGAGGTCACAAACAAAATCATTCGGAGCATCCGTTTTCAAATAAATTACATGCTCTTAATTTTCCCATATAATATTATATATTTGTTGTCGGATATGTCAGGATTTATTCCGTTTGGCTCGTACATCATGTGGGCAGACAATGGGTTTCGTGCTATGAAAACACACTGGGTGCGATACACTGTTTCTAGCAAAACTAACGAATTACTTGAGATTACAACTTAAGAGCGCCTTTCCCGGTCCGTCTATCATCAACGAGAGCATGGTCGAAAAGCTTGTTGTTTCATCCAGAGCCACAGCGGTGCATTTTTTGCAACTCCCCCGTCTCAGGGGGCCCCGACCCCGTATGAATCGTCTCCCGCGCACCTCATACCGCCTAACGCGATAACATTGAACGAAAAATAGTGTTCGATAATTTCATAAACTTGTTCCAGGAAATACGTGTTTTTGAATAAGGCCTACAAGTTTATGAAATAAATATTTGTCATTTAGAATTTCCATTATATTTGCAAGGTTTCTATTACGATATTTTCTTTACTTTTACAATTTATGGCTACAATAAGAACGGCCAAAGTTTAGGTAAAATATGTGCAAAACAGAATTTTTTGGAGGCTTATACTGAATTTGTTTCTCCAAATTTTTATTTTTTGCTTTGATAGAAACCTAGATATTGTGCACAAGATACCTATCGGTTAAAAAAAATCTAAGATAGATGTGTTACAACGGCATAATCACGTACGAGCGTTTGTATAAAACTATGACGGGTTGGCCGCTCTTCACACAATAACACGGGGCACAACTAATCGGGTACAGTTCCAAGACGTGTCAACTCCGCCGCGATCAGACATTGACTGTCGCCCTCGCCTCGAGCTGGACATCAGGGCTCTGTAGAAACTGTGTTGTGACTGGTAAGTAGGTCGCGAGATGTCACCACGGCACACAGGCGCGCTTTCCAATTCATTTTATGTCGGTACTAATGACCGGATCCGACACGGCCATCCTGCTTGCGCACGTCCTCCTGTGATGGTTACCCTGCAAACAAATAGTCTACGACAGTATTTTGTTCCACTCGTTCACTCCTGACCAATCTCTACATATTTTATCGGGTCGGTGAAGGTAAAGAACTTTACTGTTTTATTTTAACCAAATTCTACTCTTTGATTAAATCAAACACGGTTTAATTGGGAATAATCGAAAATACAACAATCACTACCCTGGGCCATGTACCATAAATGCCAAGCTTACAAACACCGATTTGTAACGGGCTACGACTATGTAATAACTACTTGTACGGTCGAATACGGCCGATAGAATGCTTCACTCGACCTTCTACCACAACTTAAGCTAGCTCATCATCATCAAAATCCTTATGAACATCAACTGGTACGTGACCCACTGGCATCTTCCTCAGCCTACCGTGTACATACAAGTAGGCACAATTAGAATTCAATGCTTTCAGTTTATAACGATCACCGTCCAAAATCTCAATCACTAAATTTACAAGCAACATTTAATCTCTTTCATTAAGGAGCATTCAGCTCAAGAATCTAAATCTGAAACACTTACCAAAGTGCCGTAATGTTCCATTTGGGCTCGACAATGCAAAGATCGACTCAATGCTCCACGCAGCAGCGCTGGACTTGCCTGATATGCAGCGACAGGCGATATGGTCTGGCGCGGCACAGGCTACGGCTTCCCGACGCCGGTCCCCCTCGTACGACAATCCGCTTGGTCGCGTCTCCTCGTCGCACACGTGACACTTGATTGGGGGTAGCGATGAAAACCTCTTACGCCGCTCGCTCCCGGCGCCAGCGCGCACATCTGTAGGGGCTCTCCTTTGGCCATTCACCACTCAGGTTATTGAGGGTAACCGTAGAGCTTTCGACGCACAGGACTCTGACCTTGAACAATTCTCTAAACCGGTCCCAAGTCACACCTGGATAGGCTACAGCCATGTATGCCAGCAAAGCTCTTGAACGCTTTGCTTAATGTCAAAATAAACTAGACTCCCTCCACTGCACTCACAACAAGAAACTAGTCAGCGACGATGCACCACGAGAGCGCAACGGACCCGGTTTCAACGGCTATCCACTTGCGACGGCTATCCAAGAAACGCCTACGAATAATTTTAGTTGACCTAACAAAATCATCCTCATTCATTGGTAGCTCGTCTTCAATGTTTTGACGGTATCGCTTTCATGAGCGCTTTAGTCGCGGATGATGAAGAGTAGTCAACTAACCGGTCTACGGTAGGTTAGGCGACAACACATGAAAGCGGGGCACGTGTGTCAACCACTAGACGAAGTTTTGAAGAATCACAACACAATAACACAACATATTAAAAATTATGAAATTCAAACAGACTAATTTGGACGAAAATAGTAAAACGATTAACGTCCGATAAAAATATTACGAGGTAGCTACCCACACACCAAAGAAAATATTTGTTTTTACGAAAAACAAAAAAAAACAAAATGTACTCACTGATGTGCCGCCGCTGTAGTTAACGAAATTAACTTATTACCAGTAAAACCTACGTAAAAATACTAAAAAAAACTTACAATACCAGCACTTAGCACAATAGCACACAACTAGGAACAACTCACGAGCCGGGAATCGATCACGAAACACGATAATCGTAATTATAATTAACAGCGAAATAGATCACAGCTGAACCGAGTGCGTGCGCGAAGGCAAATGGCCACGTGATCAACACTAGCTTGCACTTGCTTTTGAGTATTTTTGTCTAATAATTGCACTCGGCATTTCAAAAAGTAACCGTCACTGATTGTTATTCTCACTGTCCTTGCGTATGATTTCATTAGCACGATTTGATCCCAATTCTGATGTCGGATATGTCAGGATTTATTCCGTTAGGTTTGAACATCATGTGGGCAGACGATGGGTTTCGTGCTATGATAACACACTGGGTGCGATACACTGTTTCTAGCAAAACTAACGAATTACTTGAGATTACAACTTAACAGAATAACACGGGGCACAATGAATCGGGTACAGTTCTAAGACGTCTCAACTCTGCCGCGATCAGCCATTGACTGTCGCCCTCACCTCGAGCTGGACATCAGGGCTCTGTAGAAGCACGCTGTGTTGTGACTGGTAAGTAGGTCGCGTGATGTCACCACTGCACACAGGTGCGCTTTCCAATTCATTTTATGTCGGTACTACTGACCGAATCCGACATATTTATATTTTTGTTATCCCAATTTCACTAATATTTTTCGTTATTCATCGAATGGTATTCTGTCACGAAGTCACACTCATCGTTTCAGGTTCACGTAGCGTCCTCTGGCAGGGTCGCCATGTAAGGTGCGGTGTTGTTCGTAAATGAAATCAGTGAATGCTCGAATAATACTGAGATATATTTGATAGGATAGTGCATATAAATGGTTACAAAGGTGCATAGATTATAGATCTTAAAGTAGGTAATTAATACAACCCTTACAAGTTCAACATTACTTAAAGATTACTGGCGAGATGTGGGAGTACTACAGGTCACACCTCTGCCTGATGGGATTGCCGGCGTGTCGCAACGTTACATTCAGAACTAATGGATTCCGAAGATGATGAAGGTATCGCCTACCTAATACTTACATACGGGTACAATAACAGCAACTTACTTGTATAGAAAGCTGTCATAGTCATCGTCACATAACTCGGGCACATAAAACGAGGGCCTCGCACTATACACGAGGAGTATAAGACTCGTGTACCTGTGTACCTCACGGCTCGACTCGGCTCCTCCCAGTCACCGAGTACCGACAGAAACTAAATGACTACAGCGCTTTTAATTTATTAGTGTTAAGAAAGAAAAATGAACAAATTTTAATTGGTTATTATTATAACTTTAATTATACTAATTAACAACTACAGTACTTTCTCAAGTTATCATGTCTTGTGGCTGTGATTGTAGTTTCGCTTCTTTTTGTATTTTTGACATTCAAAAGTGCCTTTGATGGTCTAATTGAAATAAATGCATTTGACTTTTTTTTTATTCGATGTCAATTGAATAATTGAATAATTACTGATTAAAACTGAAGGCAAATTATACCTTTTGATCAGATAAGTTGAAGAGGACCTAATTAATTGTATGGTTATGTTTTATAAACCAATGTCCAATGTAACAATAGCTATTTTATGATGAAATTATCTGTACCTCAGTGTTCTTGTTTCTTAATGTAATTTTCCATATAATTTGTTTTGTGTATCCTACATGAACAAATGATAAATAAACGTTATGTCACATTATTATAAAATACGAGTATAGATAATTAAATATGACATCAGTTACATAAGACTTTTTATACAAAGAAAGTCACATAAAACACTCGTGTCCTATGGTACTCGGTCGTCAAATTACATACAACTCTTGAGGCACATGAAATTAAAACAAAGCTCGTGTACATATCATTATGTTATGTGAATGCAGCACTTGCTTTATATAATGATTCGTCGAAAGTGCGTGGGCGTAGACCGCACGTTACGCTCATTGTGTTCCGTTCACTCATTCACCGCACCCATTCACTCATTCACCGGTCGCAGTCGCGTGTAATGATATACGTGCACTTATGTACGCGAGCACATTATGTAACTGTGAGTATGTATTCTTACGTTGTGTTAGTTTTTTTGCAGGCAACGTTAAAATATATCATAAGCTTTTATAGAGATGGATGGATGATTATTTATATTCATTGATCTTTGATTGTCCTGGAAGGACAAGTAATGGTAAGTACAGATTACCAACTTTTTGTATAAAAATGACAGTTTGTAAAGGTGGCGTGTTTGATAACTTGCCAAACATTTTCTTACCTTGACTATAGTTTTAAGAACCTTTAGCAACAATTTAAAAGTGCGTGTAATCTCAAACTATGACATTTCATTTGAGTAATAATCATTAACATAATAATCATTCCTCTCATAGAGAGGAGGCCTGTGTCCCAGCAGTGGGAACATTATAGGCTGATTATGCTTATGCATTAACAAAATGAACAGATTTTAGGCAGACGGAGACCTTTAGTAGGCGCTATACGTAGATGAAACATGCATTCAGTGGCAGGTATAGTAGGTATGGTAGGCTCACACACTATGTGTATGTAAGTGCCATAGCACCTAGCGGCCGATGGTTTAACAAGTGGTGTAAATCATAAATCATCATAAATCATATTTATTTTTGTAAATTGGTTTACAAAACTCTTTTACATGTCACATGTTATTGTTTTTAAACTAGATGGGGCCGGTGTTTCCTACCTGACTACTCTGAGAAGAAACATCCGAAACAAATTCAGAGGTCACCGTCTCTTTTAAAGTCCAGACATTGCTGAAGTCATATGAGGACCATGTAGATTAATGTCTGAGATGGTCTTTTGAAGAAATAACCACACAGATTTGAGTGGATCTGTCCAGACAGTGCAAGCATTTGTCAGTAATCGTGTAGCTCGACTCATAATCCAAGGAGATCAACGACACGACGAACAATACCAAAGAAAGGACATTGAGGTAGGCCGCATAAAGTACTCAAAATGCCAGATAATCGTGAAACTAACTAAACTAAAAAATAATAATAGTATGACCCACGTAGTCCTCAAATTCACAATAATAAACAAAATAATTATAATACGACACTTAAAAAACTTCTCGCGGAAGTGCGGGGGTCGAGGCTTTTTAAACGCGAAGACCCTTCACAACCGTGAGATGTGCAGTCTCAGAGAATATTTTTTAAAAGCCGAGGTGGGTATGCACCGAGATGTGGTCGCAGTGGACAAGGACTCACCACGCTGTCCATGGCAAAGAGAACTGGCGCAAACCTGTAGTACTTACTACCGATGACCGCAAGGAAGTATGGCAAGGCAAGGAGCTTCACGGGCTCTTCATGGGCCCGATGTAGATTTTCTAGCGTCCGTGTCCTGGTTACGTTTCGGCGACCTCTTTGGGGAAACTGAAGGTTTTGTCTGTGCGATTATGGACGAAGTTATGTTGACGAAAAACTATCGGTATATTATGAAGGACGGGACGGTTGACGTGTGTCGGGCATGTCACCGTCCGGGTGAGTCCATCAAACACATTATTTCTGGTTGTTCTCGTCTGGCTAACGGCGAGTACTTGCACAGGCACAACCAAGTAGCCAGGATTATTCACCAGCAACTTGCCTTGAAATATAAACTTGTGGAATCTGAGGTACCGTACTACAAGTATGTGCCCGACCCAGTTCTCGAGAAAGTCCATGTCACGTTGTACTGGGATCGGTCTATCATTACTGACAGGACTATTGTCACCAATAAGCCTGACATAGTAGTGATAGACCGATCAGCGCGCCGCGTAATGATAGTTGATGTTACCATCCCGCATGACGAGAACCTCGTGAAAGCTGAGAAAGAGAAACAAATAAAATATCTCGACTTGGCGCACGAGGTTGTCGACATGTGGAATGTGAACTCGGCTATCATTGTGCCGATCGTCGTGACGGCCAATGGCCTTATAGCCAAGAGCCTCGACGACCATCTTTCGAGGGTCTCCTTAGGCGGTTGGATCAAGGGCCTGATTCAGAAGGCAGTACTCCTCGATACGGCTCGCATTGTGAGGAGGTTCCTGTCTCTGGAGCCCTAACCACCGGTAGCTTGGACCCTGCTCCCGATACCGGCGGACCACTATTTTTTATATTTTTAAATGTTTTTTTAATATTGTTTTATATTAGAATATTTAAAAATGTATTTAATATGTATAAAAATAAATAAAGGAAATAATAATAATACCATAGGTACTTGAAAAAAGTAAACTAAATCGAACAATAATTAATAAAAAAAAAATGACAAACTGTAATGAAAATAAAATAAAATGGTGGTACTCGTATACTCATCGATGTAGAGTAAATATTAATCGTAATCATAAGTTATTAATTATCAACCTTATTCTATGCAATGTCATGCCAACCGAAACTAAAACATTCTTAAACGGTCGTTTGAGTCCCAAGACCATCGTTGAATAATCTGCAGCTCTTACATTCGTTTAAATAAACCTCTAACAATTGGTTATTAGTAAGGAAGGAAAGCAACGCGGGCTTCTGTTTACTCAAACAAAGAGACTTCAAAAAGTGATATAATGACTCCAAATTATCGTAACTCTCATAGAATAGTTCCGCACTATCACCTGGTCCCGGCTGGCAGAAACTAGATACTCACTGTTAATCAGCAGCTCCATTATTAGTATCCTAATATCTACGGCTATTGCCGCATTGATTGACGTGAGAAACTCTCATAGAACCTAATAATTTTTGATCCTAGACAAACCCCAAATTCAGCCTAAACTACCTTGTGTTTAGGCTTAATTTAACCTTAGGTACAATATTTGTTAATAGTTGGCGCCGCACAAGTCAGTGACGTCATTGTTTAAACCCCATTTCCAGTAGTTATTGCTCACCTGTAAATAGCAGTTTGTCTGTAAAACTCGTCCTACATGGACTGCTTTCGGTCAGAATTTAAGATATGTACACCTACGTACTTACATGCAGTAAGTCACACGTCATTGTTGACTACTTGTACTTGTGATGTTCAGTGTTCACCACCACATGAGCGGCAGCCTAGATGCCTGACAATGAAATATTTATATTATTATTTATTTATTTATGCCGCCCATGGGACTCTGACTTGACTTTACATGCCGTCAAGAAATATATCTAAGGCATGCTGGTTTTCTCACGGTGTTTTCCTTCACCTTTAATTAACCAATTATTATACAATACGCACATGAATCCGAAAAATCAGAGGTGCGTGCCTTGGGTTCGAACTCCAGACCTATGACTTGGCAGTCCAACGGTCACACCACTAGGCTATCACTGCTGTCTAGACACAGCAACTTTATCATAACGGTGTGTTTCCATTTTCGGATGGGAGACTAAACACCCATCAGTTGATATGGCGCCTCATGGAGTTGCAATCTGTTACATTTTCACCTCTCTATTTCATAGTCATTATTTCTTTCGATTTCTTTTAATCCGTTACCAGAATACCGGCAACAACAACAACAACATCGGCAACATTTCAATCATACTTAACATAACGTCACGCCTGTAATCCCCAAAGGGTTAGGCAGAGGTGAACCCACCCACCCACATTTCGCCAGTTATGTTTAAGTCCCATGTAACAGGAGGCGAGCCTAGCCATCAACCGGGCGCAGATGCAGACTCTGTGGTTGCTACTGAGGAATTCCAGATGGAAAAACCCAATAACAAAATCTTACTCATCATGAGCATCCTTCTGCCCTTGTCCCATGTTACTTGAGGTCGGCGTGACACGTTTTTTTCTTACTTATTCTTACTAATAACGCCTTTACTAAAACCATTAGAAAAAAATATTAATTATAAAAGTAAGAGGGATTCCTAAAATTAACTCAATACTTTATTGCATTCCATAATGTTAAATAAAACAGTTGGTATGTTAAAACATTGAATCAATTATGGACCCTGTCGGGCACAGCAAAGTTAAATTAATTGGTAATAGGAGAGAGGATGAAGGCGCTTTTTAAAAAGTTAAGAAATATACGTTAATATATATTATATATTACGTACAAATGAGAACAGCACGAGTACATAGGTACTTGTTGGCGAGTACATAAGTAAGCAAGATTAAAAGCAGCCCACTGCTTTCAGCGAGGGCCGCGGACCTAGCGATATTATAATCCAAAGAGCCCGCATTACCACCGCGGGAGGCACCACCCTCTCGCGCCCTCCCGCTCACTCCCACCGCTACAGGTGAGTCCATCCCGCTCGCACGCACTGCAAAAAGAAATCATTTATAGCAAGAAAGGTGTAGTATATCATTAACTTAAATAATTATGTAGGCGAACTCGCGGGGGTCTCGTAGTCAGCATCACCTCGCGCCGCGTTTACGTTCGCTTCGCCCCAATAGCCGCGGGGAGATGTAACGTTAACGCGCGCGTTTGACTTGTTGTAACGTTGCGTGGTAAGGTTGTGTGGATAGTTTCATGATTACAGTTTCGCATAATGGAGTGCGAAGTGAAGTGACTTCACGGCTTTCATCATTGGGGAAATATTCCGCGGCCGCGATATAAAACGCGAATTATTATTTTGTGTGGGTGTTCAGCCCTTCGTCTGCGGAAACACTTGAGCATTACATAATGCAACACGATAAGTACATGACAATTAAAATTAATGTACGCTTTTCATTACAAATGCTTCCCGTGAGCGCTTGACGCGTAAAATATTATGCAAATGAAGTAACTACAATAAGTACAGTAAAGCAATTTGTAATGAATAACAATATGCAATATTTTGTGACTTACAATATTGACTTGTGTTAATTTGAACAGTGAAATCAGGTTAGGTAGCAGCATCCTCGCGTACTCTGACAGATAGATCAGATAATAATCTGTTCTTCTTCTTTATCCTGTGGTTAGAGCCTACCCTGGTGTCAGAATGTTTATACCAATAGGCCTCTGACTAGGTTTGGCATGCCGTCGAGAAGCTACTGATAATTATACAAAACGCACATGAATCCGAAAAATCAGAGGTGCTTGGTTTGGGTTCGAACTCGAGACCTTTGACTTGGCAGTCCGACGGTCACACCACTAGGCTGTCACTGCTCAATTGGATAACCTGTTCAATTGGATGTTTTGAGATGAGATGCTGTATGACTAAGACACTTAAAAGTACTTCAGGGTTGATCCATGTCTTGTCCATAACATAAAGAAAGAAACGAATTGAAAATGGTGGCGGTAGAAACTGGCCAACCGATTTCAATGAAATTTATGAATATGTATGGTTGGTTTCAGCTTCAAAGATAGGATAGTTTTGGTTCGTTACTCGTGCAAAACCGGGGCGGGTCGCTAGCGTAGTAATAAAGATTGGTACCAAATAGAACACCAATCGATGATCATTCTCTCTCTTAGAGCACAACATCTATGTTGCCACTTAGTATAAGCAAACATCGCCTTTCATATAACTAGACAGAATTCTCAAAGGTCTCACCATTGCATGGTACATAGGGTACAATACCCCTTAACTAATGTCTCTGTTTACATAGAACTTGGTTCTAGAAGAATGTACATATGTTTCAGTCGCTTTTTATTAAAGGTAGATGGTGTGAAGGCGCGACTAGTTTGCCTCCGACCGACGTTGATCACAAAGGCATCAACTCATCCAGTGAGATGCATCGCAGTTATATTATGATCGCAAACAATAGTGTTGTTTCATTCGACGTTGACTAATTCTGTGGAATAGTAAAACCGTGAAAAAAATCTTATAAAGATAAACCTCTGAGCACTGATGGCTATTGAAAACAGACGTTTTCAATAGCCATCAGTGCTCAGAGGTTTATCTTTATAAGATTTTCTAAGCAATGATTCTTATTATACTTTCCATTAAGTATCATCAAGACTTTTATTTACATTTGTTGTAAGACAACTTAAACGCTCAGAACACATTCTTCACAGAGGCAAGTTTATAGTGAGTTTAGTACGAATTATGTGCTGAAATCCATCCAATGTCTGTCCGGGTGGTTTCCGATAATTATCATCCACAGCCTGGATTTACCATCTAGCCGACGGATGATCAACATTTATTTTGCCCAGTCCTTGGACGCCATTCAGCCACAGCTTTGCGCCGCCACGCCACGCCACCTGTCGTCACCACGCCTTGCTACCCAACTTCATTTGAGTTCCATAACGCGATTTCCTACCAGCTTTAAGCCAAGCGTGGGACGCTCCAGAGCTCTCTGTACAATTCTCAGCCTGTAGGCTTCATTAAGTATGGTCAAAAGACAAACTATTTATTTCAATTAGGCCATTCAAAGGTAATTTTGAACATCGAGAACGAACATAGAATTGAATCTGTAATGGGTTCATCCTAAGGCATTGACAATTATGAAAGTTCCTACATTGGCATACATTTGTACCTAAAGAAGTCATAAGTAATTTGTGCGACTGGGAAACTTACGACTGTGGTCACGACCTCAATAATAATAATTTCGCTGATAAGTATGCAAAAAATAGTAAAAATACTTTTTATAAAATATGTTAAAAAAAAAACCTGTCTGATCCGTGAAGGTATTATTAAGTATCGAGATTAGATTCTAAATTTGATACCCTTTTTGGAAAACAAGTTAAAAAAAATACTCCGATAAAAATTAAATTAAATGTACTAAAATGAGAAATTTACATTATGGCAACAGGCAACACAAGGGTGCAAGCGGCGACACTCCGGTCGCTTCTCGGGTAGTGACGTCATAAACAAACAAGTGACGATCAAACATACTAATCCTAAAGATTAGTTTGTGAGACGTTTAGCGATATGCTGGTATTTTGGGCACAAAATTTATGCGTTTTAAAATTCAATCGTATGTTTACTTTCATGAATATTTTAAGTTTCATGTCATTGGTATACCTATATGCCCCTTTCGAATCGGATAGGGTTTTTTAACATATTGTATAAGCATCATTTGGCAGTTCTAGTCTAGGCTACCAATTTAAAGAAATGAAAATCACTTTTCATAGAAAGAGGTATGTCTATTATTCTTGGGGCAGAGACAGAAGTCGTCCTCGACACTACAAACGTGTAAATGGTCGCTTTTATGTACGACCACGGTCAGTGGTTAGCTTAACAGTAGGACAAGAGAGCAAGAACAAGTTTGTAAGGTGGTGAATGGTGTGCGGTTGGAGAGCCGTGTAATACAATAAAACATGTTGACATGCAAGAAATACGTATTCAGTTACATATAATGTACAAGATATTTATTTAATCCTGAAAACTTCTAAAATATTGTGTACCTATCTACAGCAAAACGGTAGGACACCAAAATTGATATCTGACAAAAAAGGTATAAATAAGTAAATAAACGTTTAATTATAATAATAACAAGATAATACATTAGGAAATTTTACATATTTTTTATACGCAAACCCTGCGTAGGGAACTATAGCTGTTTTTGAATAGATGGCGCCAACGTCACCGTAAGACGTTATTAATGGAACGAAAATTTCGAGAACTGTGAGCAGGGTGCGATGGTCTAATTGGTTAAGACGTCCGGTGTACAGAAATCGGAAGGTCGCAGGTTCAAACCCTGCTCGCACTCGAATTTTTCTTTCCATATCAAAAACAGCAATACATTGGGATTTCTTCAGATTCTTACTTTTCTAAGTCTAGTTAATTCTTCCGTCTTGATTCCCAATTTTACTTCGTGGCAATCTGAAAAATAATAATTATAACAAGGTAGTATATCCCTTACTACGTAAATAGACGTAAGACTTCCTGGAAGAAATCTTCATACACGAGTACAGTACGCGAACGGCTCACGGGAATTAATCTAAAAACGCCCCCCCCCCCCCCCACTTTGGTCGGAGCGGAAGGGAGTGTCAGACTTGTACTGACTAAAACCCATCCATGTTTCTTCTATGCCCTTTGTGTTCCAGGGCCACGGTATCTCTTGCGAACAGTCCCGCAGCCCTGGCAGGCATCGGCCCATGCGGACCCCTACTTAGTTGCTGACATCCCTTTGAGGCGCGCGTGGAACACGAACGCGCCGTCGACACGGCCTGTCGTCATAAGACGGCCGGACGGCGAGCTAGCCCATAACTCGCCGTCCACAGGCCCGCGCCTACGGTGACGTGACCCCGTGACCCCCGACGCCCAGGGCGTCTCCCGCGGCGGCTGGGACGTGAGGTTCTTTCCCTCTCACGTCCCGCCACCTCCTTCACTAGCATGACTGCTTCGCAGAAGGAGGTGACGGCTTCCCATTCCCTCTCGCTTCGGACCATGGCTTGGACCAGGGCCGGACGCGAGAGATCGCCGCCGCCAATCGCCACTACGAGGACACGGCGGTGTTCCGCCCAAGCGGGGCAGACCTCCACGGTGTGCTCCACCGTGTCCTCCGGACGATCCTCGCAGTGGAAACACCCGGGCGTTTCCTCCCGCCTGATTCAAGGCAGGAACCTCCCGAAACAACCGTGTCCGGTGAGTACCTGCGTCAGACGGTAGGTGAGGGCGCCGTGGCGTCTCTCTAGTCACTCCTCAAAGAGGGGACTTATCGCCACTATGGTGGCGTGCCCTGCACGGGGTTGCGACAGTCGCTCTCTCCATGTCGCCATGAGATCACGCCGGAGGTCTGCTCGCTGAGCGACAATTTGCCGCGGCAGCGGAGTTTCCCCCAGACGTAGTGCCTCCGCGCGCCATTCGTGCAGGCTCGCGAGGACCAGGCGCTCCAGATCCCATGGTGGCAATCCGGCTAGGAGGCTAGCTGCCTCGCTGGAGATCGTGCGGTACCCCCGGATTAGCCTTATGGCTATCACCTTTTGGGGCGCGTTCAGGTAGTGTGCGGCTTGCCGCCTCAAAGAACGCGCCCACACCGGGGCCCCGTAAACGACCATGGACCGCACGACCCCCGCGTAAAACCTCCGGCAGGAGGTGTTTTTACCGCTCAGGTTGGGCAAGAGCCGCTTGAAGGAAGTGCTCCACGAAGTTCCACCGGCTGTCGAGGAGAACCGATCCCTGTGGAACACCGCACGACATCACTACTCACAGCTTATTATGATCTTGCTTCATCTGTGATAAGATACGGCATCATATTTTGTGGTAACTCTACAAATACCGGGAAACCGCGTTTAAAGCGCTAAAGCGCTGCACAAGTTCTACCCGACGTAAAATAGCTCTAGGCGCGATTTTTTTTTTATCTTCCATAATAGGTACAAAAAAAGGAGCTCGAGGCTAAATAATAACAGCCGCTAGGGTCGATCTTTAGGTTAAGCCGAGCTTCCCTAGGTTGGTCTGTGGATGGGTGACCGCCCATTACATACCGAGTTTCCTCCGTGCCTCGGAAAGCACGTTAAGCCGTTGGTCCCGGTTGTCATCAGTCGATCTTTGACAGTCGTTACAGGTAGTCAGTGGCCCAAAAAAGTCTGACAACCAGTGTTACCAAGGGGTATCGTATTACCTAGTACTAACTGGGTTGTGGAAGTCAGATAGGCAGTCGCTTCATGTAAAATACTGGTATTCAGCTGCATCCGGTTAGACTGGAAGCTGACCCCAACATAGTTGGGAAAAGGCTAGGCAGATGATGATGAATAGGTACAAAGAAAAATAATAATAAAAATTTGAATAAAATTATGAAACATCCTGTTAATGATGTTTACGTGTCAAACGGGAGAACAATACCAACCCAGGGTATTTTGGACGTCATGCGTCATAATAGTGAATAATATTTTAATTTTTATTGATTAAAATCTCATAATTACCTATTTTTTTTACGAATGTTTAGTATTCATTGGATACATGAAGTGGGCTGCCGTTGTAAGACGACTAAAAAGTCACGGTGTATATATAACTGCCTTATTTGTGAGATTAAATCCATATTTGTTTTCTTACCTATCTGATACTGTACAACATAATAGGCGAAATGACATGCTACTCGGGTGCAGAGCCAACACAGCTCTTATGCGGAAAGGCATATTCTGCACAGCCCCGCAAATTTATAATAAAATTAAACAATCAATTAGAGAGTTAGATTTGGCTGGATTTAAGTAGCAATTACTCTATATAAAACTGTCATCAGTAGGCTTAGCCAAGTTGACAATCTACAATCGTTAACGCTAGTAGAAAACTAATCAAATGTATGGGAATGACGTCATCTCAACGTTAAGTCACGTGGTCAAAACAAACGAATAGAAAATTCGTAGACAAGTTCATAAGTTATCAGATCGTGCAAAATGATAGGATGAAATGTAATCGTTTATACAATATTGATCGCTACATCCCATATAAATCGTAGCCAAGTTACAGTTTTGAAAAGCGCTAACGAAACGATGTCAAAGATTCTGAACGACCACTTAGCGATCGCAAAGACCCAAGAGTAAAAAATCGTATATAATATGATTCCGCTGTGTCGTGTATCACGTCATTGTTTATGTTTCAAACTTTTAAGTGCCCGAGCATGATGGATTTTCGAATAATACAGAAAAATATTTACGAAATAACTAATAATTTTCGTACCTTTCTATGAATTCCAATAAAACTGCGAACTGTTCTGGGCTTGCTCGAGATCTATATTCCATCCTATAAAAGTTATCACTTCACTTAAATGCAGGATCATATCATATTATTTCGAGTTTAAAATTACATTCCGCACTGTGATATAATAATAAACCAATTATAAGAAGAACTTGAACCTTATTTCGCTTACTTTTCTATCACTTAAAACAATTATTCCTTTCTTAAAAATTCAAAACAAAAGTTCAGCCCGCGCACAACGTAAACAACTGTGACTTTGACGTTAGTTAGACGTGGGTAATAAGAACGATCACCATAGACTAAAGTATAGGTTTTTTCTAAAGACATTGGAGAACAAGCGAGCGACTCAGTCGTGTCAAATTGGTTACCAACATAGCGTTTTCTCAAATCGCTTACGCCAAGGCTTTAACGATTTTAGAAAGAGATTCGATACGAAAAACGTTTGTAACGAATACTAAATTCAAATACAAATTATCACTTTCTACTAAACTAGTGCAATTTTGTTTAACTCTTCAATTCCCATGACTGTGTTATTAAAAAAGATGTAATTTCCCGAAAAACAGAATGTGCTTCGGGAAGTAACTGTGTCGCATAAGCAGGGACCCGGACGCCCGATGCCATCACTGCAGCCACTGTATGGAGGACACGCAGCGGCATAAGAGTGTGTCGCGAGATATGAGCCACGAAGTACCCTTGTTACAAAACTGGGAGGAGACTTATCGCTGTCGACCGTTGTCCGCTCTATGGCCGGGGGTGCAGAGTCCTCGGATGTGGTGATGTCCTTCTGCGAAACCGTTATGTCAATTTTATGGAAAGGCCGATGACGAGCCAAGCCCATTCCGTAGCAGACGCACCAGCTTTCAGCCCCTCTAAACAGGTCCAGGGGCGACGGATGGCCCGAATCCGTAGCCCCCGTCACACTGGACCCAAGAAAGTGGCGCGTAGTGTTCCACGCGCGCCTGTCTTAAGGTGCGTACAGACTATGTAACATATTATACATATAACTTGTGTTTTATAATACGTCCACATTATGTAACCTTGTTATTCAACATTGCAACATAAAACAATACTGTACAGAAGAATAACAATGCAATATAACAATGTTATATAACCATTGTCGTTTGTCGTTCTTCAGTGCTATCCACAATGTCGACAAAAACTGAAAAATGAAAAACCACAAAAACTGAACACGTCTACACCCGTCAAGGTCTACTTAAACACTGCCACCACCCCGCCACCCGCCGCTGCGCCCGCGCGTTTGAGTACACGTGACTAAGTTATATTACATTGTTATACATATCAATAACATGTATAACATGTTTTATAACATTCAGTGTCTACATTATCTGAAACATGTTATATAGCAATTTGTATAACGTGTTATGTTATATAGTCTATACGCACCTTTAGACTTCCACTCCTCCCCGGGACGAGGCCCGCAGGTCAGGCGGGCCGGCACTAGTCCGGGGCAGTGGAAGTCGCATCAGATCCCGTTGCCCCCCGACGCAAGTGTGCGAGAGAACACCGGTGTAGTTTTAGTCAGTACGAGGCTGACAGACCCCTCCGCTCTCCCCAGGGCGGAGGACATGCATTGAGGATTTCCACAACAATAAAAATAAGTTCGAAAACTAAAACCTGAGTACTGAAAAATCACGCTATAAAAAGTATGAAACAATAAAATATAAAATATTCTCGTCTGAAATTGTTATGTACCTACAAACCATTCAGTATTTATCGTCTATTATATAAACAACTTACACGCTTCTGAATTACAATATCAAGAAAGCGTCAATCAAGCGAGCCTTGAGACCACCCCTCCCCCCGCAACCCACCCCCTGTGTAATAACGAGATGCAATTGCTGATTGATTATAACACGTAACAGCAAGGCCGCAGACAAAGAAATAGCAAATTGTTATAGATACTCGCTTTTAATGATAGAGGCTACTATACGATATGCGATATGGAATATATATATACGATATTATGGGATATGCTGATGATATAACGATAATAATATACGGCACACATGAAAACACACTATGCAACCTTATGCAGCAAACCTTGAAGATGGTAGAGGACTGGTGCAAGGAATATAAACTAGCAGTGAACCCTACCAAAACCGAACTCGTCCTTTTCACAAAGAAAAGGAAATTGACAACCCTGCATTCACCACGTTTCTTTGGGACCACCCTAAACCTATCGACTGAAACCAAATACATGGGCATCTATATGGACAAACAGCTGAACTGGGCAAACACACCGATTACATCACCACAAAAGCCAGCATTGCCCTATGGCAATGCAAAAGACTGCTCGGCAAGAACTGGGGCCTAAACCCCAAAACCACCTACTGGTTATTCACCACAGTCATCCGACCAATCATCACATACGGCTGTTAAGTTTGGTGGCCCAGGACCAACCTGAGCACAGCCCAGAAGGATCTCGAAATGTTTGCCTGCGTAGTAATCACCGGCAGAATTAGAAAATCGCCCACTGCCGCATTACTAGTGATGCTGGAGTTACCCCCTCTACATCTCGTCGTAAGAGAGGAGACGGCCCTGGCGACTTTCAGGCTCGAAGTATCCTACCTTAAGTAAAGATTCCAGAATCAAACATACACGCATAAAAGAGAATGCAATCAAACAACAGCCCATGATGGCATCACCCAGCGACAAAACCCTGAAGAACCACTGCTTCCAAAAACACTACAACATAGAGCTCACAGCGGAGATGTGTGACTACTCAGGTCCAAAAGAGTTAAGAATCTACGCTGATGGATCAAAAACCGACGACGGAACAGGTGTTGGAGTCTTCTCCGACGACCTAAACATTAAAATATGCAAACCACTGGGAAAGCTCAACTCTGTCTATCAAGCTGAGTGTGTAATTATTATACAAGCGGCAGACGCCATAGAGGCAAGGGAATTTACAAATACCCATATTCGTATACTCACTAACCTGTGCCTCAGTTCTTCAATCCTTAAAGAGAAACCACATCACGTCGAGACTAATACTAGAATGCCACAATGCCCTAGAACGAGTAACGGTACTAAACCGCAACACGGTGACACTACAATGGATCAAAGGACACAGTGGATCACTTGGAAGCGATGCAGCCGATGAACTCACCAGAAGAGGATCCAGTACGAAAGCCTTCGTTCTCGAACCCATTGTGCCCATTCCTTTCAAGCAGCTAAGAAGTTGGTTAAAGGATCACACTCAAATAAAAGCGGAAAAATGTTGTACCTCGACACCAGGGTGTTGGCAATCCAAGGTATGCCATCCCTGGATAGGAGGCCGACCAAGCGCCTTCTGCGCCTGGACAGACATAGCCTGCGATTGGTGGTGGGGACCATCACTGGACACTAATCACTGAACAAACAGTTTCACACCCTAGGTATTACTGACAGTCCCTGTGCACAGCGTGCATGGAGGCGGAGAAAACGGTAGCGCACGTACGTGCACACTCGAGGAGTCGGCGTCACCAAGATCCGCGAGAAGAGTCTTGAAATACCAAGATCCCTTGCGGATGTCCTGAGAAGCCCGGGAAGTTTGATCTGCTTCTGGAGGGAGGTGGGTTGGTTGGAGTACCGGCCACCATGGCTGACACACAATGGACTATGTGCGGAAACCAAAACTCTTAACATAGATACTCGCTTATTTGATTTCCTCGAAAACACCGAAAGCTGACTGATAATTCGGAGTCTGCTGCTAGTCCGCAGTTTAACTAAAACTGTAACTCGATTTCGTAAAAACAAAACTACACTGTATACACAACAGTTCATATATATCATTTATGTATACTTACACAACAATTCGACAATCCTACGAATATTATAAATGAGATAGTTTGTGAGGATGGATGGATGGATACTGAACGGATCTGGCGGCTTCGCCCGCGTGTAGTTTGGGAATTTTCCACGGGATCGTTCTTACAGGATAAAAAGTATCCTATGTGTTTATTCAGGTTATAAACTATATATCTGTTTGCCAAATGTCATACAAACCCGTTCAGTAGTTTTCGCGTGAAATAGTTACAAACATCCATCCATCCTCACAAACTTTGGCATTAATATCGCACTAAAACAATTCGCAGCACTTTCCTACAACACTACTTGACTAAAAGGAGAGACAAGACTGCCTTGTTGGTCGAGTGGTTGAAAGCGCGACTGCTGAGCGTCGTGAGTTCGATTCCCGAGACGAGCAAAGTGTTGTTGGGATTTCTCATTAGTAGCTACCGCTACGGAGACTAGATTTGTGTCCCGTTGATGGCAATAGGCTCACTCCATATTACATGGGAATTAAAACATAACTGGCGAAATGTGGGTGTACTATTAGGTACACCTCTGCCCTACCCTTCAGGGATTACAGGCGTGATGTTATGTACCTTCGTCATGTTATGAGAAGGAAAGATATAGTTTGTAACACGCACTCAAAGATATAATTTGCAACACGCACTCAAAGATATAGCTTGTAACATGCACTCAAAGATTTATTTAATATTTAATTACAAGGGTTGTGTTAAGAACCAATTACAGTAATTAAAATTATAAAAATAAAAGAGACAATTATGACACATATTAAAATATACAAAATAACAATTTAAAGCAACATTTAAAGTGAAAACATAAATATAAGAAGGTTAACAACACTTTCATAAATTCCTCTCACAGTACTTCTGACAGACCAATAAACTCTTCGTCCATCCATCCGCAAACATACCATCTGTTGGATCAGAATCCAAGAGATCATAAAGCGCGGCCAGAGTGCGAGGAATTGGCGACTTAGCACGTGCAACAGTACGACATGGAGGCACGGCCAACAGCCTGTGCTCTCTGCTGCGACAGTAATTGTCTGGAACAAAGAAGCGCGCCAGCATATTAAGCAGATCAGGGGCGTCAATAGCACCACGGAGCGTCTTTCAGGCTATTGTGAGCTGATCTCGAGCTCGCCTTACCTCTAGCGAGTTATATCCGACACAACCCAGTAAGAATTTTGTCGGATAAAGGTAAGTATTGTAGCCGTCTTTCTGTTTATATAGGTTTTTGAACCTTTTCTAATAAAAGTGCGTAGGTACTTTTATGTGGATTCCACACGCAAGAGCTGGTTCCCAGCTTGCTACGTACGAGCGCATTAAATATTATTTTGACGGCATGAGCGGTCCAAAAATCACGGCAATTACGCAGAACAAAATGGCTATGGCTTATCTTCTGTTTTATTTTTTGTCAAGTGGGTACTCTAGCAATAAATTAAACACTTAGACTCTTATTTTATAGAAATTAGTAATTTTTTACATTGTTGCCTTTGCGTTACCGTGTCAACATTTCCTGTTCTTTTCTGCCATAGTGTGTGAATATTGTTTAATTTGAGTTTATAGTGTTCGTTTATTGTTTGTGACGGTGAAAAGTGCCACTCGATGCAACTGGTGCAGCTAGGGCAGTAGCTTTAGCTGACGCTGGGTACAATCAACGTCGCAACTCTCGTACACTCGGTGTACCTCGAACCACGGTACGGGATGCCGTCAGACGATTTCAGGAGTCAGGTTCACACACCCGCAGGCCAGGTCAAGGCCGACATCGATGCACTTCGATTCGAGATGACTGCTTCGTGGTCAGCAACGAGGTGTGAAATCGCTTTTACACCGATACTGAAGCTCGTACACGACTTTTTGATGTGAGAGATGTCAGTGTGAGTGAACGTACCATTAGAAGAAGACTGGCAGAAAGAAATCGGAGGGATTTTCGTCTAGTTCACGCCCCACAACCGCTCTCACAACACCGTAGAGCTAGACTTGCTTATGCGCGACAATATGCTAACTGGACTGTAGAGGATTGGAAGGACGTACTGTACTCAGATGAGAGCAGAATAGCCTTAAGAGGTCCAGATGGACATCAGCGTGTCTACAGGCGCCCAAATGTAAGGTTTGCTCCATGCGCTGTAACCGAAACAGTGGGTTAACAAGGAGGGTAACGCTTTGAAGAGGTATCTCTTACGAGGCTCGTACCGACCTTGTTGTGGTCGACAGAGGCAGTGTGAACGCTCAAAGATACGCGGAGGAAGTTATTCAAGACCATGTCATACCTTTCGCACCATTCATTGGTGACAACTTTAGATTAATGCAAGACAATGCACTTTGCCATACCGCAAGATCCGTCACTTAGTACCTTAATGAGGTCGGGATTCAAATTTTACCATGGCCGCCACGCAGTCCCTATCTTAACCCAATTGAGCACATTTGGGACAACCTCAAAAGACGTGTTCGAGTAAGAATACCAGCCCCTACGACCCTAGGAGAGCTTCAGACGACTGTGGTAGAGGAGTGGCACAATATCCCCCAATCGGATATCCAAGACATCATGAATGGATTGCCAAACTGGCTCCAAGAAGTCATAAGAGCCCGAGGTGGCAACGCCCATAATTTTTTTTTTTTTTCAATTGGACCCCTTACTCAAAATTAAAATTGTTAAATTTTCATCGTAGATTTTCACAAAATCGATTTTTGGTATCCATCTTTTAATAAACGACTTTTTTTTTTACCTTATAGGTAGCTTTCAATACCTGTCATAAAATGTGGTCTAAATTTGACGATTTCTGCAAATTGAAAGAAATACGGTACTAGATTTGCGGTTAATTGTGCCTGTGAGTGTAGTTTGTAACATGCACTCAGATATACAGTTTGTAACATGCACTCAATGATATAGTATGTAACATGCACTCAAAGATGTAGTTTGTAACACGAACTCAAAGATATAGTTTGTAACATGCACACCCTTTACAGCAAATTGTATGCGTTCCTCGGACCGCTATTCTAAAACAGACTAAATCCAAAAGCAACATCTATTCCTTAAATTATAGCAATTTAAAAAAAAAATGTAAGAAAGTTCTTAAACATGCAAAAGTATGTTCAAAGTACAATTTATGAACAAAGAAATTGTACTAAAGTAAGTATTGCTTGTATTCAAGTTATTTTATGTTTTTAACTGGCCATTGCCCGCGGCTACATTCGCATAAATTTAGAATTTGACAATCAATTCTAGTTAGTCTGCTTGTAATACTGTAATTCAATCATGATTCGGAAGAGACGTGTTGCCATCTATTATCATAAGAACGTTATTATTGTTTTCCACAGGAACAGTACTTTTTTTTCGGGATGATAGGTACCCTATGGCCTTTTCTGTACACCTGACAACGTATCTGCAAAATTTCAGAATGATTGGTTCAGTGGTTTAGGCGTGAAAAGGTAACAAATAAACTTATTTTCACATTTGTAATATTAGTTAGGAAAGGATATGTTAGCTAAGTTAAAGATACCTTTAATTTTACACTTTTTTTCACCAACAAGATGAATATCATATTTGAGTTAAATATATGTAGTTACTGTGATTATTTAATGAACTACTATTTACCTCCGCTTTAAACACAGGATTACCTAGTTCAGGCACAAACACATTTTTGAACTTGACATAGATTTTATCAAAACTCTATTTACTGTACGGTATGTTTGTTTAATAACATTAATATCACGTACAGTGCGCGTGCTAGCGCCTCTGGACTGTGGCCTCTGAGCTATTTCGGTTTTTCTCTGTTGGGTTAGTAAGGTCAGGTATGGAGGGCATGGTGCGGCTTACACTGGCCGAGTGTGCCGCGTCGGATGAGCTGCGCCGTGCCCTCGTTACAGAAGTAGGAGGCGACCTGTCGCTACCGACAGTTGTTCGTTCGATTGTCGGCAGCACAGATTCCTGGGAAGCGGTGATGTCCTCGAAACCGTCATGTCGCAAAAGGAAGCTGAGGAAAGGGAGAGCGAGATGACGAGCTCCAGCCGAAAAATGGAACTCTTCAACGAATTAGAATACGTTAACCGTGTTTTGAGTTATTTTAAGTTACAGATTTGGTCTGTCACCAAACACACTGTACGACAGCAGCGAAAACAAATCGAATTTATACCTAACGCTCTTGTGCATTTGTACCTTGCGATAGAGATAGTAGAACGTACGAGTAATAGTAAGAGTTAGAACAACTGAATACAGCGAACCAAAATTGTTTGATACTTTAAACGAAAGTCCTAAATATTGCGTTATAAATATTGCATTAATTGTAGACCTTTGTTGTAGCCGTGAAAAAAACTTTCGGGATGATATTTTTATTTTAAACGTCCGTATTTATAAATATTATGCTTAAAGCAGTTTTATTGATACTATGATGTTTCGCCTTTTCATACTTAAATAGCAGTGGAACGGTTAATGGTAACGTCAAGTTGTAATAACAAAAAAAAAGGCCACAGTGCGTGTCGGGCCACGAACAATGTAGGGTTCCGTAGTCTTACAACTTTAATTTAATCCACTTCCTACGGTCCGATTTGCCTCCGAACGATGATTTTTATTGTTATAATAATAAAAAACTTTCACTTGCAGTTGAAAAACCTGTGCTCCCATACAATATTTTTAGGAAAATAATATGTTATCTAATTACATTTTATAAGTTGGTCGACTATTACTCGTAAATTTGTAAAGCCTACTGCTGTGATAGTTTTCCTCAAAGTCAAAGTCAAAATTATTGATTTGGTGTAAATGTGATACAAAAAGTGGTAAAAATAACATGACACATTTCGCCATAAAAATTACATGCCAATATTAATAAACACAAACATTAAATTAGGTAGGTAACTAAATAAAGTATTAATTTATTTATAACAGCTTGGTTAGACTATTACTAAGATTAATTAACTAACACAAAACAAAATTTTGCTGTTAAACACTAAAAACGAATAATATGTATTAACATATTAAAGTATTTTTAACATACAACAAATTCTTAGCATAATCTATTTGTTTTGTTTATACTAAATTTTGTAATGATCATTTAAAATATGTTGACTTTTCAATTCATTTGAGTGCGTGTTGTGACTGTTTGTAATAATTTGGACCACAGAATTATATTGATAAACTGTATAATAACATTGTTAATATTTTATGCCTAGCAGCTTCTGAAAGTTGAGAAATAAATCATGTGCGAAATAGAAAACCCGTAATTGGGTGGAATAAGCACGTGAGTGATGCTCACAGGCAGGCCAGGCTAAAGTTTGAGCAGTGGGCGTCTTATGGCAGACCGCGCGAGGGTCGTGTTTGGATTGAAATGCAAACAAGTCGTAAAATTTTTAAGTCGCGCTTACGATGATGCCAGGACAATAGTGACCAAATTAAAATGGACATGTTGGCGTCGCATCATTCTAAGGGCGACTTCCGCGGTTTTTGGAAATCTACCGATAAACTCAATTGTAGGCCCGGCCTGCCGGTGAGTGTCAGCGGCGCTGCTGATGTCACACGGATTGCCGAGCTATTTAGGCAGCACTTCGCTGTTTCGTCACCATTGGGACCGTCACGGTTTACAGGCAGTGCAGGTTGTAGTAGTCAGGAGTTCGGTGTCCGGTTTACGGCAAAGGAGGTAAGACAAGTCATTATGTCTATGTCAAGGGGCAAGTCTCCAGGCCACGATGATTTAAGTATTGAACACTTTAAGCACGCTGGTCATCATCTGCCCAGAGTCTTAGCGATGTTCTACTCCTTGTGTATAGGACATTCGTATCTGCCTGAGCGGATGATGAAAACCGTGGTGGTGCCAATTATTAAGAATAAAACCGGTGATGTCAGCGATAAGCATAACTATAGGCCTATTTTATTGGCCACTGTTATTTCGAAAGTGCTTGACAGTTTGCTTAACACTCAGCTGGATAGGTACTTGAAATTACATGATAACCAGTTTGGTTTCAAAGCCGGTCACTCTACTGAAACAGCTATATTGTGTTTAAAGCAGACTGTCAAGTACTACACGGATAGAAGTACACCTGTCTTTGCTTGCTTCCTCGACTTATCAAAGGCATTTGATTTGGTTTGTTACGATCTGCTGTGGCAAAAGCTGCAGCAAGCGTCAGTGCCAGACGAACTGATCCGTGTCTTCCAATACTGGTACAATAATCAGGACAATGTTGTTCGATGGTCGGGGGCTTACTCCACCCCTTATAGGTTGGAGTGCGGCGTGAGGCAAGGGGGGCTAACCTCACCGAAGCTCTTCAACCTGTATGTTAATGCTTTGATAGAGAGGCTCAGCAGCACACATGTCGGTTGCCATATTGCGGATGTGTGCCTAAACAATATCAGTTACGCTGATGATATGGTGCTGTTGAGCGCCTCTGTCTGTGGTGTGTCAAGGCTGATTGGCATCTGTGAAAAGTATGCTGAAGAACATGGTTTGTTGTATAACACGAACAAGAGCGAGTGCATGGTCTTTCGGGCTAAGAGGAAGTGTCCAGGTTACTTACCGGCAGTTAAGCTCAACGGATGCCCACTTAATAGAGTAAATACTTTTAAATATCTTGGACTTTTATTAACCGCGGACCTGGAAGACGATGCAGACATTGAAAGGGAACGTAGGGCGCTGTCTGTTCGTGCAAATATGATAGACCGCAGATTTGCTCGGTGTTCGAGGGGCGTCAAAATAGCCCTATTTAGGGCATTTTGTACGTCCTTTTATACCGGTAGTCTGTGGCTGGATTACACGCAGAAACAGTACAGCGCTCTACGTGTCCAATACAATAACGCGTTCAGGATGCTTTTGGGGCTGCCTCGCTTTTGTAACGCGGCGGGAATGTTTGCCGAGGCGAGTGTGGATTGTTTCTACACAGTCATGCGCAAGCGGTGCACATCCCTGGTCCGAAGGGTGCGGGCCAGCCGCAACAGTATCCTGAGAGCGTTTGCTGAACGTTTCGACTGTCAGTACGTGAACCACTGCTGCATGGTTCACGTGCTGACTAATGTTAAGATATTGTTTTAATTTTGATTTTTAATTTTGATTTTGTTTTTTTTTAATTTTATTTTAATTTGATTGTTTTTAATTTTAATTTGGATTTTGTTTTAATTTAATTTTGATTATGTTTTAATTTTGGTTTTGATTTTAATTTAGTTTAATTGTACCTATGATCCAAAGTTGATTGAAATAAAGAAATAATAATAATAATAAACTAATTACCTATCGCAATCGTTTAGGTACCTACTGACAAATTTTATTATCAATGGCTCAGGACGACGCTGGACGTGAGCGCGCGGGCATGCCGCGTGTTGAGCACGTTTTTGTGCGAACCGCCAGGTAACATAAAAATCTTATAACTTTATGATTTTTCATGATACAGTTTTCAAATTTTGTACAATGATTATTTATATAAAAATACGTGTTTCGCATACTAAAACTAATGTTGGATACTACCACCTTGAATTTTTTCACACAACCATTTAGCTGATAGAGAGTCTAACAAAAATTAGCACTTTAAAGCTTAATATGTATTTCACAAACGAAGCCCTTAATCCAAAAAATATTTAAACAAACTCGCAATATTTTTGAAAGACCTATCCAACGACATCCCACACAATGGGGTTCGCGAGAAAAAATCCCCACGTTACGTGTACAGGAGGTACCCAAAAAAAATACCTTTCAAGATTTTGTTTTACCACTTTGTCGGCGTAACTAATCTGTATATTCATGCCTAATTACAGTTTTCTAGTACTTCGTAGTCTTTGAGCTGAGCTGCGGACAGACGGACGGACATAGCGAAACTATAAGGGTTCCTTGTTGACTACGGAACCCTAAAAATTGAGGGTGATATTTTGAATAAGAAAATCGTTCTTTTTTGTCTTTTCTTGGTACGGTTTGAATGATGTCCAGTGGTAACCTTTGGAACTACTGATCCGATTAAAAAAAAATTTCATGATCAAGAAGCTAAATTATCGCCGAGTGTCACAATTTTCAGAATCGTACCACACATCCAAACTCACAAACTGTACTTCTTTATAATATTCTAGTTTAGATCTACTCACATTATAAGTATCGTAACACCGCGCTCCGGTGAAACACTGTCACTATTGCAATATTTTGAAAAATAAGTTAAACACGTAATATAAATAAGATGCGTAACGAATATATTTACGCGTGAGGAGGTACGTCGTTGCGGTTTTGTCGCGAATCAAGCGGACATCAAATTTTCATAAAGCTCCTCTTGGAAAAATGCATTATTATAAAAATGACAGTGTTGAGCCGGTGGTGCGTTATGTACTCGTACTACTTAATCGATGCAAGTGAAACTGTTGATTCCCATGTTAGTTTTACAGTAGACATAGAATTACTACTTGTGGGGTATGGCAACCCTAACCGTAACGGGAGCGAAACCGCAGCTAAAAGATGATTCAATAGGAACCTGACCAATTAGCATGTCACGTTATTGCGGATTCAATCTCTTAGTATTATATACTTGCATGACATGTAGGGATGACTCATGAGATGACAATAGAGAAGTATAGAAGAAGGAGCATGCTGCACCGATGTCAAATAAGTTGGGAAAACGGCAAGAGCATAATGATGATGACAGGACATGTCATGTGTGAATACTATTAACTACATATTATTGTAATATATTTACTTATGGTGGAAGTGCCAGGGCAGCCCTCGAAATTCAAATTTTCTAAGGTGTTTTGCAATTTGCAGGTCAATTTCAGGCTATATGTGAAACAAAATATAATACGCGACCGTAACACGCATGTAGTTATAGAATTATTATCATTAAAATCATCAATACAACCCTCTTAGTTCACTTAACCCCATTTAATGACTATTTCATGAAAAAGTCATTCAATGGGATTATATGAATTTAGAGGGTTGTATTGATGAGTTTAATGACTATAACTCTGTAAAGCCATATTTGTTACGGTCGCGAATCATATAATAATCAATATACAACCTGACACTGACCTGCAAATTGCAAAAAACGTAAGAAAATTTAAATTTCGCGGGCTACCCTGACGCTTTAACCTTATGTAACGGTCATAGCTACACCGGCTTTTAGGCACTAATTAAAAACTTAAAGTCGGAATTGTTAACACTTGAGTAAACACTACACTATATAGGTACTTTCCGTTACACAGAGCTGTCAAAGTCAAACAAACGTCAAATTACCATAGACATCCAATCCAACACAACTTGATCATTGTCTTTGAATAAAAACTAACTTTTATTAACAGAAATAAATCTACAGATTTATTTAATTGTTATATATATCACACATAATATCTATTTACAAATTTAACAATACTAATAAATATTTACACTGTACAAAATATAATCATCCATTGTAATGTACTGGTCGCTAGTTAATCGAACGCGGCTTCGAACGCCTTCGGGCAGCCTCGACAATCTTCGGAGCATATGACTTGCTATAAAGCAATTTAGCATGTCATTGCGCGCCAGTACTTACCTATATATAAAAGTACTCTGTGCCAGTACTCCTTTCTGCTTCCTGACCAGTACACGTTAATTCTTATCCTAAAATCTAGACTAACGTTGGGACCTAAATCCCGCTAGTTGACACTCTGTCGTCTCCTTAGCCTATCGTCCGGGTAGACTAAATTATTCTTTGTCGCCCTATTTGTAACCGTAACCTAACTGTAAGTGTCGAGTAATTTATAATATACGGCCGCTGTTTCAATTACGTTACTCCATCACTTCACTTACCACATGAGAATAAACTTTTGAGTTTGAATACTTTCAATTTTAAAATCTCCAATTTGTTCGTTAAATAATACATAACAACCGGATGTCAATCGATCTTCGAGGTTAAGCAACGCTTGCCGAGGTCTGCCCCTGGATGACTAACTATCTATTACATTACGAGTTTCCTCAGTGCCGTAAGCGGTTAATTATATCCTACATGATTGAGTACCTAACTGTCCATACGTAACTAACTTCTAACAATTCCCAAAAGCCTTCATTTAATTAGTGAGATCTTAATAGCCCATCCTTTTTAAGCCACTTTTATTTTACAGCCTTTCATATATATCCTATATTATTTCTCTGACTTAACAGACTGTAAGGTATCCTGTATTTACAGAGGTGATGGCTTATTTACTTCGTCAATATTAACACTCAATGAGTCATTACTCTGTCACTCTGGCTTATGAGGCGGAAAATTGCCTCTCAACGAATTAACACATTGTTTAGTTGTGTTTGTTTACTAAAAAGAGAAAACAAATTGAGATTTTTTTTTTAATAATATGTTTCTCCGTTGCTCCACACTGCATCTGAGAATTTCAACTGTATCTGTACTGTATAGTGGCTAAATAAACACCGCGACATGACATCGTCGGCTCGAGCTTGTAGGGTAAGCAACGCTTGGCGAGCTCGGTCCGTGGGAGACCGTTCACTACTTACCGACACTACATTGAGCCACGGCAAGCACTCAGCAAGCGGATCAGAAATAAAAAAATAACGATTGCCAATGCGGACTGACTGCGCCAACCGTCACATGCCATGTACAGATCAAATAGCAGCCAGATCGGATTGAATAAATTGAGTTATGACATTATTAAACATCATGTCTGGAATGCCTGCAAGGGTAGGCAGAGGTGTACTAGTTGGAACCTGTGAAGTAGACCCTCATATTTCTAGTATGATGATGACAGGTACTGAGAAATCATGTTACCAACTTAATTTAT
The DNA here is from genome assembly GCA_910589295.1 of Noctua janthe. Lineage (NCBI taxonomy): Eukaryota > Metazoa > Arthropoda > Insecta > Lepidoptera > Noctuidae > Noctua > Noctua janthe. The sequence goes on along the minus strand of OU342565.1, from coordinate 359,211 downwards.
TTGTTACCCACCTGCAATAACGATTAATAAAAATATTCTTTTCTATTTTATTCGCGGCCTTACCCCTGGATCACGGAGCTTACTTACTAGTTTTAGGTGGTAGCTCCGATCTCCAAACACTTTATTAACTTATTGTGTAAGAAAACATCATGAGAAGACACACAGGGCCGCAAGGCGAGTACTGTTTAACTAAACATTAATTCAAGGCTGTCCTATGATTAATTAACTTACTCGACCTGAAACAGATACACTTTGTCGGATAAATATATTATGCCAGTCAGTAATAGCGAGAGCGACTGACCTGGGTACGTCTCCGAAAAGAACCTTAATTTTCAGCAGCAAAGGTGTTGTCCGTGGTTCAAGTAATTGCATCCACGGAGGTGCAGCCAAGTCAATAACAGACTATATTGATTAGAGCATCAGTGTTATAATCTGTATTTGAGTCTACTACCTAATTGTCGCAGGTAGGTCGAGTGAGCGTCGCTTCGTACAGTCGTGTTGTTCATTTGAAGTGTTCAAGTGCTGCTGGAGATTACTGTAACCTCTCACCAGCCGCTTATCTGCCCGAGTTCTAACAGGCTCATTTCTAGGACGTGGAGTAACGTGCAGTCGTGTATACCTACACGACTGCACGTTACTCCACGTCTCCACTCAATGACCAAACCTTTTCAACCTATGACAATGCCTATTGGGGTTTTGTCAATATATTTGTCAAGTCCTGGATATCTCTATTAGTCTACTACTCCTATTTGGTTCCATATTCGCCGGATTTCAAAAATTCCTTTACCATGAATGTGAATGCAGAAATAATAATAAAATATGTTTCACTGTGAATAATGATGTAATTTCCTCACAACAAAAATTCATGCAAATAGGCTCGTCGGTTCCTAAATGGAACTCGAAAGGACTACATTAGGCGCAAAATACTTGTCGCAGCCGTCGGAAGCACGGAGCGAGGCGGCGGCGGCGGTGCGGCAGCGGTGCGACGGCGCTGCGTGCGGGAATTATGCAATTTCATTTCAATTTGCGACCGCAAAGAGTTCACGAGGCCCCCGGGGAGGGGGAGAGGTGCGGGGAGCCCTCGGGGTGTACGGGAGGTGGCTATTAAGGCGGCTGCACACACGACGCGCCGCTTTTTTTTCGCCTCCCTTCGCGAGTCTCCGCGCGACATTACACCCTAACACCACTACTTAGAATCGAATCGGCCGCGAGGGCGTGTTGATTTAATTATTTCTCCATTATTTGATTCGCCACCTCTTTCAATATGGCGGCAAAAAATCACCGTGATGTGACGTGGGGAACGCACCAGCGCAAAACAACATGCAAGCCACCACACGGGGAGACGATTAATTAGCTAAATAGCAATTGTGGGTAAGTGGGTACACTTGGTGCTGTAGCACTCCATGCAGTGCATGCTGTAGCACTCCATGCGGGTGAGTCAGTGAATGTGTGGAGGCCACCTCGCTGTACTCTGTCAGACAGACACTTTACTAAGCATGACTGATTGATACCGATATGCTTATTTGCAATTCCCACGTATTGACGTACCACCACCGTTATTTATTAGTTGTGTCCAAACACAACTAATAAATAATCGTTCAAATCAAATATTATTGTTACAGAGTCTGGTTTTGTGTCCGGTTAGTGGCAATAAGCTCGCCCCCTGTTTAATGGAACTTAAACATCAATAATAGGTAAAATTTATGAAATGTGGGTGTACTATAGGGTATACCTCTGCCTGATTCTCCAGGAATCACAGGCGTCATGTTTAACATAACATGGCGCCTTCAAGCCTTCTAAAAGGCAATTATCTTAGGTAATCACCATCAATGGTATTTCTTTAACTGCGATGTTCCATATACATACATAAAGTCACAGCTTTTGCCATGGGGGTAAGCAGGAACACCACCACCACCAGGCCACCTGGTATTCCTTTTACTTCATCCTCGGTCAAACATCTCCCTCCCATAATGATATCGTTCTAAAGCACAGTTGCAGATGCTCTAACTACATCTACGTAAATGTAAGTTTGGAACCGTAAAGACTAATGTTAAATGTGGTACAATTTGCATAGTTTAACGAACTTACCTGTTATATCTATAAACATATATACAAACATGATAGTTAAGTAAGTTTGTGAATGTACTGTAGATGCCCATTCCAAAGCGTAGTTCTATATGGAGAAGAACTGGCAAGAAACACCAGGTGTCTGTAATGGTGTTTCTATTTTAAATCAGAATATCGTTAGAAAATCTTGGTTACATCATTGATCATTTATGTTGAAGTTGTACGTTATGTAAGAACGATATAGCAACTCACGAACTGCAGACCTCTAAACCTGAGATACGAGGTCTATAAGGGGCTCTCGATAGACGGACAGTCGCACAGCAAAGTGCTCCTACAAGGGTTCCGCTCTTTCCTATAATACAGATTTTATAAGTAAGTACCTACTACTTCTTTTTCAGTGTTGCATTTTTATTATTATTTATGATTAATTCTTAAGAACTGGGGTACGATGGATAAAAATACTGTTAAGTAATCATCACCGAAAGCGACGTTTTCGAACCGATACAAATATCAGATACAGTCGGAGTTCGAACATGGTGTCGAAATCGAAAAACTCAATATTTAATACTTGGTTGTACGAAAGGATCGTACGTGTAATTTCCGAATGAAGTTATTTATTTATTTAGATTTTACACACCCAAAACTGTACAAAGACAGGCCGCCTTAGGCATTCGTATCACTTAAATAAATTGGATTTCATGCACTTGGCTGTAATTTGACATATCTATATCACTTTTGTGATAGTGCAATAATGTAGCTCGTCATGGAGATCGTTTGAGGATGCCGACTGCCAGCCTAGGTAGCCATGTGGTTGTTGGGCTAGTTGGACACGGCGTGCCTGCTTAACTCATCCCAACCTACACTCCCGTCGCATGGCAGGTATGCTGGGAGGGATTTCGTTTGAAAAGGCAGTGCTTTGTGCTCTACTGTTTTTACACGACCGCCCAAAAAGCACAATTTACTCGTTTTTTGAGCATTCGTGTTATTTACTAAGACAGGTTTCGTTATCTATAAAAAAAAACAATTTTGACCGGTCTTGCCTTAATTAATAAAAAGTTGTGCGCTCCGTCGCATCGGCTCTTTAGCAGGCCCTACGAATGGTATCTCCTACATCTAAGAGAGTCACAGTGAGTGACAAGTTGACAACCATCAAGTAGGTGACACGCGCTCTACCGGAATGCGAATGTTAAAATGCAGTCATATTCACAATCAATATAATCCAAAGCACACGCTCTAAAACTTTCTTTTTCTTTGAGAAATAGTAATAGCACAATAGCAATTAGTACAATACGACATGAGATACCCAAAACATTGAGCTATAATCCTCTAATAGTTCCACTAAAACGTTGTATTGTCCCAATAAAAGGAAGTGACAGGCAGCGAACCATCAGCTAAACAAACGTTCTGGCACACACTGCGGAAGACGGGCGGGCGGGGCGAGGGGGTGTTTGGACAGCGGCACAATAGCGGCGGATACGAACGCGAAAACGAACTATTATAAGAGCGATAAAGGAACTTAGACATCTTTAAAAGCATTGAGTTGAGGTGTCGCGTCCCGGCGCGCCCCTAATGACGTAAATCGAGCCCGCACTCTTTTGTTTTGTTTCCGATAACCTCCGCAATCCGCTCCTTATTGGGTTACCGCCTTTAATCATTGACGCGAGCTCTGTAACCGAGCCGCCAGCCGGGCCCCTAACGACGAGCAATCAATACGCACCTCCACCGCCGCCAGAACACCGCGCTGACACGATTGTGTCATCAATACTCCTTTGATTCAACCAAATAAAAAAATTGTAATTGAATCCTACCCTGAAGATTGCACAATCTGGATGTCTTGCGTACTGAGGGGTCGTTTGAGAAGATAAATTAGTAAGGATGCTGCTTCCTATCGATGCGGTGTCTGATTACCGTATTGAGGTAAAGCAATTTGTTAATGGCGAAATGATTCATTTGAAAATTCATCAGTGAACTTAACCAAGAAAGGCGCAAATTCATAATAATCTTGCCACGAGAGCTAGGGCTCTACTTTATTTGAAATACTATAACCCAGATAGGTGCCTACTAAAGTAGGAATCTTCACGTCAACAAATCAATTAAGATCCGTCGACATGGGCACAGGGCCACCCTGTATGGTTACCCTGAATGAAAAAAGTATTGGGGGGTGTGCTATAACCAATCAGTTAAACACTATAACAGAAAGGTAATTAGGATTTACCTAAAGAAAACATAAAAAAGTAGCTCTCTGCCTTGAATATTATTATTATATTAGGTTTTCGTTTGCCCATTTAAACAAGGACTAACTTTGTTGACATAATATTGAGAAACTTATGTTGTAGAATGCGAGAGGCAGGGAGCGACAACCTTAGCATCCATGTCGAATTTGATGGGTTTTCTTTTGTCTATCTATACAAATAAATAAAATGGAAGTGTATCTTTGTAATTTCAAAAGAACAGGTTTTTACTGAATGCTTATGAAATTATATATACGCGATACGGTACTTATAACAAAAAATATTTTTTTTGTAATTTTTGTCTGTCTGTTTGTTGTTGACGGGACTTTTACTGGCAGATAGTTGGTGTTATAAGAAGTAAGTTGGGCTACTTTCATTTAAAAAAAAGGATTAGGGTTCCGTGCAAAAACGTGCGTGCATGTAGGTTGGTTTCGCCGTAGTTGTCCGAGATTTAACCCCCCCCCCCCCTCCTCTCCCACCTGCACGATCAGATCGTCTCGGTTCTAAGTTGAGAGGAAGATGGAGAAGGAGGAAGTTGAGAGGGTTGTATTCATGATGATAATGATTATAACTTTGTAAAGCCATATTTGTTACGGTCGACATACCAGCTGACACTAGGGTTGCCAACCGTACTCTAAAATAAAGTATTGTACTCTATATCATGTAGCCGTACAATCTCTATAATCTCTACCACTAATAGAGTATGCTAAAATACTCTTTTTTACACAATGTTTACTATACTAGCGCCAGTCATGTAATATTATGCAAACCCATTATCATAACCAAAAAAGTCGAAAAGCTTGTTGCTATAGTTGAAGGAGACTTTCATGAGCTTAAGAGACATATTGGCACTAGGTGGTTGTGAACTTGGCATTACTTCCTTGTATTGATACTATATTATTGAATTGGCATCCAATATGCAGTTATTTTAAAAGTCTTGATGAGGGTTGCCCTATGACAATTCAAAATCTGTAATGTTAAGATTGTGAGCATGGTTGACATTTACATAAATTTTGCCAGCCATATTTCAATATATATCACAAAGATATTAAATCTCTGGAAGATAACTCTGTCTTAATAATTATTGTAGATGTTTTTGGGGTAATGGAAAATTTAAAATCAGATTTACTGCAAAGACAGAAAGACAACTATTTTGGCTATACAACAACACAGAAATTAAAACCTATTGAACAATCATCACCTGAGTTGTTTAATAAAACTGTAGAGTCTATGTGTGTATTGGAGGTTTTGGGAACTCTTCACAATAAACACAGCTCTAACAAATATATAAGTTTAATACACTAAAATAACAATACAAGTTTAACACTGATTCGAGGCGCGATAACAAATTCATGCAGACCGATACGTTGGTAAGCGTGGACTGGCGTGGGCGACCGCGGGGCGCATCTCCCGTGCGGGGAGGAGGCGGCGGCGCGTCGAGCCGCAAGTCGCGCGGTTCGACAAACCTCGGCAATGTTCGGAACAGCCGAACTGCAGGCAGTGTAGGTAGCTATAGCCTACAAAACTAACACGAATTTTTCATTGTGTATTGACAAATGTTTGATTTATTTCCAAAAATGGTTTGATTTTAGTAGTGATAACTGGCTCTCTTCACTAAATAAAAATCTTTAAAAATCAATCTTTGAATTTAATCATTTAGAACAAATTATAGAAGGAAAACTTAATTTACGAAGACTAAACATACACATGGACAATTTATATTCAGAAGTTATAATTTTAAATGAACTCCAAGGAATTGATAACACAGATTTTACGCAAAAGTCCACTGCAGAAAAATGGCAATTTAGTAAAAAAAAATGTCCTGACGAATTTGTTTGTATAAAATAAAATATTAGCTACTAACTTCAGCATTTACTGAGAGTCTTTTCGGTCATGAATGTGAAGTGGCGGGAAGAGAGAAACAGAGCTTTATTGAAATTGATTAAAAATGAGCTTTTGATCTATATACATTTAGAGTTAGAATGTTTGGAGTCATACAATTCTTTTAATAATCATGAAATATTTCTATTTGCTGCAAAAGTACAAAAAAAAATCATTTTTAAAAATTTAAAAAGATCGGTTGAATCAGAGCTTGAGCTAGGTAAATTTTAATTTTAACGGGTTAGGATTTAAGCGGATGACATGAAAATTGCACCTTATCGTTTATTTAAGCTCGGCAAGAGAGTTTTAATTACTGCCAATTGAGACAATATAGATAGATCCTTAGCTGTAGGCAATGGTCGATCTGCTGCCGTGATCATGGTCTCTGAGATTTAGCATTTACTTATTTAAAAAAAATTAGCTATTCAATAAATTTTGACCGTGTAGTTATTGTACTTTTACAGCACACACAAAAAGCTGTCTTTTTTTATAACCGATGAGAAATTTCTATGTGGGAGGGCTCAGAATGATGTATTGAATACGTGGTAACCATTTTCGCGTCGGTGTCCAGTCCACCTCGTATACGTATCCCCCGTATACGACCACCGTAGAAAAGGGTTTTGTGGAAGGAAGAATCGACAAAATGACGCATCAACAACAGAAATCTGCCAGTTTGTCGATTCCTCCGTCGAAAAAACCCATTTCTACGGTGGTCATGTTACGCGTGCTGGAGAAGAGAGAGTATGCTACCCTGAAGAACACCAACAGTGAGATCACAACAATCAGAGTAACTCTCTTCTAAAAGTTTGTGAAGAAGTTACTATCAAAATAACAGTCAATCTTAGCAGGAGGCTTTACGAAGTTTCTTATACCCTCTGCTTTCTCCTTCTTTACTTGTTTGCTTGCTCACTGCTGAGAGTTGTAAATTCGTGATTTCTTAGCAAAACAGTAAAACACTTAATTTCTGAACGTGAATTGCCATTTTATTTTCGACCGAATGAAATAAAGTCTGTTCTATACGTCACTTGCCGACTGTCAGTTGTCATTCTCATTAGTGTCACTGTATGTCAAAATAATAACCTCATTTCTGAATACATTATTTTCTGCTAAGCTAATATTACTTCAAATATAAAGGTTTTTCAAAGAAAATGTTTAAATCTTTGGTTAGCAAGCTGAACCCAGCCCAGCTATCCCGCGGATTCCATACTACTGCATGTATGAATGAAGTACGCTTGCTGAGTCGCCTGAGAGTGGTCGATAACTCGGAGATCGGAAAACGAGCTATGGCCGAAGGCAAACCCCCTAAAGTTATCTGCGTCTATAACAAAAAACGTACGTAATCCTCAGATTTCATAAATAACTATACCAGCATTCAAAATTCTAGTTTCAACAAACAAAACAAAACCTTATTGTTCTACTCGGCTTGCAGCACATGAGACTTCAGCCTTGCTTCCGGTATCGCAATGCACCTAGTGCCCGGTTAGCAATGAATGTCCCTATGTGATATTGACGGCTTACCATTAGGTGGACCACTTGCTTGTGTCAGCCAAAAATATACAATACATAATGACTAGTGATCAGAAATTCGGAGGCATATTCACCTAAAGTACATTTTTTCCCGACAAAGGCTACTAAAAAGTTGTGGCTTATTATATTTTTTTTCCGATTTCAAGGGATTTCATAAAAATATACATATACTGATTGAATTTTTCAAGTGGGCATGGATGGCCAAATCTAACTATGAAGAATAGCGAAAAATACTCAAAGGAGCCTCAGGCCCGATTTTCATGAAAAATAAAACAGCATCATTGGATTTTTGAAAAATGAATATTCCTAGCCAGAAATCAAAATGTTGATTTTGAAAAAAATCCCACTGTATTATAACACCACTTGCTAGCGTCGCTATTAAGGATCAAATTCTGGGCAGTAATGACATATGGAAAACTAAAGGATTGAGTTAATTTTAGATAATATACATAACAGCTTGCAAACAATTAGTAGTAATCAACGAAACATCAAACAAAATCACTTGGCGCCAACTCACTTGTAAGTTTTAATTTCAATTGTTTTTCTTTTTTTTTCTTAAACTTTCGTCTTTAACCGCGAAGAGTTAGTAAAGATTTGAAATTAGGACATAATCTTGTAAAGATAATTGTGCTGCCGGAGTCATCAACCAAATTCATTAATTTAAAATATGAAAAACACAATATATAACCTTTTCTTAAATTTGCTGCACCTCATTACTTCCCAGAATTTTAACCCTATTAGTGACACTATCTAATGGTGTAATAATATGTGGGTGCAATGGGTTTGATTCTGGCCTTGAATATAGATTTTTCAAAAATCTAATGATGCAGTTTTAGTTTTCATCAAAATCGGGCTTGAGAATCCCTTGAGCCGTTTTAGCTTTTCCTCATAGTTTTGGATTTGGCCATCCACTTGAAAAATTCATTCTGTATAGTGTGTATATAATGTAATGTAGTATTCCCAAGAATAATAAATATTTCTATTGTTTAAAACAGTTAAATTAAAGCAATTTTTACATGTTTCCACAAAATTGCCTTTGTGTGAAAAATATGACTGGGCTTATAACAATGATTATTTTGATACTCAAACGCGCACTCCATACAAGTCAACAGTCAAACTTTAGATAAAAAATTCATCTGAATATCTGATCTCTAATTATCATCAGGCATGATAATACCCTAGCTTCGGAGATACCATCGCGCATTGTAAATGCTGCTGCATACTTTGGACGGCTTAATGATCGTGGCTGGAGATCCCATGATCTGAAGCTGCAGACAAAAATTAATGTTTACAAGGCTGTAATGATACCTGTCCTGTTATATGGTGCAGAGACATGGTGCCTCTACAAAGCAGATATTAAAAAACTCGACACTTTTCATCTACGATGTCTCAGATCGATCTTGAACATTACATGGCAAGACCTTGTCCCTATTACAGAGGTTTTGCGCCGTTCCGAAATGTATAGCATAGAGGCTCTACTTATGCAGCGGCAAGTCAGGTGGTATGGGCACATCCTTCGCATGGAGGACCACCGTTTACCCAAACTTGTTTTCTATTCTGAGTTAGCGAAAGGTAAACGGAAGCATGGTGGTCAACATCAAAATAAATGTATCTTTATCTTTATCATCTTCGCTATAAGGACGTGTTCAAAAGACATCTTAACGCTTGTGCTATACATCCTGCAGGTTGGGAGAGGCTAGCTTCACAAAGGTCATCTTGGCGCTCCACTATCGATAAGAATGTAAAATATTTCGAACAGAAGCGACTCGAAACAATTCAAGAAAAACGCCAAATACGTAAAGAAAGACCAAAGCCCTCGTATACCTATACCCTTAACTCTGCAGGCCAACTTTATTGCTCTAGTTGTGACCGGGTATTCAAAACAAAATTCGGTGTAGCAAGTCATACCCGGGCACATGACAGGAGTTAATTTTAATTTATTGAAGGGTCGCCGTTATCGAAATCGATAAGGAGGAGGACTATATATCACAAGTCCATAGAACAAGCAATTAGTTCCCCAGTAAAATTGAATTACTGACTGTGTAGTTTGCATACAAAATTGCTGATATTGTCATTTTGCTTATTTCAGATGTCGGCTATATAGGTGACAGAGTGTTAGTAGCTATCAAGGGTCAAAAGAAGAAAGGCATCTTAGTAGGCATGAAACAGAAACAAAACGTCAAAGTGCCCAAGTTTGACAGCAACAATGTAGTGCTCATAGATGACAACGGAACCCCGCTGGGCAACCGCATCCACGTACCCATCCCCACCATACTGCGGACCATCCTCAAGGAGAAGACGCACTCCAAGGGAGCAGACTACACCAAGCTATTAGCTATAGCAACAAGATTTGTGTAGTTACAGTAGTTGTACTTTATATATACAAATAGGTAGGTTATTGTAGATATAAATTGTTATTAAAATACCACTAATTATAAATTTTGTGTGATTTGTTAGCATTGCTAAAAATCAAAATGGCAGTAAGTAGAAGCCAAGGCAAGAATCTCACTATTCTGTTTCAATTCTAATTTGATAAATAATAACATAACATAGTTTAAAACTTGAAAGTAGTTTTGTAGTCAGTATCTTTTTAACCTTTTGACCGCCATTGTCACATATACGTGACAAGCAAGCGCGTGCCAAACGACACAAATATGTGACAAAATAGGTGAAATTGTGGCTAGGCGTGGAGGGCACGCGCGTGCTTTTATGCTCTGATGGTCAAAAGCTTAAATTGGCTTTACCATTGTTATTTATTGTGGCTATGTAGTACCTATTTTTTTGGTTGGCCTGTACTATCCCACTGCTGGGTAAAGGCCTCTCCCAACTTCTTCCAGAAACTCTTCCCGCCCCACCTTGGACCAGCTCTTGCGGTACGCGTCCAGGTCGTGCTGCCACTCCTTTCTATGCTGTGGTGACTGGCCCCGTGGTCATCATGCATGCAGCTGACTTGACCAGCCCAATTCTGGCTGACAGCTTTCTTGCCAACTTCCATTTTGCCCAATTTACGCAGGATACACATACGGCTGAGCCTCTTGTGCAGTATATCTCCCGCGCGTATGATAACACAATATAATCATTGTGAAAGGGGTTTGAATTAAATGGCCCGCCTAACTTCCGCCATTTAATTTTTTTTTCAATGTTGCGGCCAGGCATAAAACCTGAATCAATCGATACCTGGCATCAATACAAACTTGCTTTGTATAAGATAAAATCTTCAAAAGCGTCACGTTTCCGATATTTAAGCTATCAAAGGCTTCATAAAAACCGGCCAAGTATGTGTCGGGCCACGCACAATGTAGGGTTCCGTAGTTGCCCATCAACATATGCGGATTTGCCTCCGAACGATGATTTTTATGGCTTGTGTTTTTCTCAAAGAATGGCATATAGAGGAACGGACGATATGTTACATTTTAGTCAAAAAATAGTAAAAAAAACTTAATCTAATTTGCGTTAATCTACGACGTTGAACCTAGTCAATAAAAATGAAAATAACGCCTACTAGAAATGCACCTATTTTTACTACCCATAAATTCGAAATACTTGCCAGAATGGATAAATGCTCAACAAATTGTGTTTCATGAAGTATTGTAAAAAGGAAAATTCCTTTTTATTCTATGCTATAAAAATATATGCCTTTACAGTTAATTTCAGGCCAAATCTATACTAATATTATAAAGAGGAACGATTTTTTTGTTTGTTTGTTTGTACCGAATAAGCTCGAAACCACTGGACCGATTTTTTTACCATTTTTTCACCAATAGAAAATTAAATTATCAGGAAGTAACATAGGCTATAATTTATTTTCAAAAGCATTAGAGATCATTAAGCAAAATCGCAATAATGTAACCCAAAGTAGCAAAATGTTGCCAATAAAATTCATTATTATAGCGCACGCCAGCGCTGAGAAAACTATGGATGATACTTAAAAAATATGTAGTACATAATTAAAGTACTCATTATTACCTACAAAAAAGTTCCCGAGAGAATATATCTAACTATCATAGTTAAGTCACAATAGCAGATTTTGTTCTAAAATTTAATTAGATCGCCGGTAGAAACCAAAGTACATTCGTATCGTAGTATTAATTCTTATTCAAATAAAAATGTGCTCACAAGATAACTTTAAAAATCGACTGACCGGCTTTTTTTTAAAGTTATGATAGCGTAATCTAGATTAATCTACATGACACTACTTTGAAAATCTACATAGCCTATACTCTGTAGGGTGTGTGTTCGATCGTTTTCCATGCATACGGAAGGCAGTTGCAAGAGTTTACAGCAGCTATATCATGTTTGGCCTCATTTCATGCACCTTGATGAGAACATTAAACCTAACTAGAGTATGACTTTCACCGAAGGTCTGACAATGAAGACGGAAGGCAATTGCAAGAGGTCTTCAAGAGTTTACAGCATCTAAATCGTGTTTGTGCTCATTTCATGTACCTTGACGATAACTTTAGACCTGCCTAGAGTATGTCTGCCATCAAAGGTCTGACGATAGAGACTGCAGGCAGTTGCAAGAGGTCCTCAAGGGTTTACAGTATCTATATCGTGTTTGGGCTCATTTCATGCACCTTGATGACAACTTTAGACCTAGCTGGAGTATGACTGTCATCGACCTACGGTCTAACGATGGAAACGGAAGGCAGTTGCAAGAGGTCCTCAACAGTTTACAGCAGCAATATTGTTATTGGGCACATTTCATGCACCTTGATGAAAACTTTAGACCTAGCTGGAGAATGACTGTCATCGACCTACGGTCTAACGATGGAAACGGAAGGCAGTTGCAAGAGGTCCTCAACAGTTTACAGCAGCAATATTGTTATTGGGCACATTTCATGCACCTTGATGAAAACTTTAGACCTAGCTGGAGAATGACTGTCATCGACCTACGGTCTAACGATGGAAACGGAAGGCAGTTGCAAGAGGTCCTCAACAGTTTACAGCAGCAATATTGTTATTGGGCACATTTCATGCACCTTGATGAGAACTTTAGACCTAGCTGGAGAATGACTGTCATCGACCTACGGTCTAACGATGGAAACGGAAGGCAGTTGCAAGAGGTCCTCAACAGTTTACAGCAGCAATATTGTTATTGCGCACATTTCATGCACCTTGATGAAAACTTTAGACCTAGCTGGAGAATGACTGCCATCGAGTGCCTAAGGATGAAGACGTACGGCTGTCGAGGGAAGCGCTTATTTGGAAAAACACGAGTAGAATATTTTAGCGATTTATGCAAATATTTTCGAGAAATTAAATTGATATCTACTTGAATCTATACTAAGACTATAAAGCTGAAGAGTTTGTTTGTTTAGTTGGTTGAACGCGCTAATTTCAGGAACTACTGGTTCGAATTTAAAATTTATTTTTAGTGTTGGATAGCCCATTTATCGAAGATGGCTATAGGTTATATAACATCACGCTACAACCAATAGGAGCGGAGCATCTATGAAAAATGTTGCAAAAACAGGGAAAATTTATTCCTTTTGAGAGCTTCCTTGCACGTGCTGCGTAAATGTTTTAAGTTACGCAACAATCATGCATGACTGAACCGTTTCTCTTAAAAGTTCTAAAAAAAAGTCCGCGATAGCATCATCATTCTCTTGCCCTTATCCCAATTCATTTGGGGTCGGCGCAGCATGTCTTCTTCTTCCATACTTCTCTATTACTCGTCATCTCGCCAGACACCTCCTTTCTTGCCATATCATTCTTTACACAGTCCATCCATCGTTTCTTTGGTCTTCCTCTACTCATATACCCATTCACATTCATACTCAAAACTTTCCTCACAACATTTCCCTCATTCCTCCGCATCACATGCCCATACCACGACAACCGATTACCACACAACTTTTCAGTCACCGGCGCCACTTTCAAACTTCCTCTTATATACTCATTTCTTATTTTATCCATTCGCGTAACACCACACATTCCCTTCTCTTTCAAGGCCCACCACAACACATCCCGGTGATAGGGTACCTCCTATGGCCCCGGTGTGGGCGCGTTCTTTGAGGCGGCAAGCCGCCCACTACCTGAACGCGCCCCAAACGGTAATAGCCATAAGGCTAATCCGGGGGTACCGCACGATCTCCGGCGAAGCGGCTAGCCTCCTTGCCGGATTGCCGCCATGGGATCTGGAGGCGATAGTCCTCGCACGCCTGCACGAATGGCGCGCGGAGGCACTACGTCGGGAGGAAACTCCGCTGCCGCGGCAAATTGCCGCTCAGCGGACAGACCTCCGGCGTGATCTCATGGCGACATGGAGAGAGCGACTGTCGCAACCCCGTGCAGGGCACGCCACCATAGTGGCGATAAGTCCCCTCTTTGAGGAGTGGCTAGAGAGGCGCCACGGCGCCCTCACCTACCGCCTGACGCAGGTCCTCACCGGACACGGTTGTTTCGGGAGGTTCCTGCACCGAATCGGGCGGGAGGAAACGCCCGGGTGTTTCCACTGCGAGGATCGTCCGGAGGACACGGTGGAGCACACCGTGGAGGTTTGCCCCGCTTGGGCGGAGCACCGCCGTGTCCTCGTAGCGGCGATTGGCGGCGGCGATCTCTCGCGTCCGGCCTTGGTTCAAGCCATGGTCCGGAGCGAGAGGGAATGGGAAGCCGTCACCTCCTTCTGCGAAGCAGTCATGCTAGTGAAGGAGGTGGCGGGACGTGAGAGGGAAAGAACCTCACGTCCCAGTCGCCGCGGGAGACGCCCTGGGCGTTGGGGGTCACGTGGTGGCTCCCGGCCACCGTAGGCGCGGGCCTGTGGACGGCGAGTTATGGGCTAGCTCGCCGTCCGGCCGTCTTATGACGACAGGCCGTGTCGACGGCGCGTTCGTGTTCCACGTGCGCCTCAAAGAGATGTCAGCAAATAAGTAGGGGTCCGCAAGGACCGATGCCTGCCAGGGCTGCGGGACTGTTCGAAAGAGATACCGTGGCCCTGGAATACAAAGGGCAAAGAAGGAACATGGATGGGTTTTAGTCAGTACAAGTCTGACACTCCCTTCCGCTCCGCCCAGAGTGGGAATGACCCCCGTCATTTGATGATTTCCCATCCGGAAAAAAAAAAAAAAAAAAAAAAGGGTACCTCCTATCATACGCTTTCTCCAGATCAATGCAAGTCATGTGCAAGTTTTTGTGTGCACGTCTATACTTCTCGCACAATTGGCGGAGTGCAAAAGTGGCGTCCATTGTTCCTCGACCTGGCATAAACCCAAACTGATTTTGGGTAATCTCACTCTCCTCTCGCAATCTTTTCTCTATCACTTTCTCCCATACTTTCATACTATGTGAAGTCCGCGATAGCATATGTCTATCTTTTAAGGTTAACTCACTCTCTTATGTGACTTATCTGTGTATGTGACGCAGACGAAGTTGCGCGGGTCAGCTAATATTTTATATTAACGCTAAATAGATGTTACCAATATTTTATTTCACGACTTTCAAGTTAGTCATTTTTGCTGAGGCAAAAAAGCTAACGGTCGATCGTACGTTTTTTCCGAGGTTTTCCCTTTAAATGTATAATTTTTAGATTTTTCCCTGTACTTGTAGTATAAGACGATATTACTTGCCCAATTTCATGGAGCAATGGAGCTTCAAGGGACTATAGACCTGAGTATATGGTTTTAATTTCAACTCGATACTTCCACGCGTTCCCGAGATAAATGTCTTGACAGACAGACGGACAACGAAGTGATTCTATAAGGGTTCCGTTTTTTCCTTTTGAGGTACGGAACCCTAAAAATTTAATCAACAGAGCTTTTTTAGATTTAGCTGGCTGCTCTCTCTCTTTTCTCACCAATAGGGATATTCCTGGCTTCGGTGGTTCCACGTACTTCATCCTGATTGCTAAACCCACCAAATGTTTACAGATATACTGTTTCAAGAATGTAGGACAGTTATATCTACCGGTTAGCCAATCGTCACTGTTGGTGGTGTCATTATGGTGTCGTATGGTGTGGTTCCGTATGGTGTCGGACGTAAAAGAATAGCACCATCCCATATCTTCCCGTGGGTGTCGTAAGAGGCGACTAAGGGACTTACCAGAGAATGGGCAGCAGCGTTCTCTGTGTTTTTAACAACCGTACTGCGATCGCCAACCCGCCTGCCAAGCGTGGCGATTATGGCAAAACCCCCCCAATGATGAGCGCAACACAAAAATGGCCTCTAGTACCCGGCAGCCCGTCTTCCCTCGACTATGGTAGCGGTCGAGGTCGCGGCGTGGCAAGGGGTGCTAAGAATCTCCGGATGGGATCAGGCTGCCTATACCGACGATTTGACCTGGCAACATACTCGTATAACACGCGTACACTCCGGACCGACGAGAATATAACGGAACTCGAAGAGGAATTGAGCAAGCTGCGATGGAGTATTGTGGGATTATCTGAAGTCCCAAGAGAGGGGGAGGACACGATAATCCTGAAATCCGGCAACCTGCTCTATTTCCGAGAGGGTGACCAACAGTCCCAGGGTGGTGTTGGGTTTATCGTCCACAAGCCCCTCGTGAATAACGTGGTGAAGATCGAGAGTGTGTCGACCAGGGTGGCGTACCTTATACTCAGAATATTCTCAAGATATTCGCTGAAAATCATACAGATCTACGCCCCGACCTCGGCACACCCCGACGATGAACTGGAGACCATGTATGAGGATATTTCCAAAGCCTTGCATGGTTTCAAAACTCACTTCACCGTTGTCTTCAATGCGAAACTAGGCATACGAGACGGGGATGAGCTGCAGGTGGGGCAATTTGGGGTTGGACGTCGGAACCACCGGGGTCACCAACTGGCTAGTTTTATGGAGAAGGAGGGCCTCTATATGATTAACTCCTTCTTCAAAAAGCGTGAGCACAGGAAGTGGACCTGGCAGAGTCCCGATGGTGCAACTAAAAATGAGATTGACTTCATCATGTCAACCAAGAAGCAAATGTTCAATGATGTCTCTGTGATCAATTCGGTGAAAACCTGGAGCGATCACCGCATGGTAAGAGGCACATTGAACAATATCAAGCTTGAAAGGTCTCGACTGATGAAGTCTACGCTCCGTCCAGCACAGATCCAGATCCAAAACCCCGAGAGCTTTCAGCTTGAACTCCAGAATCGTTTCGAGTGCCTAGGAAGCTCGGTGGACGATTACAACGATGGGTTCGTGGAAACTGTCCATACGACTGGGTCTAAGTTCTTCAAGACACGTCGTGCACACAAGAACAAAAAATTCTCTGATCATACTCTCGAGCTCATGAAGGAGCCGCGTGAGATGATCCTGCAGTCTTCAGACGAGGCGTGGAAATACCGGCAGCTCAATAGACGGATCTCTAAATCCTTGAAGAGCGACCTCCGCCGCTTTAATACCGAGCGTATTAAAGACGCTATTGAGCGGAATAAAAGCTCCAAGGTATTTTCAAGAGATCTGGCTATTGGGCAGAGCCAGCTCACGAAACTGAAGACCGACGATGGCAGGATCGTATCCGCCAAACCGGAGCTGCTGAGGGAGATCGAGAGTTTTTATGGGCAGTTGTACACTTCAACCAGTAAACCCGTTGCAAATCTAGCTAACGACCCAAGAGCTAGACTGATCCGACACTATACCGAAGACATTCCGGATTTCAGCCTGTACGAGATTAGGATGGCTCTAAAACAGCTAAAAAACAACAAGGCACCGGGTGATGACGGAATTACAGCCGAACTCCTGAAGGCAGGTGGAAAACCGGTACTTAAGGCCCTTCAGAAGATGTTTGATTCCGTCATACTCGAGGGGAAAACGCCACAGGCGTGGTGGTACTCTTCTTCAAAAAGGGCGACAATGCCCGGCTGAAGAACTATAGGCCCATCTCACTTCTAAGCCATGTCTACAAGTTGTTTTCAAGAGTCATCACGAATCGTCTCGCGCGCAGGTTTGACGATTTTCAGCCCCCCGAACAAGCCGGATTCCGAAAAGGCTTTAGCACCGTAGACCACATACATACGCTGCGGCAGGTTATACAGAAGACCGAAGAGTATAACCTGCCTCTCTGTTTGGCGTTTGTGGACTACGAGAAAGCCTTCGATTCGATTGAGACTTGGGCTGTACTGCAGTCTCTCCAATGGTGCCAAATTGACTATCGGTACATCGAGGTGTTGAAGTGTTTGTACAAAAACGCCACCATGTCAGTCCGACTTCAGGACCAGACCTCGGAACCTATCCTTCTGCAGCGAGGTGTGAGACAGGGAGACGTCATATCTCCAAAACTGTTCACCGCTGCACTGGAGGATGTCTTCCAAGGTTCTGGACTGGAGAGGGCTAGGCATCAACGTCAATGGCGAGTACATCTCTCACCTTCGGTTTGCCGACGATATAGTGGTCATGGCTGAGACCATGGAGGACCTCAGTACTATGCTCGATGACCTCAGTAGAGCTTCCGGAAGAGTGGATCTTAAAATGAACATGGACAAAACCAAAGTCATGTTGAATGCCCATGTAACACCCACTCCTATCAAGATCGGAGACTCTACACTCGAAGTTGTAGACGATTATGTCTATCTGGGACAAACGATCAAGTTAGGTAGGTCTAACTTCGAGAAAGAGGTTAATCGTCGAATCCGACTCGGCTGGGCAGCGTTCGGGAAGTTGCGTGGTATCTTCTCGTCCAACTTACCGCAGTGTCTCAAGACGAAAGTCTATGACCAGTGTGTGTTGCCAGTCAGAAGGCTTAAAGTCACCCAAAGGGCAATGGAGAAGGCTATGCTCGGAGTTTCCTTGCGTGATCAAATCAGAAATGAGGAAATCCGTAAGAGAACCAAGGTTACCGACGTAGCCCGAAGAATAGCCAAACTTAAGTGGCAGTGGGCAGGGCATATTGCTCGCAGAACGGATGGCCGATGGGGCCGGAAAGTTCTGGAGTGGCGACCGCGAACTGGAAGACGTCGCGTTGGAAGGCCTCCCACTAGGTGGACCGATGACCTGGTAAAGGTTGCGGGGATCCGCTGTATGCGAGACGTACGCGATCGGTCAATGTGGCGACACTTGGGGGAGGCCTATGTCCAGCAGTGGACGTCTTTCGGCTGAAATGATAATGATGGTGGTGTCATTAGTTTCCATTCACTGAAAGACTGTTGCCTATAATCGTCGAAACTTTAAATAAAGGGAAACGACTGTAATTTTAGTTTGACAATAATATATTTTGGATTCAGGTTGGATAATTTGATTACACAAAAGCTATTTCGAACTGTAATTTTCGTTACTAATGTGACTATTTCAGGGAAACAAGATTTGGTGAGCATTTATCTATTTTGGTAAGCAAAAAGAATATAAAAACAACACGTATTATTATTCCGATTTTATTTTGGAACCTAAAACGTTCTTTTGGCACCTCGGTATAGAGCGGGTTTAATTGATATGAAGTTAATATTCTATTTTACTTGGTACTTAGTCTTATGGTCTAAAAATTATTTTGGTGAGCATTTAAATTGTAAGTCCCTGATTTTTATTGTAATAATAACAAACTTAAACTGAAACTTTCAGTAGCGCCATCAGGATGGAATTTGGTGTGGACAAATGTGCGGTCATGCATGTAAAGCGAGGGGAGATTGTGGAATCTGTGGGAACCCAGCTCTCGGATTCCATAAATCTTAGATCCCTCTCAGCAACTGAAACCTATAAGTATTTGGGTATGTCGGAAGCGCTGGGCATCAATGTTGCTGACATGAAGCAATCGTTGAAGGAGCGCTTCTTTGGCCGTCTGAAAAAAGTATTTAATAGTCTTTTATCAGGCGGCAATAAGGTGCGTGCCTTCAACGGTTGGGTCATGCCGGTTTTGATGTATTCTTTCGGCATACTCAAATGGACTCAGACAGAACTAGACGCCCTGGATAGGAGGGTCCGTACATTGTTGACGGCATATCGAATGCATCACCCGCGTTCTTCTGTTATGAGACTGTATATCCCGCGGAGGTGTGGGGGTCGAGGCTTTTTAAACGCTAAGACTCTCCACAATCGCGAGATATGCAGTCTCAGGGAATATTTCCTTGAAACCGACGTGGGGATGCATCGAGATGTGGTCGCGGTGGACAAGGGGCTCACCCCGCTCTCCTTGGCTAAAGAGAACTGGCGCAAACCTGTAGTGCTTGACACTAACGACCGCATGGAGGTATGGCAGAGTAAGGAGCTTCACGGACGCTTTTTCCGGGCCCTGCATGGGCCCGATGTAGACCTATCAGCGTCCGTAGCCTGGCTACGTTCCGGGGACCTCTTCGGAGAAACCGAAGGTTTTGTCTGTGCAATTATGGATGAAGTTATGATGACGAATAACTACCGGAGATTTATTGTGAAGGACGGTACGGTTGACATATGTCGGGCATGCCACCGTCCAGGCGAATCAATCCGTCACATTATCTCCGGGTGTTCTCGTCTGGCTAACGGAGAGTACTTGCATAGACACAACCTTGTAGCCAGGATTATCCATCAGCAACTTGCTCTAAAATACAACCTTGTGGAATCGGAAGTACCGTACTATAAGTATGTGCCCGACCCAGTTCTCGAAAATGGCAGTATCACATTGTACTGGGATCGATCCATCATCACTGACAGGACTATTGTAGCCAATAAACCTGATATAGTGGTGGTGGATCGGTCAGAGCGGCGCGCAATGATTGTAGACATAACGGTCCCGCATGATGAGAACCTCGTGAAAGCCGAGAAAGATAAGCAAATCAAGTATCTTGACTTGGCTCGCGAGGTTGTCGACATGTGGGATGTGGACTCTGTGCACATCCCACATGTGTGGATTGTGCCGATAGTTGTATCAGCCCATGGCTTAATTGCCAAGAGCCTCGACCAATACCTGAGGCTCTCGTTAGGCAGCTGGATCAAGGGTTTGATTCAGAAAGCGGTGCTCCTGGACACGGCTCGTATTGTTAGGAGGTTCCTCTCTCTGGAGCCCTGACCGCCGGTAGCTTGGACCCTGTTCCCGATACCGGTGGGCTACAATTGTTTATATTTTTAAATGTTTTTTTTTATATTGTTTTTAGTTTATGAAATATTTAAAAATGTAGAAGATTTGTATAAAAATAAATAAAGGAAATAACAAACTTACATTTCCAGTTGAAAAACCCTTGCTCCCATACCATTATGTTTGGCAAAATATGTTATCCAAGCACATTTTTATGTGTCGGCGTAACTAATCTAGGTACACATGCATGCCAAATTACAGCTTTCTTACAGCTTAGCTCAAAGACTTAGTACTCTAAGTCTTTGAGCTAAGCTGCCGACAGACAGACGGACATTACGAAACTTTAAGGGTTCCTTTCCTTGTTGACTACGGAACCCTATAAATCTTCCTTGCCCTTTGCAGCCTCCGTAGTTCATTTGTGTGAAGGGTTTGATTGGGGAAAGATGTTACATGTACTTAAGGGCTTAAGTACATGTAACTTGGGGTCGGCGAAACGTTTGTTTCCTCTAGGAAGAATCTCTGTCAACAGTCACGATATCATTGGGGAAATATAAAGAAAACAACAATATTCATTGAAATTTGAAAATTTAATAAAACTTATGTTCAGTTTCATTTAGAGTAGACTTAATTAGACACGCTACCTACTGATGGAGATGAGCAGACGAGTGACGACACGACATCAACATTTACAGGGTTACTCATATCTTCATCTTAGATAAGGTGTCAGCGCAGGCGCCGAGCGCTGACGACGCCGCGGCACGACGCAACACGCGGGTACTCAATGTTGTTCTTAGTTCAATGGACTATTTTATTAGTAGAGTCATTTGAATTGCTGCGAATTCTCGGAAGCTTGAAACATACGGAAGTAATTTGCGTCGCTTACATTAAATCTATACGTTACTGTATTAGTTCTATTCAGGACTTGGGGCAAAACGTCCGAGGTCGCGTGTCCCGCGGGCTGCGTAAAGCGCACCGCGGCGCCCACTATAAGGCTTTACAATTTATTGTTATATTGCTAATGTAACATTCAATCTGTTAAAGCTGTGGACGATACCTACGTACCTACTTGTCCGTACAATCACACAAATATAACCACTGTGAACAAGCCGACACGACGCCGGCCGCGCGGCTGTCCGCTCACTAACGCGTAGGTAACCATATCGTCTGTATAATAATGCACAACAGCTGTGACTAGATATTAAGATTCACGTGCGTTCACTGCTACTAAAGTATCGTGAGGTGCCGCCGACGACTCGGTAACATGTAAAACGATCAATTATCTAATTATAAACAACACACGACTATAAGAAGTAACTATGCTAAATCATTAAAATCTTCATGATAGATAAACTATGTATAATATGTTGTCTGAACAGACAGTCTCGAACGGGTTAACGAACAAACATTCCTACATACAATATATTACAAAACCGGTATATATTAACACAATAATACATAAATATTTGTACATTCACTGTTAGCGGGACCGAGCTAGGCTGGTAGTGGGGCTCTCGCCTGGAGGATACTGCGGCACACGGCGTCACTGGAGGGCCGTGAACACCTGCGGGGGAGGGGGGAGGGGGGAGGGCAGGGGAGGGGAGGCGGTACTACTGCACGTTCATTGCTCTCCACTCTTACATTTTACTCAAGTGTTGATACAGATACGTCTAAGCAGCTAATGTCGTAAAACTTTAATTGTATAAAATTCGGATAAGGCGATAAGATCGGTGTATATAGTATAGTACACGACGATGAGCCTCGTCCGCTGACACTGCTGGCGACAGATCTTGCTCTGGAACATTCCTGTCCACGCTGAAGTGACGTTCTCATTATTTCCCTACTAGCTCTAGAAACCTTTTACGCTGCTTCTGATTAAACGCACAAATACACATAATTTTGGTTGTAAAATATGTCGACACAAGTGTCAGTGGACAAAAGGCCTAAATAGTATAGTATGGTTCCAACATTAATAAAACCATAGAGTAGATAGATTAAATCTTAACGTTAAAACATATCTCTGCTGCGCGACGCGGAAGTGACGTCACTCCGCGCTGTTCTCTCACGACACACGGCTGTGTGTATTGGCACATACGTTGTTCGGACGTGGACAGAGCAACCACTGTCGAGTGGCGAGTTAGCTATACTTGCTATCATTTACAAACAGGTCAAGAATACTGGCTTTAGAATGAACTTTTATTAGGGTACTGTTCATTCTTAACAAGAGTCAGCAATAAAACTTGAAATAGAATCACTGTTGTATCTGCGACTGGTTGCTGGGTCTCACCGCCGGAGCACGTGTGACGTCACGTCCGGGCGCTCACTGGTGCTACGCGAAGCTACTTGATATGCCAGTGCAGCTCGCAACACGCCAGTCAAACGACTGCCTGTGAATCTACCCAAACTACCGTGTGATGAACTCGCAAACTCCGTCAAAATAAAATACTAAATAACAAAATAAACTAAAATTACTGCAACAAAATCTACAATAAAAAATCTACGTCCGATTCGACTACGATAAAGATCGTCTAATGATGTATAACTATAATAGTATAATGTATGTATATCTTAAAGTTAAATAGATTTTTTTAAACGTATTACGATAGATCTAGCGCAAGTCGGTCGTGCCACTGACGCCCCGCCCGCGACCTGATGCACTGTCTGCTGTCACACTGCCTCACTGCCGCACTGTCGGACTGTCACACAGTCTCACTGCCACAGTGCCTCTCGGACTGACTGACGTGTAGTAGGCAAAGCTGCAGATACTACGCTCACTACAACAGCGGGGGAGACTCATCGCGTCGTAATTACTACTGCGATACTAAAGGGTGCTATTCAGGATGGAATTTTTAACGCCACCTGGAGGGAAAGTACTCTAAATACTGGAGATAAAAAATTTTACTCAAAGGAAACATACCTTTATTTTTAAAAAGAAATAAATCTGCATTCAAAGATTTTCGAAAATTCGCTTGCCACACCCGGGAATAGAATAATACAATACAAAAAAAGGGTAAACTAACTAATTAGTTGCTCAAAATGAGCTCCATTTTGTTGGATACACAAATTTATTCTTAAAGAATTCATTTTCAGTAACTTTTAATAGCGAGTTGTGAATCCAACTAATTAGTTAGTTTACCCTTTTTTTGTTCTATTAAAATTAGTTAAGATTTCATGGTTTTCCTTTCATTTAATTGATCATGTTTGTTAGAGAGATTTGATCATTATGATTGACCCTATCGATTGATGCCATAAAAGTACAGGGTGTTATTTTTTTGGAATTTAGCTGGTTCGATTCCCGAGTGTGGTTAGCGAAAATCATTTAATGCAGATTTATTTCTTTTTAAAAATGATGGGAAAGTTTTCTTGGAGTAAAATTTTCTATCACCAGTATTTGGATTACTTTCCCTCCAGGTGGCGTTGTAAAATTCCACCCTGTTCCACCATGATCGGGCTTGCATGGCTCTGCACAGCCGGGTGACAACACCGAACATTCGGTTAAAAACCGCTCGACCGACCCAAACATGACTCAGCGATGTTACATGCCGAATGGATTTTGTCTATCGGCAGCCCAATACAACTTGAATATGCAACTGTTAAAATAAATGTGTAGCACCACTTACTCAATAAATATGTTTGATTAACAAAGAAATCTGTCGAAATTACGAACAAAATGAGCGAGTTGACTCCACTCGTTAAGTTATCACGCGATTGCCCTCTACATAACCCAGCAGATGTCAGTAACACAGGAATTAAAACAGTTCAAACAGTATTTATGGAAATACTAGCGACCCGCCCCGGCATCGCACAGGTGCAATCTATATATAAAGGGTGTAAATAGACCCTTAGCGAAGCCGAAAGGCACTTGTTCTCCCCGTCTTTGAGATCAATTTTTTGTTCTAGACCATACCTGGGAACCTTCTAGTTTCGGAAAATGCTGGTTGACGGCTTCGTGAAGGGTCTGTTTGCACCCTGTTTAAAGTAAGAAACTGACTGGCTGACTGATCGATCAACGCACAGCTGAAACCGCTGGGTCTAGAAGCACGAAATTTTGCACAAACGTTCCTTAAATGACGCAAGTACGCACAAAGACTTTTGGAAATTCATCCCCTAAGGGGATAAAACGAGGGTTGAAAGTTTGTATGAAACTTGGTCAATTTTGCGAACAAGTCGTGGCACGTAACAGCTAGTATATACATATAAACCTTCCTCTTGAATAACTCTATCGATTGCTCTATAAACTGCATTAAAATCCGTTGCGTAGTTTAATAGATCTAAGCGTGCAAACAGCGAGAGCGACTTTGTTTTATACTATGTACAAAGAAATATAAGGCGTACCTAAAATATAGGGCTCGTGTCGATTATTGAATAGGAAACTTTACAATAACATCTACTCTCGCGAGAACAGCGCCTATGTAGTGTCAAAGACGAGATCGCATGAACAGGCGACAGCGCGGTGATGCTAGGTCCGCTATCGCATGAACAGGCGACAGCGCGGTGATGCTAGGTCCGCTATCGCATGAACAGGCGACAGCGCGGTGATGCTAGGTCCGCTATCGCATGAACAGGCGACAGCGCGGTGATGCTAGGTCCGCTATCGCATGAACAGGCGACAGCGCGGTGATGCTAGGTCCGCTATCGCATCGCTTCTTATGGCAGGTGCCGCCGCGGCCGCGTGTGTCTTACGTACGATCGTTCAACGCAGTGACATTGTACAAGATGCGATGCGACGCTAGCGCCGCGCGCGGGCGGGGGGGGGGACCGACTCCCAATTTGAATAGTGTTCTAGCTAGAGCGGAGCGCGAGGGGAGGGGAGGTGGGGGAGGTGGAGACGCGAGCGGTGACGTCACGGCGCCTACACATCCACCACCATCTTCTTGTGGATGTCTGTGTTGCCCACCACGTTGCAGAACTCTTCGAAGGAGATCTTGCCGTCCTCATCCTTGTCCGCGAACAGGATGGTCTTGTCCACGATCTGCTGCAGCTGCGTGTCCTTCAAGTTGTTGCCCACCATCATCTTCAAGACCTGTAGTCACAGAAGACGCGCGTTAGACTAACGTTTAGTATCTATGATACATAAATAGATCATGTGCACTGTTTAATACCTATTTGCTACTATTTACTACCTATAATTAAATAATTGCTACTTTTGCGTTACAAAATATATCAAAGAAATAACTTGAAAGTGGTCAGCCAACCTGACGTCAGAATGGCTTACCACTTTCAAGTTCTCATTGTTTTAGAGTTGTATTAACCGCGTTGTTAATGTAAATATTTACTACCTGTTTGCTACCTTCACATATATTTTTACACAACTTTAAGAAGCTCCTATAAAAAGTAAACCCCTTCAAACACCTGTAAATCAATTATTTATGGCTTTTCTTCTCAGAATTAATTGTTAACAATGTTTTTGCAGGCGCATAGTGGCTTATGAATAACTTGTTTCTGTTTTATCCATAGTAAAGTTTTATTCGTCGTTTGAATTTGAAATAAACAGTGTACATATCTCGTTGGGTCCAACCATCCTGACGGTCACAAATCTTACTCACAGAATCATCGGAGCGGAGTCTTTCTACACAAAAGATTCAAGAAGGTTTGAACAAAGCTATTCTGGAAGCACCATTAATTAATTTAGAAGGCAGTCGATGTGACCGTACGTAGCTACTTATGCGCGATGTTTTAGGGTAAATAGATGTGTTACTCTCAAGGACCGAGTAATCATGATTAAAGGTGGTTAACCGTTTAGCCCGAATAATCGGTCCCTTAATGCCTTTAGGCCTATAACCAAGGGCGTCGCCAGCTTTGGAGGTACGGGGAGTGGGGGCAGAAAGATGAGAAAAAAAACTGATTTTCAAGGGTTAATTAATTCATTATTTACTGATGATGTAGCTAAAATTCTTTTAAGAATCTAAAAAGCAATCGCCACCTTAAAAACATTAGCAAATTGAATTGCTGACTTGGTCTTGCTGGATGGCTGACCAAGTCAAGTAGGCTGCAAGAGCGAGCTAAGCGTGGTCGAAATTTTTTTTACACACTGCCTTAGACAAGTTAGAATTAATTCGATCCTTCATACATCAGTTCCTTGGTGGGCTTTAGACAAAGCCAAGAGAAAGTAGTCTACAAGAGCGAGCGGAGCCAGCTCAAAAAATTTATAACTACCTTGGACAGGTTAAAATTGTTTCAATCTTTCATACAGGAGTTACATGAGCGATTTATAGACAAATATAAAATTCAAGAGAAAGAAGGTCGCAAGAGCGAGCGAAGCGTGCAAGAAAATGATTGCATCATACCTTGAATTAATACAGATTTGTAATTTCAGATCAAAATATCTTCATACTCCATTTTTTGCTACCTTATGTATGATATGATAGCCCATTAAGTCCTCGGAGTAAGGGACTCCTAATTTATTTCAGTCTCTGTCTATAGTGACAGATCATGCGAAAATCCAACAGGAGTGCCAATCCAGAGGCAGAAAAAAGGAGCCTCTGTGATGAAAGTTTTTTTCCCAGGGTGCAAAATGTGTAAGTTTGTAGAAGTAGTAAGATTACTCAGAGACTCATTTTTAGCCTTAAAAGATATGATAGCGAGAATGTGGTTCTACTATGCGCTGGAATTTATTTATATTAATGCACAATGTACAGGACCAATTTTACACGCTAAGCTTAAACTAGTGAGCACATGGCCCTGTTAGGGCGCAGCAAGATACTTAAAACTAATATTGCAGAGTATCTATTATTATTTATCTAATATGAGTTACATAGATCATTAGGAACTTTTACATTTAAACATTATATTAATTAACTTTATAAGTTTGAAAGTTCTAGTCTAGCATTTCATTTCATTTACTCAATAAAGCTATTACAATTTTGTCTGAATGTGTTATTAAAAAAAGTTTAAATTAGTTAAATAAACATATAAAAACACTAGCTGTTGCCCGCGACTTCGTTCGCGTGGAAATTTTGGTGTGTATGTGTGAGACCGCCTCGTTGGTCGAGTGGTCGCAGGCGTGACTACTAAGCATGGGGTCCTGGATCGATTGCCGGGTCGGGCAAAGTGTTAAAAAAACAAAATGTGTATTTCAATTACATAAAAGTTATCACACACATGATTTGCAGATCACCTTTTAAGCAAGGAGATGCTTGTGTTAGGGGGCGTCCATTAATTACGTGAGGCAACTTTGGCTTGACCCGCTTCCCTCCTTCTAATGTCACGGAGACTTATCAAAATGCGTAGTTTAGTATAAATACGGTAATCTGAGCTTGATTCCGTAGAATTCATTAAGAAAAATTTTTTAGACATACATCTTTACTTCACCCAGTTTTCTCGCAATTTTACAGTTTCTTGCGGGATAAAAAATTGCGTGATATTTGCCAAGACCCCCCTCTCTCCCTCGTGAGATTGGGTGGGATTCGGCTCGACGCCCCCTTAGGTGACTCCACTCTTCCACTTAACATTAAACAATGGTTGTATATGCAATTGAAAAAATACTATAAATAATAGTGTTATTGGGTTATTCCATCAGGAATTTCTCAGTAGCAGCCGCGGAATCTGGATTTGTGCCCGATTGATGGCAATAGGCTCACCCCCTATTACATGGGACTTCAACATAACTTGCGAAATGTGTGTGTACGATTAGGTAAAAAAATGAAGCACTTTCATAAAAACTTGCGAGACCCCTTAGACCTCCTTAATCCGGTCCTGTCGCAAAATCCGTTCTTAGCGAACTTCTACTAACTATTAATTACCACCATGCTAAATTTCAAGTTTGTAGGATAAAAAATGAAAGACTTTCAAACAAACTTGCGAGAGCCCATGGACCTCCTTAATCGGGCCCTGTCGCAAAATCCGTACTTAGCGGACGTCTACTAACTATAAACTACCTCCCTGCCAAATTTTAAGTTTGTAGCACAAAAAATGAAGGACTTACATATAAACTTGCGAGAGCCCTTAGACCTCGTTAATCCGGCCCTGTCGTAAAATCCGTTCTTAGAGGACGTCTACTAACTATAAACTACATCCCGGCCAAATTTCAAGTTTGTAGCACAAAAAATTAAGGACTTTCATACAAACTTGCGCGACCCCTTAGACCCCCTTAATCCGGCCCTGTAGCAAAATCCGTTCTTAGCGAACTTCTACTAACTATTAACTACCACCATGCTAAATTTCAAGTTTGTAGCATAAAAAATGAAAGACTTTCAAACAAACTTGCGAGAGCCCATGGACCTCCTTAATCGGGCCCTGTCGCAAAATCCGTACTTAGCGGACGTCTACTAACTATTAACTACCTCCCTGCCAAGTATCAAGTTTGTAGCACAAAAAATGAGGGACTTTCATACAAACTTGCGAGACCCCTTAGACCCCCTTAATCAGGCCCTGTCGCAAAATCCGTTCTTAGCGGACGTCTACTAACTATAAACTACCTCCCTGCCAAATTTCATCTTTATACGTCAAGCGGTTTTCTATATTTCGTGATTATATGTGAGTGAGTGACCTTTCGCTTTTATATATTTAGATTTAAAAATATAAAATAGTGGTCCGCCGGTATCGGGACCAGGGTCCAAGCAAAAGGTAGTTAGGGCTCCAGAGACAGGCTCCTCACAATGCGAGCCGTATCGAGTTCTGCCTTCTGAATCAGGCCCTTGATCCAACCGCCTAAGGAGAGCCTCGAAAGATGGCCGTCGAGGCTCTTGGCAATAAGGCCATTGGCCGTTACGACAATCGGCACAATGACAGCCGAATTCACATTCCACATGTCGAGAATCTCGTGTGCCAAGTCGAGATATTTTATTTGTTTCTCATTCTCAGCTTTCAAAAGGTTCTCGTCATGCGGGATGGTAACATCGACTATCATTACGCGGCGCGCTGATCGGTCTATCACCACTATGACAGGCTTACTGGCGACAATAGCCCTATCAGTAATGATACGACTGACCCCAGTACAACGTGACATGGTCTTTCTCGAGATCTGGGTCGGGCGAATACTTGTAGTACGGTACCTCAGATTCCACAAGTTTATATTTCAAAGCAAGTTGCTGGTGAATAATCCTGGCTACTAGTGGGGAAGGGTGAAAATTGCGTCAGGGGAAGCCGAAGAAAAAAAAATGAGAATTGACATTTTTTAGTTTTGTGTTCTGTTTATTTTGACCTCATTTTCGTTTTCAGCGACCCCAAAAACCACGAAAATGATACCCATGACAACAAAACAAAAAAAAAAGTAAAGCATAAAATGCAGAGGAAGTTTAATAAGAAAAATAAAAGTGATTTTATTCTAATCTAAATAAGTCTTAAAATTCCAGTGCGAGCAGGGTTTGAACCTGCGACCTTCCGATTCAGTACACCGGATGTCTTAACCAACTAGACCATCGCACCCCGCTCACAGATCCCGAAATTTGACATCCATCATTTGGTTAAGACATCCGGTGTACTGAATCGGAAGGTCGCAGGTTCAAACCCTGCTCGCACTGGAATTTTTCTTTCCATGTCAAAAACAGCTATGTTCCCAACGCAGGTTTTGCGTATAAAATATTAAAAATAAGTCTTAAAATGTAAATAAGTCAACAAAATAAAATAATCTAGTTAGTACCAAATACGATATCGACCATTACTCATTCTATATCGTTCGGGGAGATAGAGTGAGTACATACATAATTTCTTTTTCTGCCCCTGTCGTATTAACTCGATAATCTTCGACTTACCGGGCTGCCTACAAAATGGTACTGCCAGTCGCGAAGTCACGTGTGCGCGTCCATACGATTTTAGTTCTGAATTCTGACACCCTAGCACCGGCTTATTTGGCGCCACCTGTTGCTTTATTTGTTGACGTGAAAAATGTTGTCATTTTTTAAATGTTTTATGGCTGTATTGTGATGTAGTACCCACATATATGTATGTAAAATACTATTTGACCACAGTAGACACCTATACACTACGTAGAGTGCCTTGTTCCCGAAGGGAAGCCGGCAGGAACCTCTGCATCTTATGTGCCTTCGGCCCTACTTGTTTGTGCCCGTGCAAGTACTCGCCGTTAGCCAGACGAGAACAACCGGAATATTTATGTCTGATGGACTCACCCGGACGGTGGCAAGCCCGACACACGTCAACCGTCCCGTCCTTTATAATATAAAGGGTGTAACAAGACCCTCAACGAAGCCGTAAGGCACTTGTTCTCCGTGCGGTGTTCCACAGGGATCGGTTCTGGGACCGGCCCTGTGAAACATCGGTTACGACTGGGTGCTGCGCGCCGACCTCCCTACCGGCGTCAGCGTAGTTTGCTACGCTGACGACACGCTGGTACTGGCACAAGGGAGGTCGCACGAGGCGGCGGCCGAAAACATGACACGCGGGGTTGCGATAGTCGTGGAGAGGATCCGGCAATTGGGTTTCGAGGTGGCATTGCACAAGTCCGAGGCCATGTGTTTTCATGGGCCTCGGAATGCGCCACCGTCGGGATCCCTACTGACGGCAGAAGGGGTTTCCATCGGCGTCGGGTCGACGTTGACTAGGACTCGTCCTCGACAGCCGGTGGAACTTCGTGGAGCACTTCCGACGTTTGGCTCCCAAACTGGAACGGACAGGGGCTGCCTTCAAGCGGCTCTTGCCCAACCTGAGGGGTCCAAACGCCTCCTGCCGGAGGCTATACGCGGGGGTCGTGCGGTCCATGGCCCTTTACGGGGCCCCGGTGTGGGCGCGTTCTTTGAGGCGGCAAGCCGCCCACTACCTGAACGCGCCCCAAAAGGTGATAGCCATAAGGCTAATCCGGGGGTACCGCACGATCTCCGGCGAGGCGGCTAGCCTCCTTGCCGGATTGCCGCCATGGGATCTGGAGGCGATAGTCCTCGCGCGCCTGCATGAATGGCGCGCGGAGGCACTACGTCGGGGGGAAACTCCGCTGCCGCGGCAAATTGCCGCTCAGCGGACAGACCTCCGGCGTGATCTCATGGCGACATGGAGAGAGCGACTGTTGCAACCCCGTACAGGGCACGCTACCATAGTGGCGATAAGTCCCCTCTTTGAGGAGTGGCTAGAGAGGCGCCACGGCGCCCTCACCTACCGCCTGACGCAGATCCTCACCTGACACGGTTGTTTCGGGAGGTTCCTGCACCGAATCGGGCGGGAGGAAACGCCCGGGTGTTTCCACTGCGAGGATCGTCCGGAGGACACGGTGGAGCACACCGTAGAGGTCTGCCCCGCTTGGGCGGAGCACCGCCGTGTCCTTGTAGCGGCGATTGGCGGCGGCGATCTCTCGCGTCCGGCCCTGGTTCAAGCCATGGTCCGGAGCGAGAGGGAATGGGAAGCCGTCACCACCTTCTGTGAAGCAGTCATGCTAGTGAAGGAGGTGGCGGGACGTGAGAGGGAAAGAACCTCACGTCCCAGCCGCCGCGGGAGACGCCCTGGGCGTCGGGGGTCACGTGGTGGCTCCCGGCCACCGTAGGCGCGGGCCTGTGGACGGCGAGTTATGGGCTAGCTCGCCGTCCGGCCGTCTTATGACGACAGGCCGTGTCGACGGCGCGTTCGCGTTCCACGCGCGCCTCAAAGAGATGTCAGCAACCGAGTAGGGGTCCGCATGGGCCGATGCCTGCCAGAGCTGCGGGACTGTTCGAAAGAGACACCGTGGCCCTGGAACACAAAGGGCAAAGAAGGAGCATGGATGGGTTTTAGTCAGTACAAGTCTGACACTCCCTTCCGCTCCGCCCAGAGTGGGGGGGGTCATTTGATGATTTCCCAACCAAAAAAAAAAAAAAAAAAAAAAAGGCACCTGTTCTCCCCGTCATTGCGAACTCAGTAAACGTGCAAAGAGTTTTTAAAGGACAAAAAAAATGCATCCGGGCAATGTGTGGAGCCCACTTTTTAGATAGCTGTAAACCGTTATTTCAAAAGCTTAAAATACTGTCTTTACCATGTCTTTATATTTTTGAAGTATGCATTTTTGTAAAAAAAAATTTAATTCATTCGAAAAAAGCAGTTACAAAAAAAATAGTAGAACACGGCACAATGCCAAATTAAAATTACCCCAAATAAAATAAATGCCATTTAAAAGAAATACTTACTGAATGGCAATTATTATTTATAAACATTTGCCAAATAGTATTCAAAATTTGCCATCACCGTTGTTCAAAAGGTTATTGTCCCGACTGCTATAAGAAAAAAACTATTACAGTGTTCAAGAATACTTAGAGGATAAGTCGTTACTGACAAGTGTAGTAAAATAACCTTAAGTCTATCACATGAAAATTACATAGTCATTATTAATTATTTCGTTTATTAATTTTTCTTACTTTGACATTTTTTTTTAAATATTTTTATCAACAAACATTATTATTATTAATTTCCTTTATTTATTTTATACAAATCTTCTACATTTTTAAATATTTCTTAAACTAAAAACAATATAAAAAAACATTTAAAAATATAAAAAATTGTAGCCCACCGGTATCGGGAACAGGGTCCGAAATACCGGTGGTCAGGGCTCTTGAGAGAGGAACCTCCTAACAATACGCGCCGTGTCCAGAAGTACTGCTTTCTGAATCAAGCCCTTGATCCAGCTGCCAAGCGAGAGCCTCATCAGATGTTTGTCGAGGCTATTGGCTATTAAGCCATTGGCCGACACGACTATCGGCACAATGACTGCTGTACTCACGTCCCACATGTCGACAACCTCGCGAGCCAGATCTAGATATTTGAATTGTTTATCTTTCTCTGCTTGCGCGACGCTCCAATCGATCTATCACCACAATGTCAGGTTTATTGGCAACAATAGTCCTGTCAGTGATGATAGATCGATCCCAATACAACGTGATATTACCATTATCGAGAACTGGGTCGGGCGCATACTTATAGTATGGTACTTCTGATTCCACAAGGTTGTACTTCAAAGCAAGTTGCTGGTGGATAATCCTGGCAACGAGGTTGTGTCTATGCAAGTACTCTCCGTTAGCCAGACGAGAACACCCAGAAATAATGTGTCGGATCGATTCTCCCGGACGGTGGCATGCCCGACATATGTCAACCGTGCCATCCTTCACAATGTATTTCCGGTAGTTATTCGTCATCATAACTTCGTCCATTATTGCACAGACAAAACCTTTGGTTTCCCCGAATAGGTCACCGAAGCGCAGCCAAGATACGGACGCTAAGAAGTCTACATCGGGTCCATGTAGGGCCCGGTAAAAGCGTCCGTGAAGCTCCTTGCCCTGCCATACCTCCTTGCGATCATTAGTGTCTAATACTCTAGGTTTGCGCCAGTTCCCGTTAGCCAGAGAGAGCGGGGTGAGGCCCTTGTCCACTGAGACCACATCTCGGTGCATCCCCTCGTCGACTTCTAGGAAGTATTCCCTGAGGCTGCATACCTCACGGTTGTGCAGGGTCTTAGCATTTAAGAAGCCACGACCCCCGCACTTCATCACCGACGACCGCGGGTGATGCATTGGATTTGCGGTCAGCAGTGTGCGGACCCTCCTATCCAGGGCATCAAGTTCCGTCTGAGTCCATTTGAGTATGCCGAAAGAATACATCAAAACCGGCATGACCCAACCATTGAAGGCGCGCACCTTGTTTCCACCTGACAAAAGACTGCTTAGTACTTTATTCAGGCGGCCAAAGAAGCGGTCCCTCAATGGTTGTTTCATGTCGGCAGTATTGATACCTAATGCTTCCGACATACCCAAATACTTGTAGGTTTCTGTTGAGGAGAGGGATCTAAGGTGTATGGAATCCGAGAGTTGAGTTCCCACGGATTCCATAATCTCCCCTCGCTTCACATGCGTGACTGCACATTTGTCCACACCAAATTCCATCCTGATGGCGCTACTGAAAGTTTCCGTTACCTTCAGTAGCTTCATCAGTTGCAAGTTGTTGGGGGCAAAGAGTTTCAGATCATCCATGTAAAGAAGGTGAGGTATGACCTGACCACCTCTCCTCAACCGATAGCCTAGACCTGAACCCTCCAACAGTGTGCTGAGAGGGTTC
Organism: Noctua janthe; assembly: GCA_910589295.1. Classification (NCBI taxonomy): domain Eukaryota; kingdom Metazoa; phylum Arthropoda; class Insecta; order Lepidoptera; family Noctuidae; genus Noctua; species Noctua janthe. The sequence goes on along the minus strand of OU342565.1, from coordinate 324,624 downwards.
AAGGCTAAACAAAACCACAATGGACTCAGACTATCACCCTGGAATATACCGCGCTCAATCTTTATCGGTTCGCTGTTCCCCTGGATCTGTCGACATCCTGGATAACGAAGGACCGTTCTCCAGTGCCCCATACATGACATCAGGAAGGTACGCAGAGTTGCATCAACTTTATACAACTGCAGCACCTTCATGAGCCATGTATGAGGCACAGAATCATAGGCCTTCTTGTAATCTATTCAACATGTAGACAGATCCCGGGATCTCGGGAGCGGCGGACCTGTTGGCTAATGGCCATATCAATAAGGAGCAGCTCCTTAGTACCGCGGGACCCATTCCGACATCCATACTGAGAGGCAGACATGATAGAATTACTATCAATATGATGGTTGATTTTAGCTCTCAAAACGGATGTAAGAACTTTATAGACCGTTGGTAAACAAGTGATTGGTCTATAATTTTTGGGCTCCGCAGTACTACCTCATTTATGGAGCAGGTGGGTAATTCCTGTCGTCAAGAACTGGGGCAGCGACCCTGACTCTAAGGCTTACTGAAACTGGGATGCCAAGCGAACGTGTGATCTCTGGAACCATTTAATCCAGAAGTTGTGCAGTCCATACGGCCCTGGAGATTTCCAGTTAGGCAACGGACGGACTGCACGAGCTACATCTTGGGGGCTGATGATGATTGCCCCCATTTCAGGTACCGGATCACACGCTCGTTCAACCTCCCGGGTCCAATCACCCTCAGTGTGACTGACAGGCACCGACCAGATGTTGCGCCAGAACGAACACATGGCGTCATCATCCGGTAGACGCGTGTCAGTCACACCTTGGTCCGGTCGTTCCCAAGCCCTATATACCCACCTTTCATCACTTTGGAATGTGCGATTCTGAGTGTAACGCTCCACTCGCCGCTTGTACCGACGAATACGGCTTGCCCATGCACAGATCTTCTGCTTCAGGAAGTCGATACGCTCTGTTACGCGGGCCAAGTAGTCTCGAAAACTAACATCAGTTCCCGAGAACGCCCGCGAACGGAAATTTGACGTGAGCTGTAGCGGTATGTCGTGTACGACATGCCGCTACAGCTCCACAGTACAATATTGTGTGGGTATCGGTGAGGTCTTTGCTGCTGTCAAAGCAGTTTGACAGCTGCGAATCTAGAGCACACACCAGCGCCTTGTTTTTCTTGTGCATAGGTAAACGAGGTAGACGTGGCCTAAGTTCAGGCGGTGTGGATCGGTACTCCCGGAATGCACCCTCCAAAGCGCTCCTCAATTGTGCGTTGCACTGGGTAGTCACGGATATAACTTCGTCATCATCTTCTTCACCATCGTGTTCGGATCGCGGTGGAGCACTGGATACATTTTGTAGCTGTACCGCAATCATTGGCGAAGCAGGTATAACTAGGTTACTTCGTAAATCGAAGCGTAGTCGCTCAAGTACGGTGTCATCCAACATGTGGTTACGCTGGATGACCCGCACTTGATCCGACAGCCGTTGCGCCGACACGCTGACACCTGGCTTAAGCACCTGAAACAGAGAGAGCATCCGACCACGGTACGCAGTCAAGTTACTTCCCCCCTCAGTAGCCCCATAATATGCGCGCATGACGTTCTCATTAATGGACTGAGTCCATCGCATGCGCGACACATTTCCACCGGCAGCGGAGTCCCTATTCGGGGCCTGTTGGACTCGAGGTCCCAAGCCCGCTGGTGGCCGTCCTCTTCCTCGTAGTCGTGGTGGTGATGGGGTCGACGGCGGGGAGAAAAATCGCTCGAGCTCGACGCAACTGCAGCGATCGGAAACACAGCACTCACGATTGAGGCGCGTCCCGGCGGCTGCGAGGTGGAGCTGAGCGACGAGGCCGGAGATGGTGGGTGTGCCTGATGTTTTGCCCGGCTTCTTGTCAGCATTCATGCATATTTTCAAGTATATTCCAAAAATTTTGGGTCCGGTTTTGTAAAATAGGTTTTCTGTTTTTTTTTTTCTTATCATTATTATTGATGTAATTAATATATTATTGTTTAAATTTAGGTTAAATCGATAAAAACATTAAATTAAAATTCAGTATCATAAAAATTCGTGCTGTCAATTTGACACTCGGGCCACAGATTATTATTATGTTGACATCTTTATTAATATATTTTTCAATTTTTTTCTCTAATTAGTAATTATTATGAGGTTAGTAATGTAAGCTTTGTTTTTGTAAAAAAATATTTGTACGCCATATTATGGCAAGATATGCTGGAACCAATATTGCAACATCTATTTGTACCATATTCTGACAAATAAAAATATTTGATTTGATTTGATTTTTTTTTGTTCTAGACCATACCTGGGAACCTTCCAGTTACGGAGATATTGGGGTCAAAGTTGCAACTTTTTTCACTAGTTTTTTTTTTAAATACCTGTTTTTAATGTAAGATTTTTAGACTTTTAACACTTGCACGACACCCGTACTATTCAATCCATCCATCAGCATAATGTTTTGAGACGCACTCAAACTACATTGTGTCCTACCGTAAAACGTGATTTTTCACCCCAAAAAAAAAGTCGTTTCCCAGCAATAATTTTTGCGTAAAGTTACTTTGTTTGATATACAGTCACGATCACGAACACCAATATGAATACACTTTCCTAAATTTAAAAGCATTTTAACTGTAACTTGGAGATAGGACCTTTTTCATAAAATATGAGTTCCTGAATACTATGTTCGTCAACATCATGAAATTTTAATCAGAACAGTAGGAGAAAAACACATTTAAAAGTTGTTAAGTGTTTACATATTGGTGCTCGTGACTGTACATAATGCATGTTTAACGGCTTCGTGAAGGGTCTGTTTAAATGTAGGTATTTCCGGTAGTTGTTCGTCAACATAACTTCGTCCATAATCGCACAGACAACGTATGTCCAGTTATCCGTGAAAAAGTATCAGTTGCAAATTTCAAAAGCAGTCTTAGTCTTTTAAGACTAAGACTGCTCAATTATTTTTAAAATATCGGTTTTTAATCCGGTATTTTAAAAATAATTGACGAAAATAGGAAACGTTAAAAAAAACATGAAATAGATATTTCATCGACAACAATGAACAAATACACAGACCAAATTGGCGTTTAATAGATGCACACCGTTCACACTATTACGCCACAATATAAATTCGTCGACTTTCAAGTTGTTCATAAACAAAAAAAAAAATCAAAAGTAAATAAAAAAAGTCGCGTGCGGCGAATTTTTTTTTTTTTAATTTTCTTCTCCTCGCCTCTGCAACCACTATAAACTTCGTTCCACCTCTTGAGTATTGTTTTGGCTAATTGCACTCGGCTATCAGTAAAAAGCTGTTACAACTAGGGCTTTCAAATACCGGTTTTTTTCAATACCGGTATCAATACCGGTATTGGGAAGTCAATACCGTGATCACGGTATTAATACCGGTATTGAACGCAAGTTCAATTAGGACATTTAAAACCATTTAAATAAGTGTTTTTTTTTTCCTGTAATTCTTAATTGTTCTTATTTATTATAAATACCTTTTATACATAGCTCTCTTATATAACAATTTGATTTTGGTTGATTATTTATTTAGGTAAGACTAGGAATTAGGATAGGTGGAAAAAGACTATTAAATCTCCGATATGCCGACGACACCATTCTTGTGGCAACATCCATAGAAGATATGAGGGAGCTGTTCCATCGACTTGGGTCAGAAAGTGGCAACATCGGTCTAGCGGTGAACAGAGCAAAAACCAAAGTGATGATAGTTGATCGAGCCGGAAAGCTGACAAATGGCTTCTGCAACATTCCTGGCATTAATAACGTCGACCACTACATATACTTGGGCTCCCAGATCAACAGTAACGGCAGATGTGTCCCCGAGATAAAAAGGAGAATGGGGATGGCAAAAGATGCTAATATGTCCTGACTGAACAACATCTGGAAGAAAAGAGGGATTGGTATCTAAACTAAGATCAGATTGATACGAGCTCTGGTTTTCTCTATCTTCCTGTACGGAGTAGAAACGTGGACAATCCTCTCCCGAGAAAGGCAAAGGATTGATGCATTCGAAATTTGATGTTAGAGAGGAATGCTGAGAATACCTTGGACGGCGAAACGCACCAATAATAATAATAATAATAATAATAATTTATTTATTGGCATAAACACGCAAATACACGGTTGTGAATCACTGGTGCCTGTGGTAGGTAGTGAAACACCTGTGTTACAGGTCACCAGGTTTCCACTCCGAAAACATTTTACAATAAATCAATGTTTTGTACCAATATTTAAGGATGGTTAGCAAATTAAAAGAAACAAAAGTATAACATTAGAGAAATAAAAATAAAAAGCAATATAAGAACAAAAACAATTTAGAATAATTACTTTCATGGTGAGGATGTGTGTGTGTGTATGAGTGTGTGAGGGCTTGCGCGTGTGTGTTCATGTTCATATGTGTGTGTAAGTGTGTATGTGTATGATGTGCCTGTAAATTGTAGATTGATTAAGCCAAAACCTGCAACAGACTCTCTGTTGCAGTATATGACTGCTGAAGTAGCCAATCTTGTAGAGTTACTTTAAGGTCGTATTGGTTTAGTTGGTGCACAGATAGAATTTTATGAATTTTATTGTAAAGGTATGGTCCGAGGAAAACAAAGAAGCGACGGCTGAATGATGTTTTGGTTGGGAAAGATGTGGCAACAAGGCGGTTTCGACGCACTGGTCCCGGTGTGAACTGTGACACAGAGTGCTGTTTGATGACTGTGGCCAGAATGAATAATTGCCTTACAGTCAGAACTTGGCAGTATTCGTACAGTTCATCTGTGGGAAATAGGCGGGGTTTGAAACAACAAACTTTGAGGACCGCTCTTTGAGCGCGCTCGACTTTTATCAGGTTAGATTTGGCGGCACCTCCCCAGGTCGTGTTGCAATAGTTTAAAATCGATTGACACAGCGCCTGATAGACCATCTTCATAATGTCTGCTTCTGCGGATTCGCGCAATTGCTTAAATATATAAATGAGCTTCCGTACACCAATGCATCGATCCTGACCCAGCTCCGAATAAAAACTCACTTGTCCACCTTATGCCGACAACGTATTCTTTCGTACTTCGGCCACACAGTGCGCAGAGGCGACGAAAGTTAGGAAAAACTTATTGTGGTTGGGAACACTGAAGGCAAAAGGTCGCGTGGTCGTTCACCAACTAGATGGACCGATCAAATTAAAGACTCGGCATCCAAATTCTACACGATTGTAAGAGACGCGCTGGACAGAAACCGGCGGAGGCAGATCATTCGCTCCAGATGCACTCTGATGCTGACCACGATCCTCAGACATGAGGGACCGACCCCAGAGAGAGAGAGAGGAATTAAGAACGTTATCAAAACTTAAACTAGTCTTTTTGCAGAAAGACATTTCACATAGACTTTGTAAAGTACAAATCAAAAAAATATAAACTTCTTATTATTATCAAAGCGTCATCATGTCTCATGTAATCAAAATACATAGGTATCAATATTTATATAAATGTAAGTATAGCTTAATTAGCTATCAATCATTTGGTGTGCATTTTAGAAACATTCTTATAATTATGCAATAAACAAAAACAAAAATGTAAAACCAAACAAGTAACAAAATAAATCAAGCGTTAATAAAAATTTCTGACGAACAGTAAAAAATGTAAAGTACTTATATAAGAATAAGAACACAATAACACAAAAAGATTTAATATTTTTTCTGAAATTCTTCTTCTCTTATTCTTATATTCGAAGAGGCGGCAACGACGGTAATCTAATTAAACTAGCAAAAATACGCGCCAGATCACAACTTTACAAGTCAACTCAACATTCACAACACAATGACAAAGTCTGCGTGTTATCCCGTCGCCTTTGCGAAACTGACTAACAAAAACGACATAAGTACAGCTTGATTTCGGGCATTGTCTCAGGCGTGGCGAGGGAGGGTGAGCTAAAGATAACAACTATTGAAAGAATAAGATCACATCTAATGTTTGTAATACCGTAATCACGGTATTGGTGAGTCAATACCGGTATTGTAAAAGGCCCATATTAAATCCGTGATCACGGTATTACGGGATCCCGGAATACCGGTATTGAAAGCCCTAGTTACAACAGACAATTAAATTTTATTTATTTGTAGAGATGTACAAAAATGAACTCTGTGAGGAACTGGTTATTACAGGCAGATTAACCCTATCTTGGAACCCTAAAACATTAACCGACGGAAACCCCAATACGGGTAACCTTTTCGGCCCCCGGTTTTTCTTTGTTTACCTGGAACAGCTCCCCGTTGGAGATGAAGCCGTCGTTGTCCATGTCATAGATGCGGAAGGCGAACCGAAGCTTGGACAGCTTGTCGCCCTTCACACTGAACTGCGACACGCCCTGGATGAACTCCTTGAAGTCCACCTACAACACGACACCACACCACACTCATTATAAAAAAGGCAAAGGCATTTCTCTAAGGGTTCTATTTTGTCTAGATCTAGACTATGACTCTTAATATTAGGCCAAGTAAGCCAGTTTCGAACGACACATTTCGTGACTTCGTGTTAGTGTTGAGAAGAAGTAACGCAAAGAAATCCCCAGCATAAAATGATCAAACATGTCAAAAAGTAGATAATTTCTATTCAACACGATTTCTGCTACGAACTGGTTATTTATAGTGTCATTCGCATGAGAAAAGATAATTATAACAGTCGTAAATCAAAGCGGATGCCATATTGAATGTAAATATGATCTAAAGGCAGTATAATGCGATAGAGTGCGCGATTCTATGAATCAACATTATCGATCGTCGATATCCGCGGTCTCACTACTACAGTACTTATTTGTTTTTCAACAAATTGTTATAATCTGGTCACGGTGTGGCGGTATGGCGGTACTAGTGCACTTAGTGACCCACCTCATCCCGCTAACTAATATTGTTAATATTCCGCTCAGGTTGCCTGGAATTTGGTACACAATCGTGTGCCCACATGATAATGTCAAATGTTTTCTGTGCATATTATCCTCTTTTGTTTGTATAACTAAGTCAGCGGCTAGCTGTTACACAACTGTAACTGTACGGTGTACGATAGACTCGCTCACTGAATGTATTTCACGATGATGTCATGCGAGTCACCTGACTGCTAAGTATTGCTTTGCTGAATGCTGTTAAAACAGCATTCAGTTGTCGTCGTGAAAGTAGTACGACTACGAGGCATTCGAGCCAAACAGGTTGCTCACGTTGGGTTGTTTTTATTGCGCTCGTCACAAAACTTACCTTTTTATTAGGGTTCCGTAGCCGAACCCTTCTAGATTCGTCATGTCAGTCTGTCTGTCTGTCCATCCGTATGTCACAGCCACTTTATTCCGAAACTATTAGGACAAACAATTGAAACTTGGTAGGTAGATGTATATCTCTGAAGTCCATGATCAGATCATGACAATATTTCTATAGGACCAACTTGGGAGTATGCTCTGTCAAACAAAAAAAAAAATGCAAATCGGTTTAGGTGTATTCGAGTAATCGGTGAACATACAATACATTTAAAAAAAAAGATTCCGACGAATTGAAAACCTCTCCTCCTTTTTTGAAGTCGGTTAAAAAAACTTTCAACGAAAATTGGTTTGAATAAGATTTGATGTTAAGATTTTGAGATATGGGACTTTTTCATCTGTAAGTCTGTTAGATTCAAAGATCAGAGATAAGATTAAAAAAACAAGTTGGCTGCCATTCGCGGGGTGGGTTAGGAGTATTTAGTTATAAACGGGTATTTGTCGATAGAAATGAGTATAATTATAATATTATTAAAGTATCAGATTTCTGATAAGTTTAAAATAAAAAGGTTAAATCGTCTGCGAAATGGGAAGCAGGCGGAGAAGGCCCATTCCATTTGAACCCGACTACGGCTAAACCAAAAGAAAGGGTTATGATTTTAGCATGTATGTATTTGTGTATATTTGTATTTACGTATGTTCCTCCGTAGCGCCTAAACTATTCAACCGATTTTGATGAATAAGGTGTCAATCGATTTTACCTTGTAAACCCCGAATTTAATAAGAGCGTGATTTTTCAGTAGTCGGGTTTTTTAGTTGTTGTACACAAATTCATGTTATAATTTTATATTCAAATGGGCCCCGCCTGCTTTCAACTTTTGTTTAATTTAAAATGTGCTTTTTTGCTTTTCAGTTTTTTCAGTCGGGTTTTTTAGTTTTTTTCCACTACTTTTTTTTATTTTTAGTGTCTGGTTGGTGATGGATTGATTGCTACAGAAAAACAAGTATTAAGTAAAATTATAATCCCTAGAATCATCAATACAATTCTTTAAGTTAGTGATGACCTAAATCGGCATTCTTTCTTTCTCTTTCTCATTCTTTAGGTTAATACGAACTTAGCGAGTTTTATTGATATGACTTTACATAAGTAACCCGTCTGTAATCCCCGATGGGTAACGGTGTTACCACACCAATCGATCGATCGTCGATCGATGGAGTCGGTTTAGTATTTTGGGAGCGATTTTATAATTTTGTAAATACCTCCTTAGGTACTTTTTACGGTATTAAATCAAACAGACATCAACGTAGAACCTGATACTGACCTGCATAACTCCGTAGGATACCTTAACGCTTCCACGCTAATGAAATGGTGGTTACCTCTCCGTTCCCATCGGCGTCGAAGATGTCGATGACGCGCTGCACGAGTGGGTTCTGCTGCAGCTCGGGCAGCGACATGAACTCGTCGATGGACAGCGCGCCCGAGTTGTCCAGGTCCAGCTTGCGGAAGCGCTTGCCCAGGCGCCGGATCTCGTCCGCGTCGACTGCACACACAAACACTTTCAGCCGGAGCCGCCCTAGCGTCTCACCACACTCGCTACGTGATACGTGTATGTACACAGTACACACTACACATTGCCCAACAACTCATACTTATTTCAGTCTGTGTGTCATTTGGATTGTCAGCTGTTTATTACGACCCTCACACACTACGCAGATATATATTAACGTTAAGTACAGCATTCGGTGTGCTGTAGGGTTGCCAACATTTCTTCGGCGAAATATAGTATTTTTCAAAGTAAGTTATGTATAAAATACACACCTCAAAAAATATAGTATTTTATGGAAAAAGCAAAAAATACACAAAGATTTATTATTTATTTATTTTTAAAAACTATTTTTTTGCACTTCTTACATTTTTAACAATTTTATGTCTAAAATAAAAATGTCTTAACACTTTATTACATTCTATTTTTTTTTTTTTTTATTGACGTAAATCAAAAGCTTTTATTAATGAGAACCTACTTGTGTTTCTTTCTTCTCACCATTTCGAATTCATAACCGAAAATACCCTTTTTGTGAATGCCGAACTGGCGGGAATAGAGAACAGGAATGAAATTACTTTAAATTTTGGTAAGTATCTTTCAGTATTTTTTTTAAATATGCTGCCATTTTTGGCCTGTAGTTTCGTCACTACAAAAACTAAAATTTTTGACGAATGAGTTCGGATACATGATATGGCATCGGTAAAAAGTTAATGTAAAGGCATGTTCAGTTGTTCATAAATTATTAAAATGTAGGATTTGTTTGTAAGATTATGGTGTTGAAAATGTAGTATTTATGCGTACTATATATTTCTTCACAGTATATAGTACGCAGACCCGAGTTATAGTACAATACTATATAATTATAGTACGGTTGGCAACCCTAGTGTGCTGCCTTGGGCTGCAGTCTCGACATAGATAGCGACAAAAATCGGTCGTTAAGTCATAACGATGTCAAATTTCTTTAATAGATTTTCAACCTTAAGGTTTCGAAATAAAGTTGAAAATCTATTAAAGAAATTTGACATCGTTATGACTTAACGACCGATTTTTGTCGCTATCTATGTCGAGACTGCAGCCCCTGGTCTACATCTATGAAATGCACTACCATTCCCATGACACCCAGATTAAATATTCAACATTTCAGTCTGAAGAGCATTCCTGTTAGATCTAAGACAAGTAGCGGAACTTCTAAGTATATCGTTACCGACACTACCTTATACTTCATACAAAAATCGATTACTTAAATAGTCGCCGGTCGAGGTCACAATGTGAACTCGACCTGCATCGATACTCTAGGCAAGTCAAACGAGTGGCGTTATAAGGCATGCAACGCAACACTGTCAGATTGTGAAACAGATGCATTATAATACAACAATAATTATTATTAACATCTTCTACTTTTAACATTCAATAATATTAACAATCTCTTAAGTAATTATTGGAAACAAATTAGAAGTATATAGCACACCTACACATTTACTATGCAAGTTTGTAGGTACTTCCAACAAAAAGTCTAGTACTTAGGTACTCGTAAATGTCCACGTCCAACCATGTGGTCTGTCTTCATCAAAGACTTCATTATGAACAGGTGACGCGTGTTCGCGCTAATCAAGTTAGTGACCAAGCTCAATCGGAACGCTCTGCACCGAGCGAGCTTGTTATGAAAAATTATAATGCCATAGTCAAGTTTATGAATATTCTAACGATGTCTCCGGCTCCCGCCTTATCGCACAATGCGTCATTTCATACAATGTACACAGACATTTGTACAGAGCCGAAACTACGCGCGGACGGAGCCGCGGGGCGAGCCGCGAGCGGAGCCGCGCGCTCGGGGCTCGGCTGGCGGGGCCGGCTCGGCTCGAAGCTTGCAGTCTCGTGTATCACAACAAACGTGAACAAATGCAAATAACAATACGTGAGCGCACACTCATTATTTTTTATCGAGCTTCGTTGTTGGCTGTACCATTCTATAAATAACATACAAAGCAATACTAAGGATGCGCACTGATTTCACATTCCTTTGCAATTTACTGTTTAACTCAAATTTATCTATACATATATATTTGTTTCCTAAAACAAACATCGAATTCGTTGACAAACAGGTGACAGTTGTGCAACAAGCAGACGGGGACTCGCTTGCGGACAAGCTAACGCGAGCGGTATGTCGATAGCGATATCTAGAGAAAATGGTTACATCAGTGAGTGAGCACCCAATATAACATATTATCGGCTTTGAAAAGCGGCTATGCGAGTCGAATCCCCGTGCGTATGTGACACCGACTGCACGAGCGTGCGAGCGCACGGCGCTACGCCGAAGTCGCCTCCCAAACACACAACATTGACTAACACAAGCCACGAAAAAGGTCAGCATATTTATCTTATGGCAAGGCATAGAGAGAGTATACTCTGAAGCCGTGTTGACACGATCCGAGTATGCTCGGACCGAGTGGACTCGGATATCTACTCGGACGCAACTCGTATTGTAGCAACCCATAATCCAGTGCACTCGGATGGGTTGGTATGGATTGTCACAATACGACTTGCGTCTGAGTCCACTCGGTCCGAGCATACTCTGACCGTGTCAACGCGGCTTGAGCGCTAAATCGCTAATGGTTTAGAATCTGCGACCAAGCAGTAGACGAAAGGTCGCTGGATACGTAGCGAAGCGAAGCGTGGCCGCCGGTCGAGCGCACGCCGCGCGCCGCGAGCCGGGCAACGGCGGCGGTCGTAGTTTATTTAAGTCTCCGACGAGGGCGGCTTGTCGTCCAGCAGGTGACGGCTCGCACATTAACGGCTAGCTCAACCGTTTAGTATTGCCGTTAACATTTTATGACATGAGACCGTGCGCGACCTGCCATGTTTTTCATACAGGCCACATTGATTTTCACACATCCACAAGTCAGTCAATACAGGGAAGGGATCGATTGTCGAAGCAACGTTTTTTTTTAGTCTAATTTTCTCACGAATTTATCAGAAATTTAGTCCAATATTTACAAGTAGTTAGTAGATTTCAGAATGATTACAAAATGAACAAGGACAGTGACTTGAGGATGCTGTTATGTACATGTAGTTGACCTCTCTCCAGCTTACGTAGATTCCTCGCACCTGAATAGTACATGGTAGCATTCTAACATCCAGAGCTCAAAAATATCTAACTAGAGGCTGGCTGTGTCGCGGATGCACTAACAAAACATAACTATGGATCTCATGTAGAATCTCGTCCAGAACAATTTTTAACATATTGTTTACATCATGGTGGAGGAATTATGCAAAAAAAAAACAGCACAACATTCCTTTTTAATATCTTATTGATGATACTTAATAGGCAGCTTGAAAAGATATGTAAAGCATATTAAAAGAAGGAATAGAACAGAATATGAAATCAAATATATTTTATTTAACTTGATAGTTAAATTATTTAAATAAAATCAAGTCATTTTTTAATTAAATAATCGCTACAAAAGCCCTGAACCAGTTAGTAGACATCTCCCCGACTGCTCGAGTGCTTGTGGTACTCATGTGAGGGGCTGCATTTAACTTGCAATCAATAAAACATGTCAGTTCAGAAAAATTGTTCTGGACGCTAAAGTGTGTGCGTGCGGTACTCTAACATGTAGATGAACATCGGAGGCGAGTGACTCTACGACACTCACAGTTCTCCACCTTAAAATCAATGCAGTTTACACGCGCTGAAAACAAACCTCTTGTTATGCTTTATTTGCACACCCTACATAGTAGTGATACATTAGTGGGACACTAGAGGTCCCGTCGGCATTTGGGGGTGAGCACATGTGTTAGCCACACATACATATTAGTACATGGAAAGCATCTCATTATTACTATGATTGATGTGGAACAGATACCAAAATTTACTTTGTCATCAAAATTTTATTGTCAAATGGATTGTTTATTGTCAAATAATATTTAAACTACTTATAAATATCTCTAAAACACTTTAGGCAAGAACTAAAGCAGTTGATTTAACAGTGTTCAATGAAAGATAAAAGAGGAGAATCGGAAAGAAGAGATACCAGAGATGTGTAATAAGTGCAATACTCACAGTTTGAACATAGTTCCATGGGAATAGAATTCTCGTTACCCTGGAAGATAGACATACGCACAGGGTTACAGGATTGCTTTGTACGGAACTCTTGCGATAGGCTTTATTCTACATACAACTTCAGTGGTCACATAAGTTACAAATGAATATTGTGGGTTTTCGGAGCGTCGTCTCCATGAGCACCGGTAGTAGTCCCGAGAATGAAAGGACCCTGTCCCAAAAACTTATATCTCACATCTACTCAGCATAACGCACACTATACAACAACATTTATACTAACCATTTTATTTGTATTCAAATAAGGTTTGTATTCAATAGCGAAGTGAACCGACGACTGTCGAAAATTTTGCCAATTCTAATCAGTCGTCTCAAATGAAAACTCACTGCACCAGGCACCTCAGCACCATCGATCTAAATAAACGCACAGATTAAAAATGTACTACAGACTAACAAAGCTGTACCTATGGAACTTATTAGGTACTGCACAACCCACAGATATAGATATATCTGTGGCTCAACCAATCTAAGATATTTATTTTTCTGAACGGTTTTTTTATGGGTAGTATTTGAACGTGCGAAAATAAATTCAAATTAAGTGTTAACAATACTGAATATGCGCTAGTGAAATTAAGTGGGCGACAAACAGTGGCTTACGGTGGGCGAATCATCATCATCATCATTATCATCATTCTCTTGCCCTTATCCCAATTCAAGTTACTAGTTGTTCAATACGATCAGTGTGATAATTCAAAGACTCGGACAAAAAAACTAAAACAAGTAAATAATTACTTGATATAATAGTCGCCCATTCAGTATATTAGTCGAAATTAAATTTTTATTCACCCGATTAATAATATTACTTTTTTTAAGTAGGTACTATGTATAAAATTACTGAACAATCTACATGGATGCTTTAATGGGCGTCGCCAGGGGAGCAGGGGTGAAGCTGAATAGATGCTCAAGATTTTTAAAAGTTGTAACTTTTCCTGCACGATGCCACAGAATTGGTATTGTACGTAATAAATTGTAGCGTACAAACAATGGAATCACTGATTGTAAATATTTTTTTAAGGTTAAAAATGAGCCTCTGAGTACTTTTACTACCGATACAATCTTAGACATTTTCTTTAAACTAACCCGCGCGGTTCGTACTTTGTACACTGCGAAAAAACTTTTATCACAAAGGCTCCTTTTTTCTGCGTCTGGATAGGTACTCTTATTGGTTTTTGGCATGATCAACCGGTATAGACAGAAGCTGAAATAAATTAAGAGCCCCTTGCCCCGAGGCCTTAATACACAATTATAATAACTGCATACACAAGGTTATAGAAAATGGAGCATGTGGATATTTTAATCTCAAATTACATAATTATCAGAATTTATTCGTGGTAAGATGTAAAATTTTCGAGCTCACTTCGCTCGCTTACGCAGCCCAGTTTCTCTTAAATCTTAACTTTGTCTATAAGTCGCCCAGGTAACTCCGGTTGGTCGAAACCATTCTGACATCAAACACTGTTTTAAGCTTTCACGGTTTACAACTAAACTTATACTGTCACTTACGAGATATCTTCCGGGATTGTTCATTATTTTGAGCTGTTGCAAGCGCCATGATCGCGGGTTGACTTAAGTCTGTGGTTTTTAACTAGTGAGGTCAAGGGTGTAATGATTGGAAATCAACAGAACAAAACAATGACTGAATACTTTAATTTAATAATTCCAATTTGCAAGCATGGTTCCTGAGTCAACCCGCGATCATGGCGCTTGCAACAGCACCGATATATCAGGAGCCCGAAATGAAGATATCCCGTAAGTGACAGTATAAGTTTAATTCTGACCTGTCCAAGGTAGAACTAGTATTAAAAATTTCGAGCTCGCATCGCTCGCTCTTGTAGCCTACTTCCTCTTGAATGTTGACTTTGTCTGTAAGTCGATCAAGTCGATTATTTAACATCTATTTTTAAATAATAGAACTAAAGCAAACATAAGTTGTCTGGAGTGGAGAGCTTACATTAGCTTTTAGTTTCGAGTTTTCAAATAACACTTCAAATTAAGTAACTTCTACTTCTATACAAATAAGTATCGAAAATCTAAGCAATCTGAGGTAACCGAGTTCCGCGGGAGACGCCCTGGGCGTCGGGGGTCACGTGGTGGCTCCCGGCCACCGTCGGCGCAGGCCTGTGGTCGGCGAGCTATGGGCTAGCTCACCGTCCGGCCGTCTTATGACGACAGGCCGTGTCGACGGCGCGTTCGTGTTCAAAAGACTAGACTTGACTATGGCATTATAAAGAAAGAGATGTCATCAACCACGTAGGGGTCCGCATGGACCGATGCCTGCCAGGGCTGCGGGACTGTTCGAAAGAGATACCGTGGCCCTGGAACACAAAGGGCAAAGAAGGAACATGGATGGGTTTTAGTCAGTACAAGTCTGACACTCCCGCTCCGCCCAGAGTGGGGGGGTCATTTGATGATTTCCCATCCGAAAAAAAAAAAAAAAAAAGGTAACCGAGTTACTAACATTTTACAAGTGGCTATTGAATTTTAGATTCTTAGAAGACCTTCAGCTGCATCCGAAAAAAGTAAACTTAACCGTTACAAATCTGTTTTTACTCCTTCCAGTCTAACCGGATGCAGCTGAATACCAGTATTTTACATGGAGCGACTGCCTATCTGATCTCCACAACCCAGTTAGTACTGGGTAATATGATAGCCCTTGGTAAGACTGGTTGTCAGACTTTTTGGGCCACTGAGTACCTAACGAATGTCAAAGATCTACAAATGACACCCGGGACCAATGTCTTAACGTGCTTTCCGAGGCACGGAGGAAACTCGGTATGTAATGGGTAGTCACCCATCCACAGACCAACCTAAGCTGGCGACGCCCTTATATGCTTTTAAATATTATGTGTACGAGAGCATGAACCATCACCAGTCACCTTGTTTTGAAATACTACCCGGCCTGTGTAAATACCATACTGAGCCAATACCACCAGATCAGTCGCGCAAATCACTGTTTCGCTGGTGATTTTAAAATCTCACTTCTGCACACAGATTTTGGCATCACCGCGGACCGGCGTTAATAGGCTATCAAAATCAGCTGAAAAACCGGAAGCACCATCTGCTCGCTTTTGAATTTTGTTATGTGTTCACTTTAAGTGCTTAAGACCGAACTCCTTTGAGTCTACCATACAGTCGCTCACCACTTTTCCCCCCCTGCTGAAGGTGCGTAGTTTTTTTTAAATTAATGTTTAAAGGCAATTTAAGTTGATTGATTTCTGAGAAAATTCGCGATAATAGACTGGGGTAAAAACAAGTAATAATAAAAAGGCATAGTCGACGGCTTCTACTTCTGAATGGTTTTAAAAAAATGACCACGAAGGGGATGGCGGGGTCTATTTGTTCGCAACGCTCGCTCACTTGAACCCTTCTAAACTAACCTGTCTGAGTCAGGGTGCCCCAGGTCCGGAGCTTGTTTTGCTCGCTCTAGGTATTTGTACTCCCATATTCTATTAATGAAGGTAGGTAAATACGACGTAGTAAACTAGCGTAATGGATGCTTAAAATTAAGGAGCCAGTATTTGTTTTGTGGGTCAAGTAATTTTAAATTATTTATTTTTACAAAAAAATATAGGTACTCAGATAAAAAAAAATCCTTTGAAATGGCTTTGTTATAGCCGTTAGATGATTCGCTGAAAATATTTCGCGAATGAATAGTTAGACTCTTTACAAACAAAATATATTCTAATTTAAGTAGTCGTAGTGATTTATCAATATTTTTAGGCAATAATTTTAAATACTTTGACGCTGCTTCGGCAGCTGAAATCGCATGGCCATTCAGGCGACTCGATACTAAACAAAACCCTTTTAACCTTCGACGAAAAAGAGAGGTGTTATAAGTTTGTGGTGTGTCTGTTTGCGGCATCATAACTCCTGAACGTATGAACCGATTTTGATTAAGATTTTTTAGGGTTCCGTAGTCAACAAGGAAAGTATTGCATATTTGTAATAAACATATATATTTTAATTATTATAGTTTTTTGTAGCAAATAATTTAATTTTAAAATGTGGCAACACTCTAAACCACGCTAAGCCGTCAAGGCGATAACATGATCTTTTTTGTATCGTGCAAAAATAAAATAAAACACGCAATTATTTCATAACCACGTTTTATTCCGCTCCATCCACTGCAAATAATAACCTAAAAGAAAGGAACCCTTGTAGTTTCGCCCTGTCTGTCCACAGCTTAGCTCAAAGACTCTAATAGAAACACTAGTTAGGGTTTAGAATAAAACCACCAAATTATCAGTAAGTAGATGAACTACTTTAAGGTTACGTGTACTCGCTGCCCGGGATAAGTGAGGACTAATCGACACGGAACCGTAAAGCGTCACGCTACGTTTATTAGTATATCACATCAGTACTAGAAAGCTGTAATTTGGCATGAATATACAGATTTGTTACGACGGCAAAGTGGTAAAATAAAATCTTGAAAAGTATTTTTTTTTAGGGAACCTCCTGTACACACGCCAGCACATTAAGCTCGACACCCAACATACCCATAACTACGCTACATTCAATACAGATAATCTTCGGAAAGGGACTAAGCATCGTGGCATCGGCCAATAACAGTGCGCTAGCGTTTAATGATATGCACTTACACACACACAGTCGTACATACACACACAGACGCACTTTTTTGCATCGTGTTGTTCCCAAATATCGCTCGGCTGGGATTCAAGATCATTACAAATATTTTTTTGCTGTCGAAGTGTGTGAAGTAATATTTATGGCGCACTAATTATCGCCACAACAGTGGCAGCTGATATTGTTGTTACACTATTTATTTTGTTATTTTTAAATAGTTGTTACTATTGTTAGCTCCTTATATTTATTGATTAAAGATAATTATTCTAAATGTAATTGTTAATACTTTACAATGTTGTAGTTTAGTTACTGTTTACAGATCTAACTATTTACACAAAATAACTCTAGCTTGAGTATATTTTTCTTTAAGTAGTAGTTAAGTTTTATTTACCGTAGATTATATTATTGATTATAGGAAGTTGTCAATTTTTATTAATTTATGATTATAAACTGTTCTTGTCTACTAAGATAACTTATAATTTTGTTTAGATTTTGATAAGTAGGTCTTTTTATTTTACATTTATGACTGATTTCGTTTCGTGTCGGGTAGTTTCAGAAACACATTTAGTCCGATTGAAATTATTATAAAAATATTAGTTCCCCATTTCAATCGGATTTTGTTACCAATTTCAACATTTAATATTTTTTGCACACAACCCTAATTCTTTTTCTGAAATAAAAGTAACCTCCTTATAAGATTAGCTATCTGCCATTAAAAGTCCCGTCAAAATCGGTCTGATCTGAACAATCCTCCCGCACTTTTTTGATGTCACTGAATAAAGGAATTCTACGCAGACAAAGCGTCTCCTCGCGCGTGCTCAAGGATGCGCGAGCGCTCAATTATATACTTTTTTTTTTTTTTTTTTTTTTCCGGGTGCGTAATCATCAAATGACCCCCCCCACTCTGGGCGGAGCGGAAGGGAGTGTCAGACTTGTACTGACTAAAACCCATCCATGTTCCTTCTTTGCCCTTTGTGTTCCAGGGCCACGGTATCTCTTTCGAACAGTCCCGCAGCCCTGGCAGGCATCGGTCCTTGCGGACCCCTACTTATTTGCTGACATCTCTTTGAGGCGCACGTGGAACACGAACGCGCCGTCGACACGGCTTGTCGTCATAAGACGGCCGGACGGCGAGCTGGCCCATAACTCGCCGTCCACAGGCCCGCGCCTACGGTGGCCGGGAGCCACCACGTGACCCCCGACGCCCAGGGCGTCTCCCGCGGCGACTGGGACGTGAGGTTCTTTCCCTCTCACGTCCCGCCACCTCCTTCACTAGCATGACTGCTTCGCAGAAGGAGGTGACGGCTTCCCATTCCCTCTCGCTCCGGACCATGGCTTGAACCAAGGCCGGACGCGAGAGATCGCCGCCGCCAATCGCCGCTACGAGGACACGGCGGTGCTCCGCCCAAGCGGGGCAGACCTCCACGGTGTGCTCCACCGTGTCCTCCGGACGATCCTCGCAGTGGAAACACCCGGGCGTTTCCTCCCGCCCGATTCGGTGCAGGAACCTCCCGAAACAACCGTGTCCGGTGAGGACCTGCGTCAGGCGGTAGGTGAGGGCGCCCTGGCGCCTCTCTAGCCACTCCTCAAAGAGGGGACTTATCGCCACTATGGTGGCGTGCCCTGCACGGGGTTGCGACAGTCGCTCTCTCCATGTCGCCATGAGATCACGCCGGAGGTCTGTCCGCTGAGCGGCAATTTGCCGCGGCAGCGGAGTTTCCTCCCGACGTAGTGCCTCCCCGCGCCATTCGTGCAGGCGTGCGAGGACTATCGCCTCCAGATCCCATGGCGGCAATCCGGCAAGGAGGCTAGCCGCTTCGCCGGAGATCGTGCGGTACCCCCGGATTAGCCTTATGGCTATTACCTTTTGGGGCGCGTTCAGGTAGTGGGCGGCTTGCCGCCTCAAAGAACGCGCCCACACCGGGGCCCCGTAAAGGGCCATGGACCGCACGCTCAATTATATACTTAATTAAAGGCAACACAGATAGTCTATTCAATGACATCAATAAACTACGAGAGGGTTTTTCCGGTTGGTGGAAACGGAGTTTTTGACAAATATACATTTCTAATATTAGTGAAGAGCAATAATATATTTTCCCAGGCTTTCAACTACGCCTGTTGAAAATCGTCGATTGTTGTGACGAAAAGAAGTCACAAACAAACACGGTTTAGCAATTTTTTTAACACAAGTATTAGGATTTAAATGACTACACAATACAGGTCTTAGATGAGAATCGCAAGCATGCGCTGTAATTCAAGAATCACAAAGGCAGCATTCGAGGACAATTGGGAATCCTCCTGGATGGTGCGCGCGTTTACTAACTTTAATCTTACTGCTTGTGTATCAAGCAGCCAGACCCGGAACAGTTGGACAAATATTATTCTCTGCGGGAACGAACCCGCGACACAGCGCAGCAACCAATCGCTCAACCACTGCGCCAACCTTGCCGTATTTTCATCCAGTTTATAGGCAGCTCTAGCTATCTACTTTGTCTAAGCTGCTTGGCACCAATCAATCTGCCTCACAAAATTGTGAAACTGAAAAAGTAGACACTTATATGCTTGTGCGAATGGAAGAAAACATATTTTATTACCTAGTTTCTACTTTTTTATTTAAAATCTAAAAAATTACTTAATCTCTTAAACATACATTTTCTTCAATAGTTATCGTTGTTAACCTAATCATAACAATCATTATGCGACGAACTCAACTCGCTTACAAAATAATATTATTAAATTACCTACATGATACCTACGTATAGGTATGGTATGGTTAGAATGCGGCGCGGCGGCGCTTCCATACCATACGGTCTGCGCGCGAGAGAGACGAAATAACAACAACATATCGGACCCTCTCGCACGATTCGCGTTCAAAGTCCAGCTTGATGAGCGTCCGTGTGTACTTACGTAAAATAGGGAATTTTTTTTCTCGCGTACCCCATAATGTGGTATGTCGTTGGATTACAAATATTGCGAGGTTGTTCAAATAATTTTCGATTAAGGGATTCGTTTATTAAGCTTTAAAGTTCTATTTTTTCTAAGACTCAAGTATCCCCCTTCTACCAGCTAAACGGTTGTGTTTGTATTTATATAATGAAATTAAAAGGAAAACTATCACAGCTAAATAGGCTTTACAAGTTTACCAGTAATACAATAAAAATAAAATTATATTATTGTGTAATTTAAATTTTATTTTTTCAACAGTATTTCCAAATGTGTTTCATTTTTTTTTTAATTGCTATTATGACTTTGTTAATTATTTTATTTTTTTAATTTAATTTTAGTACTAATTAATGTGTTGTGTTTTAATTTGATTTGAATGTTTAAATGCTACTATAACTTTGTTTGCTTAGTTATACATCTTATTACGCATGCTGTGGTCTCCTGTAAGTGAAGGAGTACACCTACGTAATACTTTTGTCGTCGATTATTTATTTCGTGTGTTTGTGTATATCCTTTGTTGGAGATCCTAAATAAATAAATAAATTGTCGACCAACTTATAAAATGTACTTGGTTAACATATTTTCCTAAGCGTAATGTATGGGAGCACGAGTTTTTCAACTTCAAATGTAAGTTTGTTTTTTCTTATTACAATAAAAATCATCGTTCGGAGTCAAATTCGCATATTTTGATGGGCAACTACGGGACCCTACATTATGCGTGGCACGATACGCACGTGGCCGGTTTTTTTTGTATTGAAAAGTACGTAAATCGAGAGTGTTTCTAACTATGTTTCCAGTATATCTGCCCAGTCGTTTGCAGATCATCACCTCTTTTCTAGTTGATATGGAATATAAACAACTTGCACAAGTCCAAGACTTGACAAGTCGATCGATTCGTAATCCTGACACTTGTTATGATATTACAAAAGTATGATGACCTTGACCTGATGAGCGCATCGGGTGCGTCTCATATCATATAAAGTTATTTGGTATATTTTCATTTCAATAACGTTCACAAGATATAATAAACGTGAGTTATACCAACTGTTGATATAATTTGTTTATGCCCGGTTTCTGAGGCACTTTTAACGGTAGTTTATCTATTCATTAGCGCTATTGGTGCGATAACTTGTTAAAGTGCGTTTCCGAACACCGCGTTGTAAGTTAAACTCCGTTTAAACTAAGGTCAACTTGACTGATCTTTGCGGCGTTTATCGGTTCCATAACTATAATTTGAAGTTTCATTTCTCAAACTACGTCAACTTTTAGGTTATATGTATATACTTGTAACGTGTAGATTTATTATTATTGTAATAAATTGCCAGGAAAAACGAAATATTAAAAATCGGTAAAAATATTCAAAGGAGAAAACAATCAGTGTTAGCATAATGAATACGAGCAGCTCATCAGAGTCTGATTTGGAAGTAATGGAGTTTATTTTTAATATATCAGTACCCAGAAACTTAAGACGTAGGAGAAATCATTTTTATACTCTAAAACTTATTTCGTAAAACGTTATTGGATATAACGTTTGTTTAATCGAAAATCATTAGACCGATCGTTTCAAATGTATAATATTGATATAACGTTTATTTAATCGAAAATCATTAGGTCTATCGTTTAAAATATATAATATTGATACCATTTTTATGGTTAACACCCCGATTCAAAGCAATCCGACTCGGATGGGTTATCGCGTCATGCGTGAGCGGAGTGCGAGATCCCCTCTATTGTTGGTGAAAATGATTATTTGGGATAGGTTTTGTTTGCATAGTGACCATTAACGCGCCAAGGCGACCGAGTGAAGCGAGCGTGCTGCGGGAGCGGCGTGACAGAAACGAATCGCTGCAAAACCGACTCCACGTAGTCCTGTCTGCCCTACCCCTAGAGTGTTATTTAAAATCGCGTAGGCGCAGAGGGGCGAGGCGGCCTGCGAGCTCAGGAGCAGGTGGTTTTAACACTCGCCGCCGGAAGCCACGGTGGTGAGCGTGAAAGACATCTGCGACGATAAGCTTGCATGGGACCGCCGGAGCCCCGCAGCGCCGGAGCCGTGACAGAAACCATGCCTGCTGCATGTTGCATGCTTGCTTGCATGCTGCATGCTTGCTTGGATGCTGCATACTTGCTTGCATGCTGCATGCTTGCTTGCATGCTCACATGCTTTGAACTTTTGTATGTCTCACACTTATAACAATCCATTTTTAAAGAATTAAATTAGTATTTAACTGAGTAAGATTGTGCACACAAAGAGGCAACTAACAATGATATTTGTTAAGTTGAAATCGTGTACTGAAATTTTGGTAAGTGTTTTTTACTAGGCGTTTTATCATATTAGACTAAATAGGTTTTATGTCTTTTGAGTGATATATCAAATGATTTTATACTCAATGTATGTTATGCTTATAAAAATTATTTACTTTAAAATTATGTCAATCGTTTATTATACTAACTGATCATTTTATAAAATAAAATTATAGATTCAGTTGTTATATCTTGTAAATATTAGAGATTTTGTAATTATATCCTATATTACTTACCCGCTAGCAGCACCAGGATCATGCAGGATACTAAACCCGCCAGAAGAACTCCTCAACGGTGTACGGCATCAACCTTGTGTTTGGGTTCATACAATGCGTTTTGACGAGCACATGCACACATGCTGGGTGTTAGGGTCTTAATCTACAGGTTATTCTAAATGTTTACATTGCAAAAATCTAAATGTTCGCATTTGTTCTACATGTTTGCAATAAATATTGAAGTTCAGCACTTAGTGCAAAATTTCAGGTTGAATCTCCAAACCACACGCACTATTATTTCATTGGCAAAACCTAATCATTTCGTGTTTCGTCCCGAAATGTTTGCGTTAATGTGAAGATAGAGTTTATGGTAGCAGTTCTACCAGTAATATAAGTTTAAAAAGCATAAACAAAAAAAATTAAAGAAACCCCCGACACAAAAAACCTCTGAAAAAATAATATCTAAAAATTGACAATAGAATATTAATCCAGCGTCGCTGCGTCGGGGGCTAAATTATCATAAAATAGTAATAAAGTTGAAAATAATTTCATACTTTTTTATTTTAAAGTATTGTAGCACTGCCTTAAAAACAGACTCGCCAAAGTCGCCAAGCCATCTATTAGCCATCAATTGGATGAAAATTTCGCACGCTGCTTAAAAGCAATCGCGATACGCTCGTTTAAATTCCAAAAGTTTAACTGTCTGTTCAAGATTCAAGATTCAAGATTCAAGATTCTTTATTTTGCATGAAATATGGTACATGATGGTCTTATAAAATAAAAGGTTTCACACATTTCGCTGACTTCCTTCAGCATGCAAACTTAAAATTAAAATACCGAACACAATGTACTCTTGGTTTAGGTACTAGTACTAGTTAAAAATTTAACAAAATGTAATAAAATTAGAAAAAAAAAAAATAACAAATCAAAAAATAAAATAAAAATAGGAACACAAGCTACTTAACCATTACAAATGGGTTTATATGTCAAAAAGTCATTAATTGTATAAAACACGTTATTAAAGAGCCATTTCTTAAGTTTTATTTTGAAGTAATTAATTGGAAGTTCTCTGATCTGTTTCGGTATTTTATTGAAGATTTTGACCGACATACTATAGCAATTGTTTTGAAAGAGAGTGCTTCTACATCTTGTTATAGTCAGTTTGGTGGGATCTCTAGAGATAAACTTTTTATTTTCAGTTACTTTAGAGAACAGGTTTGGGTGTTTTTTAACAAACATCCCTACTTCTAAAATGTATAAGCTAGTAAGAGTAAGTAAGCCCAACTTTTTAAATAGAGGTCTACATGAATCGAGAGGTCCAGCGCCGTAAATGGCTCTGATACATTTCTTTTGGGTTATAAATACTTTTTTTACGAAGGTAGAGTTACCCCATACAAGCAGACCGTATCCGTTCCTGTTTTTTATCTGATAATATTCGTTTTAGGGTTCCGTAGCCGAATGGCAAAAAACGGAACCCTTATAGATTCGTCATGTCAGTGTGTCTGTCCGTCCGTATGTCACAGCCGGATACACTACATAAATACGAAAAACTTTATTCCGATAGTCATAAATCCGAATTTTAAAATACCGATATTCATAACTCCAAATGGTTCAAAATTCCGAATATAACAACTCCGATTTATCATATATCCTATTTTTAAAATTCCGCAATTTCAATATTCTTAACGTTCATAATTACTATTCTCAAAATATCGAGTTTCAATAGATCGAATAACAAAAAGTCCGACTTAATAATAATACGAAATATCAAGAATACGAATTCCGATTATTATAATACTAAAACTAACTAAATAAAAACGCCTCGTAAAACTGAATATCAAGACAAATAAACATATAAAAGGCTTTTTTTCTTTTTTTTGCGATGAACTTCTCTCAGGCGTTAAGTAGATACGAGTTATATGGCAGCGGGCAATGTTTTTTCTTTTACCGAATTGTTTTGAGATAGTTAACTCTTATTAAGTAGTTTTGTTTGAAGTAGCAGGATAAATACGTTTGACGTCAGTTGCATTCAAACATGCATACACCATGCATGCAGCAAGCATGCAGCATGCATACATGTAAGCAAGCATGCAACACGCAAACATGTAAACAAGCATAAACCATGTATGCATGCAAGCAAGCATGCAGCATTTAAGCCAACATGTAGCATGCAAGCCAGCATTCAGGATACAAGCGAGCATGCATGCAACATGCACATGGTTTCTGTCACGACTCCGGCGCTGCGGGTCTCCGGCGGTCCCACGCGACCTTATCGTCACAGATGTGTTTTACGCTCAACACCACAGCCTCAGCTGCGGCGGCGAGCGTTAAAACCACCTGCTCCTCAGCATGCGGGCCGCCTCGCCCCTCCGCGCCTACGCGGGCTTAAATTACACTATAGGGGTAGGGCAGACAAGACTGCGTGGAGTCGGATTTACAGCGATTCGTTTCTGTCACTAAAACCTCATTTTTATTAAATGTTTTACGACTAACAATTTTAGGAGAAGAAAGGAAGTACCATCGAGCATTTGATTCTTCGGACATATGAAAATCCGAAAATAAAAAAATCGGATTTACGACTTTCGGTAAAATAAATTTCGTGATTTTTAATAATAGACATACACACCTACTATGTTCTGATAAATAAATAATGATTTAATTTGATTTTGATTTGATTTTGACATTATAATTCTTAGATATTATGAAATTCGGACTTTTGAAAATCGGAACATTGAAATTCGGAATAAAATATTTCGGAGTATTTGGGTGTTCCCGTCACAGCCACTTTATTCCGAAACTATTAGGACCACACAGTTGAAACTTGGTAGGTAGATGTATTCTGTGAACCGCTTTACGATATATTTGTACAAAAATAAAAAATAAAGATTAAGGGGGCTCCCCGTACATGGAACGGAAACTAAATTCTTTTTTTCATCAAGCCTTTACATGCAGGGTGTCTATAGATAGGTCTTTAAAATTAAAACAAAGTTTGTTAAAGTCAATGGTTTGTAAGAAACACTTTCAAAGTGGTAAAATTTGTGCTCCCCCCTTCTTATTTTGTAAAGTAAGAGGAGGAAAATTCTGAAAAAATGTAGGTTTGTAGAACGTAAAAAATTTTTTAACGAATATTGGTTTGTAGAGATTTAATGTTTAGTTTTTGAGATATGGGACTTTTTGCTGTTGAATGTAATACAATGCAAGTTATGAATGAGCCTACAAAATGTTTTTATTAATATTGTTTGGTGCTACTGAACCCTGTGTGTGTGTGAGTACGATTCGCACTTGACCGGTTTTTACTCCGGGCTTCGCGTTCCGCGTTGTACGTGAATAATTCAGTAGCCCAAATATCGAAACCCGTGAGAAACCATCTTACAGTATTCTGCTTTTTTTTACCCATCTTTTTAGAAGTTTTGTGTGTCGGAGGTTTCTTTTTAAACTTTTATTTATTTCATGCTCTTTGTACGTACCTAGTGTTGTCTATGACAGTAGATGACCGTAAGTTGTCATTGTCAACAAACAGTGTCAATGTCAAAGTCAGCCGGTCTGGCCCCTCCATGCCCCCCCCGCTTCGCTTTCTTCCCACCCTCTCTTTCAGAAGTTTCAACCATGGCGGCCGGGGTAGGTTAAAACTTATCGTAAAAAATCTTGATGATCAAGTCGTTTTTAATTCAGTTTCCATCAAAGAAACACAATTTATAACCATAGTTATGTACGTTATCTTTATTTTTATAGGTACTTTACACCTATCCAGAAAACTTCCGTGCTTACAAGGCGTTAATCGCCGCACAGTACTCCGGAGCTGATGTGAAAGTAGCTCCTAACTTTGTGTTCGGTGAAACTAACAAGTCAGCAGAATTTTTGAAAAAGTTCCCAGCCGGTAAAGTGAGTGCATTTTTGATCGAATTTGGGATAATTTCCGGTCCGGTTTCGGTTTTCGCATTTTGTGAGGGTGACGTGTAAATTTTGCGATTTATTGTAGGTACCTGCGTACGAAAGTGCTGACGGAAAGGTTCTGCTGTCTGAGAGCAATGCCATCGCCTATTATGGTAAGTGTGTATACTTTATCATTGAACTTATTGCAACAACAGCTGCTCATAGATAACCTGCAAAATATCTTGTACGGTCCGGAAATTACAGCAGAATTTTTGAATGCGTAATGGGCAAACTGCCAGCACCTAGCTCAGGCGAAAGAAACAATAGAACTTTGTTGGTTAACTAGCATTGCAAGGGGACTCCCACTATGTCTACTTAGTACATTTTCTTTTTGTTTTCTGTTCATATCAATAAACATTGATTAAATGATCAATTGAAACTATCCTATTCGTTTACCAAGAATAAGTGTATCAGGAGTCAGTGACCTGCTTATGTGCTTTCAAAACAATATACTGATTCAACTCTGTGGAATCCAACATATTGAGTGCTGACTAATGAGTCACATCAATGATCTTGTCAAAAGATTGAGGGGCCACAACTAAATTTAGGAATCCAAAACACATTTACATCTTTGCTCACTAACTATGTTAGCAATGGTAACACCCAGTACATTAATTGTGGTATTTAAGCAAGATTGTTATGATAACTGATTCATGACAGTGTCAAGTGCTGCTCTGCGCGGTGCAGACGCGGCCACACAGGCACGCGTGTGGCAGTGGGCCTCTTGGGCGGACAGCGAGCTACTACCAGCGTCCTGTGCCTGGGTGTTTCCCTACCTAGGCATCATGCAGTTCAACAAACAGGTGCGCTTTCTACTCCATCTTAGATAACTTTACTTTTCTGGTCTGTAAGACACAGGCTAATAAAAATATTGGTTTCAATAGACTGTCAAACGGTGAAATTGAGTAGTAAGTCTACACCCAGAACAAGGCACTACATGTATAGTAACAAACTAGTATGTTAAGTAAAAGGTACCACGGCATAGCTATGGATCAGTCAAAAGTATAAAACAAACCGAAATTCAGAAGAGTTTTAAACTTTGGAACAAGGCCTATTTTAAAGTACCTAGTATGAGTTCCAAAAATCCATAATTTTACTGCCTAAAATAACTATGAATACAGTATTAACCCTTTGACCACCACATTAATATCGAAAATCTGTGTTCTCTATGCCAAGTGCTTTAAAAAAAGTATTATTTTCGACGTGCCATGCCTTCCAAGGCGTCGTGAGCACTTTTTGATTTGACGTCCGTCCATACACGTCAATACGTTAATACTTGTGACTGTAGATTTGTGATTTATTTAATTTAATAAATTATAATATATATTTTCTTAAAAAGTGCCATTTATTAATGAGCATTACATAATATGTTTGCAGAACGTAGAGCGCGCGAAGCAAGATCTGCTGGCAGCTCTGAAGGTGCTGGACGCGCATCTGCTCACGCGCACCTTCCTCGTAACCGAGCGCGTCACGCTTGCCGACATCGTCGTCTTCTGCACGCTCATTCACGCCTTCCAGGTAAGTGGTATTATCACAACTACATTTAGAAGATGACGAAATCTGATCTTGGCACTTGTAAAATAGTGTAGTTATGATCAAATGCACAAATAAGATGATTACTGTGCCCTGGATTTATGTAAATGTTACTAATCAGCAGTTCTCACAGTTATTTATTTTACCACTGACTGGGGCAACCAAACAGCAACCTTTATTTTTTGGCAATGGAGCTCTCATTGAGACGACAGCACAAAGAGACTAGCCAGCAAAAAATAAAGGTCAGGGAAAAAGATTCTTCATATTTTTTTTTCAAAGTTTAATAAAATATATTTATATATATGCCATTTTGTTCGATAACTTGTTGCTATCTTGTAGGTAGTGACATAATCCCGTTAAAATGGCACAGACTGTATCCATATGAGGGCGACCAGAGCGAGCTGCATCTTTGACATCAAAATTCTGGAAATGGAAACGCTACAACCAACTTTGTGCTACTCTTACTGACACTGCATTAGATCTATAAACGTCACAATTTTTGTTCGCGGCCTTAGTCGGATTTTTCCCATTTTTGTAATAAAACTTCAGAATGTATTGAATTTCTTCATTAGATTCACTCATTTTGACGGACAGAAAAACAATAGAGAAATGGCGGGAAAGTGTTTATTGATATTAAAACCAGCCAGATACAAAGACTCGTACTCGCCCGCAGCACGTGCTGGCGCCCAGCCTGCGCGCCGACCTGCCCAACGTGGCGCGCTGGTACGCCACGCTGGCGGCCGCCGCGCCCGCGCGCGCCGCGCTGGGCCCGCTGGCGCTGTGCGCGGCCGAGCCCAGCCTGGACCCCAAGAAGTTCCAGGAGCGAGCCGGCAACAAGAAGGTACCCACTGTTTGTCAAACGGTAGCTCTTTCTCTTATTATGTTTCATTCTTAACGAGTCTAGCTCGCATTGTTGTGGCGTGGTGTTTCGTTACGCCTCTGTGTGACGTGATGTGTTGCACGTCAAATCTCACTTTCCCTTTATACGCTTTTACGTGTATTTGCCATTCTAGCCCTGTCTAAAATGAGTGTCTTTTCACTTGCAGGACTCTGGTGACAAAAAGAAGGAAAAGAAAACAGAAAAGAAGGAACAGCCCAAGAAGAAGGAAGCCGAGCCAGAACCCGCGGACGAGTTCGACGAGAAGCCCAAGGAATCCAAAGACCCCTTCGACTCCATGCCCAAAGGGTAAGTGCCAGTGTCCTCATCAACACTTACTGTGACTAGTCTCTAAGTTACCATCGAATATGTTCTCGTAGGTCTGACTTTATATCACATCCAGAGCAATTTGATGAAATGTAGAGATCAAATTCTTCTTTTTTTTTTTTCAGATAATCCTCACTAAATATGACTTATAAAACCTATATCCTGTATTTAGAAAGTTTCAGTACATATTAAAGCACTCAATTTGTAAGCCGCACTACAGATTGTGTAGGGTTTCTGAACTATTTGATTACTGTTTTTAGATTACGAGTATAATAGTATGTTTTCTAAGAATTTAAAGATTTAAGTAAACTGCAGAAGAGCAATATGTAAAGATGGCAATGATTTTGAGTATTTCAAACATTCCAGAACTTTCAACATGGACGACTTCAAGCGTTGCTACTCAAATGAAGACGAAGCCAAGTCCATCCCTTACTTCTGGGAGAAGTTCGACCCTGAAAACTACTCCATCTGGTACGCCGAGTACAAGTACCCCGAAGAGCTTGCCAAGGTGTTCATGAGCTGCAACCTTATCACTGGTATGTACTCACCCTATATATTATTACTAGCTGTTGCCCGCGACTTCGTTCACGTGTAAGTGTTGGTGTGTGTGTGTGTGAGACCGCCAAATATTTTTAGAGAATCATCTTTACTTTACCCAGTTTTCTTGCAATTTTACAGTTTTTTGCGGGATAAAAAATTACGTGATATTTGCCAAGACCCCTCTCTCTTCCTCGTGAGATTGGGTGAGATTCGGCTCGACGCCCCCCTGCCATCAAACGCCTCACGTAATCAACGGACGCCCCTTTAGGTGACTCCGCTCTTCCGCTTAACATTAAACAATGTATGTATATGCAGTTGAAAAAAATACTGTAAATAATAGTGTTATTGGGTTATTCCATCATGAATTTCTCAGTAGCAGTCGCGGAATCTGGATTTGTGCCCGGTTGATGGCAATAGGCTCATCCCCTATTACATAGGACTTCAACATAACTTGCGAAATGTGTGTGTTCGATTAGGTACACCTCTGCCCAATACTTCGGGGATTTAAGGCGTCATGTTATGTTATGTGTGAGAACTGACTGCCAGATCAAAATGTGATAATGTACTGATGACTACAAAAGGCGTCCTATTGGGTGCTGTAATTCTGGGCGGTAGAGGTCCGAAACAAAATTAAATGACGTTGAGGCGACGATATGGCTTTAAAAACCGTTTTATATTGGCGTTATAAAACTTTTATTTCAAACTGGACTTTGTTGGGCACTTTTTAATCTAATACCGTTCTGTATACAACATTAAATGACTTTTTTTGCGAGAGCTCTAAGACCTCCTTAATCCGGCCCTGTCGCAAAATCCGTACTTAGCGAACGTCTACTAACTATAAACTACCTCCCTTCCAAATTTCAAGTTTGTAGCACATAAAATGAAGGACTTTCATACAAACTTGCGAGACCCCTCAGACCCCCTGAACTCGGCCCTGTCGCGAAATCCGTTCGTAGCGGACATCTACTAACTATAAACTACCTCCCTGCCAAACATCTTTATACGTCAAGCGGTTTTCGATATTTTGTGTTTAATGAGTGATTGACCTTTCGCTTTTATATATTTAGATAACATTTCTGTAGTTTTAGGCAGCGGAGTCATTTGTAGTACACCCACATTTCGCCAGTTATGTTTAGGCCTCATGAAATAGAGGGTGAGCTTGTTGCCAGTGACAAATAGAGCTCTCAATATTATACTCCAGGCTGCTAGTAAAATTATTGATAGAAAAACTCTGCCAAACCAAGGATATAACCCAGAACCTCACGTTCAGCAGTAGTGCTTGCAACCATTACACTAAAGATCACCTTATTTAATTCATTTATAGATTGACACATTAACTTTAACAAAGCTAAGTAAGTACAATATGACTAAGAAAAAATAGTCCAACATTGTGAAGTATGGTACGGTTAACATATGTCAGGCATGCCACCGTCCGTGAGAATCGTGGATATAACGCTTCCGCATGACGAGAATCTCGTGAAAGCAGAGAAAGATAAACAATTCAAATATCTTGATCTGGTTCGCGAGGTTGTCGACATGTGGAACGTGAGCACGGCAGTCATTGTGCCGATAGTCGTGTCGGACAAAGACTTAATAGCCAACAGGCTCGACCAACATCTGAGGAGGCTCTCGCCTGTCAGCTGGATCAAGGGCCTGATTCAGAAAGCAGTGCTTTTGGACACGGCGCGTATTATTAGGTTTTTCTCTCAAGAGCCCTGACCACCGGTAGCTCGAACCCTGTTCCCGAAGCCGGTGGGCAACTATTTTCTATATTTTTAAATGTTTTTTTGATATTAAAAATATTTAAAAATGTAAATAATATGTAAGGAAAACAAATAAAGGAAATAATAATAGTATAATATGTACATGGCACACCTAGTCAGGATCGTTTAATGAAAAAGTCGTCTGGAAATAGTGTAACGTTTTATGGTCCCTATGTCTTCTTAAAACAATTGGCGAGGTAGAAGTCGCCGGTGCTTGCGTAGTGAGGCGGTATGTAACGCGGCTCGTGTTGCTCGCAGGCATGTTCCAGCGGCTGGACAAGATGCGCAAGCAGGCCTTCGCGTCCGTGTGCCTGTTCGGCGGCGACAACGACTCCACCATCTCCGGCGTGTGGGTCTGGCGCGGCCAGGAGCTCGCCTTCCCGCTGTCGCCCGACTGGCAGATCGACTACGAGTCGTACGAGTGGCGCAAGCTGGACCCGGCGGCCGCGGCCACCCGCCAGCTGGTGCGCGACTACTTCTCGTGGAGCGGCACGGACAAGGCGGGTCGCCAGTTCAACCAGGGCAAGATCTTCAAGTGAGCGCTGCGACCCTATTATAATATTGTATAAAGTACTTGCATTTATTTTGTATCGCACCGCTGTCTGCCGACCGAAGACTCGAGTTCGTGTAAGCCTAAGCAGGCACTTGAAATAAATTGTTTTTTATTTATGCAGGTGTGTTTTTCTTTCTTTTCCATAAACGAGTCACTCGAGTTACGAGTGCGACCGACTCTCCGTCCCGAAGTACTAGTATGCACATCGTCGTGTTGAGGGCCGTCGCTCCCCGGCAAAAAAGAATCGGTATCAGAATTTTTTAAAAGTGCCATAACATGTGATGCTATGATTTTTGCCGGGGTGCGACGTGTCGTAGAGTTAGCTATTTTAGTACTATCTGGATAACATCCGGAAATATTTTTTTGTTAAATCATCGTAGTTCTTGATGGTACCTACTATCTTTGAGCAGCGTCAAAAACAGTAACTCGAAGCGAGAGTTTATAGCACTAAAGTTTCCAGTTACTCAGTATATAGAGATGGTATTTTTGATCGAAGTCTAAGCGAATTCGTTCTTCTTTATCGTGTAGTTATTTCCTAACCTGGTGTCAGAGTTTTTATGCCGCCCATCGGCCTCTGACTTGGCTTAACATGCCGTCAAGAAACATCTCTCAGGCATGCTGGTTTCCTCACGATGTTTTCCCTCACCGAAGCAAGTGATTATACAATACGCACATGAATCCGAAAAATCAGAGGTGCGTTTCTTGGGTTCGAACTCCAGACCTATGACTTGGCAGTCCGACGGTCACACCACTAGGCTGTCACTGCTTGTTAAGCGAATGTAAATAGTAGATTATACAACTAGTGAAAAAAAAGAAAATTTAATTCGAGGGACTAAGTTGGATCCCGAGAGCAGCGAAGGATTCTATAGTAGAATCCCGAGCAAAGCAAAAGATTCTAGAGTAGAATCCTCAGCGGAGCGAGGGATACAAGAACTGAGATGATTTTTTTTTTACCGAGTTGTGTACTACTTTTTACCATTAACTGAGAGAAAATAATAAAAGTATAGTATTTATATTTCTCGTGGGTTAATAATAACAGCCACTCGGGTCGATCTTCAAGGTTAAGCCGCACTTACCAAGATCGGTCGTGGATGGCTGACCACTAATTCATTACATATCGAGTTTCCTCCGTGCCTCGGAAAGTACGTAAAGCCGTTGGGCCGGCTGTCATTTGTAGTTCTTTGACAGTCGTAGGAAGTGAGTGGCCCGAAAGTCTGACAACCAGTCTTAAGACTAGAATAATTTTCGAGTCACCCACCCACTACTAACCGGGTTGTGAAGGTCAGATAGTCATTGAAATATACAAGGTTTTTATTTAATAATAATACATTTTGAAGATTGAGCTAGAATCTTGTCCAATATAATTGCTAGTCTCCAGTTAGAGGTATTCTCAAATCAAATCTAAATTATGGTTACCCTGCTCGAATATTGTATGAGAAAACATATTTTTTATTATTACACGCGTTGAAAACAGTTCTGAGGGTAAAACGATATGTCATACTAATGAGGTTAATATGCCGAATAAATGGATGTTCACACCGAAATCCATAGCAATTATAGATAATGAGTTATCAGCGTACAAAGAAACGTTTCGATCGCGCGGCTACGTACTTTTTGTTTTGGACTTATTTCGTCTGTTTAACTAAACTAGTAGTATTTAATGCTTTCGTTAGTTTTGACAAATTAATACCTTTCTTCTTGTAACAGTTTTAATGTATGAAGTCTTAGGTTTAAAGAAATAATCAACAATAAAGAAATAACAAGTGGGGGATTGCGCGGCCATAACTTCCAAGGTGAATATTTCGTAAAATATTGATCCAGAGCTTATAATATGAGTTAAGGTTGCTCGAAATAAATATATTTTATTTATTCTTTTTTCGACAATTTTTGACAAATTCAGTCTTCAATTGACAAAAAGAATTAGATCTCTAACCCAAGTAGATGCTGAGATCTCCATGGCCGCGCAATCCTCCACGTTACGTTCGCGCGGCCAACTTAAAACCCTTATATATTCTTTATTTCTACTTTGACAAATTTTTCGTTTGTACCCTTCGATTTTGACAAATTTCGACAAATTTTTTGGCGAACTTTTTTTCTGTTTTGATAACTTGGCGGAGCAATCGTAACGCACACGGGATATTTAGTAGTAGCCGCTCCGGACGACAAACGTCGCTAGACAGCGCTTGTGTATTCGCGCCGCACACCTGGCTGCGCCTGGCCTATTTTTTACGGTAGGTACTTTCCAGGGAAAATTAAAGACAGTTCATGGAAAGCAAAATTCATATTTTTACGTTTCAGACTTTTGCCTAACTGATAGATTTTCTTTAACATTATTACATACATTTCTTACATACAAGGTGTAAAGGGACCCTTCACGAAGCCGTCAACCAAGCATTCTGTACATCAAATTAACTACGCAAATTTACTTTTTGCATTGAGTAGTAGGTACAGGGGTCATAGAGTAATGTTAAACATTAAATACTTGTATTTAAAATGAAGTTGGAACTTTGACCTCCAATATCTATATACTGGAAGGTTTCCCAGGTATGGTCCAGGACAAAAAATGTTCGTAATAACGGGGACAACTAATGTCTTTCGGCTTCGTTAAGAGTATTTTTACACCCATTATTATTGCGTTTATGAAATCAACTAACATTACGATAAAATTGCTAAAATAAAATTCGAACTGCAGTCGCCAGGTACAACAGAGAAGCGGACAGGATATAGTGTTCTGCGCCGACTCTAGCGAGACAGTCAAAAGATAAAGTGAAACATTTAGATATAAAGAAGTACACAATCATAATAATAATTATAAATGCATTAGTAGTTGCGCGTGGACTAGTCACCTCACCTACACGCAACGCTACACGTCTCACTCTGGCGTCGTAGCGTGCCGCATGGCCGCCAGCCGCGCTGCTGGCTAAAAAGTCTTCATGTTTACATCACTACCTAACCGATATCACGTAGCCACAGGTCGGGTGACGGGTGCTCGTATCTTAACACAAAATTTCAAATTTTGTGTAAACTCCCAAAAAGCTCAATTTGCAAAAAATAGTTACAGCTTTTGATGAATGAGATATGTTTTTAACAATGAGTTGAGGTTTGTCTGGTCATTTTGGATCGATGTTTCATTTCTCTACTACTGGGTGGACCTGGTTCCACTAAACTAGATTAACTACACAAAGTCATTACAAGCATATTGGTCCATCTTGTGTTAAACTTACTGCGCAACTTATAACTAAAGTAGCTAGCTACTCTACACACACGTTGAGCCGCTACATACATATTCCCGAGGAGGGTCACGGTCGCCCACGTCCACAGTGGGGCCGTGTTCATTCAAAATAGTAAGGAATAGAATACAAATGCTGGACAGGTTTGAGATCGTTCGTACGTCAGAGCCCAGGCATCCTCTCACGATAATGTTCGTATGTCAGCCCGCATCCTCTCATGATAATGTTCGTATGTCAGAGCCCGCATCCTCAAATGATAATGTTCGTATGTCAGAGCCCGCATCCTCTCATGATAATGTTCGTATGTCAAAGCCCGCATCCTCTCGTGATAATATTCGTTTGTCAGAGCCCAGGCAACCTCTCATGATAATGTTCGTATGTCAGAGCCCAGGCATCCTCTTATGATAATGTTCGTATGTCAGAGCCCAGGCATCCTCTTATGATAATTTTCATATTTCAGAGCCCGCATCCTCTCATGATAATGTTCGTATTTCAGAGCCCGCATCCTCTCATGATAATGTTATTATTTCAGAGCCCAGGCATCCTCTCATGATAATGTTCGTATTTCAGAGCCCAGGCATCCTCTCATGATAACTAACGTCAACTGAGGTTTAGTTTTCGCTTAGTGAGCTTTTTGGTTTTTGACTAAACAAGTAAACATACACATTGGCGGCATAAAATTATTGCAAGTCGAGCCGGGCAACTGAGCGCGTACGCAAGCGGCCGACATGTGTAGGCGGCTATGGTGTGTAGAGCCCGTAACATGTATGTAGTTCCGTGACGCGATCTCACTGCTGCCCTTGTCGTTGCTAACACTCATTATCTTTATTCTACTATATTGTACGGTCATTATTATACGAGTCGTTTGCTCAATACTCATAATGTTTTCTTACTGTCTCTCTTGCACAAAAGCTGCTTAGGGAGTTCTATAGTGATGTGGTCGATCACTGGTCAGTTTCCCTTTTTTTTTTTTTTTTTTTCCGGATGTGAAATCATCAAATGACCCCCGCCACTCTGGGCGGAGCGGAAGGGAGTGTCAGACTTGTACTGACTAAAACCCATCCATGTTCCTTCTTTGCCCTTTGTGTTCCAGGGCCACGGTATCTCTTTCGAACAGTCCCGCAGCTCTGGCAGGCATCGGCCCTTGCGGACCCCTACTTATTTGCTGACATCTCTTTGAGGCGCGCGTGGAACACGAACGCGCCGTCGACACGGCCTGTCGTCATAAGACGGCCGGACGGCGAGCTGGCCCATAACTCGCCGTCCACAGGCCCGCGCCTTGGTCAGTTTCCCTCACACGTCAGTTTATTTAATTCAACAGTTTTGTTGCGTCAATTTGACAGATTCCAGTGTTTGACAGTTTCTTCGATTCGACAGTTTTATTAAATTCGTCTGTCGAAGTATAGTTGGTAGGCAACGACCGACAAGTAGTTCACTACAATTTTGTTCAGATATTCTATTAGACAACGCGAACATTTACCTTTCTTTTATCATTCTGAAAAAGAAGCCGACAGAATGATTTTGTTGAGCTGGGCAGCTGTAGGAGAACTCCTTCAGGTTTTCTCGTCACCTATCCCGCAATGATTGAAGATTAATTAAGGTCTACAACCAGTACGTCCTGCCCGTTATAACACACGGTGCCGGAACGTACTGACATCTTAGAGTCGGGTTGCTCCACAAATTCAAGGTTTACTCAGCGCGCTATTGTCCTAGCTTTGCTCGGTGTTTATTTAAAGGATAAAATTATCCACAAAAAATCTAGACTTACGACATAGCTTACA
The DNA here is from genome assembly GCA_910589295.1 of Noctua janthe. NCBI lineage: Eukaryota > Metazoa > Arthropoda > Insecta > Lepidoptera > Noctuidae > Noctua > Noctua janthe. The sequence continues at coordinate 287,109 of OU342565.1, read as the reverse complement.
GAAAAAAACAGCTGAAGTCAGTGGCCATGTTTGTGGCCCGTGAAGTAAATTAGAATTAAGAAAATTGAAAGGATCGAATATAAGGTTATCATAATATAATTGAATATAAGGTTATCATAGTATAAGTTTATTTTGATAAACTTATACAAAGTTAGTTATTTTGATAAGTTTATTTTGATAAACTTATACTGTATTTTGTACTTATTTTGTCTTCTGTAAAGGACTGCCTAGCGAAAATCAAACTTCATCTCTATCAACGTAAAATTTTATCTTCTCAACGTATTTTTTTTCTGGAGTAATCTGTCGAATCAAGGAAACTGGTTAACACATTCACAAATCTGTCCAATCAGCGAAACTGACTATTAACAAAACTGGAGAATTAAATAAACTGACGAGGGAAGCTGACGAGTGATACGCGGACTCTTATAAATAGTATCGTGCGTGTGTCTATGAATAATTATAATGATGTGATTTTTACTTGTTTAGCTAGTAGGAGAAAAAGATATCTATCCCGACTCCTACGGAGAATCATACCTATATTAATTATCCAGCTAGTTACTGAGTTTTATGACCAGACGATTCATTCATAATGACGGCCGAAATAACCATTTCCAAGTAAATGAACTCGGTGAGCTCGAGATTAGTAAAGTAGGCACTGCGAGCCTGCGAAGCGACGTGAGAGTGTCGACTGTAAGCAGTAGCTATTAGCTCATTGTCACACGTGTGTGCTAATAGCTACAGAGTCACGTTCTATTACAAGTACAACAGGAAGTCTCTAAATAGGTACAATTCTATTTCATCGAAAGTAGTAATAAGAAAGTTCGTAACTTTACAATGGGAAACACTGATGGTTGCACCGCACGCTAGTCCAGGTCCACAGCACAGCGCAGGCGAGCGCGCTGGCACGCGTCTCGTCGCCTCGGCATCGGCTCGTCGGCACTCGGTACCTGCTGACGCGTAAGGCAGCGCACACAATCTCGTCTCGAGCCGAACGTTCGTCACCATCTTACAATTATCTACCGTACCGTAAAAATCACAATGTACACTTTGAACAATTCAATAAACATCAAAAATGCAAAGATCAACGGTGGCTAATAGGAGAGATATAAACGATGCTATAAATATAGGTACATTATTTATATCTAATGAACCGGGTAAATTTACATCTCAAAAATGATAACATCCCCTTCCAGTCAATAGAGAATATAATTTATAAAACGTTCAAGCCGTAGAGTGTGTGCGACAGCGGCGGCGCCGCGCGGCGACTCGCGCCGTGTCAGTGCGGCCGCGCCTCCTGCAAAAAAACTATTTTTTGTACGCCTTGTCTTCATTTACGTCAGAAGAAGTTTTGCAAGTTAATTTGTGTCCATAAATTCACTAACTATAACAGGCCTAAAATAAATTCATAAAATTAAGCCCTTTGGTGCGCACATCTCCGACTGGTATCTACCTACCTACTTGTTAAGTTATCTGTCAGTGACGCACATTTCCTCACTAGTGCGGCAATATGAATGACACATTCGGTAAATCATTTTCAAAACATTTTCTCGAAAACTGGCTCTTATCGCACTACGATTAGGTTCAACATGCAATGTATTTCACAGACGTGGACAGATTTTTTTTAAATTTATCAGACAAGTGCGGAAATAAAAAAATCCGCAGATAGGTACTTATACTAAGTCCAAATTGGTTCAATTCCTATAGTCGAGGGTTATTGTACTTTTTTTAATCTCGGCAAAGATATTTGCGTCTTAAAGGCGTAAATATCTTTTGAATATTTAAATTGTGTTTATGCATAAAAAGGTGAGAATATCATAAATAAACATGATTATTTAAAACAAATAGCTATTTACTTTTATGAACAAATCAACATTTATATGTGTTCTAAATTAAAAAATATTTGAATTATCTATTTCTCATATTGGACTGTTTAGCACCTTTGCTTCTCCTTCACCCTGGCAAAAGTAAAGCGTGGAAAAAAAAGCAAATTAAATCATACTTTCCTAATAATTAATGACAAAAATATTTTTCGTTCAATTATTTTATTTTTTCGAAAGTGTATTGAAAAACGTCGTTTGATACACGCCTTTGTTACACTTTTGAAACTTTGTTACTGCAGTTCTCGACTCCATAAAAACCTCGCCTGCGGCTCGGGTGTGAAATCCGACTCGACTGGAATAACAAAGTTTCCCCACTTATACCAAAATGTACTATTTGCTTTTTTTTAATTCTAATAAGATTTGGACGTTATTTTCATAATTCGGTTCACACCGCGAACTACCGAAAGTGCCGAACCGAAACATGAAAAGAGGAGTAACAATGCTCACCCGGCTTGCTCGCTCGCTCGCCAGCTGGCGGTGTAGCCTGCGTTTTATACGGTAGAGTGCGTGATGGTTCTTTTGCGGCGTGCCGCGTAGCCTTACTCGGAACTAACGCAGCCATCTTGTTTTTTTATAGAACTTTCTCAGATAGTTTCACAAATGTAAACAAGCAGCGCACTCCTGACAATGTCATTAACGCGCCAAGAGTACCATGCAGCACTGTAGTACGGTACGTGTGTGAAGTATGTCACAGTGTAGCTATAGGGAGGGGAGCTAGTTACCCCGTGTATGTGGTCGTCGGGATGCAGGTCTAGGTCGGCGGTGAAGGGCGCCACCTGCACGTGCAGCGCCACGCGCGCTTCCTCGCCCTCCAGCGACGAAGAGCTGCTGACAACACACCGCACGTTCAAGTTCTGCGACTGGGATAACAGTTAGCTTGCCTTAGCTTTTGCCATTACCTACTTTTATGATCACACATTTCTGATACCTACACGCTGTATTGTTAAGGCCGAGGTAAACTCACTAAGTCTCTATGAACATGCACTTCGTAACGTAATCTCGCAGCTTCCGCGTCCGGCAAGCTCCTACATGAGCGTCGAGTGTTACTTGAAACGAGTCTAAATCACTCACACTTTGGAATAATGTGCCGAGTCTCATAATACTTTAACAGTGGCCAATCTAAGCATGAAATGAGTAGGTACAGTCTTTTTGGGTTAATCATCTAGCAGCACGGAATCACACTTTTCTATGCTTGTCTCTAGCAAATGACGGACGAGACAGAACACAGAACGGGGATGCTATCGCACGCGGCAGATAGGAGAATGGAAAAGTGCGGTTCAGTACTGCTAGTTGATGTGCTACCCTTACTGGTCATTTACCTCTGACATCGTTGTCAAAATCACAGTGATCTTTGATAAAGTTTCCTGTTAGATATCAGATGTCACAGGTAAAGTAGCCATGAGAGGACAGTAGTAGCTCGGTGAGTAGGTGCGTACCTGACGTGCAGTGGCACCATGTCGTCCTGCAGCAGCGGCAACTCGTCGTCGCGCGCGTGCGCATGGCACTCGCAGCGGCAGTGCTCGGGCTCCACGTAGCTGAACACGACGGCGCCCGCGCCCCCCGCGCCCTCTGCGCCCGCGCCCCCGGCCGTGCTGGCTGCCGCCGCCGGCAGCGTCTGAATGCGTTTCGGCTGTTTCCGTCGCTCTGGCACCTCCTCGAAGTCTATCCACTCGGTTTTTGGACGCGAGTCGAAACCTGAAAACGGTATGAACTTTTTTAGGGTTTATGCATGCGTGCCGTCTGCAGGGCAGTGTAGGGACAGGCCAACTTTATACTGCAATGGATCTTCCTGTTCCCTTCCCTTCCCTAATTTTTAAGATAAATAGACGGGCCCAAAATCTAGACGACGTGAATAATGCCCTACTTCAGGTACATAATTGGTTCACAGTAAACAATTTAGTACCTATTAAATGAAAAAAAAAATGAAATGCATAAGATTTGCTTTAGTGAATGTTAAAAGTAGCGAATGTGATATAGTACTGAATAAAGAAAAACTTGAATTTGTAGATAAAACGGTTTTCCTGGGGATTACGCTTGATTCAAGGCTACAATGGGGTTCTCATTTAACATCTCTTGCGGGGCGGCTAAGGTCAACAGCATATGCTATTAGAAAAATCCGTCAATATACTGATGTAGATACCGGTAGACTGGTCTATTTTAGTTATTTTCATAGTATAATGTCTTATGGCATTTTGTTATGGGGACGGGCTGCAGACATTGAGGCTGTAATTATTTATTCTGCAAAAAAGAGTCATCAGAGCCATATGTAATCTTGGTAGGCGCGATTCTCTAAGGTAACTGTTTAAGGAAATTAACATAATGACGGTACATTGTTAATACATCTACGAAAACATAATGTATGTAATAAAAAATCTACATCTTTTTAATAAAAGAGGTGACAAACACAATTAATACTAGAAATAGAGACCAATTAGTTCAGCCAGGCTTCGGACTTGCTAAAGTAGACTGTTTGAGATGCTATTATAAAATTCCACAAAGTATTCTTGAACTGAATGAGACGAAATTTAAAACATGCATTTAACGCACACTATGTAAGCAAGCATATTACAAGTTTGACGATTATATCGCTGATAAAAATACTTTGCTCAATTCTGGTCCTGCTCCACAAGCACAGGGGCGCATAAATTGATAGCATTAAATAGTATTTTTGGAGCTGCTGAAGATTGTACAACTATCTTTGCATTGTATAAATTCAATCTCTTTAGTATTATATAACCGCATAGCCCATATTGTGTGAATACTATGTACTAGAAAGCTGTGAAAACCTACATCTTATCTTGACTTGAATGTGCCCTGGCGGTTAGGAGTATGTCATGCTCACTCAAATGTCGCGCTGAAGGTAGCACGTGTGTCGGATCATTTAGTTCCCTTCAAAACGGTTGAGTTGAATGGTGCTGAAACATGCGTCATGTTCGTGAACGGGCGCTGTCAGTTGTGACTGGTCATCTCTTGGTTGTCACGGCTTATTTGAATTAATTATTTTATTTTTGTATTGTTTTTACTATAGACACTTTTAGCGTACATATCTTGCTACATCGTTCTCACATAATGTACCATCTCAAAATGAATGATGTAACCAAGGTTTTGTAAGAGTATTCTGATTTGAAAGAGTGTCCATGGAGTTTCTTGCCCGTTCTTCTCCATAGAGATTTACGTTAGAGAATGGGCAACTACAGTACTTTCGCAGTTTTTGTGCCTTGTGACTGGGACTGTAGCTACATTTCATTATTGTCTTTGTTTCGACAATTCAAAAGTGCCTGTAACTGGCCTACATAAATGCTTTGATTTTTTGATTGTGATTTTTTGATCCTTTAAAAGGCCCTTCCAGACATGGCTCTAAAGGGTGTAAATAGACAGGCACTTGTTCTCCCCGTCTTTGCGATAATTTTTTTGTTCTAGGCCATACCTGGGAACCTTCTAGTTACGGAGATATTGGAGGTCAAAGTTCCAACTTCTTCACAATTTTTTTAAAATATATGTTTTTAATGTAAGATTTTTACTTTACACACCTTCACGACACCCGTACTATTCAATCCATCAATCAGCACAATGCTTTGAGTGCTTTTCATCGAGTCCTACCGTAAAAGTAATTTTTACCCCAAAAAAAAAATCAGCGTAAAGTAACTTAGTCTGATGTACAGAATCCTTGGTTGAGGGCTATGTGAAGGGTCTGTTTACACCCTGTATATTGTAACCTTCACATAATATCTTACAAAAATGATGTCTGGACATTAAAACATGATTTGAGTTTGTTAGGTAAATGACAAATAAAGAAAGGAAATTAAATGAAACGAGTACCGTAATCGAGTGAACTTACTGTCGCTCCCGCTGCGTGTGCGCGGGCGGTCGGGGCGGCGTGGGGCGGGGGCGGCAGTGCTGGGTCGGCGCGGCAGGCGGATGCGCAGCTTGTCCAGCGGCGCGGCCAGCGGTGGCGCGGACAGCGGTGCCGGGCGCGGCACGCGGGGCGCGGGGCGCGCGGGGGCGGGCGGCGGGGGGCGCGGCCGCGACACGCCCGACACGCGCACGCCGCCGCGCTCGCGCACCGGCACCATGGGCAGCGCCACCGAGCGCTCCTGCGGCAGCGTGGTGGGCACGTAGGGCAGCTCCTCCTCGAACGATTGCTGCACCACGAGGCCGCGCTTCTCCACCTCATCGCCGGCGGGTGGTGGCGCCGACTCCGAGCTAGGCTCCGACTCGGACGAGTCCCGCACCGGCTCTGGCGGCGACAAGGGGCTGGGCGCGGCGGTACCGCACGCCGACGTGCCCGCCGAGCGGCGTGCGTCAGGCTCACTCGAGCTGCAGTCGGCGGCAGGAGCCATGTCACGTATCGTCGTCGTCTTTATCTCTTCGCCGTCGACGAAGCTCGGGAAGGAACCTGATATCTCACTCGTCACGCTAGGAGTCTTTGTGATGCTGAATTGAGTACTGAACACCTGCTCCCGGCTGCCTACGTGGGTTGTGAACAAGAGTCGCTCCTTGCGACGTCGCCGGCCGTCGTCTGCAGTCGGCACAGGCTCGACCCGCTCCACATCCACGGGCGGCGTGGGGGGCGTTGCGGTGCTGACTTCCTGGGGAGGTGTGGGAGCGGTGGCGGCAGGTACGTCTGCAGGTGCCTCGCTTTTCGTTTCGACCGCGATGGCGTGTGTCGCCTTCAGTGGCGAGGAATCTGGAACTGGTGGACTTGGCAGACGAGCGTCCGACGGTCGCTCCGTGGGTGAGCGAAGAGGTATTATAATGCTTCCATCAGGTAGAACCGTTCGATGCATAGGTTTTTGAGAGACGGGCGCAAACTCACGCTCAGAAACAGGGCGAGACTGCGGAGCAGAAGCTGGGCGAGGAGGCTCGCGATGTGTCGTCACCTCCGCCGTGGTCTTGTGCGCCTCGGACTCTCGTCGCGCGCCACTCGAGCCGGGTCGTTCGTCTGGTGGTGTTCTCAGTGGGATGTGAATGATCCCATTCTTCGTATCCTCGTAGTATTTGAGTTTGTCACCTCGCCGGACCCGCTCGACGGTCTGTGATGGAACGACAGCGATTTGTCGCTGCGGCTGGACGACCGGGGAACCTTCGCGAGAGCTTGGCGAGGGTGAGGCAGCGCTCTTCCGCGGTGTTCGAAACAGTGACAATACTGAGCCTCTGATCTTTCCAGCAGAGGTGGGGGTCGCGGATCGGTCGCGGCTTTTGCTACGTGATCGACCCTCCGTGAGACTTCTCTTACGGCGGAGTGCGTCCGAGGGCGAGTCGGGTGACGCAATAGTCTCGCGTGATTTGAACAGCGAGCAGAAAGAAGATTTCCGCGAAACTGCGACCCCGGCCGGCGAGGGTGTGCGGCTGTCTCGCGAGGCGCGTGGCGATGGGGGCCCCACCAGCTCTGTGGGCCGCACGGCGCGCTCCCCGCGCTCCACTCGCTCTCCGCGCGCTGCCAGCTCCAGGGAGGCGGGCTTGAGCGCTACCTCCGCGCTTGTATCCGCACCAAGTTCCGCGGGTCTCGTTCGCACATTTCGATCTTCCTCTTCTTCGTAGTCGTCGTCGGGCTTCAGTTTTATTCGAATGATGTCTTTAGAACGATTAACACTCTTGTAAACTTCAGGTTCAGAAGGTTCCCGGCGCACGCGAGGCCGCGCTCGCCGCTCTTGAGCTCGCGCACGGTTTTGTGTTTCCTTTTGAAGTTTGTCATCGTCGGGTGCAGCAGTCAGGGCCGGCGCAGAAGTCAGGACTGGTGCAGAAGTCAGGGCTGGTGCAGAAGTCAGGGCTGGTTTAGAAGTCACGACTGGTGCAGAAGTCAGAGCTGGTGCTTGACTAACTGCTGGTGTAGAAATTATCATTAGTGCTGTAGTCAGAACAGGAGTAGGAGTCACTTCTGCGGCTGGCACCGGTACCGGAGACACTGTCGGCGCAGGAGTCTGCGCGGTGTTGGGCTGGGTGGGCGCGGGCGCGGGTTGAGGGGAGGGGGGTGGCGCGCGCGCAACTCGTTCTACGGTGGCTTCGGTGCGCACCTCGCGTCGGTCGCGCGCGTCCAGCGGTGGCGGTGCGGCCGTCCCGGGTGACGCCGCCGTCAGCTTGGCGATCTCCAGCAGGCGCTCCTCCACAGCGGCCGCGCAGATCTCTGGGTCGGTCTCGATTGGCTTCGGTCCGCAAAAAGATGTCTCGAGCAGCATCCTGTGCGGCGACGGAGACCGCGACACACCCGACACGACCGACAGGCGCCCGACCGAGTGGCGGCTTTGATGACTGAAAGCCGACAACGCCGAGTGCGCGGAGCACTGCGAGCCCACACTGGACAGCCGGCTGGTGCGGCCGGACACGGCCAGCAGCGCCGCCTCCGAGCCCTGGCTGTCCTTGCGCGAGTGGCGGCGCGACACGAGTGGCGGAGGCGCCGGGGCGCGCGGCTCGCCCGGCGCGCCCTCCAGGAAGGCTAGCTCCTCGGTGGAGGAGCGCAGTTCGAGCGCGCCGTCCTCGCGGAAGCCGAGCTCGAGGCGCGCGCGCGTGTCGTCGCCGGTGCCCGCGAACAGCGCCAGCTCGGGCGAGCTGTCGCGCGAGTCGTGGTGGCTGGAGCTGGAGGCGCGCGAGATGTCGATGCGTGGCGCGGCCGGCGTGTGCAGCCCGGCGGCCGGCGTGGAGTGCGAGCGCGCGCGCTGCTCGGGGGGCGCCAGCGCTGCGCTCGCCGAGCCCGCGGGGTCCTCGCGGATCTCTGGCAACCGAAATGTTTGCTTCGTTTCCGGACTCGACTGTAAACAGGAAAAATCTCAAGATCATGACTTGTGAATAGGTACTCGGAAAGAATTGAGATGTTCCGTCGGCTCCGCTTTGAGACCAGACGGCTCTGATCAAACGAAAGCTCGCTACTCGTGGACAATGGGTACCGACGGCACATCTCGGGCACATAGCTACAGACGAAGCATGAGGAGGAAGTACGTGAGAGATACATACTGGCGGTCTCACCTCGTCAGACACGTCGTGGTCGAAGGAGGCGATGGGCGCGGGCCCGCGGCGCAGCTGGCGCACGGGCGCGCCGCTGGCCGCCATCGGCCGCGCCGGCGACCCCCCCGCGGGCGCCGCTCACTGCCGCATCGCGTCCACCACGACGGGTCACACTCTTATCGTAACAATAATAACATTAACATGCTGCTGTTTTATATAATATTTGCAAATCTTTTTTTTTTTAATGATTTGTCAAGGTGCAAACGATTAGGTAGTAAAATGTTTGTATAATTTTTTCAGATGGAGATATATTTAATTGAATATTCGTTAATTAATGATTACTTAATTGACTCAGTTATCACGCAATATAATTTGTTACAGAATCTATTTTATTATGCCAAATAGGTACCTATGTTTAATTACTTTGGTTTCATTAAACCGGATGCAAGTAGTGATAGCTGCGGGTTCATTTCATGACACATATATTTCCGAGACACAGGGTCGTTATAGTTCACATTACACATTCACGTCCGTGTTGAGTAGCGGCGCGCGATACCGTGGCGCGGGCGGCTCCAGGGGCCGCGGCCCGCGGCGCTGGGCGCTGGGGCGGAGCGCTAGGCGGCGGGGGCTGCGTGCGGCCGGCGGCTGGCGCGGAGCTGGCGGGCGCGGCGGGAGCGTCGCGCGGACGGGGCGATCGCGCACAGCGCCGACAGCGCGGCACATCGAGCGGGCGCCGCGCATGCGCCCGGGCCGCGCCTGCGCGCCGCGCGCCCTACTTCCGGCGATGCATCCTCCGCGTGCACGGCACTGGAGGCGCGCGGCGGCCCGCGGCGTGCGACCGCGGCGCGTCACCGCGATCTGTTGCACCGCACGTTACGTAAAGGCCTGCCCCGACTTGTTGTCGGTTCGGGTGGGCGCACACGGTGACCTTCTGCTGTTGGATCGATTGTTGCTGCTCGACCTCCTATAAATACCGTACGGAATGTTCTTCATGAATTTTGGGAGATCGTTTTGCAGTATGTTCGTGACCTGTCACTTACTTTTCTGTAACTAACCTGATATATGCGTACTTACTGCCTTAATATACTAATCGCGCTTTCGCTCACGGCCAGTAGCAATTTGAAGGAAGGAAACATAAAATACGGATTAGGCATTAGTATTACAATTACCTACAATACTTACTTCCTAAAAATGTAATTTGTATTTCAAGTACTTGACACGCGTGCATTTTGTAATGAGTATTTCAAATGCCCCGTTGGTCTAGTGGTCGCACGCGCGACTGCTGAGCGTGAGGTCCTGGGTTCCATTCCCGGGTCGGGCAAAGTGTTATTGGATTTTTCCCTCAGTCGGAGCCTCGGAGTCTGGATTTGTGCCTGGTTGATGGCTATAGGCTCCCCCCTATTACGTGAGATTTAAACATAACTCACAAAGTGTGGGTGTACCTACTATTAGGTATATTTCTGCCTAACCCTTGAAGAAAGAAAATTTCAATTAGCATGTGTTTGCATGTACAAATTGCAATCTTATCTAAATAGTTCTTCGTAATTTTAATAAATAATTGACGTCAAAGACAATTGTTAATAAGTTACTAACTAACTAATAAGTAATCGGATGTAATTACGAGATGATATTTGACATTGTAATATGATTATTGTTAGCTCTTAAGCGTTTTGGTAAAAAAAACTGTTAGCTTAGAATGTATTTCTGAATAAATAAATAAAAGTGCTTTATCTTATTTATCCCATTGAATTTAAGTTTACATTTCATGGTTTTCCTTTCAGTTAATCTATCATGTTTGCTAGAGAGATTTGATCCATATGATTGTCCCTATCGATGGATGTCATAACAGTACAGGGTGTTATTTTTTTAATTTTAGTCGGTTCGATTCCCGAGTGAGGCAAACGGATTTTCGAAAATCTTTGAAAGCAGATTAGTTTCTATTTAACAATAAAGAAATGTTTTTTTTTAGTAAAATTTGTTATCACCAGTATTTAGAGTACTTTCCCTCCAGGTGAGGTTGAAAAATTCCATCCTGTATGTATAGGCTTACAGACTAACATACTTATGATAACGGGTGCCAAGCCGAAAGGAACTTGGTCTCCCCGTCATTGAGAGGGTTTGTTCTAGAGTTAGAGAAACCTTCTAGTTACGGAGATATTGGGGGTCAAAGTTCCATCCTTTTCACGAGTTTTTTTTAAAATACTTACAAGTTTTTAATGTTTTAACTTAAATACGTTCACGACCTCCATACTATTCAATGCATCCATCAGCACAATTTTTTAAGTGCATTACATTGAGTCTTACCGTAAGACGTGATTTATAAAAAAAACATTTTTTTTTGCGTAGAGTTAATTAGTTTGATGTACGGAATGCTTGGTTGATGACTTCGTGACGGGTCATTACACCTTGTTATTATATTATCTGTGACCTTGTATAAGCCGTCAAAGTAACAATATTCGATACCATCAGCACAACTTTGGTAGCGTCATCATAATCAGCCTATATCGTTCCCACTGCTGGGACACAGGCCTCCTCTCTATGAGAGGGAGTGAGCTATAATCCACCACGCGGCCCCAGTGCGGGTTGGTAGAAGTCACATGTCTTCGAATGTTTGGTTCTAGGACATGCCGGTTTCCTCACGATGTTTTCCTTCACCGTTTTTTCGCTCGTAAATCGGGGCCGCCACCTCTGGGACACCGCTGCTTTTATCTTTCTCTAAAACAAGAATAAGTTATTCCTTAGAACATCAGCTGTTTGCCAAAAAAGTCCCGTCAAAATCGGTCCAGCCGTTTAAAAAAAAAAAAAATTGTTATAAGTGCCGTATATACTCTCATATACATTCAAGAAAAAGCTGTTATTTTGATGTTACAACAGACTTATTTATCAACCAATCAATCAATCAATCGTTTATTTTGTTAAACATAGGTATGGTTACAGATAGTATATTGTCTAGAATATGTGCGCCATGTTTTGCCAATTTATGGCGTACAAAATTAACATCATAAACAATCAGTTACAAATAAGGTGCATGGCATGTCAATAGATTACATTAGGATAAAGAAAAAAACAGTCAATTTAAAATATGTCAGTTAGGTAAACATGTCATTACAATTTTAGATAAATAAACACATTTATACTTATAACTAGAAGACGGGATATTTACCATGTTTTTTTTTTGTGTTGTTTTGTTTTTTTTGTTTGTTTTTTTTTGTTTTTGTTTTGTTTGTTGTTGTTTTTTTTTATTTTTTTGTTTTTGTGTTTAGTGACCATGAAAGTTTAAAATCTTACATTAATACTTAATCAATAAATAAAATCATAAATGTTTAATTGGCAAGTCGGAATCGTAATGGAGGCCGCACCTAGGTTTAGCCGGCTAGAACTAGGTGTAGCCTTATTTCGGCTTTTAGCCGTAACATATAGATAAAATTCTAGTGTGCGTGTGTCCGTATTTCTTCTTCTTCTAAACGGTTAGACCGATTTTGATGACTTTTTAGGATTTCTTAACTAAATGGCAAAAACCGGCCAAGTGCGTGTCGGGCCACGCACAATGTAGGGTTCCGTAGTCTTACAACGTTAATTTAATCCACTTCCTACGGTCCGATTGGCCTCCGAACGATGATGTTTATAGTAATAATAAAAAAAACAAACTTACATTTGCAGTTGAAAAACAATTGCTCCCATACATTATGTTTAGGAAAATATGTTATCCAAGTACATTTTATAGGTTGGTCGACTCTTACATGTAAACTTGTAAAGCCTACTTAGCTGTGATAGTTTTTCTTTTATCTTCTTTATATATACTACCACCGTGATATTTTTCACACACCCAAACATAACCGTTTAGCTGTAGATGGGGGACACTTTAGTCTAACAAAAATTAGCACTGTATTGAGCCTACGACTCGACTACGACATTGGATAGGTCCACGGACATGCCACATGCATACCCTAATGCTGAAAAAAAAAAATCCCTCTTTACGTGTACAGCAGATACCCTAAAAAAATATTTTTGATATTTTGTTTTACCACTTTGTCGGCGTAACAAATCTGTATATTCATGCCAAATTACAGCTTTCTAGTACTAAGAGTCTTTGAGCTAAGCTGCAGACAGACAGAGTTCCTTGGTGAATACGAAACCCTGAAAACGGAGCTCTTATAGATTCGTACTGTTCGTATATCGGTCAGTGTGGCACAGCCATTTTACTCCGAGACTGTTGGCACCACAGTGTTGACATCGACAGAATAGGTCTCTTTTATAAACTGCTACCCAAATGTTAATTCAAATTATAAAGTAAACAAAACTAAAGGGTGGGCTTGTCGTGGGCTTCCATACATGTTATAGGTGGCACACACGCTACTAGAACAAATTTTTGTTAAAAAGAACTTTCAACAAAAAGATGTTTGAATAAAAGGAGAAGGGACGCACTCCAAGGGTCTTGGACTGTGTCAACTTTCACACAGCGATCCATGTCCATAATAGCCGATCGATAGGCGTAATCAGTTGTCCAAAACAGAGAGCCGGGCACAGAGCATCATATAGAATAGCCGGGTAATTCAAAGTAGCAAGATCCGTAATAGTCCTGTATAATATGCAAAGCCGAGGTCGTTGGGTAATACAATAAAACATGGAAAAACTGAGAATGATAGAAAACGAACGAGTGCTGGTTTTTTTCTGCCTGTCATCTATCAGTCAGTGACCAGTGTTGCCAACAGAGGAACAATTAAAGAAACTCGATTCCCTATGAATCGACTCCACGAAACGGTTGATAAGCACTAGTCACTTGATTTTCATACATATTCTAAGATTTTACCGATTCGTTCGTTATCGATTACTGGCATGTATTTAATCGACTATTTTCATAACTTAATTTAACTCTTCTCGCTTCCTAGATAGAAACATGGTCCTGTATTTTGTGATTTTCTTTAGAAAAATATAACGGTTTTTTAATATACATTTCAACTAGTTAACTGCTGGGCCCAGGATTTCCCCTCTCCTTTGATATTTAGTTTTTAAGATATGGGCCTTTTTCGTGAAACTGCAGCAGTAACTTTGTTTTTTATTAATACAACATTAGTTTTAGAATAAGCGAAACCTAAAACAAGTGTCTAGTAATTTTATGTAAAGAATCTATGTACAAAATTTCTAAACTGTATCATGAAAAATCACAAAATTATAGGCTTGTTCTGGTACCTGGTTATCCGTACAAAAACGTGGTCACGACGCGGCACCACCGCGTGAGCTCCTCCAGCGTTGTATTGAGCTAATAAATAATAATAATTTGGCAGTAGGTAGGTACCTAAATGATTGCGATAGGTACTTAGTGTCGCTCAGTGTCCAACTTGTAGCCTATTTAAAATAATTTTGGGACAAAATATAACATGGGTTAAAAATTATTGGAATCGATTCAGTTGCTTATCTGAACAAACTATATTCAGGTTTTGAAACAAAACAAAAAAATAATGTTGTAAACTATGAAAAACAAATTTAGTTTTGCTGTTGAGTGTAAATTGACATATGAATGAGATTTATATGAAATATATATTATTATATATATAGTTTATTTTTAAATTTTTGTACTGTTTAGTGCTACTGAACCCTTTGTGAGCGATGGAGGGGGTAATCTTAGATCCGATTCCGAAAATTCTTCACTAATGGGAAGCTAGAGCTTTATTATACCCGAGTCGTAGGCACAATCTGAACCGGGCTGGTAGTGCGGCATAAGAAAGAGGACGCCTAAACCCAGCAGTGGGTGAATCCGGGCTGACATTATGACGTCACTCGTATCGAATCGAAGGACTATGTTAAACAGGTTTTACTTATATGTATCTGCTAGTTCCGAGTAAAGTGTGGCTGGCGCCGGGGATTGGTTCGATTCAAATCCAGCGAGACCATTTTGTGCTCGTCTTTTGGGTTGCATTTCTGTTACATTGCGAAATTGCGTAGTTCGCAGGAACGTAGCATGTGCACTGGTTGTGCAGTGCAGGTGCTACGGATGCTACGCTAGCTACGAACCGTAGCAAACGCTACGAGATTGCGTAGTTCGCAGTCACGTAGCATTTGCACTGGTTGTGCAGTGCAGGTGCTACGGATGCTACGCTCGCTACGAACCGTAGCAAACGCTACGAAGTTGCATCGTTCGCTGTAAATCGTCTGTCGATCGGTACGAGGGGGTTGCAATAAGAAATAACGCTTACGCTCATATTATTTTTTATTCACAACAGAACATAGGGTCCGCGATGAGGTCCGCAGGTACTAAGTACATACAACACTTTTAAACAGCGCTTAGAACACCTTTATTATATCCATTTATATTGTTGTCGTATAATATATTATGTTGATTTGTGTATAACGCGACTAGCATTAGGATCAAGTTCATAAATAATCATTTGTATTAAACTTTTTACATTGCGCTCTAAATACTGTAAGTATGAGTAAACAGAAGTACGATACGTACGAGTAGCAACATATCTCGTAAACATTATATCTAGGTTTGAGTCGTAACTAGTGAGGCGTACACATGAGATCACAACAATATACATAATGTTCTAACAGCATAACATCTAACTACTCTGTATACAAGTAAATACCGCCGCTAACTACCGCAAACATATTTCACAAGATATCCTTTATATGCGAACAATACATTATGTTCATTTATTGTTGAATTTGTCTAAACAATACGAGATTTACAGACATGAAGCCTAAGTCAGCTCGCTTATGACTGCACACGGCCGCGCCGCCCGGCCGGCCGCGACGCGTCACGCACGGCGTGTGTGCACTCCTCGTAATAACATAATTGCTTACATCTCTAATACACATGTTAACAACAGAGCCCGGCCTGAGCCCGGAGACACAACCCTAGGGCTCCAAGCTTATACATTTCAAGGCCTCATTTTATTAGGAGTGCACATTAACCTCTTATTTAACTTTCGATTTGATCCCGTCGCATGCGGCCTGTCCTGAGCTCGCAGCGGGCCTGGTCCGCCGTGCGGCCTGCGGCCTGCGCCCTGACCGCGGCCGGTGACTAAACTATACCTACTTACACAGCGACGGTGGGGTTGCGTCCGCAGTCGTTTACGACCTCTAACCTAAACCTTTATCACATTATATACAATAGATATGAACCTCGTCCGACGCCTAGCTGCCCGGCGCGCGGCGGGCACCTCGTCCACCATCCACCACGCCACCACGCTCTCGAGCCCTTCGCATAATTATGTTATATAGATATGGAATGCACGATGAAATCGTTAAATATAAATATTATTTCTTTTACATTAAATTTGTTTAATTGTGAATAATTCGAGTGTCCCAGGACTCACAGGTACAGTCCACGGCGATATCGTCCAGTGCTGGCACACACTTCCCGGTCACTAGTGATACAATATAATATTAGCATATTCCCAGAGCCCTACAGTGGACTCCGAGGGAGAACGCGTTCTTAGCTTTACTAACTATATTCAGCAATTTACTAAATGAAGAAAGTCAGTGCAGCGCGTGCCATGCAGCACGCAGCACGCAGCACGCAGCTCGCAGGTGATGCGGCCTACGTGCGATCCTAGAACCGCATGCCGCTTAGCATCATCTTTAATCATATATCCAAGTTCAAAATGGGTTGACATGAAATACGTTTGATGTTTATACTAAGTTAAGGTAGAGTACGCTTAATAAAGATGAGTTCAGGTCCACGTTCAGCGGACATGCACTGTGTGTGCGGTGTAGCGAGCCGGGCTCGAATCTAGTCCGAGTCGGAGTCGCTGGAGGGCGGCTGCGGGAGCGGCGCGGCGGGCGCGGGGGGCGCGGGCGCGGGCGCGGGCTCGCTGTGGCGCCCCGCCGTGGCCAGCGCGTACGCCGGCGCCGCCTGCCCCGACGTGCGCTCGATGCCCACGCTGCAACACACGGCGCCGTCAGACAGGTGCGCTACTGCGCGCATGCGTGCGTGTGCGGGTGTGTGTGTACTCACATGTACTCGTGGCGCGCTAGGTAGCGCACGTACTTCTCGGGCGGGTCGGCGTCGTGCTCCTGCAGCGACACGGAGCGCACCGTCATGTGTGACACCTGCGTGGCCGGCATCGTGAACTCCACGTAGGCGTGGCTGGCGAGCTCGGCCGGCACCTGGTCGTACGACGTCAGCGCCATGCGGCACACCAGGTTGTGTGTCGTGTACGCACCCTGGCCCTCCTTGGGCAGGCGCGGCATGCGCCACACGATGGCGCGGTGCTGGTGTTCGTACTTGGCTTGGCCGGACGTCACCTCGATGAGCGACTCCTGCAGCGTGTCTACGGCGCCCAGGAACCGCTCAATGCCTTTGATTTTGCCGGTGCGCCTGCTCATCATAGTGCAACGTTAACACTTTTAAACTAATACTGTCACTTACGGATATCTTCCGGAGAGTCAGTTCGGGAGTGTTAACACTTTTGTTTAATAGGCACCAACAGAAATTTGCCAATATTAGAAGCAATCATATTCCTATACTGTGTACAGAGTGTTTGTTCACTGGCGTATATACTCATATGACGTAAGACGCGACATGACCATGTCTTGCACTCACCAAGAGACTGAGATTAAATTGCGAACTAGTTAAAAATGGCTCTCTTTAGATTTATTGTAAACATAATGACAAAATAGATTACTTTACTTTCTGCTGTTCATGTTTCTTTCTTCAAAACAATGAAATGATACGTATTAGGTATACAGGGTGTGGCGTAAGTAGTGGTCCACCGTTCAGGATTCGATGAACCAGATAATTAACTATAACAATTAAAAATTTTAATCATTTTTACCCAAGGGTTACGAAAATATTTCCTTTTTGTCTTTTATTTAAGAAATTTCTATCTTTTTTTAAAAATTTGTTTGTGGTTTCAACAAAAACCATTATTTTTTCATTTTGATTTCTGTTAATTACTGCTGAATACTAGAGCTATCATGATAAATTATGATTTTTTATGTAAATTCAGCTCTTTTGAAGAAAAAGTTGGTTCTTCTCTAATTTTAACCCTAATTTTTAAAACACCTTCAAGTTCAAGAGCGATTTTTGTAAAAAAAACGTACTACATTGTCAGTGCCCATGCATTTAATAATATGCCTACTAAATACCGATTTCAAAATGATATCACTATAACAGATCCAATAATTTAACAAAAAGATATTCAATTTTAACTGAAGAAAAGAAGATTTTCATGAAACTACTTTTTTAAACTTTGTTGCGTTAATACTATTACAAAACGTATAAAAACTCAAAAAACGGATACAAAGTAACTTTTTACAATTCAAATGTGATTTGTGTTAAAGCACAAACATGTCAGGTAAAAAAACCCTGACCCTTTTTTTACCTGAGACATGTTTGTTTTGTTAACAAAAACCGGTTGAAGCTCTCGCAATCGAGTTACGCACAATAGGAGTGATAAAAGAGATATGGTAGGGTATTGCTATCTCTTTCATTACTAACGTTAAAATCTTCAGAAATCTCGAAATGATTTAGTACGATCTCGTCACTCGTGTCGTGCGTCGTATGCGTTTCGTTTTTATTCTGCCTGTGTTTACCTCCGCCATTTTTTTACCCCTGCCTGCCCCCGGACTCTGTTTAATTTGCCTACTGATTGGACTTGTTGTTTTGGTGATCTCTGCGATATTGGCTACGTGTACTGGTGACTTTGGCTTGCTCAACGATTTGGACAAACGTGCAGTGCAGTGACAATTAAAAAATGTCTCGGTACACACCGCGCGAATATGCTGACATGCATTTTATTTATGGCGAATGCAGAGGTGTCGGTAGGGAAGCAGCTCGACTTTATCGGGAGAGATATCCCGATCGAAGACATCCAGACCACCGAGTTTTTGGAAGAGTGCATAACGCATACACCGAGGGAAGGATACCTGGCACAGGCGTAGGCGGTGTAGGTGAAGGACGACCGCGACGACACAACGATGAAGAGGTAATGAATTTAGTTACAGAAGATCCTTCAACATCGGTCCATGTCTTAAATCGCAGAACTGGCATATCAACTAGATCTGTACATCGAATACTCAAAAGACATGAACTGTACCCATACCACTATCAAAAGGTACAGTCATTGCTACCAAGAGATTATCAATTGAGAGTAACATTTTGTAGAGTAATGCAGAGTAACGCAGAATAAGAGAAGACCTAGATTTCTTTTATTGGGGTTGCCTAAAAGAAAAAGTCTATAGCAAAGAAATCACTAGCATTGACCAATTGAGGACTAGAATCCAGGCAGCAGCTAGAGAAATCAGCGAAAGCAGGTTTGCCCGACGAATTAAACGGTCGTTTATTCGACGTTGCAGAGCGTGTATAGCTGCGAATGGTGGCCATTTTGAAAATTTTGTTTAATTTTAATGATTGTAATCATGACAAAGATTAATAATAAATGATAAATAAAGTGATTTGTTTTTTTTAAATTCTTTGTTCAAATACCTAAAGTAACAAGTTAGGTCTAGATAACTCTGCAATAGTAGTTTTTTTTATACAAATGGGCACTGACACTGTAGTGTATTTTTTTGCAAATATCGTAAGTATTAACGCAGTAAAGTTTAAAAAAGTAGTTTAATGAAAATCTTCTTTTCTTCAATTAAAATTGAATATCTTTTTGATAAATAATAGGATCTGTTATAATGATACCATTTTGAAATTGGTATTTAGTAGGCATATTATTAAATAAATTGGCACTGACAGTGTAGTACGTTTTTTTTTACTAAAATCGCCCTTGAACTTCGATGGTATGTAAAAATTAGGGTTAAAATTAGAGAAGAACCAACTTTTTCTTCAAAAGAGCTAAATTTACATAAAAAATCATTATTTATCATGATAGCTCTAGTATTCAGCAGTAATTAGCAGAAATCAAAATAAAAAAAAATGGTTTTTGTTGAAACTACAAACAAATTTGTAATAAAAGGTAGAAATTTCGTGAATAAAAGACAGAAAGGAAATATTTTCGTAACCCTTGGGTAAAAATGGTTAAAATTTTTAATTGTTATAGTTAATTATCTGGTTCATCGAATCCTGAACGGTGGACCACTACTTACACCACACCCTGTATGTAACCGAGTCGATTTTTCTTAATTTCTATGGACAACTTGCACTGAACCAAACTATTAGGTGTGCAAAGAATCTTTCTGAGACATTTTTCGGCATCTCATGTGAATACGTCTTTCCCCATACGAGCCCAGTAAAAAAGCAGTGTGTAGATCAGAAGGAAGACAGTGCAATGGATGGAGTGATAGCGTCGGTTCTCGGTCCGCGGGCGAGAGAGCGTGGGTACCTGTGCGCGGACTTGACGGAGCCATAGCGGAAGTGCTTTTCCACGCGGAACAGGTAAATCCAGCAGTCGGGGATGGGGAAGCGGATGGCCACGTCCTCGCATGGCACCTGACCCAGCTTGCGCGACGCGAAGCCCGGCACAAGCACGTCGGCGCGCAGCTCCACCTGCACACGACACAAGCGGTGAGGGAGAGGGCGTGCGGCACGTGGGGGGGGGGGGGGCAGGCAGGACACGCACCTTGTTGCCGGTGACGCACCACACGGCCTTCAGCTGTAGCGGTAGCTCGCGGTTCTTGGGCGGGCGCACACGGAAGCGCATCAGCTCGATGTAGCAGGCGTCCGGTGGCTTGAACCTGTCACACACAACCTCGAGGTACTAAAACTATTAAACATTCGGCACAGGAACTATCCTGTCCTATCCTCAAATAATGTTAGATTTTATTCACAAATGAGTAAATCTGCATTTAAATATTACACATAGATTACGCCCGCGGCTTCGCCCGTGTGAAATTGGGTAACTATCCCACGGAATCACACCACAAGGATAAAAAGAATCCTATATGTTAATTCAGGTTAGTAGGTATGTTGAACTTCGTAGTTTTCGCGTGAAAGAGAAACAAACATCCATCCATTCATCCATTCTGAGAAACTTTCACATTTATAATAATTAAGTAAGAAGTAAGATACTAAACATTATTTTAAAGTCGCTTGTCTGAATTTTATTTGTGGTCGGAATTTAAAAAAGGATACAGTCAATATTTAGGGTACTACTTTTAGGACCCGGCTCAACTTTCCACCTTGTATAAATAGGCTTAAACTACAAAGAATAAAAAACGCCTTAAGCCTCTTAGTATGAACATGGTGCTCGCTTGCAGGGTGACGTTGTGTGTGCGTACTTGATGATCTGCGTGGCGTCGAACTCCTCAGGCTGCACGCAGGCGTGGAACTCGGCGTCCTCCACGCGGATCCACTCCTCCGTCACCACGGGGATGATGTCGTGGCGCCCCACCACCTCCTTGCCCTGGCGCCGCAGGTCGTTGACCCCCAGCTCCACGTCCGGCATGCCTGCACACACACGCGTACTGTAACGTTTGCTAGACTGGAGGGACTCGCTAGCACCCACATGATGGCAACAGACGGTAACGTACCGCTGAGGAAGCCGAGGAAGAACAGACGCACACGCGCAATCTGCTTCAGCACCGAGCCCTCCGCGTCCTGCTCCACGTACAGCTCGTCCACCGCTGTGATTTGTACCTGACACAGAGGGGGAGGAGGGCGTTCACTCAACGTACTTGTATATTATTTATACTTCCGAGACATCATTATCTGCCTAGCCTTTTCCCAACTATGTTTGGGTCAGCTTCCAGTCTAACCGGATGCAGCTGAATACCAGTATTTTAAATGAAGCTCCACCTGAACATCTGACCTCCACAACCCAGTTCGTACTGGGTAATAAGATACCCACTTTCGGGCCACTGACTACCTGTAACGACTGTCAAAGATCTACAAATGACAGTCAGGGCCAACGGCTTAGCGTTCTTCTGTTCTCTGCGTTCACGGAGGAAACTCGGTATGTTATGGGTCGGTATTTATACTTCCGATACACACAACAAAATATATATTGGGAACATCAGATTTATTTTCGCAATTTCTTGTTACTATGGGACAATGAGTACTTACAATGAAGCAATACAGGGTTTTCAGTTATTTCAATTACACTTTGCAAATTACGATAGAGAAAGTA
This sequence comes from Noctua janthe, assembly GCA_910589295.1. Classification (NCBI taxonomy): domain Eukaryota; kingdom Metazoa; phylum Arthropoda; class Insecta; order Lepidoptera; family Noctuidae; genus Noctua; species Noctua janthe. The sequence goes on along the minus strand of OU342565.1, from coordinate 265,271 downwards.
GAGGATTGGTTCATATAAGTGATTTCAGAATAATATAATGTAGTGTGGGGTGGTGGTGTACTGGTGTACTGGGGCGCATACCTCCTCCATCTTGTAGGTGAGCGCGCGGTCACGGTGCGCCGACAGGCGGAACAGAGCCTCCTCCACGCAACAACTAAACTGCTTCACATCCTCGAACGTCAGCGAGCCGATCTTGAACAGCTGCGACACTTGCGGCGCGTGCTCCACGGGCAGGCCCAGCTTGCGCAGGTCACTGCCGAACTCCTTCACGCCCTGGTAGTCACCCTGGATGGCGTACGCCGCGAACTGCGACAGCTTGTTGGTGATGCGCTCCGCCTTCGTCACCTGGCCCGGCCTGCAGGGCGCACCAAATATCAAATTTATGATTGTAATGTGCTGCCGCACCAGGACATCCTTAGATGTCCTCAAAAGTAAGACGTGTGTATCTTTTAATTGTCTTATTCCTTAAAATATAGTCCAATTAAATGAAAAAGTACCTGACACCGGGGCGCTCCTTATAGAAGACGTACTGCAGCTTGACGGTGAAGATCTTGCCGAACTGGTCGAACTGCTGCGCGCCTATGTCAGACACGGAGTAGCAGGCCTGCAGCGGCAGCTCCTGGAACGGCTCCTTGTCGCCCGCCGCGTTCAGCAGCTGCACCACCGGATTGTCACCCGCCAGCGCCACGCGCACCCAGATCTTCTTCCAGAACCTGCGAACAGCCACCAGCGTTCATACTATTACTCGGCACATCAATCATTGTGAAATATACTGCCACCTACGGTAACTGCTAACGATTTGGCAGTATCGATTGCAAATGTTTAACGGCTACTGTATGCGTCATTAGTGTGATTCACATGATATGTGACATGGAGTGTTCTGTATTGCCTACTGACCTCTGTCCGGTGATTTTCTTTTTGTTCGGCTGTCGTAGATGCATTTCCCAGCCAGGTCCCGTGTACTTGACGCGAGGGAAGTCCTCGAGCGGCTGCGACACGTCGTCATCGAACAGCGGCGTGGGCGGACTCTCGCCGCCACTACCCGCGTCGCAGTCGCCGCGCTCTGCAACACACACTAGTAAGTACGGAGGACGGAGGGCAAGCGTATGAAGCTCGCTCCGACGGAGAGTCTTACCGAAGTGTGGCTCGGCGCGCGGCTGCTCCTGTCCGCTCTTGTCGAAGGGGTTGAGGCGCGGCGAGTCGGGCAGCGCCTGCGGCCGCGGCGGCGGCGCCAGCACAGGCACTGCCGCCTCCTCGCCGCTCGTCTCGCTGTCCTTCGGTCTACTCAACAGTCAACGGGTCCATGAAGGAGTAACTTATTGCGTAATTTGTCGCCGCAGCTTTTAAGTCATCATACATTCAAACCAGATAGACATTTTGTGAGCAAAGCAAATACTTTCAAGTACCGATCTAAATAAAAAAAATAAAACAAGTTGTATATATATGGATCAACGTCAGCTTTGTGGCTCGATACCGGTTAAGCTCTGCATCATCATCTAATCACTAAGCGAATCCACACCACCATGCGCGCTTAGGTGCGCAGTGTTCGGTGGAACACAAGGAAGAGCATGAACACTTTAACTAAAACTACACGCCATCTAGTCATAGAAAGAAGAAGACGCAAAATATATTTTTAAGAAAAACTTTGATGACTATGGAAGAATTAGTAAGTAATATAACCTGATGAAGACGGAGAAGGTGTCGTCCGTGGAGTCCCTGGATCCCTGGTGCTCGAGGCGCGGCGTGGCAGCGGGCGGCGGTGGCGCGCCCATGCTCAGGAACGGGTCGAAGGCTTCTGCCTCGAAGCCGCTCGCCACCGCCTCTGCTCCGCCGTCGTCGCCCCAAGCTCCTGCCACACATTTAAAACTCAGTGTCCAGGCATTGAAAGGTGAAGCCAGTAATTTCACTGATGTTTTACGATATTTACCTGAGTTTAGGTTATTAGCAGCGGTAGAATCGAATTTAGCAGAGAATGCGTCGAACGCGTCCTGGCTGCTTGGGAAAGCATCGTGCATCATTGTATCGGACTGTGCACCCCAACCAGGGTCCGCGGACGGCGACGGCCCACTCATGTCGAAGGTGTCTTCTGGTCCCATATCGAACGGTTGAGAAACGTGGGAAGTGGCATCGAAAGTTTCAGTCGGAGCCGATGTGAACAGATTAGCTTGCGTTTCCGCTAATCCACTCATGGGAGCCGAATCGAAAGTATTTTCGTTAACGTTATTGAACACATCATTGCTGCTTGCCATTACTACGTCGTCCGCTTTCATGCCAAATATATCGATAGCTGTGTCAGACAACTGTGCTGTTGCGTCCACTACTTCAGTTACATTCTCAAACGGATTTAGCTCGTCGTCTAGCCCGGCAGGCTGAGCTGAGAACTCGTCTCTCATTACGTCCACAAATGGAGAGGTGTTAGAGGTCGCAGAAGCCACCTCTGTCTGCGGCTCCGAGCAGTCCATGGGCGCAACCGTATCTGTCAACGAGTCCATTGCTGAAGGGAACACACTGTCGCCCGACACGCTCACGGCGCTTGGCTCTTCCGGCTGGAAACCGGTCTGCGCAGTCATAGAAGTAATCGACGTTGGTACTTCTCCCATTGCTGGCGGTTTGTCATGATTTGCATCAGTGGAAATGTCATCTACTATATCGTCGCTTAAGAAATCGATTTGTTTTTCCTCTTTTTTTGGTGCTGAGTATAAGCTCATAATAGCTTCCTTAGTAGGTTTGATAGGGGCAGGCACGGGCGCATCGAACAGATTGATGTCGTCGGCGTGCTGCACGGGCGGCGCATGGGGCACGAGGGGAGCGGGGGGCGCGGGTGGCGCAGACGGTGGGCGCGGCGGCTGCGGGCGCGGTGGCGGCGGTCGGCCTGCGGGCGGGGGCCGTGCGGGCGGTGGCCGCGTCGGCTTGTTGCGGTTGATGTCGAAGTTGTCACTGGGCGGCTCTTCGGCCAGCTCGGGTTCCGGCGTGGGGCTAGGCGAGTGGATGTCGCGCACCGACACAGGGCTCGGAGTGCGTGTCGGTGGGATACGGTCCAGGAGATGAGAACTCGTAAATTCCATTTGACCGGTTACGCTCAAGATCAAATTTTGAGTTTCGGTTGGCAAAGGTCTCGCGGGTAGCTGAGGCTCCTGCACTTCATCCTCGCTCAAAAATGAGTGATCGATGGTGGTGGAGACTAAATCAAGTTCCGTCGGTTTAGCTATTCGGTCGTGATCTACCGGGCTGCTTGTGAAAATGTCCAGCGGGGTCGAATGGTTTTCAGAAAACTCTTCGTAGTTCTTTGCCCCGATGCCGGTAGGTTCTGCACCACCAAATATATCTACGGGCACAGTATCCCCGGCAGGCGGTTCATAACCAAAGTCCGAGAATGGATTGCTAGTGGCGAAAGGATTATCACCCGTGAAGGCATCCGGTTCTGCTTCTGCAATCATAAACGGATTGAGCACATCCGCAGTAACTGGAACCGTCGCCTCATTCATACTTAAGAATGGATTGAACGCCATTATGATTGTTTTTTTTATATTATTAGTTTAAAAACTCTGATTCTAATAGCTTCAATTCGGTTTTGCCCGGATTTAGATCACCCGCAAAGGATGTATCAAATGGGTCGAAGTCAGCCTCTGGCAAGCGGACTGTGTTGGAGGGCTCCGGAGTCAATGCTTTCCTTTGAAATATGTCGTCAGATGGATCCAATAAGTCGTGCTTGTCTCCTTCTAAGTTATCGGTTTCCTCACAAGAAAACTCTTTAGCTAGTAGTTTCAGTTCAGTTTTGCAAGGTGCGAAATTACTCGCGAACGACGTGTCAAAAGGATCAGGTGCCACCGAAGATCGCTGGGGCTCTGATGGTGTTAGTACTTTAGCTTTTATTTCAGTTTGAGCACTGTGTAATAAATCACTAGCTTTCACATTCACTTTAATGTTGCTCGTTTGCGAATACTCCGAATGTCTTCTCTTGTTTTGATAGTTAGCTTTTCGAGCCAAGTCTTCGTCAGACCGCGTGCGAGTTAAAATATCCGGTACGCTATCAGCTGCTTCTGCCTCCTCACTAGCGTCCTCAGTGATTGAAAGTTCTCGTGAATAGTAAGGCGTGACTGGTTTAGTTGACTTCACCTTTGCGTCTAAACCAAGAGATTCGTCTGCCTCAACGTTAAAAATAACACTCTTGCTAACAGTAAGATTTTCAGGGCGAGATGCCCGTCGCTCTGTTTTCTTGGGTTCGTCCGCTCTGGGGTCAAAATCTGGATCACTTGGTACTCTGTAAATTTGAGAAGAATCGGAAGTTATTAATTCTTGTTCCAAAAGTTTTAATTCTACTTTACCAGGCGCTACAATCCTATCAACAATTGTAGTATCAAACGGATCAATCTCACAATTGTTTACATCCACTGGGTCTAAAGGCGAGTCGCCTAATTGAGTCAGATCTGTAGTGCTTCCACCCAGTAAGTCACGGACCACTTGAGTCTCCTCCTTGACGAGTATATCGTCAGAAGTTATGGATTCTCGTACTCCTGAAGGATCAGTTAAATGAATACGAACTGAAGATTTGCGTCTATTGTTTAGTCTTACGTATACTTCTTCCGAACGTGGATCGAAATCGTCGTCGTCTTCTAGAATTACTGCTTCCTTATTCGCTTGAAATTGAGTTGCAGGTATTACAGCGTCCGCAAAACTTGTATCAAAGGGATCGTCTTTATCTAAATAGGGATCTATGACATCAATCTGATCTTCGATAATGCTTTCTGCAAATGCAAACTCATTTTTATCGGCTTCAAAAGCTGACCACGATTCTTGTAAAACAGGTTCCGCTTTTATTTCAGTTTCTCCTAATTTCGTAACTTCTGCGCTAACCTCAAGTGAATGTGCAGCCAGTAATGTAAATTCATCAATTTCCTCATCTACTGACGGCTGATCAGTGAAGAAAGGATCTTTCGTAGATGCTCCTGCTTGATCACAATTGTTATTTTGACGAATCAAGGACGTGTGAAGAGATACGCTTAAATCTATGGGTGTTGTTATAGGAATATCTGTATCAAGGTCCAATATACTTTTTTCGATGGGCTCACTCGCAACAATCGATTCAACTGGTCTTTCGTCGTACCTGTCAGTGCTTTCTAATAATAAATCACCGGGAATTACTCTTTTGGGGCGCTTACTGGTAACAGTTACATTATCTATTCTACCAGTAAGAACACCAACTGCTATTCCAATGTCTAATGCCTTTTTTCCTTTAGAGGTTTTGACGTCTTGTCCTTTTATTAATGCATCGACATGGGAAGTGTCAAATATGTCATCATCTTGGAATTCCTCCGGAGAGTCAGGGACATACCCGAGCTTCACTTCCCCGCGCTCGACGGCATCCACATAGGAGGTGTCGAAAATGTCGTCTTGGTCGTCTTCTTCGGACTCGTCGTCTGTTACACCGTATTCACTTTTATCGGCTTCTTCAGCGTCTGCCTGAGCTTGAACAAGCTGTGGAAAGTCTGCTTCTGTTACTTCAACTACTGGCCTATGAGGAGCTTCCTTTTTTGCAGGTTCAACCTTCTTTGGTGGTATGCGTTGAAAAAACGAAGTCGATTTGATGCGGTCTAGGTCACCTTGTGTTCTTTTAAGTACAGTATCTATGCCAGTAGTCAAGTCTTTAAATTTAGACCACTCTTCATTTTCCTTGGCAGTACCTTCCCCGTTTTCAGCGCTTTGCTGTTGATGCTCTCTTCTATACTTTTCTAGCTCCTCTTCTGTGAAAAGTTCTTCTTCACCTTTACGTTTAGATTTTTTCCCCTTTTTCTTCTTTTTAAGACCTTTGGGTAGTTTTAGCATTATACGATTTTCTTGGTAAGGCTTTGTGTTGCTGAAACCAATCAATAATAACTTTATATTGCTTGACCTACATAACGTAATGAGCTTAATAAAACTAAATATCTTGCCATGTAAATTAAGGACAATTTATAATTATTTTCCGCATAAGCTTCTAACCTATTTCAATTTAATTGTTTAAAGATTTGCTCTCAATATGCTGACACATTGTGTGAAGTGTGTACGAGTGAACTAATTCAAGGCCCACTTCTATTTTTCATTGTGTGAAAACACCCTATGCAAAGAATTAGATTACCTACAGTTTTTAGCAACACCTTAATATAGCCACAATCAAACATAGCTCTCTGCAACGATTTCTTAAAATATAGGTCTCTATCTATTGCTGTTATATCCCTTTGTACACACACATTTATTGAAAATGGTCATTTGAGTCAGTAAGTTATTTTATTGATCGGAGAGCAGCTATGAATGAAACGTCCCTTGTCACAACCAAAACTAAGGGAATTTACAGACTCCATTGCCTCTTCTCATTTAAGGTATATTGACGTTTCGCATTAATCTATAAATAGTTACATCCTAACTTACTCGTTACAAACTACAAGTGCCTATGGGGAGTATCATAGAGACAGAAAATTGTATTGTAATACGGAGTTAATCTTTAGACATAATAATTATTAAATAAATGCAATGCAAACGGAAACAATAATACAGTGATGAAGATGGTATCATTACGATGTAGGGGCGTGCGGGTGAGTGACACGGATGCATGGTATGGAGCTCCTCGGGGAGCCCGAGCCTCGGGCGGTGAGCGGGCGAGGCCGCGCCCGGCTGGCGACACGTACCGGGCCTGGCGCCGCTACTTACAGCTAAGGCATACACTACCGCGCTACGGAGGGGCCTCTATACCTTCATCGCAACACTCGGACAGTCGCGGCGGGCTCGGTTCGCGCGAGCGGGTGCGCTCGGGGGCGCTGCTGGGCGCTGGAGGCCGACTGGACTGAGCGCCGCGCCGCGCCGCGCGCCCATCGACCCGCGCAGCCGCGCAGCGCCGCGCGCCGCCCACGCCCCCCTGGGCGCCCCGATACAAAGTTCAAGCGTCACCGACTCACCGCTCACGCTCAGCTTCCGAGCTGTGCTTTACGTAATCAACCCCGCGGCCCGCAGCCCGCAGCTTACACGACAAGCAATCACTAGAACTCAAATTGCATTAAAAAGCATTTCAAGCTTACGTTATAAATATAAAATCAATTATGTATGAGTAGTTTGAGAATGGAATACTACCTACGATTTAGAATAAAACTATATTGGAACCACTTGTCCTCTCCTAAAATACCAGCCACAGCGGCGATGTACCTACTAATGACAGTTAGATCAATACTTGGAACTGACAGTCTACAAATTAGTCACGAAATTGGATAGATTCTAGATTGGGCACATGATTGGTGTACACTGTACGTGGGTATCCAATGTGTGCTGTAGACCATTTACTTAATCACAAGTATAGCATAGATGTGGTATTTATGCGTGACTGGCTATCGATTTAGAGAGAGCGATTGACCTTTATTAAGATAGATTAAAATATATTTAGGTTCTTATTTTTTTTTCTAGCGTAAACCGGCAACCAACAGCGAGGACCTTGGCGTCAACTAGTTCCGTACGTGGAGTCGATCGCTCCATGAGCTTGAACAAGCACGTCACACCGACGTTATGCATTCGGCGAGAGATGTCTATGTGGTAGACGCTAGGGGAGGCTAATACCCAGCAGTGGGTGATAACGTACGAGTTATTCATGTAGGGTAGGTAGTCGGTTGCTGTATGTGTGTAATGTAATGAACAATGAAACAAAACTTTTTTGACGCAGGCTTCCTAAAATAAAGCATTTTTACTTTGTATTATAAAAGTACAAAATAGTGTTTTTTGAGCGACTGCTAATAAGGAGGATGTTCTGTGTTTGTAAGGGCATGTTAATAAAATAAATATTAATGTTCAAAAAGGTATTTATTGCGAAGTTGCACTAAGATAATGTAATAAGAACATAATAGAAAATGTTACAAAAATTTACAAAATGTGGGATGTTGCGCGAGCTCGATATTAAACCGAAGACTGACGTAGGTACTTGCATACGTGATGATACCACATTTTTATAAATTAACAAAATTTGCAGTATTTTATCTAGGCTAAAGTACAATGTGCGGTTGCTGACCGTACATCTTGGCGGGGCAAAAAGTAATATTTAAGATAACTTATTAGAGAGTATTTTATCAATGTAAATAAAAATCACGAAATAAAAACAATGTGAATAGAAAATATTATAAATCAAATGTTAAAAGAATGAGGCGTCTCGTAGGTTAGTTCTATGTGTTCAGTGGATGCTGCAGCTCTTGGTGACTTTCGTGGCGGTAATCTATGGCGGCACGGTTGGCGCAGTGGCTGAGCGATTGACTGCTGCGCTTCGTGTCGCGGGTTCGATTCCCACACAGAGCTAATAAGGAGAAATTCCTAGAGTGGGGTAACGTTCTTTCAAAAAAATCTAGTGGACGCTCCGGCGTCGCTGACGGCACAGATAATATAATACTACGTACTGACGGTGACCTTGGCGCTGCGTTTGCAGTACACGTAGGCTCCTCCCGCAACGACTATTGACAAGATCAGAAGTCCCATCGTAACGTATGAAACGATGTGTTGGTGCACATCGTGTTGCGACATTTCAGACTGTTTCGTTTGATCTTCCAATTCTTTCAACGAATTATGAAGTTTTTCATAATCGTTTCTAACAAATTGTGTGTTCTGTTGTCCAGTTGATAAATCAGGCGGCTGAACAGTGTGAAATAGTTGATGTTGTCCAGGCCTATCAGTGCCATTTCCGGGCTGACATACATTTTGTTTGTGTAGTAAACTTGTGTGTAATATGTTTCTTCATTATTTCTAATTATACATCCTTCTTTTTCACAGATGATTTGCAGTTGTTTTTGATATGGAAAGAAAAATTCGAGTGCGAGCAGGGTTTGAACCTGCGACCTTCCGATTTTCTGTACACCGGACGTCTTAACCAAAACAAACCCTGCTCGCACTCGAATTTTTCTTTCCATTTCAAAAACAGCTGTAGTTCCCTACGCAGGGTTTGCCTATAAAAAGTAAAAAAGACGAATATAAAAAGTCACAGTGTATACAGAATTGTATAATCATGAATATATGGGAAGAAATTGGAGAATTGGGTCATTCTTCTGTCTGAATTGGCCTCCTAAATATTGTAGTTTCTTTACACAGTCTAAGTAAGTCTAGCAAACATTGAAATTTTTTCGTAGGATAAACGAAAATATTGAAAAAATTTAACAGCGTCCTTTTTCAAATCTGGATATAAATGATGAAATTCGCCGTATTTATTTCTTTTCATATTAATGTTGTGTACCCAGTATTTTGGAGCACGCCATTTCTTTTTTCTTATACTCTCTTCTTCATCAAAAAGTATTTTGAAATAAAAACATTTCTTCATCCGAGCTGTTCGTCGCAAAAACGATCTATTTTGATGAAGATTTGCGATGAATGAACAATTCGATTCGATTCATCTGAGATAGACGCACAAGGAATAATATCTACAGTAGGAAGTGTCACAGTATAAATATATACAGGATGGCGCCGACAATAAGACAATAAATAAAAATACGTAATACTAGTTTAAAAATATTCCTATGAAAGGAATATTTTTAAATTATCAAATAAATCCTAATATCGATATTAAAAAAAAATATTGTTTTTTAAACAAACTAAATAGCATAAAACTGTTAACAAAATACAGCACCATTTATAAATATTGTTTAACTAACCTTAGGTATAATTTGCACTAATTCGCGTCTGAAAATAATATTTATGGAACGAATTTGGCAAAGGTTTTTGAAGTAACGAGTTGGCAACATGTGTTTAGTGTTTATATCAATACGGGGGTCGTTAACCTGTCGGTGCTAGCCTCTACGTCATGTAGAAAATGCTGAATTTGAAAAATAATATCCCTGTGACTAAACCACTGGACATATTCGAATATTTTTTTGTATGCGGACTGGGAACGTCATAAGGTATACCTACGTAGTTTAATATAATGTCGTATTGTCGGCGCCACCTTGTATACAGTATTGTGACTCGGCCCTGTCCTTGAAATAATTACCTACAGCCGGCGGTACGTTCGCAAGCTCCTACCACCCTGGGTTGGTAGAGTCGGCAGTAAAGATATGTAAACGTTTTCTTACCAAGTCAGAGGAGTCAGGGACAGATCCCTATCTGGCTCTGCTTCAATTCAGGAATACACCTAGAGGTAATCTACCATCTCCGGCACAATTATTAATGTCACGTTCACTTAGAACACAATTACCAACAGTCACAAAAAACTTAATACCAAGAACAGTCAAATTTCAAGAGTATGTCAAAGCTAAGAAAGAAAATAAAAATAAAATGAAGGAGTACTATGACAGCAAGACTAAATCATTACCAGAACTACAAGAAGGTGATAAAATCTATTTTAAGAAAATGCCAGACAGTCCATGGATTACAGGCACAGTAAGATCCAAATGTGATCAGCCTAAGTCTTACACTGTGGAAGGGTCAGATGGATTTACAGGAAGAAGAAACAGGCAACATATTTTGAAGCCTCCGCAGTCTCCTCAAAATTTGATACAAAAAAGTCCAAATATCAAGATATCTCCTACGTGTCATACGGTAGCACCGTCAATTGAAGAGCGTACAACTCCAATTGAAATGCGCACGAGGTGTGGAAGAGTCATAAGACCACCAAGACGGTTAAATTTATAAGTTAGTTTTAAGATAACTTTAAACATTTTGTTAGCCAAGCAAACATTGTAGCAATGCCTGTAAAGGACTGATTTTTAGTTAAGTCTAGATTATATATATATAGGTAGATAGATACTTAGTTATAGGTACCAACTGTTTTATTTTGATTTAAGTATTGAAACTGTTTTTGTTGTCTCAAGTTGTAAAATTATAATAATTTCATTTTTTCTAATAAGGAGGATGTTATGAGTAGGTCACGTGTCTAGAAATGACACATCACCTGAAATCGTGGAAATGAAGACTCCGTCGAGATGTACAAAGAGTGTGCATCGGTTAACGATGACCTAGCGCTTCGTGGTCTCCCGATGCTGCTCCATGGCGAGGCTGCAATATGGTGGAGAGGGATCCGGACGGAGGTGTCCTCGTGGTCCGAAGCCTTCAAACGACTACGTAGTATGTATGGTACTCCGTGTCCTGCTTACAAGTTATATCGAAAGGTATTCGCTAACGAACAAAATGAAGAACTCGCGGACTCCTTCATTGTACGTATACGAGGCATGATAGCTAAGTTTCCTTACGTATTACCCGAAGAAGCTAAGATAGACATGATATACGGATTATTACATAAACGTATTCTAAAGCGATTACCCCGGGATACGGTTAGCAGTATTGAGTCGCTAATCGACAAAGTGGCACAGTGGTGCGGGAGCTCAGCAGTCGATCGCGCGTTCGCAGGTTCGATCCGTACGTAATACGTGTAACGAAGTGCAAAGTGCCGATAAAAATAATACCGCGAGTGAAGCAAAGTTATTTTGTGTGTATTGCAAAGGTCGAGGTCATACGCGTGATTTGTGCCCAAAGAAAGACTCTAAAGTATCGTCTAGTAATAATAAGTCTAGCCTTATTTGTTATGGTTGTGGTACCTGTAAAAATAATAGTATATCGAGTTTGAGTTGTAATGTTACTAGTTCAAATGAACCACAACCTCAACGTAATGTATTTTATTCACTTACCACGACACAAGACTGTTTTAATGTTAGTAGTACTTTTTTTTTTTTTTTTTTTCCGGATGGGAAATCATCAAATGACCCCCCCCCGCTCTGGGCGGAGCGGAAGGGTGTGTCAGACTTGTACTGACTAAAACCCATCCATGTTCCTTCTTTGCCCTTTGTGTTCCAGGGCCACGGTATCTCTTTCGAACAGTCCCGCAGCCCTGGCAGGCATCGGCCCTTGCGGACCCCTACTTATTTGCTGACATCTCTTTGAGGCGCACGTGGAACACGAACGCGCCGTCGACACGGCCTGTCGTCATAAGACGGCCGGACGGCGAGCTGGCCCATAACTCGCCGTCCACAGGCCAGCGCCTACGGTGGCCGGGAGCCACCACGTGACCCCCAACGCCCAGGGCGTCTCCCGCGGCGACTGGGACGTGAGGTTCTTTCCCTCTCACGTCCCGCCACCTCCTTCACTAGCATGACTGCTTCGCAGAAGGAGGTGACGGCTTCCCATTCCCTCTCGCTCCGGACCATGGCTTGAACCAAGGCCGGACGCGAGAGATCGCCGCCGCCAATCGCCGCTACGAGGACACGGCGGTGCTCCGCCCAAGCGGGGCAGACCTCCACGGTGTGCTCCACCGTGTCTCCGGACGATCCTCGCAGTGGAAACACCCGGGCGTTTCCTCCCGCCCGATTCGGTGCAGGAACCTCCCGAAACAACCGTGTCCGGTGAGGACCTGCGTCAGGCGGTAGGTGAGGGCGCCGTGGCGCCTCTCTAGCCACTCCTCAAAGAGGGGACTTATCGCCACTATGATGGCGTGCCCTGCACGGGGTTGCGACAGTCGCTCTCTCCATGTCGCCATGAGATCACGCCGGAGGTCTGTCCGCTGAGCGGCAATTTGCCGCGGCAGCGGAGTTTCCTCCCGACGTAGTGCCTCCGCGCGCCATTCGTGCAGGCGTGCGAGGACTATCGCCTCCAGATCCCATGGCGGCGGCAATCCGGCAAGGAGGCTAGCCGCTTCGCCGGAGATCGTGCGGTACCCCCGGATTAGCCTTATGGCAATTACCTTTTGGGGCGCGTTCAGGTAGTGGGCGGCTTGCCGCCTCAAAGAACGCGCCCACACCGGGGCCCCGTAAAGGGCCATGGACCGCACGACCCCCGCGTATAGCCTCCGGCAGGAGGCGTTTGGACCCCTCAGGTTGGGCAAGAGCCGCTTGAAGGCAGCCCCTGTCCGTTCCAGTTTGGGAGCCAAACGTCGGAAGTGCTCCACGAAGTTCCACCGGCTGTCGAGGACGAGTCCTAGGTACTTCAACGTCGACCCGACGCCGATGGAAACCCCTCCTGCCGTCAGTAGGGATCCCGACGGTGGCGCATTCCAAGGCCCATGAAAACACATGACCTCGGACTTGTGCAGAATAGAATAGAATAGAATAGAATATGTTTATTTCCCTAGTTCATTTATGTTACATTATGTCCACAGGTCGGTGGTGTATTCGGCCTGTGGGTGTGTCAGCTACTTACAGTCTACTTATGTTTGTCTGTAAGAGATCTATACAAGTGTCGTGTAGTGTGTGCTGTGAGCTTATTAGTATGTACAGTATCAATTTATATAAATTTATAATGTAGTTCTATATTGACCTATCCTACTTACAGCTAATTACAATCTTTGGGGACGTGGAGCGGTCGTTCGCTTGCTGAGCAGCCGACTCCTGTCTTTTTTTGATACATAATCGATTTCTCCTAGTCTAGTATTAGTGAGGAGGGGGTTGTGCTGTCCGTATCCGAGGTAAGTGTCACCAGGGGTCTCTAGATCCTCGATGTACATTTCGCGGAGTCGGCGCAGCATGTCCTCGTTAAAATCTTGTGCACGGAGGTGCCATGGATCCCAATCGAGCATATCCCAGAGTAAAGAGGTTTCTAGGCATCTTGGGAATTGTCCGCTGGTCTTGAGAGCCATTCGATATTGGCGTTCAATTTTTTGTAAGTTGCTCTTACTGTAACGTGAGAGTAGTTGTACAACGCCATAATCCAATATAGGAAGTAGGCAGGCCTGAATGACAGCAAGTTTCACAATTATATCTGTCTTGGCGTGCCAACCTATGATAGGGGCTAGCGCGCCGCGTGCTCGTCGCGCCTTCTGCACGACGTAATCCGTCTGTTTGCCCATGGTCATGGTCTTGTCTAAGTATACGCCCAGATATTTTATGCTGTTTTGATATTCGATTACCTCGTCTTTGATGCGAATGGTTCTGCGGTAATTTCTCTTATGACTGAACATAGCACATTCCGTTTTGTCTACATTGCATTTTAGCCCCCAGCGACGGTAGTAGTCGATAACGGTGTCGGTGGCCCAGCCCGTGCGCTGTGTCGCGTAGTTTGGGTCGGGAGATCTGTTAAGGATGCACAGGTCATCTGCGTATTGAGAGAGCTTGAGTCCGCGGATACGGTCCCGTAGGTCCTAAACATCGTGTACGTACAGGTTAAAGATGGTTGGACCCAGGATAGAACCCTGAGGGACCCCGTGTGGCACCGGTTTTTCGTCGCCGTTGGTGGTTCTGAAACGTCCGTAGATTTTGCGACCGCTCAGGTAATTCTCAATTACTTTGATGATGTTATTCGGGACGTCAGCTGTTTGAAGTTTCTTCGTCAGACCTTGGTGGTTTATTGAGTCAAAGGCCTTCGAAAGATCCGTCAGGACCATGGCCACACTTTCTCTTGCTTCCAACGCATCCGTGATGAACTTGCCGGTGCGAAGGATCTGTGTGCCTGTCCCTCTGTTCTTAGTAAAGCCATGTTGGAATGGTGGTTGGAGTCTGTCGGCCGTCTGTCGCAGTCGCGACAATAGCAGCCGATCGTGTAGTTTACCCATGATGTTTAGGAGAGTGATAGGTCGGTACGATTTAGGGTCTCGATGATTCTTGACTGCTTTATGAAGAAAGATGCACTCTCCGATTTTCCATCTGTTGGGATAATAACCTGTCAGTAACAGGTAGTCAGCTATCGTTTTGTACCTGATGAGGAAGGGGTCGCCTCCGAGTTTGAGGGCGTCTGATTTAATTTTGTCCGGGCCTGGCGCCTTCTTATTTTTAAAGCGTCTCAGTGCGAATCTAATTTCTTCTACAGAGGTGGGGTCGAGAGGTTGGAACGGTGTAATCTTTTCTGTGCTCTTATCTTCGTTGTTTATCTCAGCTTCTGTTACGATCGCTGCGTCAACCAGGGCATCGATGGTTTCTTTCTCGCTGTTGCAACCCTCAATGTGAGGGAGTCTCTGTACTGGAGCCTTCAGGTTGCGTTGGACTCGCCACATCTGAGCTCTGTTGTTCTGCGGATCGTTTATTATCCGGGTCCATTTTTCGCTGCTATGTTCCACAAGTGCTTGTAGGACCTGCTGTTTCATACGATTGTAGGTTCTTCTTTGTTCCGTAATTCTGTCCTGGTTGAAGAGTAGACGCCACGCTTTACTTTTTGCTTGGTTTCTTTTGTCGATCAATTCATTAATATCTTCTGGAAGTTGATCTCTTCTGTTGTTTTCATGTAGTGGCGCATACTCCTCCAAGGTTTCTATGATGGCTTTTTCCAGTTGTAGTATATATTCTTCGCATTCTGCATCGGTTGTAATTTCCTTAGGTAGGTGCATGGTTTTAGCCCATAGGGTTTGTTGGAATTGGTGTCTAATTTCTTCGTTGTTTGCAATAGCGTGGGTATTCCGTACCAGTGTTTTCTCTCTGTCCACCAATATGCTTAGGTCCAGTAGCCAGGGCACATGATCGGAGCCAACCGGTGTTGTTTGACGACATGTTATGGTGTCAAAAGCTTGCGCATCGTACGAGAAGATGGCTGCATCGAGGATGCCATAGCCCGCGCTGTTAGGTCGCGAGGGTAGGCCAGTGTGGTGTATGGTGCAGACGTCAGAGTTACAGAGGTCGCGGACGAGTATTCCTGCACCTTCGTCTCTCGTCTGATTGAGTGTGGTCATTTTAAGGTTAAGGTCCCCAATGGTGATGTTTGGAGCTTCGGTTATGATGTCTTCTAGTTCATCATTAAGCGCTGAGGCATCGAAGTGTTCTGATCTGTGCGGTATGTATATCCCCTTAATTTTTATGGAATCTCCTGTCAGATGATCATAGGTGAGGTTGATAGCGACGCCTTCGATGAGGCGGTCTCTTTCTTCGGTACCTGGGGTAACGTCAGTCTGACTCCAGCGTATTCCTCGCATAACATACATGGCTGTAGTTAGATGTGACGCGATCGAGTGCGTGATCTTGTCATAGTTCAGGAGATTCATGCGGATTTTTGAAAGTCCACCCGGCACTCGTTGACTACGATTATATGTGGTTTGTGACGGTCGGCTAAGGATTTTAGCTCGAGGAATTTACCTTTTAACCCTTGCGCATTAAGGTGCAGTATACGCAACTTATGATATTGATTTCTCGGATTATTTGTTGAGAATTTTTAGGAGGATTTCGTGTTGTAGCTGTAGCTGGTGTAATATTTGTTTCATAGTGGTTTGAAGCTCTTGTCCTAGGGGTTCCATGCTGTTTTCTTTGTTTGTTGTGGGTTCATTTAGTTGCATAGGTGGCTGGCACTGTGGTTGTGATTGAGGTGCCTGTTTGGGCAACGGTGGAAATTGGGAAGTGGAGGTGATGTTCAAGTACGAGACGTTTTCCCGACGGGACCTCAGTGCTGCGTATCTGCGTTCAGTTGCTTCTCTTTTTTTCCTTTCTTTTTCTTCATGCTGTGCTAACTGGCGGTCCACTGCCTTCTGGAACTTCTCGCATTTGGCTTGGTTGGCCCCATGGCCCGGTTTTTTGCATGCTGTACATATTTCGATATCTATACCTTCTTCGTTTTGAATTGTAAAGGTGGGGTGTTTCTTCTCACCGTGACACGCTGATGTCGCATGCGTGAAGAGGAAACATGTCTTACATTGTACTACTCTCCTGGGATTATCTTTGTATTCCTGAGGCTTCATGCTGAAGGCCCCGAAGTACGCATGCTTTGTTGTCTTCATAAGCGTAGCGATTTCATAGTATGAGTGGGCACCATCAAAGATAAATAATTGTAGGTTACCTTTAATTGTTCTCATTTTGATCGGTCTCACACCGATGCACCTCTCCATTTCTTTTAGGCATGCCTCATTCGTCTCATCGTAGATGTTTGTGATGAGCACAACCTTCGTCTGATGGGTCTGCTGGGCTTTAGGGACCCGTGCCACGAAGCGGAGCCCGTCGTCAAGTTTCCTCAACTCTTCTATAATTATTTTCCTCATGTCCGCATTGTATACGCGGATCGTGATGGTTCTTTTGTTACTAGCCATGACGTGTCTTGCTCCATGCTCTGTGGTTATTTTTCTAATTTTGCTAAGGCATTCCGGTTCGTTGATTTTCTTGACGTCGGTTATGATTATGTCGGGGATATGAGTGGATGATGTGATCACTCTCGGTTGTCGCTGGGTCGCTGTCGATTTAGGAGTGACGACGCCTCTCTTTTTCTTTTTGGGTTTCGGTGACGTAAAAGTTGCTTGTAAGTAGTCTTTTTCCCTTTCCAATTCGTTTTTGTGGTCCTCTTCGGTGGGGAGCGAGGAGAAGCGGTTACTTGTTGTTATGCCGGGCTGTCGCTGCGAGGCAACGGTCGGACTAGCGGCGCGCACCTGCTCCGTCGCGTGACCAGACTGAGTGGCGGAATCGGCGCGCAGAAGCGTCGAGATGGTCATGTCCTGGCGCGCGCGCGCACCGGAGGCGACATTGCTCACTCGTGCAACAGCGGCGGCTTCATTCGGTGTCGTTAGTGAGACGTTACCTGTCAGCGTTCCACCGGGCGCCGTCGTCGAGCAAGCGCCACCAGAGGCGTAAAGCGGCGCTCGGCGAGGGGGGCGGCTCGACCCACACAGCGATGTTTCAACCCTCTTGCCATGAGTCCTGGGTAGCCCTATATATTTCGATACTATTTTGTTCACTGTGCCACATTCACAGGTCACGTTTTCTTCACTTTCAAGTCCTAAAATGGGCATGTACTTAACATTTAACTGTCCATTGCATTTGCAGCAGTCTACCTTATTTCTTTTGCAGAAATTTATATTACACGAATATATATTAATTTCGTTTACACTGTTCACTAGGTGCCCGTTTGAAATATTTGTAGAAGTTTTTATAAAACATTTCACGGCACTTCTCTTGTTACACAATCTACAAGTTAATTGTTTAATCTTCGTTTGGAGTCCCTGCCACTCATGGAATTTTTTTATTACGTTAATTTTTGCGCAGTACCAACAAGCAACTGCGTATTGTCCTTCATTGTCCGGGGAAAGTTCACTTACACTAGTTAATTTATAGTCACTGTTCTTTTTATAGTTCACAATTGCACTGTCCGTGTCCATTTCACTAGTTTCACTGTTTTCGGGAGGGCCTGGGGGGCCTCCCTTAGTTTCCACACTCATATGAGTGCAAGTGATGTAGGTAATCTTATAAAATATTACGACACTCGAGGCAATAGGCACGGAGCGCGAGAGAGCTCCGCGCGCACGTCCGCTCGCCACGGCTACCGCCGTTTTTTTTTTTTGACTTGTGCAGTGCCACCTCGAGACCCAATTGCCGGATCCTCTCCACGACTATCGCAACCCCGCGTGTCATGTTTTCGGCCGCCGCCTCGTGCGACCTCCCTTGTGCCAGTACCAGCGTGTCGTCAGCGTAGCAAACTACGCTGACGCCGGTAGGGAGGTCGGCGCGCAGCACCCAGTCGTAACCGATGTTCCACAAGGCCGGCCCCAGAACCGATCCCTGTGGAACACCGCACGACATCTCTCGCCGGTTCCATTCTCCGCTTCGACCAGGGTAGATGACGGCTCTATCCGTCAGGTAGTCCCCGACCACACGACGAAGGTAGGTCGGCACCCGGTGATACCGGAGTGCCTCAATAATACAGCTCCAGGGCATGGAGTTGAAGGCGTTGGCGATGTTAAGAGACACCGCCAAGACGACCCCGCCCCGGGAAACCGCGTCCCCCGTCGTGAGGGCTCTCACGCATGATGGCGTCCACCGTCGAGCGCCCCTTGCGGAAACCAAACTGGTGTTCCGCAAGATCCGGCCCCATCCCCGCAAGGTGCCCGGCGAGGCGGTTGGCAATGACTCTTTCCCTACTTTAGATAAAGCTGACCACTTGAAATATCTAGGTATCACTATTGACTCCAATCTAAGTTTCCGTAAACATATCGAGTTACTGTGTACTAGAGTGCGAAAATTAATATATGTTTTTAAGAATTTACGTAATGTAGCTAACTATAATTTGATAAAACAAATTTATTTAGCGTTGTGTCAATCTATTCTAACATATTGTATAATATCCTGGGGTGGGGCGGGAAATTCAATTCTTCTCCCTCTAGAACGTGCTCAAAGAGCAGTTCTAAAAGTTGCTACCTTCCGTCCTTTTAGATTCCCTACACACCAGCTCTATAAAACATGTAATGTACTTACAGTACGGCAATTATTTATTCTTCACATAATACTGCACCAGCACTCTACACTTCCCTATCACCCAGTTCCTTCCGATAGGAGAAGGAAGGACCTAGTTTGCACAAAACCTCAAACTAGACATGCGTTTGCAAATCGTTTTTATGTGTTTTTAGGACCTTTTCTTTACAATAGACTCAACAAGATACTAAACTTCTACAGTTTAAGTTATAAAAAATGTAGTTTGGTAATGTCAGATTATTTAGCGGTACTTAATTACACAGACACAGAAAAACTTCTAGAAGTTGTGGTTTGATTATGTTATCGTATCTATTTGTACATATTTACTTAAGCTAGTTTTAGGGTTTTTCTTTTATACCAACTTGATGCATAGTTATAATTGTTAATAGATTAATTTAATTTTATAATTTTATTGTCCTTATTGAATTGTGCTAGGTAAAGTGATGGCCTGAAACACAGGTTTAAATAAACCTAGTTCGGGCAGGTCGCTGACATCTAAATTGAACTATTGAATACTTGCGACTGTAAAATATATTTTAGTTATAGATTACTTATAAGTACTTATAATTAGTATGAGAAATAATACTACTGCGCTTAAATGTACACTTTTTGTAATACTTTTTAAATAAATTATTCTTATTCTTATTCTTATTCTTTCAAAGAGCTTGCCCACCTCGTCGAGCAGCACGATGGGCCGGTATGCGGACGGAGAGTCCGCAGGGCGCCCTGGTTTCCGGATGAGGACCAGCTTCCCCGTCTTCCAACGAAGCGGAAACTGGCCTCTCTCCAAGCATGCGCTTAGGAGCCCTTCCAGTCGGGACCCGAGAGCCTCAGAGGCCAGGACCCAGGCTTTGCCAGGCAAGCCATCGGGTCCCGGGGCGGTGTTTCTGGTTTTCAGCCTGCGTACCGCCGCTCTCAGGTCTACCCCAGTCACCTCCGGAACGTCGTCATCGTCATCGGTGTGGTCCGCTTCCGGCACCGCACGCGGCGGCGGAGCCATAGGCGGGGGAGGATGCTCCCCTCGCGAAGGGAACAGAGCGCTCACCACGTCCTCCACGAGCTCAGGCCGGAGACTCTGCGTTAGCGGGGGGGCCCGGGTGCGGAGTTTGTCCCGCACCATCTTGTAAGGGCGCCCCCACGGATCTCCGTTCAGAGACTCCAGCATCTCCTCGCGGGCCAAGTTCTTGGCCCGCCGGACAGCCTCTTGGAGGGCGATCTTCGCCGCTCTGTACCCCTCGTACAGCTCCGCCTTAATGGCTGCCGCATCCGGAGGGCGGATGCGGAGCCTGCGATGCCTGGCGTACAGGCGCCGCGTGGCAACGCACGCCTTGCGCAAAGACGTCAGCTCTCGCGACCACCAGTACACCTGACGCCGGGCGCTTCCTGGCCGAACTCGGGGCATTGCCACGTCGCAAATCTCGGACATGGCCTCCTGGAACCAACCCGCCTCGTTGTTGATGTCGGCAGGCCTGACTGGTGATGACACCCAGGCCTGCACGATCGAGGCTTCCAGGAGGAGCTCCCGGTCCAGCTGCTTCAGCGCCCATCGCGGACCACTCGGGGCCTGTAGGACCGGCACGCTTGAGGACTGGGTGGAGACGTCGAACCGGATGTACCGGTGGTCGGAATAGGTCTCCACCCCCTCCATGACGCACCAGTCAACGACACGCGGCGACAGAACGGGGCTGGCGAACGAGATGTCCACCACCGCGACCACGGCGATGTTAATCGACCACTGCGCCATGCTCTGGAGCAACAGATCCTGAGCGCAGGCGCAGTGGTTGATGTTCGCCTGGAGAAGCCGTAATGGGGCCGTTACTGGCACTCCATTTCAGCCCCCTCCCGGGCCCCCTGCGAGGGCCCCGCTGCGGAAGTTGCAGCAGTAGCGGCAGCGGCAGCGACAGTGGCGGCGGCTGCGGTGGTGGCGACGGTGGGGGTTTTGGCGGTGGTGGCGGAGGGATGTTAGTAGTACTTCGAATAATATCATCACGCAAGACCGTCCTAATTTAAATATAGAGATTTTAGGTTATAGTGGTTCAGCGCTTATAGATACTGCCGCCCGGCGTAGTATCGCGGGTTTGAATCGCAGACTATGTCGGTTAGACTTGCTGATGGCAGTATTCGTACGAATACTGTATTGTTAACATGTGTTAATGTGAATTGTATGTCTTTGTGTATTCCTATTGAGTTTGTTGTGTTTCCCTATGCCTCAAACAACGAAATGCTATTAGGGATAGACTTCATTACTAAGTCTAAGTTGGTCTTGAATTTTTCTTCTATGACATGGTATACAGCTGATCGGCCTCAGGTCATTCACCCCCTACTGACGGAGAGTTCTCGCGAGGTGGTGGAGTGTGCCTCTTTCAACCTACTGAGGGAAGATGAGGGCGTTCTGTTGACTGAGGAGGAGCGTGGTGGTTTGCAGAATCTTTTATGTGAGTACTCCGATATTTTCGATATAGTCGGAGAGCCGACTCCATTTGCGGAACACCACAAGACACCACTAGTAAGTGGGTGGAAGTCTTCGCTCTCACCGAAGCTACAGCAGAGACGTGTGCTAAAACTTTGTTCAATGAGGTATTTATGAGATTTGGTCTTCCTAGACGGATGATTTCTGATAACGGAGTGCAATTTGTGGCAGATGTTATGCAGAAGGCGACGTTTGTTCTAGGTGTTAAACAGAGTCTGGTGCCCCTATATCATCCCGAGGCGAATCCCGTTGAGCGGAAAACTAGGGATCTAAAGGCCCAGCTTGCCATCTTAGTGGAAGGTCGCCATCAAACTTGGCCAGAGGTACTACCGTTTGTACGGTTTGCTTTCAATAGTTCAGTAACTAAGTCTACGGATCATACCCCAGCTTATCTGACTTTCGGTCGCGAGCTACGGTCACCTTTAACTGCTCAGGCAGACCTAAGAGCAGTAGTGGAATCCGAGAATTTTGTTCCCCAAATTACGCCTTATCTGCTCAAGCTCGCAGATAGCGTCTCGACAGCCAAAGAGATTCTGGAACGGCAACAAGATGTCCGTAAGACATATGCCGATAAGGGTCGCACGTCAACCTATGAATACCTGGAAGGAGATTTAGTCCTGATGCGGACCCATACGTTTAGTAATGCCGCAAAGGGTGTCACATCGAAATTTAATCCAAATCGAGATGGACCGTACGTCATCTCTAAAAAGGTAAGTCCTACTACCTACCTCCTAGCTCATGATAAGTCAGGAGAAGTCTTCGGTAAGTATCACGTGTCAGATTTGCGTCCTTACCATGCTAGGGAGGGTGAATGTCCTGAGCCGATTATTCCTAAACGTAATAGAGGTCGCCCACGGAAGGTGACCTAACTGCAGCGCTCTTGTTATCATTTTGTTTGACCACTCGGGAGACCCATCCCTGGTCAAAAGGGGGAGAGTGTAACGCGCTGTCCAAACGTTTAGCTGGGTACCCTTTCCCCCGCTTCAGCACCGCGCAGCGCGCGCGCCGCGTGTGCTCGCGCAACCGACAGTCGAACCACGGGAGTCGTTGCAATGCGCACGGTATGGCGCGCTCGCGACTATTGTCCGCAATAATGTGTTATGTGATTGATTCTGTATTCTCCTGTTGTAACCTTGTAACCCTTGTGTGTGTGCCTGATTAGACATTATTTCCGAACACAACTTGTTTTCTTCCGTTCGTGACAACCCCCAAAGAAACAAATGTTATAGTGTTCAATAATTTTTTTTTGTGTCTGTCCTTTGCTGTACGTAACCGTTCTGGACCAGCAACTTTCTTCAAATCCTGTTTTAAGCTTTCACGGTTTACAACTAAACTTATACTGTCACTTACGGGATATCTTCCATGTATGAACAATCACGGAAGATATCCCGTAAGTGACAGTATAAGTTTTCTTCAAATCGTCTTCCCATCGCTTTGGCTGTCTTCCTCTACTTCTTCTGCTTTTTCTAGGGTACCATTCCGTTATTATTCTGGTCCATTTTTCTTTCTTTTCTCTCAACATATGTCCTGTCCAACGCCATTTCAATTTTCTGCAAACTGATTGAATGTTTCCAAACTTAGTCTTTACTTTGATCTTTTTTAATTTAATTTTATCCCTTCTCCTTACTACTACTTACTTATACGCTTCTCTCTATTCCAAAAGTCAAAAGTCAAAACATTGTACAATGTGGTGTTACGTTATGTTAGTACTTATGACTTAGCAGCCTTTTACAAGCATTGCAATTTATCATCCGCCTGCCCTTATCATACTTTAGCATGCATTAGACATTTTTATTAATTAATTAATTTTATTTTATATTAATACAATTAAATAGTTATGTTAAAATTAATTAATATAACAGTTTTGTCAAAATTAAATGTCAATAGGAGCGAATTCAATATAATTTTTCAGCAAAATGTCGTTCTTTTCACGTAGTACAAATTTTAATTGTATATGGTTAGATAGGATAGACTCAATCTTATTGTATGTATAGGACAGATCGCCACTTTTGTACATTAGGGAAAATCGTTATTTTAAGCTAGACTCTAAATATTCTTTTACTGAGTACAAACATTTTTGGATAAGGTATAGTTTTAGCCTTTTTTGGAAGATTAAAAATATTGTGTGTGTGATTTTTCAGTTTTAAATATGTTGGGCAACATATTATATATTTTTATTGACATATTGACATATTACTTGGCATTTTTAAGGGCATTACATTGCTCGACCTTGATGATTTGACCCCTGTACGGGTTTTTTTTATTTGGCGCGCCTACCGGCAAACGACCATTACTACAATAAAGATTAGGCAAGAACACAGATGCGTCGCACTATTGTCATCGTTTTTGCCTAATTTATTCGTTCTCAGAGAGACCTGCATACATTTTGTTCCTCTAGGAGTACTTATATCATAATTTTATATTTATTTTGAGATAAATTATACAGTTTGACTAATGAGCTAGTTTTCATCAGTTATTTTATTGATGATGACCAGGTAAGTGCTTATCGGTTCTCAGTAACAGAAATAGTTAGAATGACGTAGCTTTCAACTTTTATCTAATTGAACACGGGTGCTTCTACATGTCACATTCTGAAGGCCTGAAGATGACCTTTATGATTGAGATTTACACCTTAAAGGTTTACAAGATCAAATTTTGATAGCGAAACTTCACATGCATGATGGGTTTCGCCAGCTAATTTAACTTTACTGTGTATTACATCGTATAGAAATAAAGTTGGATGTCTGATGATGAGTGGAATTAATAAAATATAGCTTTGTTTTAATGTTGCCACGCTCCGATAAGTTTCCATTCACAATCAAATATAAAATTCTTAGTTCTCGTAAAAAGTCATTAAAATTCAAATAACTTGAACAGGTCGGTTGGTCGTTTATTGAAATTGGTGTTGGTGTTAATGTTGCATGTCGACTTTCTTGAAGTAACCACCGCACTCATTTTCATCTCCGCTACGTGCAATCGTTTTTCATCCAACTTTTTCACAGCCCAGCATTCCGATCTATACAGTACGACAGGTGTAATCACGGACTTGTATAGTCTCCCCTTTAACTTGAGAGGCATCCGTGGGTCGCAAGTTCCAGTGACCTGTTGGCATTTCATCCATCCCGAGTTGATCCGGTGCGTTAAGTCCCGGTCTACATCGCCATCCCCTAAGACAAGCGATCCGAGGTACCAGAAGTAGAAGCAGATCGGTATGGGCGTTCCGGAAAGAGTTATAGGCACTAAACTAGAGAGACCGACGAAATCGCAAAACAAGTATTCCGTTTTAGCATAGCATAGCATAGTATAGCAGCAGCCTATAATGTTCCCACTGCTGGGACACAGGCCTCCTCTCTATGAAAGGGAATGGGTTATAATACACCACGCGGGCCTAGTGCGAGTTGGTAGATGTCACATGTCTTCGAATTTTAGGTTCTAGGACATGCCGGTTTCCTCATGATGTTTTCCTTCACCGTTTTGAGAGCAGTGGTGTTGAAATAAATTACACAAAGTAATGCGCCTGTCTGGGTTCGAACCCACGACTTACTGCTCGTAAGTCGGGACCGCCACCACTGGGCCACCGCTACTGTCAGTCGGGACCGGGTACCCCGTGAGGTTGTGTATGGCTCTTAAGAAGAAAGGTGTGCCTGACTGCACATACTTCATGTGCAGTTGATCCGTGCGATGTACAGTCGATGCAGTATCCAATTTAAGTCCGGTCTACAGCGGGCAATACCGGCAGCTTCAATGTGGCTGTCGGCTCTCATCCCTTATTTTTTTTTTTCGGGTGAGTAATCATCAAATGCCCCCCCTCCCTCCCGCTCCGGGTGGAGTGGAAGGGAGTGTTAGACTTCTACTGACTAAAACCCATCCATGTTCCTTCTTTGCCCTTTGTGTTCCAGGGCCGCGGTATCTCTTTCGAACAGTCTCGCAGCCCTGGCAGGCATCGGCCCTTGCGGACCCATTAATTGTTGCCGACATCTCTTTGAGGCGCGCGTGGAATACGAACGCGCCGTCGACACGGCCTGTCATCATAAGACGGCCGGACGGCGGTCTAGCCCATTACTCACCGTCCACAAACCGTCCCGACGCCCAGGGCGTCTCCCGCGGCGGCTGGGACGTGAGGTTCTTTCCCTCTCACGTCCCGCCACCTCCTTCACTAGCATGACTGCTTCGCAGAAGGAGGTGACGGCTTCCCATTCCCTCTCGCTCCGGACCATGGCTTGGACCAAGGCCGGACGCGAGAGATCGCTGCCGCCAATCGCCGCTACGAGGACACGGCAGTGTTCCGCCCAAGCGGGGCAGACCTTCACAGTGTGCTCCACCGTGTCCTCCGGACGATGCTCGCAGTGGAAACACCTGGGCGTTTCCTCCCGCCCGATTCAGTGCAGGAACCTCCCGAAACAACCGAGTCCGGTGAGGACCTGCGTCAGGCGGTAGGTGAGGGCGCCGTGGCGCCTCTCTAGGCACTCCTCAAAGAGGGGACTTATCGCCACTATGGTGGCGTGCCTGTCCACAGGCCCGCACCTACGGTGGCCGGGAGCCACCACGTGACCCCCGACGCCCGGGGCGTCTCCCGTGGCGGCTGGGACGTGAGGCTCTTTCCCTCTCACGTCCCGCCACCTCCTTCTCTAGCATGACTGCTTCGCAGAAGGAGGTGACGACTTCCAATTCTCTCTCGCTCCGGACCATGGCTTGAACCAGGGTAGCGGGCAGTCCCGTCAAAATCAGTCCAGCCGTTTCGGAGATTAGCCAGAACAAACAGAAAGATAGACGGACAGACCGACAGACAGACAAAAATTAAAAACAAAACATATTTGTTTTTGTTATAAGTGCCGTATATATTTTCATATGCATTCAGTAAAAAACTGTTATTTTGATATTACAAACAGACATTTTAATATGATTTATTATAGATGAGCAGATTTAGGCATAGCTGTCAAGCTTACTCTATAATAGGTTCAAACAACAAAACGAAATTACAAACTACTTCTAATATATTTTAGAAACTTATTTTATATTCTTAGCCAGAACAAACAGAAAGATAGACGTACAGACCGACAGACAGACAAAAATTAAAAACAAAACATATTTGTTTTTGTTATAAGTGCCGTATATATTTTCATATGCATTCAGTAAAAAACTGTTATTTTGATATTACAAACAGACATTTTAATATGATTTATTATAGATGAGCAGATTTAGGCATAGCTGTCAAGCTTACTCTATAATAGGTTCAAACAACAAAACGAAATTACAAACTACTTCAAATATATTTTAGAAACTTATTTTATATTCTTATTTTATGAAATATTTATAACTGTACTATTTACAACATTATTACATTCAGAAATCATTCAAAACGTGCAGTTTTGATTTTTTTGGAAAAAAATCACACGCGTGCAGTGCTGTCCACCCGTCACAAGAGTCGTCAAGACACTGACCACAGAGTACTTTTAAATATAGGTATAAAGGCTTTACTCGACGGCTTATTTTTTTTTTCCAAAAATAATTAAAACTACGTAAATTACAGTAAAAACTCGTTAACTCGTTTCGAACGCGAGCGAATACCTACTAGGCTAACAAGACCCTCATACCTACGTGTGCGACTGTCTGCGTTCGTGGATTTGTACTGTGACCACAACATTCTTCCGGAATTAGTATAACTAAATGAATCAATAATCAATGCTCATATATGTTTAATTAGTAATTTAATTTTAATTAATGGCGGCACTATTAGTTTTTTGGATCGATTTCATTTAATTCTATCTCTAATTCAGAATTGTTAACACTCCTTATTTAATCTTTTTTTTCCCTATCATTATTTTTAATTTTGAACCAATATTGGGATTCAGGGTGATAACGTATACCTTTTTTCTCTTTCTCACAGATTTTACATGGACTAACCAATGATTTTTCATTTTTCTCTTTAAATTTTCTTTCGGTTGTTCCTAACTTTTTATCATATGTTTTTTTGTTTACCATATGCTCTAAACTTCTTAAATTATTAAATAAGTCTTCAGTTTCTTTTAAACTATTCCTATCAATCTTATCTGCAATAAAATTAGGTAATCCGGTGGCAATCAGATCTATTAGAGTGAGTTTATCTATGGACTTATTTATTTCTAATAATAGTCTCTCTTTTTTTAACGCATACTCCAGTAATGAGCCCTGTCTTTATTTAAATAACATTGCATACCTGATTGGTGACATCTGATATGTCTTACAAAAGGTCTTTTTCCACATTGCCCATTCTGAATTTATTGTATGCTTTATAAGCAT
Organism: Noctua janthe; assembly: GCA_910589295.1. NCBI lineage: Eukaryota > Metazoa > Arthropoda > Insecta > Lepidoptera > Noctuidae > Noctua > Noctua janthe. Next base: position 237,461 of record OU342565.1, on the reverse strand, counting down.
GGAACTGTACCAGTCTAAACTAGAATCTTCTATAAATAACCTAAAAATTTCTATTTTTTTCACATCTTCTATTCTACGGGCACATTCCGCTTCAAAGGTAGTCATCCACTGAGACACATTAGTAATTTTGCTATTGAATTTTTCTATAACAAATTTTTCTACCATTCTCCCTATATTAAAAGGTTTTGATGAATATTTCTTCATCTCAGCAAAGCTTTCCATGAATATTGCCAGAGAATCTTCTGAAATTCCTGTTGTAGGACTTTGTGTTTTTGTTTGTTCCTCCAATAGGTCTCCCATAAATTGTTTATTTCCATCCCATCACAATAAACTGCCATCACCTCTGGGTTCATGGTTATCCACACCTGTCGTTTCTCATGCCGTTTTTGTAATGTGGCCTTTACTTTTTGAAAGATTTGTGTCTGTACTATTCCATTACGTAATTTTACAGGTTATAACTTGTCTGGGATGGCAGAGTGCCGGCCATCTAAATCCGTGATTGTCGTTACACAAATAATATTTGTTTTCACGTCTTCACTGGCTTTGACCATGAACTTGAATCGTAACTTTTCCATTTTTCCTGGTAACCAGCTGTAGAAATGATGTTTTATTATGGGTTTATGTATCCTTGGATACTATGGTGAACAGTAAAACTCTAACTAAAATTGAGTTGCTCTGAAAAGAGAACATTTTATTCAGTTTCGAAAACCAGTTTTAACACTAATACATTCCTTAACCTTAATTAATAACAAACTCACCTGAAAAGAGAAATAACATTTAAAACTATTGCTTCACCAACGACCAAGTTCACTCACAGATAACTTATACATCAAAGTTATTACGCGGCAAATTCAAACATACTTAAATGAAGTGTAAAGCACTTTGTTTACATAAATTACCTAATTTTATAATAAAGACCGGCCTGGAAGCAACAATGATGGTAGACGTATACATCTACACAATTATATATACAACATTTAACGTAATTAACGCACACCCTCAGACACCCCAATTAGTATATTATGTTATAATCATAATACATACACTGAATTTTTAGTTAATGATACTTTGGAAATATCAGGAATCTATGATTCAGGATCTAATGTGTCTTTAATAAATTCAAGGCTATTGTCTTTAAAAAAAATACCTACTTATGATAAAAATGCAGGTTTAAAAACAATTAATGGCGTAAAAAAAATCAAAAGGAATCGTAACTTTAAAAATTAAAATTTTCGAAATTGAAAAAGATGTTAATATTTTTGTTATAGATGAAGACAACTTCGACTATGATTTCCTAGTTGGATTAGACTGTATACAAAAATTTAATTTAACTCAAAATGAGAATTTAAATATTACCCAAAATATCCTCAACAATAAAGACTACATAAAAAATAAAGAAAAGCAACCTATAAACACTAAAAAAAATCCTGGCAATTCAGGTAGTGATATTAGGAGTAAACAAGACATGTATATTTTGATAAAAAAGGTAAGGATATTACAAAGAAATATAAAAAGGAAACTATTATTAATGAATATAAAATGAACTTTAATGAAAATATAAGAGTCGATAATTTTGAAATTTCGGTAAATAATTTAGATCATCAAAAAAAGTCAGAAATTGATAAATTGATATGTAAATATAATTCAGTCTTCGCTAAAGATAAATATGATATAGGCACTGTAAATGGTTATGAAGCCCATATTGATTTGTTGATAGATAAATACTGTAGTAAAATACCGTATAGGTGCTCTATTGAGGATATGAAAGAAATTGAACATCAAGTATCAAACTTACTACAAAATAATTTGATTGAGGAGTCATATAGCCCTTTTGCCGCTCCGGTAACACTAGCATTTAAAAAAGAAGAAGGAAGGACATCAAGGCTTTGTATAGATTTTCGTGAATTAAATAAAATTGTAGTCCCCCAAGCGCAACCATTTCCGCTAATCGAAGATCTAATGGTTAAAACAAGGAAATGTAAAGTTTTTTCAACATTCAATGTAAACTCAGCATTTTGGTCCATACCTCTTAAAATTGAATATAGGCACAAAACTGCATTTGTTACTCAAGAGGCACACTTTCAATGGACTTGTTTACCTTTTGGTTTAAAAACTTCTCCCGCTATTTTTCAAAGAATACTAAGTAGCATTTTATGAAAACATAAACTGACAAATTTTACAGTCAATTATATTCACGACATTTTAGTATTTTCTGAAACATTCGAAAAACACATTGAGCACTTATCTTTGTTGTTGGAAGCAATTTTAAAAGAGGGTTTTAAATTAAAATTCACAAAATGTAAGTTTGCACAAGACTCAGTAAAATATCTAAGGCATATAATAAAAAACAATACGGTCACTCCATTAAAAGAAAATTTGATAGCCATAAAAGAATTCCCAATTCCAAAAACACCAAAAAACGTCAGACAATTTTTAGGAAAAATCAATTTCTATGGAAAGTATGTATCAATTACACTGGATAGTTTACATAATTTACTAAGAAAAGGAGAGAAATTCATTTGGACAGATAAATGTCAAGAATCTTTTGACACTATAAAGAAATTACTTTGCTCAAAACCAATTCTAGCTATCTTTGATCCAGACTTGCCAATACATATATATACAGATGCTAGCATACAAGGTATAGGTGCAATTTTAAAACAAATTCAACCCAACGGTGACGAAAAGCCTTGCGCATATTTTTCCAAAAAGTTAAACGAGTCCCAAAAAAAGAAAAAAGCCATATATATTGAGTGTTTGGCAATAAAAGAGGCGGTAAAATACTGGAAACACTGGCTTATAGGAAAAACATTCACGGTATTTTCAGACCATACACCTTTAGAAAAAATGAACATTAAAGCAAGAACTGACGAAGAACTGGGAGATTTAACGTATTATTTGTCACAGTTCGATTTCAAAATAATATATTCTCCGGGCAAATATAATATAGAGGCAGATACTTTAAGCAGAAACCCTGTGCTAGAATCGTATGAAAATTTAGATAGTAGTTTAAAAGTAGTGAACTTTGTTAAAATAGAAGACATACGAAATGATCAAGATAAAAATGAAGATATAAAACAAAATATAAATAAATTTATTTATAAACATAACATTATATTATTAAAATATAGGAAAAAATGAAAAAATTGTACTAACTGAGGAGTTTAGTAAAAATATTATAAAACATGTACATCACTACTACTGTCACATAGGAAGACAACAAATGGAAAACAAGATTAAACCCTTTTATCCAGCAAAAAAATTATTAAATAATATAAAAAAAATATGTGATAACGGTGACGTCTGTATAAAAATTAATCTAGACGAAAATACAAGTTTGGACTAATGTCTCACTTAGGTCCCGCTACTTATTCGTTCGAAATAGTGTCTATAGACACTATAGGCGGATTTGGTGGTACTCGTTCAACCAAAACATATTTACATCTTCTAGTAGATCACTGCACTCGTTACGCCTATATTTTGACATCCAAAACCCAGGTTGCGAATGATTTTATAAAACTTGTCCAAAAAGTAACAACACAAGATTATAAAATTGACTTAATTCTATCAGATCGATATCCAGGCATAAATTCGAAGGATTTCAAAAAAATTCTAGAAAAAGAAGATATACCAATAGTTTTCACTGCAGTAAATGCACCATTTTCGAATGGATTGAACGAAAGGTTAAACCAAACGTTGGTTAATAAAATTCGTTGCAAGATTAATGAGAGGCGGGACAAAATTGCTTGGACAACTATTGCTCACGAATGTACACAAAAATATAACGAAACTGAACATAGTGTAATAGGGTTCTCTCCAATATATTTATTGGAGGGAAAAAATGTTGACATTCTACCAGATGAACTGAAACAAAATATAACACATAATCATCTATTGCGAAACCGAAAAATTGCCTTAGAAAATAGTATAAAATCCCACAATTATAATAAACAAAGAGTTGATAAAAACAGAAAACATTATGAACTAAAAGTCGGAGACTCTGTATATGTTGAAAACGGAAACCGGTTAAACCGAAAAAAACTAGATGAATTGAAAATGGGACCTTATCAAATTGTAGACAAAATATCAAATTCAATTTACAAAGTAAACACGGGTCATAAAAAGTCAGAGTCGAATATGTTCCATATTACAAAACTTATTCCAGTAGAAGAGAAACAGTAAAACTTTGTAGTTTCGAAAAGGGGGGCGGGGGAGATGTAAACAAAGTGCTTGACACTTCATTTAAGTATGTTTGAATTTGCCGCGTAATCACTTTGATGTATAAGTTATCTGTGAGTGAACTTGGTCGTGTCTATGGAGCTGTCTGTCAGATGGAGATATTGATACAGCATGCGAATTAGGTTATGAAAATTAGATTGTGGTTTGAATATTTAAATAATACTGATTAAGAACTGGTGAAGCAATAGCTTTAAATGTTGTTTCTCTTTTCAGGTGAGTTTGTTATTAAGGTTAAGGAATGTATTAGTGTTAAAACTGGTTTTTGAAACTGAATAAAATGTTCTCTTTTCAGAGCAACTCAATTTTAGTTAGAGTTTTACTGTTCACCATAGTATCCAAGGTTACATAAACCCATTATATTTATATTTATTAACGCCGTAATTTACTCATAGACTAACGTATATGAATAAATTAAGGAATTACTTGGCTGCAGAAAATAAAACCCATATTATTATAATCATAGTCATTTATTTTGCCCTACTAAGCATTGGAGCAACAGTCGTCGTAGTTAGACCATACATAATCCGGAATTTGGAGGAGGCCTTGCTAGACAAGTTCATAATGGGCATGGCAGCAGGACGCGAGCGGGACAAACTCTTCATGCAGGATCAGCGGGAGCTGACCCTCGCAAAGGCCATCGATTTGGCAGAGAGCGTGCGCTGCGCGCGCGATGCTTCGTCGCAGGCAGCGTCGGGCATCAACGGCACCGGCGCAGCGGTCCCGGAAGGCGTGTTCAACGTATCCAAAAAGGAAAAGTGCAGTGTGTGTGGGTTTACAAACCATACAGCCAATCAGTGTCGTTGTAAAAACTACAAGTGCAAAAAGTGTGGTAATAAGGGCCATCTGCGTAAAATGTGCACAAAGGAAGACAAAGTTAAGTTTGTGGAGGAAGGATCTGTGGACGGAGGCGATGACGATGGTGAGTGTTTTTACAACATTCGGTGCGTAAAAGGGAAACCTATGACGGAGCGTGTAACGATCAGTGGTCTAGCTTTAGAGTTCGAAATCGATAGTGGTTCAGCAGTAAGCGTAATCTCAGAGGAAACCTACAACTCGAATTTTAAGCGATTACCCGTGTCAGTCACTAACAAAAGGTTATATAGTTATACGGGGGATAATATTAAAACGATCGGAGTGGTTTTATTACCTATTTCATACCTGGGGCGTACGCATACATTGAATATGTACGTAGTGCGCGCTGGCGGGCCACCGCTACTTGGTCGCGACTTCATTCGTGAGTTCGACCTGGAGTTGGCGCCAGCACGGGTGCACGCCGTGCTCGATCACGCACAAGCGACGCGCGAGTCTACCCCCATGATCATTTACATAGCAAACTCTCTAATATGTTCCCTAAAGTGTTCTCAGGCAATCTAGGATCGTTTAACAAGCATAAAATCGATTTACATTGAAAGTCCGACGCTAAACCGATTTTTTTTTAAAGCAAGACCGGTACCTTACGCGCTAAAAGAAATTATAAACAAGGAGCTCGACCGATTATTGTCACTAGGCATTTTAAAACCAGTGGAACATTCAGAATACGCGTCGCCGATTGTGCCTGTTTTGAAAAAGAACGGCAATATCCGATTATGTGCCGATTACTCAGTAACAATAAATAAACAGCTGATAATCGATCAATACCCCTTGCCGACGGTAAACGATTTGTTGGCGAAATTACACGGGGGCATACAGTTCAGTAAAATTGATCTGTCAATGGCATACAACCAGTTTATATTAAATGAGGAATCACAAAAGTTAACCTGCATTAATACTCACTGCGGTCTTTTTAAATTCACTCGTTTAGTATTTGGGTTAGCCTGCGCACACGCCATTTTCCAGCGCGCAATGGAATGCTTGCTATCGGGTATTGACGGAATCATATTTTTACTAGATGATATCCTAATAACAGGCGCAAATAGAGATCAGCATAGGCAGAGACTCATAACAGTGTTACAACGCTTAGACGATGCGGAATTGACAGTTCAAATGAGTAAATGTGAATTCTTTAAAGACGAGATTTTGTATCTGGGTCACGTCATAGATAAGTATGGAGTTAGGAAGTCGTCCGATAAGGTCAAAGCTATTTTACAAGCTCCTAAGCCGACAAATGTGCCACAGTTACAGTCGTTTCTGGGACTAACGAATTACTACAGGAACTTCGTGCCGGACGCGTCATCAGTATTAAGTCCACTGTATAATTTATTAAACAAGAATACAAAATGGGAATGGACTCGCAATCACGACGACGCGTTCACCCGAATAAAAAATATTTTAGCATCCGACAAGACGTTAGCGCATTTTAACCAGAAAGCTAAAATAATATTAACTGTAGACGCGTCGCCAACAGGCCTAGGAGCTGTATTATCTCAAATAGGTGGGGATGGATTAGAAAGACCGATATCATACGCCTCGCGTACGCTGTCTTCAGCAGAAAAAAATTACGCACAAATACAAAAAGAAGCTACGGCGATAATTTTTGGGGTAAAACGATATCATCAGTACCTATATGGTCGGTCAGAACCATTCGTGCTACGAACGGACCATAAACCCCTACTATCTATATTCGGGCCCCACAAAGGCATTCCCGAAGTGTCCGCCAACCGCCTGCAGAGATATGCTATATTTTTGTCAGCGTACAATTATACCATTGAGTATATCAGTAGCAAACACAACAGCGCTGACTATTTATCGCGGGCGTACGGGGGCAGCGGGGTTGAGAATGGGACGAAGGCGCCCGCGCCGGACGAGCTCACGGACTGCGAGGATCGCGCGACTTACGTCAACTTTGTAGTGGAGGGGGACCTATCGGTGTCACTAAGTACGTTACGTATGTAGGTATACAGCGCGCGAGCTATGCAAGCGAGCGGACTGCGACACCCCGCCCCGCGCCCCGGGGACTATTACCTTTGTACGCTAGCAAATAAACAGTATGCAACGAGCCAGCGAGTTTGATTGACGCGTACCCCTTTCCCTTCCGCCAGCGGACCGACTCTCGTATCTAACACGTGGCGACGAGCGGACTCACATAAATTGTTCAAAAATGTCTACGGGAGCAACATATGGCGTTCTTACCACCTTCGACCATCTCTCCCAAGAGTGGAATAGTTTTAAGTCGCGAATAAACCAGTGGTTCATCGCCAACGATATAACCACAGAATCGGACAAAGCGATTATTAAACGGAGGGCGATTTTATTAACGTCATTAGGGGAAGCAACTTACAAGCTGGTTAGTGACCTGGCGTTACCCTACAAGGTAGACGAGCTCGGTTACAAGGAAATAGTAAAACTCCTCGACGAGCACTTCACACCAAAAAGGTACGGGTTCGCCGAGAAGTCCAAGTTCTACTCGGAAACACAGCGGCCAGGGGAAACACACACACAATGGGCGGCCAGGATAAGAGGCTTGTCTGCCCACTGTGGCTTCAAGAATTTGGAGGAGGCCTTGCTAGACAAGTTCATAATGGGCATGGCAGCAGGACGCGAGCGGGACAAACTCTTCATGCAGGATCAGCGGGAGCTGACCCTCGCAAAGGCCATCGATTTGGCAGAGAGCGTGCGCTGCGCGCGCGATGCTTCGTCGCAGGCAGCGTCGGGCATCAACGGCACCGGCGCAGCGGTCCCGGAAGGCGTGTTCAACGTATCCAAAAAGGAAAAGTGCAGTGTGTGTGGGTTTACAAACCATACAGCCAATCAGTGTCGTTATAAAAACTACAAGTGCAAAAAGTGTGGTAATAAGGGCCATCTGCGTAAAATGTGCACAAAGGAAGACAAAGTTAAGTTTGTGGAGGTAGGATCTGTGGACGGAGGCGATGACGATGGTGAGTGTTTTTACAACATTCGGTGCGTAAAAGGGAAACCTATGACGGAGCGTGTAACGATCAGTGGTCTAGCTTTAGAGTTCGAAATCGATAGTGGTTCAGCAGTAAGCGTAATCTCAGAGGAAACCTACAACTCGAATTTTAAGCGATTACCCTTGTCAGTCACTAACAAAAGGTTATATAGTTATACGGGGGATAATATTAAAACGATCGGAGTGGTTTTATTACCTATTTCATATCTGGGGCGTACGCATACATTGAATATGTACGTAGTGCGCGCTGGCGGGCCGCCGCTACTTGGTCGCGACTTCATTCGTGAGTTCGACCTGGAGTTGGCGCCGGCACGGGTGCACGCCGTGCTCGATCACGCACAAGCGACGCGCGAGTCTACCCCCATGATCATTTACATAGCAAACTCTCTAATATGTTCCCTAAAGTGTTCTCAGGCAATCTAGGATCGTTTAACAAGCATAAAATCGATTTACATTTAAAGTCCGACACTACACCGATTTTTTTTAAAGCAAGACCGGTACCTTACGCGCTAAAAGAAATTATAGACAAGGAGCTCGACCGATTATTGTCACTAGGCATTTTAAAACCAGTGGAACATTCAGAATACGCGTCGCCGATTGTGCCTGTTTTGAAAAAGAACGGCAATATCCGATTATGTGCCGATTACTCAGTAACAATAAATAAACAGCTGATAATCGATCAATACCCCTTGCCGACGGTAAACGATTTGTTGGCGAAATTACACGGGGGCATACAGTTCAGTAAAATTGATCTGTCAATGGCATACAACCAGTTTATATTAAATGAGGAATCACAAAAGTTAACCTGTATTAATACTCACCGCGGTCTTTTTAAATTCACTCGTTTAGTATTTGGGTTAGCCTGCGCACCCGCCATTTTCCAGCGCGCAATGGAATGCTTGCTATCGGGTATTGACGGAATCATATTTTTACTAGATGATATCCTAGTAACAGGCGCAAATAGAGATCAGCATAGGCAGAGACTCATAACGGTGTTACAACGCTTAGACGATGCGGAATTGACAGTTCAAATGAGTAAATGTGAATTCTTTAAAGACGAGATTTCGTATCTGGGTCACGTCATAGATAAGTATGGAGTTAGGAAGTCGCCCGATAAGGTCAAAGCTATTTTACAAGCTCCTAAGCCGACAAATGTGCCACAGTTACAGTCATTTCTGGGACTAACGAATTACTATAGGAACTTCGTGCCGGACGCGTCATCAGTATTAAGTCCACTGTATAATTTATTAAACAAGAATACAAAGTGGGAATGGACTCGCAATCACGACGACGCGTTCACCCGAATAAAAAATATTTTAGCATCCGACAAGACGTTAGCGCATTTTAACCAGAAAGCTAAAATAATATTAACTGTAGACGCGTCGCCAACAGGCCTAGGAGCTGTATTATCTCAAATAGGTGGGGATGGATTAGAAAGACCGATATCATACGCCTCGCGTACGCTGTCTTCAGCAGAAAAAAATTACGCACAAATACAAAAAGAAGCTACGGCGATAATTTTTGGGGTAAAACGATATCATCAGTACCTATATGGTCGGTCAGAACCATTCGTGCTACGAACGGACCATAAACCCCTACTATCTATATTCGGACCCCACAAGGGCATTCCCGAAGTGTCCGCCAACCGCCTGCAGAGATATGCTATATTTTTGTCAGCGTACAATTATACCATTGAGTATATCAGTAGCAAACACAACAGCGCTGACTATTTATCGCGGGCGTACGGGGGCAGCGGGGTTGAGAATGGGACGAAGGCGCCCGCGCCGGTCGAGCTCACGGACTGCGAGGATCGCGCGACTTACGTCAACTTTGTAGTGGAGGGGGACCTACCGGTGTCACTAAGTGACATGCGTCGCGAGACGGCTCGCGATACTCATCTGACCACAATCAAGGGTTATATTTTAAACGGCTGGCCCAGGAAAGTTAATGACGCAACTTTAAAACCATTTTTCAACTGTCGTACACAGTTAGCCTACGAAAAGGATATCTTGATGCGTGGACATAAAGTCGTTATTCCGTTATCTTTGCAAGAAAGAGTATGTACGGAGTTACATAGTTCACATTTCGGGGTAGTGAAAATGAAGGCGGAAGCTCGCAAGCGGCTGTGGTTTCCTGGCATAGACGCGGCGCTCGAGCGAGTAGCGGGGGCCTGTGACGTGTGCTGTGCGCTGCGCCCCGCGCCCGCGCACGCCCCTCTCGCGCCTTGGCCATTGCCCCCGCACCCCTTTTACCGAATTCATATAGACTTTTTGGGACCATTCCACGATTACATGTTTTTAATTATCGTGGACGCGTATAGTAAATGGGTAGAATGTTACGATATGTCCTCAACTCATAACTCAAAAGCAGTTATAAGTAAATTATACGATTTGATGTCGCGGTTTGGGGTTCCACACACGTTGGTGAGTGACAACGGCACATCGTTTACATCGTTAGAATTTAAGGAATGTTGTAGACTTAACGGTATTGAGCATGTGTTATCTTCCGTGTATCACCCGGCCAGCAACGGGCAAGCCGAGAGCTATGTGAAAATTATAAAAAAGGGGCTTAAGGCTATAATATTGGAGGGTTGTAATAAAAAAATAATTCATGATAAAATTGCAAAACTTTTATTTGACTACAGGAACTCTAAAAATAGTACCACTGACAAATCACCTGCGGAGATAGTATTCGGGCGTGCGATGCGCTCGCGACTAGATTTGTTGCATCCAATCGCGCCGTCATCGACTGCGTCCACAGAACTAACTCAAACCGTCGCACGCAAACAGTCCTCACAGGCTAAATACTATCGCGGGAAACACAGAGCAGATTTTAACGAAAACGAAAATGTTTGGATTACCAAAAATACCGATAATAAAAAATTCAATTGGATACTAGGAATAATAAGAAAGAAAATTGGCAATATTATGTATGTGGTATATGTGCCACAATTTGGATGTGAAGTCACCAGGCACAAAGATCAAATAAGGAAGAGACTGCACCCAACACCAAGCGACAACCAGGACTGGGACCCAGACGGGGTACCCGATTTAGCGTCACTTGATGCCAGCCACCCTGAGCCCGTCGGGCAGCCAGAAGGGGAAGGAGGGCCGGCGACAGACCACGGACAAATTTCTCCGGCGACTCCGCGCGCCGCACCGATAACGCGTAGGCGACTGGCAATCAGTCCGACCTTCGCGACACCTATGGCGGGACAGTGCACGCTCAATGATGACGTCACAACAGAAACGACAGTAGAATAAGTTTAGAGTTAGTTTAGAGTAAGTTAGAATGTGTAAGATAGGTTAAATGTATTACCCAGCTTAAGGGGAAGGAATGTTACGTATGTAGGTATACAGCGCGCGAGCTATGCAAGCGAGCGGACTGCGACACCCCGCCCCGCGCCCCGGGGACTATTACCTTTGTACGCTAGCAAATAAACAGTATGCAACGAGCCAGCGAGTTTGATTGACGCGTACCCCTTTCCCTTCCGCCAGCGGACCGACTCTCGTATCTAACAAGAATCAATTTTTTTCTTTTATTGTTAGTAATGTTAGCTTTTAGCGACGTTTCGTCAAACACTAATAATAATAGTTTGTTGTTAACACATTTGTTGTTGTTAAATAACACATTGAATTCCTTCAAGAACAGACTGGATGAGATCTCCAAATCTTAAGGGTAACAAATATTGTCTTCCATTCAAAATTCCAATTCCAATTTCTTGAAAAATAACAAAAACGACCGGCAGATTGATTGTTTGACAGCTTGTTTCATTGATGCAAGTAAAAAGTACAAAATAACTACTACGACACCAATTTAGCAGGTTTTATTTAGAGTATCACTTACATTAAAATGTATGCCAGTAGTAATGTTTTATTTGTTAAAAACATATTTTATGATTTTATTTGATATATTACGCGTATTTCAACATTTACTTTAAAAGTTTGGTAGTTTATTTAATTCAATTATAATAAAATAAACTACTAAACAGAATATTTATTCTATTAATGGTAACATTTGGCGCTCATTTGATGGAGTATAATGAAACAAGAATAAAATAGTCACTTCGTCAGTGAAGCTGTAGTATATTGCAATCTATTTTCAATTTAGTCGGTTAGCGTCAGCAAACGCAATCTGTATTCACAAACCAGCAATACATGATTTTATAATACGACAAAATTAAAAATGCATTAGGAGAAGGACCTGTTACTAGATTACGGTAGTCTTTCAATTCGGTAAAATTGTTTTCTCCTAGTTGCATGGCAAAATGTTCTAAGATTGTACAGCCTGTAGTTGCATGGTAAAATGTTCTAAGATTGTACAGCCTGACACTGACGTATCCGGTCCCGAGTATGCGTCACAGGGTTTGCCCCGCACTTCTCGTGAAATTTCGGGTTTTTATTTATTATTTAAAAATATTAAAAGAAATAAGAGAAAATAAACAATACAGATTGTTAAGTGTATCATTACGTATTTTTTGTTACAAAATTCATGCCGATCTATTCAGCCGTTACAGAGAACATTTACGATTAACAAAAAAAATTAGAAGGTTTATTAAAATTTGAAACAATACAATTTATTTGTGGTGACCTTAACTACAACATATTTTTTTTAGGGTAGTATTTAAACGAGCGAACATAAATTCAAATTAAAGGTGTCAAAAATATTTAAAATGGGCTACTGAAATACTAAGTGAGCGATTAATGTTTAAAACAGCGACTTGAAAATAGAAATTTGAGTTACTAGTTGTTCAGTACGAACATGTGATAATTCAAGGAGTCCTGAAAAAAACTTAAAACAAGGTTATTAATCACTAGATTGTAGATAAGGCGTAGTCGACGAACCCCCGCTGAGCGGGGCTCCTATTTCTGTTTGCAGAGTTTAAAGTAACCTAACACGAAGGGGATTCCGGGGTCTTAGTTTGCTCACTTCGCTCGCTCACTAGACCCCGCCATCCCCTTCGAACCTAACCTGTCCGAGTCGGGGTGCCACAAGTCTCTCTCAGTATTCGCTCGCTCTTGCTTCCTATATTCTCCTTGCTGCAATGACCGGATAAATAGTTGCTTACTTGGTACAATAGTCGCCCATTTAGTATATTGGTCGCCAATTAAATTTTTATTCGCCCGATTAATAATTTCCCTTTTTTTACACGGAAAACGTACGAAGGGATTCATCAATAAACTTTAAACATACGCTGTTTTTGGGATTTGAGCCCTGTAATGCCTTTAATTCTTGAGGATGGAGCGCATAACCTCTTTTTATGGCGAGTGTTGACGTTGTGTGTATCTTCAACTTTAGTGAACTTGTCTACTATCTATTTGGGCTAGAATTCTTATACACTTCTTATGTATTATGAATAGTTCATCCACGTTATCACTATTTCCCCATAGCATGACGGCATATCGCAGCCATGAGTATGAGTATGCGTAGCAAGCAGCGATAGCTGTTTGTGTGTTAGTACTTTGTTTAATTTGAAAAAGAGCGTTAAGCCGCATCCCCACTAGGGCCGCGCGGCTCCGTGAGGCCACGCGGTCGAGCTTCGTGAGTGTGGACGTGAGCGAGGCCTGAGCCACCCGACGGTTGTGGGTCTACTTCAAAGAAAGCCGCGCGGCTCTGGATAGTGGGGACAGGCCGCGCGGCCTGTCAGTGCGCTAGTGACCGCCTCTACATCGAGTTGTGTTTTTATTTGCACCAAGATGGATTGGACGGACGAGCAAACACTTTTTTTAATTGAATTGTACCGGGAGCGCCCCGTGTTATGGGACTGTCGGAGTAGTTTTTATAAAAATAAAAACAAGAGAAATGATGCCCTGGTGGAGATGGCCACCATTCTTGAAGTGAGCAAAGAGCAGTCAGATACTTGTAGTTTCACAATCTTTTTAGTAATTTTTCGAGAAAGTTACAGACAGACAGAGACAGACCCAAAAACGTCATCGCCGCGGTTTATTTCTTATTTGCGCAGCGGTGCTTATTATTATGAATGCTGCTGAAGCTAAAAGCATGTCCTCTTCTTCGTACAGACGCCAGCACATCAAGCTTCTACAATCTGTCAAACTTTAATAGATTTTCAACTTTATCGTTAAGGTTTAGGTTCAAGAGTGATTGGGAAAATTTGACATTTTCGGGTAGCTTGATGTGCTTGCGTCTGTACATCTCAAAAGAAACTGCCGGTAATATCTCTATATAGTCTGTGGCATCTACGCAAGTTGGGCCGCGCGGCTCTTTAATGTGGACGCGTTGCAAAAAAACACAAAAGCCTCGCGAGGCCGAGCCGCGCGGCCCAAAAAGCCGCGCGGCTCGTAGTGGGGACGCTGCTTAAGAGAATCTGGAGAGTTTTGTTTTTATATGTGTATGTATGTGTGACTTCCAGTTAATTTGTGTGTCAATATTTATGCCAAGTTGGCTAAATGTATAACTTTTTCTATTTGTGCGTTTCTGAATGTTGTTTTTAGATTGAGGGGTGGTTTTTTGTATGATCTAAATTGCATTATTTTAGTTTTATTACTATTAATTTTCAAGTTGTGGATAGAATCTGGAGCCAAGTATCTACAGTTTGGAGTGTATCTTGTATTTGTAGACTAGGGTTACTTACGTTTCCACACTTGATTAATATTGAAATATCGTCTGCAAATAGTACTGGTAAAGCGTTTTCTTTATCTTATATATTGGGAAGGTTTGTGTGTGTGTTTGTGGGATTGAGCAAGTAATTTGTTTTTCTTGTGATCTAATGGTCTTGATCTCATTTTTGTCATGGTCGTAATTTTCAATTTGTACTATTTGTGTCCTATTATGTAAATATGATTTGAACCACGAAAAGCTGGTCCTCGTACGCCGCAACCATATAGTTTAGAGAGTAAGATGTCATAAAGGACCTTTTCGTATTGCTGTCATGTCTAGTAGTAGCCCAATCACATATTGTTTGTCTTTTATATGTTGTAGCGATTGTTGAACATATTTATAAACTGCTAATGTTGTTGATCTACATATTCTAAATCCATATTGCGCGTCATCAAGATTATTAAACTTTTCCAAGAACAAATATAGCTGATTGCACATAGCTTTTTCAAATATTTTGGAAAAGGTTGGTAGCAGTGCTATGGGTCTATGTACTGACTTTACTAAAGCTACTTTAAGTGCGTCTAGAAATTGGCCGTCTTGGAAGCTTTGATTGATCAAAAACATTAGAGGAATGGAAAGATCTATTGCGCATTGCTTTCATAAAATTGATGGAATGTCATCGATACCGCAGCCATGTTTATTTTTAGTTGACCTTATTATATTAACTATCTCTTTTTGGTCTACCGGGCGTACATACATTGAACAAGTAGAGGGGTTGACCACGGGTTTTCCAATGTTATTGCCCAAGTTATTTGTGTGATTATGCCCTAACGTCGCAAAGAATTCATTAAATCTGTTGGATATTTTTAACGGGCATTTTACTTCTTCAGTATCTATCTTCAGTGATATATTTTCACGTCTATTTATTTTTGTCTTCCCTGCTTTTGTGTTAATTTTATTCCACATTGTCTTTACCTTATGGTCAGATTTTTGCATTTGTATAAATTGAATATATTTCAGAATGGACTTATTAATATGTCCATTCTGACATATATTCAATTTATTTTGTTGTTGTTCAGTTAAAGCCCAAGCTTGGCATCCGTACGTTAGACATGGCAGTATGCAAGCATTGAAAACTTTTCGTTTCTCCGACATAGGCATTTCTTTATTTTTCATTACTTCGCTCAACAACCAGAATCTCTTCCAGTTGTTTCCTTCTTTCAATTTCTTTCAGCATGCTCTCTTTCGGTGATACTAATTTTCGCAAATAAATGTACTCGTTTACGTATTCTAACTGTTGATTATTAATGGTAATAGCATTTTTTTTGTGAAGAATTGCTCATTACTTTTGTCTTTGTTATATTCATTGTGAGCCCTGCATTAGCACTTTCGTCTAATAATAGCTGTAGCATTTTTTCCAAGATCATCGAGCATGCGGAGCAAAGTATTAAATCATCAGCGAATCTCAAATGACGTCGATTCTAATTCTTTGAACGCTTTTTTACTCCGCCTGTTTTCTTAATATGATATCGGAAAGTGTTTGCCCTTTTTTGCTTTCTGTCTTTCCTTATATTTTTGTTGATACTTTAACTTATTTCTGCGATCTCTTTTCGTGTTTCTTTGTTTTTCTTGCCTTGTAAAAGCAATTTTCTTTTCTTAAGTAATTGATTGTTTCAGTTGATAGTGTGGCTTTATTATATGCATACACTTTTCGGGCTTCAGTTTTGAGGGTATTTACAAAATCGCAGTAAGTATATCGTCTCAATTGGTTTATTGAATTCTTTTTCTTCTCTTCTCTCTAGAATTTCTAGTAAGTTGTTCATTATCTCTGCGTTATTTTTAATGTTCACTTAGGGTACCGATTCAGTGTGCAGCCTTCGACTTTTCTTTGTATGTGTCCCGCGTAACGTAGCACGAATCATTTTATGGTCCGAGTTAAAATATAAATTGACAGATCTTTAAAAACTTTGGGTTTATTAATCATAATATAATCGATTTCATTTTTAAACAGTCCATTTTGGGAAGGCCAGGTTCATTTCTTATTCTTCTTCTTTTTGAAGAAACTATTCAGGATACTTAGTTTGTTTTCTAAGCCGACATTAACAAATCTTTCTCCATGTTTGCTCCTGTTGCCACTACCGTGTCTTCCTACAGTGTACGCTTCGCCACTTTGACATTCCCCAATTTGTCCATTAAAATGTTGAACGATTAACCATTTAAGTTGGAAGTTAATCATTTATATTAGAAAAAAGCTATTTTAAGAAAGTTTACCCCTGTGACCCCCCAGGACCGCACCTGCTAATATGAAGCATTTTATGAAACCGGAAGATGTATCAAAAGAAAGTTTAAGAAGCAGGAATAAAGAATTTAAAAAATCTGTTCTGCTCCACACAAAATATAAAAGAACCGCAGATAACTCATAAAATAGTGATTTTACGAAAAAAAGTATGTTAAGTTGGTATAATTTGTTCCCGAAATGAGGGACGCTAAGTCTATGGAGCTTCTTTTTCGGCCCAAGGTGCGACGGCCGCGAAGCTCTGCCTGACCGTGTCTTCTATAGAAGCGGTCGTGGAGGCCTGCGTCACCAACACCCCCGCCCCGCGAAACCGCGCTCCCGCGCCCGTCCGTACCACGCTACCACGAGACTTAAGTTCATATTTAGTAGTAGGAGCATTATTATAACCAGTAAGTTAGCAATAGAAAAAGTGCATGTGCTTGCTTATAGAATAGGTATCCTCTTTTCTTCTATACAACAATAAACTAAAATAAGGCCAGAGCCAGACTAGCTGTACATGGCTGACAGTGTGCCTCAAAGTAGGTACCTATGCGGAAAGTTTCATCACTTATTGCTTAGGTAACTGTCAGTCACTCAGTCAGCTCGAGGGCTAATGTTGGTCATATGGAGTGACGTTTGAAAATATAGAAGCTGAGCAAAGCCTATAATGACGAGAATGACAACGCATGTTACTAAAATCACGAGGCGTTTTCTTTCACGGAGGATCTGGCCCAACGTTTGCTGGTTGGCGGACGCGGGGGCACGCTGCTCTCGCGCCGGACGTGGCGGCGCTGCTCCCTTTAAGTCGTGTTGCAAGCGATTTACAGCCGGAGCCTCACTCATCTAATGACCTTTGCAATCCTCACAACAAAACATTTCCTAGAACAAAAATATATGTAGGTATGAATGTAACTAAAACCAGCTCGCTTATTATTTATTAGTGTTAGGTAGGCTAAGAAACGGGTACATAAGGGATTTTAAGTACTTACCTATTTTGAACACGACTCAGAGATGTTTTTAAAATGAATTATGATGTGTCAATTGGACACAATTGACACATCATAATATAATTCATTTTAATGCATACAATTTTTGTAGATCCATCAGAGAGTACCTAATAAATAAAGAATTTAATACTTATACCAAAAGGACGTAATAAATAAATCTAAGATCCATGGTATAAACAAGGTTTATCTGTCATACTTATGTGTGATATTATAATTATATGAGAATAAAACCTCAAACCAATAGTACTTCTTAGTTCCATGAATAAAACTTGATGTAAGCCTACAAACTCAAACATAAACCAATGGCTTCAGTTCCTCGAACCGACAAAGATATATTTTTCAGGGCAATAGTTTTAGTCCACTAACTTACTTTTGTTCGTCTTTGCCTCTAAACACACTGCTGGATTTCTCACCTCATTTACATTGATGATCAGAAATTTAAAAATGTTTTTATTCAAATATTTGAAATTATAATAAGAATGTACACAATTGAATAAAGGAGATCAAAAAGTTCAATGTTATTTTTTTTTTTATCGGCCAAGTGCGAGTTGGATTCGCGCACCGAGGGTTCCCTATAAACTTGTAGGTATTTTGTTATTAAACTACATATTTACGGTTTTCAGATTGTTTCCTTTACATGTGCTGTAAGCCATTGCTTCTTGCCAAATTTCATGATTCTAGGTAAACGTGAACCTATAGGTTTTGATTCCCTTGTGAAATCGCAGAGTATGCGACATAAACGGTCATATCTTTTGATCGCGTTGACTTACAAGTTCGAAAGTTTAAAACAAATTACAATATTTTTCACTGCTCAAGGGGTAGAAGATTTAAGTATTTGATATTAATTTCAGCTTGCTACGTTCACGCGTTCCTGAGAAAAAGGGTCTTGACAGACGGACAGACGGACAACGAAGTGATCCTATAAGAGTTCCGTTTTTGGCAACTAAGGGACAGCACCCTAAAAACGAAACAATTAAAAAAAAAACGACCCGCCGCTTATGCTCACGGTTTCGGCCGCGTGGAGAAAGATAATGGTCCCACGACATCGTACTACCCGGATAAAACATACGTAACGTATCTTATGTGTAAACGCAGGTTGTAAACTCATCCAAATCCAATCGGTAGTGTTTACGCGAAAGAGTAGTCAACATCCATCTATTCATCCATCTAACAAACTTTCGCATTTATATTAGTAATAAAATATAAGGTTCCTAGACTATGATGCCTCATGACCTTTCCTTTGATGTGTCTTCAAAAAATCGAATTTCCTTTGATGTGTCTTCAAAAAACCGAATTTCCGTCGTCGCGTCGTCGGCGAGCGTTGGCCGCAAATGACAAAAACACGCTAAGAGGGCTGGTCCACGTTTGCTGAGTGCACTCGCCTAGCCCGCTCGCCCAATGTAAACTAGAATAAAAATAATTGATTTAGGAAGTATTACAAACGTATACATTTTTGTCACCGACTTCTGAAGCTAAAGTTATTTTTTACTTTTCTGTGTTTTTGAAGTCGGTTTTATTTTTTGCAAAAAAGATTTTTTATTTTTCCATTTTTAGTGTATTTATAGGATATTACAATCCTATACAAATATTTGCTATACATTAATTTACATTATTAACGATACATTTCATGGTAATAGGCTTATCTATACTAATATTATAAAGAGGAAAGATTTTTTTGTTTGTTTGTTTGTTTGTACCGAATAGGCTCCGAAACTACTACTACTGCTATAATTTATTTTAAAAGAAAATAGAGATTCTTAAGAAAATTGCAATAATGTAACCCAAAGTAGCAAAATTTTGCCTGTAAAATTCATTATTTGGCGTGCGCTGAGAAAACTATTGATGATACTTAAAAATGATGTACTACATAATTACAGTACTCATTATTACCTACAAAAAAGTCCGCGAGAGTATATATCTAACTATCATACTTAAGTCACAATAGCAGCTTTTGTGTTCTAAAATTTAATTAGATCGCCCCGGTAGAAACAAAAGTTGGTTACATTCGTATCGTAGTATTAATTCTTATTGAAATCGTTTTATTATCAAGGGTACTTTTGTAGTAGTAATATACTAAGTGTTCAAGAAGAACTTATCATCAATATGAAAGATACATGCAGCGACATCTATTGAACCAAAATGGTACTAATGAATAAAAATGTGCTCACAAGATAACTTTAAAATTGACTGACCGGCTATGTTAAAAAGTAATGATAGCGTACTTTACATTAGTCTACAATCATGACACTGCTTTGAAAACTACATAGCTAATACCCTGTAGAGTGTGTGTTCGATCGCTTTCCATGCGCTTTGAATAGGGAAAGCAATTGCAAGAGGTCCGCAACAGTTTACAGCAGCTATATCGTGTTTGGGCACATTTCATGCACCTTGATGAGAACATCAAACCTAACTAGAGTATGACTTTCATCGACAGTCTAACGATGGAGGCGGAAGGCAGTTGCAAGAGGTCCTCAACAGTTTACAGCGGCTCATTTCATGCTCCTTGATGAGAAGTTTAGATCTAGCTGGAGTATGACTGTCATCGACGGTCTACCGATGAAAACGGAAGGTAGTTGCAAGAGAACCTCAACAGATTACAGCTACAACAGATTAGCTATATTGTTATAGGGCTCATTTCATGCACCTTGATGAGAACTTTCGACCTAGCTGGAGTATGACTGTCATCGAGTGTCTAAGGATGAAGACTTAAGGCTGTCGAGGGAAGCCCTTATTTGGAAAAACATAAGTAGAATAATTATTATAACTAGAAGACGGGATATTTACAATGTTTATTGTTTTCTTTGAGTTCCCGATATTTCGACGCTGTTGCAAGCACCATGATCACGGATAAACTAAAGTTATTGCGGGTGGGTGTTTATGAGCAGACAAATCGGTCTACCCTCTTTCTTGTTCGTTTTTTGCACTCAGTACCGCTACCACTGTCACTCACAACTCGATTCTGACCATGAAAGTTTAAAATCTTATATAAGTAGAATATTTTAGCGATTAATGCAAATATAGAATCTTTACCAATATTGTAAAGATGAAGAGTTTGTTTGTTTGATTGCTTGAACGAACTAATTTCAGAAACTACTGGTTCGAATTGAAAAAATATTTTAGTGTTGGATAGCCCATTTATCGAGGAAAGCTATAGGTTGTATAAGATCACGCTACAACCAATAAGAGCGGAGCATCAATGAAAAATATTGCAAAAACAGGGAAATATATTCCTTTTGAGAGCTTCCGTTGCGTGTGCTGTGTAAACGGTTAAAGTTGCGCAACAATCATGAGTCCGCGATAGCATATTACTATCTTTTAAGGTTGACACACTCTCTCTAACCCTCTCTCTTATGTGGCGCAGATGAAGTTGCGCGGGTCAGCTAGTCCCTAATAAAATGGAAGTTAATATACCTAACTGTCGCAATCTGGGTGTCTGTACGCATCTGTGTACCTCCTCAGAGCATACAGCCGTTACGTTATGTTATGATATTGTGTAAACAATACTCATCCAAGCGATTGCAGCAATCACGACAGATTTGCTGTCTACTATTGAAGAGTTCCATTGTATAACTCCGAAGATCAGATTCACCAAAGTTAAACGTAGTCACCGCGGAATAATATTCTTCCAAATTAAAAAAAAATCATCGAAATCGGTTCACAATCGTCGAATATAAAATTTGGAGATTTGACCATGGGCCCACATGGAAAGTATACTGATTCAAACAATGCTCATAAAATTTTAGGGTGCCTTTAATTTTTCTGGGATTCCATCATCTGATCCTGACTTATACCTTTCATCATCAGCTCAGCAACATGAGATGACACCATGCACAAATTTCTGAATTGTGTTAGAGAGTATATGAAAAACATTGTATGTGCCTATAAAATTTGAGGGTTGCCCTCGATTTCCCTGAGATTCCATCATCAGTTTCTGATTTGGTGACAATGGGACTACCTCAGGAGTATAGGCTTTCGAAAAAAAAAGAATTATGAAAATCGGTGTACAATTGGCGGACAAATCGGTGAACATAGGTACATTAAAAAAAATACATACCGTCGAACATAGAAACTCCTCCTTTTTTTTAAGTCGGTTAAAAATTGTCAAAGGAGTTTTGGTGAAACATTATTGAACCGTCAACAATACATGCCATGGTAATAGGCTTATCTCCAACAAATGGAACTTAACGTACCTAACTGTTGTAATGGGGGTGTACTGTAGACTGTACACATCTCAGAGCATTCAGGTGTGATGTTATGTCCTGATTTTGTGTAAATAATGAATATCAAAGGGATTGCAGCCATCGCGACAGATTTGCTGTCTATTATTGAAGAGTTCCAGTGTTAATCTCCGAAGACCAGCGTCAGATCTTCAAAATTATCAAAATCGGTTCACAATTGGCGAAGATATCGCTGAACATCATCATCTGCCTAGCCTTTTCCCAGTCGACTTGATAACCTCCTCCTTTTGGAAGTCGGTTAAAAATGGTATAATTTCATATAATCCAATCGAATCACTATTTCATGAAATCATACAATGGGATTAAATGAACTTAGAGGGTTGTATTGATGATTTTAATGATTATTATAACTCTGCAAAACCAATCGGTGCTAAACTAATCGGTTAAACTACAGGTTTATTTCCGAGGGATTTCCTATCAATTGAGAAAAGTCAAGATTCAAGAGCGAGCGAGAAAATTTTGCAACCTGGTTCGAATTTGATAGGCTTTCAGAAATTGTGTCAGTTTATAAAGAAAACCTGACTAGTGCGAGTTCGACTCGCGTGGAGAGGGTTCCGTACGTTAATTATCTAAATTCCGTAAGTTGTTTTAAATCTTACCCAAATATGAAAAATTTCCTATGTTACTTTTAATATATAAATTTCTTATAGGTTTTCATGTAATCTATGGGCAAAGAACAATTTTTGTATTTTTTTCAAAGTTTTCGGCCCTGTAGTTTCGGAGTTATGAGAACAGTAAATTCTCACCTATTTTCTTAAATAACTTCAAAAATATTTATATTAAAATTATAAAAATAATGTATTTGTGATGCTCACAATGAGCCCTTTCATTTGATATGTAACACGATATAGTTGCAAAATTTTATTTTTCATTTTCTAATTTACCCGCGAAAAGTGGCCCCCATGTTTAAAATTCATTAATTTACGTTACACATCCGTTTTTGGGTCACCGACTTACAAATGTGTACCAAAGAAGAAGGATCAAAATTCACCCACGTCCTACAGCAACGAGAAGTATCTCAAAAAAAGATAAACATGGGTATAAAAAGATGGCATATTTCCAAACTCCATCCTTACAGTCTAACATATAAAAAATTCGTTCAGGGGAATATCTACAATGAATGTACTACAATACTAAATGATTATTATTTCAGAAATATTTGGCTATCTTGACTTGACTTCAATTATTGAGTTCCATCATTGAACAACAGAGATTTTTTTCACTTGTTCGACCACCGAACATCGAACTAGTGAGAATTAGGTATAAATTGATTGTTTGATCATTAGCATTGTTAAATATAATAGAGTAGCCTAAGACAGAGTAAGGTACCGTAGACTATGATTAATTCCATTTAATAATTGATATGGTACTCGTAATTCCATTTCCAATACTGTTATTGTTTTTTTTCTTTTGATTAGTTAAAAGTTTAGTGTTAGCCAACTATCCCGACTTGTGATAAAGCTCTATTGACCGTAGAAGGTATTTTTAAGAGAAACCTATTACTTTATGATTCTAAGATGTTTAAAGAGTATTCATAATATTAAGATTTTTTAAAATAAATTGAATTTGAAATATTTTTATTTGTAAAATATAGGTAAATATTAATAAAATGAACGCTATGTCTTGCCGTTAATGGCGTTCAAATATTCTAATTGGAATTTATGAATATTACTAAAAATAAAAGGTTATAATAATAGTAGGTTTTCATTTTACATTATGTAGTTGTTAATAATAGTAAATGACCTAGTTTATTGACCTATTGTGATTTGTTGGATTTTTGAATGCTTTTTATTACGTGCCTAGTTATTACCGGAATTGATTAAGCCTTGTGATTTGGACACTGATGATATGGAGAACAATTAATTAATTGTGTTGTGTGCGAGCATCCACTGCGACGGCGTCGTAGACACATTCTTAATGAACATTTTCTACTATCACGACCGCACTTTCGAGAACATATTCCGAGGCACGGAGGAAACTCGGTATGTAATGGGCGGTCACCCATCCACAGCCCAACCTAGGCAAGCACGGCTTAACCTAAAGATCGACCAGAGCGGTTGTTATCATTTAGCCACGAGCTCCTCCTAATACGAAAGTTGTTACAGTAAATTATATTAAACCTTGGATTACTTCTGGACTAATTCGGTGTATAAGGCACAGAGATAAACTTCACCAGAGAGCTAAGAAATACCCTGATAATTTAATAATTCTAAACACCTATAAAAGCTACAGGAATTTCTGCAACAATCTCTTAAAGAAGCTTAAAAACAATTACGATAAAAATGAATTAAATAAAGCAGGTAACAATAGCAAGCAGGAAACAGGAAACATATTAAAAACGCCACCTACAAGACTAAACAACGTGAATCAAATTCGAGGTTACTGCTTACTAATCCTTCACCTCTCCTATCCGCTAACAAAGTAAATAACTTTTTTGTTAATGTTGGGTAAACTTTGGCCGAACAGATTGGACAACAGCTATAACCTGAAATCATTTGCTATGCTGGATACTGACGAAAACGAAATATCCCGAATCTTTTCTGGCCTTAAAGATGACTGTGCAGTCGGATGGGATAATATAAGCAACAAGATCCTTAAAGTCTTTATGCATGTATTGGCTCCTCCCTTAACACATATATTTTGAATCTGTCTTTCCAACAGTGGCGGATTTACCAGCAGGCTGAGTAGGCTTGAGCCCAGGGCGGCAGATTGTTGGGGCGGCAAATTTGGGGACCAAATTTTTTTTTTGCTTCCTCATAGAAATCAAAAAGATTTTGGCATGACGGTGTTCTGATGTTTTACAGAAGAAGCCTGCAACAAATTTTGCCGATGACGTTCCTCTCTCACTTGTCATTGCACATTTCGAGTAGCAATCTTCCATATTCTAGAGTAAAACAGCTAGTTCGCCGCCCCCCAACCAGTAATCGGTAATATACCCAAAAAATATTTTACGTGCAATTTCAAGAAATTTTTGGATTGTAAAAATAATGTAGGACATGACAATTGTAGAGGCAAGGGCGGCAAAAACTGTACAGCCTATACCTTGAAAACATGTAAATCCGCCTCTGCTTTCCAAAGGAATTTTCCCTAACTGTCTAAAAAATCCCTACCTACAAATCTGGAGACAGGGATTTGGTTAATAACTATAGGCCGATATCATTACTCCAATCAATCTCAAAAATACTTGAGAAAATTATAAACAACAGACGAGTTAGCTACCTCTAAAAAAACAACATCTTGTCACCTGCGCAATTTGGCTTCAGAGCCCAATTATTCACAGCCGATGCGGTGCATAGCCTGACCGATTATGTCTCAGAAGAGCTAGACAAAGGGAACCAGGTCCTGGGAGTCTTCCTTGATTTAGCGAAAGTCTTTGACACTGTCTCTGTTTCTGAGCTTCTAAGAAAATTAGAAGCAATAAGGGGAACGCCGCTGACATTACTTGCTGACTACTTAGACGGCCGATACCAATGTGTTAGGATTGACAACTTTACGAGTGATGAGCAGAAAAATACTGGATTCGGTGTTCCCCACGGGAGTATTTTGGGCCCTACAATATTCTTGGCGTCAAGCTCGGCAAAATCATATCATATGCTGACGACACGGCACTAATATTTTCTGCTAAAAACAGTAGCGAACTGTTTGAAAAGGCTTAACTTGGTTTTAATACTGTGACTAATTAGCTTAAAAGCAATTTACTAACACTAAATGCTGACAACACAAAATATATTCACTTCTCCATGCGCAAGTCTCAACTTAACACTGCTAATTTCCATATATACATATGTCTATCAATGTGATAACCTGTCAGCCAACCTGTGCAATTGTCCTTCTATCCACAAAACCTGTAACATTAAATACCTCGGGGTTATAGTAGACGACACAGTCTTTTAGGTATCATATTGAAAGTCTGGTTAAAAGAGTGCACAAATTAATATATGTATTTAAAAAAATACGAACTTACGCAGATTCAAAACTAATCACACAAGTTTATTTCGCCCCATGTCAATCTATAATTCATTACTGTATCATTTCATGGGGTGGCGCATCAAAAACTATCCTGCTTCTCCTTGAAAGAGCTCAAAGAGCAATTTTATAGGTAGCAAACTTCTGAATCAAATCAAATCAAATAATTTATTCGCATAATACTCTACATAGATGGTAAATAAATGTTACATTACACAATATAACATGAAGGATCCTCATACTAACCATTTCTGGTATACGAAAAATAAAATAAAAGCTTATAATATAATATAATAACAATAAAACGGAATGGGTGACATAACTATACATATAGATACTCTTTTTAATTTTCGTTGTGTAATAACTTAACTAGGTATTATTGCTAAACTAGGCATCCATCCCTTTTACTTTCCCACAGATTTGCTGTATAAATCCTGCAACTTGCTGACCGTGCGCCAGATATTCATTATGCACTTACTATTAAAACAACACGAATAATATAGTATGCATTTCTAATGCAACCTCCAAACACATGCACAGACAGAAGACTTACTTGTTGTCTAAAAGGCTTTAGCACCATAGACCACATACATACGCTGCGGCAGGTTATACTCTTCGGTCTTCTGTATAACCTGCCGCAGCGTATGTATGTGGTCTATGGTGCTAAAGCCTTTTCGGGATCCGGCTTGTTCGGGAGGCTGAAAATCGTCAAACCTGCGCGCGAGACGATTCGTGATGACTCTTGAAAACAACTTGTAGACATGGTATAGTGAGATGGGCCTATAGTTCTTTAGCCGGGCATTGTCACCCTTTTTAAAGAAGAGTACCACCACACGCCTGCACCATGTCTGTGGTGTTTTCTCCTCGTCCTCCTCTTATGTACACAACTACAAATAAATAAAACTGAAGTGTTTGTTTGTAATCAAAACAACAGGTTTTTACTGAATGCATATGAAAGTATAAAGGGTGTAAATAGGCCCTTAATATAGCCGAAAGGCACTGTTCTCCCCGTCTTACGGAGTAGTCTCCGAGTTACGGAGATATTGGGGGTCAAAGTTCCAACTTTTTACATGTTTTTTTTTAAATACATGTTTTTAATGTAAGATTTTTACTTTACACACCTCCACGACCCCCGTACTATTCAATCCATTCATCAGCATAATACTGAGTGCTTTCCATCGAGCCCTACCTTAACATGATTTTTCACCCCAAAAAAAAAGTCTATACCCAGCAATATTTTTTGCGTAAAGTTACTTAGTTTGATGTACAGAATGTTTGGTTGACAGCTATGTGAAGGGTCTGTTTACACCCTGTATAGGTACTTATAACAAAAAAGCTTTTTTTATTAATTATTTTTGTCTGTCTGTCTGTTTGTTGACTCTGAAAAAGTTCAATAAACGATAGCCAAGTTGCAAAAAAAAAAAACTATTATTATTTTTCATATCATAACTTTTTACTGACAGCTCATTTTTTTTTGTCTCACACTGAAAGTTACTCTCTATTCAGTGAACTATAAGTCAAAAGAGGTCTCATTACTGGTGGATATTTGGACCATTTTCATTCATTCTCCTTTGTTCGAAGTAACCACGTTTAGGTTCAACATGCAATGTATTTCACACACGTGAATTTTTAAAATTCCCACAGATTACTAAACTTATACTAAGTTCAAAAAATGGGTTCTATGACTGGTAGTACCTACTTTGTGAAGTACACCTCTGCCTAACCCTTCGCGGATGACAAGGGCTGATGTTATGTTATGTTTACCAACAGAGCATCTCTAGTCTGTTGTACAGTGCTATGGATCTTTTGGCGCTTGCATTGTCAAGGGGCGTTGTAGGTAAAAGTTGTAGCAAATGTCACGTAATTGTATTGAAAAAAGTCCGGCCAAGAACGAGTCGGATCTACACACGAAGGGATCCGTACCATTGAACAATATTTTTACAAAAAAACATGTTTCTCGTACGTATGTACAACATTTCTTTTTTGTTACATAAAATTTTATTTTTAGTTACTAATACACACAGTGAAAATTTCACGTGTGTACCGTTACGGTTCAAAAGACCCAGCCCTATGACAGACAAACGGACACATAATGAAGCCTTAGTAATAGCACAGGTATAGGGCCCCGTTGGCACCCTTTGGTTACGGAACCGTTATTTAATAGCGTTAGTTCTAATTTTGGCCAAATATCTTAGTGCAGCTATTTTTATGTGGCTTGCAGTTCCCAGTTATTTTATCTTTTATTAATCCACCAGCAACCTTGTAAATAATACATTATGATGCAATAATTTTTCTTGACATTCTGCAAAATAACGCCAGATTTCATTACAAATATGTGAAATATGAAATACGTTTTCCTTTCGCGAAGGGCGGGCGTTTTGGGGAACTGTCATGTGTAATCGAAAAGTGCTAGTTTGAATAAATGACCCTTTTTTCAATTTTGAATTTGATTACCATATAAATCGTACCGTAGATGTTTAGTTGGACCTCAATTGTATATTTGTATGTTAATAAACTGGGGCCTCACAAACAATATTTGCGTACGTGAAACAGAAGGAGACAAGGAACTTATATACTAACTGGAATGATTACGAACAAAACTTTGACATCAAAAAATCGTTTAAAAATGAACTTTATCTCAAAGGGATAGAGTTCGTATTAGTTTAACTAATTTAAAGGGGGACGTAAACTTCAGAGCGAGAAAGCGATCCAGAGTGGATTGTGTCTTTGTCTAACAATAGACAGTAAACAAAAAATAAAAAATATTTTTTAATATATCAATCGGAAATCACGTTGATAGCTAAACTAGCACATAAATCGTAACGGGATTAATTTAATATTCAAATACTAAATATTAAAATAATAATTTCTTGCGAAATAAAGTTAGCTTAATATAAATTAAATTATTTATGAATTAAGGTATTTCTGAATGACATAGATGACACTCATATAAACAAACAATATGGCCGATTTAATTTCGCGCTGAAGTCACATTTTTGCGTTATCAAGTTCTTTTTGCATTACTTAAGTAAAATCTTCCTCTTTAAATATGGTGAAATCGAGTTGTGTGAAGGGGTATAATAGTGAAGGGTTTGCTGGATGTAGAATTTCTTTTTTCAGATAAGTTCTTATAACTTTGTTTACAAATTACGACTAGGGAGACAATGTTATAAATATGTAAACGGGGATCAAGAAAATATTGTAAAGAATACGCCTTTTATATTATCCATGTTAGTATTTATAGTCTTGTGCAAATGCGTACAAAATAAATATTTACTCCAGTTTAATAATAACAAAAATAAAAAAAATAAAAAATAAATAATAAATAATAAATCTGTGGCCCGAGTGTCAAATTGACAGCACGTATTTTATCAAACTGAATTTTTATTTAATTTTTTTTTATCGATTTTACCCATATTTAAAATATAATTAACTAATTTTATCAATAATTATGATAAAGAAAAAAAAAGAAAACAGATACATCAAAAAACTGGAGCCTAAAATCATATAAATATTTGAAAATGTGCATGTACGACGTACGTCTTAAAAAATGCTGACAAGAAGCCGGGCAAAACATCAGGCACACCCACCATCTCCGGACTCGTCGCTCAGCTCCGCCTCGCAGCCGCCGGGACGCGCCTCAATCGTGAGTGCTGTGTCTCCGATCGCTGCAGTTGCGTCGAGCTCGAGTGACGAGTTTTTCTCCCCGCCGTCGACCCCATCACCACCACGACGACGAGGAAGAGGACGGCCACCAGCGGGCTTGGGACCTCGAGGCCAACAGGCCCCGAACAGGGTCCCCGCTGCCGGTGGAAATGTGTCGCGCATGCGATGGACTCAGTCCATTAATGAGAACGTCATGCGCGCATATTATGGGGCTACTGAGGGGGGAAGCAACTTGACTGCGTACCGTGGTCGGATGCTCTCTCTGTTTCAGGTGCTTGAGCCAGGTGTCAGCGTGTCGGCGCAACGGCTGTCGGATCAAGTGCGGGTCATACAGCGTAACCACATGTTGGATGACACCGTACTTGAGCGACTACGCTTCGATTCACGGAGTAACCTAGTTATACCTGCTTCGCCAATGATTGCGGTACAGCTACAAAATGTATCCAGTGCTCCACCGCGATCCGAACACGATGGTGAAGAAGATGATGACGAAGTTATATCCGTGACTACCCAGTGCAACGCACAATTGAGGAGCGCTTTGGAGGGTGCATTCCGGGAGTACCGATCCACACCGCCTGAACTTAGACCACGTCTACCTCGTTTACCTATGCACAAGAAAAACAAGGCGCTGGTGTGTGCTTTAGATTCGCAGCTGTCAAACTGCTTTGACAGCAGCAAAGACCTCGCCGATACCCACTCAATATTGTACTGTGGAGCTGTAGCGGCATGTCGTGTAGCTCACGTCAAATTTCCCAACAACGACAGAGCTACACGACCAAAATTTGCTGTTCCAGCTTGGCAATGCAGGATTGAGCGGCGTATCGGTAAGGCTAGAGCACTCATCGGCAAGTTAATCTGCTTCAGGGAGGGCAATACTCGACCTAGAGTGTTGCGCTTTGTGAAGCGGGCGTTCTCGGGAACTGATGTTAGTTTTCGAGACTACTTAGCCCGCGTCACAGAGCGTATCGACTTCCTGAAGCAGAAGATCTGTGCATGGGCAAGCCGTATTCGTCGGTACAAGCGGCGAGTGGAGCGTTACACTCAGAATCGCACATTCCGAAGTGATGAAAGGTGGGTATACAGGGCTTGGGAACGACCGGACCAAGGTGTGACTGATACGCGTCTACCAGATGATGACGCCATGTGTTCGTTCTGGCGCAACATCTGGTCGGTGCCTGTCGGTCACACTGAGGGTGATTGGACCCGGGAGGTTGAACGAGCGTGTGATTCGATACCTGAAATGGGGGCAATTATCATCAGCCCCCAAGATGTAGCTCGTGCAGTCCGTCCGTTGCCTAACTGGAAATCTCCAGGACCGGATGGACTGCACAACTTCTGGATTAAATGGTTCCAGAGATCACATGTTCGCTTAGCATCCCAGTTTCAGTCAGCCTTAGAGTCAGGGTCGCTGCCCCAGTTCTTGACGACAGGAATTACCCACCTGCTCCATAAATCAGGTAGTACTGCGGAACCCAAAAATTATAGACCAATCACTTGTTTACCAACGGTCTATAAAGTTCTTACATCCATTTTGAGAGCTAAAATCAATCATCATATTGATAGTAATTCTATCATGTCTGCCTCTCAGAATGGATGTAGGAATGGGTCCCGCGGTACTAAGGAGCTGCTCCTTATTGATATGGCCATTAGCCAACAAGTTCGCCGCTCGCGAAGGGATCTGTCTACATGTTGGATAGATTACAAGAAGGCCTATGATTCTGTGCCTCATACATGGCTCATGAAGGTGCTGGAGTTGTATAAAGTTGATGCAACTCTGCGTACCTTCCTGATGTCATGTATGGGGCACTGGAGAACGGTCCTTCTCTATCCAGGATGTCGACAGATCCAGGGGAACAGCGAACCGATAAAGATTGAGCGTGGTATATTCCAGGGTGATAGTCTGAGTCCATTGTGGTTTTGTTTAGCCTTGAACCCTCTCAGCACACTGTTGGAGGGTTCAGGTCTAGGCTATCGGTTGAGGAGAGGTGGTCAGGTCATATCTCACCTTCTTTACATGGATGATCTGAAACTCTTTGCCCCCAACAACTTGCAACTGATGAAACTACTGAAGGTAACGGAAACTTTCAGTAGCGCCATCAGGATGGAATTTGGTGTGGACAAATGTGCAGTCATGCATGTGAAGCGAGAGGAGATTATGGAATCCGTGGGAACTCAACTCTCGGATTCCATACACCTTAGATCCCTCTCCTCAACAGAAACCTACAAGTATTTGGGTATGTCGGAAGCATTAGGTATCAATACTGCCGACATGAAACAATCATTGAGGGACCGCTTCTTTGGCCGCCTGAACAAAGTACTAAGCAGTCTTTTGTCAGGTGGAAACAAGGTGCGCGCCTTCAATGGTTGGGTCATGCCGGTTTTGATGTATTCTTTCGGCATACTCAAATGGACTCAGACGGAACTTGATGCCCTGGATAGGAGGGTCCGCGCACTGCTGACCGCAAATCGAATGCATCACCCGCGGTCGTCGGTGATGAGACTGTATATCCCGCGGAAGTGCGGGGGTCGTGGCTTCTTAAATGCTAAGACCCTGCACAACCGTGAGATATGCAGCCTCAGGGAATACTTCCTAGAAGTCGACGAGGGGATGCACCGAGATGTGGTCTCAGTGGACAAGGGCCTCACCCCGCTCTCTCTGGCTAACGAGAACTGGCGCAAACCTAGAGTATTAGATACTAATGATCGCAAGGAGGTATGGCAGGGCAAGGAGCTTCACGGACGCTTTTACCGGGCCCTACATGGACCCGATGTAGACTTCTTAGCGTCCGTATCTTGGCTGCGTTTCGGTGACCTATTCGGGGAAACCGAAGGTTTTGTCTGTGCAATAATGGACGAAGTTATGATGACGAATAACTACCGGAAATACATTGTGAAGGATGGCACGGTTGACATATGTCGGGCATGCCACCGTCCGGGAGAATCGATCCGACACATTATTTCTGGGTGTTCTCGTCTGGCTAACGGAGAATACTTGCATAGACACAACCTCGTTGCCAGGATTATCCACCAGCAACTTGCTTTGAAGTACAACCTTGTGGAATCAGAAGTACCATACTATAAGTATGCGCCCGACCCAGTTCTCGATAACGGTAATATCACGTTGTATTGGGATCGATCTATCATCACTGACAGGACTATTGTTGCTAATAAACCTGACATTGTGGTGATAGATCGATTGGAGCGTCGCGCAATGATTGTTGATATAACGGTTCCGCATGACGAGAACCTCGTGAAAGCAGAGAAAGATAAACAATTCAAATATCTAGATCTGGCTCGCGAGGTTGTCGACATGTGGGACGTGAGTACAGCAGTCATTGTGCCGATAGTCGTGTCGGCCAATGGCTTAATAGCCAATAGCCTCGACAAACATCTGAGGAGGCTCTCGCTTGGCAGCTGGATCAAGGGCTTGATTCAGAAAGCAGTACTTCTGGACACGGCGCGTATTGTTAGGAGGTTCCTCTCTCAAGAGCCCTGACCACCGGTATTTCGGACCCTGTTCCCGATACCAGTGGGCTACTATTTTTTATATTTTTAAATGTTTTTTTATATTACTTTGTATAGAAATATTTAAAAATGTAAATTATATGTATAGAAATGAATAAAGGAAATAATAACAAAAATAACTTCTTGATAATAAACGAATTCTATCTTTACTTTTTAAAATACTGTTCATAGTTTGTGTATAAATAATACTGTTTTGTTTCCATGCAGACTACCTAACAATGAGAATCTTCAGCAACGGGCTTGAAGTTGTCCATTTAAAGAAGAAGTATTCAACCTATTGCCTAGCTTGCAACCGTCTTCCATCATCAGCATCCTGGCACTTAAATTTAAGATTACTGACTTATACTAAAACCAACAATAACATAAAACCATACGTTTAATAATGTATAGTGTGATTAATAAATTTATCAAATACTACATATTAAGTTGTTTGAAAATGCTACAATATGTTCATGCTTCATCTATGTAAATGTTGCAGCCCTGTACGCTTTAAAATCTCTTTACAAATGAAGGATGTAACCTAACATGTAGACCACCGTAAACGAAAATAAGTGTCACGTATTCTTCACTTACCTATCCCATTACAGAGTTTTACAGTATGCGTAGGCTTCGGCTTCGCCCTGTTTTTGATTAAACTACTACCCATGCAAAGCGGGGGTGCTAGTAAGTTATAAAAGAATAACTGTCCCAAATGTAAGTACAAATATTGGATACCCTATTAGAAACGGATGACATCCACTATCGAAGTTTTCTCGCTCGGAACGGCTTTCCGTTGCACGTCATCATTCCAGTTAGTATATAAGTTCCTTGGAAGGAGATTAATAAAAATAAATAAATATGTATTTCCGTTTCGTTTACTCTTACGGATCTAATCAGTGCGTCCTTGTCACATTATTAGTATTATTATTTTATAGACCTATTAATACTATTTTCTGTCTACACAGTTCACAATAATTTCACAAGAATATAGATATCTCACCAAGTTTTTGATTTGCTGTTAGCGTATGCTAACAGCAAATCTAAGCATTATTTACCTTCGCTGTGAAATGAGGACTGTAACAAGGTAACTCTGTCTTACTAAGACAGAGTTGACATAAGGGGGTCTTTAGACGATCAATTTAGCATCAGAATTTGATAGTTTCTAAATATTTTCATTAACATACAACCTGACACTGACCTGCAAATTGTAAAAACGTTAAAAAACGTCGTAAAAATATTTTAATTTTTCAGGCTACCCAGACGCTTTCACCTTAAGGACTTACACGCACATCAATTGTACACAGACTCAACCCTGACCCCAGTCCGACTCGACTCACAGTATAGCATTGTTTGAGATTTAAATCATGTTCATTTCGGTCGATTTCTTAACATGGCCGTATACGTAATTACTTTTGTTATTATTAAAAACTCGAAAGAAATATTGCTAATATTCTGAATAATATACACTTTTTAATCTTTACATAGATGTGGTAACAAGATTTTTTTTTGAGACGTGGCCAGAATTGGAACTAATGTTAGATTTTAGTTTTTTTCCCTTTATTTATTCTCCTTACATGTAATTTTACATTTTTATATATTTCTTTAAAAAAAACATATAAAAATCATTTAAAAATATAAAAAATAGTGTTCCGCCGGTATGGGGAGCACGGTCCAAGCCACCGGTGGTTAGGGCTCCAGAGACAGGAACCTCATTACAATGGGAGCCGTATCGAGTAGTACTGCCTTCTGAATCAGGCCCTTGATCCAACCGCCTAAGGAGAGCCTTATTATTATTTAATGTTTAACAAACAGCGCTCCTCTGTCAATGTCATTCAAACGCCGAAAGATCTTTGTAGCACTCTTTATTCCATTCTACTATACGTTGAAGATACAAACGCTTTTGTATCAGGAGCGATCATTGTTAAATCGTTTAAACTTTTGGTACCCGCACAGTGCTCTCAGTACAGGCTGGCACAAATAAGTTTTGAAACAGTGTTATGCACAGTAACTTCTCAGTTTTCATTCGACCAGGACTTTAATTAACTCCATAGTGTGGAATGTTGAATTGTCACTGGCACAGGAATTGGTCGATGTTCTATTTGGTCGCAACCTTTGCTAAAGTTCTTATTTTTCGGAAAGGAAAATAAATTATTAAACGAGATAAATAAATTTCCATGAACAGAAGTATCTAGGATTAGTAAAATTTGAAAACAAACACTTGTTATTTTTTATTAATATTTTTTAATTATTTCAACACGCAAAAAGTTAGGAATGTCCAAAACGCATTAAAAGTGCAAACAGCGCTGATTATTCCCCTAGTGGCAGACATAACGTACTAATTTGTCAAAATAGGTTATAACGCAACCAAATATGAAAGAGTATAAAGCAGTATCGAATCTCTCTTTTTCACACAAAGTTCTATGAGATCTTTCTCTTTCTATCCTTCGTCAGACAGCGCTGACGTAAACTGTTATAGTTATACCGCGAGGCTACGTACCTACGTAGTAACATCGCTTACGTTCATGTTTTTTGAGAAGAAAAACGTTGAAATCTGTACATTATTGTAATATCAAACGAGAAAATGTTCGGTGGCAGTGTGCCCGTGGTGATTCAATCCAGGTGAAACACGCACGGCGAAAGGGGAGTGCAAAACGTGGTGTGCCGAGCACGAGCTTGCGGTTGCCGTAGTTTGTTATCAAACAGTAGTGCGCGAGGCCGCGAGCGCGAGACCATGGCGGAGGCGGCGCCCGGGAACATCGTGAAGGAGGGCTGGCTGCAGAAGCGCGGCGAGCACATCCGCAACTGGCGCGACCGCTACTTCATCCTGTTCGACAACGGGGACCTGGTGGGCTTCAAGACGCAGCCGGAGCGCAACAACTACCGTGACCCGCTCAACAAGTTCACGGTGCGCGACTGCCAGATCATGGCCGTGGACAAGCCGCGCCCCTACACATTCACCATCCGCGGTCTGCAGTGGACCACCGTCATCGAGCGCAATTTCTCCGTCGACACCGAGAAGGAGCGGTGAGTGTCCCTCAGCCGCGGGCAGCGGCTGCTGTTCAAGGTGCTGCTGGTCAACCTGATTCAGTGCATAGTAACTGCACTGGATTTGCCACTGCTCGTGTCATAAGGAAACTACTTGTTTGGAAGGAGGATGTTTTTATTATTCTCATGTTTTCCTGTTTCAGTTATGAATGCTGTCATAGATGAAAATATGTTAATTTTGCTTGTTTTCGTAATTGCAAGCTAGCTATCTCATATTAAAATTAGAATGATGCACAAGTTTGACATTCACATTGTATCTCAGTCACAACACTTAATAGTGCTGCAATCTGAATTTTTACCATATTTATTTTATTTATTGTGTGGTTAGTGCCCAACCAGGTAGTTTTACCATATGATAATATCATTCCTTCAATTCAATAATAGTATATGCATGAATTTTCCTGCACTTTTGCACATCAAATGGAAAATGTTAGTACCAATCTGTATTGGTCCCAATGCAGGTGGCCTTTTCTGTAAAAATAAGTTTTAGGTAACAACTCTTTGTTACTTGACTAGCCACAATGATAGTAGTGGGTTCAGCCCTATAACCTTGTGCCTCCGGGTCACTGAACCTCCAAGTATTTAACATGATAGTACTTGAATAGGTAGCTTAAGAAGATGCATGATATAATGCACTTTACAGACTTGTTTACAGGATTCAGGGTGCATTTTCTGCGTGTGCCTCTATGGCCTATTTCGGATCTCATCATCTGCCTAGCCTTTTCCCAACTATGTTGGCATCGGCTTCCAGTCTAACCGGATGTAGCTGAGTAGCAGTATTTTACTGTATAATTTTACCACCCGGTTGTGTGGTTAGTAAGGATCAAACTATTTAGTAATCTTAAAAAGTAATTATTGGAAAAGGCTCATTTATAACAAAATCATATTTATTTTCTTTACATAACTTACCTATTGACTGAACTATTGTATATGATTGTAGTTGATCATAAATATCACTTTCTTTCACCATGAAATCATTATTTCCCCTTATTTGTCCTTATTAGTCCTTATCAGATGATGAAAAACTACAGCATGTTTTTTTTCCAAAATGAATATATTCAAAAAGTTTGTGCCTGGTATTCAGCTGCATCCGGTTAGGCTGGAAGCTGACCCCAACATAGCTAGGAAAGGACTAGGCAGATGATGATGATGATGATGATGATGATTGAGTTGACGCGCAGGCTTTGGTATGGAAATGTTTGTTGCTGGTGTAGTGCTGCATCAGTAATTCATTATTGACTATTGAGTGTTGCATAGAAAGAAGAGGAAGCAGTAATAGTGATTGTTTGTGCAGCGAGGAGTGGGTGGCGGCGATCCGCTATGTCTCGTTGCAGCTGAGCTCGGGTGGGCCCAGCGCTGGCGCCGGCGCGCTGCCCGAAAGCGACGACCGCGACATGGCGCAGCTCGGCACCAGCTTCCGCGACCCGCGCCGCATAGTACGTACCCCTCCCGCGCTTTGTTTAGTGTTCAGTTCTTTTGCTGACACCTCTACTGCACACGGGGAAATTCTAATAGGCCCTGGAGGAAACTACCCTAAGAGTTTACGTTACTTAACTAAGATCAGTTAAGTGGGATGCGCAAGAGTAGCCTGCAAAATGCGAATATTGTTATACTAGTTTTAAGTCTTCATAATGTAACTTATTGCTGTTCCTCTTAATAAACATAAAATAAAGCATACAGCCTGACACTGCTAATTGCAAAAAACTAAGATTATTTGAATTACGCGGGCTCTTCCACCTTAAAAGAAAACATTCAAATAATAACAAAGACCAAATGAAGACTGTGTTTAAAAGTGAGTAAAACTGCAGTCCTGTCAAGATATGTTTTTGGAAAGTCGATTGTCTTATCTGGGTTTGGAATTTGGATCCAACATTAATGCGAAAACAACATCCTGTTTTTATGGCACCAATCGTAAGGGTCAATCACAAAGATCAAATCTTGCTTATAAATATATCATCTCATTTTTAAGGAACAATAATTTAAATAAACATTCAATGCACTAATGCACATTATCTTAAAATATTCGAACAGCGCCTTTATTATTTTTGTGTGCAGTGTACGATTACTACTTCAACTTTATACATTATATGAAGGTCTCCATTACTATCAGCAAACTTCAATAATGGGATTTCTTTTCCTCCAGGCCCTGTTTGAACTCTACAGTCACAAGTGATTTTCTCCTACTGTATTGATTAGCGTTTTACGTTTTCACGAACATAGTATTTTGGAAGCCATACTATTACAAATTAAATAGCCACGTACCTATTATGGTATAATTTTGCAATCACAGACATCTAACAAAATATGTGCCTATTTGGCTAAACTAAACATTTACAAATATATTAATAGGCAAAACATGGTACCCCAAGTACTTCACCTGTTTTGCCTATTTTAGTTCCATTCCAATACATTCTACCTTACTGCTCACAAAAAATTCTTGCTACCCTAATGACCTGCCAAATCATTTCGTTTATTTTCTTTATTCGTGAGACCTTGTTTACTTGCATGAGGTGTTACAATAATAATGATTGAGATCAATCAATCAGAAGATCAGCGATGAATTGAAGGCTTATGAAGTTTAAAAGACATTCTATTGATTACAAGAAAAGAGCTTTGACAAGTTTTAATGCAAATATTTAGTAGCCATACTTTTTTCAATAATAGTATTGTTGACATTTCTGATTTTCATGATGATCACGTGGCAATCACATGCCGATGGCATGGCGCGATTATTGAGTTTGAACGACAGTACGACGAAATCGGCAAGTAAGCCACATGAAATGCCATAATTATAATTGTTATGAACTCACACTCTGCCTGCCCCTATTACAATGAGGAATTAAAAGCACCTGATTTCATTTTATTTTGAATAAATTTACTCAAACTCAAAGCATTTATTTCAAATTAGACCATCACAGGCAAAAAAAAACAAAAAAAAAGCGAAGCTAGTCACAGTCACAAGGCATACTAACTTGAGAAAGTACTGTGTACTGTGTTGTTTGCACATACCAAAGCGTAGATCTCTATGGAGAAGAATGGGCAAGAAACTCCATGGACTCTCTTTTTTTAATCAAAATATTGTTACAAAATCTTGGTTACATCATTCATGTTGAGATTATACATATATGTGAGAACGATGTAGAAAGACGTGCACATTAAGAGCGTCCAGAATAAAAGATTAAATCAACTATGACAAAATAAAGTAATTAAAATAAACCGTGGCAGCTAAGAGATGACCAGTCCCAACTGACAGCGCCCGTTCATTAA
Organism: Noctua janthe; assembly: GCA_910589295.1. Taxonomy (NCBI): domain Eukaryota; kingdom Metazoa; phylum Arthropoda; class Insecta; order Lepidoptera; family Noctuidae; genus Noctua; species Noctua janthe. The sequence goes on along the minus strand of OU342565.1, from coordinate 197,849 downwards.
CATGACGCATGGATCATTGCCATTCAACTCAACCATATTGAAGGGAACTAAATGACCCGAAACACCCGGCACCATCACCGAGACATTTGAGTGCGCATGACATTCTCTCAGCCACCAAGGCACATTCAAGTCAATGAAAAATATCAAAATGTAAAATGTAGCCTCACAGTACATAGTAATCACACGTGTGTTATGCAATTATATTATAATACTAACATATGGAGTCTATACAAAGCAAGGATATTTTACAATCTGCTGCAGCTTCCACAATAATTGAACATGGTAATCAATTAGTTTGCGCCTATGGTTGTGGAGTAGCAAATTGTAATTGTTGCTTTTATATGTGAACACAATGTAGAGATAGAAAAGAAAAAAAAAATGTGAGCCGTCACGGGACGCCTGGCAGATGTGAAACATCGAAATTATTTTGTAAAAGTAATATGCAGAAAAGAACAGATTGTGATAGGAACTAAATATGTCATAATGATAAAATAACTTAATGCACAGATAAATGCATACTTTAATTATAAAAATATAATTAACTTACTGATGACTTGATAGTGTGTCATAGTGCGATTTTGCTTTCTTTGCAGGAGGCTGATCACTTTCACTCTCTAAATTATCACGGTCAGACATTTTATTATCAGAAAAATAATTTGTTTTCAAGTAAAACACAGGTTATGTGTACTGTAGTAAACAACACTGTATACTGTAATGCCTCTAGATACATCCAGCAGGTGACGCACCGTACACACTACTGCATATAGACTGTATATATATACCATCATATAGTGTGGCGACGCGTCGCCACGGCATGCGTCGCCACGCCAGAAATCGGTTTTACGTGCGGCTATAGATGTTTCACATCAAAAAACACAATTAAAACCTTAAAGATTAGGATAAGCCCTACTAACCACATTGGAAAGTCTACATGGTGGTACTCACATTTACAAAAACTGAAATAATGCTTCTAATTTATATAAAACAATGGTAATCAAGGTAACTAAGTTACAAAACGGAAAAAAAAATTAAAGAACTAGATGGGGAGCATCTCTTCCAAACATTAAAGTGTTCTTAGTTCGTGAGCCCAAGTGGCTGTGGAGCAGGACCAGCATTAAGCCAAGCATTTTTATCTAGTCAACATAGTCCGTAGTTATTTTTATCTAGTCATACAATATAGTCTTCCAACTTATAATAATTATACTCGCTTACATAGTGTGCGTTTTATGCATGTTTTACATTTCTTCTCATTAAGTTGTAGAATGTCAAGTGGTATTTTATTGTAACATTTTACACAGTACCCCATAAAAGAAGTGTGTACTTTTGACATTCTGAAACGTGGCTGATCTAATTTGTCCTTATTTCTAGTATTAACATTATGCCTGTCACTTATTTTACTAAAAAGATGTATGTTTTTCCGAACATAAATAATGTTTTCATAAATATATTGACAAGGTACCGTCATGATGTTAATTTGTTTAAACAATTCTCTTAGAGATTCGCGTCTGCGTAGGTTATAGATGGCTCTAACGGCTCTGTTTTGCAGAATAAATATTGAGTCAATATCTGCAGCCCGTCCCCACAGCAGAATACCGTAAGACATGATGCTATGGAAGTAAATAAAATAGACTAGTCTCGCGGTATCCACGTCTATTATTTTCCGGATTTTACGGACAGCGTAAGCGGCTGAACTTAGCCACCCTGCAAGTGCTGTTAAGTGAGGACTCCATTGCAATTTCGAGTCAAGCGTAATCCCCAGGAAAACTGTTCGACGAATTCTAGTATCTCCCCGTTTAATACAATGTTACATTCGGTAACGCGAATCGTATGCATTTAGTTTTCTTCTCATTTAACACCAAATTATTTACAGTGAACCAGTTATGAATCTTAAGTATAGCGTTATTTACGTCGTCAAACTCTTGTGCACGTCTGTTAACCTTAAAAATCAATGATGTGTCATCAGCATATACCACCATTTGAGGCCGACTTTTCAGTAAATGAGGTAAATCATTTATATATACTAGAAAAAGGTATGGGCCCAATATTGAGCCTTGCGGTACCCCCATTTTTACTTTTAATCCTAATGAATTTACGGCATTTATTTGTACTTGCTGCATTCGATCATTTAAATATGATTTTACTAAGCTAAGTGCTTGTTTCCCCAGTCCGTAATGCTCAAGTTTCAGCAACAGTGTGTCGTGATTCACGCAATCAAATGCCTTGGATAGGTTGCAAAAGATGCGTAATGCATCTTTTGCCTCTTCCCAAGCATTGAAGATGTGGTTTAGTAAAGTGAAACCGGCGTCAGTAGTGTAACGACCTTTGGTGAAGCCATATTGTTGATCATGTAGGATGTCATTTTGATTAAAATGATTGAGCATTTGATTTGGCATCACTTTTTCAAATACCTTGCTGAAAACCAGCAAAATAGATACAGGTCTATAATTATTTGTGTCTCCAGATTTAAAAAGTGGTATAACTTTACTAATCTTCATTAAATCTGGTAATTCCCCATGGTCTACACATAAATTTACTAGCTACGTATGGATTTACCTTGGGTAACGATGCTCTGCCGTCCCCGGTGTGCGCTGCCTTTTAATCATCATCCTGCATCCCTGCCCTCATGGTTGACTACAAGACGTGCAGAGTCGTTGCATCCAGCGAACAACACTGCATAACTTATTCTCGTGAACATCGCTAACAGCTGCCATCTTAGTATTCATTCACCCTCTTGTCGAACGTACTAAATATTACATGCTGCTTAGAAAAGACAAATTTTTCTGGAAAGGGCATTTCGTTATTAGAGATTTTAATTAAATAACAAAAAATAAGTATATAAATCCACCTGCGACCCGCCCCTGCTTCGCACGGCGCCACTTATCGGTTCCAAAACATCCTACCTTTCAAGCTGAGACCAACCATACATATTTACAAAATGTGTGTGTGTGGTTTCGGAGATTATCGTGTACGTACATAGTGACGCGTGAAGTACATAAGTGTCACTGTCAATGCATAATTAATTTGGTATTTCGGTGAACAGGAAAACTGCACGCGTTAGTCACCGGCTACTCAGAACCACAACAAACAGCGCCACAACATAGCCATAATCCGTACAACAGCGAGCGAGCAGACGAACAGGCACGTACACACGCACCCGAGTGTACGTACTGCGCGGAGGGTGCGGTAATCGTGTATATGTGTTCATGGGCTTGTTCTTGGTCGGGTTGCGTGGATGCGTGGGCGTCGCGCGCCGACTAAACAGTGCTGCCGAACGCATCATCGATGCTGCCGGGTGCTATAGCACTCCCGCTCTGAATCTCGCTCTAGCAAATTACGATTTGGATCGACAGAAAAATGATAGGAGCATGGAAAAAGGTGATTCCGGTCTGATAGATGTGGCGCAACCCTTAAAATGTCCTTCAATGTACACATTGACATATCTTATTTCTAAACAAGATTTTTTAGGGTTTATTAGCCAAATGTCAAAAACAGAACCCTTGTAGTTCATAACTACTCAAAACTAAATAGGCCCATCATGTTTTTTTGCTGCAACTTAAAATTGAACCTTAGTATTGAGTTTTTATGAATATACAAGTTTCAAGTGAGCATTCAGGACTAGTGTAAACATAAACAATAGAAACATTTGTTTATTTCGTTTAATAAAAACACAAAATAACATTTTTTTTAGGAAAAATTACACAAAATAAAGGAAAGACATAATCTTGAAAAGCACAACTATTCGAAAAAAAATATGGTGCTTGTTTTTTTTTAATAACGAGTGGGTCCTCCTCTGCTCCATATGCACTCTCTGAGCCTATCTGGGACCCTTTCAATTAAGTGAGTCACGTTTATTTCCGGTATTTGTTCCCAACAGACTTTCAAGGCGTTAATGAGCTCCTGCTGGCTGCTCACATCACTGTAATGTTCTTTCAGGCGTCTTTTGAGCTGATCCCATAAATGTTCGATGGGGTTGAGGTCTGCACTCATGGCTGGCCATGGCAAAACGGTGATATTGGCTTGAGAGAGTACTCTTTGTGTAGTGCGGGCTGTGTGTGGGCGAGCATTGTCATGCATAAGGACAAAGTTTATGCCCACTCTTTGTGAAAATGGGATGACATGTAACTGGATTACTTGCTCGATGTAACTGGCGGCGGTTACGGTACCTTCATTCAGAATTACCAGCTCTGTTTTGCAGTGTAAGCTAATTCCACCCCCATACCATAACACTGGGACCTCCAAATCGGTCTGTTCCATGGACGCATGGTTCAGAAAAACGTTCCCCTTCTCTTCTCCACACGCGTATCCGTCTGTCGTCACTGTAAACTTCACTTTACACTCGTTCGTAAAAAGCACATTCCTCCAGTTATCCATGGTCCAAATGTTCCCGGGCGTACCTTAAGCGTGCTGCACGATGAGTTCACGTCAGTTTCAGTCGAATACACGTACTCTGGAGCGTTGTCCATCTTCGTGAAGCCGATTCCGAATAATTTGATCGCTGACTCTCGTCCCTGTGGATTGCCGTAGTCGAGTTTGTGAGGTCCGCGCGGTTACAGTACGCTCCCGACGTGCGGTTCACCTTAGGTATCGGTCTTCCTGGGCAGTTGTAGCCCTAACTCTTCCTGTGCCAGGTCTACTAGCTACACTTCCGGTCTCCTGATACTGTTCCCAAACGTTTCGGATCGCTCCTCGCGATACACCGAGGTGTATAGCCACAGATCTCTGAGACTGTCCCTCTTGAAGCAAAGATACTGCTCTTGCAGCGGTTTCCATATCTATATGTCGGCGAGAACCAGGCATAGTGATCACAACTACACTGGTCATCAAAAAAATCGGCCCACCTGCGTTTTTACCGCAAATCACGTTTTTCTTAAGCAAAACCAAACAGAATGTTTCAGTACTGAAATGTTTTATTTAACTGGTTTATTTACACCAATTTAATCACAATTAAAACATCGAAATGATTTAAAAAACATCATTTTAATAAAAAAATCAAAATCCTTAATTTTACACCATATTTTTTAATTAATTTTAAATACGCTCTAGTTTTTTAGTCTTAAATCTTATGTACACAATTGTTGCAATTTAATATTGCGTATTCCCTCCTCTTGCTCGAATGTTGGCCTGCATTCGCAGTTTTAATGACCTTATCAAGATTTTGATGGTCTCTTGAGGAATTCGGTTCTTTTTTTTCCTAATGGCGGTTTCCAGGTCTGCTTATGTTGTGGGGACTGAATTACGGGCTCTTACCTTTATAGGGTGTCCCACATGTGCTCTATAGGGTTGAGATCAGGGCTTCTTGCTGGCCACGACATAACCCGAATGCCAACGTCTTCAAGGTAATCGGTGGCGATGCGCGCTACGAGTGGTCGTGCATTATCAAGCATTAATTCAAAGTTCTCTCCAATAAAGTCGGCATATGGCACCACATGGTCTTCTAAGATCTTTTCCGAGTTTCCTCCGTGCCTCGGAAAGCACGTTAAGCCGTTGGTCCCGGCTGTCATTTGTAGATCTTTGACAGTCGTTAGGCAGTCAGTGACCCAAAAAGTCTGACAACCAGTCTTACCAAGGGGTATCGTATTACCCAGTACTAACTGGGTTGTGGAGGTCAGATAGGCAGTCGTTCCATGTAAAATACTGGTATTCAGCTGCATCCGGTTAGACTGGAAGCCGACCCCAATATAGTTGGGAAAAGGCTAGGCAGATGATGATGATGGTCTTCTAAGATCTTTGTGATGTAGCATGCTGCAGTTAAAGCACCTCTTCGTATGAAAACCAGCCCCGTGCGTCCAGTCAAAGATAACCCAACCCAAAACGTACAGAGCCCGCACCATAACTGACAGTTTCTCTTATGCAACACTGGCTATAACGTGCACCTGGCCGTCGCATGACATTATGGCGTCCATCAGAACCGATTACAGTCATTCAACTCTCATCACTAAACAGAACTGAGTCCCATTGGCCTATAGTCCAGTTTAAATGATTACGAGCAAATTGAAGTCTGGCTTGTCGATGAGCTGTGGTCAATTTTGGTCCTGTTCCTGGCTCGTGTGGTCTTAAGGCGAGGTTATCCAGATAAACGTCGTTTTGTATTGTGTTTTATTCCTATATAGCACGGATTTAAATTCTGAAAAAAACATATTACATATTTCACACTTCGATCTAGATATTCCAGCAAAGCGATACACGATTACTTGCACTTTGTTGCATCCAATTAAATCGCAAAGACAAGTCTAAATGATGGTTTTTAATATTATATCATTTGAGTTATATTAGGTTTTTAACGTGTTAGTTCGAAATGGGCAGAAAAAGAAAGTATGTAGGGGAGAACGAGACAGAATGAGTAATGGTCGTGGTCGATATCGTATTTTGTACGCACGACGGCCGATCAAGCTGTACAAAACCAGTTTATGCGGATCTCTCATTGTATAGGAAATCTATACAAAACGAGGGCAATTTATGGGCTGGAAATGACAGCTTCATGTGCCGCCGTGTGTACCTACTAGTTTTTTTTTATTTAGTTGACTTATTTACATATTTAAGATAAAATCACTTTAATTATTTTTATTTTACTTTCTCTGCATTTTGTTTTACTTTTTTTTCGGTTTTTTCGTCATGGGTGTCATTTTCATGGGTTTCGGGGTCACTGATAACGAAAATGTGGTCAAAATGAAAATCCAAGATGGCGCCGACAAAAATTTTTGGTTTTTTCGTCATGGGTGTCATTTTCGTGCTTTTCGGGGTCGTTAATAACGAAAATAAGGTTAAAATTAAAATCCAAGATGGCGCCGACCAAAATTTTCGGTTTTTTCGTCATGGGTGTCATTTTCATGGTTTTCGGGGTTACTGATAACGAAAATGAGGTCAAAATTAAAATTCAAGATGACGCCAACGAAAATTTTCAGTTTTGTCGTCATGGGTGTCATTTTCATGGTTTTCGTGGTCGCTGATAATGAAAATTAGGTCAAAATGAAAATCCAAGATGGCGCCGACGAAAATTTTTGGTTTTGTCGTCATGGGTGTCATTTTCGTGCTTTTCGGGGTCGTTAATAACGAAAATGAGGTCAAAATGAAAATCCAAGATGGCGCCGACGAAAATTTTCGGTTTTTTCGTCATGGGTGTCATTTTCATGGTTTTCTGGGTCGCTGATAACGAAAATTAGGTCAAAATTAAAATTCAAGATGGCGCCAATAAAAATTTTCGGTTTAGTCGTCATGGGTGTCATTATTATGGTTTTCGGGGCCGCTGATAACGAAAATGAGGACAAAATGAAAATCCAAGGTGGCGCTGACAAAAATTTTGGTTTTGTCGTCATGGGTGTCATTTTCGTGCTTTTCGGGGTCGTTAATAACGAAAATGAGGTCAAAATGAAAATCCAAGATGGCGCCGACAAAAATTTTTGGTTTTGTCGTGATGGGTGTCATTTTCATGGTTTTCGGGGTCGTTAATAACGAAAATGAGGTCGAAATGAAAATCCAAGATGGCGTCAATGAAAATTTTCGGTTTTGTCGTCATGGGTGTCATTTTCATGGTTTTCGGGGTCGCTGATAACGAAAATGAGGTCAAAATGAAAATCCAAGATGGCACCAATTAAAATTGTCAGCTTTGTCGTCATGGGTGTCATTTTCGTGCTTTTCTGGGTCTTTAATAACGAAAATGTGGTCAAAATGAAAATCCAAGATGGCGCCGACAAAAATTTTCTGTTTTTTTCGTCATGGGTGTCGGTTTCGTTGTTTTTAGGGTCGCTGATAACGAAAATAAGGACAAAATGAAAATCCAAGATGGCGCCGACGAAAATTTTCGGGTTTTTTCGTCATGGGTGTCATTTTCATGATTTTCGGAGTCGATGAAAAAAAAAATTTTTTTTGTTTCTGTTTAATTTGAACTTATTTTGCGTTATCAGTGACCCCGAAAACCATGAAAATGATACCTATGACGTAAAAACAAAAAAATAATTTTTGGTGTTATAGAATTTTCATTTTGACCTCATTTTCGTTATCAGCTACCGCGTAAAGCATGAAAATGACACCCATGACGACAAAGCTGAAAATTTAAATTGGCGCCATCTTGAATTTTAATTTTGACGTAATTTTCGTTATCAGCGACCCCGAAAACCATGAAAATGACACCCATGACGACAAAGCTGAAAATTTTATTTGGCGCCATCTTGAATTTTAATTTTGACCAAATTTTCGTTATCAGCGACCACGAAAACCATGAAAATGACACCCATGACGAAAATACCGAAAATTTTCGTCGGCGCCAGCTTGAATTTTCATTTTAACCTAATTTTCGTTATCAGCGACCCAAAAACCACGAAAATGACACTCATGAAGAAAAAATCGAAAATTTTCGTCGCCGCCATCTTGGATTTTCATTTTGGCCTAATTTTAGTTATCAGCGACCCTAAAAACCACGAAAACGAAACCCATGACAACAAAACCGAAAAAAAAGTAAAGCATAAATTTTTTAAAAGCCGAATGGCGCGTGGCTTGTAGTTTTGAATCATACCCGTATTCATGATCTTAGTGTCAGTCAGATTTTAAATTCACCTTATTCACAAAAATAAATAAGTATACCTTCTTATTTTTAATTATATCTACTTATTTTAATTGTTAGTAATTAGGTTCACGTTCATAGAATACGTAGGTTCCTAATCTATCTATAACCAATACTTTCTATAAAAATAAAACAAAGTGAACGTATACATATCAATTCAAGTTGTTTTACTGCATCGCTCTACCCTATAACGCAACTTAGTACCTATCCGAGTTCGTGAACTCATGACCAGTGCGCTAAGCGCCCGCGTTTTCGCGCCGCTTAATTTGTTACGTATCGCCTCTCCGTGCGGGGGCTGGGGTAAGCGATTGATGCATACGGCGCTCGGGGTAACCTCGCCTTAAATTCTACGCATGAAGTCTCCATCTTACAGTACAGTCACTTATAGCCACACCCCGGTCTTCTCGTAAGCGTCGCTGGAGATCAACACCAGGTGGGTGTCGATTTCGTAGAGCTGATACCACTATAAAGCGGTCATACCTTTGAGTTGTCACTAGGGCTTTCAAATACCGGATTTTTTCAATACCGGTATCAATACCGGTATTGGAAGTCAATACCGTGATCACGGTATTAATACCGGTATTGAACGCAAGTTCAATTAGGACATTTAAAACCATTCAAATAAGTGTTTTTATTTTCAAATAATTCTTAATTGTTCTTATTTATTATAAATACCTTTTATACATAGCTCTCTTATATAACAATTTGATTTTGGTTGATTATTTATTTAGGTAAGACTAGGAATTAGGATAGGTGGAAAAAGACTATTAAATCTCCGATATGCCGACGACACCATTCTTGTGGCAACATCCATAAAAGATATGAGGGAGCTGTTCCATCGACTTGGGTCAGAAAGTGGCAACATCGGTCTAGCGGTGAACAGAGCAAAAACCAAAGTGATGATAGTTGATCGAGCCGGAAAGCTGACAAATGGCTTCTGCAACATTCCTGGCATTAATAACGTCGACCACTACATATACTTGGGCTCCCAGATCAACAGTAACGGCAGATGTGTCCCCGAGATAAAAAGGAGAATGGGGATGGCAAAAGATGCTAATATGTCCTGACTGAACAACATCTGGAAGAAAAGAGGGATTGGTATCTAAACTAAGATCAGATTGATACGAGCTCTTGTTTTCTCTATCTTCCTGTACGGAGTAGAAACGTGGACAATCCTGTCCCGAGAAATGCAAAGGATTGATGCATTCGAAATTTGATGTTAGAGAGGAATGCTGAGAATACCTTGGACGGCGAAACGCACCAATGCATCGATCCTGACCCAGCTCCGAATAAAAACTCGCTTGTCCACCTTATGCCGACAACGTATTCCGCGACGAAAGTTAGGAAAAACTTATTGTGGTTGGGAACACTGAAGGCAAAAGGTCGCGTGGTCGTTCACCAACTAGATGGACCGATCAAATTAAAGACTCGGCATCCAAATTCTACACGGTTGTAAGAGACGCGCTGGACAGAAACCGGCGGAGGCAGATCATTCGCTCCAGATGCACTCTGATGCTGACCACAATCCTCAGACATGAGAGACCGACCCCAGAGAGAGAGAGAGAGAGAGAGAGAGGAATTAAGAACGTTATCAAAACTTAAACTAGTCTTTTTGCAGAAAGACATTTCACATAGACTTTGTAAAGTACAAATCAAAAAAATATAAACTTCTTATTATTATTATCAAAGCGTCATCATGTCTCATGTAATCAAAATACATAGGTATCAATATTTATATAAATGTAAGTATAGCTTAATTAGCTATCAATCATTTGGTGTGCATTTTAGAAACATTCTTATAATTATGCAATAAACAAAAACAAAAATCTAAAACCAAACAAGTATCAAAATAAATCAAGCGTTAATAAAAATTTCTGACGAACAGTAAAAAAATGTAAAGTACTTATATAAGAATAAGAACACAATAACACAAAAAGGTTTAATATTTTTTCTGAAATTATTTTTCTCTTATTCTTATATTCGAAGAGGCGGCAACGACGGTAATCTAATTAAACTAGCAAAAATACGCGCCAGATCACAACTTTACAAGTCAACTCAACATTCACAACACAATGACAAAGTCTGCGTGTTATCCCGTCGCCTTTGCGAAACTGACTAACAAAAACGACATAAGTACAGCTTGATTTCGGGCATTGTCTCAGGCGTGGCGAGGGAGGGTGAGCTAAAGATAACAACTATTGAAAGAATAAGATCACATCTAATGTTTGTAATACCGTAATCACGGTATTGGTGCGTCAATACCGGTATTGTAAAAGGCCCATATTAAATCCGTGATCACGGTATTACGGGATCCCGGAATACCGGTATTGAAAGCCCTAGTTGTCACCCTATATCTTACAGATTCTAATATCCTTCGATACTGCCCAGTCTCTAGAAACCTTTGGTAAACTCGCCGCACTGCAGAACGGCACAGAGTTAACCTCCTGGCCACGACAAGTTGATTAAGCCTTGTTGGAGCAAAAACCATCACTTGAGCCACCTTAGCTTCAGTAGTGTCCATTATTTTTAAACAAAACTACAGGCTACGTAAATAATCGTAACGTTATTAACAACAAATCCTTACAAAGGGCTGTTTCGGACTGAAAGAACGGTTGCAATTTATTTCGACGTAAAACCATCAAAACAGCACTTAACAGTATTTCTGTATAAAAAACTGTTAAGTCCCTTCAAGTGCAATAAGATTTACGACAAACAAGATGTCAAACATCATACCGACCCTAAAAATAATAAACAAACGTGTGAAACGGCTAATCTGTGAAACAATCGATAAATATTCAAATAAAACAAGGTGGGTCGATTTTTTTGATGACCAGTGTAACACAGGAACCGAACAAAATGGTTAAAAACGTGAGTGTTCCACAACAGCGTTTAGTGTAGACTGAAAACTTAAGTGAATGAGAATTTGTGCATTCGATGTTTTTTTCGAGTACTTCACTTTTTCAGCTTGTTGAAACCAATATGATTGTTGTCGTAATAAACATTGATAAGGGCTCCTAAACATGTCAGCTTGACGATTCAATGCATAACTTTGTCAACAACTACTTAGATAACTTTATTTAGACCAAAATAGTGAATGATTCGAGGTGGGCCCTATTTTGTTTTGAGTAGTTATTAGGGGATAAAGTATGATATTGCCGATTTGTATGGACGATTTCGTGAAAAGTGAAATTCCCATTCTAGCATGTTTTTATTTTTCTTGGAAACGTCTGAACATGCAATTGCAATAGTTCGAGTGAAAAAGGTTGCGTTGCACTGCGTATCTTAAATTCTCAAAACACAGTCTATAACAAGAATATACCTACTTGAAGTGGTGAAACCGACGGCACATTGATATTGGTGTTTTGACACACTACCCTATGAGGTAATATGCAACTACTAGTACGGTTTTTAAACTCTAAAAGGTACGTCATTTAACAATTAATCCAATAAAAATGGAATCAGGAAAAAATATAACTATCCGTCAAAGTTACAAACAGAACAAAATGTGAGAAAAAAACGGCAATTTCATAGTTTTAAGACCTATTAAATTTCTTAAGTCATGTAGCCGATGATATAAAAAAAAACGACAAACTTAAAAAAAAAAGTTGGGGATATCACAACTAAAAAGGGTAAAAAATAAAAAACTTTTACAAAACTTGTAACTTTTAAAAAACCGACTTCCAAAACAAAAAAAAACACTAAAAAAGTCTAAAAAGTATTCAGCTGCATCCGGTTAGATTAGAAGCCGACGCCATGGTCGTGAAAAGGCTAGGCTAGGCTAGGTGATGTTTCAGTTAACTTTTCCTTACAGTTTATTTTATGTGGAAAATGATGTGGTAGTATATTTGTTACCCGACTGAGGAGGGTAATGTGTTTATCAGGCTATACAATATGTTAAAAAAACCCTGTCCGATCCGTGAGGGTATTATGAGGTATCGGGATTAGATTCTGTTTAGAGTCCTTTTTAGACAACAAGTTAAAAAAAAATATTTGAAATAAATAAAAACTAAAAAGAAAATAGCAAGCCCAGTATTTTAGAATGTTGTTAAAAGTAATAGTGAATAACTACACCGTTGAAATGAGTGTACAGTTACACCCAGGCACAATATCAATGGCAACATTTTTCGCTTTATTTTACCCTGTCCACTGAGAGCATCGAATTATATCGTTGATGGTTCGATTCTGACTCCTATTCCAAGAATATTGTTTTTAATTAATTGTTTTGTCGTCAAACTCTATACATTGATCCAGCCTGTGGCAATTCCCCGGGTTACAATAATCCCGCGCCCCTTTCCGTTAAATAATGTAATAATCAATTTATATTATAAATATTTTACATTAATCCCTGCGTAATAAGGGCAGAATAACGAAACACCAAAGTGCATTTAAAATTAGCAAGAAGGGTTGTTTTAACAACTTTAAATCGGTGTATACCCTAAACTGTTATTTAAAATGAATAAAATTCGAAAGGAACCTAAAAATCATTTTTAAATACCTATTCAACGATACCCCACTTAACGTAGTTCGTCGAATTTTTCTTTTTTCATTTTGACAATGTGGCGTCTGGTTGTCCGTGTGAATTTTGATTATTGTCATGTCTTAAGTGACACTCGCAAGGTGAAGTCGAATCGATTAACGTAAGAATGATCGAAATCGGCCTACACGTTTGGTCTCTACAACGCCACATAGGAACAAACATACATACATAGACTGATAAACACATTACCCTCCTTTGCGTCGCGCAGTCGGGTAAAAAAATACACCAACAAAAATTAAATAAAATGTACTAAAATGAGAAAACTCACATGGCAACACAGTAGCGTGGGCGGGTGACACTCCGCTCTCGCTTCTCGGGTAGTGACGTCATAAACAGACAACTGACGATCGAACATACTAATGTCGAAGATGGTGTTGTCACGTTTTAAAAGTTTGTTAGATTTTAGTGAATGGTGGTAATTTGCGCACAAAAATCAGTGTTTTAAAATTCATTAACGTGTAAACTTTCATCAATCAATACTTAATATTATAAATGTGAAAGTAACTTTGTTTGTTATCTTTTCACGACTAAACGACTGATCGGATCGAAATAAAATTTGACAAGGAGATAGATTATATCCTGGGGAAGGACATAGGCTATATCTTTTTTCATGAAAATTTCTACGCCAACGAAATCGCGGGCAACTGCTAGTATATTATATTTTTTTTTTTTATTTGGTAATGTCGTTGGTAAACCTGTACGCCCCTTTCGGATCGGATAGGGTTTTTTTAACATATTGTATATACAGGGTGTAAACGGACCCTTCACGAAGTCGTCAACCTTGCTTGCCACCCGTCTTTTTTAAGAAAACCGAAGAGAACATTGTTCTTCCACTTCATATTATATTTAATAAATGTTTAAGAGAAGGTTTTTTTCCCGATATCTGGAAACGAGCACATATCACACCAGTGTTTAAGAGTGGTGACATTAATAACATACAAAATTATCGCCCTATCTCTATACTGTCCACTTTGTCGAAGCTTTTCGAGAGTCTTGTACACGGCGCAGTGTACTCTCACATTCACAACCTCATTGTTGGTGAGCAGCATGGATTTGTCAAACGACGGTTGACGAATAGGTACTAATCTCATTTTGTTCACGGACTTCATATTCAAAAACATGGATGAACAAGTTCAAGTTGACGCTGTGTACACGGATTTTCGGAAGGCTTTTAATAAGGTGGACCACAAACTGCTTCTAGATAAAATCGCATTCAATGGCATCCGTGGCAATTTGCTACGTTGGTTTATGGCTTACATATTTAACAGGTCGCAAAAAATAGTTATTAACGGTTTCCAATCAAGCTCAATTATTGTCACTTCTGGGGTGCCCCAGGGCTCAATTATGGGTCCCCTACTCTTTACTCTGTTTATTAATGACATTAAGAAATGCTTCATTAATTCCCATTTTCTAACGTATGCAGATGACATCAAGATTTATAAGTCGTGCAAAAGCACACAAGACTGCCTACATCTACAGGAGGACCTTGATAGACTTTCTCGATATTGTTCATCCAACAAACTTCACCTTAGCTTACCTAAGTGCAATGCAATCACTTTCACTAAAAATAAAAACATTTTAACATTTGATTATAGTCTACATGGTATCCGTTTGCAAAGAGTAGACCACATTCGAGATATTGGGGTTGTAATGGACTCGAAATTGCACATTAATCTTCATATTGATAACATTGTTAACAAAGCGTATCGTATGTTTGGTTATGTCATGCGATCTTCTAACGACTTTAAAAGACCGTCTACTTTCAGCTTTGGTCCGCTCTCAATTGCAATTCGCCGTACCGATTTGGAGTCCCATTTTTGATGTTTATGTAAAACGAATTGAAATGGTTCAAAAATAATTTTTACGTTCTATGCATTACAGATGCACTAAGTCAAAATTACCATACACCCTGTTATTAAAGCGTTATAAAATTCAAAGCTTGGAGTCTAGACGCAGCTTACTGATGGTCATGATGCTGCATGGTCTGTGTAATAACAGATTCGATTGTCCTGATATAACTAACAAACTATGTTACATTGTACCTAGAACTGTGTTGCGTCGAGAGGTGCGCGTGCCCCGGCTGTTCCACACTGCAAGGTGTAGAACTCACGCCGGCGCACGGGCGCCTCTCCGACGCATCGTAGATACGTATAACACGCACTTTATCGAACTTGATATTTTCGCGCTTACACACTTTAAGTTCAAAAAGATGGCTATTGAATCTTTAAAGTAGCTATCTAATACCTATTATCCCTAAATCACATATGAGTCCTTACTTAATTGTCTATTATATTAATGCACGCATTTAACTATATTTAAAAAAAAAACATTATTTCGCGGATATTGGTGTGGGTTACACGTTTATTTAGTTTTAAAATTATTCTGTCATACTTTTTGTAATGTGTAACTGTTTAATGTCCCAATAAAGTAAAATAAAAACCAAACATTCTGTACATCAAACTAAGTAACTTTACGCAAAAATTATTGCTGGGAAACGATTTTTTTTTGGGGTGAAATATCACGTTTTCCAATAGAACTCAATGTAACGCACTCAAAATGTTGTGCTGATGTATGAATTGAATAGTAAGGGGTTCGTGCGTGAAGGTGTTTAAAGTAAGAATTTTACATGAACAACATGTATTTAAACAAAAAGAACTTGTGCAAAGATGGAACTTTGACCCCCCCATATCTCTTTAACTAGAAGGTTCCCAGGTATGGTCTAGAACAAAAAAAGGATCGCAATGACGGGGAGAACAAGTGCCTTTCGGGTCTTTTTACACACTTTATGTACGTTTCTTCCTTTGTGGCGCTCCAGAGACCAAACGCGTGGGCCGATTTTGATGACTCTTATATCAATCGATTTGTCTTACATCTTGCGATCGCACTAAATACATGACAATAAAGGCACAAACCCACCGCGGTTCACGCTGTGCACGCGGCGTATTTTAGCTGCGTGGATTCATTTGTTTGACAACGTGGGTCTACTTTTCCGCTGCACTACACACCTACAACTATGTACAACTGTAGCGTGCGTGGGCCACCGCGGCACAGTCGTGGGTTAATATTCGTGTATAGCGTGTACCGCATGCACAGCGTGCATGGCGTTGACAGCGTTGAGCTATGTGAGCGCCTTATGAGTAAGCCATGTACTAATTATAAAGTAAAAACAGCATTTGATGCTTAGCGTGTCCGTGGTTTGCAGTGGACACAATCACATACATGTTCTTGCAAAGCGAAGCTTAACACACGTGCGTAGCCTATCCGTGCGCCGCGGTGGATTGCGCCTTAATAAATATTCAATACTTGCTTTTGTCCGGATGTCGGAAAATATCCCACGGGAACGTACTACCGGGATCAAAAGTACCTTATGTGTTAATCCAAGTAAACAATGTCTACTCACACCTCTTGTTATAGTATCCAAAGAGAAGATGTTTCAATAGTCCGCAGTGATAAAAAATCACTGCGGACTATTGAAATCATTTGGGCTGAATGCGTGATTAAAATTGATAGAAAATCGATAACTGACTTCTTGAAAACTGCTTATTTTGACTGGTTTAAAGTAAAAGTGTACATAATTTGGACAAGCCGTGGGTGCCTAAAACTGTTTGCCAAAGTTGTGTCGCTGGTTTGCGACAATGGTTAAATAGAAAAAAAAAACAAGTTTAAAGCCCCGATGATCTGGCGAGAACCTAAAAACTACCATGACGATTGTTATTTTTGCCTTGTTGATATAAGTGGAATAAATTCAAATATCCGCAATTTATGTATTTATCCTGGTACAGTAACGAGTAATATTATATATACATTGTCACATTTTCTAAAATATCTTAACTTCTACAATTCAAAAAATATGTGTACGACATTTTTTTCTAAATTACCTAACCATCAAACTGTGTCAAAACTGGGTATACATTGGTTTCACAGTAATATAAACGGAGCAAAATCAGTAAAAAGTTTACACTTCCAATGTAATTTTTAAGTATCCATGACAATTTCTATAACATTCGTTCATTGTTTGAAGTTGTATCCGTGTTATAGAATTTGTCATGGATACATTAAAATGACATGACTGGAAGCCCCCCAACATAGTTGGGAAAAGGCTAGTCAAAGGATGACGACATTAAAAAGACATTTAAAGTGTATACCTACTTTTTCCTGTTTTTGTTAAGTTTATTCATATAACATTGTATAATACAATGGTTTCTGAAAGAAATAGTAAGAAAGTACCTTCCCGTGGTCACATGCCTTTGTACTAACATACTTATAAGTTATGGTGTGAATGAAATGTGCTAATTAAGCGGTCAGTGGATACGAAACGGGGCACTATGAAAAAAGGGGCATCATCATCAGGGCATTGATCTCGACCTCAGAGTCATTGACCTTGAGGTCAAGGTCAAAATTCCTAAAGTCAAGATCCACAATTCTTCTAAGGTCACTGACCTTGAGCTCAGGGGCATTGACCTTGAGAAAAAGATCAAAATTCCGAATATCAAGATCCGCGAATCTCAGGAGCAGTAACATGTCAATAATCATGGTTAGTTAGCTTGAGGTCAAGGTCGAGTGACCTTGGAGGTCACGGTCAAGAGAGATTGGGAATGTCTTTGGAATTCATGTGCCCTGATACTACCGACCCCTTGACTTCGTGGTATTCCTTTTTTTCTTCAAAATTTGCTTACATCTCGAAAACGGTGTGTCCTATGGCAAAAATAATAAAAAAATTGCCCCCCTTAATGACCCCCTGCCGCATAATTCTCAACATGTAGGTAATAATCCCGGTCGTTTTGTCGTCTCATACGGGATATTCACCGCGTCTACCCTGGGCGTGGCAGACGGGGTATCAGGCTTGTTAATTGTAGGTATCGATCCTGCCGCTAGCAAGTCGAGGCGAGGCCTCCTATTTCTGAATGGCAATAATAATAACGCGTAGTAGACGTAGCCCTGCTACGCGGGGCTCCTATTTCTGTTTGCTTTGGGTTTAAAGTAACCTAACACGAAGGGAATGGCGGGTTTTAGTGACTGAGCGAAGCGAATGAACTAAGACCCCGCCATCCCCTTCGTGTCATTTCCGCCATCCCCTTCGAACCTAACCTGTCAGAGTCGGGGTGCCCCAAGTCCCGAGCTCGCTTCGCTTGTTCTTGCATCCTAAATTCTCCTAGTACAGTAATATTGTATTTTGTACCAATCCCTTCGTTATAATTTTAAGACAAACGGCTGATCGGAGACAAAAAAACAACAAGATGCTTTTAGCCTTATATTTAGGTGTTATATACGGTAGAGTCAAGAAAATAAACGATTTGCGAAAATAACAATTTTTTGGTTAAAATTTTTAGTCTTTTTTCCTCAGTGCCCCGTTACGTACACTCCAACCCTTATTTCCGAGCTCAAGCTGCTTGAAACTGCTGTTTTGTAATTGTTTACATAATTTCAAAACTGAATTCTATACATGTTTTTGTAATTTCCTTGGGTACATTATTATGTAACTAAAAGTTAATATTAGTTTTTGGTAATCTGTTTTTAACAAAAGTTTGATAAAAATGTGTAGTTAAATTTGACACAATTTAACGTTTACATAATTATTGGACACAGTTAGCATTCTTATTTTTGCGATTTAATGTTGCTACATGAATTTGGATTTAAAGGGCGTTTCTATGTTATTACTCGTGACTGTACACCATCTGCTAAACGACCAACTTTGTTAATGAAACCGAGTTCAATGCATGGAAAGCATTTGTATCAGTAATGAAAAATTTCTTGGCAATATATAAAGCACCAAACTTCCAAGACTTAGTTTACATATGCTATTTTGTCTGAAGGATCTTGGTTGCAACATAAGCGTCAAGCTCCATGATATAAACTCTCAAAAGGATATTTTCCTGAAAATTTCGGTCACTTTATTGATGGACAAGGAGAAAGATTCCACCAAGAAATATGAACCATGGCGGAACGATATAAGGGTATATGGGACGTGCATATGATAGCAGATTACTGCTGAATTTTTAAAAGAGACCTGCCTGAAGTATCTCATTCAAGAAAATCATTAAAAAGATCATTTTTACCTACTTTTAAAGATTAAATTTATATTTGTGGTAAGTTTCATAAGTGTTTTTCTACTCAGGTCCACATAATATGTCATATCTCAAAAACTAGAGCTGATAGATAAAAGAGGTTTCCATTCTCATAGTCAGGGCGCCAAATATCTACACAAAAGCTGTTTAACCTTCTGGAAAAAAATCTGAGTAATTATGTGTTATCAGCAGACAGCTATGCAGTATGTAGTATGGCAGTTATGTGTTGACAGCTGATATTCTTATTGCATTTACGATATTGGACCCATGGAGGAAGTTGTTCAGTTTGATGGTCTGTAGCATATCTATACATATAAAATTGAAAGTACTGACTGGCTGACTGATCGCAACGCACAGCCCAAACTGCTGGTCCTTATGACATGAAATTTGGAGGGTGTATGAAATTCCGCCCCAAGAGGGTAAAATGGGGTGTTGAATTTTCTGTGAAACTTTTTATTCTCGGGGTCGATTGACTCGAAAATTAGTGTAGAGCGAAGCTAGCGTAGCTTCGAAGCCCTATTTGACTCTACAGGGGATTATTATATTATATATTAAACCAAGGTATCAATATTTCAGATATGTAGTTTAATTAATATTACTGTGCACTAATATTTGCAAGTTATAAGCAAGTACATGTAAATCTATGTATGTACTATACATACACGTATGTACTGTACTATACATACATAGATTACTTATTATCCCAGTAGTAAAATCTCGAGGGGAATTCCCGAACTCCACGCTTGCGAAGCTGCGGGCATAGGCTATCCTTTCAGGACTGTACCCTTTCAGTTAATACTACATACTCAATTCTTTACTGCATTCCACAATATAGGCTTAGGTGGTACTTAGACATTTTTTAAAAACAACAATCGTGGAGGGTCCACGATTGTTTCTTTTTAACTCCCTTAGGGGTTGAATTTCAAAACATCCTTCTTTGTTACTTGTCTACATTATAAAGCGAACCTGTGTGCAACATTTCAGCTTTCAAAATCAAAGCATTTAAAATTTCAAACATTTTTTGAATTGTCGAAACAAAGACAACAATGAACTGTAGCTACAGTCCCAGTCACAAGGCATAAAAACTGTGAAAGTCTGGGCATTGATGAGTTAGTCAGTCAGGACTTTTCTTTTTATTTATATAGAAGAAGATAGATAGATAGATGATGACAACCAGACGCCACATTGTGAAAAAAAAATACAAGTTTCCGAACTATGTTAAGTGTGTGTGTGTGTGTGTCTATGTTGTGTGTGTTGTGTGTGTGTGTATGTTAGTGTCATTGAATAGATTTGAAAATCATCTATAGGTTTATTTTTCATTATTTAGAATGCCCATCTTTTTTATTGGGGTGAAAAATCACGTTATACGATTATTTAGACTCAATGTAACGCAATCAAAACATTGTGCTGGTTGATGGATTGAATAGTACGGGGGTTGGGGAGGTGTTTAAAGTAAAATTCTTACATTAAAAACGTATTAAAAAAAGTTGTGAAAAACTTGGAACTTTGACCTCCAATATCTCCGTAACTAGAAGGTTCCCAGGTATGGTCTAAAACAAAAAAATGATCGCAGCCTTTCGGCTTCGTTAAGGGTCTTGTTACACCCTTTATAAAAGTGCAACAAATCAACAAGTTGAATCGTCTTTGAAATCTTTCACATTATTAAACTGAAAAGCTGGGGATAAAAAAAAAAATTACAGCCCCCCTGCAGCTTCCCTGGTGCGCAGGGTGTGGGGCAACGCCAACAGTATCTTAAACATCGCCTGGACTGTGTTTATGTGGGTCGCTGTTGTGCTATCACTCATGGGTTGTCGCAGCAGTGATCCACCGTTATTTCTTGTGTTTTTTTTATCAGTGTTTACTAACATAGTCGTAAGTTTTACTAACAGTTTTTGAGTCATGGATACTCGATTAAAAAGAATTCTATTCTATTCTAATAATAAAAACTAAAAAACCCGACTGAAAACCAAAAAAACAAGCGTACTTGGAATCAGGCGCGGGACCTATTCAATGTTTTAATAATTTAAAAAAATATATTTATTTCAATGGGTCTTTAAGGTTAGGCCAACACTATTTATGATTAATATGTTACTGTTTGTTTTCTCTAATGTAATACATAATCAATAATAATATGGTAATACAGTGCAACTTCGAAAATTTTGCGCGCAGTAATGGATAATGTATTGGAATTGGAACTAGTATAAGCAAATAATGGTTACTAATGTATAAAAACAAGCGCCTGCCCCTCCACCCCCCTAATATTTGGTGGGTTGGTTTTAAAGGATTTTTTGCATGTCACTATGTACGGATCGTAGCAGGAGGATCGTACGGTCTGTGGTTTTTGCTTACCCATATTGGAAAACGAGTCAATTTATGTGCCTACGTATCATACGTCGCGTAGTTTTTCCGATATGGGATATTTTCAATTAATCACAGAAATAACTTTGTTTTTCAGTTTCTTTAACAAATATTTTTAACTAAAAATATATTTTGTGGTGTATGTAGTTGTAGTTGAATGAAGTTGTGTGTGATGCGCAGACGCTGGAGAAGTTCGAGTTCGTGAAGGTGCTGGGCAAGGGCACGTTCGGCAAGGTGGTGCTGTCGCGCGAGAAGGGCACGGGCAAGCTGTACGCCATGAAGATCCTCAAGAAGAACCTCATCATACAGAAGGACGAGGTGGCGCATACCATCACCGAGAACCGCGTGCTCAAGAAGACCAAGCACCCTTTCCTCACGGTACGGCGCATTAGCCGACTAGCGGCACAGCGCAGGCGCAGTCTGTCACTAGGCTCGTACAAACGAGCATGTTTGTAAAGTGATTAAGAACACATAATATTTTTATGAGAACAAAGATTTACACATATATTGTCACGCACACGCGTCTGTGTGAGTGCCTATAGGAAAGTACATGTATTACGAATAAGAAATGCAACGACGCTACATCTGCGCCGGACCCGTGTACGCTGCTCGTGTGTTGTCGTCCATGTAAATACACGTAATTGCACCCTCTTACTCCCGGCTCCACCCGCACCCGATCCCTGTGATCTGTACGACGATTCAGTTTGTCTTAAACCTCCACTATAACTCTTTAATGCATTTCTGTTATTCCGTCATCATACTCAATAGTAAGGTGGTTGAACTGTCCTTCGGTAAGCTTTCTTAGCGGATACACGCGCCCTTTGCACGAGGGAATTTACACTTATTGCTAAACATCATAAATGTAGAAATAGCTGAATATTGCTATTTTTTTTCAAATTAAAATTAAAACTTTATGAAAATATCGTGTAAAGTAGTTCGTGAGACGAGCGTGTTAGTCCGCGGACAGTGTGGTGGGTACTGTATACTGAGCGCGGGGGCTGCGCAGGCGCTGCGCTACTCGTTCCAGACTGCCGACCGCGTGTGCTTCGTGATGGAGTACGCTAACGGCGGCGAGCTGTTCTTCCACCTGTCGCGCGAGCGCTCATTCAGCGAGGAGCGCACGCGCTTCTACGGCGCCGAGATTGTGTCCGCGCTCGGCTACCTGCACGCCGAGGGCATCATCTACCGGGACCTGAAGCTCGAGAACCTGCTGCTGGACAAGGACGGCCACATCAAGATCGCGGACTTCGGCCTGTGCAAGGTCAACATAACGTACGGCCGCACCACTAAGACGTTCTGCGGCACGCCCGAGTACCTGGCGCCCGAGGTGCTGGAGGACACGGACTACGGCCCGGCCGTGGACTGGTGGGGCACCGGCGTCGTCATGTACGAGATGGCGTGCGGCCGCCTGCCCTTCTACAACCGCGACCATGATGTGCTGTTCTCGCTCATCCTCAGCGAGGAGGTGAGTGTGTGCGCGTGTGCGTGTGTGTGTGTGTGTGTGTGTGCTGGCAGCCCGCTACACGAGTGTGTCCCGCAGGTGCGCTTCCCGCGCGCGCTGTCGGCGGCGTGCCGCGCGCTGCTGGCCGGCCTGCTCACCAAGGAGCCCGCCAGCCGCCTGGGCGCCGGCCCGGACGACGCGCACGAGATCATGAACCATCCTTTCTTCGCGTCCGTCAACTGGGCCGACCTGGTGGCCAAGAAGATCCCGCCGCCCTTCAAGCCGCAGGTGGAGTCTGAGACTGACACGCGCTACTTCGACTCGGAGTTCACGGGAGAGTCCGTGGAGCTCACGCCGCCCGAGAACGACGCCAGCCTCGCGCGCATCCAGGAGGAGCAGTTCCCGCAGTTCTCCTACCAGGTGCGTACAGTCCGCGCCCCCAGCCCCAGCCGCCGCCCGAGCGCGTGACGTCATGACGTGTGTGCGTGTGTTGCAGGACATCTGCTCGTCGGCGCACTCGGCGCTGTCGCACCACTCGGCGCTGGCCGACAAGCGCCAGTAGCGCCAGTGGCGCCAGTAGCGCCAGTAGCGCCAGTAGCGCGCCCGAGCCTCGCGCCGCACGCTCCGCGTACCGGCTGCAGTGGGATTCTACTTTTGTATTGTCACCTTTGGCATTTATGAATTCGGCACGAGAGCGACGAGTCCCAGCGCAGTAGCACAGAGCGGCGGTGTGATGCCGAGTGACGCCGTGTGCTGCCATGTGACGCCGCCTGCTCTGTATTACTGCTTGTTACGTCTGGGTGTGTCCTAAACGTATATTTTTTCTCCTCGATATTTTAAAATGAGACGCAAGTTTTTAAAACATAAACCCGGACGAATTTACTTGGCCTTAAATAAGCTACTATTGCAGTGTTTCCGTAATCAGCATTTAAAACATCCAGTCATTTTGTTCACATAATTATATTTATCACGTTCACTGTGTTGCCACTAGGGCTTTCAGTTTCGATGCATTACTGAGTTCCGGGAAAAAAAACGAGACTCGATGTGGTCTCGAAATTCCCGCAGAAAACGAAACTTTGGAGACTATTTCAAAACTAGGTTTCTTACTTAAAGGCTATGCAATTAGGCAGTCAAAACAAGATATTATAATCAAGTACCTACTTATTAAAGGTAAGTCATCTTTCTATCTCTTGATTTGGCGACAGTTTTGTCTTCTTCTTTCTCTAGGATACCATTCCATTACGTCTCTCATCCATTTTTTTTCTCTCCGTTCTCATAATGTGACCTGTCTAGTTCCATTTCAGTTATTTTTTTAAATTTTTAGTAAGACATCGCTTACTTTTGTTCTTTTTCTTGTTTTTGAAGTCGTCCACCTATCACATAGCCTTATATTTAGCATGCTTCGCTCCATATTGCGTTGGCAAACTATAAGTTTTTGCTCGTAACACGCCAAGTTTGACACCCATACGTGATGGGAAGATGCACGTTTTAAGAAGTTTGCATTTCACCGACATTGGTATTGTTTCAATTTTAACAATTTCTTTTAGCGTCCAGTACCGTTTTCAGGTCTTGCTTATTCTTCTATCGATTTCTTTTGAATATTGATCTTTTACTGATATTACCTGTCCCAAATTTATACATATATATACATCAACATATTCGATAACCTCCTGTCCTATGTCTATCTCTATTTCTTCCTTAATTTAGTCTTCGCCGGGTTCCTAGATAAACCTGCTTTCATTATCTAATTGCTGTAACATAGTTTGTAGTGTCTTGTCTCTCTGCGAATATCACTATATCGTCAAGCAAATCTTAGGTGATGCTGGTTTGCTCCATTTATGTTTATTCCAAAATCTTCTCAGTTTATATTTCTGAATATATTTTCTAATACTGACGAAAACTTTTGGGTTAAGTGGATCATCTTGCCTGAGGCTCTGGATACTAAATTCTTCTCCGTGCAGTTCAAGTTGAACCTTCGCTGTGGAGTTTTTGTATTTCTCTTTTACGATTGATAATACTAAGCTTTACTCTACACTCGACAGTGTTGTCATTGCCATATCACATCTTCCATGAAACAATCATAAAAAATTACTGTTTAATACTGTTGTTATGTGACTCAAGTCTCAAAGGTCTCGTTATTCCCGTGACCAAAAATGTTAGTCTCGAGTCTCGAACATACCAAAAAATTGTCGAGACTCTCGAAGTTTTCGAGACCGAGATTCCCGGGATAAAAGCCCTAGTTGCTACGCTATGTAAAGTTACTGAAACGTTCATATTGCCTCAATGTATCTATCGTTATCGTGTCATTATCGAGTTAAGACTGAACGCACAGAATCCGCTGTGGGTGACAACTGACAGTCATATTACAGTAATGAGGGACTTTCAGGAGGCATAAATAAAAAAACTTTGTTACAGTATTAATATTGTATTCTGTTAAAACAATATAAATAGCTGGAATATCCGAAACTGTCATAATTTCTTCACAAATAATATGCTAGAGACAGACGAGAGAGCTTCAGATCTGTCCGCGGGTGTGCACCCGGCTGTGTGCTCCCAAGGCACTAGTCGCGACAGGCACAGGCCGCGCGCGCCGCGCCAGTAGCGCAGCGGAGCGGAGCGAGCGTAGCGCCGAGCGGAGCGGAGCTGAACGTGCGAGCCTCGCGCCGCCCTAGGCTAGCGCCGGTCATGTATTTCCTTTTGTATATATTATTAAAGTTAGGATTAAAGTGAGTGTGTTGTTTTATTGCCTCACCTCCCCCTTCCCCCCGTCCACTAGACTACTGCCGCTGGCGCTCCCGAGTACACTACGCTTACATATACAATATATCGGATAAACTTTAAAAACGTTAACAACCAATAACTATACAACAGGCGCTTCGGACGGTCGAGTCGGTGCACGTCCTAAGAGTATCATATAATGTGGGCGACGCCGACGGTATAACTCGTGCGCCATTTGCGAGTAGATATGTATGCGCGAGTACGTCGCGGTATAGAGATCAGTTCGAGTCTGGCGTCATTGCGTGCTCGACGACGCCTTATACTTAAATACATGAAACTTGTAGCGTAAAAAAGTTAGTCGTTGCAGTACAAACATGCAAGAGGAGCTCTGTTATGCGACAATACGCTGGTAGCGCTTGTCACTGTATCGCGTCCCCAACGAATCATATCAAATGGTGTACAATTAGGAACGAGTCGTATCATGCTAAATGTTCAAACAATGGAGAAAGCAATACTGCAGAACAGTGCTCTTTTGCTAGTGTAGACAAGATATAGCAATCATACAAAAATAGTTGGTCTTCAAAATGTTATCTGGAATAGTGAAAATGATAAGTGTGAAATATTCTTTAAAAATGCGAAATATGCAAGAATAGATAGTCTGTATCACTTCATTATGTAATAATAAAATTCTTTACAAATTCGTTAGTTTAGCCCCTCAAAAGGATTAAAAATGGATCGCTGGCAATCTACTCGACCACCACCACCGGCATCGTGTGTCGCACGAGCATCAGTGCATAGCTAGTGTGTGCGAACAAGAGTTGAATGACGTCAGAGTTCCCACGGCGTCCGCCGCCGGACGGACTTCTGTTGTGAGCGTGAGCAGTTGACAACGTCGAAGCCGACTAACTTGTTGCTGCACCCAACAACTAGTTATTCGGCCACGACGGAATCTCGCTCGTCTAATACAGGTACGTATACCTATTTTGTTTTGTATTTCAGTTACTTAACTTACTCGAACAGACTGCGCTCCGAAACACAAATTACTAACGTTGTTCAAACAACCGCAGAGCGGGAAGTGAGAATGGGCAGGCCACGTCTGCCGTGTGCCCAATGAGCTGTGGGCCTAAGTAGCCACAATGTGGAACTCTAACGTAGCCAAGAGGCGTGGCGGTAGACTCATAGAAAATGGCGGGACAAGCTGGACAAAATCAACGACCAGAGACAGAGAGAATGGCATTTGCCCAGCAGTAGGAAAATAGTTAATGGAGTAGAAGCAGTGCCCCTAGGAAGAAGTCGCCGCTGACTACGGAACATAGAGCTGACTGACTATATGCCATCACGTTCTTTGGTGATGACGTTGTCAGTGTCACAATATCTCGCGATCGAGTGAGGGTCGATGCATTGATTACAAGGCAGAAGTGACATGCCGCCTAAAATGCCCGTAATGAGTCGCTCGAGCTCTTAGTACTACATATTTACAACATGAGATCGCGCCTGTATTACCCGAAGGGGTAGGTAGACGGTAGATAATAATGTAAACTGTACGGTGTGCGGTTGGTACGGAGATTGTCAGTGAGTTTAGTCGACATACCGCGGTGCAACGTGCCGCCAGGCCCGGCTCGGTCTCTTCATACAGCCAAGCCGAGTCTGCATCCGTGTCACGGTGTCAAAAGCGTTACGCAGCGTGTCTACTTGTATCGTGTGGCTACATAATGTCTACATTATCATAACTAGATATATACAGTGCGGGGCCCCCGGCGCCCTGATGCGCGCCGGGCGCCGCCGCGCGCTACACGAAGTCGCGGCGTCGCTGCGTGGCGCTGGCGCCCGGGCTGGCGGGGCTGGCGGGGCCGGCGGGGCCCGCGGGGCTGGCGGGGCGGCCCGGTGCCGCGTCGCTCGGCGTCGTGGCGGGCGGCGTGGGCGCGGCGCCCTTGCTCCGCGCCTGCCAGGGACCAAGTGTTAGTGAACAGTTGCACAGTGCAGACGCGGCGTCAGTAGCGCTCGTCACCTTGGAGCGTCGCTTGCGGGCGGCGCCGGCGGGCGCGTCGGGCTCCGGGGCCGCGGCGGGGGCGCCCCCGGCCGCGCTCGCGCCCTCCGCCAGAGGATCCGCGCCCAGTCGCGATGCCAGCATCGTGAGCAGCTCCTCCACTCGCCCCAGCTGAAACCGTACAACCGCAAGGTTAATATGCTTAGATAGCTGTCTGTCAATTTGAGGATGTTTTGATATGGAAAGAAAAATTCAAGTGCGAGCAGGGTTTGATCGGAAGGTCGCAGGTTCAAACCTTGCTCGCACTTGAATTTTTTTTTCCATATCAAAACAGCTGCAGTTCCCTACGCAGGGTTTGCGTATAAAAATATTAAAAATTAATTTGAGGATATACAGAATGTTTCTTTTAATTGGGACAACATGGGAAATCGAATACAAAAGGGTTATCGGGAAACTGTCCTGAAACTTGAGCTTTACATATGTTTTCTTTTTATATTTTTTAAGTTGTGGTCGGTTGTGATCGTCAATGATAATAATCTCTTTAAACACTATGTTACGGACGTCGTAGCTTAATACATGTAAATATTAATGTTATTTAGCTGACTAACTGACCCGCGCTACTTCGTCTGCGTCACATAAGAGAGAGAGAGGGTTAGAGAGAGTGGATCGCAGGCACCTATAATACAATTCTAAAGGAGCACATCATACACATCATTCCGCATAATGAAAATGCGTGCGCGGTACTTGATCATTATTTTGCGGCGGAGTTAATTTAAAATTTGTTAGATAAGGATACATGGCGGTGGAATGAAGAGGTGTAGAAGTGTCTGAAAATGAAAAAGTTTTCGTTTAAAGAATGGCACTGTGAAGCAAACGGGATCGACAGTTTGAAAGAATAAAAAAGAAGATCTATAAAGAATGGAAGAGAAAGGCAAAAAAGGCGGTAGCAGTTTCCAGGGCTAAGGCGCAGGAGAAGTTATATGACTCACTGGACAGTCCTAGAGGCCAGAAGGAGCTCTACCGGATCACAAAAGCAACAGAAAGGAGAACGAGAGATATAAATCATATAAAGTGTATGAAAGACGGCGCTGGTAAGGTTTTGTCTAACGATGATGAAATAAAAAGGAGATGGAAGGGTTATTTTGAAAAGCTAATAAATGAAGAGAATGAGTGGAGCGGTGTGCTTAAAGAGGTACAAGTAAATATGGGTTTGGTGAGGGAAATTAGCATGGATGAAGTGAGGAAGGCAGTTCAAAGTATGAAAAATGGAAAGGCCATGGGCCCTGATGAAATACCAGTAGAAGTATGGAAGTGTTTAAAAGAAGACGGATGTATGCGGCTGATTTTATTATTCAATAAGTTGTTGTATGAAGGTGCGATCCCACAAGAATGGTGCAATAGTTCGCTAGTGCCCATCTTCAAGAATAAAGGTGATGTGCAGGACTGCAACAACTATCGGGGGATAAAGCTCATGTCACATAGTATGAAAGTATGGGAGAAAGTGATAGAGAAAAGAATAAGAGAGGAGAGTAAGATCACCTAAAACTAGTTTGGGTTTATGCCAGGTCGAGGAACAATGGACGCCACTTTTGCACTCCGCCAATTGTGCGAGAAGTAGGTACAGATGTGCACACAAAAAGTTACACATGGTGTTCATTGATCTGGAGAAAGCGTATGATGTACCTCGGGATGTGCTGTGGTGGGTCTTGAAAGAAAAGGTATACCTGGGAAGTATGTAGAGTGAATTCGTGCTATGTAATCTTGTACCTACGTCCGGTCAGCTGCTGGCAACACCGATGAGTTCAGAATGGCTGTAGGCTTTCATCAAGGGTCGGCTTTAAGTCCTTACCTCTTCCTGTTGATTATGGACGCTTTGACATCGGACATACAGGAAGAGGCACCCTGGTGCATGCTGTTTGCCGACGACATTGTTCTTGTCGGTGAAGATGGATCTGAGATCCAGAGCAGATTGGAGAAATGGCAACAGAAACTGTAGAATTTTGGCTTGAAAATCAGCAAAACTAAAACTAAATACATGTTCTGCGGTTTTGGCGGTCTCTCCAGTTCTGGAGCCATAGCGCTAGATGGCGCGTTTCTTCCTGTCTGTTCCGACTTTTGGGTATCTCGGTTCACTCGTGCAAAGCGATGGCGAAATAGATCGTAGTGTAAAGCACAGAATTAACACGGGATGGATAAAATGGCGGTAGATTACGGGAACAATCTGTGACTCCCGCATTCCCCTTAAACTTAAGGGGAAGATTTATAAAACAATGGTTAGACCTACAGTCTTGTACGGATCAGAATGTTCGCCCACAAAAGGGATGAATGAAAGGCATTTGCATGTGGCGGAGATGAGAATGCTAAGGAGGATGTGTGGTGTAACGCGAATGGATAAAATAAGAAATGAGTATATAAGAGGAAGTCTGAAAGTGGCGCCGGTGACTGAAAAGTTGTGTTTCAATCGGTTGTTGTGGTATAGGCATGTGATGCAGAGGAATGAGGAAAGTTTTGAGTATGAATGTGGATGGGTATATGAGTAGAGGAAGACCAAAGAACCGATGGATGGACTGTGAAAAGAATGATATGGCAAGAAAGGAGGTGTCTGAGGAGATGACGAGTAGTATAGAGAAGTAAGGAAGAAGAAGACATGCTGCGGCGACTCCAAATGAATGGGGATAAGGGCAAGAGAATGATGACGAGTTATTTTAAAATTGTGTTATTTATAAATTGTGATAGCTCCTATTGAAATCAAATGCTGTAAGGGAAATTTTGATAAGGATTAATTAAATATCATGTTTACAAAAACACCTTCGCTAATCATTCATTATTTTGGAACAAAGATTACCATAAAAAGGTTATAGTGAGTCAACCTTAAAAGACAGAAAAATACTATCACGGACTTTTTTTTTAACTTTTTTAGAGAAACAATTCCGTCATACATAATTGTTGTGTGACCGTTTACGCAGCGCACGCACCGAAAGCTCTCAAAAGGAATAAAATTTCTCCGTTTTTGCAACATTTTTCATTGATGCTCCGCTCCTATTGGTTGTAGCGTGATCACCTATATAACCTTTCTTGATAAATAGGCTACTAAACACTTAAATAATTTTTCAATTCGAACCCGTAGTTCCTGAAATTAGCGCGTTCTACCAACCAAACTCTTCAGCATTATAATATTAGTATAGATTCAAGTAGGTAACAATTTTATTTCTTGGAAATATTTACCAACATTGAGATATACGCTTTTCATTAAAAAAAGAATCTTGCAAATCGGACTTCTCTGTAAAAAGATGTGAATGATCAGTTGATCTATCTACTCGTATATAGGGTCTAACTATTCATACACGAAATATTTTTTCAGGGAATCATCTAACGGCTATAACAAAGCCATTTCAAAGGATTCTTTTTTTTATCTGAGTATATTTTTTTATAAAAAATAAATAATTTAAAATTACTTGACCCACAAAATAAATACTGGCTCCTTATTTTTAAGCATCCATTACGGTAGTTTACTACATCGTATTTACCTACTGTCATTGTTAGAATATGGGAGTAAAGGTTTTATGCAAAAAGTCTAAAAAAAAATTGGAATTATAATATATTTGTAAAAAAAAAAACACTCAGATAATTTTTTTTTTCGTTGCTATGGCGACTTGACGACTTGTAGAAGTTTAAAATATTTCGTGTATGAAAAGATAGACCTTAGTATAAGCATAAGCATAATCAGCCTATAATGTTCCCACTGCTGGGACACACGGCCTCCTCTCTATGAGAGGGAATGGGCTATAATCCACCACGCGGGCCCAGTGCGGGTTGGTAGATGTCACATGTAACGGTACCAACCCCACCCACAACTAGATCGGCAACTCGCTGCGAATTCTGATAGGAAGAGATCAACAATTTTGTCAATGTTAGTAGTGTACTTTTGGCCTTGCGGATATCGACTCGACTCCGCACAAGCTCGGGAGTCCAAGTTCAAACCCCACGAAGCGATCGCCCTTTTTGTACTTATAAAAGTTCTGTTTTTTTTTTTTGTCTTATTTGTTTGTTTATTTTTTTGCAAACTTTTAAGACTTAATACAATATAATTATATAAAACACTATAAATTATTTTAAATGGAATTAAATTACGTTACAACAAGAAAGCCACAACGGGCAAATTCACTCGATAATTTGTTTATGAATAACTCGACATTGCTCGATATCACAATGTCGAGTCTGCCAAGTACGTCCATGAATGACAACGACACCATCAATAACCTGAACGATACCATCAGAAGATTGACTATGGAACTTCAATCAGCACATCAAGAGATTGAGGACTTAAACAGTGAAAATTTCCGGCTAAAAATGGATATAGGTGAAGGTCAGAAAATTATTGAAACTTACAAAAAAATTCTTTCATCCGACATGAAAAATACGACACCAATGACCTCACGCAAACGAAATCTCATTAGAATAAACAGTAGGTCTACTCATTCTACACCCCAGAACCACGTTGGAAAGTCTAGTATATACACAAATTCAACGCCCATGAAGACTCAAGGTTTACCGATATTTACTTACCACGATAAGAGTCCAAGCGCATCTACACAGTATCCATCTAATCTGAGTCAAGATACTCGAAATGAAGACATTTATTGTAACGCAGAAAATAAAGTTGTCATGCGTAATAAAGAAACTCAAACTTCCGATCAGACTTATGACAATACATTGACGCAGAATAAAAAACGGACTTTAACATCTCACTTGAGTGATGTTGCTATTGAAAAAACATCAGGCGTACTACCAAAACAAAAAAACAAATTGGCTATAATAAGCAGCGGTTGCACAAAAGGAACTCTACCGTTAATTGAAGAGGTCTTTTCAGATAATTTTAAGTATTGTCATTATTTGCTGCCAAACGTCATCACAGAGGACGTATTGAGCACTATTGAACACAAATTAAAAGCCTTTTCTATTAACGACTATTGCTTAATTTTTATTGGAGAAAACGATTTGAAGAATGACGACTATATAGGAATTCTTGATAACTTAAGAAAGTATCTGAAAAAGACTACCCACACCAATCTCGTTGTGTGTGCCCCGACGTTCATATGTGGTGCATTAATACATAATTACAAAGTCGAACTCTTTAACAATCTCCTCTATTGGGACATTAAAAATAACAGATATGCATATTCCTTCGATAGTAATCGCACCCTATCACTTGAAATGTTTTCCATCAATACTGGCAAGATAAACAAACACGGATGGAAAAACATCTTTGAACAAATAAGGTCCAACATAATTTATGACTACGAAGTATTCAGCTCTCAAGACAATTTGACAAACCCAGATGGCGGAAGTGAAGACCAACTACCTACCACAAACAACACGGTACCTTTAACTGATCCGAATGAATTGAGTTCAACGCAACAAACTTGTGAATTTTTTCGTAAGTAACAGTATGAAGGAGTGTAGTTTAGATGACTTTAATAGTAGTCGTCGAAGTGATTTTATCTTACCTCATTCAACCAATATTAACACAAACAAAAACTCTGTATTATATACTATCTATCATCAAAATTTATGTGGACTTAACAACAAGAAAGACGACCTAGAAATTTATTTGAATGACTTAAAATCAAAAGTAAATTGTATTTGTATAAGTGAACACTTTTTAAATGAAATCCAAATATCACAATTACAGATGACTAGTTATAAACTTGCTTCTTACAACACAAGAGTAAACAAAAAAAGAGGTGGTACACTAGTGCTAATAAGCGATGACAGACAAATAGAGGACATAGAAATTTGTAAAAAGCTCTATAAACAAGATCATTTTGAAGTATGTGGACTAAAAGATTTAGAATCTAATACTAATATTGTCTGTTGCTATAGAACTCCTGTGAATAATAATTTTGATAGTTTTCTTGAAAGGCTGGAACAACTATTGAAGCACTTCTTCAAAAAACAATGTTTGATTTGTGGCGACTTCAATATTAATCTGATGAAAGATGACAAATACCGAAAATCATTTTTATCATTGCTCACATGCTACAATTTTAGATGCTTGTTTGACACTACAACATTCTTGCGTAATGGCACAGAGTCATGTATTGACAATATATTGACAAATCTAATAGATACTAATATTACCGATATCCATATTGACCACAACGGATTATCAGATGGACATGCCGGTCTTCTTTGCACAATAAATGTAAAAAAAGTAACAGGAGAAATAAAAAGCAGTAATTTTAAGTATATTAAAAAAAGAATATATAATAAAAAAAATAAGGCGGAATTTAGGAAAAAGTTGGCAGAGATAGATTGGAATCTCGGCATAAATACATTTATAAGAAAATTTAATGAAATACATGATAATTCTTTTAAAAAAAAGCACATTATAATTAATCTTAATAAGCCTGGAAAAAGTTATTGGTTTAGCAAAGGAGTTAAAGTATCCAGCAAAGTCAAGCGCATTTTGTGCCTTATTGATAAAAAAAGATGTGATAAATCAATTTTAAAATATCGCGAAAACTACTTAAGGATATTTAGAAAGGTAGTAAGATGTGCAAAAAAGCTCGACACTAGGAAAAAGATCGATCAGGCACCTCAATCTGGTAAAGCCATGTGGAAAATAGTGAATAGTAGACGTAATTCTAATAAAAAACAAAGCACTGATATTGTAATTCTTAAACAAGATAATAAAATATATGACAGCCCCATAGACGTAGCCAACATTTTATCTGCCCAATTTGACAACAAAATTACATTAAAGTCTTCTGATCATAGCTTAGCTAAAAAATACTTAACCGACAATATGGCTAGAGTAGACGATAACATGTTGTTTGATCAAGTAACCCCGGTAGAAATCTTCAAAATGGTAATTAATATGTGCAATAAAAGTTCTAACGGTCATGACGAAATACCCATAATTATCATCAAGGATAACATTGACATATTAGCTGAGCCAATAGCTGACTTTTTAAACAAATGTATTGAGCAATGTGTTTTTCCTGAGCAATTTAAAATTGCTCGTGTTTTGCCTATATTCAAAAAAGGCTCTAAATTAGATGCGAAAAACTATAGACCCATTTCACTATTACCGGTATTCTCTAAAATATTTGAAAAGGTGATGAAAGATAGGCTTGTCAAACATTTGATTAAACACAATATCATTAGCTATCAACAGTTTGGGTATCAAAGAAGCATAGGAACCATTGATGCAATAGACTCACTAGTGGATGATGTGGTTAGCAAACTGAATAATAAAGAAAAAGTGGCAGGACTATTCCTAGATCTTAGCTCTGCCTTCGATACTGTTGAACATAAAATCCTTTTAGACAAACTGGAACACTATGGGATAAGAGATAATGTCTTAAAACTTTTTAGTTCTTATTTACAGAACAGATCGCAGTACGTCGAAATTAAGTCAGTTGAAAGCGGACATGAAAAAATTAACAAATCTAAGCTTGTTAGAGTACAAAAGGGAGTTCCACAGGGCTCAGTCTTGGGTCCAATATTTTTTATAATATTTCTTAACGACTTAGCAAACTATATGTATAAGATAGTACCAGACATCAAAATGGTTATTTTTGCTGATGACACAAGTGCCGTTATGAACGATATCTCTGTAAGGGACTTAGAAAATAAAGTGAATCATGCACTGTCTGCTTTTGAACATTGGTTTTCCACTAACAATTTAAAACTCAATGTGGACAAAACAAAATGTATGCTATTCAAATCAACCGTGAGGAATAATGATAGTATTAAAATAGCTTCATTGGGAAATAGAGTGGAAATGGTTCAAAACTTAAAATTTTTAGGGATACAAATAGATGCGCTCTTAAGCTGGAAACAAGAGCTGGAAGCAATCACAAATACTCTCAGCAGTGCATGCTATGCCTTGAGAAGTTTAAGGGACGAATTAACCATTGCTCAATTACGAAATGTTTATTTTGCCTTAGTTGAGTCCAAGCTGAGGTACAGTATTAAACTATGGGGGAACAGTTATAAATACAATATGGATGCAGCCTTTGTTATGCAAAAAAGAGCCCTCAGAACTATTCTTCGCATAGACCAGACTGAATCTTGTAGAGAGCATTTTGTGAAATTAAAAATTCTCCCTGTACCTTGTCTTTATATTTTGGTTCTACTAAGTAGTTTTCTAAAAAACCTAGATAAATACGAGACAAAGGAAGAAAGGGAAACTAGGGTGCAAACGCGCAGGAAAGATTTGCCTAATTATTTGCAGCCAAAATTAAATGTTGTCAAGCATAGCTCTAAAGTGCAGTCTGTACAAATTTTCAATAAATTGCCATTAGAACTAAAAATGATTAATAGTCCAAGAATATTTAAATTCAAATTAAACTCATTCCTATTGACGAAGTGCTACTATAGTATAGAAGAGTATTTTAGGGACAAAAATAATGCCACAGTTTAACTTGTTTATTTGTTTAAGTTTAGGTCTAGTTCTTGACATGTTATTTGTTTATTAAATTGAATGTTTGTTTTTTTTTTTTGACTAGGCTAATTGTGTTTTTTTTTTTCATGTTTTATTTTTTATTTCAACTAAGTTCTTGATATTACTTATTTTATTTTTGACATTTTAACTATATTATTGATTGTAACTTTTATTGATTATTATTGTTGTATTAATCCTGTATTCGACACAAATGTATTTTTGTTCAGAATAAATAAATATCAAATATGTCTTCGAATTTTTGGTTCTAGGACAAGCCGGTTTCCTCACGATGTTTTCCTTCACCGTTTTGAGAGCAGTGGTGATGAAATAAATTACACAAAGTAATGCGCCTGCCTGGGCCCTAGACCTTATATAAATAAAAAGAGAAGTCCTGACTGACTATCTGACTCATCAACGCCCAGCCCAAACCCTTGGACCTAGAAAGCTGAAATTTTGCACAGAGGTTTCCTTTATAACGTAGACAAGGAATAAGGAAGGATTTTTTAAAATTCAACCCCTAAGGGAGTTAAATAGGGGATGAAAGTTTGTATGGAAAATCGTCATTTTTGTAGTTTAAACCATAAAAATTGGTGGTTACCATTCTGGTGAAAAATTTAAAACCACGTGTTTCAGTATTTTTCTAAATTCTACCCCTAAGGAAGTTAAATAGGGGAGAAAG
Organism: Noctua janthe; assembly: GCA_910589295.1. Classification (NCBI taxonomy): domain Eukaryota; kingdom Metazoa; phylum Arthropoda; class Insecta; order Lepidoptera; family Noctuidae; genus Noctua; species Noctua janthe. The sequence continues at coordinate 161,055 of OU342565.1, read as the reverse complement.
TTTGAATGGAAAATCGTAATTTTTGTAGTTTAAACAATGAAAATTGGTGTTTATCATTCTGGTTAAAAACCACGTGTTTCAGTGTTTTTCTAAATTCAACCCTTAAGGGAGTTAAATAGGGGATGAAAGTTTGTTTAGAAATTCATAATTTTTGTAGTTAAAACCACGAAAACAAACCGCTGATCCTAGAGACATGAAATACAACATAAAACATGAATTTGTGAAGAGTAATTGTGGGTGTTTAATTTTCTGTGAAACTTTTTAATCTCTGAGTCGATTGACTTGAACATTAGTGTACATACTCTTCAGTTAAAATTATGAGATACGTATATCAATTTAAAATTCAATGTCTTGACTGGTGACTGATATATCAACGCACAGCCCAAACCGCTGGTCCTAGAGACATGAAATTTGGAGGGTTTATTCTTTGAGAAGAGTAAGTATCCGCTAAGAAAGGGTTTTTCGAAATTCCACCCCTAAGAGGGTGAAATGGGGCGATGCATTTTCTGTGAAACTTTATATTCTCGAGGTCGATTGACTTGAACATACTCTTCAGTTAAAACTATTAGAAACGTGTATCACAGTTTTTCCAAAATCGACCACCAATATAAAATTCAAAGTACTGACTGACATATCAACGCACATCCTAAACCGCTGGTCTTTAAGACCTGAAATTTGAAATAGGTTATCCACAAAAATTCCACCCCTAAGAGGGTGAAATGGGGGGTTGAATTTTCTGTGAAACTTTAAATTCTCTGGGTCGATTGACTCAAAAATTGGTGTACTACACACTCTTCAACTAAAATTATGAGACACGTGTATCACAGTTTTTTCTAAAATAATTCCCCAACGGAGTCAAATAGGGCTTAGAAACTCACGTAGACGGGTGGATGGCGCGCAGTGTGGCGCTGGGCGTACGGGGCGCGGGAGTATTTACCTACTATTAGTAAGTAGGTGGCGTATACACCGTGACTTTTTAATCGACTTACAAAGGTGGTTCACTCAATGTATTGTACACTCAATATTAACACTGCCTTGCCTCTACATACTTGAAATTTGTAAATTTGTACGAAAATATCCCCAGTTCTATACCAAAAGAGGAGACATCCAAAATATAATTTTACTCAGACATGAAAATAGACTTAACATACCCACTTCAAGATTAAAAATGCACTCTTCTAGTTCATTTGTTGTCTATAAAAATATACAACAAACTACCGGAAGACATTAAAAATACTAATAACAATAATATATTCACCAATAAACTTAAACAATTACTAATCAATAAAAGCTACTACACCATTAACGAATACTTTGACGATAAATTTAAACAATAATAAAAACCATTGTGACATTTTTCTGATATCATACCGACATTTCAATTTAAATTTGACTTTGAATTAATTAATTAATTTATTTTAAAACTCGAAAATACTGTTAATTTAAAATAACTATACTAAATAGCGCACCTTTCAATCCAATTATCCAATTTATTTAAAAAATACTGTAAAAAAGTTAATTTTAGATTATTATTATAACTTATAATTTTAGTATATAATGATGCAATAAAATAAACTAAAACCAAATATTACATTTAAGACTTACAAATTTATTAGTACTCAATTAAATATAATTATGATCTATAACGTAAATACCACAAAAGCCATTTTACTATTTTAATTTAATATTTCTTAACTTTTTAAAAAGCGCCGTCATCCTCTCTCCTATTACCAATTAATTTAACTTTGCTGTGCCCGACAGGGTCCATAATTGATTCAATGTTTTAACATACCAACTGTTTTATTTAACATTATGGAATGCAATAAAGTATTGAGTATTGAGAATTGAGTATTGAATGTACCCGACACAAAATAGTTCTAGGCGCGATTTTTTTTTACCAATCGTAATAGGTAACGGTACAAAGAAAAATACTTTAGAATAAAATTATGAAACATCCTGTTAATGATGTTTACGTGTCAAACAGAAGAACATACCTACCCAGCGCTCGAGTCCAGTAGACCATCGCTCGCAACAGGGTGTTTTAACTTCGTCATGCGTCATAATAATACTGAATATTATTTTTATTTTTAAATGACTAAAATCTCATAAATACAATTTTTTTTTAATGTTATTGGATAGGTACTTAAAGTAGGCTGCCGTTGTAAGACGACAAAAAGTCACGGTGTACAGATGTGAAAGTTTGTGAGGATGGATAGAGGGATGGAAGTTTGTTACTCTTTGTTACTTAGATGAAATTTAGCACACAGACAGTTTCTAATCTGGATTAACACATAGGACACTTTTTATCCCTGTAGTATGATCCCGTGGGACGATTAGCGAACTCCACGCGGGCGAAGCCGCTGGGATAATCATACATGAAAAAGAAATACGCGCCGAATAAAAAACCTGCTCCTTCGGTTCCTCTCGTCTGTTAAACCAAAAAAAAACCAACCTTGTAACAACTGACATGGGCGATGGTCAATCTTTCACGGAAAATATTAACACCGCGATTCAGAAAATGGAGTTAAAAGAACAACGCCATCTATCGACCACGAAGTTACTGCTAAAATAACTGACTGCCTGACTGCTAAAATATAATGCATGGAAAGCGATTGAACACACTCTATGGGCTATGTAGATTTTCAAAACAGCGTCACTTAGACTAATCTGGAGTACCGTTTGCTATCATAACCTTTAAAAAAAGCCGGTCAGTCGATTTAAAAAATATCTTTTGAGCACATTTTTATTCATTAGTACCATTTTGCTACAATAGATATCGTTGCATGTATCTCACATAATGATGACAAGTGCTTCTTAAACACTTTAAATTCATACATCTTTTGATAGAGAGCACCGATTACAATGAAACATCGTTTGAATGGTTAAAAAGATTAAAAGTATGTATACAACTTTATTTAATTATTAACTAAGGTATTTTCTAATTCAATGGTGTGGCCATAATTACAGTTTCATTATTTGTGATAACATATTCTGTACATCGTGATTTTTGTGAACTCACTCAGAGAACACGTAAAAAGATCTACGTTGTCTGCTACGTCATTAAATACACGCAAGGTAGGCGTTATAGGGGCTTTACCGAGTAGATTGGTCCTGGGCACCGCCAATAGACGTGGCCGTCGCATTCGCAATACATAATTGTCGGGCACACACAGGTTTATTTCTTTTAAAATACCTGGGTTTGAAGTCTTGCCACGCAATAATTGAAAAATATAGGTAACAAGAGCTATGTCCCTCCTTGTTTCCAATTAATCGTATCCCACCATGCCTATAACAAACAAGGTTGGATACATCAATGGATAAAATGGATATACACCATACCACCTTAGGTACAGAAACCTAGTAAATTTATTTTGTGTACGTTCCAGCATGAGACCGTATTTAGCTTCATGCGGAGCGCATATGATTGCGTTACATTCGAGCTGACTTCTTACCAATGCATTGTACAAAGAAGTTAGCGCAGCGATGCTTGCAAAACCCTCTGCTCTTCTTAGTACGAAACCTAGGTTCCTATGGGCTTTTTTACAAATATTTACGATGTGATTACGAAATGCCAGATCCGAGTCAAGGCGTAATCCTAAATCACGCACCGTTTCTGATCTTTTCAATAACGTGTTATCCACTCTGTAGTCATGCTTCTTGGGCATTTTCTTCCTACTAAAAGTTATTACCGAACACTTTAACGTATTAAACAGGAGGAGGAGCTCGTGGCTAAATAATAACAGCCGCTCGGATCGATCTTTAGGTTAAGCCGTGCTTGCCTAGGTTGGTCTGTGGATAGGTGACCACCCATTGCATACCGAGTTTCCTCCGTGCCTCGGAAAGCACGTTAAGCCGTTGGTCCCGGGTGTCATTTACAGATCTTTGACAGTCGTTAGGTAGTCAGTGGCCCAAAAAGTCTGACAACCAGTCTTACCAAGGGCTATAGTATTACCCAGTACTAACTGGATTGTGGAGGTCAGATAGGCAGTCGCTCCATGTAAAATACTGGTATTCAGCTGCATCCGGTTAGACTGGAAGCCGACCCCAACATAGTTGGGAAAAGGCTAGGCAGATGATGACTTTGACGTATTAAACACCAACTTATTCTTCTTTCCTCTTTCAACAACTCTGTCTATGTTTCCTGTAAGCGCTCAAAGTCCTTTTGTTCTTTCACAGCCAGTAGTAATTTCAGATCGTCAGCAAACAACAGGCACTTGGTATTCCTGACGACCTCGGGCAAGTCATTTACCATTATTATAAATTGAAATGGTAATAAATTACTGCCCTTTTTTTTTTTCGGATGGGAAATCATCAAATGACCCCCCCCACTCTGGGCGGAGCGGAAGGGAGTGTCAGACTTGTACTCACTAAAACCCATCCATGTTCCTTCTTTGCCCTTTGTGTTCCAGGGCCACGGTATCTCTTTCGAACAGTCCCGCAGCTCTGGCAGGCATCGGCCCTTGCGGACCCCTACTTATTTGCTGACATCTCTTTGAGGCGCACGTGGAACACGAACGCGCCGTCGACATGGCCTGTCGTCATAAGGCAGCCGGACGGCGAGCTGGCCCATAACTCGCCGTCCACAGGCCCGCGCCTACGGTGACCGGGAGCCGCCACGTGACCCCCGACGCCCAGGGCGTCTCCCGCGGCGACTGGGATGTGAGGTTCTTTCCCTCTCACGTCCCGCCACGTCCTTTACTAGCATGACTGCTTCGCAGAAGGAGGTGACGGCTTCCCATTCCCTCTCGCTCCGGACCATGGCTTGAACCAAGGCCGGACGCAAGAGATCGCCGCCGCCAATCGCCGCTACGAGGACACGGCGGTGCTCCGCCCAAGCGGGGCAGACCTCCACGGTATGCTCCACCGTGTCCTCCGGACGATCCTCGCAGTGCAGGAACCTCCCGAAACATAAATTACTGCCCTGACTTACGCCTGACCTCGTAAAATAGGGCTCAGATGTAACCAGCATATTCTACATACTGCTTTCCGTTATTCATAAGATCAGCAAATAATTTTAGCTATTTAGGAGTGCATCTGACTGCCGCAAGCTTTGTCAATAAAATGTCATTATCGACCAAATAAAAAGCTTTTTTAAAATCAAAGTATGCAGCATCGACCTGCACTCCCAAATCAACGCTAGGAACCACATACGACATAAAATTCAGCAGATTTTTAGTCGTGCTACGAGCCGGCCTAAACCCATGCTGTGAGTCAGACAACGTGACTGAAACTTGGTTTAAGACACAATGATACTATTAAAGATGCGTCGTTAAGATGGTTCTTCTATTGTTAGGCCTTGGAATATTTTCTCCGAATTTGTCAATTTATCTATATCGCCTTTATTTTCAGTGCTAATCAGCACTCCCCCATTTTTCACTTTCATCAAGCCACGAACAAGGAGCTTGAGATGTTCGGGAGATATTAACTTTTAAACAAGTGACTTGGTGTCGTCACTTGTTTTAGTCTTATCGCTGGGATAGACGGCGATCGAACTCAGGTTTGCAGGACGTTGCGTAAGATGTGGACAGTCAGATAAAACATCGGAATGCTCAAAACGTGACCGCACAACACCCGCCCGGTGCGCACTATGCAGTGGTCCACACACACATACAAGGAAATCCTTCTAAAACATTCAAAGTCAGCATATTATTATCAAACGGCAAGAAACTATCACACACTAATCTCTTCAAATGAAAAAACAAAGGATAGACTTGATCCAAACTTAGCCGTTAACACAACAAAAAACACCCTGTACTCTGACGCCACGCGAAACAAAAAAGACCTAGCTCAGGAAGAAACTAACCCACCACCTCTTGTGAACTTAGAACAGATAATAATTAAACAGACTGAGAAATTTGACTTAATCATTCAACAGATGACAACTCGTAGACAAATTATCAAAATAACAGCAATTCGAATGGCAATATGGAACATAAATGGAATGACCCCAAACAAAAATGACACGGAAACGTTACTGACCCAGTTTTTTTGATCTCTTCTTTAGTTTAAGTCAAAGATGTTTTGTTTTCTATTTTATTAACACCCGACGTAAAAAGAGGGGTGTTATAAGTTTGACCGCAATGTGTGTGTGTGTGTCTGTCTCTGGCACCGTAGCTCTTAAACGAGTAAACCAATTTGGATGCAGTTATTTTTATTTGAAAAATAGTTTCTTGGCGATGGTTCTTAGATACGTTTTATCAAAATCGGTGTAACCATTTACTAGATATGGGGGATGAAACTGGTGATGAATAATCGAATATTTTAAAATATACCCAAGTGGGGTATCAAATGAAAGGGCATGATGTGTATATTACAATTAGACATGTTTTATCAGTTCTCAGCTTCAGTTCCGTATGGTGTCGGACGTAAAAGAATAGCACCATCCCATATCTTCCCGTGGGTGTCGTAAGAGGCGACTAAGGGACGTACTGCGATCGCCAACCCGCCTGCCAAGCGTGGCGATTATGGCAAAACCCCCCCAATGATGAGCGCAACACAAAAATGGCCCCTAGTACCCGGCAGCCCGTCTACCCTCGACTATGGTAGCGGTCGAGGTCGCGGCGTGGCAAGGGGTGCTAAGAATCTCCGGATGGGATCAGGCTGCCTATACCGACGACTTGACCTGGCAACATATAACACGCGTACACTCCGGACCGACGATAACGAAATTCGAAGAGGAATTGAGCAGGCTGCGATGGAGTATTGTGGGATTATCTGAAGTCCCAAGAGAAGGGGAGGACATGATAATCCTGAAATCCGGCAACTTGCTCTATTTCCGAGAGGGTGTCCGGCAGTCCCAGGGTGGTGTTGGGTTTATCGTCCACAAGTCCCTCGTGAATAACGTGGTGAAGATCGAGAGTGTGTCGACCAGGGTGGCGTACCTTATACTCAGAATATTCTCAAGATATTCGCTGAAGATCATACAGGTCTACGCCCCGACCTCGGCACACCCCGACAATGAACTGGAGACCATGTATGAGGATATTTCCAAAGCCCTGCATGGTTTCAAAACTCACTTCACCGTTGTCATGGGGGACTTCAATGCGAAACTAGGCATACGAGACGGGGATGAGCTGCAGGTGGGGCAATTTGGGGTTGGACGTCGGAACCACCGGGGTCACCAACTGGCTAAATTTATGGAGAAGGAGGGCCTCTATATGATGAACTCCTTCAAAAAGCGTGAGCACAGGAAGTGGACCTGGCAGAGTCCCGATGGTGCAACTAAAAATGAGATTGACTTCATCATGTCAACCAAGAAGCAAATGTTCAATGATGTCTCTGTGATCAATTCGGTGAAAACCGGGAGCGATCACCGCATGGTAAGAGGCACATTGAACATCAATATCAAGCTTGAAAGGTCTCGACTGATGAAGTCTACGCTCCGTCCAACACAAATCCAGATCCAAAACCCCGAGAGCTTTCAGCTTGAACTCCAGAATCGTTTCGAGTGCCTAGGAAGCTTGGTGGACGATTACAACGATGGGTTCGTGGAAACTGTCCATACGACTGGGTCTAAGTTCTTCAAGACACGTCGTGCACACAAGAACAAAAAGCTCTCTGATCATACTCTCGAGCTTATGAAGGAGCGGCGTGAGATGATCCTGCAGTCTTCAGACGAGGCGTGGAAATACCGGCAGCTCAATAGACGGATCTCTAAATCCTTGAAGAGCGACCTCCGCCGCTTTAATACCGAGCGTATTAAAGACGCTATTGAGCTGAATAAAGGCTCCAAGGTATTTTCAAGAGATCTGGCTATTGGGCAGAGCCAGCTCACGAAACTGAAGACCGACGATGGCAGGATCGTATCCGCCAAACCGAAGCTGCTGAGGGAGATCGAGAGTTTTTATGGGCAGTTGTACACTCAGTAAACTCGTTCGTCAAATCTAGCTAACGACCCAAAAGCTAGACTGACCCGACACTATAGCGAAGACAGTCCGGATTTCAGCCTGTACGAGATTAGGATGGCTCTAAAACAGCTAAAAAACAACAAGGCACCGGGTGATGACGGAATTACGGCCGAACTCCTGAAGGCAGGTGGAAAACCGGTACTTAAGGCCCTTCAGAAGATGTTTGATTCCGTCATACTCGAGGGGAAAACGCCGCAGGCGTGGTGCAGGGGTGTGGTGGTACTCTTCTTCAAAAAGGGCGACAATGCCCGGCTGAAGAACTATAGGCCCATCTCACTTCTAAGCCATGCCATGTTGTTTTCAAGAGTCATCACGAATCGTCTCGCGCGCAGGCTTGACGATTTTCAGCCCCCCGAACAAGCCAGATTCCGAAAAGGCTTTAGCACCGTAGACCACATACATACGCTGCGGCAGGTTATACAGAAGACCGAAGAGCCTAACAACCTGCCTCTCTGTTTTGCGTTTGTGGACTACGAGAAAGTCTTCGATTCGGTTGAGACTTGGGCTGTACTGCAGTCTCTCCAACGGTGCCAAATTGACTATCGGTACATCGAGGTGTTGAAGTGTTTGTACAAAAACGCCACCATGTCAGTCCGACTTCAGGACCAGACCTCGGAACCTATCCTTCTGCAGCGAGGTGTGAGACAGGGAGACGTCATATCTCCGAAACTGTTCACCGCTGCACTGGAGGATGTCTTCAAGGTTCTGGACTGGAGAGGGCTAGGCATCAACGTCAATGGCGAGTACATCTCTCACCTTCGGTTTTCCGACGATATAGTGGTCAAGGCTGAGATCATGGAGGACCTCAGTACTACGCTCGATGACCTCAGTAGAGCTTCCGGAAGAGTGGATCTTAAAATGAACATGGACAAAACCAAAGTCATGTTGAATGCCCATGTAACACCCACTCCTATCAAGATCGGAGACTCTACACTCGAAGTTGTAGACGATTATGTCTATCTGGGACAAACGATCCAGTTAGGTAGGTCTAACTTCGAGAAAGAGGTTAATCGTCGAATCCGGCTCGGCTGGGTAGCGTTCTGGAAGTTGCGTGGTATCTTCTCGTCCAACTTACCGCAGTGTCTCAAGACGAAAGTCTATGACCAGTGTGTGTTGCCAGTGATTACATACGGGACCGAAACGTGGTCGCTCACAATGGGCCTCATCAGAAGGCTTAAAGTCACCCAAAGGGCAATGGAGAGGGCTATGCTCGGAGTTTCCTTGCGTGATCAAATCAGAAATGAGGAAATCCGTAAGAGAACCAAGGTTACCGACGTAGCCCGAAGAATAGCCAAACTTAAGTGGCAGTGGGCAGGGCATATTGCTCGCAGAACGGATGGCCGATGGGGCCGGAAAGTTCTGGAGTGGCGACCGCGAACTGGAAGACGTCGCGTTGGAAGGCCTCCCACTAGGTGGACCGATGACCTGGTAAAGTTTGCAGGGATCCGCTGTATGCGAGACGCACGGGATCGGTCAATGTGGCGACACTTGGGGGAGGCCTATGTCCAGCAGTGGACGTCTTTCGGCTGAAATGATGATGATGTTTTATCAAAACCGGCTTAGCCATTTTATTGACTTTCAAATGTGCGTTCGCTTTTCTTTGTTGCGATGGGGGTTTCCTAAATTTTAAATTTAAAAAATTCATTAATGTATAACTTCGAAACTCAACCTGCTCAACCCAGCCTGTTGACTAGAAAAACCTTTCTTAACGTAGAAGTCGAGCAGATCTGGTATAGAAGTATCTGCGGGCCAATATGTTGGTTCACACGTGGAAGCTGTACATAATTTATTAACATCTCATCACCTGCCTAGTCTTTTCCCAACTTTGTTGAGGTCGGCTTCCAGTCTAACCGGATGCAGCTGAATACCAGTATTTTACATGGAGCGACTGCCTATCTGACCTAATCTCCACGATACCACTTGGTAAGACTGGTTGTCAGACTTTTTGGGACTTTTGACTTTTTTGACTACCTAAAGACTGTCAAAGATGTACAAATGGTAGCCGGGATCAACGGCTTAACATAATTTATTAGCATCTATACTGAGTTTTAGCCGTCTTCCTCTGGTGCTAGTTAACCTGGATCCCCAGTGCCTGTTATTGGAGTTCTTGCCTGTCCCCGCCAAAAACCGACTGCCGTGTCTCGAAGAATTCTGAGTTCATCTCATTGGATATCTTGTGTCTGGGTGGACAATACTCTGAGATATTGAAACCGCAATTTTTGTCCTCAACTGCTATTGTAGTAGCCTGGATGTGGCAGGTTTTATATTCAGGCATTATATGGTGTTTCAGGGAATTCCTAACGATAATCGCAGTACCAGCATATCCGGTCCCATCCGGATGTAGGGTATAGGGGTATTTTATTTATTTATTTAAAATAGGTACGCCAACAGTACATACATTTTACATTTAACAATAAAAATATACAGGTTAGGGTTTTTATGTACATACACAACATTCTCGTAAGTACAATATCGCTGTAATATTGCTGTCTTATCGTAAAATTATTGAAATAAAATGTAACATAATCTCTGAACAATTATTTTCAATTTAAAAACATTGTAAGCCAAGCCCAACCCTGGGGAGGGGAAAGGGGGTGATAGAATCGATCGCGACACAATAGCTCTTACTGTGGTGAGATGTTAAGGGGACGATGAAACCCATTGGACCTACTAGCAAGTAGCAAGTGCTGTGATATTGTGGGCCAATTTGCTTTACAAGTGGGAAGAATGATAGCGAATTTGAATGTATGTACAATGATGTGCTAGAAAGTTTATTGTTGAGAGGTTTTTGTAGTGTGAATGAGAGGATTAATTTGAATTGTTTGTGACAAAGGTAGCGGTTTCCTGACGATAAGGATATGCTATTTTAATTCGTGTTCTTACATGTAAATAAAGGTATTGTAAAAACAACTAGTCAATATAGATTCATTTAACCATGATATTATTCAAATACTCGTAGATACATACAGACAGAGAGTTTCTTCAAAAACAGATACAATGTACACCTGTTGAGTTTCGAAGAAGTTATACATTGATGAATTTTTTAAATTCAAAATTTAGGAAATCCCCATCGCAACAAAGAAAAGCGAACACACATTTGAAAAGTCAATAAAATGGCTGAGCCGGTTTTATATACACATTTTATATGCCCTTTCATTTGATACACCACTTGGGTATATTTGAAAATATTCGATTAGTCATCACCAGTTTCATCCCCCATATCTAGTAAATGGCTGCACCGATTTTGATAAAACGTATCTAAGAACCATCGCCAAGAAACTATTTTTCAAATAAAAATAACTGCATCCAAATCGGTTTACTCGTTTAAGAGCTACGGTGCCAGAGACAGACACACACACATTGCGGTCAAACTTATAACACCCCTCTTTTTGCGTCGGGTGTTAATAAAATAGAAAACAAAACATCTTTGACTTAAACTAAAGAAGAGATCAAAAAACTGGGTCAGTAACGTTTCCGCGTCATTTTTGTTTGGGATCATTCTATTTATGTTCCATATTGCCATTCGAATTGCTGTTATTTTGATAATTTCGCTCCCCCCACCGAATAATATGGTAATGTGGTACTACGATGGTTTTCGTTTTATTGAATATTCGATGTTCATTAATTACATCTTGTAATTTTTTTTCATATGCATATTTATAGAAGTACAATTATTTCGATGGTATCATAATGAACATAATATTCTTCCCTAAAAATCTCAACACACTTTTTGCACGAATAGTATCGTAACAAATTATTACAGATTATGCAATATTTAACTTTTTAGGTAACCGACGATTACCATTTTATTCGCTAAGAAACGCATATTTTGTTCCACGTAAAGTATATTAAACAATTATATTCGTGTATTATTTTTATTTACATGATTTGGTAATGTCGTTTTACAAAACATTACAGATCTTATGCAAAATCGTAATGTCCGTTCACTTTATCTTAGTAGTTGTACAATAAAATATTATGATGGTGTCGGTACGTTATGAATGAATACAGTATTGTTATCCTTAGTGATTGATGAGTATTTTTTTGTAAATGGCGTCTCGCAGTTCTACGTAGGAGGTTGTCGTCTGCTTAATCGGACTATCCTGTAGGTGCCTTGAGTGAGTGCCTGGCTCCAGCCAGGGCAAAAAACGTACAAACTAAGCGACTGCACGCTAAGGGTACCCCCTGGTACAAGGACCCCCTGGTCCCTGGTAAGGGTACCCGTGGTACGAGCCTCGGCTTAGGGCGTCGCTGGGGGAGGATAGCAAACGGGACAGGCTGGAACTTTATGGTATCATTATTTAGGAGCTGATTTTGGACTACAGGCTCAGTCACGCGGGCTGGCTTGAGCAAGGGTCGGGGAGGGCATGGATCGGGATGTTGCGACAGGCCGCGATGGCGACGACGGAATGACGGCTGTTTGCGTCTGTGCTTCTTGAGCGCGCTAGTTTTCCTACCGCTCTCCTGGAGGAGGGTGATAGCGTCATCGGGGGTGATGAGGGTATCCTTGGTCGGCGAATCTTACCAATGCGCGAGGGCGGCCTATGCGATTAGGGGATTACGTTGCCTTATGGCAGTATCGAAGAAGCGCTTAGAAAGGCGTTTCGTAAACCGAAGGATAGTGGGCATTCTAAGATCTATGTGCAGACGGATCTATGGACTTTGTGTAAAAACCGGTTCTAGAGTACCTGCATCCTATAGATATATTATCTAGGCTTAATGTTTGCGAACACGACACAAGCGTATGTCATGATGGCACGGATCACCGCGGTATAGAGGCGCAACTCAACTCACTCTTTGCCGTTAACAGGAAATGGAGCCTACCCATAGCAAAGGCGGCTCGGTCACGAGTTGTAATGATATGCGTCCCGAAGGACAAATGGTGGTTGAGTATGACTCCTAGGTATCTGGTTCGCTTCTCCCAAGGGATAGGCTTACCGTACATAGTGATCGGACTGGGGGAGGTGGAGTTGATACGCAGTTTAGTATTAAGAACCGCCTGATTCTTATCGGGGTTAATCGATTCTCCACTTCCGGAACTAAGCGCATACGACGTCGGCTGAGGTTTGCGGGTTTTGGCGACAGCGTTTTTACAACGACCAGTGTAGATGGCCGTGTCGTCTGCGAACAGGGTTAACTGAGCCTTTTTCCTCTTGGGAATATCGCTAGTCAACAGCGTGAATATAAGCGGAGAGACGACGGAGACCTGAGAGACTCCGGCTCGAATGGGGTGAGGGGAGGAGAGAGCTTCTCCGATGTCATAGCGGAAGGTGCGATCCGACAGAAAGTCTCATAAGATAAGAAAGAGACGGTCTGGCATTCCCAGTTGGTACAGCTTGTGTAATAAGCCGTTGTATCAGACTTTGTCGAAGGATATCGCTATGTCGAAGAACAACACGCCCGTCATCGCTTCACGCTGGAAGCCAGCGCTCAAATGTTCGACGATGCGGTGGACCTGTTGGATGCACGAGTGTTCAGCCTTGAAGCCGAATTGCTCAATGGGAACGAGACTCTTAGCCTCGGCATAGTCTTTGAGTCGCTTATAAATTAGTCTCTCGTAGATTTTGCCGAGCGCATTCAGAAGACTGATAGCCCGGTAGCTCGAAGGCTCCTCCTTGGGTTTACCGGGTTTGGGGATACCGATAACAGTGGCCTCTTTCCATACCCGGGGGAAGAAGCTGTTGCTCAAGGCGCTTTTGTAGATGGCTGCCATTAACACTATTAGCTGGGCGGGGAGGAGTTTGATCCACTTATTGGTAATTGCATCAGAGCCGGGTGCTTTCCGCGGCTGAAGCTTTGCCAATAAATCGATTGAGGATACTACTGTTATTACAATTAATACTGCCTTGTCCAAAAGCTGCATTGTTTCTGATGAATTTACTCAATACTCAATACTTTATTGCATTCCATAATGTTAAATAAAACATTTGGTATGTTAAAACTTTGAATCAATTATGGACCCTGTCGGGCACACCAAAGCATTTTAATAGTGGTTGCGCCTGCTTTCCTACCTGTGCAGGTACTTAATTTGTGGAGGCTTGTAAATGGCTTCTCGTTGATTGTCTCATTATAATTTCTTTATATTGTCTGCTATAAGCCACCCAAACTCAATAAAATAAAAAATAAAAAATTATCCCGTATTCAAATCAACTTCCTCTAATATTGTTATGTTTCTGCCAAATCAAATAATAGGTACTTACTGACTATTTAATAAATCATAGTATTTGCAACATTATGTTACTGTTAATCTTTTGACACTACAGACCGACGAATATTATTGTCATGTTACATTACAGTAAACACTATCGCTGCTTGGATTTCACCCGAATAATGTGTTAATGTCATATTACCAGTAGGTTTTTCGGACCCTATTTCAACGAATAATACCGTTATGCATTATTATCAACTACGATATCGTTGAGTTTACACGCGAATAATATTGTAATCATCGTTTTGCCCTACAGTTTCGGTATCATTATTTTCGTCAAAAACTTTAGGGTGTTAAACTATTACAAAAAAGAAACATAAAATAAAAAGGCTGTAAAAAATTAGCCTTGTTTTGATGTATAAATGGCTATCATAGAATCCACCCGTGCTGAGATATATGCATAGAACAGTTTTTAATTTCTTCTGAACAATTCTCCTCATAAATCGCTGTCTGGAGGCTGGTGTTTTCCCCAAAGCGCTTAAAAAATCGATTGTTATTCCTATACATAAGGCAGGAAATACGGACTGTGTCAACAACTATAGACCTATCTCAATCCTCACATCATTATCAAAATATTTGAGCGCGTCATAAACAGTAGGCTTGTTAATTATCTGGAATCAAATGATCTACTTTCTTCATCGCAATATGGTTTCAGGACTGGCAAGTGTACTGATGATGCTGTTCATAAGTTCACTACCTACTTAGTTAGAAAAATGGATGCAAATAAGAAATGTATTACCATTTTCCTGGATCTAGCCAAGGCGTTTGACACAGTCTGTATCTCCAACCTTTTGAACAAACTAAATTGCATGGGTATTCGGGGCAAACAACTTGATCTTTTCGCAGATTATCTATCAGGTAGATCTCAGTGTATTTGTATCGGTGAGCACATGAGTGATGATCTTCAGGTTTCATGTGGAGTCCCGCAGGGAAGTAATCTTGGACCTACATTATTTCTGTGTTACATTAATGAACTCTGTCAGCTTAAACTCCAAGACTGTACAGTTATATCTTATGCGGATGACACTACATTGACATTTGTGGGTGGCACTTGGGAGGAGGCTTTTGCTAGGGCTCAGGCTGGGTTTAACACTGTCTGCCCCTGACTTGTCAAATTCATAAAATTCTCCATTCGAGACGCACCAGTGACCTCACATAACGTATCCCAAATATATGCTCATCATTGTTCTTTTCCACAGTGTAGAAATTGCCCACTTATCACATTAGCGAAATGTATACGCTATTTGGGTGTAACAATTGACAGTAAGCTTTCGTTTGGAGAACACATTCATAATATCTCTCAAAAAGTGCGTAAACTTCTGAAATTTTTAGACAACTCAGACATGTGGTAGATAGCAAGACACTGATCATGGTTTACTTGGGCCTTGATTCAGTCTATAGTGACCTATTGTATTACCTCATGGGGCGACTCCGACAAAACAAAGTTGTTAGAATTGGAGCGAGCACAGAGGCTGATTTTGAAGGAAAGGTGGCACTCGGTGAACAACTCCTGGAAATTAAGAATATAACTTGTTTCAATGTTTATTTATTAGTTTTTTCAATTTTGGTTTTGAAAATTTTTAAATGTGCTTTTCTTCGGTTATTATCATAATTTTGGAGCATAACTACTATTACTTTATATCATCTCAAGCATTTTAGGTAGGGATCTGGTGTCCTAAAATACAGGCCTAGGCTTAGTTTAGGCACCAGTGTCCCACAAATAAAATATTGTTTAAATACTCGTAACTACCTAAGACATTTCTACTAATACCTACCTAGTTTAGTCATCATGATCGGAGATAAGTTCCTTTATTTTGTTAGTATTAAGTTTTTCATTTGTTTTATTTGTGGGTGAGATAAATAAACGATTATATCCTTTATTCATTCTTTCTCTTACCGAATACATTTTTAAATATTATTACAAAGAAAAGTAAACAAAACATCTAAAAATATAAAAAATAGATGGCCCATCGGCATCAGGAACAAGGTCCAGGCTGCCGGTGGTCAGGGCTTCAGAGAGAGGAACCGCCTCACTATGCGTGCCGTGTCCAGGAGTACTGCTTTCTGAATCAAGCCCTTGACCCAGCCGCGCAATGAGAGCCTCCTAAGGTGTTGGTCGAGGCTCTCTGCTATTAGTCCATTAACCGTAACGACTATCGGTACAATGATTGCAGAGTCCACGTCCCACATGTCGACAACCTCGTCTAAATCCAGATACTTGATTTTTTTATCATTCTCAGCTTTCACGAGATTCTCGTCATGAGGGACAGTGATGTCAACAATCATTTCACGGCGCTCTCGGCGATCTATCACCAGAATATCAGGTTTATTTGCTAAAATAGTCCTGTCTGTGATGATAGATCGATCCCAATACAATGTGCATGATCATTCTCGAGAACTGGGTCGGGCACATACTTGTAGTATGGTACTTCAGAACTCACAAGGTTGTATCGCAAGGCAAGTTGCTGGTGAATAATCCTAGCTACTAGATTGTGTCTGTGCAAGTACTCACCGAATAAACAAAAATAAAAAAAACGATTATTATTATTTCCTTTATTTATTTTTATACATATTAAATACATTTTTAAATATTCTAATATAAAACAATATAAAAAAAACATTTAAAATATAAAAAATAGTGGTCCGCCGGTATCGGGAGCAGGGTCCAAGCTACCGGTGGTTAGGGCTCCAGAGACAGGAACCTCCTCACAATGCGAGCCGTATCGAGGAGTACTGCCTTCTGAATCAGGCCCATGATCCAACCGCCTAAGGAGAGCCTCGAAAGGTGGTCGTCGAGGCTCTTGGCTATAAGGCCATTGGCCGTCACGACGATCGGCACAATGATAGCCGAGTTCACATTCCACATGTCGACAACCTCGTGCGCCAAGTCGAGATATTTTATTTGTTTCTCTTTCTCAGCTTTCACGAGGTTCTCGTCATGCGGGATGGTAACATCAACTATCATTACGCGGCGCGCTGATCGGTCTATCACTACTATGTCAGGCTTATTGGCGACAATAGTCCTGTCAGTAATGATAGACCGATCCCAGTACAACGTGACATGGACTTTCTCGAGAACTGGGTCGGGCACATACTTGTAGTACGGTACCTCAGATTCCACAAGTTTATATTTCAAGGCAAGTTGCTGGTGAATAATCCTGGCTACTTGGTTGTGCCTGTGCAAGTACTCGCCGTTAGCCAGACGAGAACAACCAGAAATAATGTGTCTGATGGACTCACCCGGACGGTGACATGCCCGACACACGTCAACCGTCCCGTCCTTCATACTCGTAATATATTACCGATAGTTTTTCGTCAACATAACTTCGTCCATAATCGCACAGACAAAACCTTCAGTTTCCCCAAAGAGGTCGCCGAAACGTAACCAGGACACGGACGCTAGAAAATCTACATCGGGCCCATGAAGAGCCCGTGAAGCTCCTTGCCTTGCCATACTTCCTTGCGGTCATCGGTAGTAAGTACTACAGGTTTGCGCCAGTTCTCTTTAGCCATGGATAGCGGGGTGAGTCCCTTGTCCACTGCGACCACATCTCGGTGCATACCCACCTCGGCTTTTAAAAAATATTCTCTGAGACTGCATATCTCGCGGTTGTGAAGGGTCTTCGCGTTTAAAAAACCTCGACCGCCGCACTTCCGCGGGATGTACAGCCTCATTACCGATGATCGTGGGTGATGCATCCGGTTTGCGGTTAACAGTGTACGAACTCTCCTATCCAGGGCATCGAGTTCGGTCTGAGTCCATTTGAGTACGCCGAAAGAGTACATTAAAACCGGCATGACCCAACCGTTGAAGGCGCGCACCTTGTTCCCGCGTGAAAGAAGGCAATTAGTACCTTGTTCAGGCGTCCAAAGAAGCGCTCCCTCAACGATTGCTTCATGTCAGTTACGTTAATGCCTAACGATTCCGACATACCCAAATACTTATAGCTTTCGGATGAGGAGAGGGATCTCAGGTGTATGGAATCCGAGAGCGGAATTCCCTCGGATTCCATAATCTCCCCTCGCTTTACATACATGACTGCACATTTGTCCACACCAAATTCCATCCTAATGGCGTTACTGAAAGTTTCAGTTACTTTCAGTAGCTCCATCAGTCGCAATTTGTTGGGGGCAAAGAGTTTCAGATCATCTATGTAAAGAAGGTGAGATATGACCTGACCACCTCTCCTCAACCGGTAGCCTAGACCTAAATCCTCCAGCAACGTGCTCAGAGGATTCAGGGTTAGACAGAACCAAAGTGGGCTCAGACTGTCGCCCTGGAATATTCCCCGTTTAATCCATACAGGCTCATCATTCTCCTGGATTTGTCAACATCCTGGATATCGAAGGACCGTCCTCCATTGCCCCATACACGACTCAAGGAAGGCACGTAGAGTTGCATCTATCTTGTACAACTCCAGTACCCTCATGAGCCATGTATGTGGCACCGAGTCGTAGGCCTTCTTATAATCTATCCAACATGTCGACAGATCCTTGCGGGATCGACGAACTTGTTGGCTAATGGCCATGTCGATGAGGAGTAGCTCCTTCGTACCGCGGGACCTATTCCTACATCCATTTTGAGAGGAAGACATAATTAAGTTTTTGTCAATGTGTGTATTAATTTTCACTCTCAAAATGGATGTAAGAAGTTTTTAGACCGTCGACAAACACGTGATCGGTTTATAATTTTTGGGTTCCGCGGGACTACCTGACTTATGGAGCAGGTGTATAACGCCTGTTGTTAAAAACTGCGGTAGGGAACCAGACTCTAAGGATGACTGGAATTGGGATGCCAGGCAAGTGTGTGAACTACTAAGCCATTTGAGCCAGAAGTTGTGCAGTCCGTCCGGTCCCGGTGATTTCCAATTCGGTAACGGACGAACTGCTCTGGCTATATCTATAGGTGTAATTAAAATTGGCTCCATTTCTGGGATAGGTTCACACGCTCGCTCGACATCACGCATCCAGTCAGCCTCAGTATGACGGACGGGCACCGACCAGATGCTGCGCCAGAAAGAACTCGTGGCAGCATAATCCGGGCGGCATACGTCTACGTACGGTCATATTTTGCTCGGGTCGCTCCCAAGCTCTGTATACCCACCTCTCATCGCTCTGGAATATGGATTCTGTGAGTACCGATCAACCCGCCGCTTATACCGCCGAATACGGTTCGCCCATGCATAAACTTTCTGCTTCAGGAAGTCGATGCGCTCTGTGACACGGGACATGTATTCTTGAGGACTGATTCCAGTCCCCGAGAATGCCCGCCTCACAAAGCGCATCACACGTGGTCGTGTATTACCCTCCCTGAAGCAGTGTAGTTTGCCGATGAGTACCCTGGCCTCGTCGATGCGGCACTCGATCTTGCGCTGCCAGGCTGGTACGGCTGGTTTTGGTCGAGTAGCTACGTCACAATTTGGGAATTTAACATTAGCTAAACGACATGCCGCAACAGCCCCACAGGACAGGATCGAGTGTATATCAACGAGTTCTTCTCCATAGAGATCTACGTTAGGGAATGGGCAACTACAGTACTTTCACAGTTTTTGTGCCTTGTGACTGGGACTGTAGCTATTTTTTACTGTTGTCTTTGTTTCGACAATTCAAAAGTGCCTGTAACTGGCCTACTTGAAATAAATGCTTTGATTTTGATTTTGATTGATTTTGACGAGGTTCTCGCTACTCTCGAATATATTCTTGAGTTGCGAGTCCAAGGCACACACCAGCGCCCTATTTTTATTATGCATGGGTAACCGTGGTAATCGGGGCCTAAGTTCGGTAGGAGTGGATCGATACTCGCGAAGCGCATCCTCTAGAGCGCTCCTCATTTATTATTATAATTATTATATTATTAATTTAGAATTGTCGATTGCCATATTATTCGGTGGGGGGGCGATTTGTCTATGAGTTGTGTTATGAGAATGATTAAATCAAATTTCTCAGCCTGTTTAATTATTATCTGTTCTAAGTTCAGAAGAGGTGATGGGTTAGTTTTTTCCTGAGCTAGGTCTTTTTTGTTTCGCGTGGCGTCAGAGTACAGGGTGTTTTTTGTTGTGATAACGGCTAAGTTTGGATCAAGTCTATCCTTTGTTTTTTTCATTTGAAGAGGTTAGTGTGTGATAGTTTTTTGCCGTTTGATATGATGCCTTTGAACGTTTTAGAAGGATTTCCCTGTATACTTCATCTGCATAATCCTTTGTAGTTCACCGGGTGTGGACCATTGCATAGTGCGCACTGAGCGGGTGTAGTGCGGTCACGTTTTGTGCATTCCGATGTTTTAGGTGACTGTCCACATTTTGGTCTGCAGGTTGCAGGACGTTGCGTAAAGTGTGGTTTTACGCAAAGTCCTGCAACCTGCAAACCTGAGTTCGATCGCCGTCTATTCCAGCGATAAGACTAAAACAAGTGACGACACCAAGTCACTTGTTCAAAAGTCAATATCTCCCGAACATCTCAAGCTCCATGTTCGTGGCTTGAAAAAAGTGAAAAATGGGGGAGTGCTGATTAACACTGAAAATAAAGGCGATATAGATAAATTGACAAATTCGGAGAAATTATGCCTAACAATAGAAGAACCATCTAAACGACGCCCTATTGGTGTTCCCGTAGACCTTACTGAAAACAGCCTATACAGATGTCGCTCCCACCTGCACCGGTCACTGTACGAGAAGATTGGAGGAATATTAATGACCTCAAAGACAAGAAAGCACCAGGATATGACCTCATTACAAAGGAAATTTTCAGAGAACTTCCAAGAAAGGCGTTGGTTTTCCTGACTATGTTGTATAATGGAATACTACCTAAGGGTTCAACACTTCCCAGACCTTTGGAAAGTATCACAACTCCTTATGATACATAAGGTATGGAACACCTGTTAATTACAACACAATCGCCGTACGGTTTGGTACCTACTGCCTTATTATCAATGAGCGCAAGTCGACGCTGAAGGTACGGGAGGCGCGGTTTGCATGCTTTTATAGGGACAACTAGGTAACAGAACAAGCTTATAACTTTGTGATTTTTCATGATACAGTATTGAAATTTTGTACATACATTCTTTACATAAGAATACTAGACACAGGTTTCGGGTGTAGCATATATATACTAAAACTAATATAGTATACGTTGTACCTTTGATCCCGAAAAAAATACTGTTACCGAGGAAAACAACAATAACGTTCTTATGAAAATAGATGGCGCCACGTGTCTTTCGAATCATAATTGAATTATGTTATTGTATGGCGAGTACTAGCCGAATTGATTGACAAATTCTAAATTAATGCGAGCGAAGCCGCTGACAAAAGCTAGTATATAATATAAAAGAAGAATTGAAGACGTGGGCGAAGTGCGAGTAACTAGTTAATTGCTTCATAACCTTTTGCTGAAGTCTCTGCACCTCGTTGCGCACGTCCCGGCGCAGCTCGGCGAGCGCGGCGTCATGCGAAGCGTGCGCCGCCTGCGCCACCTGCGCCGCATGCGCCACGTGCGACGCGTGCAGCGCATGCGCCGACACGCTCGGCCGTCGCTCGTCCAGCTCCTCCTCGATGGTGTCCTGCCGTGCGCTCGCGCTGCCCACGCTCAGCGCGCTCGCCGAACGGCCCTTCGCGAACGTGGCCTGCCGAGAGACAGACTGTCAATAACTGAGTGAGACCGTGCCGGGCACCTACCACGTGCCGACCAGCGGTCACCTTGAGCGAGAGCGCGGTCACCGTGGACGCCACGGTTGCGGCGGGCACGGGCTCGGCGGCGGCAGCGCTGGCCAGCGGCCGGTCGCGCGCGCTGAGGCTGCGCGTGAAGGCGCCGCGCGCAGGCTCGGGCGCGCCCGCATCCAGCGAGCCCGTGGCCAGCAGGCGGCCCCACTTGCCGCGCGCGCTGGTGGGCGCAGTGGGCGCGGGCGCAGGCGCGCTCTCGCCGCGCTCCGGGTCGGTGGGCGCGGGGGGCGCGGGCGAGGGTGCGGCGCGAGCGGGTGTGGGCGCGGGTGCTGCGGCCACGCTGCGCTCGCGGCGGAAGCGCGAGAAGATCTTGCGCACGAGGTGGTCCTGTGCCTGCTCGAGCTGCGGCTCGCGCTTGCGGCGCTCCATGAGCTCGCGCTCGCGCCGCACGTCCGCCACCTTGCGGAAGATGAGCCGGTGGCGCAGGTTGTAGGTGAGCGTGAGGTTGCGCGCGAAGCTGTTGGCGAAGGCCTGGTAGAAGTCCAGCACCTCGAGTAGGCGGTCCCGCTTAATGGTGTGCAGGTCGCAGTACGTGAGAGCGCGCACGTTAGCCGCCGACTGCCCCACGGCGCTGTCCTTCCAGAAAGAGTCGCCAAACACGTCACCCTTGCCTGCAACGAGAGGGCCGGAGCCGGCCGTTAGTGCGCGGGTACACACAACTACGAATCGCGAGTGTTTAGCATCTCGGTATAGTGGTGTTTTGCACGTACCGAGTATGGCAACGACCTCGTCGTCCTGGATGACCTCGAGGCTGCCGGTGACGATGAAACACAGCGAGTCGATGGACTCGCCCGTGTGGTACAGCAGGTCACCGGGCGCCGAGTGCGACATCTGGAAGTGCATGGCGAGCGCGCGCAGGCAGCCGTCGGACGCGAGGCGGAAGGCGGGGTGCTCGTTGAACACCTTACGGTTCAGGTGCACACAGATGTCAGCCTTCATGTCCTTGGGGCAGTAGTTCAGCACCTGCAGGCGAGGGACGTGAGTGGAGTGAAGGTGCGCGGCGGCGAGGGTGTGCGGGCGCGGGCTCGTGGCCTACCTTGTCGGTGTCCAAGCCCTTGGTCATGGCCCACGTGGACACGACGTAGTCCATGACGCGCTCGCTCAGCGCCTTGGGCACCTCGTGCAACTTCATGAATTCGCGCACGTTATTCAGCATGTCGTGGTACTTGGCCGTGGCCGAAGTCATCTGCTGGATGATGGTGGTCACGTGGCCGAATATGGTGGCGTACAGCAGCGCTGCCAACATGGAACGTTTTGCGGTGAGCGGAGAGCGCACGGCTCCCCGCGGCCCGCTCGACGTGCGACAACGATTACTTCACTCACACATTGCAAACAAATGCTTTATAGCAGTAACGCTTCTCGAATGTATGACACACCAATGTTCAAACAATGGTGAAACAGATACAGAGATAACAAACCAAAACGTACAAATGAATTTCAATGAAACATTACGGCGGATGTACCGTTACGAGTGATCCAACCAAACGACGAAGAGCGTCATGTACGACTTTTTTTTTGGGATTATTTTTCCGCGATTACGATGTTGTGTACTTTTGTCCCATGGAAAAAGTGGTTCTGTTTGATTGTCTGTACCGCATCCCTAAATAAGATTTAAAAATTCTGACACAGGCTGCAGCGAAGTGTGAGCCGCGCTCAGGTCGTACAGGACGCTCGTGACTCATGACCACATATGTGACGTGCCGCGACGCTTCGTGGGCTTGCACGGGGGGCGGGGGCGGGGGCGGACAGGACAACTAATATACACGGTCTGTGGACGGAATACGGGAGTGGGGTGAGGGGCGGGGTGCAGCAATGTGTGCGAGTACAACAGGACACAAGGAGTGCGGGAGGCGCGGCCCCCGCCGCACAGCGGAGCCTGGACGGGGCGCTCTGCGCGGGGGTCGCGCCGTGCTCCGGCTAATAACAGAAGAATTCCGGCACCTGCCACAATCATCATGCAGATGGTGAAGATCTTCTCGTTATCGGTCTCGGCGGCGACGTTGCCGAAGCCCACGGAGGTCATGCAGGTCATGGTGAAGTAGAGCGCGGTGACGTACATAGTCTTGCGCGACGGGCCGTTTACGAGCTCGGGCCCGTCCGACTCGTTGGACCACACGTACGAGTACGGGCTCTGCGTGACGTTGGCGAGCTTCCACAGCCACGAGTACTGCAGGCCCGAGTCGGCGTCGGAGCGCCCGATGGAGTACCACACGCACGCCAGCCAGTGCGCCACCAGCATGTAGAAGCACAGCAGCAGGATGAGCATGGCGGCGCCGTACTCCAGGTAGCGGTCCAGCTTGCGCACCACGCGGCCCAAACGCAGCAGCCGCACCACCTTCAGCGCGCTGAACAGGCTGCCGATGCCCTGCCGGCACACGCACAGGTTACCACTCTATACTCGGCTCTACTCACATCAGAAGCGGCGAGGTAGCCGGGGTAGTACTCACGTCCTCGTCGTGGTCGAAGGCGTTGAAGACGTCGTAGGGCAAACACGACAGCAAGTCGATGAGGAACCACGACTTGAAGTAGTTCTTGCGGATGACTTTGGGGTCGCTCACCACCTCGCCGCCCGGGCCCACAAACGTGGTGTGGAAGTTCAGCACGATGTCGATGAAGAACACCACGTCCACGATGGAATCGATGACCAGCAGCGACACGTCCTCGCTCGTCTTGTTCTTGAAGGCCACGTTGTACGGCACCATGATGGCCGTGTAGAATGTGAGGCAAAGGATGATCCAGTCCCAGATGGCCTTGAAGGCGCAGTAGTGCAGCAGGATGTGCGGCGGCGTCTTGGGCGCCTCCTGCCGGTACTGCGGCAGCACGTCGCCCGACAGCGACATCACCTGCGACACACGCACGTCACAGAAACACATGCGCGCGCTCAGCCGGCGCACAAGCCAAGCAGCACAGCATTCATTAACGCGCGCTTCTCGAAAATGTTTTGTCAATTATCGTCTAGCAGACCACACACTGTGAAAAAATAAATCACCGGGTTTTCGATCGATTACAATTATGTTCAAAGTCCTCGTTATAACCACGACGTTGTAACGCAATGTGTTGTGTTGCGTTGTTGTGCGTTCGAACAGAAGCACGCACACACGCGTATGCCTGTGTGGCTTGTATAGGTGTGCGTGCGCTCCGTTCCCATGGATCAGTATAGATTAACAAATCTGAAACTATTAGGAGATTAAATAAACGGAGTAAGAATATCAATGCGCGAACTTCTGCCTACCATGAATTCAGCACATCATTATTCTAAACGACTATTCTGACGATTATTAAATGTAAAGTGACGGTAACGTTACCGCTACCGTCACTTTATATTTACGAAATATGTATGTTTGTAATGAAAAACAAACAATTATTTAAGACTGACATATTTATTCTGTTTCATACAAAAGTGCAATACCTAAACGGTCTAAATTTTGGGGAAAATGTCAAGTCTGGCGCATCTATAACACGAAGTTAATTAATTAATCACAGAACTGAATTCATGGTTCCAGTTTGCGGATGGATGGACACCAGTAGGTATACCTACCTATTGTTGTTAGTAGTACTCAATAATGTCAAATTTAGAGTTAAGATAAAGTACCTTCTATCGATCGCCGCATAAATGTCAGAAGCATCATCGCTTGTGTACGATTTACGTACATACCGTCAGGCTGCAAACGCAGCAACCTACTTTTCTCTTTCGTATTTAAAACAATGTTTAATATAATTTTAAGTTAGTTGACAAATTACCTACTTACGCCAACACCGCGGATTAGCATCCTACCTACTCTTACTTAGTTGTGATCGGTAATCTAATAAACTTGTAGTGTTACCAAATCTGTGTGTGTTTACGTCAACTCACCTAACTCCAAGTACAAGCGGCCCAGCTAAATAGTTTACATCGCACACATCGGTGACTGTCATTGTTTACAGTTTATATACATATATCACACATGTGTGGGTGAAGTCATACTTATGCACACAAACACAAAATAAAACGAGCGAGCTCGGTTTTTATTGGTGTGCGTGTGGCACCTCAATTGCCATATACCAATATATAGTCATCGTTCACATGATGCTGAAGGAGATATAATATTTTGCATAATGCTAATATAGCAATCATGGCACAAGGGCTATCGTCTTTGGTGACTTAACTAAAAGCCGTAAGTTCAAACCACGCATGCAACAATAATATATTCATTTTCTTTTTGTATTCATTATTTTGTTAAAACATTACTTAAAGTAGAATTTATAACGATTCGATCCGGTTCATGGTTGTGTAATGAAGATTCCAACGTTTGAGACAAACATGGAACTCTCAGGCCATTTTATTTTGACTGTTTAGAAAATAACTACCGACAATTGTTTTGACATGGAAAGAAAAATTCTAGTGCGAGCAGGGTTTGAAACTGCGACCTTCTGATTCAGTACACCGGACGTCTTCACCAATTAGACCATCGCACCCTGCTCACAACTCTCGAAATTTTCGTTCCATTAATAACGTCTTACGGTGACGTTAGCGCCATCTATTTAAGAAAGTATCGAACTAACTTAAACCAACACGTTGACATTACAGCCAAATCAATCATACGTCCGGTGTACTGGATCGGAAGGTCGCAGGTTCAAACCCTGCTCGCACTAGAATTTTTCTTTCCATGTCAATACAGCTGTAGTTCCCTACGCAGGGTTTGCGTATAAAAATATTAAAAACTACCGACAATTTAAAAATATTGTTTTCAAACACCTTCATTTATTCAAAATGAGCGTTCTTAGTTGTCAATCTATGAGTATTTGCATTACTGAGTTTATTGATTACTACTCTTCGGATCCAACCATGCAACATTTATCAATGTTCAAAAAAGTGAAAATTGTTGTTTTGGATATCAAAACGTATCTATATTATGTGAAATTGTGAGTGTAAATGTGGTGCTGCCCCACAAACGATCGGGCACTTTATATCGTGTCCTGCCTGTCCTGTTGTTTGCTCCTGTGAAGTGCATCACAGGACGGTACTGAAAGTGCCAAACTCGTCGCCAAATTTTGGGCTGACTCAATTTGAATTTTTATCGATACGCTAAGAAGGAGTGAAATTGCAAGGTGCTTAATGATATCGGTGAGTAACATAACAGTTAGATATTACGTTGATACATATTATACCTACTTCACTTTAACTAACTCCTCTCCCCTTTCAATGTTTATAAGGAATAAATAATTAATGTAAGTTAAGTGCAATATTTTGTTCGTTAGTAAATTTTAACCGTGCTAAGCCTGAGCGAGTTTCTAGTATAATTTATATTAAACTAGCTTATGCCCGCGGCGTCGCCCGCGTGGTGTTCGGGAATTGCCCACGGAATCTTACTTCTGTGATAATAAGTAATCTATGTACTATACCAGACTATAATCTATCTCTGTACCAAGCTTCATCCAGATCTGTTCAGCTGTTCTGGCGTGATTGAGTAACAAACATCTATCCATGCAAACTTTCGAATTTATAATAGTTTATGTGTAATATAAGTTTTTAGTTTTAAAGTTGCATATACCTATGCAACTTTAAAGAATACTTAGTGTAAGTATTTAATTTTATTTGAGTAATACAGTCACACTCGCGGTTTTTACATGTTGTTAGTTCAGACACACATACACATAATAATACATTTCATATTACATTACATATAATAATATGTGAAATATCGATACTTTTGTTTGAGATTTAACACCGATGACGACAATCAAGTGATTCATTAGGAATCTATTTAAAGACATTATACTTTTACATATTATTTATTATAAATGTTGCGTATCACGAGCCAACGCGACAATTGGGATTTCACATACATTTACAGACACGCCTACCTCGGAAAAATCCTACCTACGCCCTGCGCAACACTGCGCGCCATGCGCCTACGTGAGTTTCAAAGCCCTATTTGACTCTGTTGGAGGATGATTTTGGAAAAACTGTGATACACGTGTCTCATAATTTTAATTGAAGAATGTGTGTGTACACCAATTTTCGAGTCAATTGACTCAGAGAATATTAAGTTAAAATGGGGTGGAATTACTTATTATCCCAGAAGTAAGATCCCGTGGGTAATTCCCGAACTCCACGCGGGCGAAGCCGCGTGCATAAGCTAGTTGGGGGATAATTTTGGAAAAACTTTGATACACGTCCTCTCCCCCCGGACCGCCACAAAATGTAGACGTGCACTAGATCCTTACTAATCTATTTTAAAATAAAATCACAAATTTAAAGTAAATTTAAATTCAGTGAAATAATAGGACAGCATAGAAATGCAGGAGGTGGTCGGTGCAGCTCGCGGCGTGTGAGTACCGTGCACGATACTACTCAACAGATCTGTCGCGCTGGTACACAAGACTGTGACAACTAATCAGCGTTCGCGCTGGAGGCAGTACCAATTAGAGTCGCACCCACTAATTAGCTCCCGCTCAAGGACACACTCAAGGCTAAGCGCCGCCTACCTCAAGGACAAGCACCACCCTACTAAACAGTCATTGATCGCCTGACCTGCGCTCGCGCCTATTACCAATTGTGTCTATACGTACATCTGCATAACCCATTCTATTCGGGTCGGACAATTAATGAACTCTTTGAACTCATCACAGCCTAGTACTTTAAACGGGAAAATGGACAAATCTCTCTCTGATTCAAATATCAGCGTAATGATGGACAGAACTTCCCCTAATTTTATTTCTAAGCGTAATAAGAGAGTTCGGGAAGAAGACCTACCAGGGGAATTCAATAAATTCAAGAATGAAATCAAAGAAATGTTAAGTTCCTTTATTTCCTCCTCTCAGGAGAGTGAATTAAAGGTGATTACTTCTAATCTCAAGGATATTCAGTTAACAAACAACAACATAGAAACTGCCATTACTAACTTATCCTTTCAAAATTAAGAATTCCGTAAAAAAATCGAACAGCTTGAGTTACAAGGTGTAAAAAGGACCGTGGATACATTGTCTTGTTGGAGGATAAAATTGAAGACTTACAAAAAAGTAGTAAGAAAACTTGCATTGAAGTAAAGAACGTCCCTAAAATGCCTCAGGAAAATAACTCTGAATTGATAAATATGATCATGAACTTATCTAAAAATCTAAGCCTTGAGATGGACTCGCATGACATCAAGGTCATTTACTGACTGCCTAGTAGGAAAGAAGGTATTACGAATACTCCCATAATTGTGGAACTGAACTCCACTATGTTAAAAACTAATTTACTTAAGAAGGCAAAGTCGTACAATATTAAAAACATAAGTAAACTTCAAGCTAAACATCTTGGGATAACAAGAAACGCCGAGGTACCTGTGTTTGTATCTGAGCAACTAACTCCTAAGGGCTCCCGACTATTTTTCTTGGCCCGTGATTTGGCTAAAACTAAGCATTATAAATTTTGCTGGACAGCATTGGTCGTATCTTGGCAAAAAGAGATGACAATTCTCGAGTAATTGCCATCAAAAGTGAGGCCCAGGTACATAAACTGATGCAAGAAGCATGACTAGTGTGTGTGATAGTGATGATAGTGATAAGTATCGTTAAATTACTCCTACTTACTTTGCCTTTTTCTGTTAATAAAAATAATGCTATGTTTAACTTTACCCAGTACAGATTTGTTTTAAACTGTTATAATTATCATTGTAAGCATGCTCAGCTCGCTAATACACACTTAAACTCTATGTTTCGTACACTCCTTATCACAAAACAAAAACAACTATTTCACTCAATACACTCACACTCATACTCACTCCGCACAGTGCCTTATCTAGGAAAACTTGATGTCCCACTTAACATGCATATAATTGACTACAAATACACAGAAATACTCGTCAGATTACTGTTAAATTATGGTTCAAACTGCAAGAAACACCGTTTGGTTACTCCAATTAATAATGGATAGTAGCTTATACAATTTAGAGGAATTGGATACCGCTGAGTTAGCTAAGTCTGCTATTCTTGATGTTGCACACTCACTTACATACTTACAACGAGATGCTAATAACTTGACTGTCCTGACACAAAATATAAGGAGCATATACAGTAACTTCGACGATTTTCAAATAATTCTGTCTCAAATCGGAGTTGAGGTAGATGTGCTAATCCTAACAGAATGCAGATTAAACGCGAATAAACCACTACCAGTGCTAAATGAATATACTTTGTTAGGCAACCAAACCAAAATGATGGCGTAATAGCCTATATAAAAAACTGCCACTTACCCCAGGCAACTGAAATTAATTTAACACATGCATCTGCCTTGCAAATAAGTATCTCAAATTTCACTATTATTGGTATATATCGGTCTCCGTCGAATGTATCTACAGATAGCTTTATTAACTCACTTGATCAGTACCTTTAAAGTATTTACACACATAGAAACACTATTAATACTGGAGACATAAATATAACTTGATAGAAAAGCCGGCAGAATCAGCACAATCAAGAACTAGTAGATTAACCTATTTGCATATGATGGCTATGCTTGGTTTCCTCCTAGGACACTGTTTGCCTACTAGGGAGGAGAACTGCCTCGATCACATGCTTCTGAAGCTAGACAAATTAAAAAACTCGGCTTTCGTGGCCGTCCTAAACTCGTCTGTTACGGATCATGCAATGGTCTTGTTGAATATATCCCACACATACCAAAGCAAGACATGTGTCAAATATAAAACTATAACAAACTGGGAGAATGCCTATAAGCACCTTGTAGACACAGATATATCTTTTCTTAGCGCACATAAAGACCCAAACATTCTAGCTAACGCGATGATAGACGTGATTAAGATATCGATCCTCCAAAATACTAAGGTTGTCTCAGTATCCAGCTCCAAGCGAACCTTAAAGCCCTGGAATCCTGGATATCTATGGGCGCCCTAAGATGTAAGGTTTAGAAATAAATTACAGCTACAAAAGAGCAAAGACCCTTTTAACGTTATTTTGATCATAAATTACAGGTGTTTTCGCACATATTGTTCCAATCTTATTAAGAAACTCAAACGACAATATCATAAAAAACAATATTTCTTTAAAAAATCCTAAACTACTCTGGCGTAAAATTAATGACATTACCCATTATAAAAAACCTAAGACGTCCAGTACACACCTACTGCATATCACACCACGTCTCCTCGACTCATTGAACCGTGTAAACCAATTGTTCGTAACTATTGGAAAAACACTTGCGGAAAACATAATAACCCTAACTGGACAAGCAGCTAGACCTATCACTAACTTAAGCTCACTATCTCAAATAAATTCGATCGTGTTGCTGAAGACAGATCCGGCAGAAGTGGATAGCATACTTGGATCGCTTGATTCAGGAAGTGCTTCGGGGTGGGATCGCATACCTGTGAGTTTCGTTAAATTATCTCGAGAACTTGTTGTTACTCTTAATTAGCCAGTTGACTAATCTCTGTTTCGAAACGGGCATATTTCCTGATGCGCTAAAACGTGCTATAATTACGCCTGTGCACTAGTATGGGGACAAGAGTGATGTCAACAATTATCGACCGATATTTGTGTATCCCTTTCGAAACTAATAGAAAAATAATAAATAAAAGACTAGTAAGTTATTTAAATAAATACAACATTCTTTCCGATTCACAATACGGTTTTGGGCAGGGACGTTCAATTCAGGATGCGGTCATTGCGCAAACATCTGAAATCACTGATAAGGTTGACAAGGGTTATAAATGCGCTACGGTGTTTCTAGACCTGAAAAAGGCTTTTGACATCGTTTTTGTCCCCATCCTTGTGCAGAGACTTGAGGCTATAGGGATAAGAGGTAAGGCTCTGTCCCTCTTTGACAGTTATCTCCGAGGTGGGACACAGCAAGTTAAAATAGGTAACTCACATAGTGAGGAGGAAAACATTGTTTTCGAAGTCCCACAGGGGTCAGTTCTCGGCCCCCCATTATTTCTAGTATATATTAATGAACTCTGTAACCTACGAAACAGAGGGGAGAAAACCTTCTCTTACGCGGACGACACGGCCATTGTTTAGTTTGGGGCCACGTGGGAAGCTGTTTGCAATAACGCCGAGCAAGGATTGGCTGCTATAGATAGATGGCTCAAAGCCAATCTACTAACCCTTAGTGTTCCTAAAACGAACTAAATTTGTTTTTCTCCTAGTGGAAGGTCCAGGCCTTAATTTTAGAATTCGAATCCACACGTGTGCGGACAACAGGAAACAAAATTGTAATTGCCAAGCCATTAAACTTGTAACGTCCACAAGATACTTGGGAGTTATAGTTGACGAGTGTTTCGCATATTGAGATTGTCACGTCACGTGTGCGAAACATTATATGGGTTTTTAAAAATCTAAGATATGTGATGCCCCAGAATAAATTAAATAGCATCTATATTGCGCTCACGCAATCGGTTATTGCATACTGTTTACCAGTCAAACTAAATTCCTTGAGTTAGAAAAAGCCCAAAGGTCACTCATAAAAGTAATTTACTATAAACCATACAGATACCCCACAGTTGACCTATATAGAATCAGTGGCTTACTTACAGTAACAAAACCGTACTTTTTAATTACGACCCTGTGTTTACAAAATTCTACTCCATTGAACCAAGACAGTCAGAAAAAAAGACGAAAGGATATAGTGGCTTACTCCCCGAGGGTCCGAACCGCTTTTGCACGGCGTCAGTATACAACCCAATCAGCGTACATTTATAATATTCTAAACAAAAAAAGATGGTTTTACCATGATGTCTCACACGTATGCAAAAAGGTAATAACTAAGTGGCTTAAAACTTTAACATACAAGGAAACTGAGCAAGTTTTAGTTAGAGTTGGTTAAACAATTTTATGTCCTCCGTATTAATAATGTCAGTACTCACCGAGTGTAATCTATAAATTGCTTCGAACACATCGGCACTTCAACAAAGAAGAAATACACATGCACATTAACACACCCACACACAACAATTCAAACACTGTATAAAAACAAGACGCACACACAGTTTCACAAAGGCATACAACTACAGTTACATAAAGCGCTGCTAATTAGTTTATAAGTCATTAATTCACTGTTAATTTTTCTTCTTAAATTTATTATTTGGTCACCTTTTGTAATAATTTGTGCAATAGTCTCAATATTGTTAATAACTAAGGGTAAGAGCGAGGTATCCCCAACACAAGTATTATCAATTACTTACTGGGGATGTCTCATTTATAATCTACGTAACTACTTTTGCGACGAAAACATTTTTACTTTTTTTTTTACGCGTTTGTCATCATTTTAACTGAAGAGTACGTTCACAAATTTTCAAATCAATCGACCCCGAGAATATAGTTTCACAGAAAATTCAACACCCCATTTCACCCTCTTAGGGGTGGAATTTCAAAAAACCCTTTCTTAGTGGATACCTACTCTTCACAAAGAATAACCCCTTCAAATTTTATCTTTAAGACCACCGGTTTAGGCTGTGCGTGCGTATATATCAGTTAGTCAGTCAGGACTTTGAATTTTATATTGGGGGATAATTTTGGAAAAACTGTGATAAACGTTTCTCATCATTTTAACTGAAGAATACATACATAAATTTTCAGGTCAATCGACCCCGAAAATAATTAGTTTCTCTGGGTCGATAGACTCAAAAATTGGTGTACATAAATACCTACTCTTCAATTAAAATTATGAGACACGTGAATACACCCTCCAAACTTCATATTTCTAGGACCAGCGGTTTGGGCTGTTTGTTGATATATCAGTCAGTCAGGACTTTGAATTTTTATACATATGTATAGATAGAAAGATTCCTTTTTGCGTGTCTTCGTAATTCGTGTCCTCCTATAATATTATACCTAAATAAAAACTTTATTTCCATAGTTTTGTTTATAGGTTGACCAATTTTGATGTATTTTTTGTTGCACTTATTGCACCTGGATGGTTCCTAGCTATGCTAAGAAGCCAAGTCAAAGGCCCAGCCCATGGGCGGCATAAAAACTCTGACACCAGGTTAGGCACTAACCACACGATAAAGAAAGAAGCTATACTTGGAATCGGTAGGTAGGTGGCGCTGTTGTCGACATCCCTCGATTGGAACAGCAGCGCCTGTCGTGTCAGCTAGTAAAATTATATCAAACCGATTAGTTAGCAATTGATAGTGTTGACTGTACGTAAAGACTTTTTTTTTGTATATCGGTTTCCAAAATAAAAAGGGAGATTTGATTATTTTAGTTTCAGGCTTTTAGCTCCGCAATTATTGCAGCAACTTAATATATCAACCATATTTATTTTTATGTTTAGTTATTACAGTTTTTCCTAACTATAAAATGTATGACGTGGTTCCTTGGAACACTACTAAGTTGTTTGATATTGTGCCAAACTGAGCCTTCCCAAGGGATCGCTCTGTACAGCTGTTAGCGGGCAGCGGCAAGCGGCAGTGCGCGGTACTAGAGTGTGAAAGTGCGTGTTTACATGGTGTGCGGGAGTACTGACATGCGCCAGATGACTTGCGCGCTGCGGCTCCTTGAGCGCCGGCAGCGCCGACACCAGTACCGAGCGCGAGCGCGTCACCGAGCGCGCCAGCTTCGCGAACTTCGACAGCCCTGCGAGCACACCATGATCATAGCATCATACGCCACCGACTGGCAAAGGATCTTCAGCGCACGTGAGGTAAGCACTCAAGATCCGAACCGATTACTGTAATGGGTGTTGATGAATGGCACACGAATAAAAATCAATGGTAGATATTGTTTTGGTGAGCGTGCAATTCGTAGGAGTGGGGATACTCGCCTCCCTTTGGGTCGTCGGCGTCTATGGGCTGCTTGAGCGCCGTGATGTCGCGGAACGTGAGCAGGAACAGCACCACCAGCTCGCGCTCGTTGCGGATGGGCGCCACATGCACCAACAGCCACAGCGGAGTGCCTGCACACAAACGGGGGCGGTAAGTGCGCTGGCGACGCGCGGCTCGGCAGAGAGCGGTCGCGGTACGTACGGTTCTTCTTGTAGAGCAGGATCTCGAACTGGTCGGCGAGGTGGTGGTCGAGCGCGCGGTCCACGCGTTCCACCGCCTCCTTCTCCGTGAGCTCGCCGTACATCCACGTGCACCTACAACACGCACACGTCACCGCACGCCACGCCGCCACCACACACATGCACGCTCACAAAACTATCGTATCAACGAGCACATAAAGGGGCCGGCACAACATCACTCGTATGCTGGACAGACTTACCTAATCAGGGTATGTACCGCTGACAAATTGCTACAGCAGCGATGTTGTTTAGGTCTTTCCGCCGAGTTATCGTTACGGAATCCCACATCGTCATGTTATCATCGTCATGCCTCAAGCGTCAGTGGTTGCTGCCTAATCCAACGAGATAAGCTGGGATTTGCTCAGAAAGCTATGTCGCCAATGAAACGGTCATAACAAGACAGCTTTCAAGAAAACAGTAAGTATTTTTTTCTGGTGTTTTACTGAGTCAAAAAACACACTCTAAAGTCGCTCCCTCAGCGGGAACATTGACCTGTAATGCCACAGTTCAGATTCGAGCATATTGTAGATATTTCGGTATGAAATTAATAAAATTACTGTAGAACTCGGAAAATTGAAGCAGAATTAACTCACACATATGATACGTCAGTGAGTGAGGAGAACCGCGCATAAGAGTGCGCAGCCTGTAACGATACAATACAATTTGTAACAACCATCATTTTTCATGACAGTACCGCTTGCTTAGGAAACTGACACTACGTTAAGGTGGAAGGGCCAGGATAACCCACGAAATTTAAATTTTCTTACGTTTTTTGCAATTATCCAGTCAGTGTCAGGCTGTATGTTGAACAAAATATGATTCCCGGCCGTAATGTAGGTGTAGGTACCCGAAACTGTCAAATTTTCCCTATCAACCTTGAATCTAATACTATACTTAGCGATAAAGTTGATTTTCTATTCAAGAAATTTGACAGATTGTAGTAGCTTGATGTGCTGGCGTCTGCACATGTATTTACAGTATTATAATCATTACAATCAGCAATACAACCCAAACAACAAAATCAACATACAACCTGTCACTGACCTGCAAATTACAAAAAGGTAATAAATTTGAATTTTTGGGGCTGCGTTGTCGAGTCACTAAACTGTGAGGTAGAGGTAATCATTTTAACTTTTGAAAACACAACAATTCGACCCTTCTTTAATTTTAGGGTCTGCAAGAGAGTATAATGATGGGATATGTTTTAGATGACGGCAAAAAAAATGAACCACGAAACTGACAGCAGAACGAACCGTTTGGCATACAGGTTGTAGAGACATCATAACAGGTTAGGACATAGGGTACATGATATGCTGAAGACGGCAGTATTTTCCCGTGAGAGGATTTCCAACCTCCTCACTGGCCGTGGGCGAAAAGTATTACGGCTCCTACAGGATTTACTAATTATAAAAATGTTGCATACCTGCATGACTTCTGCATGACCTCGGCGCGGTTGTAGCCGCTCATCTTGCAGAAGGTCTCGTTGCAGTACACGATGGGGTAGTCCACGATCTGCGCGTTCGCCAGCAGGAAGCTGCTGTCTGCTGCAGAGAAGCGGCATGCGTTACAGAGCGTCTGGACCACCCATGCCTACCGCTGACCAGCGTGACTACTTTCCACTACTTTGAGTTAGAGTGCGACTCACGCTGCGAGGAGGAGCGGCGGATGATGTTCTCGAGGAAGGTGTTCTGCGGGGCCACGAGCCCCCGGCGGCCGCCCGGCATGCCGCCGCGCGCCGCGCGCCGCTAGCGCCGCCCAGCCGGCCGTCACATGCCGCGCCTGCCAACCACGACCGTGTCTTTTACTGAAACCAGCTAACTAATATATGTTACGGCTGAAAGCCGAAGTAAGGTTACACCTAGTTCTAGCCGGTTGTACCTAGGTACGGCCTAAATTGGGAGGTTTGTTGCAACCAATTTGGATGTAGCGCGTTTGGTCACAGATCTAACCTAACCCTAACCTAATCCATTTGGTCGGTGTGTCCTAGGAATAAAAATGATACACCTAAGTATAACAAACTGTTACCGGCCGCTCCTAGGTATAGCTGGTAACCTTACTTCGGCTTTTAGCTGTAACACAATGATACACTATGTGTGCGACCCAAAGCGACATATGCTCCTCGCATCTGCAACTGCTCCAGACGCTTCAGTAGAGGATACGATACGAACCGCTGCTCCACGGCGAGCGCTGGAGCGCTCGCCGTGGAGCAGCGTTGTCGTTGTGTTGCTTTGCGTTAAGTTTCCAAAATAAAAGAATATTTGCAGATGCGCTGAGTTAGAATAGTCAGTGAGCGAACATAATGTTTTGATGGCTACTTAAGCCAGCTTGAAAGTTCATGTTTCCGACGATGCACTACTTTCGCCGAAGCGTTATTCATGAGCTGGGATACGCGGCGAGGCGCCGGCGAGGTCACGGGCCAATCTAGCGGGCATCCCCGAAAATATGGACATAAATAAAACCTTAGTACCTGCAATCATGAATAAACGAAATCCGACAAAGAACGAGTCGACTCGCCCACCAAGGTTTCCGTACCGTGGTAGGAAAATTATTTTTACATTTTCAAAGTTTTTCAGGCCACAAGTAGGTTCTGAAATAGCAGCTGTGACAAACGGACGGACAGTGAAGAGAAACAAGTTCCTTTTAATATGATATGTAGAAGTGTAAGTAAAAGTGATTTCCATACCACTTTATCATAGTTTCAGATTTGGCCCCGACTGAAATTCCATTTCAAGTAGGTATTTTCAACCGTGAAACGAGTGAATAAAGGTTAAATTATGGTCAATCGGCCGGGGATTCGCCGCTAACCTACTCAAGGTTAGCGGTGAAGCGCCGGCGTTGCTGCCCACTTCATTAATTTGTACCAACCGACAAACAAATATTTTTTCTTTCTTTCTTTTCGACCGACTAGCATTCTTTCAAAAACAAATACATTTGCAAGTTTAGCAAAAAAAAAAAAAATTAGAATGAGTAATACCTTCCAATAATTATGATCGTGTCATTTTATACAGATGATTCTTTTAAGAGGGACAATACAAGGAAATTCGAGTCCATATGAAATACCGGAAAACTTTCTTAGGAAACTTTAGCCCATTATTATGAAAATTATTTTGTTTTACCTAATTATTATTTTCGGTCAAGTACCAGTTTGCTCAAAAACATGATTACAGTCGTCGCTGTATCTTGTAAGAATCTTTTCATTGTATGTGTTTCGGAGACCAGGTCTTGAGTGCCCGATCGTCCTGGGACAATCTCCCACTACGTTTAGACGTGCACTCCTTGCTTGGTAATGGCTTCGCCGGTGGCGCACGTCTCCACGCACCCCTGAATGCGTAGTTACCGGTTAGTCGTACCGGGTACGACCCACTAGGACCTCGGAGAGAGAACAGCGGTGTTGAAGGCGGAGGAATTTGAACACACTTTTTTCTTCTTTTTGTTCTTTCTTAACCAGGTTTCGGCTTCTTGTTCCTTTTCCTTGTTGCTTCTTTGGTGGCCGTGTTGCGACTGGCGATCGATCGATAGCGGAATTTGCTCGGCATTTTTTTTACATAGGTACGGGAGGAAAGGGACACCGACGCAAAAAAAAATCTGCTGTTCCATACATTTTGACCTTGCAGGTATTGCACTTTTGTAGGAAAGAGATGTTTTTTTTAATAACCGATATTGTCCCACTGCTGAGCAAATGCTCCTTCCTTCCAACGGTCACGATTCTGTGCTACTTCTTTCCAATACTGAAGGAAGACATCCAGTTCGTCCCACCATATCCTTCGCCGCGACCCCGTGTCACTGTTTCAGGGCACCAACCACCAACCTGAGCTTTACGAACCCGTAGTTCGTTCGGCATGCGACAGACGTGTCCTACCCAGTCTCATTTATATTGGGCAGCCTTTTCAGCCACGTCAACGATTTGCGTTTTAGAGCTCAGTGTAATCTGTTAATTTTACACCTAACATACTGCGCTCCACAGCACGTTGGCAAACCTGAAGTTTGGACTTTAGATTGATAGTCTCTAAAAAATAACCATACAGCGTTGTTTTTGATCAGTTCCACAAATTTTTAGGGTTCCGTACCTCAAAAGCAACTGTCTGCCAAGACCCTTTTTCTCAAGAACGCGTGGTGCTATCAAGTTGAAATCAGCATCAAATACTTAGGTATACGGTGCCTTGGAGCTGTAAAAAAATCAAGCTTCCTAATCAACGCAATAAAAAATATGGCTATTTATATCGCATATTTTGCTCATTCGCAAGTAAATCAAAACCTTCAGGGTACTAACTTCCCGTTGACCTACAATCATGAAATTTGGTAAGAAGCAAGGTCTTATTGCAGTAAAGGAAAAATATCTAAAATCGTTACTTTGTAGTTCATTTACATAAATTGACAAATTACTGCATTGGCTTGACATTGACCATTTAAAGGTAAATTTAGATAAATTCGTTACATTCAATTTAATCAATCAAACAATTATAAAATTACATTAAACTCAATGTTAACTAAATCAAAGAAGTAACGCATACAAGATTCTTAGGTGTAATAATAGATAAAGATATTAATTGGAAAGAACAAATCAATAATGTCAGCACTAAAATCAATAAATTTGTATACGCACTTAAGTCAAAAATGTAACTGAGAAAAAAAACCTGTTGCAATATACTACGTAGGGGCTTGTAATGTGGGGTAATTACACCGATTTCCGTAGAGCATTTTTCGCTCAAAAAAGTGCATGAGAGCAATTTGTCAAGAAACTTGGTTTGTTACCGTTACCGTCACTTTACATTTACGAAATATGTATGTTTGTAATGAAAAACAAACAATTATTTAAGACTCCAAATGATTTGAATCCTCGGAACAGACGAGATCCCTATAAATTAGTGTTGAATGATTTACCTAGGCTACAACATACAATAATAACTGCCTAGCAATGTGTGTGCGCATTTATAATGAAATATCGAGGCATTTTAAAATATTGTCACTAGAAACGGGATATTTACCATGTGTTTACTGTCGAGAGCCTGGAATCCAGTGGTCCAAGTGTGTAAAAAACGGAAAAGTGTCGAAAAAGTTCACGAGCGGACACAGTGAGTTTCGTGTGTCGGGAACAGAATCGAGTTGCGAGTGACAGTGGTAGCGGTACTGAGCGCAAAAAACGAACAAGAGGGTAGACCGATTTGTCTGCTCATAAACACCCACCCGCAATAACTTCAGATTATCCGTGATCATGGTGCTTGCAACAGCGCCGAAATATCGGGAACTCAAAGAAAACAGTAAACATGGTAAATATCCCGTTTCTAGTGTTAATAATTATGTAAAAAATGATTTAAAACTAAATTTTATAAAAGAGAAGAATTTATGGAAAAAAAAATTTCATGTAATATACATTCATTGTCGATGCCTCCTTACCTATTTCCCTGTTTTTTAAATTTTGCATGCTTGGTCTTTTAATAGCTAAACATGTTCGTGCCTTGTAAATTTGTGCTGAACACCTTTGTATACCATGTTTTACAATCAGTCAATCAATCAAAATCATTTATTTCAATCCATTCAGAATCATATGATGCATACATTCGTGTGTGTGTGTGTGTTTACGCAAATAAATATATTATTACTATAAAAAATATTTTTGCAATTATAAATTTACATTTGCAATGGGAAAATTTATAGTAGATTACTTATAATTTTAACTGCAAAATTAAATTGGTTGTTCAATCCGACTTACCTCTTCTTAAGAGCTTATGAACTTGAGACCAGTTTTCCGTGAAGGACAAACAAACAAGTTTTTACGGAATCCACGAGTAGACTCGCACCGATTTTTAGGGTTCCGTAGCCGAATGCAAAAAACGGAACCCGTCATATCTGTCTGTCTGTCCGTCTGTATGTCACAGCACTTTATTCCGAAACTGTTAGGACTACACAGTTGAAACGTGGTAGGTAGATGTATTCTGTGAACCGCTTTACGATTTTAATACAAAAATAAGAGATTAAGAGGTGGCTCCCCATTCATGGAACAAAAACTAAAAAAAAATTCGTCAAACCTATACGTGCGGGGTTCTATAGATAGGTCTTTAAAGATGACATTGATGTTCCTAATACAATTTTTTCTCAAAGTTAATCGTTTGAAAGATAGACACTTCCAAAGTGGTAAAAAGTGTGCCCCACCCCCTCTAATTTCTAAAGTAACAGGAGGAAAATTCTGAAAAAAATGTAGAATTGTAGAACGTAAAGAAACTTTCAACGAAAATTGGTTTGAAAAAGATTTGATGTTTAGTTTTTGAGATATGGGACTTTTTTATCAAACTGCAGCAGTAACTTTGTTTTTCATTAACATATTATGAAAAACAAATTTAGTTTTGCTGTTGAATGTAATTCAACATATTAATGAGCCTTTAAAATATTTTTATTATAATTTATATTTTTGGTGCTATGGAACTCTGTGTGCGTGTGAGTACGACTCACACTTAGCCGGTTTTTTATAGACGAGTAACACTTGACCAAAGAAATTAAAAATGCCAAAATTGACACGCTGACGGTACCATAAAATAAAATCATAACATTTCATTGACCGTCAAAGTCCTCCTTTATGTATCTAGCCTAGGAATGTCATTCACTCATACCTCATTCATTAAAACCGATTCAATTTAGTCGTTTAGCCTCTGGGTGGGAACATAGAATCAGTTACACTGTGCCTACATACACACATACCAACAAAAATATTATCCTCCTCTTGGGCTTCGCCACAGTCCGGTAATTTTTTTCTGTAAACTAGCTGCTGGGAGCGACCCGACCAAGGTGTGGCTGACACGCACCTGCCGGATGATGATGCCATGTGTTCATTCTGGCGCAGCATCTGGTCGGTGCCTGTTAGCCATACCGAGGGTGAATGGACTCGGGGGGTCGAGCGAGCGTGCGATCTAGTACCAGAAATGGGGGCAATCACTATCAGCCCCCAAGACGTAGTTCGTGCAGTCCGTCCGTTACCTAACTGGAAATCTCCAGGGCCGGATGGGCTGCACAACTTCTGGATTAAATGGTTTACAAGGTCGCACGCTCGCCTGGCGATCCTGTTCCAGTCAGCCTTAGAGTCAGGGTCGCTGCCAGAGTTCCTGACAACAGGGATAACCCACCTGCTCCATAAATCGGGTAGTACTGCGGAGCCCAAAAATTATAGACCGATTGCCTGTCTTCCGACAGTCTATAAAGTTCTTACATCCATTTTGAGAGCTAAAATTAACAAACACATTGATGACAATTCTGTAATGACCGCTTCTCAAAATGGATGTAGGAACGGGTCCCGCGGTACTAAGGAGCTACTCCTCATTGATATGGCCATTAGTCAACAGGTTCGCCGTTCCCGAAGGGATCTGTCGACATGTTGGATAGACTATAAGAAGGCCTATGACTCGGTGCCACATACATGGCTCATGAGGGTGCTAGAGTTGTATAAAGTTGATTCAACTCTGCGCATCTTCCTGATGTCATGTATGGGGCAATGGAGGACAGTCCTTCGCTATCCGGGATGTCGGCAAATCCAGAGGAATAGCGAGCCGATAAGGATAGAGCAAGGTATATTTCAGGGCGATAGTTTGAGTCCGCTTTGGTTCTGCTTAGCCTTGAATCCTCTTAGCACGCTGCTGGAGGATTCAGGTCTAGGCTATCGGTTGAGGAGAGGTGGTCAAGTTATATCTCACCTCCTTTACATGGATGACCTGAAACTCTTTGCCCCCAACGATTTGCAACTGATGGAGCTACTGAAAGTAACTGAAACTTTCAGTAGCGCCATCAGGATGGAATTTGGTGTGGACAAATGTGCGGTCATGCATGTAAAGCGAGGGGAGATTGTGGAATCTGTGGGAACCCAGCTCTCGGATTCCATAAATCTTAGATCCCTCTCAGCAACTGAAACCTATAAGTATTTGGGTATGTCGGAAGCGCTGGGCATCAATGTTGCTGACATGAAGCAATCGTTGAAGGAGCGCTTCTTTGGCCGTCTGAAAAAAGTATTTAATAGTCTTTTATCAGGCGGCAATAAGGTGCGTGCCTTCAACGGTTGGGTCATGCCGGTTCTGATGTACTCTTTCGGCATACTCAAATGGACTCAGACAGAACTAGACGTCCTGGATAGGAGGGTCCGTACATTGTTGACGACATATCGAATGCATCACCCGCGTTCTTCTGTTATGAGACTGTATATCCCGCGGAGGTGTGGGGGTCGAGGCTTTTTAAACGCTAAGACTCTTCACAATCGCGAGATATACAGTCTCAGGGAATATTTCCTTGAAACCGACGTGGGGATGCATCGAGATGTGGTCGCAGTGGACAAGGGGCTCACCCCGCTCTCCTTGGCTAAAGAGAACTGGCGCAAACCTGTAGTGCTTGACACTAACGACCGCATGGAAGTATGGCAGAGTAAGGAGCTTCACGGACGGTTTTTCCGGGCCCTGCATGGGCCCGATGTAGACCTACCAGCGTCCGTAGCCTGGCTACGTTCCGGGGACCTCTTTGGAGAAACCGAAGGTTTTGTCTGTGCAATTATGGATGAAGTTATGATGACGAATAACTACCGGAGATTTATTGTGAAGGACGGTACGGTTGACATATGTCGGGCATGCCACCGTCCAGGCGAATCAATCCGTCACATTATCTCCGGGTGTTCTCGTCTGGCTAACGGAGAGTACTTGCATAGACACAACCTTGTAGCCAGGATTATCCATCAGCAACTTGCTCTAAAATACAACCTTGTGGAATCGGAAGTACCGTACTATAAGTATGTGCCCGACCCAGTTCTCGAAAATGGCAATATCACATTGTACTGGGATCGATCCATCGTAACTGACAGGACTATTGTAGCCAATAAGCCTGATATAGTGGTGGTGGATCGATCAGAGCGGCGTGCAATGATTGTTGACATAACGGTCCCGCATGATGGGAACCTCGTGAAAGCCGAGAAAGATAAGCAAATCAAGTATCTTGACTTGGCTCACGAGGTTGTCGACATGTGGGATGTGGACTCAGCGATCATTGTGCCGATAGTTGTATCAGCCCATGGCTTAATTGCCAAGAGCCTCGACCAATACCTGAGGAGGCTCTCGTTAGGCAGCTGGATCAAGGGTTTGATTCAGAAAGCGGTACTCCTGGACACGGCTCGTATTGTCAGGAGGTTCCTCTCTCTGGAGCCCTGACCGCCGGTAGCTTGGACCCTGTTCCCGATACCGGTGGGCTACAATTTTTTATATTTTTAAATGTTTTTTATATTGTTTTTAGTTTAAGAAATATTTAAAAATATATAAGATTTGTGTAAAGATAAATAAAGGAAATAATAATAATAAAGCTTTATTTGTTCTCACAGTATAAAACCTTAAGATTAGATAGTTACAAAAATAACAGTGATCGTGGTTTTATAGTCACAGTACGGATCGCAACTGGCATCTTAGCTAGATTACAGAGTAACCTGTGTTAAAGATACCAGTCCCTTTTCCCTATAAAATTTTAAGACAATTTCACACGAGATTCAAAGTTTTTTTTATGCAATCTAGATTTTATTAACAATGCGAGA
This sequence comes from Noctua janthe, assembly GCA_910589295.1. Lineage (NCBI taxonomy): Eukaryota > Metazoa > Arthropoda > Insecta > Lepidoptera > Noctuidae > Noctua > Noctua janthe. The sequence goes on along the minus strand of OU342565.1, from coordinate 116,693 downwards.
AAACAAAAGATAAAATAAAGTAGAAATTAAAAACTAAAGGAAAATTTTCTTTGTATGCATGCGCGTGTGAGCGAGATTTTTAATAGAGATGTGTAAGTGTGGGTGTAATTGCGTTTAGATATGTGTGTGTGTGTGTGTGTCTGTGTTTCTGTGTGTATTTGTGTATGTAATTATACTACGACATTGTACTTAAGAGGTTTTCCGTCTCTTGGTAGGTCAGTCCTTGAAGCCATTTAGTTATTAGGTTTTTACAATCGCGGCTAGATAGTTGGTAAATCGGGAGTATTTTATTCAATTTGTTGTACAATGTAGGTGCAAGAAAATAATTGAACCTAATGGAATGGGTAAGGTTACTTTTCCTAGTTACACAAACTATGTCTTTACGCCTTTTGGAGATTTTTTTGTATGGGGTCGCAGAATGCTGAATTAGGACAGTTTTTGCTATGAAAAGTTGCCTCACAGTCAACACTTGACAACTTTTATAAAGTTCGGCAGTAGGAAACATATAATTTTTAAAGTTGCTCACTTTTAAGATAGCTCTTTGCGCTCTTTCTAATTTTAATAACCTTGTTTTTGGCGCACCTCCCCAGGTCGATATGCAATAACTCAGTAACGATTGGCAAAGTGCAAAATAGACCTGCCTTAACAATCGTGCATCAGCTACGAGACGTAGGGTTTTAAAAATATAAATTAGTTTCCTAACTCTATTCTGTAATAACTCAATGTGGAGTGAGAAAGAAAGACCATTGTCTAGAGTTACGCCAAGATATTTGGTATTGGTCACTTGAGCTAATTTGGGACAGTTACAGATCTGGTCGTCGGGAACAGAGCACGAATGGGCGACAAGGTACAGGAAGAGTGGAGGTTGGGTGGTTTGACGGAGTGAGAAAGTCATATAGTTGGTTTTGTCAGTATTGAGTGTTGTGAGTTTTTATCCAACCATTCCTTAATTATATTAAAACCATATTGAGCTTTCTTAAAGACTTCTGGCCATGTGTCACCAACAAATGAAAGTGCAGTGTCGTCTGCGAACGCCGTTATCTTGGTGTCATTTAACTTAATCTGGCATAGGTCGTTTAGGTATACGAGGAAAAGAGTCGGCCCGATCACACTCCCCTGCGGAACTCCATATGTTATTGGCAGCTCATCACTCAAATAATTATTAATTTTTACACATTGGGTTCGGTTATGTAGATAGTCCCTCAGAATAGATTCACCTCTCACGCCAATTTTTTCCAGCTTATGAAGTAGGAGGGGAGTAGAAACTGTGTCAAACGCCTTAGCCAGATCTAGAAAGATAGTGAGGACCTTTTTCTTTTCGTCTAGGTTTTTGACTATATGGTTAGTAAGATCCAGGACTGCATTAGAGGTGGATCTATTTCGTCTAAAGCCATACTGAGCGGTTGACAATAAGTTCTTGTCTTCCAGGAATTTTATCAGTCGTTTATTAATTATTCGCTCCAGGATCTTGGATAGTATAGGCAATACGGCAATCGGACGATAATTGGCGACACAGTCTTTACCCCCACTCTTGTAAATGGGATGGATAATTGACTTTTTAAAACATGAGGGGAAAGTACTTGTTTCGAGGCAGAGGTTAAAAACATGGGTTATGACGGGGATGAGGAGGTTTTTGTATCGCTTGAGAAGAGCTGTAGGAATGTTATCCCATCCTACAGCACAGTCAGATCTTAAAGAGAATAAAATTGATTTAACTTCGCTGCAATCGGTTGGTAAAATAACAAAAGAGTTACAGGAGGAGTTGTACCTGGATTGAGTAGTAAGTCGGAGGGGTAGTCGGTACAGCAGTGGGACAGTATACCAGCCAAAATATAACATGGATTTTTGAATTATGATAGTATTGAATTAATTGTACATGCTTTCATAATCTGCAGAGGGATTGAGTGAGTCATATAAGTTAAAAGCATCGGGACACATGGGCTAGATCGTCAGCACTAACGCCTATCTAAATTAAAAAATTAAAAAAAAGGCCTACGAAACTGTCACTTGTACAAATTTAAGAAAAAAGACTTTTGGCAACACAATTATAATTATGTGGGATAATAATGAGGGTGGCTTTTGTACAGCAGTGGGACGGTATAACAGCCAAAATATAACATGGATTTTAAATTTTGATAGTATTCAATTAATTTTACATGCTATCATAATCACTTAAGAGAATGAACATGTTTAATTGTTAATAGGTTTGCATTACCTTATTAAAAGACACAATTTTCAGTGTCGTAAGAACACTTTCCTGGCTAGATTAAGTCTAATTGATTAATATCATGATTATATACATAAATTCACGCGTTTTTCCCACAGAACGCCACCTACTATGATCCTCACATACTCCTTTTGCCTCCACGTCCATACATCTGGTCATACACATGACATGTACCTGGAAGGGACATGTACCTGGAATTTTGATTGGGGGTTTGGAGATTTTATGTTGGTTGCGAGGTTTTTGCCAATGTTCGCAAAGTAGTCGTTTACTTGATTGACAGAGTATTCAGGGGATGTAGAAGTGTAAAGTAAATCAGTAGATGAAGTTTTAGATTTAACACAGTTAGTTACGCGTTTTATTACCTGCCAGATTCGCTTATTATCCGTGCCAGCGTCTGCTAGCTCCTTTCGATCATGGTCTCTCTTAACCTTTTTTAGAATTTTGTGACAAAAATTTCGGTATCTAATATAAGTTAACTTTAAGATATCGTTGTTCGGATTTAGCATGGCTTCTTTATGCATATTATCATGATTTCTCATGCAACGAAGTAAACCAGGTGTTACCCACTGTTTTAATATTAGTTTACGATTTGGTATCTTAACGGTGGTTGAATTTTTATCTATAGCACACTTTAGGGTATTAATTAATTGGGCCGCAGCTTGATCTGCGTTTGTTATGCAATAGATCTGATCAAAATTGATATCGTTCATCTCCAGGTCAAGGGTTTTATAGTTGATTTTATTGAGAGTGGGGCGATTGGAACCTTTAGAAGATTTTCCTTTGTTTCCAAGGCACAGTAGTACACTGTTATGGTCCGTAACAGATGAATCAAGTACTAGGGTTAACGCTTCGTAGTTTGACTTAAACATCACGTGGTCTAAGCAATTAGGGCCACGCGTAGGCAACGTATGGGCAGGCAGTAACCCATGACTGGCTATTAGGTTGAGGTACTCTGAGGCATGAGTATCATTTTGGGTATGAACGGTATCAATATTGATATCACCAATTATTGTAACATTTTTGAATGAGGATAGTGTATTTAGTACTAAGTCAAGGGAAATTAAGAAGTTTGCCGTATTATTAAAGGAGGGTGATCGGTATATACAGATGATTGCTATATCGTTACCTATTTTCAATACCATACAAGTGCCTTCCATGAAATCTATCTCAGAGACTGTGTGTTCAAGATGGTCCTTGAGGTAGACAACTATGCCATCATTCTGGTTTTTAGGGTTTGTAGTATGATACATTAAGTAGCTATCTATGTTAGGTATCGTTACGTTGTTTTTAAGCCAACATTCCGTTAAAATAATCGCTTCACAATCTATGTTAATTCTATGTAAGAGTGTAATAAAACTATGGAAATTGCGATTGATGGATCTTATATTCTGAGTTAGGATTTTAAAGTGGTCATTAGGATTTTTTAAGGAGGAATTACAGTCATCTGGCCTACAGCTTTGACTTAGTGATACAGAAAATGTATCAATACTACTCGTATCATTTATATTAAAAAAGTTATCGAATTATATAGGCCGGAAATGGGGTCATTTCATTTATAAACACATCATCATTGGGTGCTAAAAAGAGAACGATCTGTATCAAAAAGGGTCCGGACCGAGCAGGAGATGGCAGGTTAGTTGATATAGGAATGGAGTTGTTTATAGGTAAGTAAGGGTAATTTGTGAGCATTGTGTACAAGGAAATGTTTGATTGTGTATATTGTTGAATGTTTTGTGAGAGGTAAGTGGGGTGTGTAGATTTATGCATATAAAGTTGTTTTCCGAATAATACAAAACTTTTAATCGCTATTAATATAAAAAAATGTGAGTATATAAGGCAAAAACACAAATTAAACGCTAATAAAATAGTAAATTGTTGAATTATAAAACAAAAAAATATTACTTCCCTTTTTTGGTTAACAATTTTAAGGGTTTTATTTTTTTGCAGGAAACCCTAATTCTTAATCTAAAATAAAAGTAACATCATAACATCAGCCATTTGCCTTATAACATCAGCCATCTGCTAGTAAAAGTCCCGTCAGCCCCTCATCCGGAAGCCAGGGCGCCCTGCGGACTCTCCGTCCGCATACCGGCCCATCGTGTTGCTCGACGAGGTGGGCAAGCTCTTTGAAAGAGTCATTGCCAACCGCCTCGCCGGGCACCTTGCGGGGATGGGGCCGGATCTTGCGGAACACCAGTTTGGATTCCGCAAGGGGCGCTCGACGGTGGACGCTATAATGCGCGTGAGAGCCCTCACGACGGGGGACGCGGTGTCCCGGGGTGGGGTCGTCTTGGCGGTGTCTCTTGACATCGCCAACGCCTTCAACTCCATGCCCTGGAGCTGCATTGGGGAGGCACTCCGGTATCACCGGGCGCCGACCTACCTTCGTCGTGTGGTCGGGGACTACCTGACGGATAGAGCCGTCATCTACCCTGGTCGAAGCGGAGAATGGAACCGGCGAGAGATGTCGTGCGGTGTTCCACAGGGATCGGTTCTGGGGCCGGCCTTGTGGAACATCGGTTACGACTGGGTGCTGCGCGCCGACCTCCCTACCGGCGTCAGCGTAGTTTGCTACGCTGACGACACGCTGGTACTGGCACAAGGGAGGTCGCACGAGGCGGCGGCCGAAAACATGACACGCGGGGTTGCGATAGTCGTGGAGAGGATTCGGCAATTGGGTCTCGAGGTGGCACTGCACAAGTCCGAGGCCATGTGTTTTCATGGGCCTCGGAATGCGCCACCGTCGGGATCCCTACTGACGGCAGGAGGAGTTTCCATCGGCGTCGGGTCGACGTTGAAGTACCTAGGACTCGTCCTCGACAGCCGGTGGAACTTCGTGGAGCATTTCCGACGTTTGGCTCCCAAACTGGAACGGACAGGGGCTGCCTTCAAGCGGCTCTTGCCCAACCTGAGGGGTCCAAACGCCTCCTGCCGGAGGCTCTACGCAGGGGTCGTGCGGTCCATGGCCCTTTACGGGGCCCCGGTGTGGGCGCGTTCTTTGAGGCGGCAAGCCGCCCACTACCTGAACGCGCCCCAAAAGGTAATAGCCATAAGGCTAATCCGGGGGTACCGCACGATCTCCGGCGAAGCGGCTTTCCTCCTTGCCGGATTGCCGCCATGGGATCTGGAGGCGATAGTCCTCGCATGCCTGCACGAATGGCGCGCGGAGGCACTACGTCGGGGGAAACTCCGCTGCCGCGGCAAATTGCCGCTCAGCGAACAGACCTCCGGCGTGATCTCATGGCGACATGGAGAGAGCGACTGTCGCAACCCCGTGCAGGACACGCCACCATAGTGGCGATAAGTCCCCTCTTTGAGGAGTGGCTAGAGAGGCACCACGGCGCCCTCACCTACCGCCTGACGCAGGTCCTCACCGGACACGGTTGTTTCGGGAGGTTCCTGCACCGAATCGGGCGGGAGGAAACGCCTGGGTGTTTCCACTGCGAGGATCGTCCGGAGGACACGGTGGAGCACACCGTGGAGTTCTGCCCCACTTGGGCGGAGCACCGCCGTGTCCTCGTAGCGGCGATTGGCGGCGGCGATCTCTCGCGTCCGGCCTTGGTTCAAGCCATGGTCCGGAGCGAGAGGGAATGGGAAGCCGTTACCTCCTTCTGCGAAGCAGTCATGCTAGTGAAGGAGGTGGCGGGACGTGAGAGGGAAAGAACCTCACGTCCCAGTCGCCGCGGGAGACGCCCTGGGCGTCGGGGGTCACGTGGTGGCTCCCGGCCACCGTAGGCGCGGGCCTGTGGACGGCGAGTTATGGGCCAGCTCGCCGTCCGGCCGTCTTATGACGACAGGCCGTGTCGACGGCGCGTTCGTGTTCCACGTGCGCCTCAAAGAGATGTCAGCAAATAAGTAGGGGTCCGCAAGGGCCGATGCCTGCCAGGGCTGCGGGACTGTTCGAAAGAGATACCGTGGCCCTGGAACACAAAGGGCAAAGAAGGAACATGGATGGGTTTTAGTCAGTACAAGTCTGACACTCCCTTCCACTCCGCCCAGAGTGGGGGGGTCATTTGATGATTTCCCATCCGAAAAAAAAAAAAAAAAAAAAAAGTCCCGTCAAAATTGGTCCGGCCTTTTGGGAGATTAGCCGGAACAAACAGACAGACCGACAGATACACAAAAATTAAAAAAATGTGTTTTTGCTATAAGTGCCGTATATATTTAAATATATTTTCATATGCATTCAGTAAAAAGCTGTTATTTTGATATTACAAACAGACACTTCAATTTTATTTATTTATATAAGTAGATAATTGTTGAATAAAAATCCCAGTGACCTCGATCCATTTTTTTTCGTTCTTGCTTATTTATTAAGCCAAATAAGTTTTGAAGTAGGTCCTACATGAACACGTTTGTTTGCGACCAACGACCAACCCGAACCGTGTACCTTTTTGTCGACGTTTTATAAGTGCCCATCTAGACCTATGTGAAATAAAATATTTTGATTTTGAGTTTGCGAGTCCGCGTGTCAGGTCAGTTTCCCTCACTAGTCAGTTTATTTAATTCGCCAGTTTTGTTGATACTCAGTTTTGTGAATTAGATAGTTGCGTCAATTTGACAGATTCCAGTAATTTGATTCGACAGTTTTATTAAATTCATCAGTCGAAGTACAGTTGGTAGGAAATTACCCACAAGTAATTCACTACAATTTTGTTCAGATATTTTATTTGACAACGTGAACGTTTACCTTTCTTTCATCATACTGAAAAAAGAAGCCGACGGAATGATCCTGTTGAACTGGGCAGCTGTAGGAGAACTCTTTCAGGTTCTCTCGTCACCTATCCCGCAAAGATTGAAGATTAATTAAGGTCTACAACCAGTACGTCCTGCTCGTTATAACTCTCATTTAAAGTCTACAAGTGAAGTTGTTGATTTTGCTTTGTCTGATCACTCATCGGTAATACTAAAAATCCAAGTCAGTAAAACTTGCAAATTGAATTACTGGCGCACTCAAGACGGGATTACTCAAGGGAAATCTAGTAAAATTTTAAAATTATTTATCATATTTATCCTTCTCAGATGTGTATCATGAGCACAATCCTAATTAAGCATATGATAATTTTATCATATGCTTAATTAGGATTGTGTGATGTATAAATTAAAGAAAAATTAAAAGGATCTCAAAAGGTATTAGGTTATGTAGTAAGAAAAAAAGAAACTTACTGTGGAAATATGGCACTTATATGTCCTGTATTGTCCAGTCATATGTCACAACTAATAATGGATAACCAATATGGGTTTATGAAAGGTAAATCAACTGCTACAAATTTGGTAACCTATGCTGAATCTATTATTGAAGCAGTCGATGCGCGTATTCATGTTGATGCAGTTTATACCGACTTCAGCAAGGCATTCGACACAGTCGACCACAGTTTACTTGTTGAAAAGCTGAAAATTTATGGTGTGTCGGATCCCTTGCTAAGTTGGTTCAAGTCATATCTGACCAAGCGGACGCTTAGAGTTGTGATGAATGGCTGTAGCTCAGACTCATACATAGCTACTTCAGGAATTCCCCAGGGATCTCATGTAGGACCACCTTTATTCATCCTTTTCATCAACGACATATACAAGTGCTTTCAGAACTCGAGTATATATCTATTCGCTGACGACCTTAAAGCCATAAAACCAATTATAAAGCCTGCTGATTCGGTACAGTTTCAGGGCGATTTAAATAGGCTGAGTAAGTGGTGTGAGCATAATAAAATGTCTTTAAATATCAAGAAATGTAAGCACATTAAATTTACTAAAAAAAAAAAATTCTTACCCACAGCATATAACTTTAATGGTCAACAGCTTGAAGAAGTGGATTCTATACGAGACCTGGGCGTTCAATTTGATAAAAAGCTTAGTTTTGTTGAGCATATTGACAAAGTTACACTAAAAGCTACAAAGATACTTGGTTTCGTCATGAGAGAGTGCAAAATCTTTAAAAACGTTAAAACCAAAAAAAATATGTACAACTCGCTAGTCAGAAGTCACCTCGAATATTGTAGTGTTGTCTGGTCTCCTAAATATAATGTGCACATCAAGCGTATCGAACGATTGCAGAAAAGGTTCTTATGGCATCTTACTTATCATTGTGGTCTGGGTAAAAGTCTGAAATCGTACCGGGAAAGATTAAAATATTTTAGGATTGTCTCGTTAGAGAAACGAAGAGATATGTTGGATTTAATTTTTCTTAAAAAAACTAGTAACAGGCTCTTTGAACTGTCCTGATTTGCTCAGTAGGGTATCCTTCCATGTGCCACGAAATCTACCTAGAAGTTCAAATAAGAAACTGTTTTGCATGCCAAAATGCAATACAAACTTAAGGCAACATTGCTCATTATATAGAATGTATGTTGTATACAAGGAACATGATGAAGACATCGACTTATGTCATACATCTGTGCCTACTCTCAAGAAACTGTTTAAATGTAATTAGAAAAATAATTAAGTTTAAGTTTAATTCTGTTTGGCTTACCTTACCTTCCTTAACTTACGTAATAGTATCGATACTGACGTTGTTTTCTTTTCTTTTCTTTTTCATTTGTATTTTTAATCAGTTCTTCTTTTTTTTTTTCATTGTTTAATTAGATATTTAGGCGCATAATATAGTGCATGTAGTGCTCTTCTTTAAGTAATGGTGCACTTAGACTTAAGTTTGCAATGTTTTACTTTATTATATGTAATAGTGTACTCATTGTTGAAGAGCCAAATAAAATAAATAAATAAATAAAATATAGGATAAATCCTTAATATGAGAATAAAACCATATTCAAGACGTATTCACAAGATTAAAAAAGATTATGAAACTGATACAAAAGGCTCAGAATAATTACATAATTAAAAACAAAATAAATGCAAAGCGTCATGGTAAATAATTAATAACACCAAATACCAGGTGTAAACAGACCCTTCACATTTCCGTCAACCAAGCATTCTGTACATCAAACCAAGTTACTTTACGCACAAATTATTGCTGGGAATTGACTTTTTTTTTGGGGTGAAAAATCACGTTTTACGGTAGGACTCGATGGAAAGCACTCATAGCATTGTGCTGATGAATGGATTGAATAATACGAGGGTCGTGGAGGTGTGTAAAAATCTTACATTAAAAACACGTTTTAAAAAAAAAAAAACTTGTGAAAAAGTTGAAACTTTGACCCCCAATATCTCCGTAACTAGAAGGTTTCCAGGTATGGTCTAGAACAAAAAAATGATCGCAGTGACGGGAAGAACAAGTGCCTTTCGGTTATGTTAAGGGTCTATTTACACCCTTTATATTAAAGAACCGATTTTTTAACAAAAATCATTAAGCAAAATATTTTGATTACAGATCCCTATGACATGGCAAAATCTTTTAATGAATTCTTTATTGATCAAGTTCAAAATACAACTGAAAAAAAATCATCCGATAGAATTATTCGTTTAGACAGCATCCCGAATTCAATATTTATGTAACCGGTAATACCAGACGACATAACTAGGATAATAAAAAGTCTTAAAAATACAAAAAGTCACGGTTACGACGGTATTACCACAGAGGTTCTTAAATTCGTTAGTGTTATTATAGCGCCACCATTATGTCACATTATGAACAGGAGTATTGTTTCGGGTATTTTTCCTAATAGTCTTAAAAGAGTTATAATAAAACCTATACACAAAAAGAATAACAAAGAGAAAATGTCCAACTATAGACCTATAGCGTTAATTCCTATATCATATAAAGTATTTGAGAAGATTATTTATGAATACTATACACATTTTTAAACAAACATAACATATGAACAAATGGGTTTTATGAAACATAGAAATATTATTATGGCAATATACAATTTCTTATGCAATATAATGCCATGTGTAGATAATAAGACACCCGTGTGTGCCATATATACTAACATGACAAAGGCTTTCGACTACGTAAACCATGATGTCCTTTCGGAAAAACTATATAATTACGGTATAAGGGGAAATGTCCTGGACCTAATAAGCTCCTATCTTACTGGACGAACTCAACATACAGAAATGTCCAGAATATGCCTTGAAACCAAATGTGAGCTTAGATATACATCACCCGGTAGAGAGGTCAAATACGGTGTACCGCAGGGGACTGTCTTGGGACCTCCTCTATTTCGACTGTATATAATTGACTTGCCACGACAGACACGACAACCCATGATATTATTTGCAGATGATAGTACAGCGACTTCTACCAAAGGATACGCGCTGATGATATAAATATTAGTAATACAAAATAAAATACAAAACAAAACAAAATACACTTTTTGACCATTAAATGGTTAAAAAGTGGATACAACTTGTGTAGCGAAATTTCTAGGCATCCTGATTGACAATAATTTGACTTGGAAACCGCATGCCGATAACGTATGTAAGAAGTTAAATAAATCAGCCTACGTACTATATAACTTATAACACAAAGTTAGCAATGACTACTTCCTGACTACTTCTTCTACTAGCTTATCATGGGTTGGTTGGGTCAGTGTTAAGATTTGGAATCATATTTTGGGGTAACTATAGTGAGAGGGAGGAGATTTTTAGGGCCCAGAAACGGTGTATCTATGTCAAACCTTAAAAGCACAGACAGCTGTGAACCTGTGTTTCGGTCTCTGAGGATACTGACGTTTCCATGTTTGTACATATTGGAGGTGGCAATTTTTGCAAAAACAAATCTACATTTATTCCCGTCACTAGCCAATATCAGAATACGCAATGGCCCCTTGAGATCCCAATACAAGAACTTGCTACATTCTGAAAATTACAAAACAGCACTGTTAAGGAAAAGTGTTATGACAATGGGACCTGTCATTGATAATAAAATGGTTTTATCATGGTTTTAAGAATTATTCTATAAACATTTTTAAATCTAAGGTAACTGCACTACTTTTAGGCAAATGTTATTACTCAGTGACAGACTTTCTAAATGATATGAATTTATCCAGATTAAGATTGTTATAAATAACTGAAAATTTGATCATGTAAGACCTACGAGACCCCATGTACATGTAGACCCCATAATGTACCTGACTATAATATTATTAATTGACTTCACTTTAATTTCTTTGTTTTTAACCGACTTCCAAAAGGAGGAGGTTATCAAGTCGACTGAATTTTTTTTGTTTTTTTCTGTGTATGTTCAGCGATATCTTCGCCAATTGTGAACCGATTTTGATGATTCTTTTTTTGTTTGGAAGAACATTATTCCGCGGTGGTCCCATTTTTTATTTGGTGAAGATCTGACGCTGGTCTTCGAAGATTAACACTGGAACTCTTCAATAATAGACAGCAAATCTGTCGCGATGGCTGCAATCCCTTGGATATTCATTGTTTACCTTGTAATGTTCTCATCAAGGTGCATGAAATGAGCCGAAACACGATATAGCTGCTGTATCGTATTCAAAACGCATGGAAAGCGATCGAACACACACTCTACAGGCTATACATATGTATAGATTTTCAAGCAGTGTCATGTAGACTAATCTAAAGTACGCTATCATAACTTCTTAACAAAGCCGGTCAGTCAATTTTAAAGTTATCTTGTGAGCACATTTTTATTCATTAGTACCATTTTGGTTCAATAGATGTCGCTGCATGTATCTTTCAAATTGATGATAAGTTCTTCTTGAACACTCAGTATATTACTGCCACATAAATACCCTTGATAATAAAACGATTTGAATAAGAATTTATACTACGATACGAATGTAACCAACTTTTGTTTCTACCGGGGCGATCTAATTAAATTTTAGAACACAAAAGCTGCTATTGTGACTTAACTATGATAGTTAGATATACACTCTCGCGGACTTTTTTGTAGGTAATAATGAGTACTGTAATCATGTAGTACATCATTTTTAAGTATCATCAATAGTTTTCTCAGCGCACGCCAAATAATGAATTTTATAGGCAAAATTTTGCTACTTTGAGTTACATTATTGCAATTTTCTTAAGGATCTCAATTTTCTTTTAAAATAAATTACAGTACCTAGTAGTAGTTTCGGAGCCTATTCGATACAAACAAACAAACAATAAAATTCTTTCCTCTTTATAATATTAGTATTGATAAGCCTATTACCATGAAATGTATCGTTAATAATGTAAAATAAATATGCAAATATTTGTATGATTGTAATATCCTATAAATACACTAAAAATGGAAAAATAAAAAATCTTTTTTGCTAAAAATAAAACCGACTTCAAAAACACAGAAAAGTGAAAAATAACTTTAGCTTCAGAAGTCGGTGACAAAAAAATTGAATTAGACAAACAAAAGTCACCGACTTCAGAAGCTAAAGTTATTTTTCACTTTTCTGTGTTTTTGAAGTCGGTTTTATTTTGTTGACATTATTTTGTTTGTATTAATATTTTAACTTATGTAATAATTTGCACGCCGTAAGGTAGACTGTAGCCGATCTCATTAATTTATGTACAACACCTAACCGGTACAGGTACCTACCTACTTTCATAGCAAATAAAATTCTGATTCTGGTTATGACGCACTGAGCCAGAACGTGGTTTACTGATACTACAGCCTAGTCGGGTTGCTCCACGAATTTAAGGTTTACTCAGCGCGCTATTGACCCAGCAATGCCGGGTGTTATTTTGAAGGATAAAATTATCCACAAAAAACCTAGAGTTAAGTTACAGTTACAGGAACTTAGGGCCCCTTGGATCGCGGGGCACTGGGCACATGCCCAGTGCAAAAGATGGCCCTTATTGCCCGTCCAGCCTAAGTAAATCCTAATTATAACAATGACTTCGGCGGACGGCCACGGGTGTCAGGCATGAGAGCCAACACGTTGAAGTTGCTAATGTACCGGTGTATCTCCTGAGTACTGAGTGTCGGAGCCTGATCACGAGTGCTGAGCATTTCAACCTCTCATTCACACACACACTTCTCTTGCATTTTGGACTCGCTACCTAGCTAGCGCCGAGCTGTGCTTTCACATACTTAGTATTATTTAATGTAAGTAATTAAGTTCATTTAAGTATCATTTAATTTCATTTAAGTTTTATTTAATTTAATTTTTTATTTACATTATATACAGACTACAAATAGAACTAAACTAATGATAATAAGACTAAAAGTAATAAAATATAAACATCTAAACAACGACGACAATAGGACACTTAGGCGTCAAAGTACTCCTCCGCATCGCTGTCATCTGGAAACGTGCCCATAAGACTGGGTAATTAAGTAGTTTTGTAGGTGTAGGTACTTACCTACTTAAATCTTAGGTAAATGCCGGGGCAACCGATTTTTTCTGGAATTTGGAAGTGTTTTTGTGAGAACTTCGGATAGAAAGTCTACATTACCTACATACCTATTAACTATTACAGGTATATTACATTAACGTGTTACCTTAGTATAATAGAAAAAAGAGGAACAAACAACATGAAGCACGTACACAACGCCGTCGGTAGATGAGATCGATATTATTGTTTACGTGTTCGAGGGACCATCCAGCGGACGCGAGCGGCCGCAGCACAGCCGAGTGTCGCCGCGGTGGAGCACTGTCCGGGGCCCCAGGGGCCCAGCGAGCGCTAATCCACTTAGGGGCCGAGAGCACCTCGCGCCCCAGGCAGCTCCAGCCCGAGCATCGCTCGATACTGTCGACGTCACACGACACTATGCACCGCACACGCGATCGAACATCCAGGTCGGCCAGCGACGGGCTCCGCTCCCCACTCGCTCTGGGCGCTCGCCAGACGGCTCGGCGCGGCCGGCGGCGCTGGCGCGGTGGCGGCACCTATCTCGCCGTGCGGCGCATCGGGCGCGGGGCCGAAGGGCTGCGAGCGAGCTCGGAACGGGTTCAGGATGATGTACAGGGGATCATGTTTTGAGCGCGGTCGCATGCGTCGCGGAGGGCGGGGGGCGCGGGCGGAGGTCGCTCGGTGCGGCGGCGGCAGCACGGCGCGGCTCACTGCCGCACGCCGGCGGCGCGGGGCGCGGCTGCGCGGCTGCTCGCGCACGCGCGGTCTGCCCGCGCGTTACGTAAGGCGGGTGCTGCGACCTCTCGCCGAGACTGCTCCCACGGCCGAGCGCGGAGGCCGCAGTCTGCACGATTCCTTACTGGCACGAAATCCCAGACTTAGCCTTTATTTAATTTAAATGCAACGTTGAACGCCTCTCAAAGCACATGACCTAATTAATCTATACCGCCTGCTCATTACAATTTTTTATCGATCTCAAAAAGCATGAGAAGGTGGTTGTATGGACTTTTTTCCTTCAGGCAAGTTTACACCGACCATCGTGTGTTAATGAGTTAGCGCACTTCGTGAAAGGTGCCACGTGCAACTCGCACGGGTGCGGATGCACGCTCGCTTGTCTTTAGAGAACTAATAGCGCGCGTGCGGCAGGTTCTGGATATTTTTACAAGACGTCCGGACACTCACTCCGATCCGCGCGTGAGTTTTCGCGTTTCAGGGTATTTATCTCTTATTAAAATCATTAGTGTGTCTGCCAGTCCGTCTGTCACAACCAATCACTCCGAATCTACTGAATCGATTATCTAAGTTGAAATTTACACATTTGATATTGACTCAAATACGTGTAATGTAAATAAATGTATTTCAAATAGGGGTACCTATTTAAGGAGGCAAATCAGAAAATTTAAAAACTCTTTTGCAAGGTTTACCGCGTCGTCATCCGGCTAGCGTTTTCCTAACGATGGGGTTGGCTTTCAGTCTAACCAAATAATTTTAGCTGCTAGCTGCAAGACAACAACACATCCGTCCACCGCACATAGGGGTATTTTGCTGATCTAGCCGGTCATAATTATTTTTTATTTGATTGTATTCTTCACAACTCCCTCCCTGGTTAACTTTAGTTTAAATCATCATTTATAAATAATAATAATAATGGCTTAAATTATTGGGAAAAAATACAATAAAACTATATTTTCGTGATTTATAACTTTGGTATTTTCTTGAACCAAAAGGATATAATTACTAAGGTAATAAAGTGCCATGGTTCTTCATCGACCTGGCCACTTTTTGTGTCTCCAGGAACCTCCTCCAAATCAGAACCCGAGTCACTTGAGTCGGATACAGCAGGAATCATCAAACCAATTGCTTTCTTGGTTGGTCTTATGCCAGAAATTAGTGGGCCAGAACTGAGTAATAACTAGTTTACAGTAGGTACATCTGATGCCGAAGAAATTTTAGCTGTTGATGACTACATATGATATGCTATTTTCAAAAATATAATTAGAAGATTTTTATCAGCTCTAGTTTCTGAGTTTCAGGTATATAGGTATAAAACAGAAAAAAACATTTAACACTAAAAAAAAAAATTAATCATTGAGTTCTAAAAAACTTTATTTTAAAGCTCTCCTCTGACGTGTAGACTGGATAATGACGTATCAGAGACCAACAATAGTCAGACATATTCGTATGCCAGAAACTAGGTGACTATGGAGTAAGTGGAGTTTTATGCTCATAATGCACCCCATATTTCTTAATTGTAGCTGAAGGTCTTCTACAAGTTCAATATAATTTTCAGATTTTTTATTTCCGAGAAAATTCAGCATCACAGAGACGAACTTTTTGGGGGTCACACAAGGCCGTAGCCAGGAATTTAGTTAGGAAGGGTTACCCCAATAAAAAAGGCAGATTTTGCTGGATGGTAAACTATTAGAAACACTTTTTGAAAAACTAAATTATATAAACCATCTCTGGATTTACCTATTATACAAAACGATCATGGGCGCCTAGTTTTATTTCCGGGTGGTTGCATCTTTAGCTTCCCGAAAAGAGCTTGTACTCCAACACGAATATGTTAGGTTTTCGTTTATAAGGCTATTCCTGATAAACGAAAACCTAACATATTCGTGTCGTCCATTGACGCAAGGACTAATTTTCTTGACTTATACAAAAGTAAAAAAAAAAATGAGTCAATTGAGAAAAGCCAGGATTCAAGAGCGAGCGCAGCGAGCTCGTATCATTTAGCACACCGTTCGAATTTGATGAATTGAACCCTCACCCACCCCTCCTGCCTCTGAGATAGTTAGATTTTCAAGTTTTAATATGAAGAGAACGTAATTAGCGAGAGAAGCGAGCCGGGCCTCTATTTATTTTATTTAAATCAATGATTTCAGAAAGATAATCACGGTCTTCCTAAGCCCAGCCCAGGGCGGGGTGATTATGATACCCGGCTATGACCCCCCCTGGTTTCGCTCTTGGTACTAAAAGAATGCAAGAGCGAGAGATTCAATATTCTAAATTGAAGTAAGCCGCCTCCGCCCCTTCTATTAGGTTCTTTTTATTAATTCATACAGAAATGAGAATAAAAGTAACTGAAAAAACGGGTATGTATGAGATGTATTAGCGAGCAAAGCGAGCTCGAAAATTTTAGCATTTTGCCTCGGAAAGGTTAGTTGCTTTTGTTGAACGATTAAGCAGGAAGTTAATAATTTATACCCGAAAAAAATTAAGGTTTGTTAATTTGACGTGTATGATTTGGGGGGAGTCATTGGCCGGGGTTCGATTGGGTAGGCCGCTGGCTTGCATCCAGCAAACTTCAAAGGGTGCGAACCCTTTGAAGTTTGCTGGATGCACGTAGTAGTAGGAGACATAGTAGTAGGAGAGCAGACTGCAAAATTTCCAACCAACCTACTTGATACCGCGATAAAATGCACAATGGTTTCTCATAAAAGTGATGCTAAGTCCGAATTTTATAGTCTGCCACGGCGGAGCTTGCCGAAAGTAAAAAAAAAGACATTTCCGGTGCGAAAAAGTGGGCGTTAGTTTACCCATCTGATACTGAAATAATAGTTATGGCATCAGTTAGAAATTTACTGGTAGATACAGAAAAGCGAAATCTGTCAATATTTTTTTTGCCGAAAGTGCTTGGCAGACGCTCTCAAAGGTAACCATCGGGATCCCTAAATATACCCATCTGAAATCAATTCCAGTCGGTAGGTATGAACCCTCATTTCAGGAATATATAAGTCTGCCAACGCTTTTTCTACCGAAACACCTTGGCAGACGATATTATGTAAGCAACATCCGTAGAACCCGTATTTTGGAATTGTACAGATTACGGATATTTTAATTACTGAAGGCTTATTGTATTGCATGTACAATCATTATGAAGGCCTGTGTTAGGTAGTAAGTGATAAAATATGTACAGGTGAGTTTTTTTCACTAGTAGTAGGTTTAGAGAATATTAGCAATTCTGGTTTAGCAGCTAGTTTGGAATATCCTCTTTAACGCGTTCCCGCAAAGTTTTGATTGTAATTATATCGACATGATACCTGGCTTAATCTTTAGGCATAGCCATAAAAAAAACGGACGGTTAACGCCACCGCCCGCCATTTGCATTGCCGCCTGACTTGATACTGGGAACTGTTTTGTTACAATGACAGAATGTTTGGTTGTTTGGAATGTCTGGGTGCTGCGTGCCGACCTCCCTAGAGGCGTCAGCGTGGTTTGCTACGCTGACGACACGCTGGTGCTGGCACGAGGGAGGTCGCACGAGGCGGCGGCCTAATACATGACACGCGGCGTTGCGATAGTCGTGGAGAAGATCCGGCAATTGGGTCTCGAGGTGGCATTGCACAAGTCCGAGGCCATGTGCTTTCATGGGCCTCGGAATGCGCCACTGTCGTGATCCCTACTGACGGTAGGAAGGGTTTCCATCGGCGTCGGGTTGACGTTGAAGTACATAGGACTGGTCCTCGACAGCCGGTGGAATTTCGTGGAGCATTTTTTGCCTTCAAGCGGCTCTTGGCCAACCTGAGGGGTCCAAAGGCCTCCTGCCGGAGACTCTACGCGGGGGTAGTGCGGTCCATGGCCCTTTACGGAGCCCCGGTGTGGGCGCGTTCTTTGAGGCGGCGAGCCGCCCACTACCTGAACGCGCCCCAAAAGGTGGTAGCCGTAAGGCTAATCCGGGGGTACCGCACGATCTCCGGCGAGGCGGCGAGCCTCCTTGCCAGATTGCCGCCATGGGATCTGGAGGCGATAGTACTCGCCCGCCTGCACGAATGGCGCGCGGAGGCACTAACTAAGTCGGGGGGAAACTCCGCTGCCGCGGCAAATCGCCGCACAGCGGACAGACCTCCGGCGCGATCTCATGGTGACATGGAGAGAGCGACTGTCGCAACCCCGCGCAGGGCATGCCACTATAGTGGCGATACGTCCCCTCTTGGAGGAGTGGCTAGAGAGGCGCCACGGCGCCCTCACCGTCCACCTGAGGCAGGTCCTCACCGGACACGGTTGTTTCGGGCCGGACACGGTGGAGCTAACCGTAGTGGTCAGCCCCGCTTGGGCGGAGCACTGCCGTGTCCTCGTAGCGGCGAATGGCGGCGGCGATCTCTCGCGTCCGGCCCTGGTTCAAGCCATGGTCCGGACCGAGAGAGAATGGGAAGCCGTCACCTCCTCCTGCGAAGCAGTCATGCTAGTGAAGGAGGTGGCGAGAGGGAAAGAGCCTCACGTCCCAGCCGCCCTGGGCGTCGGGGGTCACGTGGTGGCTCCCGGCCACCGTAGGCGCGGGCCTGTGGACGGCGAGTAGTGGGCTAGCTCGCCATCCGGCCGTCTTAAGACGACAGGCCGTATCGACAGTGCGTTCGTGTTCCACGCGCGCTTCAAAGAGATGTCAGCAACAATGTAGGGGTCCCCAAGGGCCGACGCCTGCCAGGGCTGCGGGACTGCTCGAAAGAGTTACCGCGGCCCTGGAACACAAAGGGCAAAGAAGGAACATGGATGGGTTTTAGTCAGTATAAGTCTGACACTCCCTTCCGCTCCGCCCAGAGAAGGGGGTCATTTGATGACTTCCCATCCGAAAAACATAAAATAAAAAAGTGTCATGTCGATATTATTACTATCAAAACTTTGCGGGAACGCGATAAAAAGGATATACCAAACTAGTTGTTAAACCAGAATTGCTAATATTAAAAACAGCTAGTGAAAAACGACCCCCGCGTAGAGCCTACGGCAGGAGGCCTTTGGACCCCTCAGGTTGGTCAAGAGCCGCTTGAAGGCAGAAAACACTCCATGAAGTTCCACCGGCTGTCGAGGACCAGTCCTATGTACTTTAACGTCGACACGACGCCGATGGAAACCCCTCCTACTGTCAGTAGGGATCCCGACGGTGGCGCATTCCGAGGCCCATGAAACCACATGGCCTCGGACTTGTGTAATGCCACCTCGAGATCCAATTGGCGGATCTTCTCCACGACTATCGCAACCCCACGTGTCATGTATTCGGCCGCCGCCTCGTGCGACCTCCCTTGTGCCAGCACTAGCGTGTCGTCAGCGTAGCAAACCACGCGGACGGCACTAGGGAGATCGGCACGCAGCACCCAGACATTCCAAACAACCAAACATTCTGTCATTGTAACAAGATAGTTCCCAGTACCAAGTCAAGCGGCAATGCAAATGGCGGGCGGTGGCGTTAACCGTCTGTTTTTTCTTATGGCTATGCCTAAAGATTAAGCCAGGTATGCTGTCTATATAATTACAATCAAAACTTTGCGGGAACGCGTTAAAGAGGATATACCAAACTAGTTGCTAAACCAGAATTGCTAATATTATCCAAACCTACTACTAGTAAAAAAAATACCCCTGGACATATTTTTATCACTTACTACCAAACACAGACGTTCATAATGATTATACATGCACACTTTTATGAGAAACCATTGCGCATTTTATCGCGGTATCAAGTAGGTTGGAAATTTTGCAGTCGGCTCTCCTACTATAGGGTACATTTTGCCGGGGTGCGATCTTTATTAGGGCATTTTGAAGTTTTGTATGATTGTGCGCATTTCACGCATCAGAAAGGCCTCATGCAGTAGTTTTTGGAGTGTCCATACTGCTGGCATCTTTGACATTGGATTGTTGAGGTTCGTTTTCGTGGGTCTTCTATAGTTACCGACTGATGGTGTATGAATTTAATACTTTTTATATGTTGTTGGTGGGGCTGGGTTGGAGGTTGGCGAAGAATGTAGATGTTGGTTTCTTTTCTGGGCCTGGGTCGCTGATTCTTCCTATTAAATGTATATCCAATTAGTCCTTTTTTTCTAACAATATCTATCCTAGTTTTGTAGTCTATATTGGCGCAGTTATTAATCCTTAGTGGATTCTGGTTAACGATTTTGTATGTGAAGGCTGCTTTGTTTACGACACTCTCTAGCAGCTGTTAGTTTGGTAAGGTCTTCAATGCCATACAGAATTATGGGTAGTGGCTTTACAACTTTTTTAGCTGTCTCAGTATGTGCTAATGTTGTGTCTTCTTCCTGGTCTACTGGGCGTCCACTGAATGTGTTGGTGACAATTATTATCTCTGGAGATGAAGATACTTTCTTTCTTTTGGCATTTCTTGAGTCTGGTGCTCTCTGCCAGGTGGGAGGATTAGCTTCTTTGTTTTCCTTACTATTCCTCATCTCATTGTGCCTCGGAAAGCACGTTAAGCCGTTGGTCCCGGGTGTCATTTGTAGATCCTTGACAGTCGTTAGGTAGTCAGTGGCCCAAATAGTCTAAAAACCAGTCTTACCAAGGGGTATCGTATTACAAAGTACTAACTGGGTTGTGGAGGTCAGATAGGCAGTCGCTCCATGTAAAATACTGGTATTCAGCTGCATCCGGTTAGACTCGAAGCTGACCCCAACATAGTTGGGAAAAGGCTAGGCAGATGATGATGATGATGATGATTGTGCTTTGAGTTTTCAATGTTTATTTATTTATTTTAGTACATGGAGGACTTACAGCTAATAAAAACACAAACAAGGAAACCATAGTCACCAGAAAGCTAATTACAAATCCTCACGTATAGACTTTGAATAAAAAGGGCAATTCAGGGATATTTTTTTTTTTACGTAAGGCACCTTCCTATTCTACTTACGGACCGCGCACGTTGTCTCAAAGAAAATAATAATGTAAGTTTGTAGCAGTATTACGAATACCTACATAGGGGCTCATGATTCTACTTGTACGCAAAAAGTTACTTATTTTGTGAAGGCAGGAAATGATACAACTTAATAAACCTCGAGCCTCCAGGGGACAGTGCCCCCCCTGACCCCCCATGGGTACCTAAACGGGAAACTTAATGGAATTGTAAAATGAAGTCGCATGTAATGTATTATGAATTTAATCAAAGTATCGTTATTATACAAGCTATCGGTGTTTGTGCGGCGGCGCTAGTGCGGACGGTCGGCGCGCTGCAGCAGGCGCAGGCCGCGCCGCAGCAGCACGGGCCGCGCAGGCCGCACCGCGCCGGGCCGCACCGCGCCGGGCCGCAAGGCGCCGGGCCGCGCGGGCCCCGGCCGGCCCCGCGCGCCCGCGTGCGGCCCGCGCGACGCCACGATGACGCGCGTGTAGCCGCGCGAGCCCGACGTCACCGTCACGGGGCTGGCGGCCGGCTCGTCCAGCGTGGGCTCGTCGTCCGCGAACACGATAGGCAGGCGCATGATGTCGGCGGCCTGCAGCGCGGGCGGCGCGGGCGAGGCCGCACGACGCCGCGGCGGCAGCAGCGCCAGCGGCGTGGCGCCCGAGCCGCGCGACACGACGCGCCCGGAGCTCAGCGACACCGAGTTCGACGCCTCCAGAGTCGATGCGGCCCCGCGCCGTGTCGTCGTCTCCCCGACCGATTCCATCGCCCTATCAGATCTGGGAATGCGTCATGGACGTGACGACAAGTTCTCTAATATGACAAGAACCAGTTATAATAAATGTACGGCTGTCTCACCCGACGGACACGAGAGGCGCGGGCTGCGTGGGTTGCGCGTGCGGCAGGTGCGCGTAGTCCTCTTCGTCGGGCGCGCGCTCGCGACGCCGGCGCGGCCGCTCGCGCGCGGGGGACTCCCCGCCCGCGTGCGTCGCTGTCTCGATGACCCAGCGCGCGCACTCCTCCTGGTTCAACACGACGCATGAGAGCGATGAAGTGACGTCATCGTCCGCCCTGGAGGTTTGTCGCTTCCGACTGCTTCCCCGCCGACCGACTGGATGGCACAACTAGTTGTGCAGTCGGGAATGCTATTGTAAGATCCATCCCCACGGCACAACCAGTTGTGTAGTTTTATAAAAATAATGTTTTATTGAGTCCCTTCCGACCAACTACTCGATTTAGTCCAGTCATTAAGCCAAAAAAAGGCGTCAGCCTCGGAATGAGAGATACCTGAGAGACCTGTAAACTCGTTTACACCTTCATTTTGGTGTTCTAAAAGTTGTCTCAAAATTCTCATAAAATCTCGTGTCTGCGTCGTAAGTTATTCAAAGTCAAACGGCACAAAAATCTGTATTTCGCGATTATCTTGGTTTCTATAGCTCCAATGATATTAACTTGCGTGATAAAAATCGTAGAGTATTAAATTTGTAACTATTTGTTAGTGCATTGAAAAAATTTTCATACGTCCAACCGTTTTTGAGATAGAGGGCAGAGAGCCCGCAACGCTCAGCCATAGTCACTGTAATGTAAGGTCAACCGTGAATCTCAGTGAATAATACCTTGTATAAAATTATTAAATCATTGAAATATCATTAACAATAAATATTTTGGCTACAATTTTTTATATTTTTAAATGTTTTTTGATATTTTTTTTAGTTTAAGAAATATTTAAAATTTGTATAAAAATAAATAAAGGAAATATTTTGTATTATTTATTAGTTAATTCATTATATTTAATAACATTTCTCTAATATATTCATTTAATAATACTGATGCTTATGCTAAAGGAAATATTTTGTATTATTTATTAGTTAATTCATTATATTTAATAACATTTCTCTAATATATTCATTTAATAATACTTAGGTACCTACTTTGAGTAATTAAAAAGTCATTAGGTGAAATACTTATTGTATATCCTAATTTTATATTAATTTATTTAAAGTAGATTTTAACGAATCGAGTAAATACAAAAGTGAAAAAAAGTGGTTCAAAAATTCTGACAACCAGTCTTACCAAGGGTTATCGTATTACCTAGTATTAACTGGGTTGTGGAGGTCAGATAGGCAGTCGCTCCATGTAAAACACGGGTATTCAGCCGCATCCGGTTAGACTGGAAGCCGACCCTAACATAGTTGGGAAAAGACTAGGCAAACGATGATGATGATGAGCAAATACGTTATAATTTTATCTTTATTCAGTAGCTATATATTTCTTAATAAGTTCTTTATGAGTCTTTAATCACACAAAGTATGTAAATATTATTAAATTAATAAGTTAGATATATACAAAATGTTATTAAATATAATGTATTAACTAATAAATAATACAAAATAATTATTATTAATGATATTTCAATGATTTAATAACTTTACAAGGTATTATTCACGGAGATTCACGGTTGCCCTTGCATTACAGTGACTATGGTACTGTGGGCTGAGCGTTGCGGGCTCTCTGCCCTCTATCTCAAAAACGGTTGGACGTATTCAAAAAATTTAACAATATACAGTTTGTTGCAAATTTAATTGTAGAATTTTTATCATACAAGTTAACATCATTGGAGCTATAAAACCGAGATAATTGCGAAAAACAGTTTTTTGTGACGTTTGACCTTGAATAACTTACGACGCAGACACAAGATTTTATGAGACTTTTGAGACAACTTTTAGAACACCAAAATGAAGGTGTATACAAGTTTACAGCTTATTATCTCTCATTCCGAGGTTGACCCCTTGTTTTGGTTTATTTAACTGGACTAATTGGGGGTATTCCATCCAACGCACACAAAACGTGTGATCGCAGTTAGAGAGGTACACATTGGCTATTGAAAAGTAAGAATAGTTTTAAAAAAAAATGGAGGTCCACTTCAAACTTTACAGAATCTGCTTAAAAGTGAGGCGATGTTTCGGCCCCCCTCCCCCCTTAGTGGGATGTCATGAGATTTGGTTTAACCCCCTCATCTCCCTCCTAATCTCACGTGAGATTTATCAAAATGCGTAGTTTAGTATAAATACGGTAATCTGTGCTTGATTGAATAAAACAATTAATTTGTAGAGAAACATGTTTACTTAATTAAACCCAGTGATATTTGCCGAGAACCCAGCGAGATTTTTCTCTCCCTCGTAAGATTGGGTGACATTTGGCGCGACCCCCCCCCCCCTCCCCCCCTTAAACGCCTCACGTAATTAATGGACGCCCCCCTTAGGTGACTCCGCTCTTCACTTAACATTAAACAATATATAATTATGCAATTGAAAAAATATTATAAATAATAGTGTTATTGGGTTATACCATCAGGAATTTCTCAGTAGCAGCCACGGAATTTGGATTTGTGCCCGGTTGATGGCAATAGGCTCACCTCCTATTACATGGGACTTCAATATAACTGGCGGAATATGTGTATACGATTAGGTACACGTCTGCCCAACCCTTCGGAGCTGTAAGGCGTAATGTTATGCTAAGTGTGAGAACTGACTGCCAGATCAAAAGGTGATAATGTACTGATTACTAAAAAAGGCATCCTTTTGGGTGCTGTAATTGTGGGCGGCAGAGATCCTAAACAAAATGAAATGGCGTTGAGGCGACGATATGGCTCTAACAATCGGTGTATTTTGGCGCAATACAACTTTGTTTCAAAGTTAACCTTGTTGGGCGCTTTTTATTCTAATACTGTTCTGTATACAACATTAAATGACTTTTTGTGAGAGCCCTTAGACCTCCTTAATTCGGCCCTGTCGCAAAATCCGTTCTTAGCGAACGTCTGCTAACTATAAACTACCTCACTGCCAAATATCAAGTTTGTAGCAAAAAAGTTAAGGACTTTCATCCAAACTTGCGAGAGCCTTTTGGCCTCCTTAATCAGGTCTTGTCGAAAATCCGTTCTAAGCGAACGTCTACTAACTATAAGCTACCTCCCTGCCAAATTTCATCTTTATACGTTAAGCGGTTTTCGATATTTCGTAATGAGTGAGTGTGTGACCTTTCGCTTTTATATATTTAGATTTCTCATATTTTAACCTCTTTCAGTGCCAACTTTTTAGTGCAAAGAGTAAAGACAAAAGGAAAAATAAAACAAATTAATTTTCAGCC
Organism: Noctua janthe; assembly: GCA_910589295.1. NCBI lineage: Eukaryota > Metazoa > Arthropoda > Insecta > Lepidoptera > Noctuidae > Noctua > Noctua janthe. Next base: position 91,488 of record OU342565.1, on the reverse strand, counting down.
ATTCCGACTACACTACGACTACTAAAACTTATTTATGTAAATTATTAAATTTATCATAGAAATCGCGTATGAGGTTACCAACTAAATTTAAAAAATGAATATCTTTTGCGTCTGTTGGTCAATTTTGATGCAATAAACGCTAAATAATACCTACAACAATGATTCTTATTTTGTAATACTTCGATTTTGAGGGAACACTCAAATACTCCGAAATATTTTATTCCGAATTTCGATGTTCCGATTTTCAAAAGTCCGAATTTCATTATACCTAAGAATTATAATGTCTATTATTAAAAATCACGAAATGTATTTTACCGAAAGTCGTAAATCCGATTTTGTTTTCCGATTTTCATATGTCCGAAGAATCAAATGGTCCGAAAAACGACATTCCGATTTTCAATACTTCGAATAAACTGCTAAAATTAGGGTGTCTGATTGTGCAATTGGTACTTCCTTTCTTCTCCTAAAATTGTTAGTCCTAAAACATTTGCTAAAAATGAGGTTTTAGTCACAAAAACGAATCGCTGTAAATCCGACTCCACGCAGTCGTGTCTGCCTTACCCCTAGAGTGTAATTTAAGCCCGCGTAGGCGCGGAGGGGCGACGCGGTCCCACCCGAAGCTGCGGTGGTGAGCGTAAAATACATCTGCGACGATTAGCTCGCGTGGGACCGCCGGAGCCCCGCAGCGCCGGAGCCGTGACAGAAACCACGCCTGCTGCATGTTGCATGCATGCTCACTTGCATGCTGCATGCTGGCTTGTATGTTTGCGTGTTGCATGCTTGCTGCATGCATGGTATATGCTTGTTTACATGTATGCATGCATGGTGTATGCATGTTTGAATGCAACTGACGTCGAACGTATTTATCCTGCTACTTCAAACAAAACTATACAATAAGAGTTAACTATCTCAAAAGAAGTCTGTAGAAGAAAAAACATTTCCGCTGCCATATAACTCGTATCTACTTAACGCCTGAGAGAAGTTCATAGCAAAAAAAGAAAAAGTCTTTTATGTGTCTTGATATTCAGTTTTACAAGGCGTTTTTATTTCGGAATTCTAATTAATCGGTATTTTAATAATCGGACTACGTATTTTTGATATTTTGTATTATCATTAAGTCGGACTTTTTTTTATTCGATCTATTGAAACTCGGTATTTTGAGAATAGTAATTATGAACGTTAGGAATATTGAAATTGAGGAATTTTAAAAATAGGATAAATGATAAATCGGATTTGTTATCTTCGGAATTTTGAACCATTCTGAATTATGAAAATCGGTATTTAAAATTCGGATTTGTGACTATCGGAATAAAGTTTTTCCTATTTATGTAGTGTATCCCGATTTTGAATACAATGAGGGGTTTTTACGTGATGCGCGCACATACGAACAGACAAACCGACAAGACTCCATTACTTTTCGCCGCTACAATGTGACAATGTTGCGACGCCGCACTACCCGTGTCCGTCAATGCGGCAAAATTTTTGCGCATCGTGTGAGCCGGCTAAGTTCGTAACGGGCGAGCCGAGTCCGCCGTCCGGCCCGTCATTAGTCAGTATTGCTCACCGCCACCGCGGCGTCCAGCGCGGCCTGCGGCAGTCGGCGCCGGCGTCGGAGCGAGCCCGCCAGCCGCAGCGCGTCGTCCGCGCCCCGCAGCTCCAGCACCCGCCGCGCGACCCCCTCCCGCACCCGCGCCACCTCCCGCGCCGCGCCTCGCCAGCTGCTCGCCGCGGCCGACCCCGCCACCACCAGCAGCGGTGCGCGCAGCTCCCACAGCGCGTCGTCCGGCGCGTCGCGCGCTCCCGCCGCCGTCAGCAGCGGCGGCGCCAGCAGCAGCAGGCCGCGCACGCGCGCGCCACCCGCGCTCGCCAGAGCCGTCACCAGCGCCGCGCCCGCGCCTATGCCGCCCAGCACCACCGGCCGCTCGCCGGCCTCCGCCAGTGTGTCTGCCAGCGCCGCGCGCACGCTGCCCGCCACGGCCGCGCACCACGCGTCCGGCGCCAGGCGCCCCGGCCCCGCCTCGCCCGCCAGCACGCGCGTGTGCACAAGCGCGCCCAGGCGCCGCACCCAGCGCTCGTCCAGGCGCGCGCGCCCGCAGCCCAGCCACACCAGCCACGGGCTCGAGTCGCCGCCCAGCGCCGGCCCCACGGCCGCCAGCGGGTCGCGGCAAGGAGCGGGCGCGCCGGCCCCCAGCGCGCGCTCGGCAAGGCGCGGCGCGGCGCGGCGCAGCTCGCCCGCCAGCTCGTCGTACAGGCGCCGCTCGGCGCGCGGCATGTGGGCGTGCAGCGTGGCGTGCAGCCATGGGCCGGGGCGCTGCGCGTGCGCCACCGGGTGCGCCGCCGCCGCCGCTAGCGCCAGGCGCAGGCGCCGCGCCGCGGTGCGCGCCGCCGTGTCCGCGCGGCCGCCCGCCAGGCGCTCGAGGCGCATGCGGCGCAGCGCGTCGAGCGCGCACTCGGCGAGGCGAGTGTGCGCAGCACTGGGCGCGAGCGCAGTAACGCACGCCTCCCAGTCGTCGTCGTGCTCAGTGTCGGAGTCGTCCCGCTCGGGCTCCGGCTCGGCCGGTAGCTCGGGCAGCTCGGGCGGCGGCGGCTCCACGCGCTCCACGTCGACGTCGCCGCGCTCGTCGGGCAGGCGCGGCGCCAGCAAAACGCGCACGTGCGCGGCGGGCGCGTGGGCGGCGCCTCGCGCGCGCGCGTACGAGTGCTCCACCCACACACCGGAGCGCGGCTCCTGCGGACGGTACGTGAGTGGTGAGGGCCGGCGCGCTCGGGCGCGGGGCTGCTGTGGATGCGGTACTCACATGTCCACCGGCGAGCGCGTGCACGTATGCGACGAGGCGCTCGTGCAGCACCGTCGCCTCGGCGCTAGCGTCGTCCGTCGCGCCGCCCGCCTGCAGCGACAACAACTCATGCCATAACGAGCCTTTCGTAAATGACTGACAAACAGCGCTTCGTAGTATCATAGTGGCACATTTTTTTAGACCTCTCCTCTTAAGACCTCTAAGGGGTAATGGTACCTTAGATATAGTCCCAAACATGTGGTTAAGATCTCGAGAATCATCAAGAATGAGACACACCAATGTTTTTTGTTATCAGTGATCGGCACTCACCGCGATTCAGCGAGCTACACAAATTGTACAACGTCATCCAATCGCCAATTGTATTGAATATAGCGTGGAAACTCGCGATCGAACATCGCGCTCACCATGGACAGAATGTCCAGAACTTATGTTTAAAGATGACAAGAAAACTAAATGACCGCCCACCATGAAACAAAACACAAGATTCGGTGGGAAGTGAAAACACTAGTGGACTGTATGTTAATGAAAAAAATAACAAACCAATCCTTAAATTAACCTCACACCACCCCACAACACCCTCACAACACCCAATCATTAATTTAACCAATCATTAATAAAACCTTAACATACTATTTATGAAGTAACAGGAAGCACGATCAATTTTGACACAGGTTTTATGATCGTAGAACCTTTACAACGATGAAATCACTCTGTGATTTTGTCCGAGCCAGTATGCTTTTCAGTAATGAGTCCGTAGAGTCATCTTGCAGGTGACAGATTGTCTTCCATAACCCACACTACGTCACCCAAGTTTGGTTCTACGGTTTGATGCGCCCATTTGTTCCTTTGATGGAATTGGACTAGAAACTCACGCGACCACCAAGTGTAAGAATAATTATGTATGCTCCTTTTTTTTTTTTTTTTTTTTTCCGGATGTTTAGTAAGTAAGTACGCTACTTTATAACCGTATGTATGATGAGTTTGCACTATACCTTATATGCATTATTTTATATTATTACGAGTGCATTCATTAAATAGTACGTAACCGATGCGGTCGTTTCCTTGAATAACACCCATTAGGAACCCCAACATTACATGGCGACCCTGCCACGAGGCTCTGCCAAGGGGATTGTTAGTTTTAGTATAGTTAACATAACTACTTAAATAGTATATAATGTGTCGGTCAACGGTGGAAAAAGAAGAGGTTTTCCTCAGCCAAAACGCGGCTGGAGGCAACAACGACGCCACGTTGAAAGAAATCGGTGGCCACATGGAGCGGCTTAGCATCGTGACCTATATTGTTCTGGCTATTATTGGACTCGTAGCAGTTTATGTGGGCCTGCGGATGTACAGGACCTGCCACCGCACATGGATCCAGCAGGAAATTGGGATGAGTACCATGCAGAGAATCAGATCATCCATCAGAGGGCGCACAGAAAGTAACGAGAACCAGTAATTAGAAGTGAATTAATAGTGAAAGTGAAAATAAAAGTGTTGTGGTTTGTTCATCTTTTCGTAAAAGTATAATAAATATCAGCTCACTCTGAGCTACTCGTAGTTACGCGGTATCATATTTCATTACGCTATAAGTCTAAAGGTTCTAAAACCGTGCGCGGACATTCAGCAATAAGACACCGAACGGAAACAAAATGCAACGTCGGACTTTTTTCTTCGCATTTATGTAGAATGAGCAACATTTGTGTAATTCTATTATTAGATTAAGAATATTATGGTTGATATTTTGGAGAAAAATTATGTCTTTTTAGTAGAAATACGTAATTATTTAGTAAAAAAGGGACAAACTAGATATAAGGGTAATGTAATTTCTACTAAGTTAGATCAAGCAAAAAGCGCATACGAAAACTGTTGTAAAATATATTTACTTATTGAGAAAAGTAAAGATATTAATTTGGAATCAGCAATAGATCTTTATCAAAAAATAAAACAAAAGTACGAGGAAATAGAGAAATTGTGTACTTTTCCCGTAACAGTAGATTTAGACTTAGGCAAAATGGATTTCGACATAAATGTGGCGTGTAGTTTGATTCCAGTAATGGACGGTGTAGAGGCCACCACTAAGCGCTTAATAGACTCAGTGGAGATGTATGCTGACATGCTGGACGGTCCAGGTAAAGTATTATTAATTACTTTCGTTTTGAAAAGTCGGTTGAATGAAAATGCAAAATTACGAATTGCAAGCTCATACAAAACTATCAAAGAATTAATTGATGATATGAGGAAATTTCTTTTACCTAAAAAATCATTTATGGCCATACAGACGAAGCTTCAAAATATTCAACAAGGCTCGAGATCCATTGAGGATTATGGTACGGAGGTAGAAAAGTTATTTACAGAGCTGACAATTACCCAGGCAGATGGAAAAGAGGAAATATTTTCGATTTTAAAACCAATCAATGAAAGTTTTGCCATAAAACGTTTTTCAGATGGTCTGCGTAGCGCGAAAATGAGCACCATCATCTCGGCACGCGGCTTCAGCAGCTTGAAAGATGCCATACAAGCAGCGAAAGACGAGGAGTGCACGTCTTTTCAACCTCCAGGTAACATTTTGTATGCATCTAAAAATGGACGCCACTCGTCACACGATATTAGACGTTCTCAAGGTCAAAGAGGTATTTACCGTAGTCAATATGGTAACAATTACCATCGTAGGCATCAATTTAATAACCACTACAATCAAGGACATGGTTCTAGAGGAAATTCTAGAGCAAATTATCGGCCTTCATACAATAATCAACGAGGAAATAGAGGTTCTAGATATGTTAGGAACCGTGGACGAGGTCAAAACACATTTCCAGTAGAGAAAGTAGCTGACACTCGTCAATGCGATAAAGATGACAATGCAGGTACATCGAATCAGTTTTTTCGATCCTAAGCATTTTATATTATCATTACAAGGTGATGCGAAATATGTTACTTTAAATATTAAAAATATTAAATACTATTGGCTTGTTGATACGGGTGCAACATTGTCAATTATTAAAAAAGAAGTATTACCAAAAAATATCATTGTTAATAGAAATAATACTATAATAAATGGAATAGATGGTCAGCGACGCTCTCAAGGTTCTGTAAATTTAATATTAAAATACGACAATGCCACGTTTCAGCATAATTTTCTTGTTTTTGATTCGCTACCACTAAAAGCGGACGGAATAATAGGTTTAGACTTTTCAGAAAGATTTAGTGCGAATATTGATTTAGGTTCAAATAATATAACACTTTTTAAGGGTAATAAACAACATTATCTACATTTTGTTGATGAACATGATAGGATGAAAAATTCTATGATTATTCCGGCACGCTCGGAATCAATTCATTTTATTATTGTGAATGAGAATGTAAATGGAGTAGTAGTAGTATGTAGTAAAGAGTTAACAATGGATGTCTTTATAGCAAACGCTATAACAACAGTTAGTAATAATAGAATTCCAGTAAAAATTCTTAATGTTAGTGACAAGGAAGTAAGATTGCCATCTTTCACACCAGATTTGAAAAGTTTGGACGATTATAATATTTGTCAATTTAATAAGACCAATATTGACGTTACTAGGGTTAACACTTTACTATCAGAATTAAATTTCAATTATTTAGACAGAGAAGAGAAACAATCAATTGAAGCAATTTGTGCAAAATATTCTGACGTTTTACATTTAGAGGGAGATAAGTTAACCACAACTAATATTTATGAGCAATCTATAGTTTTAAAACCAAATTCTACTCCAGTTTACGTCAAGCCTTATAGGTTACCCCAGGCATTAAAACCAGAAATAACAAAGCAAGTTGATAATATGTTAAAAAATGATATAATCGAAGAGTCAAATAGTGAATGGTCCAGTCCAATTTTATTAGTTCCTAAGAAAAGTAGTAACAGTAATGAGAAAAAATGGCGTTTAGTTGTAGATTACAGAAAATTGAACGAGGTTATTTGTGACGACAAATTTCCTCTACCAAATATTAATGAAATTTTAGATACGCTTAACCATTTATTTTACTCATCTGGACCTTCACCAAGGTTACTATCAGGTAAGTTTAGAGCCTAGTAGTCGTAAATTAACAGCTTTCACTACAAATACTGGTCAATATTGCATGAAACGTTTACTAATGGGCTTAAAGATCAGTCCTAACGCCTTTAGTCGTATGATGTCTGTAGCGATGTCTGGTTTAACTTACGATAAATGTCTAGTATATCAGGACGATCTCATTGTATTTGGAAGGAATCTATATACCCATAACAAAAATTTAATAACAGTCATGGAGAGATTGAGAAAAGTAAATTTAAAACTAAATCCACAGAAATGTGAATTTTTAAAGAAAGAAATTCTTTATTTAGGACATTTGGTCACAGAAAAAGGTGTTTTACCAGATCCAGAAAAAACAAAAGTATTACGAAATTATCCTACACCCAAAAATGCAGATGAAGTAAAACGGTTTGTAGCATTTTGCAACTATTATCGTAAATTTATAAGAAATTTTTCGGATATAGCAATACCTTTGAATAGGTTAAGTAGGAAAAATGAACCATTTATTTGGTCCGATGAATGTCAACACTCTTTTGAATTTTTAAGAAATGCTTTAATATCGTCACCGATTTTACAGTATCCCGATTTTTCCGAAAATCATGAATTTATTTTACAAACAGATGCTTCGGGTACTGCTATTGGTTCTGTATTATGTAATAAAGATCTTAGACCAGTTGCATATGCCAGCAGACCCTTGAATAAAGGAGTGAGAAACTATCCAACTATTCAAAAAGAACTTTTGGCAATAGTGTGGTCAGTTAAGTATTTCAGACCATACTTGTATGGAAACAAATTCACCATAATGACAGATCACAAACCATTAATATATATTTTTAGTATGAAAGATCCATCAAGTAGATTACTTATATTCCGATTAACTTTAGAAGAATATAAATTTAAAATAGTCTATGTGAAAGGAAGAGACAATGTTGTGGCAGATGCTTTATCGAGAGTTTGTATAACGTCTGATGAACTTAAAGGTATGAATGAACAAGTAATGGCTGTAATGACCAGAGCGCAAAAGAAAAAGCTGAATGAGTTAAGTAAGAGTAAGAATGACGATGAAAAGAAGGATCTCAATAAATCTACTAACAATTGGACTGATCAACCAAGAGTAGTGGATATATTAAGAAAACTTCTGACGTAAATGGGCCAAAGTGAGCCGGGCGCCTCCGTGAAGTGTCTCTTGATGAGCCTCTTGGATAATTAGCTCCGTTAATCTTCCAGTAGCGGGAAGTATAATAGGGTGTTTAGCATCAGGAGATAGAGTTGAGTGGACCAGTCGCCCCTTCACATGCAGCAATCCACTGTCGTCGAGAAATGCAGTTAAGTTCAACAGCTTGCTTCGTGTTGGTATCTGTTTATTATTTTTCAAATATTCAATGTCCTCGCCAAAGTATTCATTTTGAACGTTTTTGATAATTAGCTCTGTAGCCATCATCATGTCTTGAGGTGTCAAACACAGAACTTCCTTTCTGTCGTCGCAGTTGGCTATGTTATTAATAGAGGTTGTTGCCCGTTTCTGCTTTGGAATGTTGCTTATTCGTAAAATCCACCCAAGCACTCGGATTATACGTTAGTAATTACAGTATTTATTTAATAGTGTTTCGATGATTTCACATTTTCTGTATGTGGCTACGCAGCATTTTGTTGGTTGAAGTCCATTGTTTTTAATGTAGGTCAAGCAATTTTGTTGACTATTATTAGCCATGTGAGTTTTTAACCAGCTTGGACCTTTCCACCAAAGTTTGAAATTAAGGAGTTGAGCGGGTGAGAGTCCTCGAGTTGCACAGTCAGCGGGGTTATCTTCAGACTTCACATAACTCCAGCCGTTTGCAGAGACAATACTGTTTATTTGTTGCACTCTGTTTGCAACATATCTCTCCTATCGGTTAATATCTCCTTGTATCCAGGCTAAGACGACCTTAGAGTCGCTCCAACAACTGATTTGTAGATTTTTGCTGCTGAGAGTGTGTTTGACATTTTCTATGAGTTTGGCGAGTAGTAAGGCCCCACAGAGTTCCATCCTTGGTAATGTTACCTTTTTGCTGAGCGGTGCCACCTTTGTTTTTGCAGTAATTAGTGTAGTCACGTAATCACCGACTTGATTTTTCACTCGACTGTAAATAACGCACGCGTAGGCTTTTTCGCTTGCGTCACAGAACCCGTGAATTTCTAGGTTTATTTCCTGACTATATGGTTGCAAAACATCGTGGTATGAAAAGTTTGTTCAACAAGGGGATACTTTGTCTCAGTGTCTCCCACTCAGTAGTTAAATCGTCTGGTAAACGTTCATCCCAGTCGATTTTACTAATCCAAATCTTTTGGAATAGAAGTTTAGTTTTGATTATGAATGGTGATAAAAATCCTAGAGGGTCGTACAGTTTGCTTATCTCACTCAGTACTGTGCGTTTCGTGAGGTTTTTTCTTACAGGTAGATTCCAGTGGTAAGTAAAGCTATCGCTTGCTTGATTCCACCTCATGCCCAACATTTTTGTGTCGGTTGTTTGTTCCGGGTTGAAATCGATGTTTGTAGTGCTGCTCTTTTGATCATCTCGTAAGTCTTCTAAGATAACCGGTTCGTTAGCTTTCCATTTTCTTAAGTTGAACCCTCCTTTTTTCAGCAACTCAATTGACTGCTGAACCAGTTTTTTGGATGAGTCGACAGTATTCTGCCCGTAGACCAAATCATCCATGAAGAAGTAGTTTTTTAAGACGGTTGCAGCTTCCGGATAACTGTCCTTTTCGTCTGCTGCTAGTTGATGCAGAGTGCGCATTGCCAGATAGGGTGCACTTTTCATTCCGTAAGTTACAGTGCACAACTGCCACTCTTGTAGAGGCTCGTTCGGAGACGATCTCCAAATTATTGTTTGCAGATGTTGTTGTTTCTCGTTCAGCAAGATGAATCGATAAAGTTTCTCGACATCTGCTGTAAAGACATATCTAAATGTCCTCCAATTGATGAGTAGTGTCAGCATGTCCTTTTGCAAGTTAGGACCGCAGTACATACGATCGTTGAGACTGCTGTTGTCTTTTAGTTTGTACGAAGCGTTAAAAACTACTCTTAGTTTTGTTGTCGTAGACTCTGCTCTCAACACTCCATGATGAGGTAAGTAAACTGAATCCGTTTTGTCTCCAGTAACAGATTTCATATGACCCATAGTGATATATTCATTCATAAAGCGTTTGTACTCGTTATTGAGTTCCTTGTTCGACAGCATTTTTTTTTCTAGTTGAAGGAACTGAGCCAGTGCCTGATTCCTTGTTTTTTTTATATTAGTTTCGAGTTTCGGCTTCATGGGCATTTGTACTACATACTGTCCGTTCGCCAATCTCATGGTGGTCGCGTTATAGTATTCTTCGCAGTACTGATCCTCACTAGTCAATGTTGGAGAGTCAGTAACTTCCTCAGTTTCCCAGAACCTTGCCATGTTCTCGAAATCGTTTAAAGTCACGAAGCAATTGAATGTTTTCACATTGCCGCATAAAATCCAGCCAACTTTAGTTTGTTGTGCTACAGGGTATCTGTTGTCACTCCTCATGATACCATTTAGTATGAGTTCTGAATAGATGTCAGCTCCCAATAGTAGATCAATTGGGGCTGATACATTGAACTGTGGATCTGCTAGTTTTAAGTTTTCTAAGTAGTCCCAGTGGTTAATTGTAAAGGATGCAGTAGGTAAGTTGTTTATGAGTTTCTTCATAATTAGTGCTTCTAAGTGGAATTTGTAGTCTGAGTGAATTGACTGGCATTCTAAGGTCATCGCTCCTTTGCAATTTCCGTTTAGCGATCCGACACCCGATACAACGGCACTCATTTTCCGTCTCTGTAATCTGAGGCGCTGCGCTGCGTTCTCCGTGATGAGACTTATTTGCGAACCTTGGTCAAGTAGACCTCTCAAGTTGATGTAGTTTCCATCTATTGTCTTGACCTTTAGGAGTACAGTTGTCAAAAGGACTTCTTTCGCTTCGTTTGTTACGTTGTTAACCCCATAGGTAGAAGAAGGGGTTGGCTGTGAGTTTGTCGTCCTCATGCTGCCGGCTGGTTCAGCGTCAGCTTCGTGCATAAGTGTATGGTGCGACTTATGACACAATTTGCAAGTCTTCTTCGAAGTGCATTGTTTTTCCCCGTGGCAGTAAAGACAGTTTCTGCAAATATGCATATTTCGAATTGAGTCACCGCGTTGACTTGCGTTCATAGCCAAGAACTTTTCGCAATTCATCAACACGTGTTTCGTTTTGCAGATTGGGCATGTTTTAGCTGTCGTGAAGAAGGCGTTTGACGAGTTTTGTGACTTGTTAAAGTGCGATGACCTCGATTTATTATTTTTGTAATTGTTTCGAGTTTCCGATCCGTTGCTTGATTGTTTTTCCGCCTTCCAAGGTTTGTTCGACGAAGATGACTTTTGGTTGTTCCCCTGTACAGCTTCCAACGCCATGAACTTTGATTCCAAGAACTCGGTGAATTCTTCCAAATCAGGAAATTCTCTAGGATGTTTAATGTCTTTTATGTATTCGTTGTAAGTAATACTATCTAGCTTTTGCATCAAGAGGTGGACTATGATTGGATCCCAATTCGTAGTGTCTAGACCGATGTTCTTGAGTCCGTTCAAGCACTCCATCATGACGTCATGTAGCTTCCGTATGTTTGCCGCGTTTGCTTCTTGAATGTTAGGTTGATTCAGAAGCGTATTCATGTACGAAGTGAATAACAATCGTTTGTTATCATAGCGATGAGTTAGAATATCCCAGGTGGATGCGTAGTTTTCAGCGCTTATACCAAGATGCTGAACCAGTTTCTCAGCTTCACCCTTTAGTTTTGTTTTCAGGTGTTGCATTTTCTGAGCTTTCGAAAGGACCGGATTATTGTGTACACTTTCGAGGAAGAGGTCTCTGAAAGTTAGCCATTGGCTGTAGTTGCCATGAAATTCAGGTATTGCTATTCTTGGTGTTGATTTCTCATAGTGCGCGTTGTTCCAGATCTTGTTTTGTAGTTTCTTTCTCAAGTCATCATAAATGTTTTCCGCAAAATTATATTTTTGTCTGTACACAGAGTCTTCATCTTGTAGAATGTAGTCAAGTTCCCAATTTGCCTTTTCGACATGCTCCCATTTAGATGTCAGGGTGTTTAGATTGTGGTCTAGTTCCCATTTTTCTATCGACTCCGCCAGTGCGAAGTTTATCTTTTCCACAGTGCGTTCAAATACTTTATAGTTGCAGTATTGCTGACGCAAAACATCTTGTTGCTTTTCCGTCGTCTCGTTCGTTTCACGAGGTGGCACGTGGAATTTTATATCGTCGAAGGAAAATGTAATTTTTCCCTTACCCTGCGCAGGTGACGCAGGTGGTACTTCCGTCTTACTAGTAGATGCAGACGGCAGTTCCGACTTTCGTTTCAACATGTCGTGAAGGACATCTTCATACATGCCTTTGGTGCTGTTGAAAACGTCGTCCGTGAAGTATTGAAGGTCTGTTGCTCCAGACTCTTCCAGAAGTTGATGATTGTGAACAAACTTCTCCCAGTTGTTGTTCAGCCGCGAAAGACGCTCCTCCAGGTAAGCTAAGTTCTTTCTGGTGGGGCTGTCCTTCTTGTAGTTCGTACATATAAGCTTCAAGTTGCTGAAGATAGTTTCTTGACGGCTGATCAGTTCTGCGACGCTCTGAACCATTGTTGCTAGTTATAGCTTCGACCGTTGGTAGAGTAAAGTTGTGTCACCAATGGTACTAGTTCACACGAAGTTGTTGTGGATAAGTGTGTTTCGCACTCTACCAACGCTATGTGCGCTTTCTCAATCCAACTGGGGCGACCCGCTTGTGGGAGACCAGCTAGACCGATTCGCTAACGTTAATAGAGACACTCTGCACACTTTATATCCGGCTCGAAGGACCACTTTTTATGTACGGCTCAGAGTAGTAGAGTTGCAGTGAAGGTGAGTTGACGAAAACCACAGACTTCACGATCCCAAGTTTATTGTAAAGTTACACACAAGTTATGTTGGATGCTAATCCGCAGTTTTGCTCGCTAAGGTAGCTGTTGGTCAACTGACTTTTGTATCAGAAATAAATATAAAATTAATTATGGAAAGTAGGTCGCGGCGTCAGCAAGTTACTAGCCTGTACGTAAACCGTACACGTGTGATTCAGTAGAGATGTGTTTGATTGAAGGCAACAAATTAAAACGATTTAGAGATAATGATATGATAACTGAAGAATTCGAATGTTTTACATTTATAGAGGGTAAAAAGACATTATACATTAATTTTGATTTCAAGGCGCATTTCTCGCGAGCCGAATTTGTGCAGAAATTAAGATATTTTTGTGAAAAGATACGTATCAATGAAGTGTGTATAATTAAAAATAACGATAATATAGAATTTATCAAGAGTGTTTGTGATGAAATAACAACACTTAATAATTGGTCCGGACCGCGAATATGCATATTACGAGGTGTAAAAAGAATAGATGACGACAACGAAAAGACACTTATTATGAACGACTTTCATTTACTGCCATCCAGTGGTCATGCTGGAGTGCGCAGAATGATAAATACAATCAAAAGTCGATACTATTGGCCAAGTATCGACAAGGATGTCCAGGAATTTGTCAAAAAGTGTACAAAATGTCAAAAAATAAATATTTTCGTAACATAAAAGAACCGATGGAAATTACCACAACAGCTTCCTCGGCTTTTGAAAAGATATATTTAGATGTAGTGGGTCCTTTAGATAGAGACGAAAATGGTAATTGTTATATATTGACTATGCAATGCGAGTTAACAAAATTTGTACAAGCTATTCCTTTGCAAAACAAAGAAATAGTGTCCATTGCAGATGCATTTGTTAGAGAGTTCATATTAAGATTTGGTATTCCGGCGACAATAGCTACAGATCGTGGAACAGAATTTATTTCTGCAACCATGGAACAGGTTTGTAAAATACTTAATATTGAAAAATTATCTTCTACAGCCTATCACCATCAGTCAATAGGAGCTCTTGAAAATGCTCACAAAACTTTGGGTGCATATTTAAGGATCCAGTATGACAATCATACGGATACATGGAGCTATTGGTTACCATTTTGGTGCTTCAGTTTTAACAACACAGTCCATTCAGAAACAAATTACACACCATATGAACTAGTTTTTGGAAAACTTTGTAAAATACCTGATAGCATAAGAAATACCGTAGAACCATTATATAATATAGATAATTATCCATTACAGTTAAAATACAGGTTACAATTAGCTCATGAAGATGCAAAGAAAAATTTGTTAATTAATAAACATAAACGGAAAGAAATATATGATAAGTCTGTCAATTCTGCAAAATATGAGAAAGATGATTTGGTTTTAGTAAAAAATGAAGCACGTAGTAAATTAGATGCAATATTTAAAGGTCCCTATACAGTTATAGGAGATTTAGGTTGTAACGTAAAGATAATTAAAAATAATAAAATTGAATTAGTACATAAGAATAGGACTAGGCCTTTTTGTCAATAGATTAGAATGTAAGATTTAATTTTAGATAACATTGCAATGTATAATGATAAGGATAAATTTATTTACCATTTATTTGTAATAAGTAACTTTGTGTATTATTTATACTATTATTTTAAAAGACGATACTTCAAATAAATATCTAGTAATAATTATGTAAAAAAAAAAAAAAAAAAAGTATGTAGGTACCATTCTTTTTTTTTTCTATGTCCCCGGGAGGTGAAGTGTAAGAATAATTATGTATGCTCCTTAAGTTTAGTAAGTAAGTACGCTACTTTATAACCGTATGTATGCTGAGTTTGCACTATACCTTATATGCATTATTTTATATTATTACGCGTGCATTCATTAAATAGTACGTAACCGATGTGGTCGTTTCCTTGAATAACACCCATTAGGAACCCCAACATTACAACCTACGCCGGAAGTCCTGAACCATGCGTTGAGTCAACTGCCATCTTCTCAAGGAGTTAATATTTCATTTTTCAAAATTAATTTCTGGCACTAGAAGCAAAGGCTCGCCTACCAGAAAATAACCCGGTGTCAATGGGCCTGGATCTTCTAGGTTACTGCTGATGATGGAAATAGGCTTGGAGTTGAGACAGGCTTCTATTTGACAATAGTGGTCGTCAGTTCCTCAAAAGAGAGTGTGCTTGTACCGATTACTCTTTTTGTACAGTAGAGACCATAAGTGCAGTAGCAGTTTCACAAAACGATCGCATCAAAACAAGTCGCACTTACGACCTTTTTCCATAACAAACATTTTGCACACATACACGATCTCTTATATCGCTCTCTTTCATAATTATCTAGTCAGAAAGAGTGCGATATAATGATCATTTGCCTTAGTGAGTATTAAGTTAGTGATATTTAATTTCAAACAAACAATTATGTGTCTATCTGGCTTAGCGGTTAACGCTATAGATAAAATGTCTCGCACAGTAAAGTCTGCGTTCGAACCCAAGTGACATTACACTTTTTGTGTTTTAATTATAAATGATACGTTAGACCCGATGAGATATGTTTTTCTAAATATTAGTTGGAACTTATTATTAACAAAAAAGATGAGGGTAAATGTGAAACAAAATAAACTTCTGGATTGAAACAAAGTAGTTAGTTATGACGTTGTTAGTTGGTGAACTTTGTTACGAGCGTTTGTGTTATTATTACGATAAGCGTATTGTTTGATTGTCTTTATTCAAGATGCAAGCTAATATTAGTATTGATGACAGGGCAAATATTGTCACTTTGCGTAAAAATGGGCTTAATATTTCTCAAATTTCAACTGAAACTGGCTTAAAATGTGTAAGTTATTTTTAAAAATTATAATTATTATGATGATAGTTGTGGTGTGTGATTTTCTTATTATTAAATAAATTGCTAGTTTGCAAGTGTGTAATCATATTTTGTTTTTTTTTAGAAATTCTGTTAGCCGTTGGGTAAAGAGGTTTGAGGAAGAAGGTAGCCTGAAGTGTCGTCTAAGAAGTGAAAGGCCGCCGCTTATTAACCCGACTCAGCGACGTTTTATGGTGGAAGAATATGAAACAAATGGTTTCATTCCAACTATAATGTTTGAAGAGCAATTGGATACTACATTACAGACTGTTCGCCATGCAGTCCATGCTGAAGGTTTACATCATCGGAAGCCAGCTAAAAACCATTTTTGACACAAAAACACAGGGAGGAAAGACTACGTTTTGCTCGAGATTATTTACATTTTAACTGGGAGGTGACTGTATTTTCTGACGAGAAGACTTTCAAGTCTTGCCAAAAGGAAGACTTAATTTATGGCGAAAAAATAATAATACTTAATTTAATAAGTAGACCGGGTAACTAAATATTTAGTAATATTAACATAACCGCAAATAAAAATAAAAAAAATTGAGAAATAAATTTTAAATTTAATGATCTTAAATTGGGGTTTAGTTTCAATATTCTTTTCGTCAAGAAAATGAACACTTAAGCTATAACCTCAATACATTCAATGTGACGTTCCATTAAAAAACACGTTCATAAAGTCTAACTCATATATTAGTATTCAATTAACTCTGCTGAATACTGATACCTATAATAAGCGGGTATCAACAATAATATTTGTGTTATTAGAATATCCTTTCCGTGTTTTGTTATTCTTATTATGAATTGACTAAGTGGGTATACAACAAAAAATCTTATGAACGGTGATAAGAGAACTTTTTTTTTGCCTAGATAGGAATGTGACGTCACATTCTCATAAAAGTTTGTTAATTTTATAAATATATAAAACGAATAAACATTTTTGTATCATTCAGCATGATTTTTTTATTTCCACCTTCCAACACCGAAAACATAAAATAAAAATCAATTAATGAGGTTAAATAATAATACAATAACTATCTAATATTTAACTTCTTATAAAAAATAAATAATAAGCATGACTACATTATAAATAAACATAAATACCTAACGACTTTCTGCTTAAAATACAAATATAATTAAGGTTTCAAAGAAACAAAAAACAGCCACACATTGTAATAACATGGATTCGAACTTGGACTTCATTGATCGTGAACCCATGCTCAGCCCAAACAGCTACCAACCCATGTTAATACTACGCGAATTTTAACAATGCAATGGTAAGAACAGGTCATCACTGTGATGTGTATTCTTAATGCAACAGAAATATAATGCTATTTAGCGTAGTGTGACTACAGTTCATTAGTGTGTGTTATGTGTGGAATGTTGAGACATCACTCATACACGCACACGCACACACACTGCTGTATCGCGCTCGTACAGTTCATAGCAATGTAATCTTTAGCATGGTACTGCACTTTTGAGCGTCTACTGTACTTTAGGAGTGAAGTCGACTAAACACTGCAGCCTCCCAAAGCCCCCCAAAGTTCGGGGAGTGAGGTGAAATAAAGCTCCAAGTTGTTCCGTTGGTCGCCAACCAATCGGAAATATCAGGTGCTATGCGGGACCTTTCGTGGTTGAACAACACCTTCAACTCCTTGTTAGCTCCTACAAAGGTAGCGCCGGTATCACTCCACATCTCACCACAATGGCCTCTCGTCGCTGTAAAGCGCTTGAAGGCAGCTAAAAAGGCTTACGATGACATGTGTCGTCGCTATGTCGCTGACAACTTCTAAAAGTATGGCCGAGTGGTTATATAGGTACACAAATAAACGATATGTAGCCTCCGGTGGAGTGATACCTGCGACCCTTGGTGGGCCGAACACTAATAGGACCTGCGTAGTCCACGCCACTTCTAAAGATAGGTCGACTTGCATTGACCCTAGCAGATGGCAATGACCGTATTAAAGGATGCGTGACGGATGCAAATAACACATTTGCGTACGCAGTGCCTAACGATACTCTTTGCATGTATTATCCAATATTTGGGTCGCAAATGATTATGAACCAACTAAGGCCCGCCATGCAACGTCCTCTCATGAGCGTCGGCTATCAGAATGTGACTTACGAGGAAGAATTATAGGATGCTTTGAGTCAAAATCTGTTCCTGATTCAGGTAAGGGTTGAGCCAGCTAAGTACCCCCTTTTTATTTATTTCTCCTTTTAACAATAAACAATCAATCTCCAATCCAAAATGTTCCCATTGACATAATTGAATGCATACCTGCATTCAATTATGTGAGTGAATTTCAGAATGTGTGAGAAAATGATCAAATGTAGTACCTATAAGTTTTATTTTTAAATTTTAAGAACCATTTACAATAAGCTATTACTCTGGTAACTTTTCTAAGAGATGAATATTTTGATATTATAGAATCCTCACTTATTTTCTTTTACTACGGTGTGGCATGCTACTAATGATTTTCTCTCCTCTACGTTGGTTTATTTAATTTCTCTTCTATTATAATTAATTTCTTTATTTTTCAGCTAACTAGGTCATTGTGTCCACAACTCTAGGTCAGCGTAATCGGAAGGATTCACGCCGCGCGATGCGCTTTTGCGGGATTATCACTGGACTGAATGTGCGACCACTGAGCATTTTCCGTAACGGTAAGTATTTTAGACACTCTGTTGCCGAAGGTCTTCCAGCGGCTCGGGTCGCTGCTCGACCAGGCGAGCACCACTGTCGAGTCAGTCCAGGCATGTATGTTTTCCTTACAGATTGCCAAGGTATCGGAAACTTCACGCAGAAGTTTTGAAAGCAGCAAGGCGCCACATAACTCCAAACAAGGTATGGATACCTGTTCGACATGGGCCACCTTGGTCTTAGCTGCAACCAGACTAAATCAACCCAGGCGGTTTTTGTAGGCCGTATTTTGAATCGACAAGCTAAACCGTTACAGATTTTACACAAATGAGCTTCAAAGGCACAAAGCTCACCCGTAAACCCATTCAGACCCTTTCAAATAGCTTTTTTTTAACAAATTTTTGGTCAAACATAACCTCAAAATAGTAATTTAATTTTTGCAAATATCTATGCGCATTTAATGCAGTAACTTTTATAGTCAAATTTTGATGTGTTGGTGCGACTCATTGACAAAGTAGATTAATTTGATTAAGAATTGTCACTGAGCATAGATCTACAAATGACAGCGGGACAAATGGCTTAACATGCTTTCCAAGGCACATATTTCATGAGTAATAAAATATCGATAATGTAATGGGTCACCCATCCACTGACCATCAGAGGTAAGCACGGCTTAACCTAAAGATTAAAGATCGACTCGAGCGGCAGTTTAGCCACGAGTACTGCAAAAAAAAAGACTGATCAAAATATTTGTTATTAATCCCTAGCACAAATAATAATACCATACCACAGAGAAAGGAGATCACCCAGCCTTCATACACTTTTGAAGCTATTTTCAAAAGTGCCTCAGTTATCATATTGAATAAAAAGCCAATGTTTACTTGAACAAAGACAATTCTTAAGTTATACACGAAGAGGTCATGTTCTCGCGGAAAATCTTAACATCGCGATTCAGCGGAGAGTCCTAAAAGAACAACGCCATCTATCGCGACATTAGAAACTAAAATATTTAAAAGTGCAAACCAAAACGTAAGATTGTACACAGATTGTGTTTGTGATTGATATTCTCCTAATCACACAAAAACTTCTATAAACCTTCCACAGGAATGTCTATAATAGGCAAATGCCTTGCATACCCCATATACCACAAAATACACATTACATGCAAGCAGCAGCCAATAGTTCCTTGTATATTTTAACCCTTCTTTGTAAATTTGTGCGGAAACATCAAGAATTTTATTCAAAACGTGAAAACATTCAGATATGCTATTTACTCAGACACAAATCCAGGCTAAACTTACCAAGTTCTCGATTAAAAATGCACTCTAAAAGTCCCTATGTAATGTCCATTATATTATATAATAAACTACCCGCATCAATAAAAAAGAGGAAAAATTAACATATTTTTAAAAAAACTTAAGAAAATTTTTGGTAAATAAAAGCTACTACTCGGTAGACCAATATCAGAGTGCTAGTCTTATAAAGTCATAACTTAAGCACTCGAGACTTGAAATTTCATTTGATTTATTAATTAATTATTTATTACATCTCTCAATAGATACCCGTTTAAAATTAAGTTTGCCTCGGAAAGTACCTACATCTTTATTATAATATGGTAGTTTGTTGTGTAACGTTATAAAATTTACAAATGCTTCCTCTCTCCTAACTCACTTATTTGCTGTGCCCGACAGGATCCACATGATCTAATTATAAGTCTACCATCCAAGAATAACATGTGGAATGCAATAAAGTATTGAGTATTGTGTTCTTTTGCCAATATGGTAGGTGCAATAATAATGCATAACAGCTTGTCACCCTTCGAGGCCGAATAAATGCCAATATTAACATCATATGGATTGGATTCAACCTCTGAGTATGCAGACAGAATAGATATTTTGTGGTTGAATAACATCTCGGTGAATTGATTTATGCTTAAGTGTAATAATAAAAAATGTGTATTGTTATGGTCTATTTAAATACTTAATAAGTTTATATTTGATGGCCAGCAAAAAAGAAATTAGACCAATCTGGGCAATGTCCTTCGTTCACAGTAAAAAGTTCTTAATTTGTTGAAAATCTAAACTCAAAGTTTTTATAACCACTCCTAAAAACGCATTGTTCAAATCGTAACTCTGTATTAGCAGCAGTAGAAGAGACATCAAATTTTTTTTCCATATGCGACATAGTAACTATGACATACCATTTTAATGTATTTGATCATTGAGTAATTAAGCAATGGTCTAGTTTCTTCTGTGGTTTCAAGCAAGACAACGTTAGCTGTAGGTCTTACCTCATGAGACAGTTCGCCGGAGAATTGTTGGCACACGCTTAAAGTGGCCATCACCATGTATACCACAGCTTGGCACTGTTATTATCCTTTAGAATCCAGCTGATTGATTTAATAATTTCCAAAATCAAATAATTAAACACAATACACTAACTAAAATAATTGCAACTTCATGTCAAGTAGCTTATTAGAAAGATTAATTTTAAAATAGTTAATAAATTATAAAGTACAGTCTGCGGAGTGACTGAAATTTGGCATGCATTCTTATCTCACATAGGTAGGAGTTTGTTCAGAAACAATTAAAAATTTAAAAGGAATCAAATTATTGCGTTAGCCACTGTCTTTAAACTAACAACAAATCTGACATCCTTCATTCAAACTATTCAACAAAGCGAGTTATATACTTTGTGTACCAATACTGACGTTCTGTGATGTCAGTCTGAAAAGGTGCTGCCAATAAAAAAATCTCGATTCCCCGCGTCAGTGTTGTCAATTCCCCGAAATTCCCCGCTTCTTTTTTATTCATTCCCCACAGAGTTCCAAAAATGATATTTTTGGAATAAAAACGCTGTTTTATCCAAAATTTGTTTAATAAACTACTAAAACTTTTATAAAATACTATACCTTATAATCTTATTTCCTGCGGAACAAGGGCGACTCTCAAGGTAACCGTATTGCACACCCCGACAAACTCAAACTCTGGGTTCGGTTAACTTAAGCTGAACATGCAACTTACCAGTTTTTTAACAGTAGCTGTACTTTTTAACCACTTTTCTATAATAAAACTTTCAACCGTTCGCACCAATTTATAAAATCGACAACCATGAACAATTAGTTAAATGATGTAGAAATTAATGCGTTCAGAAATACAAAATCGTGTTTAAATGACAGTTGAGCAAGGAACTTATATACTAACTGGAATGATTACGTACAACGGAAAGCCGTTCCGAGCGAGAAAACTTATAGAGTGAATGTCATCTCTTTCTAGTAGGGTATCCAATATTTGTACTTTCATTTGGGACAGTCATTCTGTTCTATCTTACTAGCACCCCGCTCTTCGCTTTGCATAGGGACAACTTCAAGCCACCGTTGCTGAAGATTCTCATTGTTAGGGAGTCTGCTTGGAAACAAAACATTATTATTAAGACACAAACAATAAACAGTATTTAAAAAAGTAACAAATAGTATATAAAAAAGTAAAGATAGATATACACTACTATTTTTTAATGGTATCAGGACACTTACGCGAAAGACATTTGCGCGAAGGACACTTGCGCGAATCCACATGCGCGAAAAGACATATGCGCGCATGGACTTTTGGGCGATTAGACTTTTGCGCGAATGGACTTTTGGGCGCATAGACACTTACGCGCATAGACACTTGCGCGAATGGACTTATGCGCGAACGGACATTTACGCACAAAGACACATGCGCGAAAGGACTTATGCGCGAATGGTTAGGATAGGTTAGCTGTAGAGTAAACATAACACTGAGGTTCTTCTAAATCGGAATCGATTGATTAATCTTGTTTGTACAAAGTAACAAGAATGTTCTACAGATCAATATGCATTTGTCATAATTACATTACATTAAAACAACTGAATGAACTAAAAAATCGATATTAATGAAACCCAAAAGCTTGAACAGAGAGTAAAGTTATTTTGAAACATACGTTCAAAATCGGTATTGTAAATCGATTCAACAATAATTATATCTGGTAACACTATTCATGGTAGATCTATCTGTCAAATCAAACAAATCAATAGCCGATTAATCGTTTCAAAATGTTTGTTTTGCGTCGAGTTAAATTATATTCCTCAGTATTTACGTCTGTTATATAGGTACGTTACGATTTATTGATATCGAGTTGAGCGTTTACGTTCCTCAAGTGGTTTTGTTGTGAGTTATCGGACTTTTGTTTTATTGTTAAGTGAGCGAATTGACTATAGTTTTAACGAGAAAATGTGTACACTGTGTCGAGATCGGACAAACCGTCCACTCTCTCGACGTATTGTAAATTGTTCCCTTCGTTTGGCGCCTAATCAGACGATCTATTGAAGATTTAGACGAACAAATGCTCATCCTTCTTCGATCCTGGGTACCTAACGCCAACACCGGTAAGTTTATATTATCTACTAGCGACCCGCCCCGGCTGCGCACGGGTGTAAAACCTTCCTCTTGAATCACTCTATCTATTGCTGAAAACTGCATTAAAATCCGTTGCGTAGTTTAAAACATTTAAGCATACAGACAGCGGGAGCGACTTTGCACACTCTTATAGTGTTCAATATTTTAGCAGTCTATAGCATAATCAGCCTATAATGTTCCCACTGCTGGGACACGGCCTCCTCTCTATGAGAGGGAATGGGCTATAATCCACCACGCTTTCCAAGTGCGGGTTGCTTCACAATGTTTTCCTTCAACGTTTAGAGAGCAGTGGTAATGAAATAAATTACACAAAGTAATACGCCAGCCTGGGCTGGAACCCACAACTTACTATACATTAGTCGGGACCGCCACCGCTGCGCTCTTTTAGCAGTCTATGCGGAGGCCTAAGTTCAGCTGTAAATGTCTACCTACAAGCTTATATTATAATAAATTTGCATTAATGTTATTATATAAGCAGAGGCTAACAAAACATTACTAAAGTGATTGGTGTAATTATCATCATAGGTCTTTATATTTATCCATAATGACTCATACAAAATAATTGGGTGTATGAAGGGTATACTTGTGCAGGTAAACATGTGTGAGTTTGTACAAAGAATGCATGGCGGCACAGCCAATTTATGTGAATAATAGTGGACATATAACTTACAAAGATACATTTACAGATTTATTTTTACTTTCAGGTATAATCTGATGAAATCGTGTGCATTGATTGTTCCTGTTGTTGCAAGATTGGATATTATCAAACACACCTCCATCTCAAATTGAAGTATCTGCCTCTTGGACATCTAAGCATATGTATTGGATGTGGCATCTTCATTGCAAGTTGTAGTAGTCATAGTTTCCCAAGACTGTCCTCAAAGGATCTTTATTTTAAGATGGACTCCAGCTCATGATGTAAGTGTTATTAACTTAGCAGAATTGCTGTAATTGTTGTTTTATTGAAAAAAGGTTTTGTCACTAAAAATAATAATTCTTTCTTTTTAAGGTTACCATTAGGAAGAGTTAGTATTGCTTGTTGGGAGGCTGCAGCAAGAGATATTCAAAGACAAGCACTTCCTGTCATAAACAGACCTGCACTGGAGTTGGTAGATTCTGAAAATATAATGGCTATCTCAGATGCTGTGATTCTTGAACCTCTGCCACTGCCAGTTCCACCACCACAGGGACAACAATTTGTCCCGACCAGTATCAAAAATGAACTCTCTTAACTTCAAACGAGTTTCCCCAAGTTCACATAATTGCTTATTTCTTGTATGTTTTTTTTTTATTTATTGTTCACAAACACACATTTTTTCATTTACAATTTACGTGCCAAACTTTTTAGTTTGATAGAAGTGCTTATTTTTACATACAAATGTTATACAAATAATCTAGTAAACAACTGATCTTAAAACAACCACATAACAGTTACTACTGTAATACTCAATACTCAAATCTTTATGCATTCCATATGTATTACTTAGATGGTGTAACAAGGTAAAATATCAATATGGAGCCTTTTGGGCACAGCAACATTAGGAGAGAGGAAGAGGGCTAAGTACCAATTCAATCATATTATTATAAATAATTGGATCTGTGTTTAAATGGGTGTATAATTATGAATAACCATACTCCACCTGCCCTCTTCTCTTAGCCCAAAAACATTCAGCCGAAGTGTCGGCGACGAGACCATATCTAAGGCCCAGGGTGGGAGGAGCGGCGGTAAGTAGGAACGCGCGCTTTCACAAGTTAGGAATGTAAAAATTCTAGTTAGATTTATTTAATTTTTATTGTGATGTTAGAAACATCACAATAAAAATTAGCTTTTAAAGGGTTTATTTTATAGTTGGTTATCTTATTAGAATCATTATAAGACTGATTAGTGATAGTTTAAAGGGAAAAAAATGAGTTTGAAAACCAATCTCATATAATTACGTAACTTGAAAATGAGATTTTTAATTAATGCAGATATTTTAACGAAATTAGTTTCAAATGATAGATTTATGTTTAAAAATAATACAAAATGATTCATGTCGATAACTTCATTAGGTTTGAAAAAATAACGAAAATTGTTAAGAGAAAATTTATCCAGCTTAAATTTTCGAACATAATGTTCTAGGATTTTTATTCCGTATGTGCAAAATTTATAAGATTGTATGTGTAAATACCTATGTAATACCTAACAAAATTGTAAAGATTTTCGTACATAAATAAAAAAGGGGTTCCAAAGGTTTCGGCTACGGGAAATGTTCCGCACAAAATAGATCCAAAGGTGTTTTTCGATCGATCGCCTGTCGCATCACGGACACCGAAGAGGAACAAAGAAGCCGAAACCTGGGAAACAAGAAAAAAAAGGGTGTTTTAATTCCTTCGCTTTCAACGTTCTTTCTCTCTTTTCGAGGTACCTACTAGAGGATCATACCCGGTATGTGGGTACCGGGTATGACCCACCGGTACCGGTATGATGCCGACTACGCATCCAGGGGTGCGTGGAGACGTGCGCCACCGGCGAAGTCATTACTAAGTAAGGAGCGCACGTCTAAACGTAGTGGGATCTGGTGTTCAAGACCTGGTGTTCGAAACACGAATGATCTTTGCGCTGCCACCGACGACGCGGTGGAAGTGGCGAAGTGGCGAAGTTTTGGGCTAGCTCCTTTACTGAGTAGTATACCTTAGATTTCAGAAATTGTTACAAAAAAATAATTAAAAAAAAATTGTCTACTTTTCGAATGTCATTTGGCAATTTATTATAATTTTTTATGGACATAACTAAAGGGTTGGTTGAGTGCATTTTAAGTCGGGATTGAGGTATGTTTATTTTGTTTTTGTTGTGTCGAAAGGTGTATCTTGTTTGTGTTTCCTCACAAGTGCTTTAAAAATCTAGGTGTTTTTTGACAAATTTACATAGTGTGGTTTGCAGCTGTCTATGTTGGTTATTATTCGAATTAACTTCTTTTGTAGAATAAATATGGTTTGTGAATCTGTACCGTTTCCCCACACCATGACACCCCACAGTTGACCCATGCCTGGGTATATGCATAGTAAGTGGCAAGTGCAGTTTGAAGGTTGGTAGTTTTTTATATTTTGCGTAGGGTGTTTGAAAATTTTGGGAGTTTTGCTCTTATTTTCTGTATATGGGATTTCCAATTTATGTGGGTATCTATGGACAAACTGAGGAGAGTAAATTCATTTACTTGTTCCAGTTTTGCGTTATTAAAAATGAAATTTAGTTGTAAAGGGGATTTTTGATAGGGATGAAATGTAATTAATTTTGTTTTGGTAAAGTTAATTTCAAATTTATGGTTATCCATCCAGTTTACAGCTGCAGAAAGAAGGGAGTTTAATTTGGCGGTAATATTGTCATCGCTCTGGCATGAGGTGAGCAAGGAGATATCGTCCGCAAATAAAACACATGGTTCGTTTATAATTTTAGGGAGGTCGTTAAGATAAGAATCAAAAGGCAGCCTGTTACACTCCCTTGGGGAATTGACGCGTTTACTGCTTTACTGTCAGATCTCATTGTAATTATTTCATTTGTGTTTTTATCGAAATATTCCATTTCTACTAGTTGAACCCTATCCTTGTGGCATGATGTAGGTAAACCATTCATGAGCCTTTCCTCGTATTCCTGTCCCATGTTACTTGCTCCAATAGCTTTTAAATTGCACCTTGCCATAGGTTTTGGTCATATCGAGCAGTATACCTATGGCGTACTTTTTATTATTAATAATGGTTAGCCTCTTGTACGTATTTATAGACTTTTTTTACGGAAACCGTTTTGACAGTCGTCAAGTATTTTATATTTTTCACAAAAAGAATAGGTAAACACGGTAACACATAGCCTTTTTAAAGATTTTAGACGCAGTCGGTAGCCATATCATGAATCCAATTGATGGGGCGATAATTATTAGGGCCGTTTTTGGACTTTTTCTTGTGTATAGGTTTTATCAGTGCGTTTTTAAGTTGAGTGGGAAAAAATATCTCTTCAAACGATTGGTTGATTAATATAAAAAATGGTAGGGTGGTCTGCACATTTCTTAAGTAGAAATGGGGCAAGTTCGTCCAAAGCTCTTTTTATTTTTTTGTTTACTTCCTTCATCAATAAGCTACATGCGTTTTCCAATTAAAATTTGAATCCGTATTAAGACCTATATATTTAAATGTGCTAACATAGTTCAGTTTGACAGATACGCCTTTATATCTTATTAGGTACATCGCCTTCACGAAGCCGTCACCCAAGCATTGGGCACATCAAACTAAGTCATCATCATCTGCCTAGCCTTTTCCCAACTATGTTGGGGTCGGCTTCCAGTCTAACCGGATGCAGCTGAATACCAGTATTTGAAAAATAAGTAACCCTACGTAAAAATTATTGCTGGGAAACGACTTTTTTTTTTGGGTGACAAATCACGTTTTACCGTAAAACTCGAATGTAACGCACAAAACAAAACAATGTGCTGATGGATGCTTTGAATAGTAAACAGGTCAATGAGGTAATTAAATCAATTTATAACAATATACAAAAAAAAATTGTTTTTTTTTAACTTTGACCCCAAATATCTCCGTAACTAGAAGTTTCCCAGGTATGGTCCAGAACAAAATAATTATCGCAATGACGGGGAGAACAAGTGCCTTTCGGCTTCATTAAGGGTCTTTTTACACCCTTTATTAATAATAATAATTTTGTTTTTTAAAATAATAATCCTATGCCTATGGCATTAAGTCCGCCTCTGTACTTCTGTGCTTGAAGTGTTAAATAAATAAATAAATAATCCCTTTTTTTGACAAATAATGACTTTTTTTTATCAGGCAAATCAAAATCAAAAAAAAATTATTCCACATAGATCGGCACCATTTAATTCAACCATTTTGAAGCACATTTAAGTCAAGAAAAGACGTAGGTGGGTTGCCAGCGAATGACATTTTTCTAGTTCATAGTACTCACACAATATGGGCTATGCGATTATATAATACTAAAGAGATTGAATTTATACAATGCAAATATAGTTGTAAAATCTTCAGCAGCTCTATTTAATGCTATCAGTCTAAGCGCCCCTGTCCTCGTGGAGCAGGACCGGCATTGAGCCAATCGAATGAATCGTCCAACTTGTAATATGCCTGCTTACATAATGTGCGTTTTATGCATGTTTTAAATTTCGTTTCATTCAGTTCAAGAATACTTTGTGAAATTTTACTATAGCATCTCAAACAGTACCCCATGAAAGATGAGTCTACTTTAGCGAGTCTGAAGCCTGGCTGAACTAATTGATCCCTATTTCTAGCACTGTAATTTCATCTATCGCCTCTTTTACTAAAAAGATGCAGATTTTTTCTTACGAACACTATGTTTTCAAAGATATATTGACAATGTCCCGTCATGATGTTAATGTCTTTAAACGGTTCCCTAAAAGAGTCACGCCTACGAAGATTATAATATAGGGCTCAGATGGCTCTCTTTTGTAAAATAAATATAGACAATGTCTGCAGCTCGTCCCCATAACAAAATGCCATAAGACATTATACTATGAAAACAACTAAAATAGACCAGTCTAGCGGTATCTACATCAGTAAACTGACGGATTTTTCTAATAGTATATGCTGCTGAACTTAGCCGCCTCGCAAGAGATGTTTAATGAGAACCCCATTGTAGCCTTGAATCAAGCGTAATCCCCAGGAAAACCGTTTTATCTACAAATTCAAGTTTTTCTTTATTCAATAGTATATTATACTAGTAATAGCGTATTATTACTTTAACATTCGGTAAAGCAAATCTTATGAATTTTTTTTTTTTTTCATTTGATACTAAATTGTTTGCTGTGAACCAATTATGGACCTGAGGTAGGGCATTATTCACGTCATCTAGATTTTGGGCCCGTCAATTTATCTTAAAAATTAGGGAAGTGTCATCAGCAAATAACACCATATTTTGAGGTTGGTTTTTCAACAAATAGGGTAGATCATTTATTTATATATACTAGAAAGAGGAAAGAACCCGATATTGAGCCTTTAAACCCTGTGAATTGACACCATTTATTTGAACATGTTGTCTATCACTCAAATAAGATTTTATCAAACTAAGTGCAAGTTTACCCATTCCGTAATGCTCAAGCTTCAAAAGTAATGTGTCGTGATTTACGCAATCAAATGCTTTGGAGAGATCACAAAATATTCCTATGGCGTCTTGGGACGCTTCTCACGCAGTAAATATGTGCTTTAATAAGGTTACACCGGCGTCAGTCGTACAACGTCCCTTGGCGAGACCATACTGTTGATCGTGTAGGATACTGTTGATGTTAAAATGATTGAGCATTTGATTAAGCATTACTTTTTCAATTATCTTGCTAAACACAGGTAACACGGATACCGGTCTATAATTAAAATAATATAATAAATAAAAGTAAAACTAATGCACGTTTCCGAACGCAATAAAAAAGAGCTAACAATTCAAGACACTGACAATTGACAGTGACATAACGAATACAAACAATCTGTGACTGTCAAGAGCAAAGTAAACTTAAAATAAAGCGTCGCGTCGGTACACGAAAAAAGTTACTGTGACGTATTACTATCGACGAACAGAAAAATAGCTTCAAAATCAAAATCAAGGATCTTAGCCAAACAAAAAGAAAACACTTACAGAGAAAACAAAAACAAACGAGTTACTTCTTCCTTGCTATCCGCTTTGGCCGAGTGTTAACCTGCGCCGGCACCGGGTTTGTGTTATTCGAGCCAGGAATGGATTCAGGCGGAACCACTTTATCCAGCGTCTTGCCATGCTCCGCTCCCAGCCCGTTAACGTTTCCTTCCATAGTCCACACATTCGTGACGCAGAACAGCTTTCGAGCTGTTGTAAAAGCAGACTGCTGTTGACGAGTGAGGAATTCAGACACCACATAAGAAGATCCCTTCAGTTTGGTCTTGGTTTTCCAGATCTGGCCTCTAATAGCAGAGTCCGCGAACCGAAGCAGGATAGGTCTAAAGTGACCTTCCGAAGCCGTGCCCAACCTGTGGCGTACTGTCATTGAAGAGGGTGCCAGATCAGTTATGCCAAGCTTACTTTGCAGAATGGACACCACACTTGCTGGGAGTTTCTCATCAGACTTCTCAGGCACTCCGCCTAGCAGCAAGAACTTCTTCATCTCAATAACGTCGACACTCTGCTCACCTCAGCAATCTGCAGCTGTAATGAACTGATCACACTCCACACATGCTCCTTGAAGGCAGAAAAATCCCTATGAAGCCCGCTCAAGTCCGCTCCTGGTGAAGATGCCTTCAAGTGCTCTTCAAAATCCGCCATCTGCTGGTTGAGGGATATTATTGCCAAGCGCTGTGTCTCTGCAATGTCAGCCATAGAGCTCATGATAGTGACTTTTTGTTCAAAGTGCAGTGATCGGTGAGGTCAAAGTTCAAGTGACAGCTCAAGCCAACAAGTAAATGCAATTGGCAGTTTTAGGACATGTGTATATTACTGTCCACACAATATGTATAGTAAAAATTTTAATTAATAAAAATACTACTAAAATCAAAATAAAAATTTAGAGAACATGTGTGTTTACTTTTTTGCATCTACCCGAATAGTATTTCTAAAAGATTTCAAATACTTAGCAACATACTTGTTAAAAGTTTCAGTGTTTATATAAGGCTTAGGTGATAAAGCTAAAATAGTCTTTCCCTACTTTTCTGATACCTCTAGTTGCCGAATCACTAAATATAAATTTAGAGCAAATACTTTTTGTCTTCTTTTCAAAAGTTTTGTTGAACTTAGTGTGAACTATTGAAAAGAAATGATCATACAATTGATTACATTAATATCGTCCATATGATGGCTCATAACACATAACTTGTTCTGTAGGGAAATATTATACCTATTTAATTTGCTAGTAGTTATAGGTCTAAATTTAATCTGAACTTTTTGCAATGGTGTATTGCACCTAAAAGTTACAGTTTGTCTGCTATGGTCAGACGGCAGACAATTTACTATGGCTTTATCTAAGTAATCACAATCACAGAAAACATTATCTATACAAGTAGTAGAAGATGGAGTGACTCTAGTAGGTTCTATAAAAATGTTTAGTCAGGTCAAAAGACTTAAAAAGGTTTAATAACCGACTGCTACTTGAATTTTCTTCTAAAATATTGATATTGAAATCACCACAAATAATTGCAGATTTATTACTGGCTGCAAGTTTTGCCATCTTTTTTGACATCTTTCATTATTGATTCAAATAAGGAAAAGTTTTGAGTTTGGGGGTCTGTATACACACAAAATTACATGCTTATCTAGCTCAACACAGGACAGTTTGACGCAATGTTCAACCGAGAGACCTACTATATCATTATGTTGCTTATATTTAACACATTTTTTTATTAATATTAGGGTACCTCCACGCAGCATAGATTTACGGTTAAAACAGCCACCCACCGTATAGTTTTCATAATTAATAAGCATTTGGTAATCTTTTAGCCAATGTTCAGTAAAACAAATAATGTCAAACATACTTTTTTCTAAAAACAATTCAATTTCTAATAATTTGAAAGAAATGCCTTGGATATTCTGGTGGAACAATTTTAAGGTGAGTGTAAGAAGATACCTTGCTGTTGGTAGGTAAATTTCACGCGAAAGAAGAACGCAGGCAACAGCTGGTCTAGATATATAATTGTTTTTTCTATAACCTAAATTTTCAAAATATGGAAAAGCAAACAATATGATTTTACTACAATTTAACTTTAACAACTCTGATACACAGTCTGTGATGTCTTCCTTTCATTAATCTTAGAACTATTACCAACACATATAGTAATTGTAGTATTAGGATAACACATTTTTTGTTACTGATGCCATAACCTGTTTGTAGGTCGACCATGGCATACAATAATTTTGGGTACAATAACTCAGGTTATTACTGAGTAATTTCCCTAGCCCTCTACCTGAGAAAACAACTGAATGGTTACAATCATGACTATTAGGTGAGATCAAATTAACAATCTCAGGCTGTACTACTTGTGAATCATGATGATGACAGGAATTGCAACTCGGCTGATAACACAGTCCTGAGTACTCACAGCTAGGGACAGGTCCATTGCCTCAGGCTGGCGGGCATCAAGGCTGGATTCCCTCTGACAAGTACACTGAGTGTTGCTGAGAGTCAGCAAGTCCACTTTGTCTACTAATGCATTAGTGGCAAGAATACGCTCTTTAATTTGATTTTTAGGCCTTTCATATTTATTATATAAAGACTTTAGTAACTGATACAGAGCCTGTATTTCTGATTGTAGGTGCTGAGTGTCAATTTCATAAATATTAATACTATCCTCCAATTTAATCTGATAGTTATTTAATTTATTAACAAGAGAAACATGTTCTTTCCTTAATTGAATATTTTTGGAATAGTGCCTTTGTTGTTTCTTGTATTTATTACATTTTTTAATGATTTTATTTAATTATGCATATTTCTTAATTTTAAGGCTGTAGTTATGTTTTAGTATGGAGTCCTCTGTAAGGTCTATTGTTAAAATGGAATAAGGGTTGCAATTTGTATTTATTAATTCATTATACAAATGGTCAGTTTCTATAGCCTGAGTATGATTCTTTTCCTTTTTCAAATTTAAAAGTTTACCTTTACCATGGATTAATTGATCTTCTAGGTCTGTAATTTTACATAAAGCCTCCTTATTCAAGTTGCTACAGTTATTGTAATCATCCGTGACCATCCATAGCTGATCCTGTTCATTGACAACATTCAAGAATTCCTGATGAAAGTCTACTAGCTCCTGTTTTAAGCTCGAGTTTTTGCTATTAACGTTATTGACCACCTCCTCACTGTCTTCTCTCTCCTGTAACAGTTGTTGGCATTGGAGTTAAGTTCTTGGAGGGTCATTCTCAATTTAAGCTCCATATCCTGAGCTAGCCTTAGTCATTACAGGCATGGTCTCCGGATTGTTTACTGAAAATTGGAAATAAGGAAACGGAGAGATTACTAGGATAGGCTAATGAAGAAAATTTAGATATGAAAGGGGGAAAAACGGGGAAAAAATTTAGCGTTACTCAAAGAAATGAGGTAGGCTGCCATATTAGCTTGAAAATATAGATTTTACTATCTTAGGATTTTACTTTTTCATAAACGTAGGTAGGTTGCCTAGAATAATAATTTATATTATTACAAGATTATTTCAAGACATTAATAAAATAACGGTCATGGACATTATATACATTTAATTAATATTGCAAAGAATGATTTAAGAAGCGTTGAAATAGTTAAAAAATAAAATTTCTTTTTACTAACATACATTTCTCAACGAAGCCATTTAGAACCAATACAGGGTACTAAATCAGCAAAAAAAAAACAAAAACACTATACTAGAATTGGCTTAGACGTGTTATCGAGTTTAAGGGACGATTGTGTGGTATTATAAAATAAAAAGTAAACAAATACTCTCCGTATAAATCCGTAGTTAAACCACGTCAGCTGTTGTTTTTAGGTTACCGGTAACGTCGTATAACCGAATCCTTCATTAATTATCAGGAAAACAATTTTCCTGAGTATTTACACATGTAACATACGATATTACATATAATTACACCATAATACAACTTAATCACTAATTAAATTTAATTTTCAAATACGAAAAAATAATTTGACATGTCACTCGGGCAGTGTTGTGACTTTTCTCTCTCTAATTCTCTATCTCATTGAAAATTAGAAATAATATGATGTTATGTTTACTCTACAGATTAACCGTAGCCAGTCGCGAGTAAGTCCATTCGCGCAAGAGTCCAATCGCGCAAGAGTCTATGCGCGCATGTGTCTATGCGCGTAAGTGTCTATGGGCGCAAAAGTCGATTCGCGCAAAAGTCTAATCGCCCAAAAGTCCATGCGCGCATATGTCCTTTCGCGCAAGTGGGTTCGCGCAAGTGTCCTTCGCGCATATGTCTTTCGCGCAAATGTCCCAGATCCTTTTTTAATTAGTACAAAAAAAAATGGGGCTCTATCCGTACCCGTTACTGATCATATTTGTGTAGTCAAAAGTCAAAAAAACAAAATCCCAAAATTGTCCACAAAAATTTGTCTTAGTTGGTAAATTCATAATTGAATCAATCATTCATAACAATTGCTACTACAAAATACTACGCGCAGTGCTTTTCCATTTCGATTGCCATTCATAGGTCCCGGCAAACTCGCGTCGAAGCTCAAGCCACGCCTCCTGCGCCGGCGCGGGCGATCCCCGCAACCCCGCAACCCCGTGAGACAGTCAGTGCCAATTTGTTAGCGGAAGTGTGCGCGTGCTTTTTTATCCTAAATTGTTTGTTTACGTTTTTACTGTCGCGATGGCTTACCAGTTCTCATCTCGGGAGTATACGGCTATGATACGTGCATACTTTTTGTCTGGTTAGAACGCGAGTGCCGCTGTACGTATGTACAGAGAAGAGTACCCAAATGCTCGCCAGCCGAACGTTCGGACTGTGGTAAATGTTTACCAGCGTTTACTTGACCATGGATCATTCCAAGCACCGGCTCATAGCCAAGGACGTGGAAGACGCATTCGCAGAACCTGTACGACGATGTAGTGGACTACTTTGAAGAAGATCCCCGGCGAAGTACGAATGACGCAGCTCGTCATTTTAATATCAGCCAGCACTGTGCATGGAAGATCATTAGTTCATCTGGATTTCACCCTTACCACTACAGAAAGGGTCAAGAATTGACTACTGTGGATAATGAACCAAGGATGGCGTTCTGCAGGTGGATACTCAACAACACTGAAGCAAATGTGTTGTACTCAGATGAGTGCATGTTTACTCGTATCGGATTGTTCAATCAACATAATGAACACTGGTGGTCAATACGCAATCCAATGTTAACAAGGGAAAACTCTTTCCAATACAGGTTTTCTGTTAATGTCTGGGCAGGAATCCTGAACGACAACATCGTTGGCCCTTATTTCATTGAAGGTCGTCTTACTGGAGAAAGCTATTTAACTTTGCTTCGGACTATGGTTTCTTCAATGTTAGATGACATTCCAATAGCCAATTTACGAGGCCTCTGGTTTCAGCAAGACGGCGCGCCTCCGCACTACCATAGTGCAGTGCGTGAATACCTGACGGAGGAGTTCGGGAGTCAGTGGATCGGTCGAGGCGGCCCCGTGGCATGGCCTCCATGATCACCTGATCTCACGCCTTTGGACTTTTTTTTGTGGAGTGAAGTTAAGCGACGAGTGTACATTCATGAGCCAACAAGAGTAGAACAATTAAAACAGCGCATACTGGACGCATTTGACGAAGTGAAAAGTGAGCGAAACATACTATTATCGTTAAAAAACAATTTAATTAAACGTGCCCGTCTTTGTATTGATAATGGTGGTGGACATTTTGAAGGACAGTTAAAATACCTGTAAGTTTTTTAAGTTATGTAAATACGTAAATTATTGTAAATATCAGCTGATTCAAACTTTTTAAATACGCCAAAATTACTTTTCTTACAAGTTTTAAAGCTTTAATTTAATTTCTTTTTTTACTTTAGTTACCTAATTGTTTGCTTAATTTATTTTAAAATAGTTGGTAATTTTGTTGGTCTTAAGCCCAATTAAAGTACGAATGAAAAGTTTGAATTGAATAAGTGCCTATTATTTTTCCGTTAACCTTTTATTTTACTTTTTCTTAGTTTTCAATCGTAAAGTATAACGATGCGTTTTAGTTACCTACAATTACGATAACAGCTGTTGGAGGCGGGGCAAGTTTGAGTGAGAGCACGCGAACGCGAGAGTGAGAGAATATGATTAATGAATACTACTATGAATAGCCTCTCCAATATTTCCATAAATTCAGTGACATTTTGGGATATAAACAAACTCTATTATCTTTGCTGTTTGTGAATATTATTTATTGAGACTTTACATATATAATAACAAGACCTTCTCTAATAAGCCCTTTAAGTATTTGTACTAATTAAAAATTATTAGTGTATAATTCAAATGTTTATTTTCAAGAAGTTATTTTTGTTAATATAAAATTGAGTAATTAATTAAGTTTTGCTACTGCATAATAAATAACAATGTTTTGTATTTTGTTTGCATTTCCACAAGATTATAAATACCGATATGGATAATAGAAAAGGCGTATTCTTTACATTATTTTCATGATCCCCGTTTACATATCTAGAAGATTGTCACCCTAGTCGTAATTTGTAAACAAAGTTAAAGGAACTTACATGAAAAAAGAAATTCCATCCAGCAAACCCACACACAACACAAATCACTGTTACACCCCTTCACACAACTCGATTTCACGACATTTAAAGAGCAAGATTTCACTTAAGTAATGTAAAAAGAACTTGATAACGCAAAAATGCGACTTCAGCGCAAAATTGTATCGGCCATATTGTTTGTTTATATGAGAATTACGAAGGCTGTAGCCGGAGGATGGAAAAAAATACAAAATTTATTTGAACTTAAATTTAATTACAGAAATTACAATGTAAAATATTAACTAAGATGTCGACAGTTGACCGATGCTGTGCCAAAAGTGACGATTCGCGACAAAAGCCCGCGATGTCCGGTGCCGGGCTGCATCACGTTGAGCTGCGTCGGCGACTCGTGTCTCCGCTGTTGCAATCCGCGGTAATTAGGGTAACGCGCGATCAGCGGTTCACGTGTTACGCGAATATGTAACACCTCCCCCCGAAGATAAGCAACTATTTCGAAATCTTGTGTGAGAGAGATGATGAAATGTTGCTGTGGTCAATTTTTATCTTGCTGGGACTGATTCCATGCGATTCTTGAATTTCAGCATAATTTCCTGGAGATGTTGCGTCATCATTTTGCATTGCTTGGTTTCTTTGAAGGCGTTTCGCTCGATATCGTCGGTACGTCAGTGTGATAATGAGTACACTTGCACCGGTTAGTATCAGATAGATTGGAATTGTAGTATGGTAGAGAACTGGATCAACTACTTCATTGAGTTTTGCTGGTGCCTGTTGCATGATCTTTGTGTTAATGGAGTGCAGATTTTCTAGATTTGCAGAGTTTAGTATGATTGGTGATTCGCTCGACGTCTCTAAATCTTCATTAATTGTGGGCAATTGCATAATCTCCAGAGCGAAACCTTTGATGTGATTGTTAGAGTTTGCTATAGTAAATTCGGGCGTTTTGATGTGGCAATTGTAGGGGATGATCGCCAAATAGCTTCCTTCCAGGGTTTTATATGTTTCTTGTCCGCATGATATCTTCACCTTGGTTGGATGTGGGAAACTGATGGTGTAATGCTTCTCGTCGAGTTGTTCTACAGCTTCTTTCTTCAATGCGACTGAAGACAGTTTACAGAATGGGAGAAGTTCTTGCTTGGAGATCAGATGCTGGATGCAATCGGGATCATCTCGGGCCTTGTATTTTGATTTAGCTTCACAGAGGTACAGAGAATTTACCTTCGGGCATTCAGCCTCCATGTACATAGAATCTTGACCAGAAATCGCAATGAAAGGTGAGGTTGGTAAAAGGATTTTGTTATTCTTGTTAGGGACAGTGGACAGTTTATAAAGGTTATAGATTGGAGGGAAGGCAATCGGCACCTTAAATACTATAACTATCTGATTATCTTTATAAAAGTAGCCTAGCTTAATTACGTCATAATAGTCTCTTAATTCTAATTCAAGGATCTCATCGCCTGAATATAGAATCCTTAGTTTCTGTATCATGTTCTTAATTTCAGCTATATTAACTACCATGTGCGGTGTGCTTAGTGCGCGTATAAAAGCTAAAGTATACTCTAGTTTATGGAGTTCTTCGGACAAATTATCTATGTTATCACTTAAGATAATTAAGTGTTGAGCCATGTGGGCGTAGTGGATTAAATCAAGATTTGCTGTTGTACTATTTATTATCCGATTTAAAACATTGCCTATTAACTCTTGATTTTTAGTTATATTAGTTAATAAGTTGGCATTTTGTGAAACCCAAGTTTTAGATAAACTAACATGTTGATTAAGTTGAGCTTGAATCCTATACTCATTTTCCTTAAGGATTTTTATGGCGTTGTCGTATTTAATTGCATCAGTTTGATCAAGATTACCGGATATACTTTTGATTACAGAACCGAGGCCATCAATGAGTCCTCTTTTATAGCGATTATGTTCAAATGACTCTAACTGGGCAGATATCTTAACTAGTTTGGATGTAAGGTAATCCATGTGCGGTTCGAATAATAGAGATGTCTTATTATTTAATGTGTGTCTAACATCAGTCATTCTGGTATTAACTGTATCTATTTGAGATTGTATACTATCGAGGTTGACATAATTGAGAAAAGAGTGATAATGGGAAATGATGCGCGTCGCTCCTAGATTAAACGGAAGTATTCCAGGGCCGTTCCCTAAAGGATCAATCATTACTTCTTGTCCTCGCGTCATTTGGAGTAGTAGTAGCAGTAACATCCTGTAACAATACAGATTCCTTAGGGCTTCTTTTAAGACGAGATTTTGCAACGGGACCTCGCTTCTTTCTGGTGTAAATATGTATGGGAAGGTCGGCTAGGACTATGTCTTTGGTAAAACGTGGAGCTAATTTTTGTCTGCTAGCTAACGGATTGCGGACAAATACTTGTTGGTCAGGGACATACTCTTTTTCAGGTTCGCGGTCCTTATTCCTGTTTTCAGTTAATTCAGTCCGATGGTGAAGAGAGGTTTCATTTATTATATCGTAGACTTGTGTTAGTCGTTTTTTGTGGTCTTGTAAGTAATTTTGCAGTAAATGTTCCGATAAATTTAAATCTAGGGAATCACGGGGATCAAAGTGTCCTGTGATTAAGTCTATAGGCCTACATTTAGTGAAGCTGTGTATTGAGCTGTTGTAACCTAAAATTGCATAGGGCATGAGATTTACGGCAGGTTCATTATGCTTTTCTAATTTCAGGATTCTGAGATGTTCGAGAATAGTAGAATGGAAGCGCTCTACTATGCCATTATCGTTAGGGGTATGTGCAAGTATCTTATGATGCTGTATTTTATGAAGACGGACGAACTCCGAAAATAATGCGTTAGTGAACTCAGGTCCTTGATCTGTAACTATGGTGTAGGGGACGCCATGATGGGTGCAAAACGTTAAAAGTGCTTGGACGACACTTAACGCGGTACCATCTCTGAGATGATATGCTTGTGCATATTTCGAGAAAGCATCAATTAAAGTAAGAAATTTCTCGTTTTGTGCTGTAAAAAGATCAAGATGAACAATTTCAAAGGGTTTGGTTGGGGGAGGAACTATAGAGAATTTTTGCTTAATAGGGTTCCGATCGTATTTTGCCTGTCCACAGATACTACATTCATTAATATATTTCGAGATATTTTCTTTCATTTTAGGCCAATAATAACGATGTGATAAAGCAAGGAAACATTCGGTTATACCACGGTGATTTGTTTTTCCTTCATGGTATTTACGAATAATTTCTTGCTGGTCCAAGTAATTTTTAACGTTTTCTACCTCTTTCTTTGTTAAGACCATATTTAAGGCGGAGCTTTTAAATTTGTCTTGTATAATCGGAATTATGCTGTACATGGCTAGAGGGGGATGTATAAGAATTCCAGTTTTTACTTTGGGATTAACATATTCCTTTACGGCATTAATTACTTCTTCTTCCAGATTTGACTCTGATAGTTGTATAGTAGTTTTGGTATGAGTTTCGAATGGTTTAGACACGGTTGGGCGTTTTTTAATGTCTCCCACGATTATAAAGGATATTTGACGGTGGAATTTATTTAGAGGCTCATCCGATATTGGTATCTCTAATATGGGGTTCTCAGCGCTTGTGTGAGCTGTTGCGGTTGTGGAATCAATTACTGAAGGGGGTTTTTCAGACGTGTTAACTGCTATAGAGTTAGCGTCTTCATTATTAATTTCTATGCGGGACAGAGCATCTGCGTTGGTATTCAGCTTACCCTGCTTATAGACAGTAGTGAAATTATACTCGCTTAACTTTAATTTCCAACGGGTTAAACGTGAGTTGGGTTCTTTTAAATTCATTACCCATTGTAAGGGCCTGTGATCTGTAACAATTTTGAACTTCCTACCAAATAGGTACGGGCGGAAATACTTGGTTGCCCACACAATTGCTAATAATTCTTTTTCGATTGTGCTGTAGTTAATTTCACTAGTGTTTAATGTGCGCGATGCATATGCTATGGGCTTATCGGTACCTATCTGACCTTGAGAGAGAACAGCACCAATGGCAAGATTAGATGCGTCTGTTGTCAGTATAAAATCTTTACTAAAGTCTGGATATTGCAGGATTAGGTCGTTGATTAAAAGGGTTTTACACTTCTCAAAACAACTGATGTAATTAGGATTAGTTATATCAATCTTTGAACCTTTTTTTAGACGTTGCGTCATAGGTTTTGTTATACGAGCAAAGTCTGGAATGAATTTCCTATAGTAACCCAACAGACCTAGGAAGCGTTTAATTTCTGTTGCCGTTTTGGGAATTGGGAATTTCTGGATGGCCATAATTTTATCCGGGTTAGGTTTAATACCGTCTTTGCTAATAATGTGTCCTAAATATGCAGTTTCTAACTTTAAAAATTCGGATTTGTCCATTTGTATTTTGAAATTAGATTCCCTAAGTCTCTGAAATACTTTTTCTAAATTAATCATGTGTTCCTGAAGGGACACTGAAAACACAATTATATCATCCAAATATACTAAACACACGACATTTTGAAGGTCCCGTAAGACATTGTCCATTACCCGTTGAAAGGTTGATGGAGAATTTTTTAAACCCATTGGCATGCGGAGGAATTCGAAGTGTCCATGCTCTACTGTAAAAGCAGTTTTGTGAATATCATCTGGGTTCATCTCCACTTGATAAAATCCACTCGCGAGGTCAAGGGTGGTAAAATAGTGACAGTTACCTAACTTGTCAAGGACGTCCGAAATGTTGGGTATAGGATAACGATCATCTATAGTTTTCTCATTTAATTTCCTAAAGTCTATTACCAAGCGCCATTTGGTTTTTCCGCTGGCGTCGGCTTTCTTGGGAACTACCCAGATGGGGGAGCTCCACGCAGATTGAGACGGACGTATGATATTCTGTTCTAGCATTTTAGAAATTTGATCCTGGACTTCCTGCTTATGTATGAAAGGATATCTGTAACTTTTCGTATAGATAGGCACATCATCTGTAGTTCGAATAGAGTGTTTTACTTGGTTCGTAAAAGATAATGGTTCGCCATCAATATAAAATACATCAGCGTACCGAGCGCAAAGTACTTCTAAATTAGCTTTTTCTTCGGGGTTCAAATGATCCGTACGCAGACGAGACAAAACTTCCTTTACGCGGTCGGACTGTTGTTTAGTGCGCGTGCACTGGACATTGAACAACTCAGCACTAATAGGGCGATCCATAGAAAAGACTACGTCATGACGTGAAGTATTCGCTACCTCTATTACACCTCTATTATTTCTAACTGTTGTAACGCAATCACTTATTAAACAATTTGAAATGCATTGTTCAGGAATAAAAACGTCACCGTCCGCAGAGTTTATAGGAACTTTAACTAATTTAGATGAATTAGCAGGTATTATATCCTCGTATAAGTTACTATTGCGAGAGTCGTACATTAATAAAGGGTTACTAGAATTACAAGTTATCAACAATCTGTTCTTTAAGTCAATGTTAGATTCTAATTTTTCTAATAAATCATAGCCGATCAAACCATCAAAAAATTTATGAAATGCATAAACGAAAAGAGTTATATCACCTGCCTCGTTAAATTCCTGAAAGCACGGTAAAGTAATGGAGTAATCACTCCTTGTGGTAGCGTGAATATTCGTTACTTCAAAGGGATCATAATTGCACGGTATGTGGGAAAAGAATTTTTGAACAACTTCGGGACTCACAAAAGACATATTTGCGCCAGTGTCAATTAATAGTTTAAGCGGGGGATTTGAAATCTGAATATATGGTAATTGCCTTTGCGTTTGCAAATTAATTTCTATTTTGACTTGTCTGATTTGGGGTCCTTCTGAAAATCCTCTTCTTCAGCAGACGGGGTTGGATCCTTAACTTCCTCGACTATAACAT
Source organism: Noctua janthe (assembly GCA_910589295.1). Taxonomy (NCBI): domain Eukaryota; kingdom Metazoa; phylum Arthropoda; class Insecta; order Lepidoptera; family Noctuidae; genus Noctua; species Noctua janthe. The sequence goes on along the minus strand of OU342565.1, from coordinate 49,674 downwards.
AAGAATCTGTACGCTGTGGTTGCTCATACACATATTCACTCGGGTACGCGTAAATGGGATACTCAAAATATTCCTGGGGGTAATAATCGCTAACAAAATAATCGCTATAATTGTCATACTGCAACTGGTCATTAAAATCGTTAAAGTTAAATTCCCGCGTTCTGAAATAATTCGAGGGTGGCGGATTCCCAGATTTGGACCAATCACGGGACGCGCGCGGCGCGAATGGTTTAGCCACGTAGTGACTTACGCCACTCATCGGGTGTGGGGTGTTACTTGTAGTTGGCCTGGGACCAGGCATTCTAAAAACTTGACCCTGGGGTATATAATTAGGCGGTGGAGAACTGAACATTTGTTGAGTACGTGTGGGCCCGCGATTTTGTGGGGGTTGGTTTCTCCAAATTGGGACAGGGTGTTGTCCTTGAAGCATAGGTGGTCGCGATGGCCCTGGCATATTAAAAGATCCTGGGGGTTGCAAATTAGACGGACGCGGTGTGGGTGGTGCCACGTGAATTGGTGGCATAAAGCCATAAGGAATTTTTGGACTAACCTGAGGCTGCGTCTTCCTATCGGGAACATGGTCGTTGCGCTGCTGCAGGTACAACGTGTTCATTTCCTCGTGCACAAACTCTAAGGCTTTCTCTATTGTATCAGGCCGCATGCAACGAATGCGAGAGCCCAACGGGTCACGTAGACCACGTAAGTACGACTGTAACGTGAGTTTCTTGTACAAAGTGCGTTTCGATTCAATGGTACTCGCTATCGTTTCATGTAGGCTGATATAAGTCATAATAGTACTGAAAAGGTTTTGACAACGCTCATAAAATTCTTGCGGGGTGGACGAACCCTGCGTTAAAAGTGCCAAGTCATTATATAAAGATGTTTCATCGCGTTGATCGGCGAAATTATTTATTAAAGCACTTCTAATTCCCTCCCAAGTCTCCGGGATACCATTCGAATTAATCGTACGCGATGCGGGTCCTACTATTTTGTTCAAAATCCCGTTTAATAATGCTAAATTAGCTAATTGAAACTCCGGTCCGTTTCTCATAAACTGCTGTACTAGTTGATCACATAGTTTTATAAATCGAGTTAATACGTTCGAGTTTCCGTCGAACTCCGGCAACAATCGTAGGGCCTTGTAAACTTGATCCACTGAGTCAGCCATACTTGATATATATGAACTATTACTATCCTCCTGTTCTGCCTCTAAATTTCTATTAGCGTCTAAAATATTAATTCTATTACCTAACCTAGGGGACCGAGATTGCCTTGGATGGAAAATCTTGGAATCTTATAGGATAAAAAAAGGGAAGCGACTCTAGAGCGATTCTAAAGTACTTACTTGCAATGATTTTGTACCTCTTCTGTATCGATGTCTGGATACTCCTCTGGACTGCAGCTCTTGTAGATTCCGGATACTCGTACGGTGCCCGAAGCCACCCGGGTGACTCGCGATCCTAGCAATTTACTCTCGCGAACCGGCCCGCGAGTATCCTACCGACTGCGCCAATTACGAAGGCTGTAGCCGGAGGATGGAAAAAAATACAAAATTTATTTGAACTTAAATTTAATTACAGAAATTACAATGTAAAATATTAACTAAGATGTCGACAGTTGACCGATGCTGTGCCAAAAGTGACGATTCGCGACAAAAGCCCGCGATGTCCGGTGCCGGGCTGCATCACGTTGAGCTGCGTCGGCGACTCGTGTCTCCGCTGTTGCAATCCGCGGTAATTAGGGTAACGCGCGATCAGCGGTTCACGTGTTACGCGAATATGTAACATGAGTGTCATCTATGTTGTCATTCAGAAATAACATAATTCATAAATAATTTAATTTATTTAAGCTTACTGTATTTTGCAAGAGATGATTATTTTAATATTTATTATTTAAATATTAAATGAATCCCGATACGATTTATGTGCTAGTTTAGCTATCAACGTGATTTCCGAATATTTTAATTTAAAAAAAAATGTACTAAAGTAATGTAATGTAATGTGTGTACTGGCAATTGTTGGACAAGGACACAATCCACTCTGGATCGCTTTCTCGCTCTGAAGTATTCTTCCCCCTTTGAATTAATTAAAGTAATAAGTACTCTATTCGTTTGAGATAAAGTTCATTTTCAAACGGTTTTTTGATATCAAAATTTTGTTCGTACTCATTCCAGTTAGTATATAAATTCTTTGGTCTGAACCAAACGTATATATGACAGTGACAGTTGGGCTTGGAACTTGGATGACATTTGAGTCGACGTGACTGTGTTTTCATAAATGCATGGATTTTTTAATTACATGGCATCGTTCTAACTGTCTGTTAGTCAAATTCACGAAGGAAATTTCACGATACTATTCTTATTCAAACTTGATCAAAATGTAAAGACATAAAAAGAAACCTGTCATCAAAAATGACGACATAACTTTGTAGGTCTAACGAGGGATTAATATTTGCACACGGAAGATAATTTTTTTTTAGCATTCTGCCTAACATGGGCGTACCCACGGTGGGGCAGGGTGGGGCACTTGCCCCACCCTGCTCTCTGAACCGAAGCTAAGAATTTTTAGGCAAAATTAATAAAATGACAAAATTACATATCCATTGGGTACTTTAACATTTTTCACATTAAAATAAAAACTTGGTTATGGTCAACAATGACAGAAAACCATATTGGCGGCCTCTGTATGTTGAGTGTGCATAGAAAGAGGGTTCTGGAGGTATATTTGAAAACGAAATTTTAGCTAGAATTTGCCACAACCCTCGCAGGTTTTTTTTTAATTTCATTAAAGGGCTTTGCCGCTTAGCGACCACATCGCCCAATGCAGGAGAACAGATTACTTACGAGCTACTTCACAATAACTTACGATCTACTTATTACTAGCTCATACAATTCTTTTGCTTTCTCGGACACTGGAAAAGCAAGGATGGTATTACAAATACCAATATTAAATGTTTTATATCGTCCAAAAACATTAATTCTACTGTTTTCATTCAAATACAATAAAAAAAGAGACAGCTAATGTGGAACTATATAGCCTATAGTTCCACATTAGCTGTCTCTTTTTTTAATTACAGATTCGAATTCCGTGCGATAACCATTTTGGTTTCCTTTTGTTTCTGATGATTATTTCTTTATATGGAAAGCATAAATTATTTAGAAGTAGGAATTGTTCTATAAACGCATTGTACGCTGTATTTGAATTTTCAGTCTGCATTTGTGTGGCCCTTTGAACCCGTTTGCTAATATTGAGGCCAGTGTGCGCACCTTGGTTCTGTTGTATTCACCAATTTGGTGCGCCAGTTTTTGCAGCAGATCTTTCGCGGCCTCGGTTGTCGTAGTGACGATGACGTCGTGATCCCTATCGAAGTTATTAACCACCCAGGTCGTCTTGCCACATCCTGGAACGCCGTTTACCCACCTTATTTTCGGTAGTGCCCAAACTCCACTTTGACCGATGCTCCTCGAGATTGCTTCCGCCTGTTCAAGGATCTTGTCGTCCATGGTTAGGTTAGGTTAGGTTAGGTTAGGTTAGGTTTTCAGCTCGGGTGCAGTCCGGGCACTCGAGGACCAGCCTCTGCGGTGTTTCCGGTGCTTCGGCATCGGACACACCCGGCCCCTGTGTCCGTCCGCGATAGACAGGACGGACATGTGCCTCCGCTGCGGCAAGGAAGGCCACAAAGCCGCTGCCTGCAAGGCCGCCACGCCGCACTGCGCGGTGTGTGCTGCTAGTGGCCGCCTGGCGGGCCACGTTATGAGGGGGAGGAACTGCAACCCTCCCCCTAGGCGAGGCAAAGCGCAGGCGCCGACCGGGCCTGCTGCTGCCGCTAGCACCGTCGTTCCTGCGGCGGTTGCGGAGGGGGGTGCGATGTCCGACTGATGGATAGGGTCGAACATCGCATCCTTCAGGCGAACACCAACCACTGCAGGGCAGCCCAGGATCTGCTGATGCAGACCATGGCTGAGTGGTTGGTGGACTTGGCGGTGGTCGCCGAGCCTTACTCGGTACCTGACCGTTGGCTGGGCGACCGGGACGGCTCGGTGGCGTTGGTGTCGCGGCCTTCCACAGACTCCCCTCCCCTCTCGCTCTTAGAAAGGGGACCGGGATACGTGGCCGCCGCGTGGGGGGACATGGCCCTGGTGGGGGTCTATTTCTCCCCAAACCGCCCTCTCTCGGACTTTGAGGATTTCCTCGAGGTCCTCACCGCAGTCGTAGGGAGGGCGGCGCCACGCCAGGTCGTGGTGTTGGGCGACCTGAACGCCAAGTCGGCGGCCTGGGGCAACCCGGCCGCCGGTTGCAACGTCCGGGGACGCGCCGTCGAGTTTTGGGCGGCCTCATGCGGTGTGTCCCTCCTCAACAGGGGGGCGGTCCACACGTGCGTGCGGCAACGGGGTGGGTCGGTGGTGGACGTCTCGTTTGCCACCCCCGCCCTAGCCGCCCGCGTCGTCAGCTGGCGGGTGGAGATGGTGGAGACCTTGTCGGACCACCGATACGTGCGGTTCGACATCTCCACCCAGGGGGGGGGGATGGCTCGCGCTGGGCAATCTCCCTTCCCACGGTGGGCACTCACCCGCCTGGACCGGGAGGCAGCCAAGGAGGCGGCCTTTCTCCAGGACTGGCTGTCGCCCCCTGTCGAGGTCCTGGACGTGGACGCCGCAGCGGTCCGGCTCAGGGGGTCCCTGACAGAGGTGTGCAACTCCAGCATGCCTCGGTCTCGCCGTCCGCCTCCCCGTCGTGCCGTCTATTGGTGGACGGAGGAGCTGGCGGGGCTCCGGGCCGCCTGCGTGGCGGCCAGAAGGGCCTACGCGCGGAGCCGACGGCGCAGCACCCAAAATCGAGTCCAGGCGGAAGAGGACCGCCTATACGCCTCTTATCGAGAGGCGACGACGGTCCTCAAATCCGCGATGGGTGCTGCGAAAGACTCGGCGAGGGCCGAGATGCTGGAGGAACTCGACAGGGATCCTTATGGGAGACCATACAAGGCGGCGCGGAACCAGCTGCGCCCCTGTGGTCCCCCACTGACGGAGACCCTCGAGCCAGCGTTGCTGGATGGGGTGGTCCGGTCCCTGTTTCCGCGCAGGACCGACTTCGCCCCACCAACGATGGATCCCCCGCAAGGGTCGGCTTCGCCGGAGGAGGAGGTCCCCCCGGTGACGGCGGCGGAGTTTTACGCTGGGGTTCTCAGCCTCCGCGCGAAGAAGACGGCCCCCGGACCGGACGGCGTCCCCGCACGGGTGGTGGCGATCGCCGCCTCCGAAATGGAGGACAGGTTTCGGGACCTCTTCAGCGCGTGCTTAACGGCTGGGAGGTTCCCGAAACTGTGGAAGGAGGGGCAGCTGTGCCTCCTCCGAAAGGAGGGACGCCCGGTGGACTCCCCCTCGGCATACCGGCCCATCGTTCTGCTCGATGAGGTCGGTAAATTGTTCGAGGGGATTGTCGCCTCCCGGCTTGATAGCCTTTTGCGGGGGGTAGGGCCGGACCTGTCGGACGCCCAATTCGGTTTCCGTCGAGGGCGTTCGACGATCGATGCGCTGGCCCTACTCAAGGGCCAGGTGAAGGAGGCGGTGGAGGCGGGGGGCGGAGTGCTGGCAGTGTCGTTCGACATTGCCAACGCCTTCAACTCCGTGCCCCACTCGACGGTATTGGAGGCGCTCCGGTATCACGGAGTGCCCCAATACCTGCGAAACCTCCTGGCCAGCTACTTGGAGGACCGAGAGGTCCTCCTCGTGGACAAGACGGCCACGGTGAGGCGGTACGGCGCAGAGTCCGGTGTTCCGCAGGGGTCGGTGCTTGGACCGCCCCTTTGGAACATCGGGTTCGACTGGCTCCTGCGGGGAGCGCTCCTCCAGGGCACGAGTGTCATCTGCTACGCGGATGACACTCTCCTCACTGCCCGGGGGAGGAACTTTGCGGACGCGGCCTGTCTGGCCTCGGCCGGCGGATCCTTGGTCGCAGAGAGGATCCGCCGCCTAGGATTGAGGGTGGCGCTGCACAAGACCGAGGCCGTGTTCTTTCGTGGGCCTCGGCAGCGCTGCCCTCCCGACGCCCACATTGTCGTAGAGGGCGTCAGGATAGGGGTCCGGGGCCAGATGAAGTACCTGGGCCTGGTCCTGGACGACAGGTGGCGCTTCGGCCCGCACTTCAGCGGGCTGTCGACGCGCCTGTTGAAAACCGCCGACGCCCTCTCGTGGCTCCTCCCGAACCTGGGGGGGCCCAAGGCGAAATGCCGGCGCCTGTATGCCGGCATTCTGCGGAGCATGGCCCTTTACGGGGCCCCAATCTGGGCGGACTCCCTCAACAGGAGGGAGAATGCGACCGCCATCCGCAGGCCCCAAAGGGCTATTGCACTGCGGGTGGCGAGGGCCTACCGCTCCGTAGGCTTCTCGGCGGCGTGCGCTCTGGCCGGCACCCCTCCTTGGGAGTTGGAGGCTTGGGTGCTCGCCAGAGTGTATGAGTGGACTGCGCGCCGGAAGGCGCTCGGGGAGCGCCCGATTGCCGAAGAGCGGGAGGCCGTGCGGCGGGAGGCGAAGGACGCCATCGTCCTCCACTGGACGGAGGACCTCGCCAACGCCGCCTTTGGCCGCCGTACGTTGGACGCGCTCGGTCCGGTCCTGCGGAGCTGGCTCGAGCGGTCCCACGGTTTCCTCTCGTTCCGTTTGGTGCAGGTGTTGTCCGGCCATGGCTGTTTCGGATCGCACCTGCACCGGATCGGGAGGGAGGAGACCCCGGCGTGCCACGACTGCGGCGCGGCGGAGGACACGGCGCAGCACACCCTCGAGGTGTGCCCGGCTTGGTCCGAGCTGCGCCGCGGTCTGATCGCTGTGATCGGACAGGATCTCTCGCTTCCTGGCGTGGTCAACGCCATGTTGGGGAGCGAGGAGGCCTGGGCAGCGGTCGCCTCCTTTTGCGAGGACGTAATCTCGCAAAAGGAGGAGGCGGAGCGCGCGCGGGAGGACGACCCTCTCGCTGCGCCGCTCCGCAGACGAAGAAGGGGTCGGAGAAGGCGAGGTCCTCTCCCTCCTCACGGTGGCGACGGGCGGGCGACAGGCGCGGGGGTGCCTTCGCCCGCATTGCACCCGTCTCCACCGTCGTCGGTCATTCCCGGGCCCGTGTCCCTCCCCACGGGGGGGACATGAGGGGCCCGCCTTGTCGGGAATTCGTCGGCGGTGGACTGGAAGTAAAGGCTGTGCCGGTTTCCCAGTCCCCCGCCACTCGGACGAAGCGGGAGTGCCGCTGGGTCGTTTTAGTGGGTATACCGGGTCACACCGGGGAGTCCCACATAGCCCCCCCATCCCCCGATGGGAGGGTATGCGTAATGCATTTTTTCCCAGCGTCAAAAAAAAAAAAAAAAAAAAAAAAAAAAAAGGTTAGGTTAGGTTAGGTTAGGTTTCCCCCTCGGCATACCGGCCCATCGTTCTGCTCGATGAGGTCGGCAAATTGTTCGAGGGGATTGTCGCCTCCCGGCTTGATAGCCTTTTGCGGGGGGTAGGGCCGGACCTGTCGGACGCCCAATTCGGTTTCCGTCGAGGGCGTTCGACGATCGATGCGCTGGCCCTACTCAAGGGCCAGGTGAAGGAGGCGGTGGAGGCGGGGGGCGGAGTGCTGGCAGTGTCGTTCGACATTGCCAACGCCTTCAACTCCGTGCCCCACTCGACGATATTGGAGGCGCTCCGGTATCACGGAGTGCCCCAATACCTGCGAAACCTCCTGGCCAGCTACTTGGAGGACCGAGAGGTCCTCCTCGTGGACAAGACGGCCACGGTGAGGCGGTACGGCGCAGAGTCCGGTGTTCCGCAGGGGTCGGTGCTTGGACCGCCCCTTTGGAACATCGGGTTCGACTGGCTCCTGCGGGGGGCCCTCCTCCAGGGCACGAGTGTCATCTGCTACGCGGATGACACTCTCCTTACTGCCCGGGGGAGGAATTTTGCGGACGCGGCCTGTCTGGCCTCGGCTGGCGGATCCTTGGTCGCAGAGAGGATCCGCCGCCTAGGATTGAGGGTGGCGCTGCACAAGACCGAGGCCGTGTTCTTTCGTGGGCCTCGGCAGCGCTGCCCTCCCGACGCCCACATTGTCGTAGAGGGCGTCAGGATAGGGGTCCGGGCCCAGATGAAGTACCTGGGCCTGGTCCTGGACGACAGGTGGCGCTTCGGCCCGCACTTCAGCGGGCTGTCGACGCGCCTGTTGAAAACCGCCGACGCCCTCTCGTGGCTCCTCCCGAACCTGGGGGGGCCCAAGGCGAAATGCCGGCGCCTGTATGCCGGCATTCTGCGGAGCATGGCCCTTTACGGGGCCCCAATCTGGGCGGACTCCCTCAACAGGAGGGAGAATGCGACCGCCATCCGCAGGCCCCAAAGGGCTATTGCACTGCGGGTGGCGAGGGCCTACCGCTCGGTAGGCTTCTCGGCGGCGTGCGCTCTGGCCGGCACCCCTCCTTGGGAGTTGGAGGCTTGGGTGCTCGCCAGAGTGTATGAGTGGACGGCGCGCCGGAAGGCGCTCGGGGAGCGCCCGATTGCCGAAGAGCGGGAGGCCGTGCGGCGGGAGGCGAAGGACGCCATCGTCCTCCACTGGACGGAGGACCTCGCCAACGCCGCCTTTGGCCGCCGTACGTTGGACGCGCTCGGTCCGGTCCTGCGGAGCTGGCTCGAGCGGTCCCACGGTTTCCTCTCGTTCCGTTTGGTGCAGGTGTTGTCCGGCCATGGCTGTTTCGGATCGCACCTGCACCGGATCGGGAGGGAGGAGACCCCGGCGTGCCACGACTGCGGCGCGGCGGAGGACACGGCGCAGCACACCCTCGAGGTGTGCCCGGCTTGGTCCGAGCTGCGCCGCGGTCTGATCGCTGTGATCGGACAGGATCTCTCGCTTCCTGGCGTGGTCAACGCCATGCTGGGGAGCGAGGAGGCCTGGGCAGCGGTCGCCTCCTTTTGCGAGGACGTAATCTCGCAAAAGGAGGAGGCGGAGCGCGCGCGGGAGGACGACCCTCTCGCTGCGCCGCTCCGCAGACGAAGAAGGGGTCGGAAAAGGCGAGGTCCTCTCCCTCCTCACGGTGGCGACGGGCGGGCGACAGGCGCGGGGGTGCCTTCGCCCGCATTGCACCCGTCTCCACCGTCGTCGGTCATTCCCGGGCCCGTGTCCCTCCCCACGGGGGGGACATGAGGGGCCCGCCTTGTCGGGAATTCGTCGGCGGTGGACTGGAAGTAAAGGCTGTGCCGGTTTCCCAGTCCCCCGCCACTCGGACGAAGCGGGAGTGCCGCTGGGTCGTTTTAGTGGGTATACCGGGTCACACCGGGGAGTCCCACATAGCCCCCCCATCCCCCGATGGGAGGGTATGCGTAATGCATTTTTTCCCAGCGTCAAAAAAAAAAAAAAAAAAAAAAAAAAAAAAAGGTTAGGTTAGGTTAGGTTAGGTTAGGTTCGCTCCCCGACGCCCACATTGTCGTGGAGGGCGTCAGGATAGGGGTCCGGGCCCAGATGAAGTACCTGGGCCTGGTCCTGGACGACAGGTGGCGCTTCGGCCCGCACTTCAGCGGGCTGTCGACGCGCCTGTTGAAAACCGCCGACGCCCTCTCGTGGCTCCTCCCGAACCTGGGGGGGCCCAAGGCGAAATGCCGGCGCCTGTATGCCGGCATTTTGCGGAGCATGGCCCTTTACGGGGCCCCAATCTGGGCGGACTCCCTCAACAGGAGGGAGAATGCGACCGCCATCCGCAGGCCCCAAAGGGCTATTGCACTGCGGGTGGCGAGGGCCTACCGCTCGGTAGGCTTCTCGGCGGCGTGCGCTCTGGCCGGCACCCCTCCTTGGGAGTTGGAGGCTTGGGTGCTCGCCAGAGTGTATGAGTGGACGGCGCGCCGGAAGGCGCTCGGGGAGCGCCCGATTGCCGAAGAGCGGGAGGCCGTGCGGCGGGAGGCGAAGGACGCCATCGTCCTCCACTGGACGGAGGACCTCGCCAACGCCGCCTTTGGCCGCCGTACGTTGGACGCGCTCGGTCCGGTCCTGCGGAGCTGGCTCGAGCGGTCCCACGGTTTCCTCTCGTTCCGTTTGGTGCAGGTGTTGTCCGGCCATGGCTGTTTCGGATCGCACCTGCACCGGATCGGGAGGGAGGAGACCCCGGCGTGCCACGACTGCGGCGCGGCGGAGGACACGGCGCAGCACACCCTCGAGGTGTGCCCGGCTTGGTCCGAGCTGCGCCGCGGTCTGATCGCTGTGATCGGACAGGATCTCTCGCTTCCTGGCGTGGTCAACGCCATGCTGGGGAGCGAGGAGGCCTGGGCAGCGGTCGCCTCCTTTTGCGAGGACGTAATCTCGCAGAAGGAGGAGGCGGAGCGCGCGCGGGAGGACGACCCTCTCGCTGCGCCGCTCCGCAGACGAAGAAGGGGTCGGAGAAGGCGAGGTCCTCTCCCTCCTCATGGTGGCGACGGGCGGGCGACAGGCGCGGGGGTGCCTTCGCCCGCATTGCACCCGTCACCACCTTCGTCGGTCATTCCCGGGCCCGTGTCCCTCCCCACGGGAGGGACGTGAGGGGCCCACCTTGTCAGGGATTCGTCGGCGGTGGACTGGAAGTAAAGGCTGTGCCGGTTTCCCAGTCCCCCGCCACTCGGACGAAGCGGGAGTGCCGCTGGGTCGTTTTAGTGGGTATACCGGGTCACACCGGGGAGTCCCACATAGCCCCCCCATCCCCCGATGGGAGGGTATGCGTAATGCATTTTTTCCCAGCGTCAAAAAAAAAAAAAAAAAAAAAAAAAAAAAAAAAAAAAAAAAAAAAAAAAAAAAAAAAAAAAAAAAAAAAAAAAATAAAAAGGTTAGGTTAGGTTAGGTTAGGTTAGGTTAGGTTGGGGGACCACCCCACAGTGCTTGCGTCCACGTCGCGTCCCCTGGAAACGACCCAGTTCTGACCACCGTAACGGAGTGGCAGACTGGGTTGGCCAAAGTGCACTGTGCTCTCGTAGCTTATTTTATCTTATTGTCTTGTGAAGTACGAATAGTTTGGAATGCTTAAACCCACGAGGGACGCCTGCGGGCGGTTTTTAAAACAAAAAGGCCCTTCTCAGGGCCAACCCAAAGGCCCTTCTCAGGGCCACCCAAAAGGCCCTTCTCAGGGCCAACCCAAAGGCCCTTCTCAGGGCCAACCAAAAGGCCCTTCTCAGGGCCAACCAAAAGGCCCTTCTCAGGGCCACTCCGACGCTCAGGCGTCAGAGGCTAGCCGCGCGCCATCTGCGGCTAGCTTGTTCGGAGGGGCGGACGAGTCGTCCGACAACGACTCACTCGTTTGTGTGTCGGATTCGGACGATTGTCGGTCGCGGAAGCGGGTCCACCTGAGCGGTGGGTCCGGGGGCTCCTCGGCCTCGGGGTCGACGGGGTTGTCGAAGGCGAAAAAGCCGACGGCAGCCGCGGACACCCATGTCGTTGGGCTCGCGGACGCCCAACGCCGGTTGGACCTGGCTCGGCGGGCGCAGCTCCAGCAAGAGCTGGAGGAGCGGGTGGCTTCCAGGGAGAAGCGGGCGCACGCTGCCCGGGCCAAGTCCGGGTACGGTGCGTCCCGCGTTCTGTACTCGGACCACTCCCTGGCCGAGCTGCAAAAAATGGCGGAGGAGGACGAGGAGGAGATTGTAGAGGTCGCCTCTAAGTCCTCCAACATGAAGGGGACCCTTCAAAAGGCCCTAAAATGCAGGGCCGCGAGCATGCGCGGTATCGTCGCGGAGCTGGTCCAGCGCAGGACCACCGACGAGACGCAACAACTGCAGGCGAGGATAGATCGCCTGCAGTCGGAGGTCAGCCAGCTTCATCAGAAGCTGGCTGAAGCCACGGCCCCGCCTCAACAGGCCAACACGGGCCATGCGGCAGAGGGCCCCGCCTCCAACCTTGAGGATATCATCCGCAAGGTGGTAATGGAGGAGAGGGCCTTCACAAGAGCCTGCTTGGCAGGAATTGAGGACCGGCTCTTGCCGGAGAAGCGCCTCCGACCGCCGCTTGCGGCGGATAAGAGGCGGTGTGGGCCGGGGCCGTCCTCGTCTCAGGCGGAAGATGCCCTTCTCCCTTCCACCACCCCGTCCAACGAGTGGACGGAAGTGGTCCGTAAGGGGAAGGGCAAAGCCAAAAGGACGGCGACGGTCCCTGTCGTCCCCGCCACCACCGCTCCCAGCCGGTCGCAGACGACCGGCAAGGGAAAGGGGAAGGGAAGGGGGAGGGGAGGGGGGCGGCTGGTCCCCCCAAAAACCGCGGCCGTCGTGGTGACGCTCACTGCGGAGGCTGCGGGGCGAGGGGAGACGTACGCGTCCATTTTGGTGCGGGCGCGTGCAAATGCCGATCCCACCCAACTTGGGATCGGCAGTGTGGCTTGCCGGCGGACCCAAGCCGGGGCTCGAATATTCGAGTTCCCGGGGGCAGAGGGGAGTGCCCATGCGGACCTCTTTGCAGCCAAGCTGCAGGAGGTCATCGCGGATTCGGCCAAGGTGGCCCGACCGGTCAAGTCGGCGGCCATAGAGGTGATGGGCCTCGACGACTCCGTCACCAAGGAGGAGGTGGTGGCGGCGGTCGCAGCGATGGGGGGCTGTGGCGTGGCGGCAGTCCAAGGCCGGGACATACGGCCCGGCCGCGGCGGCATGGGCACCATTCGCCTCGAGTGCCCGGTCGCCTCTGCCAAAGCCGTCCTTGCCAAGGGACGGCTCATGGTCGGGTTCAGCTCGGGTGCAGTCCGGGCACTCGAGGACCAGCCTCTGCGGTGTTTCCGGTGCTTCGGCATCGGACACACCCGGCCCCTGTGTCCGTCCGCGGTAGACAGGACGGACATGTGCCTCCGCTGCGGCAAGGAAGGCCACAAAGCCGCTGCCTGCAAGGCCGCCACGCCGCACTGCGCGGTGTGTGCTGCCAGTGGCCGCCTGGCGGGCCACGTCATGAGAGGGAGGAACTGCAATCCTCCCCCTAGGCGAGGCAAAGCGCAGGCGCCGACCGGGCCTGCTGCTGCCGCTAGCACCGTCGTTCCTGCGGCGGCTGCGGAGGGGGGTGCGATGTCCGACTGATGGATAGGGTCGAACATCGCATCCTTCAGGCGAACACCAACCACTGCAGGGCAGCCCAGGATCTGCTGATGCAGACCATGGCTGAGTGGTTGGTGGACTTGGCGGTGGTCGCCGAGCCTTACTCGGTCCCCGACCGTTGGCTGGGCGACCGGGACGGCTCGGTGGCGTTGGTGTCGCGGCCTTCCACAGACTCCCCTCCCCTCTCGCTCTTAGAGAGGGGACCGGGATACGTGGCCGCCGCGTGGGGGGACATGGCCCTGGTGGGGGTCTATTTCTCCCCAAACCGCCCTCTCTCGGACTTTGAGGACTTCCTCGAGGTCCTCACCGCAGTCGTAGGGAGGGCGGCGCCACGCCAGGTCGTGGTGTTGGGCGACCTGAACGCCAAGTCGGTGGCCTGGGGCAACCCGGCCGCCGGTTGCAACGTCCGGGGACGCGTCGTCGAGTTTTGGGCGGCCTCATGCGGTGTGTCCCTCCTCAACAGGGGGGCGGTCCACACGTGTGTGCGGCAACGGGGTGGGTCGGTGGTGGACGTCTCGTTTGCCACCCCCGCCCTAGCCGCCCGCATCGTCAGCTGGCGGGTGGAGATGATGGAGACCTTGTCGGACCACCGATACGTGCGGTTCGACATCTCCACCCAGGGGGGGGGGATGGCTCGCGCTGGGCAATCTCCCTTCCCACGGTGGGCACTCACCCGCCTGGACCGGGAGGCAGCCAAGGAGGCGGCCTTTCTCCAGGACTGGCTGTCGCCCCCTGTCGAGGTCCTGGACGTGGACGCCGCAGCGGTCCGGCTCAGGGGGTCCCTGACCGAGGTGTGCAACTCCAGCATGCCTCGGTCTCGCCGTCCGCCTCCCCGTCGTGCCGTCTATTGGTGGACGGAGGAGCTGGCGGGGCTCCGGGCCGCCTGCGTGGCGGCCAGAAGGGCCTACGCGCGGAGCCGACGGCGCAGCACCCAAAATCGAGTCCAGGCGGAGGAGGACCGCCTATACGCCTCTTACCGAGAGGCGACGACGGTCCTCAAATCCGCGATGGGTGCTGCGAAAGACTCGGCGAGGGCCGAGATGCTGGAGGAACTCGACAGGGATCCTTATGGGAGACCATACAAGGCGGCGCGGAACCAGCTGCGCCCCTGTGGTCCCCCACTGACGGAGACCCTCGAGCCAGCGTTGCTGGATGGGGTGGTCCGGTCCCTGTTTCCGCGCAGGACCGACTTCGCCCCACCAACGATGGATCCCCCGCAAGGGTCGGCTTCGCCGGAGGAGGAGGTCCCCCCGGTGACGGCGGCGGAGTTTTACGCTGGGGTTCTCAGCCTCCGCGCGAAGAAGACGGCCCCCGGACCGGACGGCGTCCCCGCACGGGTGGTGGCGATCGCCGCCTCCGAAATGGAGGACAGGTTTCGGGACCTCTTCAGCGCGTGCTTAACGGCTGGGAGGTTCCCAAAACTGTGGAAGGAGGGGCAGCTGTGCCTCCTCCGAAAGGAGGGACGCCCGGTGGACTCCCCCTCGGCATACCGGCCCATCGTTCTGCTCGATGAGGTCGGTAAATTGTTCGAGGGGATTGTCGCCTCCCGGCTTGATAGCCTTTTGCGGGGGGTAGGGCCGGACCTGTCGGACGCCCAATTCGGTTTCCGTCGAGGGCGTTCGACGATCGATGCGCTGGCCCTACTCAAGGGCCAGGTGAAGGAGGCGGTGGAGGCGGGGGGCGGAGTGCTGGCAGTGTCGTTCGACATTGCCAACGCCTTCAACTCCGTGCCCCACTCGACGATATTGGAGGCGCTCCGGTATCACGGAGTGCCCCAATACCTGCGAAACCTCCTGGCCAGCTACTTGGAGGACCGAGAGGTCCTCCTCGTGGACAAGACGGCCACGGTGAGGCGGTACGGCGCAGAGTCCGGTGTTCCGCAGGGGTCGGTGCTTGGACCGCCCCTTTGGAACATCGGGTTCGACTGGCTCCTGCGGGGGGCCCTCCTCCAGGGCACGAGTGTCATCTGCTACGCGGATGACACTCTCCTTACTGCCCGGGGGAGGAATTTTGCGGACGCGGCCTGTCTGGCCTCGGCTGGCGGATCCTTGGTCGCAGAGAGGATCCGCCGCCTAGGATTGAGGGTGGCGCTGCACAAGACCGAGGCCGTGTTCTTTCGTGGGCCTCGGCAGCGCTGCCCTCCCGACGCCCACATTGTCGTAGAGGGCGTCAGGATAGGGGTCCGGGCCCAGATGAAGTACCTGGGCCTGGTCCTGGACGACAGGTGGCGCTTCGGCCCGCACTTCAGCGGGCTGTCGACGCGCCTGTTGAAAACCGCCGACGCCCTCTCGTGGCTCCTCCCGAACCTGGGGGGGCCCAAGGCGAAATGCCGGCGCCTGTATGCCGGCATTCTGCGGAGCATGGCCCTTTACGCCCCAATCTGGGCGGACTCCCTCAACAGGAGGGAGAATGCGACCGCCATCCGCAGGCCCCAAAGGGCTATTGCACTGCGGGTGGCGAGGGCCTACCGCTCGGTAGGCTTCTCGGCGGCGTGCGCTCTGGCCGGCACCCCTCCTTGGGAGTTGGAGGCTTGGGTGCTCGCCAGAGTGTATGAGTGGACGGCGCGCCGGAAGGCGCTCGGGGAGCGCCCGATTGCCGAAGAGCGGGAGGCCGTGCGGCGGGAGGCGAAGGACGCCATCGCCCTCCACTGGACGGAGGACCTCGCCAACGCCGCCTTTGGCCGCCGTACGTTGGACGCGCTCGGTCCGGTCCTGCGGAGCTGGCTCGAGCGGTCCCACGGTTTCCTCTCGTTCCGTTTGGTGCAGGTGTTGTCCGGCCATGGCTGTTTCGGATCGCACCTGCACCGGATCGGGAGGGAGGAGACCCCGGCGTGCCACGACTGCGGCGCGGCGGAGGACACGGCGCAGCACACCCTCGAGGTGTGCCCGGCTTGGTCCGAGCTGCGCCGCGGTCTGATCGCTGTGATCGGACAGGATCTCTCGCTTCCTGGCGTGGTCAACGCCATGCTGGGGAGCGAGGAGGCCTGGGCAGCGGTCGCCTCCTTTTGCGAGGACGTAATCTCGCAGAAGGAGGAGGCGGAGCGCGCGCGGGAGGACGACCCTCTCGCTGCGCCGCTCCGCAGACGAAGAAGGGGTCGGAGAAGGCGAGGTCCTCTCCCTCCTCATGGTGGCGACGGGCGGGCGACAGGCGCGGGGGTGCCTTCGCCCGCATTGCACCCGTCACCACCTTCGTCGGTCATTCCCGGGCCCGTGTCCCTCCCCACGGGGGGGACGTGAGGGGCCCGCCTTGTCAGGGATTCGTCGGCGGTGGACTGGAAGTAAAGGCTGTGCCGGTTTCCCAGTCCCCCGCCACTCGGACGAAGCGGGAGTGCCGCTGGGTCGTTTTAGTGGGTATACCGGGTCACACCGGGGAGTCCCACATAGCCCCCCCATCCCCCGATGGGAGGGTATGCGTAATGCATTTTTTCCCAGCGTCAAAAAAAAAAAAAAAAAAAAAAAAAAAAAAAAAAAAAAAAAAAAAAAGGTTAGGTTAGGTTAGGTTAGGTTAGGTTCTTTCGTGGGCCTCGGCAGCGCTGCCCTCCCGACGCCCACATTGTCGTAGAGGGCGTCAGGATAGGGGTCCGGGGCCAGATGAAGTACCTGGGCCTGGTCCTGGACGACAGGTGGCGCTTCGGCCCGCACTTCAGCGGGCTGTCGACGCGCCTGTTGAAAACCGCCGACGCCCTCTCGTGGCTCCTCCCGAACCTGGGGGGGCCCAAGGCGAAATGCCGGCGCCTGTATGCCGGCATTCTGCGGAGCATGGCCCTTTACGGGGCCCCAATCTGGGCGGACTCCCTCAACAGGAGGGAGAATGCGACCGCCATCCGCAGGCCCCAAAGGGCTATTGCACTGCGGGTGGCGAGGGCCTACCGCTCCGTAGGCTTCTCGGCGGCGTGCGCTCTGGCCGGCACCCCTCCTTGGGAGTTGGAGGCTTGGGTGCTCGCCAGAGTGTATGAGTGGACGGCGCGCCGGAAGGCGCTCGGGGAGCGCCCGATCGCCGAAGAGCGGGAGGCCGTGCGGCGGGAGGCGAAGGACGCCATCGTCCTCCACTGGACGGAGGACCTCGCCAACGCCGCCTTTGGCCGCCGTACGTTGGACGCGCTCGGTCCGGTCCTGCGGAGCTGGCTCGAGCGGTCCCACGGTTTCCTCTCGTTCCGTTTGGTGCAGGTGTTGTCCGGCCATGGCTGTTTCGGATCGCACCTGCACCGGATCGGGAGGGAGGAGACCCCGGCGTGCCACGACTGCGGCGCGGCGGAGGACACGGCGCAGCACACCCTCGAGGTGTGCCCGGCTTGGTCCGAGCTGCGCCGCAGTCTGATCGCTGTGATCGGACAGGATCTCTCGCTTCCTGGCGTGGTCAACGCCATGCTGGGGAGCGAGGAGGCCTGGGCAGCGGTCGCCTCCTTTTGCGAGGACGTAATCTCGCAGAAGGAGGAGGCGGAGCGCGCGCGGGAGGACGACCCTCTCGCTGCGCCGCTCCGCAGACGAAGAAGGGGTCGGAGAAGGCGAGGTCCTCTCCCTCCTCATGGTGGCGACGGGCGGGCGACAGGCGCGGGGGTGCCTTCGCCCGCATTGCACCCGTCACCACCTTCGTCGGTCATTCCCGGGCCCGTGTCCCTCCCCACGGGGAAGACGTGAGGGGCCCGCCTTGTCAGGGATTCGTCGGCGGTGGACTGGAAGTAAAGGCTGTGCCGGTTTCCCAGTCCCCCGCCACTCGGACGAAGCGGGAGTGCCGCTGGGTCGTTTTAGTGGGTATACCGGGTCACACCGGGGAGTCCCACATAGCCCCCCCATCCCCCGATGGGAGGGTATGCGTAATGCATTTTTTCCCAGCGTCAAAAAAAAAAAAAAAAAAAAAAAAAAAAAAAAAAAAAAAAAAAGGTTAGGTTAGGTTAGGTTAGGTTTGGGGGACCACCCCACAGTGCTTGCGTCCACGTCGCGTCCCCTGGAAACGACCCAGTTCTGACCACCGTAACGGAGTGGCAGACTGGGTTGGCCAAAGTGCACTGTGCTTTCGTAGCTATTTTATTTTATTGTCTTGTGTCTACGAATTTGTCGGAATGTCCAAACCCACGAGGGACGCCTGCGGGCGGTTTTTAAAACAAAAAGGCCCTTCTCAGGGCCAACCCAAAGGCCCTTCTCAGGGCCACCCGAAAGGCCCTTCTCAGGGCCAACCCAAAGGCCCTTCTCAGGGCCAACCAAAAGGCCCTTCTCAGGGCCACTCCGACGCTCAGGCGTCAGAGGCTAGCCGCGCGCCATCTGCGGCTAGCTTGTTCGGAGGGGCGGACGAGTCGTCCGACAACGACTCACTTATTTGTGTGTCGGATGCGGACGATTGTCGGTCGCGGAAGCGGGTCCACATGAGCGGTGGGTCCGGGGGCTCCTCGGCCTCGGGGTCGACGGGGTTGTCGAAGGCGAAAAAGCCGACGGCGGCCGCGGACACCCATGTCGTTGGGCTCGCGGACGCCCAACGCCGGTTGGACCTGGCTCGGCGGGCGCAGCTCCAGCAAGAGCTGGAGGAGCGGGTGGCTTCCAGGGAGAAGCGGGCGCACGCTGCCCGGGCCAAGTCCGGGTACGGTGCGTCCCGCGTTCTGTACTCGGACCACTCCCTGGCCGAGCTGCAAAAAATGGCGGAGGAGGACGAGGAGGAGATTGTAGAGGTCGCCTCTAAGTCCTCCAACATGAAGGGGACCCTTCAAAAGGCCCTAAAATGCAGGGCCGCGAGCATGCGCGGTATCGTCGCCGAGCTGGTCCAGCGCAGGACCACCGACGAGACGCAACAACTGCAGGCGAGGATAGATCGCCTGCAGTCGGAGGTCAGCCAGCTTCATCAGAAGCTGGCTGAAGCCACGGCCCCGCCTCAACAGGCCAACACGGGCCATGCGGCAGAGGGCCCCGCCTCCAACCTTGAGGATATCATCCGCAAGGTGGTAATGGAGGAGAGGGCCTTCACAAGAGCCTGCTTGGCAGGAATTGAGGACCGGCTCTTGCCGGAGAAGCGCCTCCGACCGCCGCTTGCGGCGGATAAGAGGCGGTGTGGGCCGGGGCCGTCCTCGTCTCAGGCGGAAGATGCCCTTCTCCCTTCCACCACCCCGTCCAACGAGTGGACGGAAGTGGTCCGTAAGGGGAAGGGCAAAGCCAAAAGGACGGCGACGGTCCCTGTCGTCCCCGCCACCACCGCTCCCAGCCGGTCGCAGACGACCGGCAAGGGAAAGGGGAAGGGGAAAGGGAGGGGAAAGGGACAACTGGTCCCCCCAAAAACCGCGGCCGTCGTGGTGACGCTCACCGCGGAGGCTGCGGGGCGAGGGGAGACGTACGCGTCCATTTTGGTGCGGGCGCGTGCAAATGCCGATCCCACCCAACTTGGGATCGGCAGTGTGGCTTGCCGGCGGACCCAAGCCGGGGCTCGAATATTCGAGTTCCCGGGGGCAGAGGGGAGTGCCCATGCGGACCTCTTTGCAGCCAAGCTGCAGGAGGTCATCGCGGATTCGGCCAAGGTGGCCCGACCGGTCAAGTCGGCGGCCATAGAGGTGATGGGCCTCGACGACTCCGTCACCAAGGAGGAGGTGGTGGCGGCGGTCGCAGCGATGGGGGGCTGTGGCGTGGCGGCAGTCCAAGGCCGGGACATAAGGCCCGGCCGCGGCGGCATGGGCACCATTCGCCTCGAGTGCCCGGTCGCCTCTGCCAAAGCCGTCCTTGCCAAGGGACGGCTCATGGTCGGGTTCAGCTCGGGTGCAGTCCGGGCACTCGAGGACCAGCCTCTGCGGTGTTTCCGGTGCTTCGGCATCGGACACACCCGGCCCCTGTGTCCGTCCGCGGTAGACAGGACGGACATGTGCCTCCGCTGCGGCAAGGAAGGCCACAAAGCCGCTGCCTGCAAGGCCGCCACGCCGCACTGCGCGGTGTGTGCTGCCAGTGGCCGCCTGGCGGGCCACGTCATGAGAGGGAGGAACTGCAATCCTCCCCCTAGGCGAGGCAAAGCGCAGGCGCCGACCGGGTCTGCTGCTGTCGCTAGCACCGTCGTTCCTGCGGCGGCTGCGGAGGGGGGTGCGATGTCCGACTGATGGATAGGGTCGAACATCGCATCCTTCAGGCGAACACCAACCACTGCAGGGCAGCCCAGGATCTGCTGATGCAGACAATGGCTGAGTGGTTGGTGGACTTGGCGGTGGTCGCCGAGCCTTACTCGGTACCTGACCGTTGGCTGGGCGACCGGGACGGCTCGGTGGCGTTGGTGTCGCGGCCTTCCACAGACTCCCCTCCCCTCTCGCTCTTAGAGAGGGGACCGGGATACGTGGCCGCCGCGTGGGGGGACATGGCCCTGGTGGGGGTCTATTTCTCCCCAAACCGCCCTCTCTCGGACTTTGAGGATTTCCTCGAGGTCCTCACCGCAGTCGTAGGGAGGGCGGCGCCACGCCAGGTCGTGGTGTTGGGCGACCTGAACGCCAAGTCGGCGGCCTGGGGCAACCCGGCCGCCGGTTGCAACGTCCGGGGACGCGCCGTCGAGTTTTGGGCGGCCTCATGCGGTGTGTCCCTCCTCAACAGGGGGGCGGTCCACACGTGCGTGCGGCAACGGGGTGGGTCGGTGGTGGACGTCTCGTTTGCCACCCCCGCCCTAGCCGCCCGCGTCGTCAGCTGGCGGGTGGAGATGGTGGAGACCTTGTCGGACCACCGATACGTGCGGTTCGACATCTCCACCCAGGGGGGGGGGATGGCTCGCGCTGGGCAATCTCCCTTCCCACGGTGGGCACTCACCCGCCTGGACCGGGAGGCAGCCAAGGAGGCGGCCTTTCTCCAGGACTGGCTGTCGCCCCCTGTCGAGGTCCTGGACGTGGACGCCGCAGCGGTCCGGCTCAGGGGGTCCCTGACCGAGGTGTGCAACTCCAGCATGCCTCGGTCTCGCCGTCCGCCTCCCCGTCGTGCCGTCTATTGGTGGACGGAGGAGCTGGCGGGGCTCCGGGCCGCCTGCGTGGCGGCCAGAAGGGCCTACGCGCGGAGCCGACGGCGCAGCACCCAAAATCGAGTCCAGGCGGAGGAGGACCGCCTATACGCCTCTTACCGAGAGGCGACGACGGTCCTCAAATCCGCGATGGGTGCTGCGAAAGACTCGGCGAGGGCCGAGATGCTGGAGGAACTCGACAGGGATCCTTATGGGAGACCATACAAGGCGGCGCGGAACCAGCTGCGCCCCTGTGGTCCCCCACTGACGGAGACCCTCGAGCCAGCGTTGCTGGATGGGGTGGTCCGGTCCCTGTTTCCGCGCAGGACCGACTTCGCCCCACCAACGATGGATCCCCCGCAAGGGTCGGCTTCGCCGGAGGAGGAGGTCCCCCCGGTGACGGCGGCGGAGTTTTACGCTGGGGTTCTCAGCCTCCGCGCGAAGAAGACGGCCCCCGGACCGGACGGCGTCCCCGCACGGGTGGTGGCGATCGCCGCCTCCGAAATGGAGGACAGGTTTCGGGACCTCTTCAGCGCGTGCTTAACGGCTGGGAGGTTCCCGAAACTGTGGAAGGAGGGGCAGCTGTGCCTCCTCCGAAAGGAGGGACGCCCGGTGGACTCCCCCTCGGCATACCGGCCCATCGTTCTGCTCGATGAGGTCGGTAAATTGTTCGAGGGGATTGTCGCCTCCCGGCTTGATAGCCTTTTGCGGGGGGTAGGGCCGGACCTGTCGGACGCCCAATTCGGTTTCCGTCGAGGGCGTTCGACGATCGATGCGCTGGCCCTACTCAAGGGCCAGGTGAAGGAGGCGGTGGAGGCGGGGGGCGGAGTGCTGGCAGTGTCGTTCGACATTGCCAACGCCTTCAACTCCGTGCCCCACTCGACGATATTGGAGGCGCTCCGGTATCACGGAGTGCCCCAATACCTGCGAAACCTCCTGGCCAGCTACTTGGAGGACCGAGAGGTCCTCCTCGTGGACAAGACGGCCACGGTGAGGCGGTACGGCGCAGAGTCCGGTGTTCCGCAGGGGTCGGTGCTTGGACCGCCCCTTTGGAACATCGGGTTCGACTGGCTCCTGCGGGGAGCGCTCCTCCAGGGCACGAGTGTCATCTGCTACGCGGATGACACTCTCCTCACTGCCCGGGGGAGGAACTTTGCGGACGCGGCCTGTCTGGCCTCGGCCGGCGGATCCTTGGTCGCAGAGAGGATCCGCCGCCTAGGATTGAGGGTGGCGCTGCACAAGACCGAGGCCGTGTTCTTTCGTGGGCCTCGGCAGCGCTGCCCTCCCGACGCCCACATTGTCGTAGAGGGCGTCAGGATAGGGGTCCGGGGCCAGATGAAGTACCTGGGCCTGGTCCTGGACGACAGGTGGCGCTTCGGCCCGCACTTCAGCGGGCTGTCGACGCGCCTGTTGAAAACCGCCGACGCCCTCTCGTGGCTCCTCCCGAACCTGGGGGGGCCCAAGGCGAAATGCCGGCGCCTGTATGCCGGCATTCTGCGGAGCATGGCCCTTTACGGGGCCCCAATCTGGGCGGACTCCCTCAACAGGAGGGAGAATGCGACCGCCATCCGCAGGCCCCAAAGGGCTATTGCACTGCGGGTGGCGAGGGCCTACCGCTCGGTAGGCTTCTCGGCGGCGTGCGCTCTGGCCGGCACCCCTCCTTGGGAGTTGGAGGCTTGGGTGCTCGCCAGAGTGTATGAGTGGACGGCGCGCCGGAAGGCGCTCGGGGAGCGCCCGATTGCCGAAGAGCGGGAGGCCGTGCGGCGGGAGGCGAAGGACGCCATCGTCCTCCACTGGACGGAGGACCTCGCCAACGCCGCCTTTGGCCGCCGTACGTTGGACGCGCTCGGTCCGGTCCTGCGGAGCTGGCTCGAGCGGTCCCACGGTTTCCTCTCGTTCCGTTTGGTGCAGGTGTTGTCCGGCCATGGCTGTTTCGGATCGCACCTGCACCGGATCGGGAGGGAGGAGACCCCGGCGTGCCACGACTGCGGCGCGGCGGAGGAC
Organism: Noctua janthe; assembly: GCA_910589295.1. Lineage (NCBI taxonomy): Eukaryota > Metazoa > Arthropoda > Insecta > Lepidoptera > Noctuidae > Noctua > Noctua janthe. The sequence goes on along the minus strand of OU342565.1, from coordinate 26,702 downwards.
ACGGCGCAGCACACCCTCGAGGTGTGCCCGGCTTGGTCCGAGCTGCGCCGCGGTCTGATCGCTGTGATCGGACAGGATCTCTCGCTTCCTGGCGCGGTCAACGCCATGCTGGGGAGCGAGGAGGCCTGGGCAGCGGTCGCCTCCTTTTGCGAGGACGTAATCTCGCAAAAGGAGGAGGCGGAGCGCGCGCGGGAGGACGACCCTCTCGCTGCGCCGCTCCGCAGACGAAGAAGGGGTCGGAGAAGGCGAGGTCCTCTCCCTCCTCATGGTGGCGACGGGCGGGCGACAGGCGCGGGGGTGGCTTCGCCCGCATTGCACCCGTCACCACCTTCGTCGGTCATTCCCGGGCCCGTGTCCCTCCCCACGGGGGGGACGTGAGGGGCCCGCCTTGTTAGGAATTCGTCGGCGGTGGACTGGAAGTAAAGGCTGTGCCGGTTTCCCAGTCCCCCGCCACTCGGACGAAGCGGGAGTGCCGCTGGGTCGTTTTAGTGGGTATACCGGGTCACACCGGGGAGTCCCACATAGCCCCCCCATCCCCCGATGGGAGGGTATGCGTAATGCATTTTTTCCCAGCGTCAAAAAAAAAAAAAAAAAAAAAAAAAAAAAAAAAAAAAAAAAAAAAAAAAAAAAAAAAAAAAAAAAAAAAAAAAAAAAGGTTAGGTTAGGTTTCCCCCGCAACCCCACCGAAGGTGTCTCCACGTTGTCGTCGTGGTGGGGCTTGAGTGTCTCAATGATCTTGGAGTTTTTATATTCCAAGTGAGAGGCCAGACTAAGAGAGACACACACGCCGGAGTCGCCCCAGACTTCTGCGAGGGGTGCCCTGTCCGTTCTGGACAGTGCGCGATTCACGCTCCAAGTCATTGGAGTGTGAATATGGGGAGGGGTCTCACAGCCGTGCGGTGACTCACGGAGCGAGTCTATCGGGCGCTGTGACATTCATGATTCGCTCCTCGAGTTCCTCGGGGAGTGAATCAGGGGTCGGGAATATTTCGTCGTGTGCCGTGCGATGGCTCACGGAGCGGGTCATCGGACGGTACGGGATTAGTGATTCACTCCTCGGGGTCCTCGGGGAGTGAATCAGGGTTGGGGATATTCCCTTGTTCTGGGATCATGACATTCATCGCCCTCTGGTACGCGTCTGCCCATCAGACGTGACCGTGAGGGTGATAGAATGGTCATAAGGTAACAAAAAAAAGGGGGGGGGGGGGAAACGATGGAAAGTAGGGAGATAGGGACCACACCCTTAAAAGGAAACAAAACAAAATATGAAAAAGACGTCTTGGAAGATTATACCCCAGGGCGGTACCAGCTGCACAGCAGCTGGAGAATCCGCCACGGCCCCTTCGGGGTCGTCAAGCCCTTCGTATTCTGGGGGGGGCAACAAACGTCTACCACTTGCCTGTGGCAACAAGAGCCGAGGAGGCTCCCCGAGATCGAGGTCTTTTGAAGACCTCATCTCTTTTAGTCAAAAGAAACCCGACCGAGGAACGGATGATCTCTGCATGATGGACGCAGTGTCAGATTCTGGCGCTGCGTCACTGACTCCAGGAACAGAGGCTCCAGTGGAACCACGCGTGGTTCTGGAGAGAGTGAGCGTGTTGTCGGTGGTTGACGACACACCGCAGGCAGTTGCGGCCGCTCCTTCCAAGTTTTGGGGGAAGCGGTCGCGTGTCTGTGAGTTTAATGCAGGTTCGGCAGGTTTGTCCTCTAGCGAGGAGAATCTGCCGGCCCCCAAGGTGTCGACAACCAAGAGGGGCAGAGGACGCGGTTTGCCTTCCGGTGCAAGTACCCCGGTGGCGTCACGCGACTCCCGGGGCCGCTTTTTGAAGCTCCCCGATACGCCGGTGGCCAGAGTGTGCGGCTCAGACGAGTCAATGAGCGTGTCGCCGGCGTGCCAAGTGGCCGTCAACGCGACTGTAGAGGAAAGTACGGATACGCCTGTCAGCGCTGGGTTTCCGCTAAACGGGCAGAGTTCCTCCATCACAGCAGAGGAACTTGAGCAAAGAGCCCTACTGGACATCGAGGTGGTTTTGGACACCACTCGAAAGTCCAAAAACTTAAAGGGCACGAGTCAGCGAGCAATTAGAGAGGCAGCAGAGCGGGTCAGACTGGCCATAGAGGGGCTCGCCAGCAGGAGCTCCAGTGAGGAGACCCGAAGGCTTCACCTGCTGAACGACCGACTGCGGATGGAGGTCGAAGCCCTCCGTCGAGAGATGGTGGCTCTGCGGGAGGAAGTCGTGGGTCTCCGGGTACGGCCGGAAGGTCCGCCGCAGTCGGGGCCCGTAGATCAAAGGTGTAATTCTGCTCCAGATAAGTCGCTCCCACAGGGACCATCTACGAGCGAGATGCAGGCGCAAGCCATCGTTTCCCAGATCGGGAAAATGATGGATGCCCGGTTTGCAGGCATCGAGGACCGACTTCTGCCGGCCAGGACCGTTCGTCCGCCTCTGGCAGCGGACCGCAGGAGTGTGGCGGTTCCTGCTAGCAGCGCTGGCGGCACTGGCAACAGACCGAAACAGCCTTCCGTGGCTCCTCAGGTGCCGTCTGCGGTGCCTAAGACGCAGAGTGGTGCTCCTCCGAGTAGGTCCGTTCCAACGGCCACTACGCGAGCCCCCACTGCAGACCAATCGGCGTCTGCCAGTGACGGCTGGCAGACCGCAGGGAGGAGGCAGAACAGGAAGAAGAAGAATAAAAAGAACAAAGGACCTTCGTCTTCCTTGCCCCAAAAGACTGTGGCGGCCTCCACCGCTCAGGGCAACAAGTCTTCCGGGCCCAAAAAGGGCAAGAACGCCAAGAGAGAGCTTCGTGCGCCCAGGTCTGCTGCGGTAGTACTCACCCTGCAGCCTGAAGCAGCGGACAGGGGCGTCACGTACGCGGCCGTCCTCACCAAGGCCAGGCAAGCCGTAAACCTGGAGGAGCTTGGCATAACAGATGTCAGGTTCCGACAAGCCTTAACCGGGGCCCGCATGCTGGAGTTCCCAGGGGCCGAAGGCACTGCGGGGGCAGACCGCGTTGCAGAGAAATTGCGAGCGGTCTTCGCAGAGGAGGTCAAGGTCTCCAGGCCGACGAAGTGCGCTGAACTGCGCATCTCGGGGCTTGACGATTCCGTGTCCGGGCAGGACGTGCAGGACGCGATTGCGCGTAAGACTGGCTGCTCATCAGACGCTGTCCGAGTCGGTCCAATTCGATCTGGCCCGGGAGGCGCGAGCTCTGTGTGGATCTGTTGCCCCGTTACAGTGGCAAAACAGCTGGCCGACGCCGGCCGGCTCTTGGTGGGTTGGAGCTCTGCCAGAGTCGTGGTTCTGGACGCTCGGCCCATGAGGTGCTACAGGTGCTGGGGATTAGGACACGTGGGCCGGAGGTGCGACTCTGGCGTCGACCTCAGTGGACACTGTTTCCGCTGCGGTGAGCCGGGGCATCCGGCGTCCGCGTGCGCTGCCGACCCGCACTGCTTACTGTGCGCAGCGGCAGGACGACCGACCGGCCACGTCGCTGGCAGAAAGGACTGCAGGCCGCCAGTCCGTTCTGGCAGGAACGGGATGACAACTCTGCGCCCGACTGCTTCCGGCGCAGTGCGATTGGAGGAGCCATCGCAGGGGGCGATAATGATTACGGACTAACTATGGACCCGGTTCGTTTTCATTCTCTCCTCCAGGCGAACCTGAACCACTGTGCTGGTGCGCAGGACTTGGTCCTCCAAACCATGGCGGAGCGGACGATAGGTGTGGCCGTAGTGGCGGAGCCATACTTCGTCCCGGCTCGCCCTGACTGGGTAGGTGACATTGACGGCTCCGTTGCTATTATAAGCTCCTTGGCGCCACTTTCCATCAGAGAGAGGAGTCGAGGATTTGTTGCGGCCACCTGGGGAGACATAATTCTCTTCGGGGTTTATTTCTCCCCAAACAGGAGCCTAGCGGAGTTCGAGGACTTCCTGGACCGCCTGGGGACCTCGGTTCGACGAGTGATGCCGTCTCACGCCATCGTCGTGGGGGACTTCAACGCGAAATCCACCGCGTGGGGGTCCCCCACGACGGACGTCAGGGGGGATGCGGTCGAGGAATGGGCAACGGCTGCGGGCCTCTGTCTTTTAAACAGGGGCTCCGTTAACACATGCGTCCGGCAGCACGGGGGGTCAATAGTGGACCTCTCGTTCGCTACCCCTGCTGTCGCCGCACGGGTTCAGGGTTGGCGGGTCCTAGAGAGTGTGGAGACTCTATCGGATCACCTGTATATCTGTATGGATGTCTCCGCCTCTTCGGGCCCAACAGTGTATCCACGACCTGACGCTCGGCAGTTCCCACGGTGGGCGTTGAAGCGGCTTGACGGGGACCTCCTAGAGGAAGCAGCCATTGTCCAGGCTTGGCTGTCCTCGCCACCTGCAGCAGAGGGAGTCGACGTCGAGGCTGACCGCTTTCGCGAAGCCATGACGGCTGTGTGCGATGCAGCCATGCCTCGCTCCCGAAGACAACCTCCAAAGAGGGCGGTCTACTGGTGGTCCCAGGAGATAGCAGACCTCCGCGCGGCCTGTATAACTGCCCGGAGGACCTACTCACAGGTTCGCAGGTTACGCCGCCGTGATGAAGAGCTGGAGATCCTACAGACCCAATTGTATGAGTCATACCGCAACGCTCGGGGGGCTCTGCAGTTGGCGATCTGTCGAGGGAAGGAGCAATCGAGAGCTGAGGCACTGGAGGATCTAAACCGTGATCCCTGGGGGCGTCCGTACCGTGCGGCGCGGAAAAAACTCCGTGCCCAAGGCCCCCCACTGACGGAAACCCTCCAGCCTCAGTTCCTCGTCAGGGTCGTGGAGACACTCTTCCCGGATCGGGCGGATCATCTTTCCCCGCCAATGGCCGAAGCGGAGGCCGACCAAGATGCGGAAGTGGAGACTCCCCCAATATCGGACGCGGAGATGGGGGCAGCAATTTTGAGGGCGCGGTCCAAGAGGACTGCCCCCGGACCGGATGGAGTGCCTGCAAGGGTGCTGGCCCTCTCTCTTGAGGCGGCCCTGGAAGATAGGCTTAGGGAGCTGTTTGACGCCTGTCTAACGTCGGGACGGTTCCCTAAGGCCTGGAAGGAGGGTCGACTGGTGCTGCTCCAGAAGGCAGGGCGGCCCCCGGAGTCTCCATCGGCGTATAGGCCGATTGTCTTGCTGGACGAGGCGGGGAAGATGCTAGAGAAGATTCTCGCTACCCGCATCGTCCGGCACTTAGATGCAGTAGGCCCAAACTTGTCGGACGCCCAGTTCGGTTTCCGGGCAGGGCGTTCGACAATAGACGCCATCTTGCGCCTCAAGGCCGAGGCGAAAGATGCAGTCGCCCAGGGCGGGGTGTTGTTGGCGGTGTCTTTAGACATCGCCAACGCGTTCAACACTCTGCCATTCAGCTGCATCGAGGAGGCGCTCCGCTACCATCAGGTGCCCGCCTACCTGAGGCTGCTAGTAGCAGACTACCTGCAGGAGCGGTTTGTCTCCTACGAGGGACGCGACGGCCAAGTTGTGCGCAGGGCCATCGTGTGCGGTGTTCCACAGGGGTCGGTTTTGGGTCCGCTCTTGTGGAACATAGGCTACGACTGGTCCTTGCGCTGTTTGCTCTCCCCCGGGCAGGGCGTCATTTGCTACGCTGATGACACTCTCGTCACGGCCCGGGGAGGGAGCTACGAGGAAGCGGCACGCTCCTCCGTTGAGGGCACGTCCCTCGTCGTGGGGCGAATCGAGGCGATGGGCCTCAAGGTGGCCCTAGAAAAGACGGAGGCCCTGGTGTTTCATGCGCCCCGACGACGGCCACCGGCCGGCGCACACCTCACTATTGGTGGTGCACCAATAGCGGTACGGGCAAGCATGAAATACTTGGGCCTGGTTTTGGACCGGAGGTGGAACTTTGGCGAGCACTTTGCTCAGCTTGCGCCGAAGCTGATCGGCACGGCTTCCGCCCTCAGCCGGCTGTTGCCAAACCTGGGCGGACCAAACGTGGTTTGCCGGCGGCTGTACACGGGGGTGGTTCGCTCGATGGCGCTCTATGGGGCCCCGGTGTGGGCGGAGTCCCTGTCTGTCCAGAACAAGGCTCTACTGCGGAGGCCACAGAGAGTCATGGCAGTCAGGGTCATACGCGGATACCGCACCGTATCAGTGGAAGCGGCGTGCGCCCTCGCGGGTACACCCCCGTGGGATCTAGAGGCACAGGTGCTCGCCGAGGTCTACCGACGTGGCGCAGACCTGCAGGCGGAGAGTGGCACGCGTCCACCACCTGAGCTGGTCACGAGGTGGCGTAGAGAGGCCCAATCCCAAACCCTGCGGATTTGGAGGGTGAGGCTGGAGACGCCTAGTGCAGGTCACTGGACCGTGGGGGCGATCCGGCCGATCCTGGAAGAGTGGACACGGAGGCGACACGGGACATTGTCCTTCCGTCTGGTGCAGGTATTGTCAGGGCATGGCTGCTTTGGCAAATACCTGCACAAAGTGGCCAGACGGGAGGCGACTCCCGTGTGTCACCAGTGCGGCTGCAGCGAGGACACGGCGCTTCACACCCTCGAGCATTGTCCTGCTTGGGCGGTGCAGCGCCGTGCTCTCGCAGCAGCAATCGGGGCAGACCTCTCCTTACCGGCCGTGGCCAAGGCCATGGTCGACAGCGGGGAGGCATGGGAGGCAGTGGCGTCCTTCTGCGAGGACGTCATCTCGCAGAAGGAGGCGGCGGAGCGCGTCAGAGAGGAGGACTCCCTCGCAGACGCGATTCGTCGCAGGAGGACAGGGCGGCGGAGGAGGCGCCATGGCGATTTAATGCCGCCCTAGGAGGTGCCAGCGGGCGATAGATCGGGGAGTCTATCGTCGTCGCATCGAACGGCCCTCACGAGTGGTGGCGATGTCTCAGGTGAGCCTGGACATCGCCAAAGGAGTTTGGTGCCCGGAGGTGGGTTGCGCTGGATGGGCCGCGAACGTCATGCGTAGCAGTTCTCGCGGCCCATTCGTCAAGGCGAGAGTAGGCTCACGGCGGTGTTTTTTAGTGGGTGCAAGCCCCACATAACCAAATCGTCTCCCCGGACGGTGCGGTATGCGTTAGGCATTTTTCACCGCTTAATAAAAAAAAAAAAAAAAAAAAGGTTTCCCCCGCAAGGGTCGGCTTCGCCGGAGGAGGAGGTCCCCCCGGTGACGGCGGCGGAGTTTTACGCTGGGGTTCTCAGCCTCCGCGCGAAGAAGACGGCCCCCGGACCGGACGGCGTCCCCGCACGGGTGGTGGCGATCGCCGCCTCCGAAATGGAGGACAGGTTTCGGGACCTCTTCAGCGCGTGCTTAACGGCTGGGAGGTTCCCGAAACTGTGGAAGGAGGGGCAGCTGTGCCTCCTCCGAAAGGAGGGACGCCCGGTGGACTCCCCCTCGGCATACCGGCCCATCGTTCTGCTCGATGAGGTCGGTAAATTGTTCGAGGGGATCGTCGCCTCCCGGCTTGATAGCCTTTTGCGGGGGGTAGGGCCGGACCTGTCGGACGCCCAATTCGGTTTCCGTCGAGGGCGTTCGACGATCGATGCGCTGGCCCTACTCAAGGGCCAGGTGAAGGAGGCGGTGGAGGCGGGGGGCGGAGTGCTGGCAGTGTCGTTCGACATTGCCAACGCCTTCAACTCCGTGCCCCACTCGACGATATTGGAGGCGCTCCGGTATCACGGAGTGCCCCAATACCTGCGAAACCTCCTGGCCAGCTACTTGGAGGACCGAGAGGTCCTCCTCGTGGACAAGACGGCCACGGTGAGGCGGTACGGCGCAGAGTCCGGTGTTCCGCAGGGGTCGGTGCTTGGACCGCCCCTTTGGAACATCGGGTTCGACTGGCTCCTGCGGGGAGCGCTCCTCCAGGGCACGAGTGTCATCTGCTACGCGGATGACACTCTCCTCACTGCCCGGGGGAGGAACTTTGCGGACGCGGCCTGTCTGGCCTCGGCCGGCGGATCCTTGGTCGCAGAGAGGATCCGCCGCCTAGGATTGAGGGTGGCGCTGCACAAGACCGAGGCCGTGTTCTTTCGTGGGCCTCGGCAGCGCTGCCCTCCCGACGCCCACATTGTCGTAGAGGGCGTCAGGATAGGGGTCCGGGCCCAGATGAAGTACCTGGGCCTGGTCCTGGACGACAGGTGGCGCTTCGGCCCGCACTTCAGCGGGCTGTCGACGCGCCTGTTGAAAACCGCCGACGCCCTCTCGTGGCTCCTCCCGAACCTGGGGGGGCCCAAGGCGAAATGCCGGCGCCTGTATGCCGGCATTCTGCGGAGCATGGCCCTTTACGGGGCCCCAATCTGGGCGGACTCCCTCAACAGGAGGGAGAATGCGACCGCTATCCGCAGGCCCCAAAGGGCTATTGCACTGCGGGTGGCGAGGGCCTACCGCTCCGTAGGCTTCTCGGCGGCGTGCGCTCTGGCCGGTACCCCTCCTTGGGAGTTGGAGGCTTGGGTGCTCGCCAGAGTGTATGAGTGGACGGCGCGCCGGAAGGCGCTCGGGGAGCGCCCGATTGCCGAAGAGCGGGAGGCCGTGCGGCGGGAGGCGAAGGACGCCATCGTCCTCCACTGGACGGAGGACCTCGCCAACGCCGCCTTTGGCCGCCGTACGTTGGACGCGCTCGGTCCGGTCCTGCGGAGCTGGCTCGAGCGGTCCCACGGTTTCCTCTCGTTCCGTTTGGTGCGGGTGTTGTCCGGCCATGGCTGTTTCGGATCGCACCTGCACCGGATCGGGAGGGAGGAGACCCCGGCGTGCCACGACTGCGGCGCGGCGGAGGACACGGCGCAGCACACCCTCGAGGTGTGCCCGGCTTGGTCCGAGCTGCGCCGCGGTCTGATCGCTGTGATCGGACAGGATCTCTCGCTTCCTGGCGTGGTCAACGCCATGCTGGGGAGCGAGGAGGCCTGGGCAGCGGTCGCCTCCTTTTGCGAGGACGTAATCTCGCAGAAGGAGGAGGCGGGGCGCGCGCGGGAGGACGACCCTCTCGCTGCGCCGCTCCGCAGACGAAGAAGGGGTCGGAGAAGGCGAGGTCCTCTCCCTCCTCATGGTGGCGACGGGCGGGCGACAGGCGCGGGGGTGCCTTCGCCCGCATTGCACCCGTCACCTTCGTCGGTCATTCCCGGGCCCGTGTCCCTCCCCACGGGGGGGACGTGAGGGGCCCGCCTTGTCAGGGATTCGTCGGCGGTGGACTGGAAGTAAAGGCTGTGCCGGTTTCCCAGTCCCCCGCCACTCGGACGAAGCGGGAGTGCCGCTGGGTCGTTTTAGTGGGTATACCGGGTCACACCGGGGAGTCCCACATAGCCCCCCCATCCCCCGATGGGAGGGTATGCGTAATGCATTTTTTCCCAGCGTCAAAAAAAAAAAAAAAAAAAAAAAAAAAAAAAAAAAAAAAAAAAAAGGTTAGGTTAGGTTGGGGGACCACCCCACAGTGCTTGCGTCCACGTCGCGTCCCCTGGAAACGACCCAGTTCTGACCACCGTAACGGAGTGGCAGACTGGGTTGGCCAAAGTGCACTGTGCTTTCGTAGCTATTTTATTTTATTGTCTTGTGTCTACGAATTTGTCGGAATGTCTAAACCCACGAGGGACGCCTGCGGGCGGTTTTTAAAACAAAAAGGCCCTTCTCAGGGCCAACCCAAAGGCCCTTCTCAGGGCCACCCGAAAGGCCCTTCTCAGGGCCAACCCAAAGGCCCTTCTCAGGGCCAACCAAAAGGCCCTTCTCAGGGCCACTCCGACGCTCAGGCGTCAGAGGCTAGCCGCGCGCCATCTGCGGCTAGCTTGTTCGGAGGGGCGGACGAGTCGTCCGACAACGACTCACTTATTTGTGTGTCGGATGCGGACGATTGTCGGTCGCGGAAGCGGGTCCACATGAGCGGTGGGTCCGGGGGCTCCTCGGCCTCGGGGTCGACGGGGTTGTCGAAGGCGAAACAGCCGACGGTGGCCGCGGACACCCATGTCGTTGGGCTCGCGGACGCCCAACGCCGGTTGGACCTGGCTCGGCGGGCACAGCTCCAGCAAGAGCTGGAGGAGCGGGTGGTTGCCGGGGAGAAACGGGCGCACGCTGCCCGGGCCAAGTCCGGGTACGGTGCGTCCCGCGTTCTTTACTCGGACCACTCCCTGGCCGAGCTGGAGAAAATGGCGGAGGAGGACGAGGAGGAGATTGTGGAGGTCGCCTCTAAGTCCTCCAACATGAAGGGGACCTTGCAAAAGGCCCTCAAATGCAGGGCCGCGAGCATGCGCGGTATCGTCGCGGAGCTGGTCCAGCGTAAGACCACCGACGAGACGCAACAACTGCAGGCGAGGATAGATCGCCTGCAGTCGGAGGTCAGCCAGCTTCATCAGAAGCTGGCTGAAGCCACGGCCCCGCCTCAACAGGCCAACACGGGCCATGCGGCAGAGGGCCCCGCCTCCAACCTTGAGGATATCATCCGCAAGGTGGTAATGGAGGAGAGGGCCTTCACAAGAGCCTGCTTGGCAGGAATAGAGGACCGGCTCTTGCCAGAGAAGCGCCTCCGACCGCCGCTTGCGGCGGATAAGAGGCGGTGCGGGCCGGGGCCGTCCTCATTCCAGGCGGAAGACGCCCTTCTCCCTTCCACCACCCCGTCCAACGAGTGGACGGAAGTGGTCCGTAAGGGGAAGGGCAAAGCCAAAAGGACGGCGACGGTCCCTGTCGTCCCCGCCACCACCGCTCCCAGCCGGTCGCAGATGACCGGCAAGGGAAAGGGGAAGGGAAGGGGGAGGGGAGGGGGACGGCTGGTCCCTCCAAAAACCGCGGCCGTCGTGGTGACGCTCACCGCGGAGGCTGCGGGGCGAGGGGAGACGTACGCGTCCATTTTGGTGCGGGCGCGTGCAAATGCCGATCCTGCACAGCTTGGGATCGGCAGTGTGACTTGCCGGCGGACCCAAGCCGGGGCTCGAATATTCGAGTTCCCGGGCCAAGAGGGGAGTGCCCATGCGGACCTCTTTGCAGCCAAGCTGCAAGAGGTCATCGCGGATTCGGCCAAGGTGGCCCGACCGGTCAAGTCGGCAGCAATAGAGGTGATGGGCCTCGACGACTCCGTCACCAAGGAGGAGGTGGTGGCGGCGGTCGCAGTGATGGGGGGCTGTGGCGTCGCGGCGGTCCAAGGCCGGGACATAAGGCCCGGCCGCGGCGGCATGGGCACCATTCGCCTCGAGTGCCCGGTCGCCTCTGCCAAAGCCGTCCTTGCCAAGGGACGGCTCATAGTCGGGTTCAGCTCGGGTGCAGTCCGGGCACTCGAGGACCAGCCTCTGCGGTGTTTCCGGTGCTTCGGCATCGGACACACCCGGCCCCTGTGTCCGTCCGCGGTAGACAGGACGGACATGTGCCTCCGCTGCGGCAAGGAAGGCCACAAAGCCGCTGCCTGCAAGGCCGCCACGCCGCACTGTGCGGTGTGTGCTGCTAGTGGCCGCCTGGCGGGCCACGTTATGAGGGGGAGGAACTGCAATCCTCCCCCTAAGCGAGGCAAAGCGCAGGCGCCGATCGGGCCTGCTGTAGCCGCTAGCACCGTCGTTCCTGCGGCGGCTGCGGAGGGGGGAGCGATGTCCGACTGATGGACTTGGCGGTGGTCGCCGAGCCTTACTCGGTCCCTGGCCGTTGGCTGGGCGACCGGGACGGCTTGGTGGCGTTGGTGTCGCGGCCTTCCACAGACTCCCCTCCCCTCTCGCGCTTAGAGAGGGGACCGGGATACGTGGCCGCCGCGTGGGGGGACATGGCCCTGGTGGGGGTCTATTTCTCCCCAAACCGCCCTCTCCCGGACTTTGAGGTCCGAGAGGCGGAGCGCGCGCGGGAGGACGACCCTCTCGCTGCGCCGCTCCGCAGACGAAGAAGGGGTCGGAGAAGGCGAGGTCCTCTCCCTCCTCACGGTGGCGACGGGCGGGCGACAGGCGCGGGGGTGCCTTCGCCCGCATTGCACCCGTCACCACCTTCGTCGGTCATTCCCGGGCCCGTGTCCCTCCCCACGGGAGGGACGTGAGGGGCCCGCCTTGTTAGGAATTCGTCGGCGGTGGACTGGAAGTAAAGGCTGTGCCGGTTTCCCAGTCCCCCGCCACTCGGACGAAGCGGGAGTGCCGCTGGGTCGTTTTAGTGGGTATACCGGGTCACACCGGGGAGTCCCACATAGCCCCCCCATCCCCCGATGGGAGGGTATGCGTAATGCATTTTTTCCCAGCGTCAAAAAAAAAAAAAAAAAAAAAAAAAAAAAAAAAAAGGTTAGGTTAGGTTGTACGTTGGACGCGCTCGGTCCGGTCCTGCGGAGCTGGCTCGAGCGGTCCCACGGTTTCCTCTCGTTCCGTTTGGTGCAGGTGTTGTCCGGCCATGGCTGTTTCGGATCGCACCTGCACCGGATCGGGAGGGAGGAGACCCCGGCGTGCCACGACTGCGGCGCGGCGGAGGACACGGCGCAGCACACCCTCGAGGTGTGCCCGGCTTGGTCCGAGCTGCGCCGCGGTCTGATCGCTGTGATCGGACAGGATCTCTCGCTTCCTGGCGCGGTCAACGCCATGCTGGGGAGCGAGGAGGCCTGGGCAGCGGTCGCCTCCTTTTGCGAGGACGTAATCTCGCAAAAGGAGGAGGCGGAGCGCGCGCGGGAGGACGACCCTCTCGCTGCGCCGCTCCGCAGACGAAGAAGGGGTCGGAGAAGGCGAGGTCCTCTCCCTCCTCATGGTGGCGACGGGCGGGCGACAGGCGCGGGGGTGCCTTCGCCCGCATTGCACCCGTCACCACCTTCGTCGGTCATTCCCGGGCCCGTGTCCCTCCCCACGGGGGGGACATGAGGGGCCCGCCTTGTCGGGAATTCGTCGGCGGTGGACTGGAAGTAAAGGCTGTGCCGGTTTCCCAGTCCCCCGCCACTCGGACGAAGCGGGAGTGCCGCTGGGTCGTTTTAGTGGGTATACCGGGTCACACCGGGGAGTCCCACATAGCCCCCCCATCCCCCGATGGGAGGGTATGCGTAATGCATTTTTTCCCAGCGTCAAAAAAAAAAAAAAAAAAAAAAAAAAAAAAAAAAAAAAAAAAAAGGTTAGGTTAGGTTGGGGGACCACCCCACAGTGCTTGCGTCCACGTCGCGTCCCCTGGAAACGACCCAGTTCTGACCACCGTAACGGAGTGGCAGACTGGGTTGGCCAAAGTGCACTGTGCTTTCGTAGCTATTTTATTTTATTGTCTTGTGTCTACGAATTTGTCGGAATGTCCAAACCCACGAGGGACGCCTGCGGGCGGTTTTTAAAACAAAAAGGCCCTTCTCAGGGCCAACCCAAAGGCCCTTCTCAGGGCCACCCGAAAGGCCCTTCTCAGGGCCAACCCAAAGGCCCTTCTCAGGGCCAACCAAAAGGCCCTTCTCAGGGCCACTCCGACGCTCAGGCGTCAGAGGCTAGCCGCGCGCCATCTGCGGCTAGCTTGTTCGGAGGGGCGGACGAGTCGTCCGACAACGACTCACTTATTTGTGTGTCGGATGCGGACGATTGTCGGTCGCGGAAGCGGGTCCACATGAGCGGTGGGTCCGGGGGCTCCTCGGCCTCGGGGTCGACGGGGTTGTCGAAGGCGAAACAGCCGACGGTGGCCGCGGACACCCATGTCGTTGGGCTCGCGGACGCCCAACGCCGGTTGGACCTGGCTCGGCGGGTGCAGCTTCAGCAAGAGCTGGAGGAGCGGGTGGCTTCCAGGGAGAAGCGGGCGCACGCTGCCCGGGCCAAGTCCGGGTACGGTGCGTCCCGCGTTCTTTACTCGGACCACTCCCTGGCCGAGCTGGAGAAAATGGCGGAGGAGGACGAGGAGGAGATTGTGGAGGTCGCCTCTAAGTCCTCCAACATGAAGGGGACCTTGCAAAAGGCCCTCAAATGCAGGGCCGCGAGCATGCGCGGTATCGTCGCGGAGCTGGTCCAGCGTAAGACCACCGACGAGACGCAACAACTGCAGGCGAGGATAGATCGCCTGCAGTCGGAGGTCAGCCAGCTTCATCAGAAGCTGGCTGAAGCCACGGCCCCGCCTCAACAGACCAACACGGGCCATGCGGCAGAGGGCCCCGCCTCCAACCTTGAGGATATCATCCGCAAGGTGGTAATGGAGGAGAGGGCCTTCACAAGAGCCTGCTTGGCAGGAATAGAGGACCGGCTCTTGCCAGAGAAGCGCCTCCGACCGCCGCTTGCGGCGGATAAGAGGCGGTGTGGGCCGGGGCCGTCCTCGTCTCAGGCGGAAGATGCCCTTCTCCCTTCCAC